>CM060903.1:50049313-51299313 GCA_030737815.1 Allium fistulosum
CATCGGAATATCCCGAATATGGCTTCAGTTGAACCACTTTCTTCCTTATTTCTTACTTCCTAAAACCCTCAAACCCAAAAAAATTAACCCTAATCCTTCCAAACTCCGTCCCTAGCCATCATAGTCCATCGCAATCTTCATCAAATTAGAATCTTCAAGCTTTTACGCCTTCAGTCCATCAAAAATGAGATATATTTTTCCCCTAAACTAATTATTTCAAATTGTGGTGAAATTAGTGTTAATTTGTGCTTACATTTATTGATAATAGCCCATTAAGTGGCTATAATTGTATATTGGTTGATTTGAAAATGTTAATTAGGATTATTAGTGTTTAAATTTGAAATTTAATAAATAATTAGGGCTAATTTGTGTTGATTAGTGTATGCAATTATTAATATAACATAATTTAGTGTTAATTAGTGTATGTGTTAGCTAAAATGTAGATAAAAACAAGGTATTTACATAATCCCTTTATTAGTATATGCCGTTAGTTATATATTTATTTAGTTTATGCGTACATGGTAATATAAATAAATTAGCATATAATGTTAATTTTAACGGATAAATTCATCAATATCCAAAAGCTTGTAGAAAATGGGTCAATCAAAGAAAAGCCTCTTCGAGGCAAGTCGAAGTCATAGGTTGAAGCATGGAAGATTCCAAGTCTATAATCATTCTTTGTTTAGTCATCAAAGTCAAAATCATGTGTTTGGAGTCAAAATCAATATGCAATTAAAGTCTAAGTTCGAAGTCATGTCTGCTATGCAGGTTCAAGTTCAAAGTCAATTCAGAGTGCAAAATCATAATCAAAGATAAATGTGCTAGTCACAAATCATAGTCCATAGACTATGCAATTGTTTATATTCGATTCCTTATGTGTACAAGATTTGAGTATTACAATCGGAAAAACCCGCAAACTGATTTAGGGTTTACAAAGTTGAAAATGTAAGAAGTGGGAGTAGAGGAATTATTCCCCTAAAATGACACCCCTAAGTCCATATTTATAGGGAAACAACGGTAGGGACTTCGATGCAGTTATGCTTCAACGATGGAGTCGGTAAGGACTTCAACGACTTCAATGTTGCAATGTACTAGGCTTCTGTCTTACTCTTTTAGTAGAGATATGCGGCAACTACAAAATACGACATCAGCGCCCTTCACCATTACGATCGACGTCCTTTATGGACGGTTGATGACTTCGTGCAGCATCATTAGTGAAGGTGGTGTAGGACTTCGACTTCATCCTTTTGGAGATATGTGGTAATGACTTAAGCGGCAACAACCTTTGGCTGCAACAATATTGCTGGCAACTGGCATAAGTAACTTTATAATGTCAGCGTCTTTAGTGGTAGATGGGATTGATGGCTTCCTTCGTGATGATTGTCATCGCCTTGATAATAGCATTGATAACTTCAGTGGTCATTAATTACGTTCGTCATCAATATTGCATATGTAAGTGCACGACGTCCTTCAAGTGTCATATGAAAGTTGATGCCCTACAATAACGACCTTGTTCCTTGGCGACAATGATTTCCTTGGGGACAGTGATCTTTGGTGGCATCAGTTGTAAATGGCACCAACGATGAATAACATTGATGAAGTGCGGCAAAGTACATAGAATTATTTGGTAACTGATATAAAAGAGTGACACTAATGACAAGCTTGTAATTGATGAGTAGCAATGCCAATAGAGCTTAGCATCAATGAACTGCATTATGGGTCACTTTGACATTCATTGATGGCATTTGAATTGCTTAAACTTGATTACTGTAACCACCCGCTATTTTGGACCATTCAAATCGACAATAAATCCACACATGTATGATTTGAATAATTCAAAATATCAGATTGTTAATTTAAATTTGGCAAAACTCAGAATATATAGTAAATAAATCAATCACAGAATCACAGACACAGAGTAATACAACAATGCGCAGCGGAATAGATAAAATAGTAGTTCATGAAGCTACTATATAAACACCAGAGTTAGAAATAAAATACAACAGAATATCTCAATTGCAGTGAAGTCTCCAGTACAACAGATGACTTCTCTGAACAAATCAACTAGAAGAGCTGAAAGCTGAGGCGATAGTTGGATCTCCAAAGGAAGCTCCAAACTCCAAGGGTGAGTCTCACATGCTGTATCACTCAGTCTGACCCGAGCGTAAAGCAAAACACAAAACACTCGAGTCAGGATTAACATTCTTATATCAATAAATCCAACTCAAGTGAAATATCAACTGAAATACAAGTAACTTAAAGGATGTTTGGGATAACCATCCTCTAAGGATCTTCAGAACAATCTACAAGGTGAAATATACACTATAACACCGTGGTCATTTCAATTTAATTTATACTTCAAAACCCAAATATCATTTCATTTCAAATATAACTATTTTCCAAGATAGTATATATATTAATTAATTCATAAAGTAAAGCATTTAATTTTCTCAAGTCTTGCAAATCGATTCAAATCAACTTCAAATTCCAAATTCAAATTTATTCAAGCTCCATTCATCAATTCAATTCAGTTCTAAGTATGCCATTTAAATTTTCAATATATTTCAAAACTTTAATACTCAACATTTTCAAAGTTAAATTTAACCGTTTCATATAGCTCTTGATTTAACTTCATTATTATTTAATCAGGGAATATTCACTTCAATATCATTTAACTAGCCTTAGATTTCGTTTTACTAAATATTTCCTTAAATTTATTTAAACAAGAAATATTCATTAAATTATTTAAATCAAACTTAAGTTATAAATCATATCTTAAATTCCAATTTCAATAAGCTTTATATTGGTTTAACTAAATAAAATTCTTCAAATTATCTTCCTAACCTTAACTTATTCAAATTTTTACCAAAATCTATTTTGAAATATAAATTTTTAACATATTATATGTATTAAATCCATCTTAATTAAATTAAGTATCATTATTAAATCTATATATATCATTACCATTTATATATAAAATTTTAAGAATCAACATTTGTTAAAACCATATATTTCTTTCCAAACCATATAATTCAATTTCAAAATATTTATATATATGGACCAACGGTGTCTGTATATATATTTATCATTTCAATCCGAAATTTAAATATATATGGGTAGATATCATTTCGACCCGTAATCCCAATTTCAATTCAAATGAAAATCGCTTGGGTTTATCGTTTCAACCCATAACGATTTCCTCCTATTCTAAAGTCCGTTCGGGTATGTATCATTTCAACCCATAGTGAATTCTATACTAACAGGGAACTTGCAGAGTGATAACAGATAATATAAAATACAACAACATGCATATATCATCAATAACAATAAAATATAAACAATAGGATATGGTGTCATATCCCACAGGTGAACAGTTACAGATAATAGCATATTTAACAATTTAAATAACTACAACAGCATATTTCAATTGTCGTTTCAATTGAAATCAAATTTAATAATAAAAGAATGTTAAATCGTGAGTGGTTGCTCACCTTTCGAGCCTAGAGGAGAGGGTGGAATGAGAAGAGATACGAATCCAAGCACAGATTTCGAAGCAAAGCAATATTGGCAAGAATTTTAACGATCAAAGCTGAGAAAGAAGAATTGACGAAATCAAATCAGAGTTGGGTCGAGGAAGATAAATAGGATAAGTGAGCTGTATATAGTTGTATATATAACTATATATAAATAAAACTGCATCCTAAATTTAAACATATATTAAATTATATATATATTTTCAAAAATCATTGGTTTAAACAAAACATATCTATATGTAGTATAGTTTGAAATAATGTATATGTTTAAACCCATATACAAACCAATATCCAAACACCATCTAAAATTTAAATCTTTATAAAAGTAACCTTTATAAATAAAATATTAAAATCAATATTAAAACATATAACATAAAGTCCATATATTATATATCAATACCAAATCTAACTCCGGTATATGTAAACTAATATAAACCCATGTAAACTTTATAAAATCTATATGTTATTAAAACAGATTATATATAAAATAAACCAATATATAATACTAACAGTAATATATGTTAGTTAAAGTCAGTACATAAATAAACTCAACACCTTCTATACTTTACAATACTTTAAATATGCTAGCACTACAACTATACAAAATATACATAGTACTGTAAAACAATTATATACAGTAAAACAAAATAAAATAAAAACACACACACCTTATACAAAACGCATATAGAAAACACTACATACACACACACACACACACACACACACACACACACATATATATATATATATATATATATATATGCGAACAAGATATAGAACCAGAGAAGAATCAAGGAAGAGGACAACAAAACTCACCGCGGCAATGTAGTGGTTCGCCGAACAACGTCAGCATGGAAGAGGAGGAGATGGAGGGCGGAGATGATCAAATGGAGGTACGGCAATTGAGGCGGAGAGGCTAAGGGTGCAAGCCAGAGGCGGAGGAGTGTGCTCGTTTCTCTCTCGTTTTTTTTTGTTGCTGGGTTTCAAAAGAGAAGGGAGCAATATATAAGGGAGAAAAATGTGAGCAGGTGAGTAAAAGAAGGATGCAAGCATGAGGTGGAAAGTGAAAGCAAAATGAAGTTGCAAAAGTGGAAATTGATTTATAAACGCAATTGAAATATGAGCCTTTGCCCAATCAATGTAAAAAAAACGTACACAAATAAATGAATATGGGACAAGTGAAGATGAAGGGGGAAAGAAATAAACTATTTATGGGTGTTGAATTTATAAAAGGGACCGTGATGTGTACAATAATTGAAATGAAAACGTACACAAATAAATGAATATGAGACAAATGAAGATGAAGAGGGAAAGAAATAAACTATTTATGGGCGATGAATTTATAAAAGGAACCATGATGTGTACAATAATTGAAATGAAAATATACACAAATAAATGAATATGGGACAAATGAAGATGAAGGGGGAAAGAAATAAACTATTTATGGGCGATGAATTTATAAAAGGAACCATGAAGTGTACAATAATTGAAATGAAAATATACACAAATAAATGAATATGGGACAAATGAAGATGAAGGGGGAAAGAAATAAACTATTTATGGGCGATGAATTTATAAAAGGAACATGATGTGTACAATAATTTGAAATGAAAACGTACACAAATAAATGAAAACCAGTGAAGTTAAAAAGGCAATAATAGTGTAAATGTGAATCGTTGCCACATTAACAAATAAAACGTATACAAATCTTTTACCGATTATGTAATGGCAATGGTCACCCTTAATTGAGCTGAATAATAAAAGCCAATGCTTTGAACGTATGCCATAAATTAAGTAACAGACACTAATTTCTAAATTTATTAGTAGCTAGGAATAGCAACGTTTGAACGTGAATTGGAAAGCAATTAATACTGTGGTCCAGCCTGTACGTTTCAAATTTTAAAAACGAATAAAATAGAAATGGAACAGGTTGCAAAAGGAAAGCCACACATATAAATGGAATAAAACGTTAACAATGAAACGTGCCACATTCAATGGAAAGAAACTGAAATGATAACGTCAAGCACGGGAATTAAGGACAATAAAGTAGAAAGTATGAGAAACGTAAAAGTGAATAAACGAATGAATGCAAGCTACATATATATATATATATATATGATGTAAAATATTATGTTTCTACCAGAGAGAAGAGAAAATGTTTGAAATGGAATAAATAGGGAAGGAACAAACCCGAAATGAAATAGCAACGGATAGAAAATTAAAGAGCTACAGCACGAATACAGGGAGTAATAAAGGTATGGTATTGATTGGATTGTAACTGATGTAAAACTTGAATGGACAGGAAAGAAATAAAATTTATGGTAACAGTCGATTCCCTTGATTTCATGCAAATTTATTTTCAACAATTCTTAACTGATTTGAATTTAATAGAATTACATAATAAATAAACTTTCATATAATTATTTGAAAATTTACCATTTTCTATATTTAATTATACGTAATCCAAATAATTTTTTTTTTCAAAATTTTATTATTAATAATTTCACAAAATTTAGTTAAATACATTATTAAAACCAATCAAAATTTATGGGTCGTTACACTCTCCCCCACTCAAAAATTTTCGTCCCCGAAAAGGAAGGAGGTAGGAGAATAGAAACAACCAGACAGAAAATATTAAAAGACAAGGATAAACAATTAATTTAAACTATATAAATTTTACTTGAAATATTCATTTGCAAACTTCATTTTCAATTCAATTATCTTTAATACTTTAATACTTTCCAAAACCCATTTTGTAAAATTTCTTGCTTCCTTTATAAATACCATTTATATGTTTAAATAACACCCTTATAAATATGTAAACTATTTAAAACAATTATTTACATCCTTAGTTATATTTACAAAGAAAAACATTAAATCTATGATTCATAAATTTATTAATTATCACCAAATACTCTCCAAACATTATTAATAAATCAATAATCATTTCTTTAAATATGTTTTATTTAATTAATAGCTTCTAAAATATTTATAACACTAATTTTTTTATCATTAAACCATATAGTATATAAATAAACAATATTTAAAAAAAAAATAGTCAACAAGGAAAGGAGGTGGATCCAGAAAATAGGATAAAGGTGAATAAATAAAGCTGAACGGATAAGGTAGATTCAAAGAATAGTATCGGGCACGTATAATTAATTTAGAACCATAAGAATTTCAATTTCAAATATTAATACAGAATTGCTTTGTTGAAAATACCTTTATAACTCGATGTTTCAACAAGTTTATCCTTGTTCCTGTAGACTCTGGTAGTGCGTTGATCAGGCGCAAAACTAGAATTCTCTAGGTACTTAGTAGACTTGTTTCAACACCCAGTGAAAATACTGGAAAAACTTTTAAAAACAGATATGGAAAGTACAATCCAAACAAAAAAACAAACAAAACCTTTGTCTAACCATGGTTCGCAGATACACAATGGTTACGCTTGGATCCCCCAGGAAACAATCCATATCCGTAAGCTTTCTCAGCCCTGCGAGTTACGCCATGATGACTAGTAGAGAGCAGGATACACAATGGTTACGCCTGGATCCCCCAGGAAACAATCCGTACCCCCAGGCAAGACTCAGCCAAGCAGTTGCGCTACTATTCGCGACCTACACAGATTGCAGGATACACAATGGTTACGCCTGGATCCCCCAGGAAACAATCCGTACCCCCAGGCAAGACTCAGCCAGGCAGTTGCGCTATGCAGTCGCGCTCGTAAGACCATGGGTAACGCCATGGAATTCGAAGGACACTCGAGTATCATATCCGGAAAACCAAAATCAGAGAGAATAATATCGATAGAATGAATCCAAGATGTGGCCACAAATCGGATATCAAGCAGAAGGCACTTTCCATATCTTTACTTCAAAAATATGTATCATATAGTACCTTTTCAAATCACTTTCAAATATCGTACTTATATAAAATCCATTATATATAAGATTAAATTTTCAAATCAAATACTTTCCAAAATCAATAGTATATCAAATCATACTTATATAGACTTCAATTATATAAGATTTCACTTTAAAATTGAGTACCTTTTCAAATCTATAGTTTTCGAATCAATTTCATACTCATACAAATCAATTTTATATAAGTTCGACAATTCCCAAATCAAGTGTTTAGTAAAATAAGGTTCTCAAATTTCAATTTGTTTCAATATTAGTTCAATTTCAAAATCATATACAATTTCACCAAATTATTTCTTCTCAAATTAATTATCTTTAGTTTCAAAGTTTCCAAAATAATAGATTTAGAAAATAAATCCAAATTTCCAAATCAATAATTTAAGTCAACCAATTCATTTCCAAAATCAAGTGTTTTCAAAATCATCTTATACTTACGTAAGGTCTATCTTATATAAAGATCAAATTTTTCAAAATAAATTTCGCTGTATGAAAAGCCATATGGGATTGAATCTCTTTGCTTTTATGGGTTATATATCTTTGTAATTTAAATTGGAAATTTTCTTTTAGTAAGCAAAGATATTCTAACCCGACAGCTTTCAATTTCAGCGTCAAAATATATCAATGATATTAGAATATAAGATGTACATACGTCATCATTTTGCAGAATCACATTTGATCGCTCGCTCGATCACACAAGTTCATTTTCGAACTAGTATTGTCCATTCGACTTCCCTAATGCGGACTTCGATATGGTTTCTCGACTAGAAGCCATCAGTCTCCTTGCATAGCCATATACTATGATAGAGAATTCTAGAATCAAGCCCAAAATCCATATCAAATATTCGCCATCAAGAATCGAATGAAAAATCCTAACACGAAATGGTGTAATTCACCTCGAACTTGTGTACTCAAACTTGGATCAAATTAATTATGCGAATAAAACAGCATACGTACAACTTATATATTTATTCCAACTTGTTAAATATATAGTTTCATAAAAATGTTACTAAGTTAAAACATTTAAACTAAACTTTATTCAAAATATTTTGAAGACCAAATTCTTTTCGAAACATTTCAAATTTAAATTTCATATCAGAAAATTTTAAAATTTGCCTTATTCATTTACTTAAGAAAACAGTTTCAACTTATTTAAACCATATTACTACATACTTTATCATACATACCAAACTTATATATTTTATACTTTTCAAAATTTCTTAGCTTTGAAAATTTAACCTTGATTTGGAAGTGCTCGAACCTTCAAAATAGTTGAAGAAATCATTTTCAATTTCAAGAGTTGGAAATCAGCAACAAATCAGTAAATCAATTTTAATATATAGGGTTATATCAAATCCAAAACTCGAGGACTGAACACCAGCTCATTTTAAATCATTTCAAATACATTTACATATATCTTTCGAATATCAAATCATACTTCAAAATTTTGAAATCAAAATGGTTTCACCAAAAAAGAAATCACTGGCGCAGCAATGCTACTAAAGTGGCCTTTCCCTCACTCTGAAACTCGAAAATCAATGTCGATGATGCGTGCACTCATCACCGAAGTTATTTTCCAGCGACATAAGTGAGTTCTGGACTTTTATTTTCTCAAACTTCTTTTGAAATTTCTTCGAAATCATTCGAAACTCATTAGAAGTCATTAGAAACATTTCTTATTCGGAAAATACTCTTAAATCATATTATTATTATATATTTCAAAATCTTAAAACCAATTTCAAAACACCGGAGTTCAATTCTCGAATTTCAAATTTAAAATTCTTCAGTTATAAATCATTTTTATATAAATCCAATTTCTTATATAATTTTTCAAAATTACAAATCCTTTCGAAACCTCAAATTATCGTTTAATAAAAAGGTATTAAATCTTTATTGAAAACATTTCACTTTTATATATAGAATATAATCATACTTATCAAAATAATAATTTCGGTTTAGAAAACAATTTCTTAAAATATAAACAAGCCCGATTTTCAAAGGATGATTTATGAATGGATTTCAAACAAAGATAGAGATTCAAATTAGAGGAACTCTAAATCAAGTAGTATTATGATTCGAAGATAAGCTCGAACGAAGATGAGGTAATTAAATTTCAAAATAGAAGATGAATATACTTACATAAATCGTGGATGACCCTAGGGTCAACCGTGACTTCAAGAACAAGATCGATGCAGAATTCCAAGAAAAATCAACATTCGATCGCAAGAGATAGCGGCATCTAAACCAAAGATATAGAAATCTCCGGTGAATCAATGCCAATTGTGAAGGAGTTTCACCCCTTCACAAATCATTCAAAGATTGGTGGAATCCTATTCTTATAGAGATCATTCGAAGTGGAGTTATGGGATACTCCAGAATCAAAAGAATACAAATAGAGAGAGACAAGAATGAATTTTGGAACCGCAAGAAACGTTCCAAAGTTCAAAGGAAATCGAGTCAAACGGAAGAGATTCAAACTCAAACGAAAGTGATTCTGTAAATAAATTTACTATATATGCTAAGTTTTGCCTAGAGCCAAAGCTCTGATACCAACTGTAACGACCCGCTATTTTGGACCATTCAAATCGACAATAAATCCACACATGTCTGATTTGAATAATTCAAAATATCATATTGTTAATTTAAATTTGGCAAAACTCAGAATATATAGTAAATAAATCAATCACAGAATCACAGACACAGAGTAATACAATAATACACAGCGGAATAGATAAAATAGTAGTTCATGAAGCTACTATATAAACATCAGAGTTAGAAATAAAATACAACAGAATATCTCAATTGCAGTGAAGTCTCCAGTACAACAGATGACTTCTCTGAACAAATCAACTAGAAGAGCTGAAAGCTGAGGCGATAGTTGGATCTCCAAAGGAAGCTCCAAACTCCAAGGGTGAGTCTCACATGCTGTATCACTCGGTCTGACCCGAGCGTAAAGCAAAACACAAAACACTCGAATCAGGATTAACATTCTTATATCAATAAATCCAACTCAAGTGAAATATCAACTGAAATACAAGTAACTTAAAGGATGTTTGGGATAACTGTAACGACCCTGAATTTTGAACAAATTAAATTGAGAATATTTAATTAATTTTAAATATTTGAACGATGATTTAATTTGAATCCCCGATATCATTTGAAATTTGCGATTAAATTATAAAATTTAATCGGTTGAATGTTGAATAAAACTTTGAATCTTCAATTTTAAGTTGAAGACAAATATTTCAAAAGCTTTTAAAATTGGTAATGATAACACTGGAGATAATAGAAGCTTCAGAATCCAATTTCGAATTGATTTGATCAGTTTTGAAATTTATATCGTTCAGCCGATATTTAAAAATAGCCGTCCGAGGCGCAGTCTCGGAATTCGACGAAACCAGTTCCATTGGGTCCGGAATATTGTATTATTACCGGATTTCAAATTTTGAAATTTTCGAAGTTGATATGTGACCGTACGGTGAGTAAACGTGTTGGATTTTAAGTCGAATTCAATTTAAAATTTAAATTTTTTATATTTGTCAACCACAGCGCGTTACCTCCTTCATTCACGCCAAATATCACGGAACAAAATCGTGTAAACCATGCCGTCTTCGATTTCAAATACTCCTCTCCCTCACTTCGATTCACAGAGAGATTTAAATGGCGACATCTTTTTCCCTTATCTCGTTCTCCCTGTCAATCAAACAACTCTCGTTCAATTCACTAAATCGCGTCTCCCTCCACTATCCTTTTCTATTTCAAAACAAGATGGCAGTGAAAATTAAACAAAAGGGGGGGGGGACTTCGTAATTTAAATCGCGATGAGATTAGTGACTGGGAGCAACTCGAGAGGCCATTGTCGATCGCGACTTCGGGGGATATCTGGCATCTAGGCGAGGCGATGGGGGCTCTCTGATTTGGAAAGAGGGATGGTCGCGACGTTGTAGGGTTCGATCGAGCTCGCAGCATTGATGGCTGCGATTTCAAATCGCGACCAACTTCGCGTATAGGGGAAAGCCGGTGCAGGCGCGCGCGCTCGTGGCGAGCTAGGGCACGACAACTCGATGTTGGCTCGTCGAATCAATTTAGGGGAAATGGTGACGAATGTAGGCGATCTGGTGGATCTCGCGATTAGATCGTGGGCAATGGAGAGTCGCATGGTTTCGAGTATGGGGTTCTCGATTGGCAGAGCAGGCTAAGGTGCGCGATTTAATCGAGATGGTCAAGTGTTCTGGGATGGCAGTGTCGATCGAGCTGCTGTTGTGCTCCGGGATAGGCTCGAGTGTGCTGCGATGTTCGAGTAGTTCAGCAGTGAGGTATACGATATTATTTTTATTCAAATTTAGGTTAATACATACCTACACATGGATAGAAAAGGAATTTTATATACAGTGAGACCATAAACATATAGTAAGATATATAACAAGTTAATATTTCACTTTAAGGGATGTATATATGTATACGTTTACAGTTAGGGGTTCACTGTTATATTACTTACAGTAAATATATATATATATATATATAGGATTTTGGAAGCCATAGGGATTTATATAAAGATTTGATCTTTATAGATTATTTTTAAAAGTGTCGGTTTTAAGTGAAATTTGTGAGTGAATTTAATTTATAAAGGAAATTTGGTTTAAAATAAAATCTCTGGTGAATAAAAGAAAATATAGTTTCGAATTTAAATTCTGGTTGAATCAATTTATTAAAAGGAGAATTTGTTCAAAATAAAAACCACTTGGAAATGTACACTTATCAAATGAAATTTAATTTATTCGATTGATTCGAATATTAATCGATTGTATAAAATTGTTATACAAGGTCGAATACAATGAAGAAATGATCAAAATTGAAATGGATGCAAATTAAAAGCTAAGGTGAGATTTTCTCACTCAAATTGAATGTGGAATTTTTGCAGTTATTTATTGACTGATTTGATTGCTATTGGATGTGGTATTAGATATGATAGGATATATCTATATATATAGCAATATATACATATTGGCATATGTATATATTGGATTGATTGATTTCCCGCCTCGTATAGCGGATGAGACCCTATTGCGCCGTTAGTAAGCGGATTATTTTTATAAAACCCATATACCGCGATAATTCCGTACTGGAGCGGAATTGGTATTGTGCTAACGTCTTTGGATGCAGGGAAACAGGTTGGAGGGATCCAACTGGATTCCTCAACTGTATTTACTTATTTACAGATATTGATGTATATTCTGTTATCATATTGATATATGATATTGACTGTTGTGATGGACTAATTGATGCTGTTGCATCATAGGATTCAGTTTTGAAATGTAGAAATAACGACTTTTACTTTAAAAAGGGGTTTTTAAGTGATTTTGAAAATATACGTTTTATGGAATTTTTGAATCGATTTATAAACGTAAAACTTTGAAGTTATAAAAGTTAAGATTTTTGGTGAATTATGACCGTAAGGTGATTTTTGAAATAAATAGTTTAAGCAATTTATAAAATGGTTTGAACTGAGATTTTCGGATTTTTGTGAACAGTTTATTTAAAAGATTTAAAAAGTTGATATTTATAAATTTAAAATATTGGAATTTTAAAACGAGATGATAGGTGTTAAAGATGAAATTTATAGAATTATAAATCGTGAGGATATGGAATTTATAGATTCATATATTGTGAAATTATAAAATGGATGAAACTGTAGAATAAAAGATTTATAAGAGATTAACTTATAAATTGGATTTTTACCTTTAGATGGAATATTTATCGAATTATTAATAAAGAAGATTTATTAAATTTAAGTCGTTAGAAAATAGAAATAGAATTTATAAACGTTGTTTTATAAATTCGAAATCAATTGGATTTGATAAATTAAAATGTTAAAGGAGATATATTCGCGATTTTGGATAGCGGATTATTATTTAAATAAAATGTGTAGAAAATATGGAAATCGGGTTAGTGAAGTATATTCACGATTTTGGACAGTGAATATATTGTTAAGTAAAATGAACTTGTTTTGGGAAAGCGATATTACAGAAATGAAGTAATTGTTTTAAAAGATGTTTTAAAACGTGATAAGTATCGAATACATAGATTTCAACTTTTATTGTTGAAATAGACGTTTTCGAGGAATTTAAGGAAATGATGGACTATAACACTGTTGTTATAGTAAATGGTTTCCGAAAGGAAATATTTTTGTATGGTATTGGGATTCATATATCTATCTAAATTCCGAATCCCTATACTAGTGATTTTGAGTCATCGTAACGATGTTTTACGTAACATTCGTTTTGACTCAAATAAAATGTGTTTAAAGAATGATTTCCTTAAAGAATGAGATATATACTTGATTTTGATTTAAGTATATCGAATATTTTCTAAGTGTTGAAAATAAATAGTTTTGTGAATTACTTATTTTAAGTAAGTATGGAAATGCTTTTGCAATATGAAATGAACTGTTTTGAGATTTTATCTTTTAAAGATAAATTGAAATGTGGAAATTGATTTGAAGTTGTTTTCAAATGGAAGTGTGGAAATTTTATATCTAGTAAAGATATTTTAGAAAATAAATAATTGGGAAAATTATTTGGAATCTGATGATGTTGCGCATCTTTATTGATAGTTAAATAACCGACTATCAATAATTACCTTGAATGATATTTGTTGTGAATTGGATGAATTTGAATGCCACGCTTATTTTTGAATAAGCGCTCACTATTCGGGTTAGCCGGGAAAGGACCATGGGGTCGTATAACCCATTCCGAATATGTGATACGTCGTTATGAATTGCATTTGAAGACCGGTGTTGAAGACCGGATATTTTTGAAAACGGAAGGATTACCGTCGAGTTACTCTACATCGGCTGATCTCCGATTTAGAGGTTTTATCACCCTTAGTGACGGGAAGTCCGGACGTGATTAGAAATTTATCCGGAAATGCAAGGGCTTCGTGAGAAGTGCCTTCGGTTCTGTTCGATCCCGGAACAGACTTGTATGGATTGTGTGTCTGACGTTACAATTTGAGATATAAAGCTGATTTCTTTCAAATACATTTCTGTTGGTGGCGGAGAATTTATTCTCTTAGCTTAACACCCTTCTCTGAGACGTACGAGCTCAGAGGTTATGTAGTTGAAATTTATCAGCGATATATCCCAATTTGGTAACGTGGCATACTGAGTGTTGCTGTGAAATGATCAGTGTTTGATCATTTGCGATATGATCATTTGTTTGATCTTATATCTTTGTGATCATAGGTTGATCATTTTTGTTTGACCCAAAGCAGGGCTTTGTAAAAGCGTAGCTTTGTGGACGAGACTTCGACGAGCCTCACACCCCGGAAATGGTCGAAACAGGAAGAATGCGGCAAGGTTCTAGGGAGTAGCGCCCCTTAGTGTATGTCATTCCTTCTGGATAAAGGTGGTATCATGGTATGGAGCCCAGATACTTAACCTCTGTGGTTGCTGCAAATTTTTTTTCTTTGTGGTTGTTGCGAATCGGGGATCCTCGGGAAGATCGGTGACGATCGGGGGATGGCATACGCGTGTCAGTAGTTACCTATTTTTGCAGAGGTAACCCGGCCTTGTGTTGGCAGAGATCCGGTTAGGTTCTCGGGTCGTCTATTCCAGGGACGTACCCATCGTGGATAGGAAGTTCCTTGGCCTGACCATTTGTTGGAAATCCAAAGAAACAATACGAGCCTTTACGATTTCAATTGTATAACCTGTCTCCTCAGGAGGCAGCTATAGCAGGCATAATATAATGGTACCTATGCTGGCTAAGATTTATATTCTACTTTCGAAATGTTTTCCACTATGCACTAATAATAATATCAAAAAGAATTTGATTTTTGCGTAGTAAGCATCTTTGACTATCATAAGAAGAAATCTCCTCCAAGTCTGCGATTGCATTGTGTGTGTGGTGGGAGGTCTTATGGTAGTTTCATTTTCCAAAAGCATTGCGAATTGACATTAAAAGTTTTCCTGTTGTTTATTTTAAAGATAACTGTTTTATGATCTCACACCAGTCACCATGACTGACTCGGAGTTTATTGTTTCCCTTCTAAACTCTGGGTGCCCACCAATTTCCACACGGGCAGCCTAGAGTTAGATTATCAGGATATTCTGGATATTCTGGAGCTTTGGAGATAAGCTGGAGGACGAGACGTAGTATTTGTATCTGATAGTATTTATTCCGCTGTGTATTCTGTATGAGGACAAGTTTATATAACTGTCCATTGTTGTATATTGACTCTGATGATTGATGTATATATAAAATGATATAGTTCTTTGTAATTAAAAGACTAGTGTTTATTTATTATATATTGTTCCGCTGCGATGTGTAAGATTCTGATATTGTTTCTGTTTCTGATGTTGTTCTGTTGTTCTTCTCTTCTTCCTTCTTCTTCTATCTTTTCTTCTATTTCTTTTTCTTAAAACCCTCACTATTGGAGTTTCCGGCACTCGATTTCTCGGCAGTCGATAAAGTGAGTATCGATGTCGAATTTTCGAAAGTCGAAAATTTCGGTCTGTGACAAAGTGGTATCAGAGCATATGGTTAAGCGACAACCCTGCTCTGTTGGGTGTTACTCATTAGAGATAGAGTCAGCAGTACTCTAGAATGAGTTGAGTGTAATAATAGATACGAGCGCGTATTTGTTAGTGATTATTAAAAAAATGTTTTATATTGTGTTTGCTTATCCGTTGAGATGTTTGTGAATTTTGGTCGGTATGTGGGACGCCATATTGTCGATAGAGATTTCTAAACACTTAAACGAGGCAAGACGACACAGTATTGTTTTAAAATAGGGTGAATGAAATAATTTTGCCCAAAACTATTTTTGTATAGAAAAGAAATAATTTTCTGTAAATTATTATGATATATGGTTGCTTGGATGTTAGAAGTGATAATATTAATCTATTATCATTGAAATTGAATAAGAAAATGAAATTGTAACTCGAAAGTTAAGAAATAAAATTCACATATACAAATGAAATTTGAGAATGTAAATTATAAATGTGAATTGTAATTTAAAACGGAATTCCAGAAAAGTATTTGGAAATGTTTTGAAAGAATTTGAAATTTTGGAGATTTGGAAAGTTTAAATCTTTTTGATTTGAAAATGAATTTCAAAGGTTTTAAAAAATGTTCTGAAAGGATGAAAGCTCTAAACTCTTTTCGGTCGCTGGAAAATAACTTCGGTAATGACTGCAGCATCATTGGTGTTCATTTTCGGGTTTCCAAAAGAGGAATTGCTGCCAAATTGTTTTAAATGGAAGTTGTTTGAAAAATTTGGGTTCGTTTTAGAAATTCAAAGAATGATTTGAATTGTTTTCAAAATGGCTTTGAAATGATGGTAAGACTCTGGAATGCTATATAAAGATATAACTTATACCAATTGAGTTTTGGTAGAATAAATTTAACTTAAAGATGAAGTTAAATAAATGTAAGTACAAGTGAATCAATTTAATGAAAGTAAATTGAATGTTGAAAAATTCATTTCAAAATTGTAAAGTAAAGTATTGAAATAAAAAATTAGTAACGGAAATTAATTGAAGAAATGACAAATTAATATGGTTTGAGATGAATTAAAATTCATATGGAATTTGAAATCCAGTTTAATATGAGTAGTTATAAACCATAATAGTGAATTGAAAATAAATATAATGTGTATATGGAATATTTACATTGAACTTAAGAAATGAAGTGTGAAATTCTTAAGTAAAATTTGATGATTGAACAAAAGAATAAAACTGGAGTTAAAACTGAATATTGAAAACGAATTTGAATTGTGTGAAATAAAATGAAGTTTTGAGATTAGTTTGAAGTGAAATAAAGTTAATTGATAAAAATTCAATATTCAGAAGTCGAACGGAATCCAAATTAGATTGGAATAGTGAATTGAATTCAAATGAATGTGAACTGTAAAATTTAATGAAAATAGTTATGTAACTTCAATAGTAGACTAGAAGTGGTATAAGAAGTTTATATTGGAAAATTTTGTAATTGAATGTGCGAAATAGTTTGAATAGTATAACTAGATATTATGGCCAGTAGGATATACAGGTTATAAAGGAATTGGAAATTTTGATTTCAAGGATAATTTGAATTACTCGAAAAAAGGTACGTATTTGAATTTGAATATGAGATTTGATGACTTATTTCTCTAGCCGTTTGGCTTTTTCTTTTTCTTTTTGAAATCTGAGAGTCCGTAGGGACGTTTTGTAGTCGTACCGTATTAGCCGCGCAAAGGAGACGCTGGCGAAATTTTTCGAAAATTTAGGGCGTTAGAAAATTTTTGAGAAATTTTGAAAGTTTAAAATTTGAATTTAAACTCGAATTTGAATTTTGAAGTAAACAATGTTGTTTGGAACTTATAATTGAAGTTGGAAGCTAGTTGAAATGATAACGAATCTTTAGTAGAAAGATTTGTTTTGATGAATTGATAAAACTATTGAATTGTGAAAAATAGTAGACGAGTTAAGGACATTTTTTCCTACCTTGTAATTTCGAGGACGAAATTCTTTTAAGGAGGGAAGTCTGTAACGACCCTGAATTTTGAACAAATTAAATTGAGAATATTTAATTAATTTTAAATATTTGAACGATGATTTAATTTGAATCCCCGATATCATTTGAAATTTGCGATTAAATTATAAAATTTAATCGGTTGAATGTTGAATAAAACTTTGAATCTTCAATTTTAAGTTGAAGACAAATATTTCAAAAGCTTTTAAAATTGGTAATGATAACACTGGAGATAATAGAAGCTTCAGAATCCAATTTCGAATTGATTTGATCAGTTTTGAAATTTATATCGTTCAGCCGATATTTAAAAATAGCCGTCCGAGGCGCAGTCTCGGAATTCGACGAAACCAGTTCCATTGGGTCCGGAATATTGTATTATTACCGGATTTCAAATTTCGAAATTTTCGGAGTTGATATGTGACCGTACGGTGAGTAAACGTGTTGGATTTTAAGTCGAATTCAATTTAAAATTTAAATTTTTTATATTTGTCAACCACAGCGCGTTACCTCCTTCATTCACGCCAAATATCACGGAACAAAATCGTGTAAACCATGCCGTCTTCGATTTCAAATACTCCTCTCCCTCACTTCGATTCACAAAGAGATTTAAATGGCGACATCTTTTTTTTCTTATCTCGTTCTCCCTGTCAATCAAACAACTCTCGTTCAATTCACTAAATCGCGTCTCCCTCCACTATCCTTTTCTATTTCAAAACGAGATGGCAGTGAAAATTAAACAAAAGGGGGGGGACTTCGCAATTTAAATCGCGATGAGATTAGTGACTGGGAGCAACTCGAGAGGCCATTGTCGATCGCGACTTCGGGGGATATCTGGCATCTAGGCGAGGCGATGGGGGCTCTCGGATTTGGAAAGAGGGATGGCCGCGACGTTGTAGGGTTCGATCGAGCTCGCGGCATTGATGGCTGCGATTTCAAATCGTGACCAACTTTGCGTATAGGGGAAAGCCGGTGCAGGCGCGCGTGCTCGTGGCGAGCTAGGGCACGACAACTCGATGTTGGCTCGTCGAATCAATTTAGGGGAAATGGTGACGAATGTAGGCGATCTGGTGGATCTCGCGATCAGATCGTGGGCAATGGAGAGTCGCATGGTTTCGAGTATGGGGTTCTCGATTGGCAGAGCAGGCTAAGGTGCGCGATTTAATCGAGATGGTCAAGTGTTCTGGGATGGCAGTGTCGATCGAGCTGCTGTTGTGCTCCGGGATAGGCTCGAGTGTGCTGCGATGTTCGAGTAGTTCAGCAGTGAGGTATACGATATTATTTTTATTCAAATTTAGGTTAATACATACCTACACATGGATAGAAAAGAAATTTTATATACAGTGAGACCATAAACATATAGTAAGATATATAACAAGTTAATATTTCACTTTAAGGGATGTATATATGTATACGTTTACAGTTAGGGGTTCACTGTTATATTACTTATAGTAAATATATATATATATATAGGATTTTGGAAGCCATAGGGATTTATATAAAGATTTGATCTTTATAGATTATTTTTAAAAGTGTCGGTTTTAAGTGAAATTTGTGAGTGAATTTAATTTATAAAGGAAATTTGGTTTAAAATAAAATCTCTGGTGAATAAAAGAAAATATAGTTTCGAATTTAAATTCTGGTTGAATCAATTTATTAAAAGGAGAATTTGTTCAAAATAAAAACCACTTGGAAATGTACACTTATCAAATGAAATTTAATTTATTCGATTGATTCGAATATTAATCGATTGTATAAAATTGTTATACAAGGTCGAATACAATGAAGAAATGATCAAAATGGAAATGGATGCAAATTAAAAGCTAAGGTGAGATTTTCTCACTCAAATTGAATGTGGAATTTTTGCAGTTATTTATTGACTGATTTGATTGCTATTGGATGTGGTATTAGATATGATAGGATATATCTATATATATAGCAATATATACATATTGGCATATGTATATATTGGATTGATTGATTTCCCGCCTCGTATAGCGGATGAGACCCTATTGCGCCGTTAGTAAGCGGATTATTTTTATAAAACCCATATACCGCGATAATTCCGTACTGGAGCGGAATTGGTATTGTGCTAACGTCTTTGGATGCAGGGAAACAGGTTGGAGGGATCCAACTGGATTCCTCAACTGTATTTACTTATTTACAGATATTGATGTATATTATGTTATCATATTGATATATGATATTGACTGTTGTGATGGACTAATTGATGCTGTTGCATCATCGGATTCAGTTTTGAAATGTAGAAATAACGACTTTTACTTTAAAAAGGGTTTTTAAAGTGATTTTGAAAATATACGTTTTATGGAATTTTTGAATCGATTTATAAACGTAAAACTTTGAAGTTATAAAAGTTAAGATTTTTGGTGAATTATGACCGTAAGGTGATTTTTGAAATAAATAGTTTAAGCAATTTATAAAATGGTTTGAACTGAGATTTTTGGATTTTTGTGAACAGTTTATTTAAAAGATTTAAAAAGTTGATATTTATAAATTTAAAATATTGGAATTTTAAAACGAGATGATAGGTGTTAAAGATGAAATTTATAGAATTATAAATCGTGAGGATATGGAATTTATAGATTCATAAATTGTGAAATTATAAAATGGATGAAACTGTAGAATAAAAGATTTATAAGAGATTAACTTATAAATTGGATTTTTGCCTTTAGATGGAATATTTATCGAATTATTAATAAAGAAGATTTATTAAATTTAAGTCGTTAGAAAATAGAAATAGAATTTATAAACGTTGTTTTATAAATTCGAAATCAATTGGATTTGATAAATTAAAATGTTAAAGGAGATATATTCGCGATTTTGGATAGCGGATTATTATTTAAATAAAATGTGTAGAAAATATGGAAATCGGGTTAGTGAAGTATATTCACGATTTTGGACAGTGAATATATTGTTAAGTAAAATGAACTTGTTTTGGGAAAGCGATATTACAGAAATGAAGTAATTGTTTTAAAAGATGTTTTAAAACGTGATAAGTATCGAATACATAGATTTCAACTTTTATTGTTGAAATAGACGTTTTCGAGGAATTTAAGGAAATGATGGACTATAACACTGTTGTTATAGTAAATGGTTTCCGAAAGGAAATATTTTTGTATGGTATTGGGATTCATATATCTATCTAAATTCCGAATCCCTATACTAGTGATTTTGAGTCGTCGTAACGATGTTTTACGTAACATTCGTTTTGACTCAAATAAAATGTGTTTAAAGAACGATTTCCTTAAAGAATGAGATATATACTTGATTTTGGTTTAAGTATATCGAATATTTTCTAAGTGTTGAAAATAAATAGTTTTATGAATTACTTATTTCAAGTAAGTATGGAAATGCTTTTCCAATATGAAATGAACTGTTTTGAGATTTTATCTTTTAAAGATAAATTGAAATGTGGAAAATGATTTGAAGTTGTTTTCAAATGGAAGTGTGGAAATTTTATATCTAGTAAAGATATTTTAGAAAATAAATAATTGGGAAAATTATTTGGAATCTGATGATGTTGCGCATCTTTATTGATAGTTAAATAACCGACTATCAATAATTACCTTGAATGATATTTGTTGTGAATTGGATGAATTTGAATGCCACACTTATTTTTGAATAAGTGCTCACTATTCGGGTTAGCCGGGAAAGGACCATGGGGTCGTATAACCCATTCCGAATATGTGATACGTCGTTATGAATTGCATTTGAAGACCGGTGTTGAAGACCAGATATTTTTGAAAACGGAAGGATTACCGTCGAGTTACTCTACATCGGCTGATCTCCGATTTAGAGGTTTTATCACCCTTAGTGACGGGAAGTCCGGATGTGATTAGAAATTTATCCGGAAATGCAAGGGCTTCGTGAGAAGTGCCTTCGGTTCTGTTCGATCCCGGAACAGACTTGTATGGATTGTGTGTCTGACGTTACAATTTGAGATATAAAGCTGATTTCTTTCAAATACATTTCTGTTGGTGGCGGAGAATTTATTCTCTTAGCTTAACACCCTTCTCTGAGACATACGAGCTCAGAGGTTATGTAGTTGAAATTTATCAGCGATATATCCCAATTTGGTAACGTGGCATACTGAGTGTTGCTGTGAAATGATCAGTGTTTGATCATTTGCGATATGATCATTTGTTTGATCTTATATCTTTGTGATCATAGGTTGATCATTTTTGTTTGACCCAAAGCAGGGCTTTGTAGAAAGCGTAGCTTTGTGGACGAGACTTCGACGAGCCTCACACCCCGGAAATGGTCGAAACAGGAAGAATGCGGCAAGGTTCTAGGGAGTAGCGCCCCTTAGTGTATGTCATTCCTTCTGGATAAAGGTGGTATCATGGTATGGAGCCCAGATACTTAACCTCTGTGGTTGCTGCAAAATTTATTTCTTTGTGGTTGTTGCGAATCGGGGATCCTCGGGAAGATCGGTGACGATCGGGGGATGGCATACGCGTGTCAGTAGTTACCTATTTTTGCAGAGGTAACCCGGCCTTGTGTTGGCAGAGATCCGGTTAGGTTCTCGGGTCGTCTATTCCAGGGACGTACCCATCGTGGATAGGAAGTTCCTTGGCCTGACCATTTGTTGGAAATCCAAAGAAACAATACGAGCCTTTACGATTTCAATTGTATAACCTGTCTCCTCAGGAGGCAGCTATAGCAGGCATAATATAATGGTACCTATGCTGGCTAAGATTTATATTCTACTTTCGAAATGTTTTCCACTATGCACTAATAATAATATCAAAAAGAATTTGATTTTTGCGTAGTAAGCATCTTTGACTATCATAAGAAGAAATCTCCTCCAAGTCTGCGATTGCATTGTGTGTGTGGTGGGAGGTCTTATGGTAGTTTCATTTTCCAAAAGCATTGCGAATTGACATTAAAAGTTTTCCTGTTGTTTATTTTAAAGATAACTGTTTTATGATCTCACACCAGTCACCATGACTGACTCGGAGTTTATTGTTTCCCTTCTAAACTCTGGGTGCCCACCAATTTCCACACGGGCAGCCTAGAGTTAGATTATCAGGATATTCTGGATATTCTGGAGCTTTGGAGATAAGCTGGAGGACGAGACGTAGTATTTGTATCTGATAGTATTTATTCCGCTGTGTATTCTGTATGAGGACAAATTTATATAACTGTCCATTGTTGTATATTGACTCTGATGATTGACGTATATATAAAATGATATAGTTCTTTGTAATTAAAAGACTAGTGTTTATTTATTATATATTGTTCCGCTTCGATGTGTAAGATTCTGATATTGTTTCTGTTTCTGATGTAGTTCTGTTGTTCTTCTCTTCTTCCTTTTTCTTCTATCTTTTCTTCTATTTCTTTTTCTTAAAACCCTCACTATTGGAGTTTCCGGCACTCGATTTCTCGGCAGTCGATAAAGTGAGTATCGATGTCGAATTTTCGAAAGTCGAAAATTTCGGTCTGTGACAATAACCATCCTCTAAGGATCTTCAGAACTATCTACAAGGTGAAATATACACTATAACACCGTGGTCATTTCAATTTAATTTATACTTCAAAACCCAAATATCATTTCATTTCAAATATAACTATTTTCCAAGATAGTATATATATTAATTAATTCATAAAGTAAAGCATTTAATTTTCTCAAGTCTTGCAAATCGATTCAAATCAACTTCAAATTCCAAATTCAAATTTATTCAAGCTCCATTCATCAATTCAATTCAGTTCTAAGTATACCATTTAAATTTTCAATATATTTCAAAACTTTAATACTCAACATTTTCAAAGTTAAATTTAACCGTTTCATATAGCTCTTGATTTAACTTCATTATTATTTAATCAGGGAATATTCACTTCAATATCATTTAACTAGCCTTAGATTTCGTTTTACTAAATATTTCCTTAAATTTATTTAAACAAGAAATATTCATGAAATTATTTAAATCAAACTCAAGTTATAAATCATATCTTAAATTCCAATTTCAATAAGCTTTATATTGGTTTAACTAAATAAAATTCTTCAAATTATCATCCTAACCTTAACTTATTCAAATTTTTACCAAAATCTATTTTGAAATATAATTTTTTAACATATTATATGTATTAAATCCATCTTAATTAAATTAAGTATCATTATTAAATCTATATATATCATTACCATTTATATATAAAATTTTAAGAATCAACATTTGTTAAAACCATATATTTCTTTCCAAACCATATAATTCAATTTCAAAATATTTATATATATGGACCAACGGTGTCTGTATATATATTTATCATTTCAATCCGAAATTTAAATATATATGGGTAGATATCATTTCGACCCGTAATCCCAATTTCAATTCAAATGAAAATCGCTTGGGTTTATCGTTTCAACCCATAACGATTTCCTCCTATTCTAAAGTCCGTTCGGGTATGTATCATTTCAACCCATAGTGAATTCAATACTAACAGGGAACTTGCAGAGTGATAACAGATAATATAAAATACAACAACATGCATATATCATCAATAACAATAAAATATAAACAATAGGATATGGTGTCATATCCCACAGGTGAACAGTTACAGATAATAGCATATTTAACAATTTAAATAACTACAGCAGCATATTTCAATTGTCGTTTCAATTGAAATCAAATTTAATAATAAAAGAATGTTAAATCGTGAGTGGTTGCTCACCTTTCGAGCCTAGAGGAGAGGGTGGAATGAGAAGAGATACGAATCCAAGCACAGATTTCGAAGCAAAGCAATATTGGCAAGAATTTTAACGATCAAAGCTGAGAAAGAAGAATTGACGAAATCAAATCAGAGTTGGGTCGAGGAAGATAAATAGGATAAGTGAGCTGTATATAGTTGTATATATAACTATATATAAATAAAACTACATCCTAAATTTAAACATATATTAAATTATATATATTTTTTCAAAAATCATTGGTTTAAACAAAACATATCTATATGTAGTATAGTTTGAAATAATGTATATGTTTAAACCCATATACAAACCAATATCCAAACACCATCTAAAATTTAAATCTTTATAAAAGTAACCTTTATAAATAGAATATTAAAATCAATATTAAAACATATAACATAAAGTCCATATATTATATATCAATACCAAATCTAACTCCGGTATATGTAAACTAATATAAACCCATGTAAACTTTATAAAATCTATATGTTATTAAAACAGATTATATATAAAATAAACCAATATATAATACTAACAGTAATATATGTTAGTTAAAGTCAGTACATAAATAAACTCAACACCTTCTATACTTTACAATACTTTAAATATGCTAGCACTGCAACTATACAAAATATACATAGTATTGTAAAACAATTATATACAGTAAAACAAAATAAAATAAAAACACACACACCTTATACAAAACGCATATAGAAAACACTACATACACACACACACACACACACACACACACATATATATATATATATATGCGAACAAGATATAGAACCAGAGAAGAATCAAGGAAGAGGACAACAAAACTCACCGCGGCAATGTAGTGGTTCGCCGAACAACGTCAGCATGGAAGAGGAGGAGATGGAGGGCGGAGATGATCAAATGGAGGTACGGCAATTGAGGCGGAGAGGCTAAGGGTGCAGGCCAGAGGCGGAGGAGTGTGCTCGTTTCTCTCTCGTTTTTTTTTGTTGCTGGGTTTCAAAAGAGAAGGGAGCAATATATGTAGAGGGAGAAAAATGTGAGCAGGTGAGTAAAAGAAGGATGCAAGTATGAGGTGGAAAGTGAAAGCAAAATGAAGTTGCAAAAGTGGAAATTGATTTATAAACGCAATTGAAATATGAGCCTTTGCCCAATCAATGTAAAAAAACGTACACAAATAAATGAATATGGGACAAGTGAAGATGAAGGGGGAAAGAAATAAACTATTTATGGGTGTTGAATTTATAAAAGGGACCGTGATGTGTACAATAATTGAAATGAAAACGTACACAAATAAATGAATATGAGACAAATGAAGATGAAGAGGGAAAGAAATAAACTATTTATGGGCGATGAATTTATAAAAGGAACCATGATGTGTACAATAATTGAAATGAAAATATACACAAATAAATGAATATGGGACAAATGAAGATGAAGGGGGAAAGAAATAAACTATTTATGGGCGATGAATTTATAAAAGGAACCATGAAGTGTACAATAATTGAAATGAAAATATACACAAATAAATGAATATGGGACAAATGAAGATGAAGGGGGAAAGAAATAAACTATTTATGGGCGATGAATTTATAAAAGGAACCATGATGTGTACAATAATTTGAAATGAAAACGTACACAAATAAGTGAAAACCAGTGAAGTTAAAAAGGCAATAATAGTGTAAATGTGAATCGTTGCCACATTAACAAATAAAACGTATACAAATCTTTTACCGGTTATGTAATGGCAACGGTCACCCTTAATTGAGCTGAATAATAAAAGCCAATGCTTTGAACGTATGCCATAAATTAAGTAACAGACACTAATTTCTAAATTTATTAGTAGCTAGGAATAGCAACGTTTGAACGTGAATTGGAAAGCAATTAATACTGTGGTCCAGCCTGTACGTTTCAAATTTTAAAAACGAATAAAATAGAAATGGAACAGGTTGCAAAAGGAAAGCCACACATATAAATGGAATAAAACGTTAACAATGAAACGTGCCACATTCAATGGAAAGAAACTGAAATGATAACGTCAAGCACGGGAATTAAGGACAATAAAGTAGAAAGTATGAGAAACGTAAAAGTGAATAAACGAATGAATGCAAGCTACATATATATATATATATATGTGTATGTATGTATATATAAATGATGTAAAATATTATGTTTCTACCAGAGAGAAGAGAAAATTTTTGAAATGGAATATATAGGGAAGGAACAAACCCGAAATGAAATAGCAACGGATAGAAAATTAAAGAGCTACAGCACGAATACAGGGAGTAATAAAGGTATGGTATTGATTGGATTGTAACTGATGTAAAACTTGAATGGACAGGAAAGAAATAAAATTTATGGTAACAGTCGATTCCCTTGATTTCATGCAAATTTATTTTCAACAATTCTTAACTGATTTGAATTTAATAGAATTACATAATAAATAAACTTTCATATAATTAATTGAAAATTTACCATTTTCTATATTTAATTATACGTAATCCAAATAATTTTTTTTTCAAAATTTTATTATTAAGAATTTCACAAAATTTAGTTAAATACATTATTAAAACCAATCAAAATTTATGGGTCGTTACAATTACTTTGCTTCATTGATTACACGTGACACTACATATATCCTTAGTTTTGTTGATATATCGCGATGCTTGATTAACAGCATCATGGAACTTCAATTTTATCTTCATAAGAGGATTGCGACTCTGATGGAATTCGACATCATCGTTCCTTTAAAGAAGTGTGTCATTTACTAGTAGTGGTTATATTCAATAGTTGTGTTAGTGAAGGTCGACGTTGAATACAAGCGGTGTGGATGATGTGCGACCCTCTATTCTTTTGACGTTGGCCCTCAAGTGTATTGCTGGTCATATGTCTTCAAGAATATTGATGGCAGTCGACGTGATTAAAGAGCGACACTATTTCTTTGAAGTAGGTATTGGTGATAACACTTGTTATTATGAAGGCCCAATCACTTCTTCTTGCAATGAGGTTTGACATCATCTTCTTGAAGCTTTGAATTAGAAACTATATCCTCTTGAGAAATTACATGGATAACATTTCCGCCCCCTCCCCTACCCCCAAAGTGTAGCAGAAGCATTGACTTTTCAAGTCAATAATCCCTAATATCTTGCTTGTCGCCTTTCGAACGTATTCAATCCAGTGACATTCTTCTATCTTTTGCAATACTCACTTAACAAAGGAAGTTTTCAAATTATTAAGATCATTTAAAATCTTAAATTCCATATATCTGGGCGAACTTGTAATTTTGATATTAATGTATCTTTACTTTATAGCGTATCTCATATGGCATATGTTATTACTCTACTTATTTGGCATGGTTTTATTGGTGCAACATTATATTCAAAATTCTTTAATGTTAATTATCATTTGAATTTCTTTCTCATACCCATAAACCTTTTTTATACAAGTTTAGCATTCGTGCCCTTATAGTCAACTCCAAAGAGCTTTTCTTACGAACTCGACATTGATTATTCAGTGGTAATTGACTTGTTGGGTTATTTTGGACCTTAGCATTTTACTATCTAGATATCATGTTATTCACCTACATTCTTTTAGAATGAGTATTTAAATTTGGAATAATATCACACGGTGGACAGATGGAGGGTTGGGCAAGAAGCTCTTCAAGAAGACTAGCATGGGTTCCAAAGCTTTTCCTCCAAATCTAATTCTTCCTTGGTTGTTGGAGATTGACTTCAATATTGAGTTGCTTGTAAACTCTTAAGCCAGAATCCTTTGTTGTTTAATTTTTTATTCTTGACTCCTTATACTTGGATCTATCTCCAAACCTAAAATCTGCTTTAATGATGGGTTAGTGATTTAATAAATTAACAGTTCATTTGATGTTAATCAAAGGAAAAGGTTAGGAAACCATCTAATAATAAGGAAGCTAGGAATTCAGTATATCATCCGTTGATAAGAAATCCGAAATACCATCTCCTGGTAATAAGAAATCCAAAATTCTATCTTATAATAAGAAGACCTAAAAACCATCTGGTAAAAAAATATCTAGAATATCCTCTAATAATAATAGTAGATTGAAAAATAGTTTGATACCAATAAATCCAGAATATTCTCTGATAATAATAGAAGACCAGAAATCCCTATCTGAAAATAGAATATCGGAAATCTTCATTTGAAAATAGAAGACCAGAAATCCCTTTTGGCAATAAAAGACCAGAGATCTTTATCTAAAAATGGAAGACTAGAAATCCCTTCTAGCAATAATAAAAGACCAGAGATCCTCATCTGGTAATAATTGAATACCAAAATCCTTGTTTTGCAATAATAGAAGACCAAAAAGCCAATCTGATTTATGAAAATTTGAATTCCACAATAAAACCAGAAATTCAATAGGAAATCCAAAAACCATTAAGAAATACAACAAGAAAACCAGGAATTAATTTGTCAATAAAATCAGTAATTCAATCAAAAACTCAATCAAAACTTGTCAGAATTTCATTTGATAATAAGGAACTCAGAAAACCATCCAATGGTAATAGAAAATCAGAAAATCGTCCAGTAATAGTAATTTTGAGTGGACTTAAAGCAAAAGATTCATAATTTCTTCTAACATTAATTTTGTAGCCCTACCTAAAATGCTATATCAGAAACTTTTACCGTGGACTAGTACTTTGAAAAGGAACAAAGATTCCCGTTGTTCAAAGGAATGCCTCTTATTTAGTGATATATAATTGTTAAGGTGTTTGTTTATTTATTATTATTATTATATGGGATCCAAGTAGTTTCGTTCAATCATTCATCTGTTTCACAAAGTAGTTCCATTCAGCTATTCAAACGTTCAGTAAAGTAGTTTCGTTCAACCATTCAATCGTTCAGCAAGGTAGTTCCATTCAGCTTTTCAGCCATCTAGCCATTCAGCAGGTAGTTCTGTTCAATTGTTTGGCCGTTCAATAGGTATTTTCGTTCGACTATTTGA
This sequence comes from Allium fistulosum, assembly GCA_030737815.1. NCBI lineage: Eukaryota > Viridiplantae > Streptophyta > Magnoliopsida > Asparagales > Amaryllidaceae > Allium > Allium fistulosum. The sequence continues at coordinate 50,078,950 of CM060903.1, forward strand.
TTGTTCAACGGGCCCAATTAATTTATTGTTACTTATTATATAGACCTTTCTTTGATAGTTTCCCTATTTCTAGATTTAGACTGGATTTATTAGAAATTTGGTTTGATTTATTCCTTGAATGAAGCTATTCATTACTTTTCTAGTAAGGATTTGTTCCTTGCTAATTCATTTTGCCTCTCCGTTGGGTTTTAGATTTTTTCATATCTTTTTTTTGTCTTCTTGTGCTTTGCTTTTATTTTAGACTTCGGATATCTTTGTCTTTCCCTTTTTTCCCCTTCTTTGGCTTTACTTTTGTTTTGGGCTTCGGACATCTTCGTCCTTTTTGTTTGTTCCCCTTCTTGGGCTTTATCTCTGCTTCGGGCTGTGGACATTTTCATCCATTTATTTGTTTGTGCTCCTTCTTAGGCCTAACTTTGCTTTGAGCTATGGACATCTTCATCCATTTATTTGTTTTTTCCCCTTCTTGGAATTTGCTTTTGACTTTGGGCTTTATAACTTATGCTTGATTGATCTTCCTCTAAAAGATTATTGGTGGGTGCTAGACTAGTTTGTCCCTCGCTCTAGGAGTTGCTCCAGTGTGGACATTGGAGGCTTTTTGTTGGGTGTTAGACTCTCATCCTTCCAGGAGGCACTTCGGATTGGACATCAGAGGCTTTTGTCCCTCCCTCTAGGAGGTGCTCTAGAGTGGACATCGAAGGCTTTTTAGTGGGTGTTGGACCCTCCTTGTGACGACCCACAAATCTGTACCCTTTGAATCGATAATAAACCACACATGTCCGACCCAAAAAGCACAGACTGACGGAAAGTTAGGAGAAAGAAAAGAAGAGAGAAGAAGAGAAGAGAAGAAAGAGAGAAGATAGAACAAAACAGAACAATACAGAATCTCACATCGCAGCGGAAAACATATAGTATCATATCAATGATCTTTACAAAACAGAAACTGTATATACATACAACAATCAGAGTTCAACAATCAATCAATAGTTATCAGCCTAGACAGTTATAATAATCTATCCTCACAATTGCCGATAATATAAACAACTAAGCAGTGCATAATCAAAAACAGATACGTGCATACGAAAATGAAGATCTCCAGCTCTCCTGCTGAAGCTCCAAAAGCACCAAATCTACACCTGTAAATATACTCGGTCTGACCCAAGCATTGAAAGGGAAGAACGCCCGGATCAGTCTGGTAAACCAGCGTGAGAAACACACTCAACTGAATTTATTAAATTACCAAACTTTTCCTTTATCAAAACAAAGTATCTCGTAAGACACGCCCATACATAAACAGGGACATGTTTTTACCTTACGATAACTAAAACATTTCATATCAAATCATCTTATATTATAATAGTGTCTAGTATACAAATAATATTAATCATAGCCGAAATGGTTACCCATATAGCATTTCGAGGCTATTCATTACACCATTACAAACAAAACCGCAAGCTTGTAGTGGGGTTTGGATTTCCATACAAATGACCAGGTGAAGGGACTACCTTCCGGCGGTACATCTCTAGAGGAATGTACCGAGGACCATCACAAAGGATCCTCTACTAACACAAGACCGGTCCACCTCTATAACCAGATGGTACCGAATATATCATCCTCCGGTCGTTACCGACCTTTACCGAGGGCCCTCGAAGCATACAAACCACAATAATTAGATACACGATGTAATAGCGTGTAAAGATATATCTAGAAGAGGATGATCATAACCTACTTGGGAGCGACCCACTTAGCCTTGCCGCATCTAATCCTGTTTTGGTCATTTCTGGTTAATGAGGCCTGAGGTAACGATTACCTTTCACAATCACATATCACATCACTTAGAATGCCACACGGCCATTTCCGTTGACTACTAATTGCCTTCCACAAAAAACAACCCTTAAGCTCATACGTCTCAAGGAGGGTGTTAAGCTAAGAGAAGTTGCCTTCTCCGCCACCACTGATGTACGTTTGTAAAAACCAATGTACGTAATCTTTTGAAATGCAATGTTAGACAAACATCCATATAAGTTGTCCAGAAATAGGACAAACCGAAGGTACTTTCCTACCACATCCTGTCAGGAAATCCCTAGGATTAGTAGCAAATAGTCCTTGCATTGGATATTTCATAACGAAGAGACTACTGCTATTGGATGTATATTGGGATTTAAACCCCAAACGATCAACAAGCAGTCCCCCACTATGAAAATCCTGAATATCAATATCATCAATAACAAACCTGCACAATCGTCGCATAAATGTTGGTCCAAAGTGGTTTTCAGATAAATCTGATCCCGGTCTCTTCGCACCAACAACGCAAAAGCGTTTCTCAACCTCACACAGAAACTAAGTCTCATAGAGTTATCACGTTTCCAACTTTCAACTTGCTATCAAAGAAGAAAGCTCGATAGATTGGAGTAATACTCCGCACTATACGAATCAACATCCTTAACAAAAACGATAATCAACCCTACATAAATGGATACGTACTAAGTGTACGACTAAATAGTTCCGACATTAAGTCGAGGAACTAAAATGGCCAAATTTGATAGTTGGTTATTTAACTATAAAAGCAAATAAACAAATATTTATCACCATAAGCAATCACTAGACCCTTTTAATTAATCTTTTATTAATTAAATCACTTGCCAAATATTCACTTCAAATTATCTTGTAAAAGATATATTCTCAAAATATTTCACTTTTCACTATTTGGAAAATATTTCCATATACTTATTTAATAATAAGTGATTCACAATTCAATTTATTTTAAATGCTTAGAAAATATTACATATACTTAAATCAAGATTAAGTATATATATTATTCTTTAAGGAAAACATTCTCTTAAACATATTTATTTGGGTCAAAATGAATGTTGCGTAAAACATCGCTACGACAACCCAAAATCAGTAGTATAGGGATTCGAAAATAAGATAGATATATAAATCCCATATACTATACAAAACAGTTACTTTTGAAAATCATTTACTATAACAACAGTGTTATAGTCCATCATTTCCTACTTCTCAAAAACGTCTATTTCAACAATGAATGTTGAAATCTATGGTTTCGATACTTAGCACATTTTAAAACATCTTTAAACCATTTAACTCCATTTAAAATATCACTTTTCAAAACATTCATTTAATTAAAAGATTATTCACTGTCCAAAATCATGGATATAGTTCATTTACCGAATCAATACTTCTACACATTTATTAAAGGATAATTCACTGTCCAAAATCTTGAATATATCTCCTTTACCAAATTTATTACTATTGCACATTTAATTAAAGGATTATCCACTATCCAAAATCATGGATGAAATTCCTTTAATAAACTTCTATATTTAACTGATCAAAATTGATGGATTTTGAATTTATAAAACAATGTTTATAAATTCACATTTATATTTTATAAAACTTCAATATACAAAATTCCTTTACTAACAAATTCCATTTATCTCATTTATATGAAAAAATCCAAATTATAAGTTAATTACTTATAATTCATTTATTTCCAAAATCTTTCTTTTATAACTTCACAAATTCACAAATCTGTAAATCTTATTTACCTATAAAATCTGTTTATAACCCTATTTTAACATTTACAAAACTACTTAATAATCCCACTATTTTGATTTATAAAATATCCATTTATAAATCTTATATATAAAACCATTTATACTCATTCAAAAATTCTCAATTTAAATTATTTTATAAAATAATCAACTTTACATTTCAAAGTTCACATTCTGATTATATTTCCCAAAAATCATAATTTGTATAACATAAAAACTATAACATTTATTTATTTAAAATAAATTCATTTCCTTAACAATTCAAAAATAAATAAAACTTATATTTTCAAAAATCACTTTAAAATCCTTTTAAATTCGAAATCATCACTTTAACATTTTTAAATTACCAAAAATAGGCTCAGTGCTACAACAGCACCAAATACATCAATCACGGCATTAAAACATCATAAATCATATGATAACAACATATATATCAATATCTGTAAATGAACCAATACTAGTGAGGAATCTAGTTGGATCCCTCCAACCTGTCACCTGCAACAAATACATATATTAGAATATGTGTACAATGTCCGCTTCGAGATAGACGTGCGTACAAAGGATCATCCGCTCATACACAGGAATGTATAGGTCTCATCTGCTCCAATAGGCAGGAATATATCCAAATACATATCAATATATATACAATATATCATATATCATCCAAACAATCATCAATCAGCATAAATAATATTTATTCTCACTTGTATAAAAATATCAGTGAGTCAGAAAGAGTGAGTTGTACTCACATTGATTCCAATAGCAATTGCAGTGTTTTATTCCGAATAATATTAAACAACCATTTAATTTTACTCAAAATTTACACTAGCTCTAATCAACTCTAACCCAATTCTAAAATGTAGTGCTCATCAATACGGACCCAACGCAATTCGTTTCGTTGAAAATGGACCTCGTATGAAGAAGTTACAATATTTTAAAGTTCGTACGAATTAATATATATATATATATATATATATATATAAATTTACAAATTCTCTTTTTTTTATTTACCAAACAAAATCTCAGCCACTCATTTTCTAGAGTAGATCCAGGCCATTGCGTGCCTTTCTTTCTTCTTCTCGTTCAACACGTATGAAATCGAACCCATCATTGATCATTTCAATCGAACGCCGCACCTCCCTCGTCACCATCGACGACGATCAGAAGCCACCGAACGACGTGCCTACGTGAGCTCTACCACCACCGATGATCTCGTGCAACTCGGTTACTCATTGTTCTCGAAAAACACGTATAAACATTGTCCGTTCAAGCTTGATTTGCCATCAATCCGTTGCTTTAAAATCCACCGTTGGATTGAAAGTTTGCAACGTGTTCTACGACTTTGTAGTTGAAAGATTTTGCTAATTGTTTCTGGATTTAGAGATTTTGAGGGAAAAAATTTGGAAAGTATCGGCCATTGAACGAAAAGTGGTGGCTTGCCCTAACTCTTTAGGGTTTAATGGAAATAAGAAAATAACGAGGCCTTATATAGAAAATTCCAAAACACTATTCATTCGAAAAGTTTTCGAACTCCAAACAAAGAGTGCCACCTGGCATTTATAATGTTTTACCCCTATTCCGAACACAATGAATATATATCAGGAACCAATTCGATCGTATTTGGAAGATAGGTTTTCAAATCGACTTATTTAAATTTAAATTTACTTAAATGAATTTCTACACGTTTTAGCTTTCCCCGACTAAACCGTAAATCAGATTGACACGAAATTTAAAATCCTACAATAATATAACTTTACGGATCCAATGAAACAAGTTTCGTCAAAATTCAAGACTGTATGAAAAATGACTATTTTTACACGTTAATTAAATATTAAAATATTCAATTTCTACAAATTAACTTTTAAATCAATTTTAAAAGTTTACCAACATCATTCTAATTCAAATAGACTTTAATTCATCTTTATAAATCATTTTCATTTATATTTAATTCAAATTTCAATTATTTCAGCATTTTCAAATATTAAATTAACAATTTAACTATCCAATTAAATCACTATATTTCAAAATAAAGTTTATTCAAATTATAAAATTAACTTTTGAATATTTAAAATCAATTAAATATACGAATTTCAAATGACTGAAATTCTGGGTCGTTACACTCCTCCCTCTAGGAGGCACTCTGAAGTAGACATCAGAGGCTTTAAAGAGGTTTTTACTTTTGAAAAAATTGTTTATGAAAATAATTTTTGGTCTATTGGAATGTTTGTGAAAACCCTTTGAACATCAACTTTTCTATCATAAAACTTTTTTATGGAAGAAAGAATTTTCCATAAAAAGGACCTCTTTAATAAATCGAACTATTTCCTAAAATTGATCTTACTTTTGAAAATGTTTTGAATACTTTAACTTTTTGATAAAAAAGTTCCTTCCCGGCATTGCCACTTAGAAGAGTTTTTTGGGTCATTCTAATGGTAGAAACACAAATCTCAAATAAGAGATTGAGTGGTCATGATTCATGAACCAATGGACCTTTAATCGAGAGTAGGCTCTTCTAATTGGAAATTTTGCGGTGCTAATGAGTTTTGGTACTTTTGAGAAATTTTCTTTGAAAAATACGTATTGGTTTATCTTTTCCAATAACTTCAAAAAGCTTTGAAGATGCTTTTATCAGGACATGCCTAACCAAAATGTTTATGTACATTTACTAGTGCTAAGTAATATTTTTTGTAGATTTTATAAACTTTCTTGAAATAGATAAATATTTGTTTTCTCTGATCTGTAGGGTAACTGGAAATAATTTTTCTTGACTTTTGGAAGTAATTTTCTCAAAGACATGTTTAGTAAATCTTTTGGCAATGAAATGGTTTGTTAAAAATATTTATGTACATTGCTTCCACCTTTATATGACATATATAATCGCACTTCTTTAGGTTTTTCTTAGCAAAAAGAAATGTCTTGTTTGTAAGTCTGAAAAGTCACAATTCATGAACTAATAGACTTTTACGGACAAGAAAATGTTTTTTTTCTAAAAATCCCTTCTTTCGGGAAGGTTTTGGATATTTAGCTTTTTCCAGGAATCAGTTTTGGACAAAAGATTGATGGTAATCGGTGGAAATAGATGATGTTCGTCATCAACATCGCATATGTAAGTGCACAGGTCCTTCAAGTGTTATACGAAAGTCGACGCCTTATAGCAGCGACCTTGTTCCTTGGCGACAATGATTTCCTTGGTGACGATGATCTTTGATTGCATTGGTTGTAAATGGCACCAACAATGAATAAGATTGATGAAGTGCAGCAAAGTATAGAGCATTACTTGGTAGCTTATATGAAGGAGTGACACTGTCGGCGAGGTTGTAATTGGTGAGTAGTGATGTTGATAGAGCTTAGCATCAATGAACTGCGTTATTGGTCACTTCGACATTCGTTGATGGCTTTTGAAGTTGCTTATACTTGATTCTTTTGCTTTATTAGTTACATGCGACATTACATATACCCTTAGTTTTGTTGATATATGGCGATGATTGATTGACGACGTCATAGAACTTCAACTTTATCTTCATAAAGGGACTGCGACTCTGATGAAGTTCGATGTCATTGTTTCTTTAAAGAAGTGCTCCATTGACTAGTGGTGGTTATATTCAATAGCTGTATTAGTGAAGGTTGATGTCTACTATAAGCGGTGTAGATGATGTGCGACGCTTTATTCTTTCGACGTTGATCCTCAAGTGTATCAATGGTCATACATCTTCAAGAATATTGATGACAGTCGACATGATCAAAGAGCAGTTCTTATTGGTGATAATACTCGTTATTATGAAGGCTTAGTCGCTTCTTATTGCAATGAGGTTCGACATCATTTTCTTGAAGCTTTGAATTAGAAAGTATATCCTGTTGAGAAATTATGTGGATAACGGTTAATTTTTTATTAGTGTGTGATAAATTTAAATTAGTGTTTGCTAACAAGTAAATAAAACAATTCATTATTATTTTTAATCTTTAACGAATTCAAATAATATATTAGTGTATAATGTACTTTATTTTTTAAATTTGTTAGATTTTTTGGCCTCATCTAACTAGTATTGTATACGATCCTTATATAGATATTTGTTTTTACGACAAAAGGGACATCAATAGTCATTTGATACAGTATTTGTTGTATTTATCCCTATATTGGACAATTTACAAACATAATCTAATAATTACATTTCGTACATCATTCTATCCTAAACAGTTCACAAAATTTTAACAATACTTCCTTTTTATTCCCTTTGTATGTGCATTTGTATACGACCCGCGGAATAAATGGAAAGTGCTGCCGAAATTTTGTTGAGTCATTTAAGATGAAATGATTTCCGAAATGTAATTATTATTGTATTTGTAATGGGAAGTAGGATGTCCGAAAATCAAATGTAAAAAATAATAATGTGAAAATTTAATATTATAGTTATAATTTATTAAAACTGAAAATAAGATTTTATAAAAAAAGTAAAAATAATAATATATGGTATAATTAATAAAACATTAAAATGTATTAATGAATTGAAAAATAAAATATCAATCTAAAAAAGATCATAAATTTTCAAATCTACATATATTTCTTTAAATTTCTATCATATTTTTTTAAATAGGAAAAAGTGGTCAAATATTTTGTCAGTCGGGGGGGCTGGACGTATGAACGAAAGGGAATGAAAGCCTCCGCAAAGGAATATGAAACTAGAGTATAAATTGAAATATGAGTAAATCGACGGTTCATAATTGGTGCAAAAAAGTATATTTTGTGAGTTACCTTATTGGAAAGATCTCTTACATCGTCATAGTATTGACATGATGCACAATGAAAAAACGTGCTTGATAATGTGTTTAATACAATTTTGAATGTTAAAGGGAAGACTAAGGACGATGGAAATTAAAATGTTATATAAAAGAATTATGTAAGCATCCCAAGCTTCATATCAAGCCAAATGACACTAAAAAACTCAAAGCATGCTATGAGTTAGACAATAACTAAGTAAAACTTTTGTTCAAATGGATGGAAGGATTAAGATATTTTGATGGGATATTTTCTAATCTTTGTAGATGTGTCACAATAAACCGAGTAGAATGAAAAATCGCAACTGTCATGTAATAATAGAAAATTTGTTACGCGTAGTTTTTAAAGAACTGTTACACATAAAAGTATGGACAATTATAATAGAACTTAGTCTGTTTTATAAAGAGCATTGTTCGACTACGTTAAAAGTTGAATGTCTACGTAAACTTAAAGTAGATATTCCTATACTGCTCTATAAACTGTAGTAAATCTTTTCTTCAGGTTTCTTTTATGTAACGGACCATTTATCTGTTCATCCTCCATTTGAAGCACTTCTTTAAGGTCTTGTGCAATATGGATGGATGTATCCTTTAAGAGTTAATAATACTGAGTACGTTAAATATTAATTTAATTTCAAATTAAAAGTTACATAAATAAATTTAATTTGAAATAATTTTGTTGTAGTTACTTAAATCGTCTGAAGAAAAATGTTCGAAAAAAACACAAGTTTAAGGTTAACTTTGCAAATCATATATCGAAAAAGAAGTTTTATTATTTTCTCTCATTATTTAAATGACCATGTGAACTTATCATTTGAAGGTGATCCACATAATGATGAAGGCATTGAACATGATTCTTCTTAAGTAATGTTATCTATTTTTAGAAAACATGGACCTGGAGAAAAACGTACGGAAACATGGTTAGACGACAGAAATTGCCATGTAGCAAAAATATGTGAGCTTCTTAATTGCGCTAAAGTTGCACCATTTATTAGGTATTATTACATAATAACATTCGATATTTGAATTCTTAAATTTATATCTATTTGAATCATACTTAAAGAATACGTGCAGCATATAGTGTTTACGAATGACAAAATCCATATGGCGAGAAATTATGTAGTTGACGAAAGATTTAAACATCTTGCGGTAGCACCAAAAAAGAAATGTCAAGACATATCTAATATTCTTCATCAATGGATTTGAATTCAATATCAAAAAATATGGTGTTGAAAAATTAACAAACAATACTGGTGTATTTGTTAAAGATGGTGATGATATAGAGTTTCATATAAAATATTTTTACGACGTCTTAACCGAACTTTGGGAATTGACATATCTTATATGACCTGTAGAGAAAGTATTTTTATTTAGATGTAATTGGTTCTGCAATATTCTAAGTTCTGAAATCAACACAAAGATTATAATCTTATTGAAATAAACTCTAACTTGCATTCCCATAAGTATGATCATTTTGTATTAGCCAAACATGCACTAGATATTTATTTTGCTCTATATCCATCCTTACTAATAGATAATGCAGATTATTCGACAGTTTTTAAAACAAAGGAAAGATTTACGCTTGATGGAAAGAGTATTTCAGATGAACAATCTTATCAAGAATATCTTGAGAAAAATAATGAAATAATAATAACTGGTGATCTTACTGATTTTGGGCCTCTGAACGATGAATCAAATATTTTAGTAGACGAATTTGAGACTACATAGGGAAATGATATCGATTACAAGACCGAGTCAAAATCAGAAAACAATAAAGACTGATTATTAATATATGTTTTTATAGAAGGTAATTCATATGATTACTAATGTTACTTGTTTTCTCATAACAATTTGATATATTTTCTCATTATAAAATGATATGTTCTTTCATAATAAATTGATATATCTTGGGCATATATTATGTTTTCGCATCTAAGATCTTCTCATTCATCATATTCCCCCACTTCTAATCAGAGAGGCACTGGTGCGAGAGGCGATGATAGTGGCCCATTACATGCAGATCGTCTCATAGTTAGATTATAAAGTACAGCGAGTGGGTAAGTATCAAATTTATTACAACATCATAAATATTTTGTATATGATATACTATTCATGATTTATTAAATGTTTATATCATAGTTAATACAAGGGCTTTGAATTAGATCCCTCAGATGTTAATCTTGATTTTTCTAAGGCTACTTACAAGAGCAGAATGACTGTTTGCTGGCCTATGTAGGACAATATCCTACCCCACATCGTAGAATGTATTTGGAAGGATTTCTACGTAAGTGTAAATGTGTATTTCATTTTGCAAATAATCACTATGCAATTTGTTGACTAAGTATAAATGCCATTACAATAATATGGACTATTAAAGGATTTTATAGTCTTTTTATGAACGTTATATATCAACATGTTGTTATAGGTCTATGACCTACGATAGCAACACCAAAAACACTATAAATGAGTTCTTTCAACAGCATTTGGAAGATGTTGTAAACTGTTTTAATGGCGTTTCTACGCATGCTGTGAAAAAAACATGTTATAAATAGGAAGGGTTATTAGACAGAGAGAATAAAACGGTACAAAAAGTTCCTAACAATAGCATTGTACTGACGCTTCAAAACTCTCTTAACACTAGAATTTTTGGACTACTATCAACAATTGCAAAATATAGCGCTTTAAAAACGCAATTGTTACCTTTTATAGCATTTTTTTATTCTATCATCCTATTGCATAATATTTTCTATGCTTCTTTTTGACGTTTCAATGCATATATGTATAACGAATTTAAATATCACTAAGATCACATTTGATTACCAATACATTATATGTAAACAAATAAAATTACACCAAAACAACATGTGTTTATTATATTTCATAACTACGTATGAAGATTACAAATGCAAGTAAACAAAACTAATATTATACGCAAGCAAAATTACCAAAATGATACATAGAAGTATTCTTATTTTGACATACCTGTATCATATATAAACAAAGTTATGGGTTTAGGAATTTCTAGAAATGCAAACATGCACTCAACAAAGAATAGTGAATAATTAGGTAAATGGCTAACGTATTTGCTAAGAGAATAAAAGCTTTCTGATATAAAATATAATATAAAAATTCCATAGAAGTATATGATATAAATATATATATTTAATTGATATAAGAAAAGATGATCAAATAAGATAAATTCAACATAAGAGATCTAGTAGAAAGAAATGATCAGACAAGATTAACCATGGTTAATATCAAGAACAAAAAAATACAAATATAAGTTAAGTTCGTTGAATGGTATAATTTATGTTTCTAACCTAACTCAAGAAACCTCACTGGTACATTTCCAACATTCATAAGAAATCTCAAGAAGCTAACCTTTCTTGATATCTCAAGCAGTAATTTGCTAATGAGTCACATGCCTACAAACTCTCTAGATCAAAAAGCTTGTATCTTTCAAGAAATTTCATTTTATGGTGCAGGTTTTGTTTTAGTTTCCAACATTTTAATAGTCTCTTGTTTAAACAAAAATAAAGAGTGTGTTGAGATATAGGATCACAATATGAAATTAGTTTCACAGAAAAATATTTGCATAACTGAAATTAAAAAAAACCGCTCTAAAACAAATGAATTAATTTTGGCAAAGGAAATGTAGAGATATATTGAATCCATTAGGATTCTTCCGGAAAAATAATTATGTCCAAAGTATTAGCAAGACTTATAAGTTGAAACTGGGCCATAACACTACATAATAACAAAAACATATTAAAACTTAACAATTACAAACATAGGTTAACTTTGAGAAAAAAGGATTAACTGTTGTCTGTTGGGTTTGGTCAGCTTATGCAGCTACCTCTTTGAGATGCTTGGTTGCATGGAACAATATATCTCTACAAAATATGTTCCTAAATGATCTAAGAAGATAAATTTTTTCTCCAAACTACACATATTAAAATTGTGTATGCTAGTTAGAAAGCTTTTATTAACACAACAAAAACTAGATCAACAAACCTTAAATAAGCACTTAATATATATTTCTTTTGAAACATTATTTTCTTGAATTTAAAAATCCAATTTACTTCTGTCTTCCAATCTAAAACTCGGTGCATTCCACCAAAAAGTTTAGAATTTTAGGTGTCCTTGATTTGTCTATGCCCATAATCCTATAAGGTTGGATGGCAAACAATAGGCACTCAGTTTTAATAGAGAAAAGAAAAGTCATATGAAACTAAATTGTTGAATGGTCTTTTATTTCAATAGAATGGCGTGCCTTCAGTACACATTTTACATGTATAAGCTTGCAAAATGCCCAAAAAAGAATCACCAAGTTCAAAAAATTACAATAGGATGAACTTCCAGCTATCTTCAATTTTAATAACATGCAAATAAGGTAACTACTAATCTACCACAATGCACATGTTTTTTATAATCAATGTACTAGCCATAAATGAGAGTACCAACAATAGGTCAACATCATGGTCGGCGGCAGCAAGTCCAAATAAATAAGGGCTACCAGGATACGCATGTATGGATACATAAGTGAGAAAATAGGTACTAATTTATTAAAAGGAAAATATAGTGCTAACCAAATATTCTAGCTTAGGAATCTTTATATAATCTAATTACTAATTGGTTCAAAAGCGTATTTATTAAAGAATCATAAACTATCATTGCATCCATTTAAAAAATGACGTAATATTTTCTTGTCTGGGTTACTAGTACTCATATGGTACAATATTAAACTTGAACCTAGAAAAACCTATCAATGCTAATCATATATGAAATAAAATTTCTCAACCAATATTAAATCATTACGAGATGTATCTTAACAACTGTTCATGAATTATAAGATATTTGACAAAATGAGAAACTATGTATTGTTTCATAAAATACAATAGAAAAAATGAATTAGTTATTAATTATCAATATGTAATGGATTTATCTTCTTTTGCATATTATTTGACAACTAAACATATTTGTGAAAATTCTACTATAAAAAATAAATCAAGAAATCTGATTAAAAATCTCAAAGTATTCAACTAATTACATCACTACAAAAGTAACAAAGATAAAAGTACTATAATGCATTTACATTATAAGAATATGAAAGAAAATCTATTTGTAGTCTATATATTAGCTATGGTGCTCCTTCTCTCCTAGTTTTATAGGAACTCACCTCATTTTGTATTTTTCAATTGCAATATAACAAATATGAACATCAAATTCTTGTAGTCATTCTATAAAGTGATAACAAATGTGCATTATAAAAACTGTTCTACAAAACCAGTTACATTTTAGGAATTGAATGTATATTTGAAATTATAAATTCAAAATAATCGAGAATCACATAATTACCTCACAAAATACTCGGTCTTAGTCCTTTTAGAAGTTTAATTTACAATTTCCTCCAGTTCACAATCCTTGTAGACATCCCATGGAACAAAAAAAGTAAAACAAAATGATCGACATTGGCTAAAATTAGATACAAAATCACAATAAATGGGAAAAAAAATCTTACCCTTGCTTTGAGAAGCCCAAGCCCGATTCAAGAGAAATCTAAGAGAGTGATTTTGTCAAGAGCTTTGGAAGAAAAACCAACCCTACCATTGAAAACGACAATAATGACTTTTTTTTGAAAATGGTTCATTTATTAATAACTAAAAAATATAGTATACGCATTGATACAATGCTACAAACATATATACACTGCCCTTACAATCACAATTGCCTTCATCCTACTAAAATACCCTGTCTAGCCCAAATACTAAAACCAAGGCCACTAAACTAACAATCATAAAACACACGCATAACCAAGTTTTCATTTAGCCCAATTATCTTCAATGGTTTTAATCTCAAATTGACCTAATAACGTGCACCATCTAGTGATTATGGTAACTGAAAGCTCAACCGATCACGATCTGAGACTCAAGCACTTATTGAAACCATTGTAAACTTTGCCCAAACTTCATATGCTCACTGTCGTGATCGTTGCAGATTGCCTTCGTTCATCATCGCAAAACCATAATTCTTCATCAGCATATCTTCATCAAATTTATGCATAGGGATTTAAATAGATCCCAAGAGTTGAATCCAGACATCGTCTCTTATATCACAATCGGACCATGAAATCAAATGGCAAAAAAAATCGTAGATCATTTGGCATTGGAAATTGATTTTTTAAGCTAACTAGTAACGAAAAATTTTTAGATCCCATGATTTTAATGCCATCGCATGTATAATAATCAAACCATAATTCTAGATGCGAAAAAGAAGGATACAAAAGACAGAACATTGAATAGCGGATCCCTAGAAATTGATAATGAAACACACGCATAAATATAGACCTTTGCAACTCTATGAGCATAAATAATCACCAAATTCAAAAATAGGTCTTTTAAGGAATGACTTACACTTGTTTTGAAACTTAAACGGCATAAGATTTGGAAGTGAAAACATGGAATCACCTTGAACTTCTAGATGGAAGGATACGAACCATTAATACATGCCTTGCTTTCCAAATTGCTTGAAGATCCAAGTCGATTGCAGTTATCATACATCACGTATGATTTCTTGTAGAAGCCCAGTTTCGCCACTTTTGCTTAACTATTTACATGACAATATTCTTTGGAGAAATAATTCTCGATTCGGCTTTTGAATTTAACAATCTGAACTCGGCTTTTGAATCAAACGACAATAATGATGGATTAACATAAAACCGAAACAATATTATTCATCAAGAACAAAACCTAATAGAAATGAGATCTATGAGAGAAGGAGATTACCTGGTTATTAACTTTGAAATGAATAAGAGTGACACGAAGTAGACAAGTGGAGAGGATCAGGAGAAAAATGTATTAGGATGAATGATGAAAAGATTGTCAATTCGGGGAACGACTAACGAAAGAGGGGGAAAGTGAATAACTTTGGCAATTAAGTTTGGGGCCTTGTTCTGTTTTACTATGATAGCGTAGTAAAATTAATTTTGTTAAAACCTAGATAGAGAAACACAGCAGGTACGCTTACAACGCCATCCCAGGCTGCAATTAAAATTGGTTTTTCTTGTAGTGAATTGTAAGTTCACTAGCCTCGTATATTTATTCAAATATAGTAAAATTAGTATAACGAGTGTTACGACGCATGCTTTGCGCGTGAATTATTTTTCTCATAAATTGTATATGTTTAAATCGATAAAAAAATGATTTTTTATTTTCAAGTGATCTTAAGATTTGCATATTTGTAAAGAAGTATTTTGAATTTGTAAAGGAAGATTACTTTTAGATCCTATTTTTAAAAGCGTTTTGAATTTGTAAAGCATGTTTAATTGTTAGATCCTACTTTTAGGGGCGTTTGGATTTGTAAATGAAATTTAATATCAGATCCTATTTTTAAGTGAATAAGATTTATTAATAAATAGAGGGGCATTTTTGGTAGTTCACATTGATACCAAAAAAATGTGACACAAAGCTATTACAACTATTATTAAAGATAATTGCATCAATTTACAAATGCAAAATATAATGTTTATGTCAAATATACAAGAAGAATCTAGGAAGAATTCTACAAATAGGAATAAAAATTATGTCATACATCACGAGGGTTTAAAGTCATTCAACAATTACCGTCAAAAGTTGGTAAATTTATAAACTGCGATTATTAAAACTTATAACATTGTATAATCTTATATAGGTATATAATAATAATACATAATAATTATTTTAGGAAAGAGAGTGTGATTGACATGTCTCCTATTTGGAAGTTTTTACTCGTACTTAGGCCATTGAGCATGTCAATGAAGATGACTCAAAAACAAACACAGTGCATGACACAAAGTCATAAGATGTCATGTTAAGCATATTTTAAATTATAATTTATTAACAATCACTTTAAATTACAAGTTATAAATAATTAAGATATTGTAATTTGAATTTTAATTGTAATTATAATTTTATTTATAATCGCATGATAAATTCATAACAGAACGAGATAAACTGCTCGAGGGAACAGGTCGATACGAGCTGACTATTGAGGAGGAAGACATGACTTTTTACGCTAACATGGAACCGCTAACGCAAAATAGGCGTTATTGTTTTGCGAAATAAGAGGAAATGTTTATGTTTAATATATTTATGAATAACGTATAATACATGGATTTTATTAATCACACAATATGAAACTCATATACTTTGGTAAAAAGTGTTACAGGATGGACGAAGGCAAGCCAGCTATAAATGAACTCAGGATTATTAGGAGACTGCAGAATTGAGAACTCGGATTGCTGACCTCAAGGATCGAGATAGGCGTCAGAGTGCGGAGATGTACCAAATGATGGATGTAACAACCTGTAACTTTCGATAATTAAATTTATTAATTAAATAAGTTTTGGAATTTGGTGTTGTGAAAATTTGAAAATTTTAAGATTTATTAATGATAAATTAACTAGAATGAAATGTAATAATGTTAAATTAAGGAAATTGACAACTGGTAGAATGTAATCTCAAGAAATTGAAATAATTGCAGAGTTAAATTGGTTAGAAATTGTAAATAAGGAAATAAATTAAATATTATATTAAATGGTGAGATAATATGTAATTAATTGAAATTAAGTATAATCAGTGTATTGTATGGAGTTAGAACATTTGTTTATAGATAATAAACTTATAAATGTGATTAAATTAAGTAAAAGGTAATAATTGTTATTTATTACATATTTAGTCTATTGAAATAATTTAGGAAATTTATAAAAAATTAGTATAATTGAAATATTGTAATTAATATGGAAAAAGATGGTAACTTTGGACCATTGATGTAAGAAGATGTAAACTTATGTTAGTTACATTTATAGGTAATAATTGATTAAATAATAAGAGTGAAATCAAAATAAATGAATTTAATGAAATTTTAAATTATAATTTAATGAATTTATTACAGTTATAATTGAGCATTGTAATTTGTGCTAAATATTGAACTTGACATGGGAAATTTGTTTTAAATGTTATTTAATTTCTATGTAGTTAGAAATGACAAAAAAATTGTTAGTTATTAAATTTGAAGTTAAAATTAATTTATTAATAATTTATTTAACTAACATGAAGATAGACATTTTGGCCACTATCTTGGATTTCGATGAAACCCATTTCATTGGATCCGTAATAGTCAATTACTGTAGGATTTCAAGTTTCGTAGTGATCGGACTTATCGTTTTATCGTACGGACTCGAAACACGTAGAAATCAATTTAATAAAATCACTTTGAAATAAGCTGATTTTAAAAGTTAACTTCTTCATACAATGGAATTAGGACTTGAAAATTGTTCAATTGAGTTTAAAAATATCAAAAACACCTATTTTGATATATGGGATGACCTACTTTCGTTTCAAAGATGGAACGGGCTTTTTAGGTCATTATTGCCAATTCGTACCGATTCGATATGTTCATTCTTTTTTATCGGGCCTTGTCTATATAAATAGATTTTTCTAAACCCTAGCAGCCTTTCTATTTCTTATTACAGTACGTACTACTCCATCTATCTTTTCCTCCTTCTCAAATGGCAGAAACCCTAAATTCCTATATTCAATTGCAAATCAAAATCAAATCGAAAAAATTATAACTCCTCAAACTACGTCATATTATATATCGTTGGAAAGATCTCGACGAGGGCAACCAAAATCTGCTGTTTTTTTTTGCAATTGGGTTTTGGTTTGTTCGGAATTGGCTAAAACATTCTCGGCCGTTCATTGGGGATTGATCATCAACGACGGATCATCGAATCGAGGGTACCATCACCTAGAGAGGGACGCGTGGAGTTCGTCTGTGTTCGTCGTTTGTCATATTAGTGGTTGGATCGGCCTGTATAATTAGATTAGGGTTTAATAACCAACGGCGGTTGATGCTCTTTCAAGGCCGTCGGTGATCGGAGAGGCGTCGCGGGTTGTCGTTGTGCCTTGGGGAGGTCGGAGGTCGATTAGGTGGTGGTCCAGGATGTGCGGCGGTGACGTAGGTGACGGCTGTTGGGATGTAAGCGAGTTCAATCGTGTTCGAATTGTAGGCTCTAGGGTTTCGTTCGATGTAAGCGGCTCTGTAGGATTGCGAGGGAGAGAACGGGTGACGTGGCATATTTGTTTTATGTTTTTTTATTTCAATTTTAATTTTAAATTCAAACGTTCTAATATGCATAACTTTTACATACGAGGTTGGATTCATGCGTAGTTTGTTTCGCTGCGATCATATCGAAATTCTGGATATGTTGGAACTAGTTTGGACGAATTCTGAGATTGTTGAAATTTGGGCCTTTATTTAGATTTTAAATCGATTTGAAATCAAAGGTGAGTGTTTTGACCCACTCACAACTACTAAATTGTTTTATGTTAGTTAAATTGAATTGATGATATGATTAGAAGTTGATTGGTTGATGTTTGGTATATTCAAATTGTCATTCCATTTTATCTGACTTTTATTGAATTTAGTCGCCATTTAATTAAACATTGAATTTTAAATTGCCAGTTAATACCTGTTAATGATAATCGGTTAATTGTTGTTGTCTATTGGTTGATTTGAATGATGATTGTGATGGATGTTTGATTGTTGATATTGGATGACTGGACATTATATTTATATATTGTTATCACACTGATAGTTCCCTTAGTTTATTGTTAGAAAAATCCCTATGGGTTGAAATTATACACACCCGAACGATCTATAGATTAGGGAAAAATTCTTATGAGTTGAAATGATAGGCTCGAGTGATTTCATGGATTTGAAGTTAAATTCGGTATTGCGGGTTGAAATGAGATATACCCGTAAATTTAAATTTATTGCGGGTTGAAATGATATATATCCGTATCACTTCACCACAGGGTAGAAAATTATAAACGGACACCGAATGGGTTAAATTAAATGATTTTTAAACCTTAAATTTTTGAATCCAGTTCAATGATATTTTGAAATAAAAATTTGAATTATTTAAACGGAATTATTTTCAAAAATCCAAGCTTTAAATGTTGAAATTGGAATTGGTTTAAATGAATTGTTTAAAGGATTTAAATTGAAATTTCAAAGTTGAATTGTGAAATATAAATGAAATTTTTCGAAATTGAGCTATTGAAATATTTGAATATTTAAACTCTGAAATTTATCAAATTTGAAATAGTTTAAATTTATAGTTCGAACATGGATTTGAAATCGATACAGATTAAGTGGTTGTAAATGAGAATCTGAATTGAAAGACAAAATTGAGTTTGTTGATTTGAAAGCTGAACATGGTCTAGATGTGTTGAAATGAAAGAAATAGTTTATGTAACAACCCGCATATTTTACGATTATATATTTAAATATTTTATTAAAATATAGCATCATTAGTCGGATTTAAGTCCGAAAAGCTAATTTTTGCAAACAGCCGAATTAGGACTCGAGACCACTCCCATTGAGTCCAAAATGGCATTTGCAACCTTTTTGAGTATAGACATTGATATGTTTGGAGCTAGCTAAAATTTCGACCTTTTCACTTAGGGCTTTGGGTTTGGGTTTCAGCCCATTAACCTAACATATCAACCCAACTCCACTCCACTCCTCTTCCTTACTTCATAACATTTCCTACAACTTAAGCTTTAGCAAAAATGGTGGTGGAGATGGGAAATTAAAATCCTAAACCCTGGTTTCTTTAGCAAATCCAAGTTTTAGCTCCAAATTCAAGTGAAGCTTAGGTAAGTATCTCCTTCTTCTTCTCCATCTCAACCTCTCTCCAATTTCAGAAATTTCCTATAACCTAACTTAGGAAATACTTGCTTTTGATCTTAGTTTAGAGCTTCTAGAGTTGAGATTGAAGAGCGGTTGATCCTCCTTTGTTTTCAAGCTTCTTCCTCCTTGTTTTTGTGTAAAAGTTGAGATTTTTATGTCACATCTATGTCTATAACTATCCTTGATTGTTAGGTATGAATTCCTAACATCTATTCATGATCATTTGCTTTTGATTTGAATTGATATGGTTGATTTACCAAATTTTGAATTGGAAGTCCAATTTTTGTGAAAATCCTACAATGGATGTTTGGATATGTTGTTTGGGGTGTATCGAAGAGCTTATAAGGCCGGGTTGTCGATTGGCGTAAATCCTTAGTCGTCGTTGCTTGCTCGATCACTCTCGAATCGATTTGGCCATTATGGCCTAGGAAAATTGTTGCCTTTACCAGGTGTTCAGAGGTCTGGATACCCATGCCAAACGTCTGGTTTTGCCTTTTGGAGAAAAATAATACACGGCAGAAAAATAAAAAGAGCAGCGACTAATTTCAGACGTCTGAATTATCTTTCCAGACGTTTGAAAGGATGTCAGACGTTTGATTTCTGATTTCAGACGTCTGGTTGGTTTTCTGGAATAATTCCAGAAACCAAAACCAGACGTCTGGATTTACCCCCAGACGTCTGAAAGGATTTCAGACGTCTGATTTTAGACTTCAGACGTCTGGTTGGTTTTCTGGAATATTTCCAGAAACCAAATCCAGACGTTTGGAAAAACCCCTCAGACGTCTGGAAATTCCCAATTTTGCTTATTTCCCTAATTTTGAGTAAAATTCCAATGCTAATCGATTTTTGTCGATCAGATTAGTTGTTATCACTATTATCGTCTTTGATGACTTCTTTTTATTAATTTTTGGTAATAACAATTTTTATGGATTTGGTATCGATTTCTTTGGATTTAATTCACGTCTTCGAACGTGAAATTTTGATGATTGATTGTTTTTACAATCATTTTTATGGTTTGTCACTTTAAAACGCAAAGTTTTCTATACTAGTAGTAAATATTCAAACTCTTTTACAAAGATGATTTCAACTATTTTTTTATATACAAAGCTCATTTATAAAACCGTTTTTCCAACCTATCAGTATATACAAACCTTCTCCTTATTCATTCGAGAAATCCAATTAAACGCCTTAGCAAAACAAGTGGTATGAAACGCTTGCATTTACTTTGTCGGTTAATTCTTAGACTTGTTCGATTGAAACTCCTGCGACAATTTTCGAGTGGAGATCTACAAGTTGTTCGTAAATATTTAAGTTAAGCTAGTGGTTATAGGACATGAAGCTAAACTCATTTATTTACTAGCTTAGTGTAATTGACACTTCTTGATGATCGATGATGATCATTTTGTGATTTAGACTAGCAATGTGCGATGTCTCTTTGTCTACGAGGGAGACTAAACCCCGTTTCTGTGGAGCTTCGGCTCAAAATTGGTGAGGTAGCGACCCATGGTCTTCGGGCCGTTTTGTGGAGCCTCAGCTCAAAAATTAATGGTTAGCAATCATGGAATATCGTTCTGTTTTGTGATACACGTGTTGGTTAGTTTTCATGCTCCCGTTTTGTGATAGGCATCCCCCTTTTTTGTGATTTCTGGATTTCTTATTGATGATTTCTAGAATTTGCGTTTCACCAATTTTCATGATTTCATTGATAAGATTTATCAATATTTGTGCATTAGTGAATTTGTGTTTCTCCAACTTTTACGATTGGCATTGAGATGTTTGCCAACATTTGTGACTTGGTGAATAAAAATAAAGAATATGATATTCATTTTTCTTTTATCTTTGAGAAGATTCTTGTGATATTGAATGATTAATGGTTGATTTTCAAATATATACTATCTCAGTATGGCATTACTGTTATCACATGTTTTTTTCATACCTCTTACTCTATCTCATTTTTTCTGATATTTATAGCTAGACTGATCCATTTATTATTTTCTTATTAAATAATACTCGGGTCAGACCGAGATGTTTCAGGTGCTTCTGCTTGACTCCTTATGGGATCCTCATATTTTGACTTTTGTCTGACTACATTAGATTTGTAGTTTTTGTTGTTATACATTTGAGATAGAGACTCCTTGATGTATACATATTCTTTTGTGTAGCACTTGTATCTATTCTTTTGTGATATTGTGGATCTTGTTTGACCACTACTCTAGTATACACTTCTATGTGTTATATTCATATCTATTTCCGCCTTTGTGATGTGGATATCTATGACTGATTTATGTTATGTTTATTTCTATATTTGTTTCCGAAGGCCTCATAGCCACTGTGTGTTAGCTTTGAGTTTGTATTTGATATGTCGGGTTTCCTCTTGAAATGAAATGTAAGTTATATTATCTGACATATCGGAACTCGCACAAAGCAATTACATAGATGGTCGCTCCTCAACAGCCTTATTCTTCGTGCTAGTTGACAGCATTACCTCATAGTGTCCTTGGCTAGCGTGAGCATAGAGGTGGGGCGTCATAGCTTGGTATCAGAGCCAAACTTCGGAACAATGTAGAATAATCTAGCAAGGATTATTGTCCTAAGTCTTTCTTAGGAATCGTGCCATAGGATTTAGTTCGAGTCTTTGTACCATCCTATCCTATTTCTTTTTATGATACCTTGTTTTTCAATCAAGTTTGTTTGATATTCATTTGTGAATAACCTTTTTCTCCTCTTCTTTCTTTCTTAAAGAAGAAAAATGGTTAGACCTGGCCGTCCCAGCGTCGGTCAATCGAGTGCTACTCCTCAAGATGGAGTATTTATGTCTGCTCAGCAACTTCTAGACCTTATGAGAAATGCTCAAGCTGTCGGACCTATTCTTGAGCCCACACATCCTAAATCTAGGTTTGCACGCTTGTGCAGTGATTACACCAATTTAGGTGGAAAGCCATTCAAAGGTTCCGAGAGCATTATAGAAGTCCAAGCTTGGCTTAGAACGTGCGATCGCATCTTTTCTCGCATGAATCTTATTGATCTCCATCGAGTCCAAGTGGCTTCTAGCATGCTCCAAGAAAGAGCATTAGATTGGTAAGAGCTTTTGATCTCTGAAATTAGCGAAGCAAATCTTACTTAGGAGTACTTCCTGGAAAGGTTCGAGTTAAAAATTTGTGCCAGAAGCTGAAAAAGTATCTCTAGCTCGACGCTTCATTGACCTTGTTCAAGTTGAATCTTCCGTGACGGACTACGTCGCTTCTTTCGAATCTCTATCTAAATATGGGGTCGAGTATATAAATACCCCATTAAAGAAAAATCAGAGGTTTATTTATGGCTTGAATAAGAATCTCAAAAAGCCTTTACTTCTGAAACTGGAAGTTTCTTTTGATCAGCTCGTTGATATCGCTCTTCGACTTGAAGAGGCAGATAGAGAGAGTGATGTTGAAGTTGGGAGTGCCAAACCGAACTTCAACAACAACAAGAAGAGGCCTAATAAGCTCAAGGGTCCTTATCCCAACAAGAAAGGGAAGCAAGCAACAACGGTAGTAAAGACTCCTACCTCTAGTGGAGGGCAATGCTACAACTGCGGTTCTAAGGATCATTATGCAAATAAGTATTCAAAGCCCCTTGCTTGTCGCTATTGCAAAAGTTCGGGTCATTATATATCTGCATGTCCCAAACTTCAAGGAAAGAAGGAGGGAAAGCTAAATGTTGTGCAAGCCCCTAGTGACACTTCTCGTGGTCAAGGTATTTCTCATTCTATCCTTGATGGCATTATTATGTTTCGTGATCAACCTATTCGAGTTATTTTTGATACGGGTGCGTCCCATTCTTTTATATCAAAAGAACTTGTCGATGCTTTGTCTTTGAATGTTATTGGCTTGATGACTTCATTGAGAATTGCAAATCCGGTTGGTGGGTCCGCAACACTCAGTTTACTTTGTAAAGATGTCGAAATTATTTTATGTGATTATGCTTTCCAAGACGATTTGCATGTTATGCGTTACCTTAGTTTCGGAATGATTTTGGGAATGGATTGGCTTAACCGTTATGAAGCCCATATTCTGTGTCCTAAGCGGACTATTCATCTTCGACATCCTCAATCTATTAAACAGATTGCTATTGTTCTTAAAGATTTGGATTCCAACTTGACAGCATCTTTATATTCTTTAAATCCTCATGATGACGATAATGATGATGAGGAAGATGTCATTTCTCGTATTCACGTTGTTCGTGAATTTTCTGACATTTTTGAGACCGTTTTAGGGTTACCACCTAAGTGAGCAATTGAGTTCAGAATTAATCTAATCCCTGGAGCTCTACCTATTACTCGTCCCCCTTATCGTTTGTCCAATAAAGAAAATGAGAAGATGCGCAAACAATTATCCAAATTGGAAGCCAAAGAGTTTATTCGTTCTAGTTTTTCTCCTTGGGGAGCTTCGGCTATTTTTGTGAAGAAATCTGATGGTACACTTAGGCTTTGCGTTGACTACTGCAAGCTTGATGATCTCACCATTAAGAATAAATATCCCTTACCTCGGATTGATGATTTATTCGATCAACTTAGTGGTGCTAAAGTCTTTTCACAGTTAGAATTAGCAACTGGTTTTCATCAGCTCCGTATTGCAGAGGATAGCATTCCTTTGACATCGTTCCGTACTCGTTATGGATCTTATGAATGGCTTGTTATGTCATTTGGTTTGACGAATGCTCCAGCTTATTTCGTCGACCTTATGAATTGAGTTTTCAAAGACTTCCTCGACCGATTTATTCTCATCTTTATAGATGATATTCTTATTTATTCTAAAACCGAAGAGGAGCATGAAAATCATCTTCGGATTGTGTTGGAAACTCTTAGGAGCAACCAATTAAAAGCAAAGTTTTCTAAATACCACTTTTTGCAATCTTGTGTGAAATTTTTGGGACATATCATTTCTGAATCTGGAATTTCCGTGGATCCCTCAAAGATTGAAGCGATTCAAAATTGGAAGAGACCGGAGAATGTGATGGAAATTCGTAGCTTCCTTGGATTGGCGGGCTATCACCGTCGGTTCATAAAAGACTTTTCTAAGATTTCTGTACCTCTTACTAATTTGACAAAGAAGGGAGTTAAATACATTTGGTCTAACAAATGAGAAGCTACTTTTCAGAAACTAAAAGAACTCCTTTCCGATGCTCCTTTTCTTGTGATTCCCGATGGGAACCAAAACTTTATTGTTTATACTGATGCTAGTCGTGTTGGTTTGATAGCCATTCTCATGCAAAGGGAACGTGTTATTGCTTATGCTTCTAGGAAATTAAAGCCTGCCGAGACTAGATATGCCACTGATGATTTAGAACTCGCGGCTATTGTTTTCGCCCTTAGAATTTGGCGTCATTATCTTTTGGGAGAGAAATTTGTTCTCTACACCGATCATAAATCATTGAAGTATTTATTTTCTCAAAAGGAACTTAATTTGCATCAACAACATTGGCACGAGTTCCTCGCATCTTATGATCTTGATATTCTTTATACTCCCGAAAAGGGAAATCTTGTTGCCGATGCCCTTAGTCATAAGCAACAAGCGGTCGTTTCTATGATGATATCCGAGTGGAATGATCTCGCGACTTTATCCACTTGTGAGATTCGAGATCGTGAATCCAACTCATGTTCATCTCTTGTTTTATGTAGCCTTAAGGCTCATCCTTCTCTTTTAGACCGTATTCTTGAAGCTCAAAAGCATGATCCCGAATTGGTTCATCTTAGCCAAAGTTGTAGGGATAAAATTGATATTGAAGGTTTGAAAGACTTTGATATTGATGTTTGTGGCGGTATTCGAAAATTTTGGTAGACTTATTGTGCCAAATATTATTGATCTTCGTAATGACATTTTAGAAGATTCTCATCGATCTAAATTTACCATTCATCCCTGTAGTAGTAAAATGTACGCGGATATGAAGCGACTTTATTATTGAGACGGAATGAAATTCGATATTGCTAACTTTGTTAAGCGTTGCATGACTTTCCAACTGGTAAAGGCCGAGCATCAAAGGCCCGGTTGGTTATTGCAACCTTTGGACATTCCAATTTGGAAGTGGGATCAAATTTTCATGGACTTTATTGATGGCCTTCCCCGTTCTCGTTCGGGTCATGATAGCATATGGGTGATAGTTGATAGACTAACAAAATCCGCCCATTTTATTCCCGTTCGGTCCAATCGAACCGTACCTCTTTTGGCCAAACTCTTTATTAAAGAAATTGTTAGATTGCATGGGGTCCCTACTTCTATTGTTAGCGATCGTAATCCATTGTTTACTAGTAGATTTTGAAAGAGTCTTCAAAAAGCTTTGGGAACGAAGCTTAATTTTAGCACCGCTTATCATCCTCAGTTCGATGGACAAACCGAGTGTGTGAATGAAACTCTTGAAGATCTTCCTCGTGCATGCGTTCTCGATTTTGGTGGAAGTTGGGAAGATCATATTTCTCTTATTGAGTTTTCCTATAATAATAGCTTCCAATCTAGTATTGGTATGGCACCTTTTGAGGCACTCTATGGAAGGCCATGTCGATCTGCTTCTTGTTGGCTTGAGGCCAGTGAGAAGCTGGTTTTTGGTCCAGATTTTATCCGTGATTCCACAGAAAAGATTGACCTTATTCGTCATAGAATGAAAGAAGCTCAATGTAGGCAAAAATCCTATGCCGATAACCGAAGAAGGAAATTAGATTTTTCTGTGGGAGATTTTGTGTTTATTCGTGTTTCACCTATGAAGGGTGTTGTGTGTTTCAGTCGATCGGGAAAGTTAGCACCTCGATATATTGGTCCATTTCCCATCACTGAACGTATTGGTTCCGTGGCTTATCGCCTCTTATTACCGGCTCAATTTTCTGCTATTCATGACTTTTTCACGTTTCTCAACTTCGGAAATGCATTCGAGATTCCGATTCTATTCTTGAGCCAAGTGTTGTGGAAGAAATTGAAGTTTCGCGTAATTTGACTTATGAGCAACATCCTATTCGTATTATTGCTTCAGAGGTAAAACGCCTTCGAAATAAAGATGTACCCCTTGTGAAAGTTCAATGGTCCTCAAATCCTATGGATTGCTCTTGGGAATCTAGAGAATTCATCGAGCGAACACATCCGGACTTACTCTCTCGTGCTCTTTGAGGTGAACTTCTTATTTCAAATTTCTTTTGTGTTGATATGCTTTTATGGTTGTTACTTTTTACTTCCTTCTTAAACATTGCGAGGACGCAATTTCTTTAAGGAGGGGAGTCTGTAACAACCCGCATATTTTACGATTATATATTTAAATATTTTATTTAAATATAACATCATTAGTCGGATTTAAGTCCGAAAAGCTACTTTTTGCAAACAGCCGAATTAGGACTCGAGACCACTCCCATTTAGTCCAAAATGGCGTTTGCAACCTTTTTTAGTATAAACATTGATATGTTTGGTGCTAGCTAAAATTTCGTCCTTTTCACTTAGGGCTTTGGGTTTGGGTTTCAGCTCATTAACCTAACATATCAACCCAACTCCACTCCACTCCTCTTCCTTACTTCGTAACATTTCCTACAACTTAAGCTTTAGCAAAAATGGTGGTGGAGATGGGAAATTAAAATCCTAAACCCTAGTTTCTTTAGCAAATCCAAGTTTTAGCTCCAAATTCAAGTGAAGCTTAGGTAACTATCTCCTTCTTCTTCTCCATCTCAACCTCTCTCCAATTTCAGAAATTTCCTATAACCTAACTTAGGAAATACTTGCTTTTGATCTTAGTTTGGAGCTTCTAGAGTTGAGATTGAAGAGTGGTTGATCCTCCTTTGTTTTCAAGCTTCTTCCTCCTTGTTTTTGTGTAAAAGGTGAGATTTTTATGTCACATCTATGTCTATAACTATCCTTGATTGTTAGGTATGAATTCCTAACATCTATTCATGATCATTTGCTTTTGATTTGAATTGATATGGTTGATTTACCAAATTTTAAATTTGAAGTCCAATGTTTGTGAAAATCCTACAATGGATGTTTGGATATGTTGTTTGGGGTGTATCGAAGAGCTTATAAGGCCGGGTTGTCGATTGGCGTAAATCCTTAGTCGTCGTTGCTTGCTCGATCGCTCCCGAATCGATTTGGCCATTATGGCCTAGGTAAATTGTTGCTTTTACCAGGTGTTCAGACGTCTGGATACCAATGCCAGACGTCTGGTTTTTCCTCTTGGAGAAAAATAATACACGGCAGAAAAATAAAAAGGGCAGTGACTAATTTTAGATGTCGGAATTATCTTTCCAGACGTCTGAAAGGATGTCAGATGTCTGATTTGTGATTTCAGACGTCTGGTTGGTTTTCTGGAATATTTCCATAAACTAAAACCAGACGTCTGGATTTACCCCCAAACGTCTGAAAGGATTTCAGACGTCTGATTTTAGGCTTCAGACGTCTGGATGGTTTTTTGGAATATTTCTAGAAACCAAATCCAGACATCTGGAACAATCCCTCAGACGTCTAGAAATTCCCAGTTTTGCCTATTTACCTAATTTTGAGTAAAATTCCAATGTTAATCGATTTTTGTCGATCCGATTAGTTGTTATCACTATTATCGTCTTTGATGACTTCTTTTTATATATTTTTGGTAATAACAATTTTTATCGATTTCTTTGGATTTAATTCACGTCTTCGAACGTGAAATTTTGGTGATTGATTGTTTTTACAATCATTTTTATGGTTTGTCACTTTAAAACGCAAAGGTTTATATACTAGTAGTAAATATTCAAGCTCTTTCACAAAGATGATTTCAACTCTATTTTTTATACAAAGCTCATTTATAAAACCGTTTTTCCAACCTATTAGTATATACAAACCTTTTCCACATTCGTTCGAGAAATCCAATTAAACGACTTAGCAAAACAAGTGGTATGAAACGCTTGCATTTACTTTGTCCGTTAGTTCTTAGACTTGTTCGATTGAAACTCCTGTGACAATTTTCGAGTGGAGATCTACAATTTTTTCGTAAATATTTAAGATAAGCTAGTGGTTATGGGACATGAAGCTAAACTCATTTATTTACTAGCTTAGTGTAATTGACACTTCTTGATGATCGATGATGATCATTTTGTGATTTAGACTAGCAATGTGCGATGTCTCTTTGTCTGCGAGGGAGACTAAACCCCGTTTCTGTGGAGCTTCGGCTCAAAATTGGTGGGGTAGCGACCCATGGTCTTCGGGCCGTTTTGTGGAGCCTCGGCTCAAAAATTAATGGTTAGCAACCATGGAATAGCGTTCCGTTTTGTGATACACGTGTTGGTGAGTTTTCATGCTCCCGTTTTGTGATAGGTCTTCCCCCTTTTTTTGTGATTTCTGGATTTCTTATTGATGATTTCTAGAATTTGTGTTTCACCAATTTTCGTGATTTCATTGATAAGATTTATCAATATTTGTGCATTGGTGAATTTGTGTTTCTCCAACTTTTACGATTGGCATTGAGATGTTTGCCAACATTTGTGAATTGGCGAATAAAAATAAAGAATATGATATTCATTTTTCTTTGATCTTTGAGAATATTCTTGTGATATTGAATGATAAATGGTTGATTTTCAAATATATACTATCTCAGTATGGCATTACTGTTATCACATGATTTTGTCATACCTCTTACTCTATCTCATTTTGTCTGATATTTATAGCTAGACTGATCCGTTTATTATTTTCTTATTAAATAATACTCGGGTCAGACCGAGATGTTTCAGGTGCTTCTGCTTGACTCCTTATGGGATCCTCATATTTTGACTTTTGTCTAACTATATTAGATTTGTAGTTTTTGTTGTTATACATTTGAGATAGAGACTCCTTGATGTATACATATTCTTTTGTGTAGCACTTGTATCTATTCTTTTGTGATATTTGGATCTTGTTTGACCACTACTCTGGTATACACTTCTATGTGTTATATTCATATCTATTTCCGCCTTTGTGATGTGGATATCTGTGACTGATTTATGTTATGTTTATTTCTATATTTGTTTCCGAAGGCCTCATAGCCACTATGTGGTAGCTTTGAGTTTGTAATTGATATGTCGAGTTTCCTCTTGAAATGAAATGTAAGTTATATTATCTGACATATCGGTACTCGCACAAAGCAATTACACAGATGGTCGCTCCTCAACAGCCTTGTTCTTCGTGCTAGTTGACGGCATTACCCCATAGTGTCCTTGGCTAGTGTGAGCATAGAGGTGGGCATCACAGCTTAATTTGATATTACTTTCAAATTTATTATTTTAATATAAACTGTTTAAAGATATACTATCTTAAAAATCCTGATTTTTAATATCTTCAAACTACTAAACTATATTAAACTATTTTTATTTATTTTAAAATATTTAAACTATATTAAACTATTTTTATCTATTTTAAACTATATAAACTGTATTAAACTATTTTTATCTATTTTAAACTATTTAAACTATATTAAACTATTTTAGTCTATTATAAACTATTAAAATTATTTTTAAAACTATTTAATCTATTTTAATATATTTTAAATCATCTACACTATTTTAAAGTATTTTGAACTATTTTAACTATTATAAACTATTTATGACTATCTACACTATATTTCTAAATTTCTAACGGTGCAAGGTAGAATTGTTTATATTTAAATCCTTGATTTAAAAGCGAATTTAAATGATGTTACAAACTATGTTGAGATTTGAAATGATATTTTCTAGTGAAATGACATATTTAAGTAAATATGATGATTTTGAAATGAGGATTTAACCTATTTTGTCGATATGATTTCAAAGGTGAATAGGATTTCGAAAGTGAATATGATTTCGAAAGTGATATGGTTTGAATTAAATATGATATTTTGATGTCAATTATTAATTGATTTTGGAAATGTAAAAGAACCATCCGGTACGAAATAAGCGTTTGGTTGTTAAAGAGACCGGGATCAGATATTGTCATACTCTCTGCCAATACCGAAAACCAGTTTAATAACTATGTACGTGGTGGAGATTCCAAAATGAAGTAGGATGGTTTGGCGAACAATTCTATATGAGGTATTTACATAGCCTTGACTCTCGTGAGTCAGCTTGATGTGGCTAAAACAGAAGCTATACCGGGCCAAGTGAGGTCGCTCCTCCAATCGGACACATTTCTTCGATACCATATTATGGTTTTGTGATTGATTTGGTGGCCACCCCTCGATTTGATTATTAGAGTGTGTTCCAAGGTGGGCGATAGTAGCTGCTATGCGTTACCACCATTCCGGGAGTGCAAATGGTAGAATCCTACCCTGGCATTGCCTCGCGTGCCTTATCACATGCCTTATTATGCCCATTACGAGTTTGGTTTGTACCATAACTATGGAGTGCTTCCTGAGTATCCCATCAGTTTAGTGGGGCTTATAGTATCTGTATAGAATACGAGAATATATAAAAATGTGTTAAGGGGGATATGGGTGACGCCTTAACGCGATTTTAATACTTTACTTTACTGTAGACGCTATTATAATTGCGTATTGTACTATGTGTGTAAATAGTTTAACGGATACTTAGGAGATGGCAATCCCGAACATCTCTTAAGTTATTGCACTCACGTTAGACACTGGATAGGAGATGTCAAACCCCATAGACATCTTTGATGCCGTTACACTGATATGTATTATAACGACCCACTATTTTGGACCATTCAAATTGATAATAAAACCATACATGTCGGACTTGAATAATTCAAAACAATAGATTGTTAAAAAAATTTGGAGCAAATAAAATCAATCACAGAATCATAGACACAGAATATCAGAATAACTCGTAGCGGAATAAAAATAACATAGTAGTTCATGAAGCTACTATAATACATAGTCTCAAAACAAATACATAATACCAGAGTCTGAAAGCAAATACAACTGGAAATCCAAATACATAAGTAAGGCTGAATGGAGATAACTGAAATAGAAATAGATAGACAACTAGATAGATAGATTAATCTCCAGCAAATCTCTAGCTCCAAAGATGAATCCAAAGCTGTGATACTCAGGCTGACC
This sequence comes from Allium fistulosum, assembly GCA_030737815.1. Lineage (NCBI taxonomy): Eukaryota > Viridiplantae > Streptophyta > Magnoliopsida > Asparagales > Amaryllidaceae > Allium > Allium fistulosum. Next base: position 50,111,034 of record CM060903.1, read on the forward strand.
CGAGCATAAAGCAAAACACAAAACACTCGAGTCAGGACATACATACTTATAAAATGTAAATCAACTCAAGTGTATTGTAATAGGAATGCATCAATAACTTAAAGGATGCTTGGGATCACCCATCCTTTAAGGATCCGTTAAACTATCTACTATGTAATAATATACGCTATTATAATAATGTCTAAAGTAAAGTAAACTATCAAAATAGCGTTAAGGCGTTACCCATATCCCCCTTAACACATTTTCATATATTCCCATAGTCTATAAAGTACTGTAACTTCCCGTAAACTGGGCTTATCAAAGGGCACTCCATAAGTATGGTACAAAACAAACTCGTATAAGGCGCGCTAGGGTAGGTGACACAGCACAACTAGGCAATGCCAGGGTAGATATACCAATTAAACTTCCGGGCTGGTGGTAATGCAGAGCCACAGCAATCGCCCACCTCGAGCCACACTCCCGAATCAAGGGTTGCACCCAATCAATCATAAAGTAATAGAATGGTATACGATGGAGTGTGTCCGATAAGAGGAGCTACTTCATTGGCCCGTCAATTGCCCATGTTTTAGCCACATTATGCTAACTCACGGGAGTTAGGTCCACATATATACCTCATATAGAATCGTCTCCACCATCCTACTTCATTCTGGAATCTCCACCACATACACAGTTGTTAAAGTGGTTTTCGGTATCGACCAGAGAGTAGGCCTATATCCGATCTTGGTCTCTTTAACAACTAATCGTTGTTATAACCCGTGGTTATTTATTTCAAATGGTTTATATTTCAAATCAAAACATTTTTATTTCAAAACCCAAAAATCCGATGTCATTATTCTTTCAAAATATTATTTATTTTTTCAAAGTTGTAACACTTACAAATCTATACACTTAGTTATACCACTTCAAAAATGTAATAATTAGAACCCAAAGCACTTTTAAAAATGTAATATTTAGAAACCATAACACTTTTAAAATGTTACATTTTTAGAAATAGTAGCATTTTAAAAACATAACCTTAAATCCATAGCATTTTAGAAATGCTGCAATTTCTATTATATTTTCTACCACAACATATTTAAAACATCGTATCTTATATTTTTATCATAGTTATTATATAAGATTTATTTTACTTTACAAACTTAATTATTTGGATATCAATTAAACTATGATTTTAGTTAAACAAAATTTATTACTAAAATATCCAATTAAAACTGTATTTTCTCATATTAAGTTAAAAATACATTTTAAACCATTTATTAACTTATAAAACTTTAACTTATAGAAAAATCAGTATATATATTTTTAAATCATTTAAATCAAAAATTTAAGTTAAAATTTCGTAATTTAAAATTCAAAAATACTTAAAATTTTCAATATATATATATATATATATATAAATTAACCACAGGTCTGTATAATATTTTCTAACCTAGGTCAAGTGATACGGATATATATCATTTCAATCTGAAATATAAAAATTCCGAGTTTGATCATTTCAAACCCATAATCCCAAGTCAAATAAAAATCGCTCGAGCCTATCATTTCAGCTCATAACGATTTTTTTCTATTCTAAAGTCCGTTCGGGTATGTATCATTTCAACCCACATTGAGGGAACTTGCACTGTGAGAAACAGAATATAAAATAAACAGTATAGCATAGCATATCATGTCAGGTGATGAAACAGGTATAACATCAGGTTATAACATCATATAATATCATATCACAGGCATATATGAAACTACTATCAACTTGGCATATCACTATTACAATTCACAAGCCATCGATTCACTAGAATATAAGTATGAAGTCGAGAGTGATAAACTCACCTTCTTTGGCTAGATATAACAATTCAAGACACAAGATCAAACTCCGAAAAGCACAACAAAGCACGAATCAAACTCGAGGAGAAGTAGCACCCAAATCCAAGTCTTTGAAACAAATAGAATAATATATATATATATATAAGAAATTGATTTATACATAAAAATGAAATAAAAGACAAGAGAAATAGCTAGCCAAAACACAAGTGGCTCGGCCACATGCAAAATAGACTCAGCTACATCACTTAATGCTCGGCCATAATGGGGTTAGTGGACAACTATGCATGGCTATGGGTGGGTTGAAGTGCTACAAGGCACGGCCATAGGTAGATGAAGGGGTGGCAAGGCAAAAGGTCAATTGGAAGGCAAAAAGTCAAGGGGCATGTGCTCTTTGGGTTTGGCCTATGGCTAATATGGTTCGGCCCTAAGCACTTGGCTCGGTCATGTTTTGCTATGGGTCTAGGCACATGAATTGAAGGCTTTGGGAAGGAGATGGTCATGGCTATACAAGTGGAGATGGTGGCCGAGGCAAATAGAAGAGGGGAGGATGAAGGTATGGCTCGGCTTAGGTTTTGGCAAGTGGATGATGGGTTTTGGGTCTAAGAAGTCACGGCCATGGCTATGGTGAGGGGTAGGGTGTGGTGGTGGCCGATCAAATAGGTGATGATGATGGTGGAGATGAGGAGAAGGGGTCGGCTATGGAGGGTTTATTGCCGAACATAGATAAGGGAAGGGAGGAAACAAAAAATAAAGATAAGAAAATGGGAAAAGAGAACTTACTGTAAATTGTTCAGAGAAGTGAAAATGAGAAAGAAGGAGATGGGAGAACGTTTTGTACGTGAATGGAAAATAGAAAGACTTCTATTCACTTTGAAAAGGAAACACATGTCTCTTAGGAGTTTCCTAAGCCCAATAGCAAAGCCCAATATCAAAAAAAGCTAAAAACCCAAACAAAATCAAGCCCAAACAAAAATAGAAAATAAAAATATGGAAAAATAATTGCGTGTAAAACGCTGAAATTTAATAGATTTAAAAAGTATAAATCAGAATTTGACGAAACGAAAAGTAAAGAGAATATTAGAATCAAATTCAGCTTCAAAGAAAAAGAATAAAAAATTCAAATTCAAATTTAAAATTTTCAACCTAAAGTCAAACTTTGACCAAAAATTTAAATTTCAGAAAAATATTTATTTTATTATATTTGGAAAAATAATTCTCAACAAATCCCAAAATTACATTGTAAAATTCAAAAATTCCAATTTTTAATTGATTTAAAATCAAAGTTTTCAATAAATTGTATTTAAAAATATTTGTTAAAATTACGGGTTGTTACACTCTCCCCCACTCAAAGCTTTTCGTCCTTGAAAAGGAACGAGACACAGAAAAACAAAGAAAGATAGGATAAGATAGAATAACGAATAGTATCTGAAACAAACAATTCCGGATATGAAGCACGCATGCTCTCCTCCATCTCCCAAGTTCAATCCCGATCATCAGTACTCCACTGCACTTTGACCAGGTTGACAGATTTCCTTCTCAGCTGCTTTATACCTCTATCGACAATATGAAGTGGCTTCCTCTCGATAGTAACGTTTGGCTCAATATCCAAACTCTCGAGAGCAGAAGTCTGGACAATCAAAGATGGATCATGAAGATACCGACGAAGATGCAAAACATGGAATACATTATGCACTCCAGAAACTTCTCAGGCAAATTCAGGCGACAAGCTAAAGAACCAACTCTCTCTAAGATGCAGAAAGGACCAATGAACATAGGAGCAAGCTTCCATCTCCGACCAAAACGAATCATATTCCTTAAGGGAGAAACCTTAAGGAAAACCTGATCACCAACAGAAAACTTCAAACTCCGCCTACGCCGATCGGCATACTTCTTCTGCCTATCCTAAGCAATCCTCATCTTCCTCTTAATCTCCTCAACTCTCTTAGAAGCCTCAAGAATCATATCAAGACCAAGAACAAAATGATTACAGGATTCAATCCAGGAAGATGGGGATCTGCAAGGTCGTCCGTAAAGAGCAGCAAACAGAGACGTTGCAATACTAGCTTGAATTCAAAAGATGAAATGAGATAGATAAAGGATTAAGATAAGATTAAAATAGAAGATTTGAGATTATACCTAATAACTGTTGTTATAGGTGAATTCGACAAGATGGAGATGATTTTCCCAAGATCCTCCATAATCAAGAACACAAGCACGAAGAAGATCCTTTAGAATCTAATTCACCCTTTTCGTTTGACCGTCGGTCTGTGGATGGTAAGCAGTGCTTAGATTCAGATGAGTACCCAAAGATTCCTGAAAAGCTTTCCAAAACTGGCTGGTAAAGATGGGATCTCTATCACAACAATACTGACAGGAACACCATGAAGACGGACAATCTCTCTCGTATAAATCTCAACCAAACTCGAAGTAGAACGGGTAGACTTTACCGGAATGAAATAAGATGACTTGGTCAATCTATCCACAATAACCCAAATACTCTCATTACCCCTCCTAGTCCTGGGTAATCCATCGATAAAATCCATAGAAACCTGTTCCCATTTCCAATTGGGAACCTCGAGAGGCTGCAATAAACCAGGGGTCTTCTGATGATCGGCCTTGACTTGCTGACAAGTCGCAGGCCTACTAACAAAAATGGAGATATCACGCTTCATACCTCTCCACCAATACATCATCTTCATATCCTGATACATCTTCGTCACTTCTGGATGAATAGAAAGTCTAGATTGATGATTTTCCCGAAGTAACTCTTGCCTCAATCCATCAACATTCGGGACACAAATCCGATTATTAATCCTCAAAATCCCTCTACCATCAATCTGAGCTCCACTACCATCAAGACTACTACCACCAACCCTACTACGAACATTCTCCTTCATAAGCCTAAGCATCTGATCCTCATCCTGCTTAGAAATGATACGATCCATAAGAGGAGAAGAAGAAACAACAAGCTGACACAACATCGTCTTCTTCCGACTCAAAGCATCGGCCACAACATTAGCTTTCCCAGGAGTATAGTTGATGTCGAGGTCATAAGAAGCAAGGAACTCAAGCCACCTAACTTGTCTCTGATTCAAATCCTTCTGGGTGAAAATATATCTCAAAGACCGATGATCCGTAAAAAGCTCAAACTTAGTTCCCAAAGGATGATGCCTCCAAAGCTTCAAAGCAAAAACCACGACAAGCAATTCCAAATCATGAGCAGCATAATTGGCTTTATGGGTCTTCAACTAACGACTGGCATAAGTAATAACCTTCCCATCCTGCATCAAAACAGCTCCTAAACCTTCACGACTAGCATCAGTGTATACCGTTAATCCCTCATTTCCATTTGGAACGGTAAGAACTGGTGCGGAAGTAAGCTTGCGCTTTAACTCATTGAATTCATCTTCACAGTTATCATTCCATATAAACTTAGCATTCTTCCGAGTCAAAGCAGTGAGAGGTGCAGCAATCCGAGAAAAATTCTCAATGAATCTCCGATAATAACTAGCAAGGCCCAGAAAGCTACGGATATCAGATGGAGTCCTAGGAATTTCTCAATCCTAAAATAGAATAGGGAAAAATAAGAACTACAAAGAAAGATAGAATGATTAGATTACAAAAGAAGAATGAGAAAAGGTAGACCTACATTGATCGTAGCGATCTTAACTGAATCAACGGAGACTCCATTACTAGAAACAATATGTCCAAGAAATCAGACCTCATCCTTCCAGAAATGGCATTTCGAGAATTTAGCTTTCAGCTGATGATTCCTAAGAGTTCCAAGGACAAAGCTCAAATGTGCTTCATGCTCCTCCTCAGACTTAGAGAAGACAAGAATATCATCGACGAAGACTAGAACAAATTGGTTAAGAACATCACGAAAGACCCGATTCATAAGATCAACAAAGAAAGCTGGGGCATTAGTCAAACCAAAAGCGATAACTAACCATTCATAGAAACCACTCTCAGTACGGAAAGCAGTCTTAGGAATACTTTCCATGGCAACTCTGAGCTGGTGGAAACCTGTGGCAAGATCAAGCTGAGGGAAAACAGTAGCTCCATAAAGCTGATCAAACGTATCATTGATACGAGGCATAGGATTTCTGTTTTTCAAAGTGAGTTTGTTCAGCTCCCTATAATCAACACACATCCTTAAAGAACCATCGGACTTAGTGATGAAAACTGTAACGATCCCAGTTTAATGACGAATTCAAATTTATAATTTAGTTGAATTTTTGGATTAAATTATGGATTTGTTTGAAATTTTCAAATTTAATAAGAAATGTATATTTATTTATTTTATAAATTGAATTTGAAACTCAAAGTAAATATTTTCAATTGAATAGAATTATAAACAAAAGTTTGATTTGGAAGTTCAAAATGAATTTTCTTTAAAAAATAATAAAAAGTATAAAATAAAATATAAGTTATAAATTAATATTTGTAATCAAACTATAAAATAATAACAAATGAAATGTATACTATAACAATTTTGTATGAAGCACAAAGGCAAGCAAGGAATAAACAAAACAAATCCGTACATATATATTAACAAATAATATGAGCTTGTAAACAAATTAGAAGCAAGTACACCAAAACAAATCTCTCAGCCGAAACAAGATTATTTCATATCAGTAAACAAAGATAAATAAATGCATAAGTAAGAACAAAGTAAGAATATAAAGAAAAATATTTAAACATCTATAAACAAGACCAAATAGTATATATGAGCATACTTATACGAAGCTAGAAGTATACATACATAACAAATAGTATAAGTTGTAAACCAAATAGGACTTCCATTTAATGCCCCCATCCTCTCAGCACAAAAGAAAGAAAAATCTTTCAACCGAAGTGTAAACTTCATTTCAGTTTATAAAGTAATAGTTTTAGTCAACAAAAGAAGTAAGCCTATACTAGATAGCACCTATTTGTACAACTATACTCTTTATATATCAACTTTGTTCTGGTTCGTTCAGTAAAAAGTTAAGCAAATAGCAAAACCAAAAAGGAAAGGAAAAACATCACCATTTACAAGCTCAAATATCATTCAAGTTCAAAGGAAACAAAACAGGATTCTAGAAAAAAAATCAATACTGCAGCTTTCAAACAACAGTGCTCTCTATTTTTCAAAATTGAAGGTGAGCAAACTCTATTGTTTAAACTAGTTTCTATTGAATCTTATGCCTGCGATGATAATGTTAATGGATGTGAATATATCTGATGTTATTTATGTATATATATGTGTGTAAATGGTTGAATGTATGTCTGTGTATATACAGATCTACCTTTGTTTAACAATAGGTTAGCCAAATTCCAGAAAGAAAAATTCTTATCTCAAAATATAAAAAGATTTGAGTAATGATCCTTAAATAAAATTTGGTTGTATTTACCTGACTCAAATTTTAAAATCATTTGGAAGTATCAAATGCAAACAACAGTACTGGAACCAAGGAAATGAATTTGGGTTCAGGAAGATACTCATATATGTTCTCTGTTTTAACTTCTAAACACAAGATCCTTTATTTCAAAAATCTTTTCTACTTGTTCTACTTACTGATTTAACTTGAGATCAAAAAAAGATTTGTATGTTATGGTATATAGTAAAGTTTAAAAATCAATTTGAGTTAAAACAACTTCATCTTGTTTCTGGAAATCAAGAAAACCTGAGCACCACTCAAATTTTGTCAAAAATTTGAACCTGTCAATTTACAAATTCAGGTAGATGATTTAAAAGCTAACAATAAAACTTGATTTTTGAAACAAGAATTATTATTTTTAGTTAAGAAATGAAGTAGCAGTTTAGAGTTGAACTGAAAATGGGTTTTCGTGAGTTTCTGGTGATCAGCTAACTTTCAGAGATTGAAACTTGACATGGTGGTAGTTGAAGCATCGTAGAACATAGGAAAAATATAAGGTAATTTTTTAATTCATCGAGGTTGGAAATTTGATTTTGTTTAGGGTTTAAGCCTGCGTTTCGTACGTGGTAGTCGCGAGTTATTTTCGTCTTCGGTATTCCGATTCAGGCGATCGCAGGTGGGGGAATGTAGCGAGGAGGCCGTGATGCATCTTTGGTATGGATGGCGAGTGCTCCGGTGGCCCAGTTTATCGTTGGCGAAGTAATTGTGATCGAATATTGTTCCTGACTTTCGACCAAGTATCACTATTTCGAATTACTCTCTAACTTTGATCTCTGGGTTGTGATGTTAGCTGTCGAGGTTGAGGTCGATTTGCCGATGATCGTGGAGATGGTCGGAGGTTGGTGGTCTGACCGTACACATGCACGCGTGAGGTTTCGTGCATCTAGGAATGATGTGAATTTGGGGAAGAAGCTGTTGTCTCGGGTTGATCTCGAGAATGTTGCGTGATTTACTCGAAGATTTCCCATGTTCGACTCGAAGTAGGTTCTCGCGTGGCTCGGGTAGAATTTGCTTTAGATTTTAAAAAACTGTTTTATGCTTTGAAACTTGAAACTAAATTTAAATTTGAAAACAAGGTTTTAAAACTGAGTTTGAACCAAAACTGTAAATGAGGATTCCGGTTTGAAATAGAATTCAGTGTTGAAGATAAATAAAGTTTTAAATTCAATTTGTTTATTTAAAATAAAAAGAAATTAAAGGTATGGAGAATTTGAATTTAAAATAGAATTTGAATTTAAATTTAAAGTGTAATGTTTAAAATACACTTAAATGTAAATGAAATCATTAATAAAGAAATTAATTATCTTAGAGATGATTAAGGTAATAAAATGATTTGAATTAATAAGGTAATTAAAGAATGATTTATTTAATTTATAAATAAATAATTTAGATTAATTTATAATTAGGAATGATTAATAATGAATTAATCTAAGATAATTTCTCAAGAAAGTAATTAAGAAATGTTATTAGTTAATGAAGGTAATTAACTAGAAATTATTAGGTAATTAAATTAATGTGATTAATTTTGATAATTAATTTGATTTATTAATTAAGATAATCAATTGTAAATTGTTAATTACTTAGTGAAAGCAATTAAGGGGTTAATTAATTATGTAATTGGTTTAAAGGTTGATTAATTAATATGATTTATTAATTAAGGTAATTAATTTGAGGATAATTAATAAATTAAAAGTTAATTAATAAATGATTAAAGGTCAATTAATTAAAATGGTTTATCATTAATTAATGATTAATTAACCAAGACTTGTAGTTATTCATAAGTAATTAATCTGGTATAAATTAATTTTATAATCAAATATTAATTGATCCTACTTGTGAATGTTTGGACTTGACTGAAGAATTGAATTGTCTGATATCTCTGAATTGTGATGCCTTGTGACATATTACGATTTGTGTGTGATCTGTAGTGTAGTTAATTATCTGTGATATAATTTATTATCTGTGATCTGTGAATGAACGATAAGCGTTATAGTTTATATCGCTTATCAACTATATTCTTGTATTTTGATCTGTGATGACTGATGATGTGGTTGCACTATTGTGTTAAACCCCTGGACTATACCATACACACACAAATATGGATTTCACGTGGAAATCGGTTAAGTCACAGATGATTTAAAATTAATATTTTTGAAATTGAAATTTGATTTCAATTGATTTTGGAAACGAATTTGGGTTAAATGTAAAGCTTTTGAAAAGGGATTTTTTAAGATAAAAGTTATTTTGAATAACTTAGTAAAGTTTTTCCAATTTAAATAATTTAATTTGAATTGAATTCCATATCTGGAAATTTTGGTTAAGATGTTATAAATGTGTTTATATGAATTTAAACCATTTTAAAAGTATGGTTTTAAGAAATTGAATATAACCCAAAGATTTTAACTTGTATAAATGAATCAGATTTCCAAAATGAAAACTGTTTGTTTTAAAAGAATAAAAGCTTTCAGATAAGAAAAGAAATTCCAGTTTAAGTAAAGGAATTTCAAGTTTGAATTGAAAATGGTTGTACAAGTTATGAATGAATTCTTTTTGAAAGCTATGGATTGAATCTGTTTATTTTTAACGGATTTAAAATGGTAAATTGTTTAAACCATTCGAAATGAAATTGTTTTGAAAACTATGAGTTAAATCATTGGTTTAAAGATTTAACGAGTTAATCAAATTGAAATGGAAATTGATTTGGAAAATCTGTGAATAAATCTTTTGTTTAAAAGATTAAAATGTAGAAATTGTTTAAACCATTGAAGGTTTTTAAAATGAATCTTTTTGTTTAAATATTGAAAATGGTAATTTGTTAAACCATTTGAAGAGAAGTTTTGGGTAATAAGTTGTGACTTAATTGAAATCCCATTATCCATATGTTTTAAAATATTACGCTCACTATTCGGTTTAGCCGGGAAATGACCTTTGTGTCATATAACCCATTCCGAATAAGTGATACGTCATATATGGATAGCATTTGAAGACCGGTGTTGAAGACCGGGTGTTTGCGAAAACGATAGGATAACCTATCAATTGTCTCTGCACTGGGTAGCTCCTAGTATAGAGATTCCCTAAGTGATGGGAAGTCCGATCGAGATTGTGAATACCCAGATTTGCAAAGGCTTCTTTGAAGTGCCTTCGGTTCTGTTCGAACCCGGAACAGACTTGTATGGTTACAGGTCTGACATTACGTTTTGAGATATAAAGCTGATTTCTTTCAAATACATTTCTATTGGTGGCGGAGAATTTATTCTCTTAGCTTAACACCCTTCTCTGAGACGTACGAGCTCAGAGGTTATGTAGTTGAAATTTATCAGCGATATACTCCCAATTTGGTAATGTGGCATGCTGAGTGTTGTTGTGTGATGATCATTTATTGATCATTTATGATCAAAGCGTGGCTTTGTGAAAAAGCGTAGCTTTGTGGACGAGACCTCTTCGGACCTCTCAACCCGGAAATGGTCGAAACAGGAATATGCGGCAAGGTTATGAGGGTTGCGCCCTTTAGGGTATGTCATTTCCTTCTGGAAAAGGTTGGTATCAGGTATGGAGCCTTGGTATTTAACCTATGTGGATACTTCGATCTCATTTATTGTGATTGTGTGTTTGATCGAGGCTCCTCGGATAAAGGTCCCAAAGGACCGGGGGATGGCATAGTCGTGAGTTACCTAGTTATAGGGGTAACCCGGCCTTGTGTTGGCAGAGAGCAGTTCTCTCTCGGGACGTCCAGCCAGAGGCGATCCCATTCGGCAGTAGGAAAGAAAGTTCCTTAGCCTGACCATTTGTTGGAAATCCATCTTCCAATACGAATCTTGTACGGTTTTAGTTGTAGAACCTGCCATTTACTTATGGTGGTCACCACTGCTTAGATGGTAACTATAGTAGGCATAGTTCGGAATGTCTATGTTGGCTAAGATTAATATTATACTTTCGAAATATTTTCTGCACTATGCACTAGTAATAATATTCAATGATTTGTTTTACGTAGTAAGCATCTTTGACTATCATAAGGAGAAATCTCCTCCGATTCTGCGTTTGCATTGTGTGTGTGTGCGGGAGGCCTTATGGTAGTTTCATTTTCCAAAAGCATTGCGGACTTCAATGTTTAAAACTCTTTTGTTGTTGTTTAAAGATAATAAACTATTTTATTGCTCACACCAGTCCCACGACTGACTCGTAGTTTATTGTTCCTTTCCTAAACTCTGGGTGCTCATAAATTTTCCACACGAGCAGTCTAGAGTTGGGTTTTTAGATAATCAGGTTCAGTTGATATTGGAGCTAGTTCAGTTTTGGAGATCATGACTGACATTGCTTACCTTGTCTTACGTGATGGTGGTTCGAGCTGATGTTAGAGTTGTTGGAGTCATTCTCTGACTGATCATTCGAAGTTATCACTTCTGATATTTCCGCTGTATTATTATATATCTCTGATATTGTTGTATCATATTGATATCATTGTTGTATATCATACTGGATATTGTATTCATTAGATTGTATATGATATCATCTATTTTTATTCCGCTGTGTTGTTGTACTTAATGGTGTTATAAGCTCCGACGAATCAGATTTGAACGGTCGAATCTATGGCATTCGAGTACGATGTAAAGTATGGATGTCGATTTTCGAGCGCGAAAAATCCGTGATGTTACAAAAACCACCGCTGCTCCCCATTCGGAATGACTAGGTCTGATCAGACCCTTGGAGAACAAGTCATCAATTTGTTTCCTCAACTCAACCTTCTCGCGGGGTTCCATTCTTCTGGGAGGAAAACTACAGGTGGAGCTCCAGGAATAAGATCAATACGGAAATTGATTTCCCGCTTAGGAGTTAAAGAAGTGACTTCACCAAATACATCGGGATAGCGTTGAACCACTAGGGTTGAATCAAGATCATCAAGAGAAGAATCCAGAAAAAAGGTAAAACTACCAGCATATTCCTAAGGCACACACCACTGAATCACCAAAGGATTACCCCGATCATCAACAAGAGAAACAGTTCGGGTTTTACAAGAGATAACGGCTTCATGCTTCTTCAGCCAATCACCTCCAAGTAACATATCAAAAGCGTCAAAACCCAAAACATAGAAATTACCAGAAAATCGATGATCAACATAGAAAAGTTTAACACTGGTACAAATCCTACTAAGGTTCATGGGACCCCCAATAGGATTAGTAACACACAAAGGTACAGCAACAGACATAGGTGAAAGGAGATGTTCAAACTTATCACAAAGATCCACAGAAATAAAACTATGGGAAGCTCCAGTATCAAATAAAACATGAACAGGAAAATTAAACAGAGAAAAGGTGCCCTGGAGAGTACCTTGGGTATCACTAGGAGCAGGTGGAGTAGGCGAAGCATGAGTGGAAGAAGTCATGGCAAAGACTCCAGATGTCTTGCCCTTCTGATACAAGGGACATTCCTTCTTGAAATGGCCAGGCTGCAAATAGACGTGACAGAGGTGTCCCTGGTATCCTGAGGTGGAGGAACAGCAGCACCAACTAAAGTAGGGCAACTATTGGCATAGTGACCCTTCTGATCACACTTGAATCAAGTGATGGAAGATATGTCGATAGGATGCTTCCGAGGAGTAGATCCTAAACCTGGATTCTTAAGCCAATTCTGCTTCTGCTGATGAAAGTTAGGCTTCCTCTTCTTAGAGTTGCCAGAACCAGGCTAAGATGGAGAAGCACGAGAAACAGAAGCTTCCTTAGAAGTGGGGTTCTCATATCTAATGGCCATGTCCATCAATTTCGTGAAGGTGCCATCCACATGAGAAATGAGACGATCATAATACTCTGGGCGAGCTCCAACTATAAACTTCTCATTCTTCTTAAGAGAGGTGTCAATCAGGCCAGGACCAAACTTGGAAAGTTCATTGAACTTCCTCTCATACTTAGAAAATGACATGCTCCCCTGCTTAAGATCCATAAACTCCCTGTATAGCTGGGACTTCCTTGCTTCGGGCATCCACTTTGCCATAAAAGCCTCCCTGAAATAAGATATCCAAACTTAAGAAAGATTTCAAAAAGAGAAAACTGAACCAAACTCAAAAACCAACACAAGATGATACCTAAACTGCTCCCAAGAAATATTTGCCTTAACAATTTGAGCTGTAACAGACTCCCACCAATCCTGGGCTGCCTTCTACAACTGCCAAGCTGCCAACTGACGCTTCTAAGCATTAGTGATCTCCAAACCAGTAAAAATCCTCTCTAAACTCCTCAACCACTACTGAGCCTCTATGATGCTCTCAGATCCAGTAAACTTGGTACCACCAAGCTGAGAGAACTCCTTACAGAGAGTGGTGAAACTGATGGGTGCAACGAGCTCAGGAACTGGGGCAACACCACGACCCCTACCTCTGGCATTCCTACGATTCATCCTAGAAAAATCAAGAATGAATTTTATGACAAAGGTAAAATAGAAAGACAAAGATAAGATTCAACTAGAATGGAAATCCTAATCAAAGAATTCTAATAAACAAGGTGGATTCGAAAGGAATGAAGTTAAGAAAATGATATTTTAAAACAAGAAAAATTTATATCCAAAATAATATTTTAAAATCCTTTAAAATCATTTGAAAATCACTTTATACTTAAAAATATGTTCTCTCACAAAGAAATGATTCTAAGATTGATTTCACTCATTCTAGGGTATTTCTACCCTATCTCTAATGAGTTTTTGCTCCGTAGGCAAAGGTTTGCCTAAAACCAAAGCTATGATACCAAATGTAACGACCCACTATTTTGGACCATTCAAATCGACAATAAAACCACACATGTCGGACTTGAATAATTCAAAACAATAGATTGTTAATAAATTTTGGAGCAAATAAAATCAATCACAGAATCACAGACACAGAATATCAGAATAACTCGGAGCGGAATAAAAAAAACATAGTAGTTCATGAAGCTACTATAATACATAGTCTCAAAACTAATACATAATACCAGAGTCTGAAAGCAAATACAACTGGAAATCTGAATACATAAGTTCACTAGTACATAATTACTGAAATAGAAATAGATAGAGAACTAGATAGATAATTCTCCAGCAAATCTCTAGCTCCAAAGATGAATCCAAAGCTGTGATACTCAGGTTGACCCAAGCGTAAAGCAAAACACAAAACACTCGAGTCAGGACATACATACTTATAAAATGTAAATCAACTCAAGTGTACTGTAATAGAAATGCATCAATAACTTAAAGGATGCTTGGGATCACCCATCCTTTAAGGATCCGTTAAACTATCTACTATGTAATAATATACGCTATTATAATAATGTCTAAAGTAAAGTAAACTATCAAAATAGCATTAAGGCGTTACCCATATCCCCCTTAACATATTTTCATATATTCCCATAGTCTATACAGTACCGTAACTTCCCGTAAACTGGGCTTATCAGAGGGCACTCCATAGGTATGGTACAAAAAAACTCATAAAAGGCGCGCTACGGTAGGTGACACGACACAACTAGGCAATGCCAGGGTAGATATACCAATTACACTTCCGGGCTGGTGGTAACGCAGAGCTGCAGCAATCGCCCACCTCGAGCCACACTCCCGAATCAAGGGGTGCACCCAATCAATCATAAAGTAATAGAATGGTATACGATGGAGTGTGTCCGATAAGAGGAGCTACCTCATTGGCCCGTCAATTGCTCCTGTTTTAGCCACCTTATGCTAACTCACGGGAGTTAGGTCCACGTATATACCTCATATAGAATCATCTCCACCATCCTACTTCATTCTGGAATCTCCACCGCATACACAGTTGTTAAAGTGGTTTCCGGTATCGATAGAGAGTATGCCCATATCCGATCCTGGTCTCATTGACAACTAATCGTTATTATAACCCGTGGTTATTTATTTCAAATGGTTTATATTTCAAATCAAAACATTTTTTATTTTAAAACCCAAAAATCCGATGTCATTATTCTTTCAAAATATTATTTATATTTCCAAAGTTGTAACACTTACAAATCTATACGCTTAGTTATAACACTTCAAAAATGTAATATTTAGAACCCATAACACTTTTAAAAATGTAATATTTAGAAACCATAACACTTTTAAAAATGTAATAGTTAGAAACCATAACACTTTTAAAATGCGACCCTTATATAGTAGCATTTCGAAAATGTTACATTTTTAGAAATAGTAGCATTTTAAAAACATAACCTTAAATCCATAGCATTTTAGAAATGCTGCAATTTCTATTATATTTTCTATTATAACATATTTAAAACATCATATCTTATATTTTTATCATAGTTATTTTATAAATCTATTTTACTTTACAAACTTAATTATTTGTATATCAATTAAACTATGATTTTAGTTAAATAAAATTTATTACTAGAATATCCAATTAAAACTGTATTTTCTCATATTAAGTTAAAATTACATTTTAAACTATTTATTAACTTATAAAACTTGAACTTATAGAAAAATCAGTATATATATTTTTAAATCATTTAAATCAAAATTTTAAGTTAAAATTTTATAATTTAAAATTCAAAATATAAAATATATATACATATTTAAAAATTTACCACAGGTCTGTATAATATTTTATAACCTAGGTCAAGTGATACGGATATATACCATTTCAATCCGAAATATAAAAATTCAGGTTTGATCATTTCAAACGCGCAATCCCAAGTTAAATTAAAATCGCTCGAGCCTATTATTTCAGCTCATAATGATTTTTCCCTATTCTAAAGTCCGTTCGGATATGTATCATTTCAACCCATGGTGAGGGAACTTGAATTGTGAGAAACATAATATAAAATAAACAGTATAGCATAGCATATCATGTCAGGTGATGAAACAGGTATAGCACCAGGTTATAACATCATATAATATCATATCACAGGCATATATGAAACTACTATCAACATGGCATTTCACTATTACAATTCACAAGCCATCGATTCACTAGAATATAAGTACGAAGTCGAGAGTGATAAACTCACCTTCTTTGGCTAGAGATAACAATTCAAGACACAAGATCAAACTCCGAAAAGCACGACAAAGCACGAATCGAACTCGAGGAGAAGTAGCATCCAAATCCAAGTCTTAGAAACAAATAAAATAAAAAATATATAAGAAATGATTTATACATAAAAATGAAATAAAAGACAAGAGAATTAGCTAGCCAAAACACAAGTGGCTCGGCCACATGAAAAATAGACTCGGCCACATCACATAATGCTCGGCCATGATGGGGTTTGTCGACAACTATACATGGCTATGGGTGGGTTGAAGTGCTACAAGGCTCGGCCATTGGTAGATAAAGGGGTGGCAAGGCAAAAGGTCAATTGGAAGGCAAAAAGTCAAGGGGCATGTGCTCTTTGGGTTCGGCCTATGGCTAACATGGTTCGACCCTAATCACTATGGCTCGGTCATGTTGTGCTATGGGTCAACGCACATGAATTGAAGGCTTTGGGAAGGAGATGGCCACGACTATACAAGTGGAGATGGTGGCCGAGGCAAATAGAAGAGGGAAGGATGAAGGTATGGCTCGGCTAGGGTTTTGGCAAGTGGATGATGGGTTTTGGGTCTAGGAAGTCACGGCCATGGCTATGGTGAGGGGTAGGGTGTGGTGGTGGCTGATCAACTAGGTGATGATGAGGGTGGAGATGAGGATAAGAGGTCGGCTATGGAGGGGTTATGACCGAACATAGATAAGGGAAGGGAGGAAACAAAAAAAGATAAGAAAATGGGAAAAGAGAACTTACTGTAAATTGTTCAGAGAAGTGAAAATGAGAAAGAAGGAGATGGGAGGATGTTTTGTACGTGAATGGCAAATAGAAAGTCATCTATTCACTTTGAAAAGGCAACACATTTCTCTTAGGAATTTCCTAAGCCCAATAGCAAAGCCCAATACCAAAACAAGCTAAAAACCCAAACAAAATCAAGCCCAAACAAAAATAGAAAATAGAAAGTAAAAATACGGAAAAATAATCGAGTGTAAAACGCTGAAATTTAATAGATTTATAAAGTATAAATCATAATTTGACGAAAAGAAAAGCAGAGAGAATATTAGAATCAAATTCAGCTTCAAAGAAAAAGAATAAAAATTTAAAATTTTCAACCGAAAGTCAAACTTTGACCAAAATTGACCAAAAATTTAAATTTCAAAAAAATCTTTATTTTATTATATTTGGAAAAATAATTCTCAACAAATCCCAAAATTACATTGTAAAATTCCAAAATTCCAATTTTTAAATGATTTAAAATCAAAGTTTTCAATAAATTGTATTTAAAAATATTTGTTAAAATTATGGGTTGTTACATGTATTTACTGCTGATTTAACTTACATAAGATCTTTTAGTTCTGACTCGAGTGTTTTGTCTTTTCATTACGCTCGGGTCAGTCTGAGCTTTTCAGTGTATCGAAGACCTTATTTTTGGAGGATGAAGACAAATATTTTGTACTATTATTATCTATTATATTTATCCACTGCATCTTGTTGTTCCACTGCATTATTTATTCATTCATGTTGTATGTACTCTGATTTTGTATTGTAAAAGTGTAATCAAATGTTATTTGTAAAACAACTTCATAAACTGTTTATTTGATTATTATATTTTGTCATTCCGTTGTGAAATTCTGTGTTTTAGTTTTATTTCTTTTCTTTCATTTTCTTATTTACCCCATAACAATCCTCCCTTTTGAATGGTTTGAGTCTGACATGTGTGGTTTATTGTCGATTTAAACCATCCAAAAAGGTGGGTCGTTACACTGGATGCGCATATTTGCATATATGTAATAGCATGGTAGATTCCCATCATAGGGATCTGGAGGTGATGATGAGTATGTATGATTTTTGTTATATATGTGGAAATATTGTATATGTATGCACTTAAATACTATAAGGTGATATGCGAGTTATATATTCTTTGAGTTGGTTGAGTTTGATTTGATTTGATGTATGATAAATTTTGAGATGGCAATGTTTGATGTTGTGAGGATGTTTGAGTTTTGTGGTTGAATGTTTGAAGTTGGTGTTATCCATAAAATCTTCTTGAGAATAAAAGTATGAAAGACGGAGCTTTAGCAGTGATGAGGTTCCGAAGGCATTAGAATGACTTCCGCAGGCATTAGTAAGGTGCAAAGGCATTAGAATGGTTCTACAAGCAGTGATGGGGTTCTGCATGTGTTAATATGGTTTTTGTAAGTATTAAAGAAACTTCCGTGAGGGTTAAGGGGGACTTTCGAAGGTATTAAAGTGGCACCTTCGAATACATCAAGAAGAAATAAGAATGTTGTTATCATGAAAACCCATTCCAATTTGATCGAAACCTTAAAGAAAACAGAAGGAGGATCCATAAAGAATGCTAGTAATAGTATAACCTTTCAAAAAGGTCGAAGGGATGCTTTTGTAAAAAGTTGGATGAGCAATGCACTTTCAAAGAGGTCGAAAGGGGACCACTACTAGAAAATACATCAATTTCCTACACAAAATTTCCTACGTCTTTCCTACGCCAAAAGGCGGGACGTAGGTATGGCGTAGGAAACACGTAGAAAGAGGTAATGGTGTAGGAAAGATGTAAGAAAATTTCCTACGTCTTACCTACGTCAGCTTCGATATGCTAAAAAATAATTAAAGCGTAGGAAAGGCGTAGGAAACTCCTTACGTTAAAATGATGGCGTGGGAAGGTCGTAGATAATTTCCTACGTCGTTTCCACGTCTACAAAGTTTTCTACAAAGTTTTCATGGCGTAGGAAAGGCGTAGGAATTGTTCCTACGCCATGCCTACGCCATGGTCTTAGCCAAAAGGCGTAGGAATTTTAAAACCCTATTTTTAAAATCTTTTAAAACAAATATAAAGGTCTTAAACAATTTAACCTTTAAAAATAAAACACTTTTAAACCTAACCCTAATCTAAAGTAAAAAGGCCGGCCGCCCCTGCTTTTATTTCATTCAGCCCGATCTTCTTCGCTTTGTAAAATAATGGCGGCTGTGAAATTCCTTTTTCTCGTTCGATCTGAAATATTGAGAGAGTCGGCTTTGTTTCGATGCTCTTTAATTTGACTATTGCTCGATCTTCGTTTGCCTTGGGATTCACGGCCTTGCTTTCTCGTGGTACTGTGATTTAGGGTTTTTGGAATTTGGGGTTTTGATCTCTTTTATGCTCGGCTGCTTCGCCCTTGCGCTTCTTCTATTCGTCGACGATTGCTTGGTTGCTCGAATTTAAACCAACTCTGGTATGTTCATACTTTCGAATATCTGATTGTTTGAACTCGGTGATTGTATATGTAGGCCGATGATGAATTTAGGGTTTTTAATTGAAAATGATTGTTCGTTGAAGCTCATATCGATGATGGTACCTTTGGGTTGAATTTATATTGTTACGAACTTTCCTATTCTCCAATTTTCCTGATATATTTTCCTTATTACACACGGCTTTACATTTGAGACGTTTGATTTCGCTTGATTCACACGGTCATTAAAACTTTCCTCTTCTTCATCTTTGACTATTTCAAAAATAAAGATACGCGCTTGAAATTTTTGCATTCGTGAATTTTGAATTTGACTGTTTCTTCTTGAGTTTCACGGCAATAAAACTTTCCTTCTTTAACATATACGCAATTGTTTTTTTCATTCGTGAATCTTTATTTTGACTTCACTGTGAAATAAAGCTTTGATCTTCTGGCCATCTTCTCTGTTGTACTTGTAGTTGCATTCGTTGTTGTGGCACATTACTCTTTTGATATTGTAGTCTTCACTCTACAGTATAACCTGTTGCACTTGTGTTGTTGTCCAGTCTTTGCTATTTCAGTGGTCACTGCACTGTCCAGATTTGTTTGTGATACTACTTGGATTCATTGTGCACATTTCATATGCTTGCATTTTCTTCTCTGTTGGCATTGGCTTTGCTTCTGTATCACCTGATATCTGCTGTGTTGTATGTCTCTGGTGCATTGTATAACTTGAGTTTGGTTCTTCATACCTAAGCTTGACACTGTTCACATTTTTAAGTTGCTCGGCCCCTGTTTGTACTACCTCATATGAATGTTCTCTGTCTGGTTCATCTTGAGGTGTGTCCTTTGCATTCAGATACTACTCTGTTGCACTTTATTGTGTTTGTACTCACTACTTTATTTTATTGTCATCTGTACTGGTTTCTGATTGTATGCCCATTTGATCACCTTGCTTGAGTCTTCTGGTTTGATGTTGTCTGCATCCATGTTGATGTTTCATATGTTGGTCTTTTGCTTGCTTTTTGTTGCATTGTTATTGGTCTGTTTCATTTGTTGAAGCTTTGCAGTAGCACTGCTTGGATATTGATCTGCATGTATGTTCTTTGTTGCTATGAGCTTGATGCATATTGGTTTAGTTTGCATCCATGTTTGTGGTCTTTGTAGCTTGCATTCACACGGGTTTGGGTTGCATCCATGTTTGTGTTGCTGGTGTGTGGATTTGTTACATTGCCATCAGTGCTTGGCCTTGATGTTCTCTGGTCTGCATGAACCAGTTGATGATTTTACTGTTGCATCCATTCTTTTGATGCTATCTGGTCTGATTTCTTTTGTTGTCCATTGAGAAATTTTGTTGCAGTTTGATTATTTGAGCTTGTATGCTTTATGTTTGGTGCACACGAGTTGGCGAGGCAGTGCAC
Organism: Allium fistulosum; assembly: GCA_030737815.1. Classification (NCBI taxonomy): domain Eukaryota; kingdom Viridiplantae; phylum Streptophyta; class Magnoliopsida; order Asparagales; family Amaryllidaceae; genus Allium; species Allium fistulosum. Next base: position 50,131,916 of record CM060903.1, read on the forward strand.
ACGTGTATAAACGTACACGTGTGTACTGCAGTCGCTCATGAATAACCTGTCCCTGATAAGAAAACTGATATGCACAGATATTACACCAAAAATGATGACAATAACCCATATATCTGAGGCAAAAAATTATTTTCAAAAACATCTTTTATTTTAAATTTCAAATATATTTCTTTTTCAATTTTACTGCGTTTGAAAATATTTTTGCAGATTACTCGGACGCTGGAATCAGACTGGAATTCAGTTGAAGACAAAATATGAGTGTGAGTGATTGTAGTGAGGATATGATGTAAATAAGAAAGTTGTATTGCATTCAAAATTTGTACAGTTATAGTGAGAGTCAGAATTTGTACTATAAAAAATTGTTTGAATAAAATTCCTGTTTGAATTCAAATTCAGTGTTATTCAATTTTATCAGTGAAAAATGAAATAGTACAATATCAAATACATTTACACGAATATATATGTTTATTATCATCAAACAAAAATCATGTAACGATCATATAATCGCATATTCCACATGAATGACGTAGGGAAGACGTAGGAAAAACGTAAAAAATCAAAGGCGTAGGGAAAGCGTAGGTAAACGAAGGGCGTATGTAAGGCGTGGGTAAAAAAGAAGTAGAAATGTCGTACCAAATCCGTAGGAATATTACGGCGTAGGAAAGACATAGAAAAATATAGGCGTAGGAACGGCGTAGGAAACACCACTACGGATGACATAGGTAAGGCGTAGGCATATTTTTAGCTACGTAGGTTTTACCTACGCCAACTTTGGCGTAGGCGCTGCGTAGCTATTGCATTTACCTACGCCCCGCCTACGCCCTATTGGCGTAGGTAAACTGCAGTTTTCTTGTAGTGGACAGAGACACCCTTTCGCTTTAATTAATCCCTTTCGAAATGGTTGCTTCAACATGAATAAAGGTGTTTCAAATGTGTTAAAGGCACCTTTCGAAGACAACAAATTACAAGCCTCTACATGTGCGTTAAACCTTTCAAAACCGTGGGTTTTGTCAAAATTTACCTTCCTCGGAAGAACATTTAGCCAAAGCTACCCCTTCGAAAGCATAAATTAGACTTTCCAATCAGTTGAAACCGTCCATAATTACAGAAGAAAGTTTACGTGAGTTCAATATGGTCTCCTCAAACACCAAAGGATAGGGGTTTTGCATCAATCAAGAAGAATGCATTCGAAAACCACCTTCCACATTTAAGCCTTCTACTATGCTCCAACTCATTCCAATCCCCAAGAATACACTTTTCGACAGTATCGAAAGCTCGTATCATTTCCTGCTTGCAACAACACATCAACAACCAAGTGGAGGATGCGTTTATATCTTTTGACGGAGTCAAAAACACTCAAGTTCCATTCAGAAGCAAAGTTTGAAGGATGCCTTGAATTTAGCAGCAACTAAAGGTTTTCAGCGCACCCTTTCGACTATGTCGAAAGGATTGATTCAAAAGGATCCAACCCGCACCTATAAATAAGATCCTACGGTTATTCTTTTCTTAAATTTGTGAACCCTACTCTTTGAATTAAATTGGGGATTTCATTTTATTGTAGTACTAAAGCTTCGTTTATTCACAAAAACTATTAATAAAGCAAATGCATGATATATTAAAATTCAATGATTTCAATCCGTTGCTTATATATGGTTCCGGTTATGGATTACATGAATCAATGTCAATCGAAAGGTAATCTTTCTAAGGAATAGAGACCTCTTGAACCAATTAAAAACCTTAGATCCGATAGGTCCCAACCTTAGATCACTTCAACCACTTCGAAAGAAGATTTCGAAGGGGTCCTAAATCATTGCAATTAGTTCGAAAGGAAGTTTCAAAGGAGTTCTAATCATCTCAACCATTTCGAAAAGTCCTTTCGAAAGAGTTTTGATCTACAAAGAGGCTATTCTCATTTTTATTTGAAGTGTTGATAAATTTTCTTGTTAACACAACTGATTCAAGAGGTGTTTTGAAAGGGTCAACCACACTTCTATTTTCACTTTGAGATGTTGACAAGATTTGTTGTTAACTGTTGGTTTATTATATATATTAATATTTTTTTATTGATGTAATATATTTTGTGATATATATGATATGTGTGATTTGGGCTTTAATATAAACGATTTATATGTGCAAAATTGAGACGACGAAAGCCGTCGAAAAGTCCAACAAAGACCGTCGAAAAATTGTCAACGGAGACGTACAAAAAGCCATCGGAATGAACGTTCTCTTTGCAGTGTCAGAATCAAATGGATCACGCTTTAATGGGAAGAAGTGGCTAGTATAGTTCAATGTAGAAAAAGAATAATTCAAATGCTAGCATGGTTTGTCCTTCATGTAGTACCCCTGTTCGTTATCCTGTAAACGTATAAACTTTGTGTTCATATTTCAAACCATGTGCTTAGGCAATATCAAATATCAATGATGAAAAAAACAAAAACAAAACGCATTCAGTATCAATCCCATTAATGACTGTGGAAATCATAAATCTACAACAATCCAAAAAGGTCGCATCGATCATGGAATTATGCATGGATTGTTTTAATCAGTTGACTGACTTTTCAAGTCTAATTTGCCTATCGTGAAGGTCACATTTAATTTGTAGGAACCGTTTGTAAGCAATGACTATTGACACTTGCATAATCAAGCCGGGTATTGAAGAGGACATATACAAGTAGCAATATAAACTTGTTGGCTTACTGATTATAACATTTGATAAAGAAGAATTCCGATGCTGGTTACCGGGAAGAAATGGATTATAGGTGAACCCGTTGATCGAGATATATTGAGTACTTAATTTCGATAATAATGGTTGAATTATGATTACAGATCAAAAAGATGATAAAATGTTCCTTTGCACCAATTTTTAAATAAAGCCCGCATATGCGTAAATTGAAATAATTGTTTTAATAACAATTTCACTAAACACTTCAATATACTTTGCACCCCAAAGTCGTTCACAATAAAAAGAAAAAAGAAAAAAAAGAAAAGAAATAGAAAAAAAAGGAGGGTATCGATCTTCATTTGACAAAATTCCATTTAAATATCAAGTAGTATTGGGTCTGTTTTCTTAAGAACATGATGCATACCTTCATAGGTATACTAATGTACCTTGGTAAATGGGCTGAAGTGTGCTGCCCGAACAACCTGATCTGATAAGATTTAATTGTGTTGTTGAAGGCTACAGTTATAAAATCTCTGCCTATGACTATTCTTCCTATAGCATCTGATATCAATTTGTCGTTGTTGGCCCTACTAGAGAGAACATGTATTTGGATGGCAATTATCCACCGCGACCGTTAAAGCCTTCGAAAACCGATAGAAATAGCCGTCGAAATAACAGTCGTCGAGCAACTGCTTATTGACATCAATAGACTTTTTGACAGCTTCGTCGACAGCTTTTCGATAGTCTATTGACATCAATAGACTGTTCGACGGTTTTTGTCGCCTCGTCTACACGTAACAATTATGAGGACTGTCACGTTTTGATCAATTGACCATCGCTGGCCATTGAAATTATGAATCGATTTTTTTTTAATAGTGCCGGGGAGAAAGAAAAAAATTGGATCCGAATAGAATTAGCCTTTGGATAATACTTTTCTTCTTTCTCAACTCACCGATGCATGAATGTCTTCTTCTACATTGATTGACACATACTTTGACTATTTCTCAGTTTGGCGAAATGAAAAATCTACAAAGCATTCAGTTTCAACCAATTCTCACTGATATATTCAATCGGATATAAGACAAATTCTATTTGAACACTCAGAAACGTTGAATAGCCCTTCAAATTTTCAAAAAAAAATTAAGAACAAAAATGCTCCTTTAATAATTTCTGTCTAAATTTATGTTTTTAAATTTTTTGTACACCAAGGCACCACGTAGTTGTATAGCGTTTTGGTTTTTGTTTTAAGAGGGGGCGACGCATTAAAACGATGGTTTTTTTTCTTCTAAAATTGTAAAAAGACCCGCAAGTCCTTTTAGTTGATAAACCATTTTGCAATTTCAGCACTAATAATTCGACCATGTCCTACACAAGGAAACAAAGAATCAACGGAGCTTTCTTTTCCAGTCAATTTTTATAGATCATTTCTGTTAACACCTCTCTGACTCACGACTTAGCGACCTATTCGACTCAACGACCTAAGGGAATAAGCGACTTAACTATCCAAGGCATAAACGACTTAACGACCTATAGCAGGGCACGACCTAACGACCTAAAGCACATAGCAGCTCAATATGGCACGACTCAACGACTTAAGGAACTCCAGCAACCTAGCGACCTAAAGACTCTTGCGGTTCAACGGGTTAACGACCTAGCAGCTCAATGAAGGCAACGACCTAACGAGTTAAGGAAAAAGCGACCTAGCGACCTAGCAAGCTTCAGAGTTAAGCCGCATGCGCACTGCCTCTTCCATTAGGTCGCTCACGACCTTAGCAAGCCGAGATAACTCCTGTGCTACACATGCTAAGTCGCTCACAGCATATATCTCGTCCAGGATGGTTCCATTAAGTCACTAACGACCTATGCTACCTCAGGACCACTCTTAGGTCGCAACTCCCTAGGTCGCTAACGACCTATGACATAGCCGACCTAAGCCCAACTTCTCCTATAAATACCCCGCCTACTCCGCACTAAAGAGGGATCAGATTTTTTCTGGAGCGCCAAGACTTTGCTATTTTCACAACTTCGACACTTGTTCCAACACTTCAAAGAGAGAAGACACTTCAAAGAACCTTCGGAAAAGATCAAGTTCATTCAACATGAATTCAAAGAGCTTTTCCGCGTCGAAGTTATAACTACCTATCTTAATCGTGTTGTAATCGAAGAATTGTTGTAAAATCTGCAATCAAATCAATAATGGAAGAGATTAAGTGGACGTAGGCTTGAATTTGAGCCGAACCACTATAAAAATTGTTGCCTCTTTACTATTTTCTGTCATTTTCTGCTTATTTTTAGTTCCCGTACCAACGGGTGGTGCTTTCTCTATATCTCAACTCACACCGAGGTGTTAGTGTATATTTTTTTGGTTAGCAATTTCATTGGAGAAAAAAGGGCTAATAAATAAGTTCTTTAGCTGACGGATAATTTTCTACATTGAGAACTTGAATATAATATGAACCAGTACAATTAAGTGATGTCAAAAAAGAGAAGAATGGTAGCAATAATCTTCATCTTGTTGAGTTCAATAAAAATATCAACTACCCATGCTTCTGATTTCTCGAAAAAATGTGTTCCTTCCCGATGTGGTGATCAAGACATACGCTATCCTTTCCGATTAAAAGGCGATCCAAATAACTGTGGAGATGAAAGTATCAATTGTCATGTATTGGAAACAGAACATTAATCATGGGAGCTCCATACGATAAGTATTTAGTTACTAATATAAATTACAAGTATTCTACCTTTGAGGTGGTTGATTCTGATTTAGCAAGCGGCAAATGCAATCTTCCTCTCCAAGCTCTAACTTTCAGGTCCATGCCATTTAACGAGACGTTGGCTTACCAGAAGTGGATTGCTTTTGTGAATTGTTCAGAAAGCATTCCCCAAGGCGGCCAATATGGACTCATTCCTTGCCTTAGCCATAACAAGAGATTCATCTACGTTGTTAACGGCTATACAATGATGTATCTTTCCGCTTCCTGTAGTTATTTGACTATGGTTCTGGTTCCTGCTGTTGTAAGTGATGTGGATCTGTCCAATATTGGAGATGATGTTTTTGGATTCTTGAAACAAGGATTCAGCATTTCATGGGGGAAAGCTTCAAGATTGACTATCATCCGTAACTGCCTTAGCAAAGATTTATCGTAAGTGGTGTAAGCCCTTCAAACTAGAAATGACGCATGCAAGAATATCTAACTCTACAGTATATTGATGTTAATGCATAATCTTACTATTTAGTCTTCTGTAGGTTCTACAAGCAGGAGAAGAAGATGATGACAAAAGCTGACAGATTTATATTTCTAATTTTAATTCCAGAGTTATTTTTCCTGGGATGCATATACAATAGTGATGATTTTTCTCTATTCGGGTGCTCACTCACTTTCCTTGTGTTCCTCCACATCGTATCATTTTATTTAGGTAGTTGTTTTAACATCATGCACAACAACAGTAACCCAATGTCCCGTGGAGCCTCTAAACGATGAGGAGTACCTCTCGGGAATGATTCGACAAATTATGAAGGAGAGCATGCAAAGGAAGGAAAATGAAAGTGACTGGGGGTTTTTTCCAAGCAAAACTCCTTTTACTGAAAGAATTCTGAGGGCTGAATTTTCGAAGAAGTTTGTTCCCCCTACTATTCCAGCTTATCGGGGGACAAGCGACCCCAACCAGTTTTTATACAAGTATGACTGACATATGCCAGGTGCTAGAGCTTCAGACGAGATCAAGTGCCGATATTTTCCTGTGTACTTGGAAGGAGTGGCCTTGCTTTGGTTCACAAAGCTGCAAGTTCAATCCGTGGATCAGTTTTCTGACCTAACTCGGAAATTCAAAGATCGGTTCACGTTATATGCTTCGAAGGCCAAGGACATAATGTCATTATCCAGCCTCGAACAAAACCCCGGAGAGTCTATCAAATCTTTCTTGAACTGCTTCAATATAGCCTTGGCCGAGATTGATAATGCAGAGCCTCGGATGATTCTGACTTACTTGATGCGAGCTATTGACAAATCAAGTGAATTCGGAAAATGGCTAAAGTTGAAAGAGTCAAATTCACTTGAGAAGTTCTACAAGAAGGCCGATGAATTCATGCGCTTAGAAAGCGTTCCTATGCCAGCAAAAGTAGAAGTGACTGAAGTTAAGAATAACAATGTTGCTTCTAACAAAAATGAATCTGGTGGCCAAAAAAGGGAGAATGACGATGGGAAAAAGCAGAAAGATGTGAAGAAAACTCGCCACTTTAAACCTTCAGATTATACTCCCTTAACTGATACTCCAAAAAATATCTTTTTCGCAACCAAGGATGTTGTCGAATACCCCGAACCACCTGAGATGAAGTCTGGGAAAAATGTTGTGGATAATGGGAGATTCTGTCGGTTCCACAATCAACCTGGCAACGACACTAATGAATGTCGCCATTTAAAGAATTTGATTGAAGACCTATTGAGACAGAATAAAATACAACAATATGTGAAGAGAAATAGAAGTGACCCGACCTCATCTACTCAGGGGCAGCAAGTTCCTGCTCATCAATCCGACTCAAGTGAGAGAACTGCGGCGCAGGAATCTGAGAGGCCTGTCATTAATGATATCACAGGAGGTCCTCACCCAGCGGGTAGAAGTTGGGGTGAGATGGAGAGATATGCTCACACTTTGAGATATGCCCGGCAGAAGAAAATGTTTTTGTCTTGGAAGATGCTGCACCTTTAAGACACCAAAGAACTTTTAACGATGATATCATATTCCGGGCTAGAGATTCTATTGGTGTTGAGGCTCCAACCATGGATCCCTTGGTGATATCTGTAGGCATCGGATCGGCCGTTGTAAGAAGGGTGCTTGTTGATTGCAGCGCCTCTTGCAATGTCCTATTCAGAAAGACATTCGATCAGATGAAAATTCCCATGGCTGATGTCCAAGCTTCTTCACAGAAAATTGTTGGGTTCACTGGAGAACCAAAACAGCCTATTGGGATTATTGACTTATTTGTAGAGCTTGGAGAAGGGGAAAAGAAGGTGGTCCGAAAACAAACTTTTGTGATTATTGATGAATTCTCCGCTTACAATGCCTTCTTGGGTCGACCAACTCTTGCTGCATTCAAGGCCATTCTCGCCCCATGGTGCCTTACTATGAAGTTCCCCACTGGTAATGGCTTCGTTGTTGTAAAGGGGGACCAAAATGCCGGGCGAGAATGCTATCTCATAGAGTAACAGGAAAGAAGGAAAAGAGAAATGGGTAAAGGTGCGGCAGCTTTGCTCCGCATCAAAGAGCCCACCTTGTAGCAATTACGGGGTGGACCCTGCACTGGTGAGCATAGTGATGCACGAAAAGAGATTGATCCCAGAAAAACCAGTGCAGGGGAGAGTAGAGTGGTGCCGGGGGAAGTGACGGTGCCAATACCTGTTGACCTGAATGATCCAAACAAGGTGTTGAATGTGGGTTCACAGCTCGGTGTGACGGTTCAGAATATGCTGATATCATTCTTGAAAGCAAACCTGGATGTATTCGCTTGGAGTCATGCCGACATGTGTGGAATATCTCCAGAAATCACAGTGCATGCTTTGAATATTGATCCAAAATTCACACCCGTAAAGAAGAAAAGAAGAACCCAGGGTCCTGAAAGGTCGACAGCGTTGAAAGAAGAAGTAGATCGGCTCATGGAAAATGGCTTCATCAGAGAATCCACTTATCCAACTTGGGTTTCTAATCCGGTGTTGGTTAAAAAATCAAATGGGAAGTGGAGAGTATGCATCGACTTTTTAGACTTGAATAAAGCATGCCCCAAAGACTGTTTCCCGTTGCCCAGGATTGATCAGTTGGTGGATGGAACAGCCGGGCATGAATTATTGTCTTTTATGGATGCTTACTCAGGATATAATCAAATCATGATGCATGAGCCGGATCAGGAGGACACGAGCTTTGTCACTGATGTTGGTCTTTACTGCTATAAAGTCATGCCCTTCGGACTAAAGAACGCGGGGGAAACTTATCATAGACTTGTTAATGCCATGTTCAAACCCCAGATTGCCAAGACTATGGAGGTATATGTTGATGATATGTTGGTGAAATCGAAGAAGGCAGTAGACCACATGGATCATTTGGCAAAAATGTTCGCAGTCCTCCAAAAGTATGGGATGAAGCTAAATCCTCTGAAATGTTCATTCGGGGTAGAGTCCGGAAAATTCTTGGGTTTCATTGTGAGTGCTAAGGGCATCGAAGCTAATCCTGCTCAGATTACTGCTTTAAGAGAAGTCAAAGCCCCTAGAACAAAGAGGGAATTGCAAAGCATCAATGGGAAAGTCGCTGCTTTAAGTCGGTTTATTTCCAGGGTCACTGATAAATGCATTCCCTTCATTGACGCTCTGAAGAAAGGAAAAAAAAACTTTGAATGGACTCCTGAATGTCAGAAAGCTTTTGATGAACTGGTTCGTCACATGGAAACGCCTCCAGTACTTTCTCAGCCCAGCAATGGTGAAGATCTTTTCATATACTTAGCGGTTTCATCTCATGCTCTTAGTGCAGCATTGATACGGGAAGATGCAAATGTTCAGTGCCCGGTTTATTACATCAGCAAAAGATTCACTGGGGCAGAGATGAATTATTCAAAGCTGGAAAAGCTCTCCTATTGTCTGTTGATTTTGTCCAGAAAGTTGAGGCCATATTTTCAGGCTCATCCTATTAAAGTCCTCACCGATCAACCTATAAAGCAAGTCCTATGTCGCCCTGAAACTTCGGGTCGTCTTCTAAAGTGGAATATTGAACTCAGCCAATACAATATCACCTACCATCCTCGAAGAGCAATCAATGGACAAGCTTTAGCAGACTTTATTGCAGAATACACTGATAAAGGTGGCAGTGAGGAAGAAGTGATTAATGATATTCCGATCCGATGGAAATTATACGTTGATGGTGCAAGAAATGACTATTGTTCCAAAGCTGGGGTTGTGCTTGAAACTCCCGAAGGGCGGTCATTGTGCTATGCATTGAGATTAGAATTTCCTTCGATAAATAATGAAGCAGAATATGAAGCTCTTATTGCTGGCTTGAAGATTGCTAAAGAACTGAACATCAAAGTATTGCAGATCTTCAGTGATTCCCAACTTATTGTATGCCAAGTCAAGAAAGAGTTTCAAACTAAAGGAGGAAATCTGCCTGCTTACTCGTCAAAGGCCTGGGAGCTTCTCGATGATTTTGATCGTTATACAATAAGCCATATACCCCAGGAAGAGAACATAAAGGCAGATTCTCTCGCGAAATATTCAAGCTCTGGCGAAGCTCAATTATTGGGGTTGGTCCCTGTGGAAGTCTTGTCAGCTCCATGTACGGATGAGATGGATATTGACTGGATTATGGCTGTATCTCAAGAGCAGGAGTCGTGGATGACCCAGATCAAGGAATATCTACTCAACGGCTCCCTGCCAGAAAATTCAAAAGAGCGCCAGAAGCTGTTAAGAAAAGCCCCAAGATATGTAATTCAAGATGGCCATTTGTACAGACGAGGATTCTCAATACCATTACTCCGATGTGTAACCAAGGAAGAGGCTAAGACAATTTTAGCTGAAGTGCACGGAGGAGAGTGTGGGGATCATTCAGGTGGCCAAATTCTTGCAAAGAAAATTCTCCGCTATGGGTATTTTTGGCCAGATATTAATCGAGATGCTGCTAGCTACTCCCGAAAGTGTGACAGATGCCAGAGATTTGCAAAAATCCCAAGAGCACCTTCCACCGAGCTAACACAGATGATCAACCCATGACCATTCGCCATTTGGGGGATAAATCTCATTGGGCCTTTGCCAATTGCCAAGTCCGGAATCAAATATGCTATCGTTGCTGTTGATTACTTCACTAAATGGGCTGAAGCTGAACCTTTGGCTACTATTACCTCTAAAAAGATGATAAACTTTGTGACTAAAAATATCATTTGCAGGTATGGTGTGCCTCAGAAGATAATCACAAACAATGGTACCCAATTCGAAAGCGAAGAATTCCAGTACTTTTGCAGGCGATTCAAGATCCGAAAAAGCTTCTTAGCAGCAGCTCATCCGCAGGCAAACAGGCAAGTGGAAGCAGTAAATAAAATTATCAAATCAACCATCAAAAAACAGCTAGAAAAAGCAAAAGGTGGTTGGGTCGATAAGCTGCCACTAGCACTATGGGCATACAGAACTACCCACAAAACTGCGACTGGGCACACTCCATTCTCATTAGCATATGGATCAGAAGCAATGATTACAGTGGAAATAGAAGTCCCCTCACACAGGAGAATTAATTTCAACCAAGCTGAAAATGAAAAGCTGCAACTTGAAGCACTTGACTTGCTTGATGAAAGAAGGAAAGAGGCTGAGCTCAGAGTTGCAGCTCATCAGCAAAAGATAGCCAGGCACTTCAATTCCAAAGTTCGCCAACGCAGCTTTGAAATTGGGGATCTAGTCTTGAAAAGGATCATGACAGCAACAGGAGTGTTTGGGCCAAACTGGGAAGGGCCATATGTCCTAGGCAAAAAACTTCTTGATGGCACTTTCAAGCTCACAACTGTCGAAGGAGATCCAATTCCAAGAGCCTGGAACAGCAATCACTTGCGTCCATATTTTACTTAGAAGCTATGCTGAAATTTGTAAAATGATTGTGGATGTATCATTGTGAATCAATAATAATGACTATAAATCTTGTGTTCTCTATTACTATAAAATGCCTGTTTCATTTCGATGTGCAAATATCTTAAATATGTTGCTAAAATGTCGATTTAATATTGCAGGCTATCAAAGCAAAGCTTACCTATTCCTACAAATCAATCAACAAGCAAACGTCAAGCCACAGAAATTCCAAATTCAATTCCTACATAAGAAGTGCTTCTCACAAACAGTTGGTGATTCCACCGAAGGGGCATCTTCATAACATGGAGGTTCCAGGCCCTTGCTAACTAATTGCGATCGTTTGTGCAAACAGACATCCGGTTAAGTAGCTTGCGCCTGCCCCGTGGAGTCACTTAACAATGAAGTACACTTCTCTGGAAAAATCAAACAACTTGCAAAAGAAAGGAATATGTACTTAGAGGTGATAACGAGGAATCGCTGAGGGACAGATGATGAAAAGACATGGGCAAGTAGACAAAAACAACCAGAATGGAATCTTGTCTCTCAACAAAAAAGGTTGGTGGAACCACCGAAGGGGCACCTTCCCAAAGTGAAGGTTCTAGGTCCTTGCTAGCTAATTGTGATCGTTTGTGCAAACAAACATTTGGTTAGGTAGCTTGTGTCTGCTCCGTGGATCCACTTAACTGTGAGATGCAACCTTCCCGGCAAACGAAACAAAAAGCCCTCTTCGGAGGCACACAAAGCCCTCTTTGGAGGCACACAAAAAAGCCCTCTTCAGAGGCACACAAAGCCCTCTTCGGAGGCACACAAAAAAAAGCCCTCTTCGGAGGCACACTTCTTCTCTAAAGGGAAGATCAATTTCTCCATAATGAGAACATTCTTCCCCAAAAAAGTTGAAGTGCCAAAGAAAGCCCTCTAACGAGGCACACCAAAAAATGAAATGTTTTTCTCAACCAAAAAGGTTGGTGGAACCACCGAAGGGGCACCTTCCCAAAGTGAAGGCACCGGGCACTTGCTACTTAATTGTGATCGTCCGTACAAACGAACATCCAATTAGGTAGCTTGCGTCTGCCCCGTGGATCCATTTAACTGTGAGAAGTAACTTTCAGTCAAACCAAAAAGCCATCTTCGGAGGCACACTTCTTCTCTAAAGGGAAGATCAATTTCTCCATAATGAGAACATTCTTCCCCAAAAAAAGTTGAAGTGCCAAATAAAGCCCTCTAACGAGGCACGCCCAAAAATGAAATGTTATCTCTTGAAAAAGTCGTTGGCCGAAGGGGCACCTTCTCAAAAAGAAGGTTCTAGGCCGTAGCTAGCTGCTCGCGATCGTTTGTGCAAACAAATACCCGATAAAGCAGCTGACGCCTGTCCCGTGGGCCCACTTAGCGATGAGATATAACTTTCTGTCAAACAAATCAAAGCCTTCTTCGGAAACCTGCTTCACCGCGTAGGGGAATCCACTTCTCAAAAATAAAAGTGATCATCTTCGAAAGTTGAAGTGTAAAATCTTTTTCTAAAAAAAAGAGAGAAAAACTTCTCCAATACAAGGCACACTCTACTAGAGCAGAATAATATTTCCTCAAAATAGAAAAATTATTCTCTAGAGTAAGAGTACAAGTCTTTTCAAAATGGAGGAGATTGCAATAAGCCGTGGTATGGGGGCAATATAGCTACATTAATAAAAGCAACGCTCAAGCAGCATACCACGAGCTCACTACAGTATCATACAAAGAAAATAAAGAAACTTGCGCGAAAATAAGGAATAAATGCATTCACAAATACAGACAAAAGATTGTACAAGTAAAAAGAGTTATTTTATTCCATACTATAAAAGATTTCTGTACATGTGCAGGTTTCAAAAAGCGGGGGCCGGTATCCACACAATCTCCGGTTGATACAAGTCTTTAGATACAAGCAAAACGCAAAACAAGAAGGATAAAACCAAACTCATTACTTCTTCTTCCCACCACCTTTGGAGCCCTCGCATGGCCTAATGGTTAACTTTTTTAGTCGACCTGAACGAGTCTGGGAAGAAGGAGAAAGAGGTGCAATTCGGTCCTCTTCCGCTTTCTCATCGCTAGTGGAGGTGCCCTCCTTCTTTTTCTTCGAAATTCCATGCTTTCCCCTCTTCTTTGAAGAAGATTTGTTGCCCGGAGTGATAAGATCAATCAGCTTTGTATCATCGACAGTGAATTTCTCCGAGGTCCTCTCACCCTCCTCAAGTTCTTCAGCTTTCTGCTCTTGTGAAGCGGCCGAGTCATCTAAGCCTTGAAGAGCTCCAATTTGTTCCTCTTGCGACCCCGGTTGAGAAGCAGAAGAAGGAGTAACTTGAATAGGTGGAGGGGCAACAACTGGAGGAGGCGAAGCCTGTACAACGCTTGTTGTTTTCACTACAGAAGAAGAAAAGTTAAACATCAGTATTCCTCGTAAAGAGAGGAGATAGTGGCATGTCGAGGCTTAAGTAATAAGCAAGAAGTTCATCGAGCTCATGTGAAGCAAACGAGTAGTCCACTTGAGCTAGATCAGTGTTGAAGTTACCTGGAGAGACTGGCTTTATCATGTCAATTTCAAAATCTGAGGCTTCGGTGTCTTCTTGGGCCTTGTCTTCGGCATGAGCAGTTGTAGTTGCGGTCTCGGCCTTGGCAGGAGGCGGAGAGTGAGAACTGGAACCAATAATATCAATGTCGACCGAAGCTGAAGGACGAGTTGGGTCGGTCAAAGGTGCCTTTCCTAGATGCTCTCCTTCTGCCGCTTCGGCTCGTTCTTTGGCAAGTTGCTCTTTGCCTCTGGCAAGGGCGGCATGACCCTCATCATCCAAATAACAAGCCTCAAGATCCTCCTCAGTGTAGCCAGTGTCTCTAAACGTTTCAACTATTGCCTCCCACATTTCAGCCAGAGTAACCTCATACTTTGGGCCCAAAAATGAAAGACTGCCATGCCCCAAGACGCTGAGAACATAAAACTCGAATAGAGTGGAACTAACGCTGGCCTTAGTCGCCTCATGTGATTTTTCAGCTACTGCTTTTTCAGCAATGGCCTCGTCACGCTCCTTTTCAGCCTTAGCAAGTTGGGCCTTTAACATTGTAATCTCCAAATCTTTGGAGTTAGCCTTTTCCCGCAGCCAAGCAGCATCATTGCGGTAGATTTCCACGATTTTCCGCTCCACTTCAAGTTTAGCCTCAGCATCTCGTTGAGCAGCGTGGGCATCTCTTACTTGATTTTGAAGAACCTCTTCCTTTTAAGTATACGAAGTGGAAGAGGTGGCAAGATCATCTTTAAGCTTCTTGATTTCAGCCTCAAGTTCCTCGTTATGGGCTGTGATGTTCTTCATCTCCGTATCATGCTGATCAAGAACTTTCTGCCATTCAGACTTATCGCTTTCCATGGTCAACATTGCCTCGAGATTTAAACGGTTTACTCTTTGAAGCTCGTCAACTAGTTTTTGCCATCCGGACATTCTTTCGATATCAAGCTTGACAGCGTCGAGATTTCTTAGCATGGCCTGTTTATCAATTAGAACCAAGTCCAGATCGAAGCGCACTCCTTTCAAACACCAGTGCGGAAATCGGCTTTAGAGCGTAGTCGAAGGCTTTTCAACTTGATAAGGAGGCCTATTAATAATTGCTTGAATCTCAGCTCTTTTAAGGGCAGGGGAGCTAGAAGGGATGTCTAGAGAAATAGAAGCAGTAGGCACTGTAGAAATTTCAAATGTAGACTTTTCGCTGAGCTTGGCTCGCTTGCTTGAATCTTCAGCTACATGACTCTTCCCCTTATCGTCATGAGACTTTCTCTTATGGGAGTCATCATCCCTTTGGTAAGAATCATGTCGGTTGTCTCTTCTTCTATAACACTCCTCATAAGCTTGCCTTTCGCGAGCTTTCCTAGCAGCTCTTTCCTCATCAGTCTCCCTAGGGGCAGGAAGATAGCGCTTGGGGTCATAAGAGTCATGCCTCACATAGCGTTGAAAGTCATCATAATATGAGTCGCTGCATCCCATGGGAGAACCTGAAAGTGAAGAAGAGAAAAAATTTAGAAATCTTCGAAATAAAAAAGCTAAGTGCGCATAATTGCCAAAAATCCTAAGTGTGTGTGGCATGCGAACTACACGCGTCAAGCTACAAACCACTCTTTGGCTTAGGAGTGATGTCAGATTTTGCAGCAGGAGTCAACTCTTGGGTTGATGGGATTGATCGCAAAGCAGATATCGCTTCAATTGCTGGAGAAGCAAGCTTAGAAGTAGTGGTGTCATCTTTAAAGAGCTCATGGGAAGTCACCATAAGATCGCTCGGTCCTTCAAAGATTTCATCACCATCATGCCCAATGGAATGGGTCATATTAGCAGTGCCCCCTTCAGCACGTTTTACACTCTTCACAATGGAACTTTCTTTCTCAAATCCCTCATCAGCTTCTTCGGTAGCCTTCCCAGAATGTTGAGGAAATTCCTCTTCTTCAATAACGGGGGGAAGTTTAGATTTGCCAGATAATCCCACACCGTCAACGGAACTGGAGCATTTCACTAATGAAGTCTCTACAATAGGTTCCTTCGGTGCGAATTCCTCTGCGGAGACTGGGGCATCTGACGCTTCTGCTTGAGAACTAGGGGCATCACGGGGCTGAATGGATCGAGAAGAATGCAAGAGTCCGAATTGGTGCAAAAATTCGTTCCTCTGTAGAAACTTGATACTTCTCTCATTGATATCTACGGCACTCAATCTTTCGAAAGTCGATTTGTGACTTGAATCTTTAGAGGGAGGAGGAAGTGCTGCAAAAGTAAAGAATGAAATTAGCACTTGACGACTCGAATTTTGAAAGGCTCAGAAATGAAGTAAACGGAGATAGGTAGTCTTACTTCCTACTCTCCAGATACCGTAGAATCCCCGGGGGGGGGCAACGGACAAAGAAAAACTGGTTTAAAAACCCGTGAGCGCTCTCGAGCAGATCTGTAATCAGCTTGTGGTTTCTTGCGCTCCTTACAAGAGTAATGGAAGGGTGATCTTTGTTCCTCCTGAATGAACACAAGTAGCAAATATCCTCGAAGCTTGGGAGGCGGTTGAGCGTCCTCCTAAATAGTACACACAACCCCATCAAAATGGCATAGCCATTAGGGTGCAACTGGAATGGAGAAATAGTTAGTCGAAGGAGGAGTGTTCTAAGAAAATCGTTGAAGGGGGGAATAGCTCCATTCAGACACATTTGACGGTTGACTGCAACGAAGCCAGGTGGCGGCCTATCGGCAGTGTCATTTACCCCAGGAAGCAAAGCATCCACGTCAGCAATGCCGAATTGAATACATAGCTGGCTGAAAGCCCGTTGGTTCAATGTAGTCGAAACTCGTTCCGGAGGGTTCTCCAAAGGGTCGGCAATTGGAAAAACCTCATTGGCCCGCCCTACTATCTCTTCTTGCACTTGTTGAGAAGCCATTCTACACAAGGAACTGGATATTCAAATATGAAGGTGCACGTTTCCTAAAAGCATGTGAAGTGTTGTGCAAAGCTACTGAAATAACAAGTAAATAAAGTAAAACTTGAAATAATACTGGTTGGCGAACGTCAATTCAGGAAGATTCAAGGCTTATTATTGAATCAAAATTAAGTGTAGTATCAATGCAGATAATATTTAGCGACAAGCAGTTATAACTGTATGAATTTTGCATTGATGCTTCATTTAAGTCAGTCGATTCACAGCATTTCATTTTTAATTAGATTCATATTATTTTACTTAAGTAAAATATTATCTCTTTGACCTAATCCATCACTCGATGTGGGCAGTCGATGATGAGTATATTTGCCCTAGATTTCTACAAATGTTGTATTTAACAGGTTGTTAGCTTAAAAGATAAAATAATCTGTGAAAGAGTGCAATAAGTTCAAGTAGTTCATTCCGGCAGTTCAAGTTGGAAATTCAACCAAGTTCTGTCAAATTCTACAAGTGTTCAAGTCTTGTTCATTCCTTAAGTCGTACGAACGACTTAAGTTAGCTCAGAACTCTTTAGGTCGTCCAGATCATGTCCAAACAAATTAACATAGGTCGAGCTTCCTTAAGTCGCTCTGCTCGAGTTAAGGAGTTCATCAGTCATGATCCTACGTGTTAAAGCTATGCTGCGGGTTAAATTAGGTTGTGTTGTTTCTTTAAGTCATGTGCTATTCTGGCAAGTTAAGTCGCAAGTCATATGAGTCGCAGTCCCTTATGTCGTTCTGGGTTTGGATGTTAAGTCGTTAAGTCATTCCCTAAGATATGTCGTGCGATTCATGTCCAAACTACTAAGCCCTAGGTAGTTCGAAGCTCCTAAGATGGGCACTTCCTAACTCTCCTTAACCCGTTAACTCCTCTTCATTCAACAACTTGCCTAACTCGCAAACCCGATAACCCGTTAACACCTCCATAATGAAATCCATCATCTCTCCACGCCGCCAAATCATCTAAGACCGATTCAAATCGCCTCAGATCCATCATAGATCCGATGCACTGCTGCGTTCCCATGAATTACAATGACAACACATCCAATAACAATCGAAAATCGATTGTAAAATAACTCATGGTGAAATACGGCACATGAAATCAGATTAGGGTCGAAAAATGGGGGATTCACGATTCGGTGATGATCGTGGTTGGATAATGATCGGATTCACTTACGTAATGTGATGGTGAAGATGATCAACGGCTGGTTAGTTTGAATTCGTCTTTAAGAGCTCGAAAATTCTTCAATGGCGGGTTAGAGTGTTAGAGCAGGTGAAGAGAAGAAGAAGCAGCCTAGGCGACTTATATACAGGGGCAATGGAACTCGAATCGGCGCAAACGACCTAGCTCTCTCATAAGTCACTCATGACTTAGCGACACAGGATGGCGCGAGTTAAGAGACATCGAAGCATACGACCTAGCCCCTAGGCGTATACTTCGAGGGGCAAGTGTTAACACCTCTCTGACTCACGACTTAGCGACCTATTAGACTCAACGACCTAAGGGAATAAGCGACTTAACTATCCAAGGAATAAACGACTTAACGACCGATAGCAGGGCACGACCTAACGACCTAAAGCATAGAGCAGCTCAATATGGAACGACTCAACGACTTAAGGAACTCCAGCAACCTAGCAACCTAAAGACTCCTGCAGTTCAACGGGTTAACGACCTAGCAGCTCAATGAAGGCAACGACCTAACGAGTTAAGGAAAGAGCGACCTAGCGACCTAGCAAGCTTCAGAGTTAAGCCGCATGCGCACTGCCTCTTCCATTAGGTCGCTCACGACCTTAGCAAGCCGAGATAACTCCTGTGCTGCACATGCTAAGTCGCTCACAGCATATATCTCTTCCAGGATGGTTCCATTAAGTCACTAACGACCTATGCTACCTCAGGACCACTCTTAGGTCGCAACTCCCTAAGTCGCTAACGACCTATGACATAGCCGACCTAAGCCCAACTTCTCCTATAAATACCCCGCCTACTCTGCACTAAAGAGGGATCAGAGTTTTTCTGGAGTGCCAAGACTTTGCTATTTTCACGACTTCGACACTTGTTCCAACACTTCAAAGAGAGAAGACACTTCAAAGAACCTTCGGAAAAGATCAAGTTCATTCAACATGAGTTTATTGTTAAAAAAGGAAAATTGGTCGAAAAATGATATGGATGGCATTAAAGGTTGGAATCTACCAATAAGAAGTTTGATAATGCAGTAGTGGTTGGCGTTAAAATAAGAGATAGGCTTAGCATAAGAAACGTTGGAGTATTATCATTCTTTGAATCAGAGGTATGTTTTTAGCTTTAATACCATTCAACATGTTGAGAAAACTAAAAATTAATTGATTACGTTGCAAGCAATTTACCCTATTTTAGGTTGACACTGCTTGAAAATCCTGCTATTGAAACTATCAGGCCCAACATTACCGTGATTATTAAAGCAAAAAGTGATATATTTGATTTAACGAGATATCATTATTAATGCTAGCGGCCTAAGTATATCAGAGGCGGAGCCGATTCAATTATTCAACATGAGTTTATTGTTGAAGTTCTAACTACCTATCTTAATCGTGTTGTAATCGAAGAATTGTTGTAAAATCTGCAATCAAATCAATAATAGAAGAGATTAAGTGGACGTAGGCTTGACTTTGAGCCGAACCACTATAAAAATTGTTGCCTCTTTACTATTTTCTATCATTTTCTGCTTATTTTTAGTTCCCGTACCAATGGGTGGTGCTTTCGCTATATCTCAACTCACACCGAGGTGTTAGCGTATATTTTTTGGGTTAGCAATTTCATTGGAGAAAAAAGGGCTAATAAATAAGTTCTTTAGCTGACGGATAATTTTCTACATTGAGAACTTGAATATAATATGAACCAGTACAATTAAGTGATGTCAAAAAAGAGAAGAATGGCAGCAATAATCTTCATCTTGTTGAGTTCAATAAAAATATCAACTACCCATGCTTCTGATTTCTCGAAAAAATGTGTTCCTTCTAGATATGGTGATCAGACATACGCTATCCTTTCCGATTAAAAGGCGATCCAAATAACTGTGGAGATGAAAAGTATAAATTGTCATGTATTGGAAATAGAACATTAATCATGGGAGCTCCATATGATAAGTATTTAGTTACTAATATAAATTACAAGTATTCTACCATTGAGGTGGTTGATTCTGATTTAGCAAGCGGCAAATGCAATCTTCTTCTCCAAGCTCTAACTTTCAGGTCCATGCCATTTAACGAGAAGTTGGCTTACCAGAAGTGGATTGCTTTCATGAATTGTTCAGAAAGCATTCCCCAGGGCGGCCAATATGGACTCATTCCTTGCCTTAGCCATAACAAAATATTCATCTACGTTGTTAACGGCTATACAATGATGTATCTTTCCGCTTCTTTTAGTTATTTGACTATGGTTCCGGTTCCAGCTGTTGTAAGTGATGTGGATTTGTCCAATATTGGAGATGATGTTTTTGGATTCTTGAAACAAGGATTCAGCATTTCATGGGGGAAAGCTTCAAGATTGACTGTCATCCGTAACTGCCTTAGCATAGATTGATCGTAAGTGGTGTAAGCCCTTCAAACTAGAAATGACGCATGCAAGAATAACTAACTCTACAGTATATTGATGTTAATGCATAATCTTACTATTTAGTCTGCTGTAGGTTCTACAAGCAGGAGAAGAAGATGATGACAAAAGCTGACGGATTTATATTTCTAATTTTAATTCCAAAGTCATTTTTCCTGGGATGCATATACAATAGTGATGATTTTGCTCTATTCGGGTGCTCACTCGCTTTCCTTGTGTTCCTCCACATCGTATCATTTTATTTAGGTAGTTGTTTTAACATCATGCACAACAGTAACCCAATGTCGTGTCTTTTGGTTAACAAGTCTCTGCAAACAAAAACAGAAATGCCATTGAATTTTAAGTATATCGTTATTTTCCCTTTTGATTCTTTTTCCTTTTCATGGTAACTATTAACCAACAAACTGTAAGTTAGTTTCTAACTGTTGGATATGTTTCTACCATCATCGAGCCAACACGAGGAAGCAAGGGACGAGCCACCAGAATAACCGAACCAACTATATAGCATTCCCTAACCAACCTCACCTACCGGTCCAACCTCACCTACCGGTCCAATCTCACTACCAAACCACCTGCCTCCGGTCCAACTCCACTACCTACCGGACCAAACTTCACCGAACCAACTGTAAAGCATCCCTGTCGAATCAACCTCCACCACACCAAAATGCTACCGAACCAGCCACCCTCCATCCACTACCGGTCCAAGCGCTACCGAACCAAGACCCCATCTCCAACAAACTACTACCGAACCAAGGCACTGCCGAACCAAATTTGCCAGGCCAGATTGTGTCAGCCCGGGCCCATCAGCAGCTGCATACATCCAAGACCCCTACCCCCAGCCTCACTCTATAAATAGAGGGGCAGGGGTACAACAATGGGGACAAGTTTTGAGAGCTCAAGCACGAAGAGAACTTTCAAACAACTTTCTTTTACTTGTATCAAAGCTTTGTACTTGTAATCTAAACAAGAGAAGAGAAATAACATATAAAGTGGACGTAGGCACATTCTGGCTGAACCACTATAAATCTGCGTGTCTTTTTACAATTTAGCCCCTGCTTTTCATATATTTGCATAAATCACCCAAATCACTAAGAACGACATAAGATCTACTAAATCGTACGACTTTGAGGTGTTTGTCCATTTTTTGTGCAAACATTTTTGGTGCTTTCACTGAGAACTAGAAGCTCGAAACTTCAGCTTCTTCCACTTAACCTTTTTCCTAACAGCATCATCTATCGTTTGGAAAACATGCCTCCCAAGCAGAAAAAAGATGTTAACAAAGGAAAAAACATCGCTTCCAGTAGTATTCCAGATCCAGTGGTCACAAATCAAGAAGATCGTCCCGTTCCAACAGCAGTACCAACTGGAAATCAAGCAAATCCGACCACCCCTGCCACAGAACAGCCGGCAGCAATTACTAGGGCAGATCTAGACAGAGTTGTGGCTGAAGTGACTAACCGCTTCACATCCCAGCAAGAAGATTTGGTGGACCATCTCATGTCACGCTTAAGGGATGCTGAAGAATCCAACCGCAACACTGAATCATGGGGAGAATCCCAGTACGGAGGGTCTCAGAGATAGCAAAGATCTTCCTTCTTCGAAGGAGCTAACGACAGGAGCGGCCATGGTAGGAGCCGAGACCGAGCACAGCCCGAAGTTAGGCCTGAGGAAACGCTTGGAACCGAACCCAACGGGGGAGGTACCGGGCGGAGGTCAACTGTAGCTGAGCCTGTCATACTGCCTAACCACGGAAACGCCAGTGAACGGGGCCGAGCTAGAATCCAGCCCGAAGTTGGACCCGAGGAAGTGCTTAGATCAGAACCCAGCAGGGGAAGATCGAGGCAAGGGCCAGCTGTAGCTGATCCTAGCATGCTCCTAGAAGACCAAAGACAGCCATTGGGAAGTATCAGGGATGATAGACGGTACCATCCCTACAGGTCATCCGAACGGAATCAGTCCCACAGAGCAGAACCGAACTCATTCCTGTCTGCTCCAAATTCTGATGAAAGGATGGCACGCTTGTTCAGAGAATGCGTCCAATGGGATCAAAGAGATCGAGGGATAGGCGCTAGGGTAACCAGCCCTTTTGCCCGCAACATCGAAATTGCTATCACCCCCCGAGAATGGAAAATTCCAACAATGGAACCTTACAAAGGAACCTTTGACCCCGTTGTATACTTGCAGAGGTACACACATCATATGCTCATGAGCGGGGCAGTAGAGGGGGTACTGTGCAAATGCTTTCCACTGTTCTTAGCAGATTTAGCTACCTCCTGGTTCTGCCATCTACCCCAAGGATCCATCAACTCATGGGAGATGTTGAAAGAAAAGTTTATCAGCCAGTTCCGCATTCATGTGGAACAACCCAAGGACGCTTATTCCTTATCCAATGTCAAACAGAAACCTGGAGAGAAGCTGTAGCAATATTTAACCCGATTCAATGCCGCAGCGGCCGCAGTCCAAGATGCCGATGAGAAGCTTGTCTTAATGGCCCTCTGTAGTGGAGTGCATCCGGATACCAAATTTGCTAGAAGATTGACAAAAGAAAAACCAGCTAACTTACCCGATTTCTTCCATGAAGCCGGGAAATATATGAGGCTGGAAGACGCTGCCACTGAGGAACGGTTAGGGCTACAAAACAAGGCAGCTCACGGCAACACACCCGCTGCAGCGAAGGATGTCAGAAGGAATGATTCTAGAGATAATACTGGGGGCAAGAAGGGAGAAAAACGCCTATATCGGCCAGGACCGAGATTCGATACTTACACTCCTTTGAACGAAACCATTGAAAACATCTTCCTTGCCACCCAAGACGAAGTTAAATACAAACGCCCCCCGCACAAGAAGGAATCAGATAACGCGATCAAGTCTGGAAAATTCTGCCGCTTCCATGAATCCCATGGGCATGATACCAATGAATGCCATCATCTCCGGGACTTGATTGAAGAACACATCAGAAGGAAGAGACTGGAACGTTATGTAAAAAGTCAGAACAGGACTCCAGCTCTTGCCAATGAGAACCCAAGGCTACCCTCCCCGGAGGTAGGCAGAGGAAATCGCGATGCTAGCGGCTCCAGTCAAGAGAAGATAGTAGTCCATACCATCTCGGGAGGACCGCACATCGCCGACAGAAGCTGGGCAGAAATGGAAAGATATGGAAAGTCGCTCAGAAACAATGAAGACAGTGTCAATTCTGTCATGGAAGAACGCCACCCGAAGCGAAAAGAGAGTGATAACATCACCTTCAGTAGACGTGACCTAGAGGGAAGGCAGTACCCTCACATGGATCCCATGGTTATCTCTGCCCGGCTCGGTCCAGTCGAAGTTTTTCGAATTCTAGTAGACACTGGAAGCTCAGTAAATATCCTATTCAAACATGCATTCGACAAAATGAAACTATCAATGAAGGACGTGTCTCCCTGCAATAAACCACTACACGGTTTCGCTGGAGATGCGAAGATGCCTCTCGGGCAACTGGACCTCTTTGTTGAAATTGGAAGCCATCCCCGCTCCGTTGTACGAAAACAGATGTTTGTGCTAATAGAAAACCACTCGGCCTACAACGCCTTCTTAGGAAGGCTAGCCTTGTCTGACTTCCAAATTGTACTCGCCCCATGGTATCTAAAGATGAAATTTCCAACGGACAATGGAGTAGGGGAAGTAGAAGGAGACCAGGACGTTGCTCGAGACTGCTATGTGACTGAACTTCGCAACAACCTCAGGAAGGATAAAGGGAAGGGTGTAGAGGTTGCCCTCTGCACGAAAAGTCTAGAAGCATAGCAACTAAAGAAAGCCCCTCCTCTTCGATATACTAGCGACCCTTTCAATGAATTAGACCCCAGGGACAAAGAGGAGGAGGCCACCGCCGAGCCTGCAGAGGCTATGGAGTTTATATCTGTAGACAAGCACGACTCGAGTAGACTATTGAAAATTGGGTCCCAACTAAAAGCAGAGTTAAAGGAGCAACTCATCGACTTTCTTCACCACAACTTGGATGTATTCGCATGGTCACACGCTGACATGACCGGAATTTCCCCCGACGTAGCATGCCACGTACTAAACATTGATCCTACCAAGACGCCCGTAAAACAAAGAAAAAGAAGTATGGGGGCAGAGCGATCAGCAGCCCTCGACGAAGAAGTAAAGAATCTACTTGCCAATGACTTCATACGAGAGGCCATCTACCCAGAGTGGGTCGCCAACCCGGTGCTGGTAAAGAGGGCTAATGGGAAGTGGCGAACATGCATTGACTTCTCCAACTTAAATGACGCCTGCCCGAAAGATTGCTTCCCACTTCCCCGAATCGATCAACTTGTAGACAGCACAGCTGGACACGAACTCTTATCTTTTATGGACGCATACTCAGGATACAACCAAATTCCCATGCATGCTCCCGATCAAGACCACACTAGTTTCATCACTAACCGGGGATTGTACTGCTACAAGGTAATGCCTTTCGGACTTAAAAACGCAGGAGCCACCTACCAGCGCCTCGTCAACAAGATGTTTGCAGGGCTAATAGGACAAACTATGGAAGTGTATATGGATGACATGCTGGTAAAGTCAAGGAAAGCCCACGATCACGTAGGCCACCTGGACGAGATGTTTCGAGTACTTCGCCAATATGGAATGAAACTTAATCCTCTAAAATGCTCCTTCGGAGTTTCATCAGGAAAATTCTTGGGATTCATCGTCCATGCCAGAGGGATTGAAGCAAACCCTAAACAAGTCCAAGCTCTAAAAGATATCAAAATACCTTCCACTCGAAAGGAAATGCAAAGCCTGAATGGGAAGGTGGCCGCCCTAAGCCGGTTCATCTCCAAAGCAACGGACAAGTGCGTCCCCTTCTTCGAAGCTCTAAAGAAAGACAAAGGAATGTTCGAATGGACTGACGAATGCTTAACAGCTTTCCTTAACTTAATCGAACACCTCCAGAAACCACCGGTACTCTTGACTCCAAACGAAGGCGAAGAGTTATACCTATACCTTGATGTATCATCTCATGCTCTAAGCGCTGCTTTGGTAAGAGAAGACAACCGCACCCAGCGGCTAGTATACTTTGTAAGTAAAAGGCTTACAGGGGCAGAAGTCAGATATCCTAAACTTGAAAAGCTAGCATACTGTCTACTAATCGCATCATGAAAGCTGCGACACTATTTTCAATCCCATTCCGTCAGAGTTCTGACCGATCAATCGCTGAGGCAGGTAGTCCATCGTCCCGACACTTCCGGACGACAACTGAAATGGTGCATTGAACTAAGTCAGTATGATATTACCTACCATCCTCGCACCACCATCAAGGGGCAAGCCATGGCTGATTTCATTGTCGAATTCACTACCAATGAAGGTAAGGAGCAATCAGAGATAGCAGAAGACATCAAGTGGAACCTCTTTGTGGATGGTGCATCAAACGAATAAGGCTCGGGGGCAGGTGTGGTAATAATCACTCCTAGGGGAAATAAGCTGCACTATGCTATAAGGTTGGAGTTCGCTGCCACCAACAACGATGCCGAGTATGAGGCAGTGATAGCTGGATTAGAACTTGCCTTAGAAATCGGAGCCAATTCTTTGTGTCTTCATAGCGATTCTCAACTTATTGTTAATCAAATACTAGGAGAATTCCAGGCCCGAGAAGAACGACTCATAGCATATTTAAAGAAGACCAAGTTGCTACTCAGCCGATTGGACCACTACTTAGTCAAACACGTCCCTTGGGAAGAGAACCAAGAGGCCGACGAATTAGCAAATCAAGCAAGTGTGAGAGACAGCACCATCTTCGGAGCAGTAACCATCTCGAAGCAACTGACCCCAAGTTTTGAGCAAGTGAATCTGATAGCTGCAACCGAAAAAGCAAATTGGATGACTCCCATCCGAGACTACTTACAAAGCGGCATACTACCTAACGGGCATAACGAAGTCAAGAAAATCTTGAGGAAAGCTTCCCGCTACACAATACAAGAGGACACCCTCTATCGGCGCGGATTCTCTAACCCCTTATTAAGGTGTGTCGCTGGGAGGGAAGCCAAGGAAATCTTATCCAACATTCATCAAGGAAGCCGCGGAGATCACACCGAAGGGCAAACATTAGCAAAAAAGATACTCCGATATGGATATTTCTGGCCCACCTTAAGCAAGGACGCCTTGGATTTCGTCAAAAAGTGTGACAGATGCCAGAAGTTTGCTAAGATTCCATGGCTACCAACAACTGAGATTACTCAAATGACCAACCCTTGGCCCTTTGCAGTATGGGGAATTGACTTAATCGGTGAACTGCCAATGGGCCGAGGCGGGGCCAAATATGCTATAGTAGCAGTCGACTATTTCACCAAATGGGTGGAAGCAGAACCTCTGAATAAAGTATCTTCAGCAAAAGTTATTAACTTCTTGATCAAAAATGTTCTGTGCAGGTACGGAGTCCCAATCAAAATCATTTCGGACAATGGACTTCAGTTTGATAGCGAGGAATTCGCCAACTGGTGCCGAGAGCACGGAATTCACAAAAGCTTCTCATCCGTAGCGTATCCCCAGGCAAACGGACAAGTCGAAGCCGTCAACAAAATTCTGAAAACTCTAATAAAAAAGAAGCTTGAGAAGTCAAAGAGTGCTTGGGTGGATGAACTCCCTACGGCACTGTGGGCCTATCGCACATCTTTCAGAACATCAACAGGGCATACTCCTTTCTCTTTGGCATACGGATCAGAGGCTATGCTCCCAGTTGAAACCATTGTGCCTTCCCACAGTAGGATCCACTATAACCCAGAAGAGAACGAAGAACTCCTTCACATGTCTTTGGATCTAATTGAGGAGAGAAGAAATGATGCAGCCCTCAAAGCAGCAGCCCGTAAGCAAAAAGTGGCAGCACAATACAACTCCAAAGTCAAGCATCGCACCTTACAAGAAGGGGATCTTGTTCTCAAGCGAATCTTCCCTCGCCCCAGAGCACTAGATCCAATCTCGGATGGACCATATGTAATTCATAAAGATCTCCACAACGAAGCTTATATTTTGTCAACAGTGGACGGAGAGGTGTTCCAGAGGGCATGGAACATCCAACACCTCCGTCGATACTATTCTTAACTTGTATTTCCCATATGAAGTGAATTAACAAAAAGAATCAGTGGACGTAGACATTTTCGTGCCGAACCACTTTAAAAAACCTTGTCTCTTTTTTAACTTG
Source organism: Allium fistulosum (assembly GCA_030737815.1). Lineage (NCBI taxonomy): Eukaryota > Viridiplantae > Streptophyta > Magnoliopsida > Asparagales > Amaryllidaceae > Allium > Allium fistulosum. Next base: position 50,159,392 of record CM060903.1, read on the forward strand.
TTCCTTTATATCTTGGCTGCATGTTAACTTTATCCTTTTCTGTTGAACGAAATCCTGTGCATATAGCATTTCCATTCAAGGCACTCCACAATGCAACTTCACCTGGACAAGACCTAACAGGTATTATGCGAATCTATGCCCTCGCCAATGAGACACTTTCGCTCCGGCATCCCTCTGCTGCGGGTTAACTCATTGCTCGCGACGGCCCTCAAAGCCAACTGTAATGAGCCGATTATAAGCCACCGAGAAGGTCGACTATAACCGAGGCAGCTCATTACGGCGTTCGGCTCGCCGGCAACTGTGAACCGACTATAAGCCCCAACATAAGGTGTGGCCAGCCAGGGGCAATTCACGATTGACGATCGACACCCACGCTAGCCGGCCACAATAAATCGAATAATACCCACGATTACGGGCCATAATGGCCCAGGTAGTTACTGTGCACGATCTCGGCTCCGATGTGTCTTAAGTGCGGCTGTGGTAAAAAAGAATGAACTCCCCGCGGAGGCGTAAGATGGGTGACAAATGTCTCCAAGACCCACAGCTAGGGAAAGTGACTACAAAGCCCGGTTGCCACGAACTTAAGCACATCGAAGGCCTTCCGTGATTGGAAGTTTTACTATTTCACATATTTCAATTTTATTTAAGAAACTTTCCTCCTATCCTCTATAACGATCCCTAAAGAACAGGTCATAGAATAGGAGGCATTCGCAAATGAGACCGGATGGCCGGGCACTCGACCACATTTCATACTCAGTCACGCTAAACATTCAAAGCCGCCATCTACAACTAAAGCAGGAGGGACGGTATTTTATTCTTGTGTGCCTAGAAACATAGCTATAGTTTATACGCACATCACGTTAGTATTACAAAATATGAAATTATACTTTAAGCAGGAACTTAGCATCAAATACCACTGAATCACAAGCACATGCATAGCTATATTTCTTATTCAGCACGTTAAGACTACAAAAAACATCCATATATAACGAAATTATCATAAGTTAAGAGTTACATGCCGGATATCAAATCTCTTATTACAAGTAGCATCATTACAACTTGAAAGCCATGTTACTGTTTTAAGACTAACATATACAACCATGTCAAGTCCACAAAAAGAATTTTCCAGGTCTAATCAAGGAGCCGGCTGCGGCGGAGTCTTATCCTTGTCCTGTTGCTCACCTGTCCGGTCAGAGAAAGAATTCATTAGTGATAAGCAACCAAGTTAACGGAAAGACTAGAAAGGAAGACTTACCGGCACCTGCTTCTTGACCATCCTGGTCGCCATCCTCTACTTGCACACCTGCCTCCTCAGCGGCAAGCAACCGCATACCCTCCTTCACCGCCACCTTCTCCTCCTTGGTAAACTGGGCGGTGACCGTATCCATGCTGAAGACCGTTCCACCCTCTCTATCCACATCAGCCTTAGCCTCCTCCAGAGCCCGGAGATAAATCCTAGCCATGACCCTGGGATAATCATCCATCCAGGACAGGTTGCCCTACTTCTAAGTATGGAAGTACATATCCTGGAGCATCCCCTCCATCAGCCCCTCGTTCTCTTCAAACTCCCTCGCCCGGGCCTCGAAATCCGACAACCTTACGATGGCGGCATCTCTCTCCAATTGGTATCTCGAGCAGTCAGCCTGAAGGGATTTCCGCATCGCCTCCATCTCCTTCCTCAACTTGGCTTGAGCAAGCTCTACAGCCTTAAGCTTCTCAGATAACTCCTCTATCTGCTCAAGATCCGCTTTCCGAACATCGTCCACCGTGGCAATGGCCATATCGATCCGTTCCTTGCAAGTAGCCTCCATTTTCCGTAGTTCGGCCCGGCTGGCCTCTTCCATGGTTTTCTTTAGACGTCCAGAGGCGGCCTCGTGCTAAGAGATCTGGATGGCCTGATCAGCGAGTTTCTTGGCCTGGTCGGAAACCACTAACCACAATCTTATGTTGGCACTCCCAATTTCCTCCCCGGCCTTGACCAGTCGGGCATGATGCCCCATCTACTTCTTGGTCTCCTCAGCAACCCGGTCGATATTTGCTTTAGCTTCGTTCCCCATAGCGACAACCCGAGTAGTAAGAAAATCAAGGTCCAGGGACTTGGCCTCATCAAGCACCCTTACCATTGGATTGCGAGGAAGAAGGTGCTCGCCAGTAACCTCATCAAAAGAAATATCATGAGATGCCGGGTCCAGATCAGGGTGACCCGCAAATGGATTACGAGCCAAGCCAGGACGGTCAATCTGAGTAATGGTAGGATTTCAGACGGGTGTGGAGAGAGTGCGAACTCAGTATCCTCCTCCGTGATATCGTGAAGAGGCTGAATTGGGGGCTGAGGACCAAGTGAAGGTTCGGATAGTGAGCGACTCCTCTTTCTCTTTTGAATACCCTCTTCAATAACCCCGAGAAGAGGACGGTAGCCGACTACATCCCCAGAACGGTGGGCCGGAGGCTTCGGCTTGGCGGAAGCTTTGGAGAGCTTGTATTGTTCAAGCCTGTGCCGAAGATCTGAGGTCTTGGCCATTTTACCTGCTCCTGATATGAAAACCGAGTGTCACCAACATGCATTGGGCCATCACTCAAGAATTAAAAGAGTAAAGTGAAATTCACCTTGAACCGCCAAAGTTGTTTCAGTAGAGGCGCTCCCGGAAGACAGATCGACGCCGGTCCCAATGTTATCGGCTTTCTTGGGCTTCTCCGTCCCCTCCAAACCTTCGAAGGCTTGGCGGAAAGCGTCATCCGTCCACTCCTGCATCTCACCTACTTGCCCAGAAGACAAAGCCCCGACACCGTCGCCACCTCCAGCACCTTCTCCTCCATCTTCGCCTTGCTCCTCCTCCACATCTCCCTCCTCCGGGATATCTGGACATGAGCTGGGAGAGGGACCGTCAGACTTTTTGAGCTTCTTCCCCCCGGCAACCGGGTGTTTCGAAAAGGGCCTCCTTTTACTGCTCTTCAACTCGGCCCCTTCTTTAGCTTAGGCAGCCTTCTCTTCAGCCGTGTCCCTCTGCTTGACCACGGACTGCTGCGGACGGATCAAGTTGTACTCCAAGAGTGTAGCGTTCCTGATCAGGTAGGAAGCCGACCTATCTCTCCCAGTAATAGCTTCAATTTCTGCTGCCGTCTGAACCAGGCGATCATTCTCCACGACCGCAAAACCACCTGTCGCTAGCAAAAAATAGAAACACATAAGAAAGAGTATTGCAACCAGAACGGGATTTAAAAATAAAACTTTGACTTACATCCGGAGGTGAAACGCCGAATAGAAACGGAATCATCCCCGACGAAGAACCATTCCTTCTTAAACATACTATACTTAGAGTATAAATCCAGGACCGGCTTAAAGGTTACGGCCGATTCCAAACTAATGTAGGGAGACCCCTTCTTGTAGCCTCTCAAGTTATACAAATACCGGATCTCCCGGTTGGAAGGAGGACGCCCATATCTCCTCTGGAAGATGACGAAGAGACTCACCAGAATGGCATAAGAGTTGGGCTGAAGCTGGAATGGAGCTACCTTTAGATATGTAAGAAATCTGACTACCCAGGTGTTGAGAGGCGGGATGGCACCACACATGCAGTGGTATCTGCTGTAGGCAAAATATCCTTCGGGAGGATCATACGGCATCACTCCCGCATCCGGCAATAACATACGTGCTCGGTCGATCCCGAAAGAGCGAGATATAACATCAAGTTGCTCGCCCTTAAGTAAGCTAGGGAAGCAATCAGGAGGCGAGTTAAGAAGTTCCCGAGGACCGTATCCATCCACTAATGATCTCGGGGCGGGCCCGTGACGGACAGGTCCTGGCTGAGCTTGGGGCACGGCGGAAGGTTCTTCTCTGTCATGTGATCTCTTTTTCTCTGATCGGGTTTCCACTCTTTGAGACATTTATCTGCAACATGAAGAAAGTACGCCGTTAAAACAAAGGATGTAGAGATATAAATAGGCAAGTGCGTACAATCCAGAATTTTATTTGTAATTCGAAACATAAAAGGTTCAAATTCCATTCGGCATTCTCAACATGAAAGCCCATTCGGCCTTCTCAACACGAAAAGCTCATTTGGCATTCTCAACACGAAAATCCCATTCGGCATTCTCAACACGAAAAGCCCATTCGGCATTCTCACACGAAAAGCTCATTCGGCATTCTCAACACGAAAAGCTCATTCGGCATTCTCACACGAAAAGCTCATTCGGCAAAAGTAAACTAACCTGGTCCGGTAGCTGAGAGTGGCTCGGCATGTATTAATTCGGCAGTTCAAAAGTTGGTTCGGCTATCTCATTCAGTAAGGAAGAACAATGGCCTGTGTCTCCTACTTATAGGGGAAGGCCGAATAGTCAGACCAGCCAGATGGATTCTCAGACCGGATATGGCTGTTAAGACCAAAACAAAGCACGACATATGTTGAACATATGCCCTACTTTGAGGGGCAAATGTTGGATATGTTTCTACCATCATCGAGTCAACACGAGGAAGCAAGGGACGAGCCACCAGAATAACCGAACCAACTATACAGCATTCCCTAACCAACCTCACCTACCGGTCCAACCTCACTACCAAACCACCTGCCTCTGGTCCAACTCCACTACCTACCGGACCAAACTTCACCGAACCAACTGCAAAGCGTCCCTTCCGAATCAACCTCCACCGAACCAGAATGCTACCGAACCAGCCACCCTCCATCCACTACCGGTCCAAGCGCTACCGAACCAAGACCCCATCTCCAACCAACTACTACCGAACCAAGGCACTGCCGAACCAAATTTGCCAGGCCAGATTGTATCAGCCCGGGCCCATCAGCAGCTGCATACATCCAAGACCCCTACCCCCAGCCTCACTCTATAAATAGAGGGGCACGGGTACAACAATGGGGACAAGTTTTGAGAGCTCAAGCACGGAGAGAACTTTCAAACAACTTTCTTTTACTTGTATCAAAGCTTTATACTTGTAATCTAAACAAGAGAAGAGAAATAACATATAAAGTGGACGTAGGCACATTCTGGCTGAACCATTATAAATCTGCATGTCTTTTTACAATTTAGCCCCTACTTTTCATATATTTGCATAAATCATCCAAATCACTAAGAACGACATAAGATCTACTAAATCGTACGACTTTGAGGTGTTTGTCCATTTTTTGTGCAAACACTAACATAATAACCTTTTTGCAGTAATTATCACACTCGGAAGACTAGTAATAGCACCAGTATGTATACATCTTTTTCTCCTCTACAATCTATTAAAAGAGCTTTCTCCTATTGACTATGTTGAAACTTTTCTACGGAACCAACAACAAACAGCACTAACACGGTACGTGTACATGGACATCGTCGCAATGACAAGCCATTTCAAAGATCGATTAGGACAAGGTGGATTTGGAACGGTTTACAAAGGAGAGCTACCTGGTGGTTATTTTGTTGCAGTCAAATTGTTGGGTAAATCAAATGACAACGGCGAAGATTTTATCAGAGAAGTGTCCACTATTGGTATGATTCATCATACAAATGTTGTTCGACTGATTGGGTTTTGCTCAGAAGGTTTACATAGAGCTCCTGTTTACGAGTACATGTATAATGGATCTCTAGATAAGTATATTTTTTCTTCAACTCGGAAATTCACCTCAACGAAGCTGAATGAGATAGCTATTGGTGTGGCACGGTGAATTGATTATTTACATCGAGGATGCAATATGAGGATTCTTCATTTTGATATTAAGCCTCATAATATACTCCTGGATAGTAATTTCAACCCAAAAGTTTCTGATTTCAAACTTGCAAAACTTTATTCGAAAAACACTAGCTTGGTTTCTACCTTTGCAGCAAGAGGTATGGTTAGAAAACTACTTGTTATATCCTAGAATCAATTGGAAATTTGAAAATTAATATATTTTTATGTCCTACAACCTCCGCTTTGTGTCATCTTTATGGATTTTTTCATTTCTTTTTTCCAACCGATTTATGATATTGTTTACATAATACATGTTGATTTTGGTTTAACTTAATTATTTTGAAAAACAAATTATTCTGAGTAATATTAATTTTGAAACTAATGGAAAGAATTGAAGAGGCTAAAATTTAGCCTAAAGAAAAATCCATACTTATCTAATATGTAATTTAGAAAATTCTAGAAAACAGATTTGTCAAGGAGACTGAAAAAAGTCTTGAAAATATACTATACTATAAATAAAAATGCTTTCTCTCATCTTTTGTAAGCAAGCAAGCAAACATAATTGTATGAAAAGTAAAAAAAGAAAAGTTGAAAAAAAACAGAACTCGTTTCCCCCTTTACAAAATATTCTCTTTTAAATCTCCATTTGCAAATTAGCAGTTACTTCTCCCTCTCTTTTTTTATAGAAATTTTCCAACATTAGTCTTCAGAGCTTGAAGATCCTTCTAAAATTTTCAATAGTTTTCATTTGGTTTCATTTGTAAAATGAACAGAACATGGGTTATCTATCCAACTAAGTGTTGAATATAAGTGGTTCAAGCATGATTTTTAATGCTCCAATGGGTGCATCAGAAATTTCTCAATGAAAATTAGTAATATCTTATTGTTAAATATTTTTTGTTCATATAATTTATCCCATGCTGTAGGAATATTCTCAACAAAGTTAATTCTTGCCAGTCCCATACACAACATTTATAACGAATACATTCATAAAAATATGTTCCTGGTTATTTATACATAAATTCCACTCCGCCCATTTCTTTAAAACTAGTCTATTCACAACAGGTACTATTGGATACATGGCACCTGAACTTATTTCAAGAAGTTTTGGACTAATATCTTACAAGTCCGACGTGTATAATTTTGGAATGCTGCTTCTAGAAATGGCAGGTGGAAGAAGAAACTATGACTCACGAGTAGAGAATTCGAGCAAAGCCTACTATCCTTCATGGATTTATGACCGACTAAATAACCAAAAAAATTTAGAGGTTTCGGATCATATAGTTGAGCCTGTAGACATTGAGATGAAATTGTGTAAAGTAGGATTATGGTGTATTCAAATGTCGCCATCTTCCCGTCCTCCGATGCTTAGAGTTTTAGAAATGTTGGAAGGTGATGTCGAAGATGTGGAAATGCCACCGAAGCCTTTCTTTTTTTGTTCTTCGGACCATACTACAAGGGGACATAATTCCTTTCAGATGTGCTCTAATGAAATATCGACCATTTATGAGAGTGAGTAGCATTTATCACTGATTTTAGTCTAGTTTTAGAACTATGATTTCTGAACGTTTTAAGAAAAAGAAGAATAATAATATGGATTTCGATTTCTTCCTTTGCAATGTGAATGCTTTTGATGAAGGATGACTACTAACATTGGTATGGAAGTTATACTCTAATAATAACCATATTGTATGAATAGTACATAGAAGATATATTGAACAAACTGAAATGATAAAAATAATATCGATATGCATAGGTGTGCATATCCAGAAAGATATTGGAGGTGAGACAAGTTCAAGTGGTTTTCCTGGCTGCCTAAACCATTCAACAATGTATTGCCCAATCAGTGCAGAATAGGAAAATATTTGAGAGTTATAATTTATGTGTACTTGTAGATTGACTGTGATATGTGTGTGTATATTGACTAAACATACAATCATGATTCATATACATCACCAATTTAATGGATAAGTAGGGTACAAGCATTTCACCTTTCAATCATGAAAAACTTATGACATAAATATGACCTAATGCAGGAATGTGCAAAATGAAAACTGACATTGCAAAGAGAGTAACAATGCCATACTAAACCAATTTAGTAAGAAAGGCTGAACTTTTTAAAAAGTTTGCTTGTTTACATCCTTGTATACCAGGATAGGACTAGTATAATCTTTAGGCCTAACATTATAATACATTTTGTTCATAAAACGTAGAAGTTTGATGCAGCCCAGCCTAAAGAAGTCTTAGGTCGCGAGCGACCTAACAAGCTGATAAGTCGCGTGCGACCTAATAGGGTGAAGAATAGCGAGATAAGAGAAGAAAGAGATGCAACGCCAATAGCCAACGACCTATGTGTTGAGTCGCGCAGCGAGTTACCACCTAGAGATACCGACCTAACAACTACGGCGACCTATCTTAAGTCGTGTAGCCTTGAGTCGCTCCAGAAGTTTTAGGTTGCGAACGACCTATCTTAAGTCGTGCATTCTTTAGGTCACTGAAATAGATTTTCCTTATGTCGTTCGAGTTCTTAAGTCACTGGAAGACAAGTCACTCTCCTTAGGCTATCTCTTAAGCCGCTTGCTGTTACGTCGCCAGAAGGTTAAGTCGCAAGATTGCTTAGGTCGCTCAAATGATAGGTCGCTAATATTTAAGTCGCGAATCCTGTTGCAGCGTTAGGTCGCTGATGGAGGCTGATATATGGATATGTTGAGTCGCTCATGCGTTGTAATACGTAAGGTCGTAGGTCGTGTGAGTTGTAATTAGGTCGTATGATGTTTGTATTTTGTTAGGTCGTTTGTGGTGTAAGTTCTTTAGGTCGTAGGTCGTGATGTTTAGGTCATGAGCGACCTATGTGTTATCAAGTATTTCGTGTTGAGTTGTAAGCCTATAAATAGGCGGGTTGGGTCATTTGTAAATTTAGTTGATTTTGAATAAAACTTTGTTTGTGTGCTTTGTGCCACTTTGAAATTGGTAGTTGAGTGCGATCTCCTATCTCCACTTTCAGCATTCGAGTGCGCTCGAATCAACGATTGTTGAAACCAATTCATGGTATCAAGTGCGCTTGATCAACGTTTGAAGAATTATAGATCTTCTTTCATGGCATCGTGCGTGATCAACATGACAAAGATAGCTAGAATCCGGTATCTTTGAGATCAACGGATTTGGGCATTTGGTATTTTCAATCCACCGATTGCTACTTTTCATCGTTGTATTCTTTTTCCATATCCGCTGCTACATCATTTGGTATCAGAGCTAGACTTAGCCAATCGTAGCTAAGCCGAGTCTTTGGAGCCAATTCTTATTGAAGTGTTGAAGTGTAGATCCAAGCTAGTTGAAGCCGTGCCTCATTTTGTTGTTCAAGGCCGAGAGTTGAACCATGCGAGCTAAGTGCATGCCGAGTTAAAGTGTTGAAGTTAAGTTGAATCCAAGTTGAAGTTAAGTTGAAGATTGTTTCATTTGATAATGCCGCCGAGAAGAGCTAATCGTCATCAAAATATTGAAGATTTGTACAGAAGAGAAGATGCCGAACAAATGGAACAACGCATTAGTATTAAATTCAATGAGAAGTTGGATGAAGGTATTGGTAGATTGGAGAAACTGATGATTGACATGAATCAAGGTTAATGGAGAGGGTCGCCAGTCTCAAACCATGGAGGAAACAGAGTTTCACCATCGGTTACGGAAGCGAGGAGGGTGTCACCGCAATCTTATCGAGAAAGAAGAGAATCTTCAGTTTCATTGAAACGAGAACATCATGAGCATAGAAGTGAAGAGAGAAGAACTCCACGGGAGTATGAATATGAGCCATATCGTGATGTTGAAAGACATAGTCAAAGAGATATGTGTGATCATAGAGATGTTGATGGTCGAGATCGATATCGAAGTCCATTTGATTATAATGAAGAGAGTGATAGGTGTAGTGCTCATTATCAAGATCGAGACCAATTACAAAATGCATATTGAGAGGTTGAAGATGATCGTCGATGGGAATCGGGAATGAAAACTAAAATTCCAGAATTCAAGGGTGGAATGGTTGCAGAAGAATTTTTGGACTGGTTGTCTAACGTTGAAGAAAATTTTGACTTTAAGGAGGTTCCTGAGCATCGAAGAGTGAAGTTGGTTGCCACTCGTTTGAGAGGAAGAGCTATGGCATGGTGGCAACAAACTAAACTTACACGGGAAAGAATGGGAAAGTCAAAGATTACTACCTGGGAGAAGATGAAGAAATTGATGAAAGCTACATTCTTGCCGTATAATTACCAGTCTCTTATGTATCAACGATTGCAGAATCTGAGACAAGGAACAAAGTCGGTAAATGATTATGCGGATGAATTTTATCAATTGATTGCGAGGAATGATATCATGGAGATAGAGGAACAGTTGACTGCTAGGTTTGTTGGAGGGTTGAGAATGCAGATTCTGGACATGGTGAATATGTTTGATCCCAGATCTGTCACTAAAGCACATCAAAAGGCCCTAGCTTGGGAGAAGCAAGGCAGAAGAGGTGGTGATGTGTTTACAAATTCCAACAATCAAATGAAAGGAGCAAGTAGCAATGCAAATGTTTCCAAGGCTGTTGCGAAACCAGTTGTTAGTGAAGCTGCTAAGACCAAGGTCAATAGTGGTATCAAATGCTTCAATTGTCAGGAGTTTGGTCACAAAAGCAATGAATGTCCGAAGCCAAAGAAGCGAACAATGATTGCTGAGGTTGAGGATGAGGATGTAGATGCAGAATGCTCCAATTCACCACAAGTTGAGGAGGATGAAAAAGTGTCGGGAGATGAAGGGTATTCCTTAATGATGAGGAGATCTTTTTTAACACCAAAGCAAGAGGATGATTCTAGTTGGTTGAGGAGTAATATCTTCCAGTCAACGTGCAATATCTTGGGAAGGGTTTGTAAGTTTGTTATCGATGCTGGAAGTTGCGATAACATTATCTCTACAGAAGCTGTGAAGAAGTTGGCGTTGAAGACTGAGAAGCATCCAAAACCTTACAAGTTAGCTTGGTTAAGAAAAGGTGGTGAAGTGAAGGTTTGTAGAAGGGCTTGTGTTAATTTTTCAATTGGGAAGAAATACAAAGATGAAATTTGGTGTGATGTTGTTGATATGGATGTATGTCATCTGTTGTTGGGGAGACCGTGGCAGTATGATAGAGCTGTGCAACATGATGGACGTACCAACAGCCACTACGCCATAGATGGCCTACTACAACGAAATTACATGGTGTTGCTAGCTATAATGTAACGATAGGTATGCTGATTTTTGTCTATTACAACACTCGCTTCAAGGTGTTAGCATAGGCATCAACAAGATGTTGAAGTAGCTATAGATGTTTTCAAATTAAAAAATTAATAAAATTAGCAATCCGCGTGAATACGATCCAACGGCCTACATTTAATCTGGTTGTTAAAATGGATCACCACTGCAATTTGCCCAGAAATTTCGTTTTCCCGCTTTACTTTTCATACCATTTCGTTCTCACCCTCAATTTCCAAATCCCCAATTTCCAAATCCCTAATTTCCAAATCATATTTTCGTTCCCATTTTGTTCTCACCCCAATTTCGCTGCTGCTTGCCAATATGTCGATACGCAACCTCTCCCAAATCCTACCAACCGCAACCCCCAACAAAACTCCACTACCCCACCGCCGTTTCTACGGCCTGATTCCGATGGTCATCGAGCACACATCCCATGGCCAACGTGCCTGCGATATCTTTTCCCGGCTTCTCAAAGAGCGCGTCATCTGCCTTAACGGATCCATCGAGGACGATACGTCAGCGATAGTTGTGGCTCAGCTGCTGTTCCTCGAATCTGGTGGTTCCATGATGGCAGGGTTGGCAATTTATGATACTTCGACCAGATCCGATGCTTGAATCTTTCTCGCCAATGTTAAGAAGAAGTTCGATTCTGATGAAGCTTTGCTCGATTGTACCATTTTCGGATTCAAGGAAGATGTCAAACGCAGATTTCTTGTTTGAGTGAATGCCGCGTCTTGCCTTTTTGAACACAGGCCCTTTGTCTGTTGAGTTGGATGTATCAGCATTGACTGTTGGTGTTTTGGTTTGTGATAATATAGGTGATTTTGTTTTTAATATTAACTATGCCATGGTTATAAGTTTTGATGCACAGATTTCTGCAGAAGTCGGTTTGGGTTGTGAGCGGGCTCAAGATGTTCGACAATATGCCTCTATTAGTGCTACTGATAATTCTGATTTATACTGGACAGCTGCTTCCCTTGGCCTCTAACAAATGGACCTTGCTATTCACATCGTTGCCAACAAATGTAGGTGTGTACACACCTCATTCTTTTGAAACTTCTGTTATTGATGGAGTGATGGTGTTGTTGGTTGAAATTATTTGTGGATTTACTTACAATTATTTGCTTGATGATTATTACAGCTAAGTTTGGTGAGTGTTCTGCTGTTTATAGAGTATTGAAGGTTGGTGAAATTTGGGAAGTTTGGGAAAGTTGTAATATGGTGAAGGGTGGTTTCAAAGAAGGCTCGATCTTCATTTGTGCATCATTTTAGGTCGATCCCCGCCGGGACTGCGGTGCCCCGGACCCCCGCCGGTGCTGCGCGCGGACCCGCTTTTCGGCTCGCCTTCGGCTCGGCACTCGGCTCGTCATATATTTGTCGGTGTCTGTATAAATTGAAACTGCATATGTAATGAGTGAACTGAGTGATGTAGTGAGGAATATCTGTATATGTGAATATCAGTGTTATATATCATTGAATTGTAAAATAGTGGAGTCAGGAATTTGTACTATTTCAAATGTTGAAATAAAATATTTATTTAAATAAATTACTGTTTAAATATCAAATTCTGTGCAATAGCATTTTATTAAATAAACATTTATTTCTATTAAAAAATCAAATATGCTCTACATTGTGGGCCCCACAAATTCAGAAAGTTAATATCTATAGCAACATTTTGGAATGTTGCTACAAACACCTATGGATGTTGCTATAGACCCAAATAGGGTTCTATTGCAACAATATTTCTTATGTTGCCTTAGATAGTCAAAATGTTGCCTTTGAGGTCTGCGGCAACGCGGCAAAATGCATCACCGAGAAAGTGTTGCCTTTGCCCTTTTTTAGCCTATAATAACATTTTTTGGCACTTCCTGCATCACTTCTTCGGTGTTGCAGTATGCAATCTATGGCGTAGTGAGCTATAGTTTCATATTCGAAGTCACAAAAATCACTTTAGTTCCCAAGAAGCGACAACAAGAAGAAAGCAAGTTGGAGGAGATTGAAGAACTTAAAACTTTGCTATCTTTGAAGGAGTTTGTTAAGGAAGTAAAAGATGAGCCTGAAGTATTTTTGTTGATTGGACGTGAGAGTAAAGAAGTGGTTGGAATTCCTGAAGAGGTAAAGCTAGTACTGGAAGAATTTGAAGATGTATTTCCTGAAGAGTTGCCAAAGGAGTTACCACCGATGAGAAACATACAACACTGATGCTGCCCAGCCTGAAGAAGTCATAGGTCGCGAGCGACCTAAGGAGCTATTAAGTCGCGTGCGACCTAACAGGGTAAAGAATGATGCGAGTTATGCGAGAAAAGGTAGTTCAGCGACCTATGATAAGTCACCAAGCGAGCTACCGAAATATGACCTAAATGGGTTACGACCTAAGTTAGATCGCGGAGATGAGTTACGACCTGTGTTAGGTCGCGGAAGCGAGTTACGACTTAGGTTAGGTCGCTAATGTGTATGCCGCAAGATCAAATGAAGCTATGCTACTCTTTAGGTCGCATCTGAAGATAGGTCGCACGGAGCCTGGATTTCTTAAGTCGCTAAGGCCTTAGGTCGTGTATTCTTAGGTCGTATATTTGTAACTCGTATATGTTGTGTTGTAAATATTAAGTCGTATGTCGTTTCTGTGTATTTGTTAGGTCGTTTAACTGTTAAGTCACGTGCCTTTGTGTTGAGTCGCTGTTGTTTTTAGGTCGCGTCTATTAGGTCGTTAACGACCTAAGTTAGGTCATAGGTCGTCTGTACTGTTTGGTCGAGTGTTGTGTTGAGTTGTAACCCTATAAATAGGGATGTTGTGTCATTTTGTAACTCTTAGTTGATTTGGAATAAAACATTGTTTTGTGTGCTTTGTGCCACTTGAAATTGGTAGTTGAGTGTGATCTCCTATCTCCACCTTCGGTATTCGAGTGCGCTCGAATCAACGATTGCTGAAGCCGATTCATGGAATCTAGTGCGCTAGATCAACGTCGAAGAATCATAGATCTTCTTTCACGACATCGTGCGCGATCAACATGACGAAGATAGCTAGAATCCGGTATCGTTGAGATCAACGGATTTGGGCATTCGGTAATTTTCAATCCATTGATTCCTACTTTCACCGATTCATATATTTCTTTTATTCCGCCGCTGCGTCATTTTGGTATCAGAGCTAGACTTAGCCAATCATAGCTAAGCCGAACCTTTGGAGCCAATTTTTATTGAAGAATTCAAGTCGAGCAAAAGTTGAAGTGTTGAAGTATTTAAGCCGAGCTAGTTGTAGGTCGTGCGTCACTTTGTAGATCAAAGCCGAGTTAAATTGTTGAAGATTTGTGTGAACTGTAATCATGCCGCCGAGAAGAGCTAACCATCATCAAAATGTTGAAGATTTGTACAAAAGAGAAGATGCTGAACAAATGGAACAACGCATTAGCAATAAATTCAATGAGAAGTTGGATGAAGGTATTGGGAGGTTAGAGAAACTGATGATTGACATGAATCAAGGTCAAAGGAGAAGGTCGCCAGTCTCGAACCATGGAGGAAATAGAGTTTCACCATCGGTTACGGAAGCGAGGAGGGTGTCGCCGCAATCTTTCCGAGGAAGAAGAGAATCTTCAGTTTCGTTGAGAAGAGAACATCATGAATATAGAAATGAAGAGAGAAGAACTCCAAGGGAGTATGAACGGGAATCATATCGAGATGATGAGAGACAAAGTAGAAGGGATATGTATGGTGGTAGAGATGTTGATGGTCGAGGTCGATATCGAAGTCCATTTGATTACGATGAAGAGGGTGATAGATGTAGTGCTCATTATCGAGATCGAGACCAAGTACGAAATGCATATCGGGAAGTTGAAGATGATCGTCGTTGGGAATTGGGGATGAAAACTAAAATTCCATAATTCAAGGGTGGAATGGTTGTAGAATAATTTTTGGATTGGTTATCTAATGTTGAAGAAATTTTTGACTTTAAGGAAGTTCCCGAGCATCGAAGAGTGAAGTTGGTTGCTAATCGTTTGAGAGGAAGAGCTATGGCATGGTGGCAACAAAATAAACTTACACGGGAGAGAATGGGGAAGTCAAAGATTACTACCTGGGAGAAGATGAAGAAACTGATGAAAGCTACATTCTTACCGTATAATTACCAATCTCTTATGTATCAACGTTTGCAGAACTTGAGACAGGGAGCAAAGTCTGTGAATGATTATGCTGATGAATTTTATCAATTAATTGCGAGGAATGATATTATGGAAATAGAGGAACAGTTAACCGCTAGATTTGTTGGAGGGTTGAGAATGCAGATCCTAGATATGGTGAATATGTTTGACCCGAGAACTATTGCAGAAGCACACCAAAAAGCGTTAGCTTGGGAAAAGCAAGGCAGACGAGGTGGTGGTGTGTTTACAAATTCCAACAATCAAATGAAAGGGGCTAGTAGCAATGCGAATGTTTCTAAGGCTGTTACAAAACCAGTTGCTAGTGAAGTTGCTAAGACCAAGGTCAATAGTAGTATCAAATACTTCAATTGTCAGGAGTTTGGTCACAAAAGCAATGAATGTCCGAAGCCAATGAAGCGAACGATGATTGTTGAGGTTGAGGATGAGGATGAAGAAGCTGAATGTTCTAATTCACCACATGTTGAGGAGAAGAAAAAGTGTCGGGAGATGAAGGGTATTCATTAATGATGAGGAGATCTTGTTTAACACCAAAGAAAGAGGATGATACTAGCTGGTTGAGGAGCAACATTTTTCAGTCAATGTGCACTATCTTGGGAATGGTTTGCAAGTTTTTTATCGATGCTGGAAGTTGCGATAACATTATCTCTACAGAAGCTGTGAAGAAGTTGGCGTTGAAGACTGAGAAGCATCCGAAACCATACAAGTTAGCTTGGTTAAGGAAAGGTGGTGAAGTGAAGGTTTGTAGAAGGGCTTGCGTTAATTTTTCAATTGGGAAGAAATACAAAGATGAAATTTGGTGTGATGTTGTTGATATGGACGTTTGTCATTTGTTGCTGGGGAGACCGTGACAGTATGATAGAGCTGTGCAACATGATGGACGTACTAACAGCTACAGTTTCATGTTTGAAGGTACTAATATCACTTTAGTTCCTAAGAAGCGACAACAAGAAGAAAGCAAGTTGGAGGAGATTAAAGAACCTAAATTTTTGCTATCTGTGAAGGAGTTTGTTAAGGAAGTAGAAGAGGAGCCTGAAGTATTTTTGTTGATACGACGTGAGAGCAGTGAAGTTGTTGAAATTCCTGAAGAAGTAAAGCCAGTGCTGGAAGAATTTGACGATGTATTTCCTGAAGAGCTGCCAAAAGAGTTACCACCATTGAGGGACATACAACACCAAATAGATCTTGTTCCAGGAGCTGTGCTACCACATAAACCACATTACAGAATGAGTCCAAAGGAACATGAGGAGTTGAGAAGGCAAGTCGAGGAGTTGCTTGAACAGGGGCGCATACAAGAGAGTTTAAGCCCTTGTGCTGTACCAGCATTGTTAGTGGCGAAGAAGGATGGTTCATGGAGAATGTGTACTGATAGTTGGGCACTTAACAAGATTACTGTGAGATACAGATTTCCTATGCCTAGATTGGATGACTTGTTGGATCAACTTAGTGGGGCTACTATCTTTTCAAAGATTGGTTTGAAGAGTGGTTATCATCAAATTCGAATTAGACCAGGGGACAAATGGAAGACAGCATTCAAGACGAGAGAAGGGTTGTATGAATGGTTGGTCATGCCGTTTGGTCTTTCGAATGCACCTAGTACATTTATGCGAGTGATGAATCAGATTTTTAGACCATTTATTGGGAAATTCGTGGTGGTGTATTTTGATGATATACTGATATACAGTGGAAGCTCAGAAGAACACGTGCATCATTTGAGAGAAGTGTTGTTGATACTGCGACAAGAACAATTTTATGCTGCAATGAAGAAATGCGTGTTCATGACGCATAGTGTTTTATTTTTGGGATATGTTATTTCAGAAGGAGGTATACAGGTGGATCAGAATAAAGTTGAAGCAATTAGAAATTGGCCACAACCCAGGATGATAACAGAAGTTAGAAGTTTTCATGGATTAGCATCATTCTACCGAAGGTTTATTCCACACTTTAGTAGCATGATGGCACCCGTTACTGATTGTATGAAGGGGAAGCAATTTTTATGGTCAGAGGAAGCCGGGATTACTTTTGCGCGAATCAAGGAGCTTTTGACGACAGCACCTATTCTAGTATTGTCGGGTTTTCAGTTGTTGTTTGTGTTACATACTGATGCATCTAAGGTTGGAATTGGAGGGGTGTTAAGTCAAAGGGGACGTCCTATTGCATATTTCAGTGAGAAGCTATCGGGAGCAAAGATGAGATATAATACTTATGATGTGGAATTTTATGTTGTTGTGCAAGCCGTGAAACACTGGAGGCATTATTTGTTTCACAAAGAGTTTGTATTATATACTGATCATGAAGCGTTGAAACATCTGCAAGGGCAAGAGAAAATTTCAGCAAGACATGCATCGTGGGTTGCATACCTACAGCAATTTACATTTCTGGTGAAGCATAAATCTGGAATTATAAACCATGTAGCAGATGCATTGAGTCGAAGTAATCATTTGTTGACTACAATGAAAGTTGAGGTGACAAGGTTTGATGAATTGCCAGAATTGTTTGTTGATGATTCTTACTTTGTAGAATTTGTAGATGAAGTTCAGGAGGGAAAGACGGATGAGTTTGTGTTGGTGGATGGTTTTCTATTTAAAGGAAATCGATTATGCATACAAGAATGCATCTTACGGATGAAGATTGTGAAAGAGTTGCATGAAGAAGGCCATGTTGGTAGAGATCGTACATTGCAGTTGATTTCTCAATCTTATTTTTGGCCCTCAATGAGAAAAGAAGTTTAGAGATTTGTGGAGAGATGTCATATTTGTCAAGTTTCGAAGGGAACCGCTACAAATGCAGGGTCATATATGCCATTACCTGTGCCTACTAAACCGTGGGTTGATGTGAGCATGGATTTGTTTTGGGTTTGCCTAGAACTCAAAGGGGAAATGATTCTATATTTGTTGTGGTGGATAGATTTTCGAAAATGGTACATTTAATAGCATGTAAAAAGACATCGGATGTCGTCCGTGTTGCTCAATTATTCTTTAAAGAGGTGTATCGATTGCATGAGCTACCTGAATCTATTGTTTCTGATCGGGATACTAGATTTTGAAGCCATTTTTGGTTAAGTTTGTGGAAGATGGTTGGAACGAAGTTGAATTTTAGTAGCGCCTATCATCCGCAAATAGATGGGCAAACGGAAGTGGTGAATAGATCGTTGGGAAATTTGTTAAGATGTCTTGTGAAAGATAATTTGAAAAGCTGGGATATGAAATTATGTCAGGCAGAATTTGCACATAATCACGCTGTTAATCAAAGTATTGGATTCAGTCCATTTCAAGTTGTATATTCAGCAGTTCCGAAAGGACGGTTGGATTTGACGACAGTGCCATATCAGAAGGGAGTTGTTAAGCGAGCTGGTGATTTTGTGACTGAGTTGCAGGAGTGCCACAGAACTGTTTATGAACGATTGCTTGCATCAAATGAGAAGTATAAACAACTGACAGATAAAAGGCGAAGGAGTGTGATTTTCAAAGAAGGTGACTTGGTTTATGCCGTGTTGACAAAAGATCGTTTTCCTGTTGGAACTTACAACAAGTTGAAAGCTCGAAAAATCGGTCCAGTAGAAATTTTGAAAAAGATCAATGATAATGCGTATCAGTTGAAACTACCGGATGATATTCACACTGCAGACGTTTTTAACGTCAAATACTTGATTCCGTATCATGGGGATGAGCTTGTTGTGGAAGAGGAGGGCGCAAATTCGAGGACGAATTTTTCCCAACCAGGGGAGGATGATGCAGCCCAGCCTGAAGAAGTCATAGGTCACGAGCAACCTAAGGAGCTATTAAGTCGCGTGCGACCTAACGGGGTAAAGAATGATGCGAGTTATGCGAGAAAAGGTAGTTCAGCGACCTATGATAAGTCGCCAAGCGAGCTACCGAAATACGACCTAAATGGGTTACGACCTAAGTTAGATCGTGGAGATGAGTTAGACCTGTATTAGGTCGCGGAAGCGAGTTACGACCTATGTTAGGTTGCTGATGTGTATGCCGCAAGATCAAATGAAGCTATGCTATTCTTTAGGTCGCATCTGAAGATAGGTCGCACGGAGCCTGGATTTCTTAAGTCGCTAAGGCCTTAGGTCGTGTGTGTTGTATTCTTAGGTCGTATATTTGTAACTCGTATATGTTGTGTTGTAAATATTAAGTCGTATGTCGTTTATGTGTATTTGTTAGGTCGTTTACTTGTTAAGTCGCGTGCCTTTGTGTTGAGTCGCTGTTGTTTTTAGGTCGCGTCAGTTAGGTCGTTAATGACCTAAGTTAGGTCGTAGGTCGTCTGTACTGTTTGCGAGTGTTGTGTTGAGTTGAAACCCTATAAATAGGAATGTTGTGTCATTTTGCAACTCTTAGTTGATTTGGAATAAAACTTTGTTTTGTGTGGTTTGTGCCACTTGAAATTGGTAATTGAGTGTGATCTCCTATCTCCACCTTCGGTATTCGAGTGCGCTCGAATCAACAATTGCTGAAGCCGATTCACGGAATCTAGTGCACTAGATCAATGTCGAAGAATCGTAGATCTTCTTTCACAGCATCGTGAGTGATCAACGTGACGAAGATAGCTAGAATCCGGTATCATTGAGATCAACAGATTTGGGAATTCGGTAATTTTCAATCCATCGATTCCTACTTTCACCAATTCATATATTTCTGTTATTCCGCCGCTGCGTCAAACACCCAATAGATCTAGTTCCAGGAGCTGTGTTACCACATAAACCACATTACAGGATGAGTCCAAAGGAACATGAGGAGTTGAGAAGGCAGGTGGAGGAATTTCTTGAACAAGGGCGCATACAAGAGAGCTTGAGTCCTTGTGCTGTACCAGCATTGTTAGTGCCAAAGAAGGATGGAACGTGGAGAATGTGTACTGATAGCCGGGCACTGAACAAGATTACTGTGAGGTACAGATTTCCTATGCCCCGATTGGATGATCTGTTGGATCAGTTGAGCGGTGCTATTGTGTTTTCAAAGATTGACTTGAAAAGTGGATACCATCAGATTCGTATTAGACCGGGTGATGAGTGGAAGACAACATTCAAAACACGTGAAGGATTATATTATGAATGGCTGGTCATGCCGTTTGGTCTTTCGAATGCACCTAGTACATTTATGCGGGTAATGAATCAAATCTTTAGACCATTCATTGGGAAATTCGTGGTAGTGTATTTTGATGATATACTGATATACAGTGGAAGCTCAGAAGAACACTTGCATCATTTGAGGGAAGTGTTGATGATACTGTGACAAGAACAATTCTATGCAGCAACGAAGAAATGCGTGTTCATGACGCATAGTGTTTTATTTTTGGGATATGTTATATCAGAAGGAGGTATACAGGTGGATCAGAATAAAGTTGAAGCAATCAGAAATTGGCCGCAACCCAGGACGATAACAGAAGTTAGAAGTTTTCATGGGTTAGCATCATTTTATCGAAGGTTTATTCCACACTTTAGTAGTGTGATCGTGCCTGTTACTGATTGTATAAAAGGGAAGCAATTTTTGTGGACGGAAGAAGTAGGAATAGCTTTTGAGCGAATCAAGGAACTGTTGACGACCGCACCAATTCTCGTATTACCAGATTTTCAGTTATTGTTTGAGTTACATATTGATGCATCTAAGGTTGGAATTTGAGGGGTGTTAAGTCAGAGGGGACGTCCTATTGCATATTTCAGTGAGAAGCTTTCGGGAGCGAAGATGAGATATAATACATATGACGTGAAATTTTATGCTGTTGTGCAAGCCGTGAAACACTGGAGATATTACTTGTTTCACAAGGAGATTGTTTTATATACTGATCATGAGGCTTTGAAACATCTGCAAGGACAGGAGAAAATTTCAGCTAGGCATGCATCGTGGATTGCATACCTGTAGCAATTTACATTTGTTGTGAAACATAAGTCGGGATTTACAAATCGCATAGCAGAAGCATTGGGTCGAAGAAATCATTTGTTGACTATAATAAGGGTTGAAGTGACGGGGTTTGATGTGTTGCCAAAATTGTGTGTTGAAGATCCTTACTTTGCGAAGTTTGTAGATGAGGTCAAGGAGGGAAAAACAGATGAGTTTGTGTTGGTGCATGGTTTTCTTTTCAAAGGAAATCAATTGTGTGTACCAGATTGCAGTTTACGGATGAAAATTGTGAAGGAGTTATGTTCGTCAACGAAATGTCTATCGGTTTAGAAAACCGTCGAACAAATTTAGAAATAAAAATAACCGCAAGCGCACGGTGTACGAATGTAGCACGCGGCGAATACGGGTCGATCCACAGGGAATTGTTGATTTAAATTTCCTACTCAATCAAATTATACCAAAGTCGAGAGTGTGTTTAAGCTAGAAAATGAGAAAATGAACTAACTAACAAAAAGAAAAGAAATGCAAATATGAGAGTTAAATGACAATTTAGAGAATAAATCCACTCTCTAGATCATGTAGTTCAACACATGAAATCATGATCTCTTCTTTAAGGTCATTAGTGTTTTAATTGATGTGTTTATTATAAGTATGACATATTTGAGCTATTGATTAGCCAACATAAGCCATCAAACTATAACACACCCCTTAAAACACTTACTAACTTTCATGAAACTTGACAAAGAAAATGAAAATGAAATCTATTTTAAGTATGGCCTATTAACTATTGATTAGAAACATAGACCATCAAATTTTAATTTCAAATCACTTTCTTATGCCATAATCATATATTGATGAAGAGGCATTTGTGTTAGTGATTGTTTAAGTATAACCTATTTGGTGTCAACAATATAGGCTATCAAATTCAAAGCAAAAAACAACAATTAAACCAATTCTATCAATGCCTTTAAGCACAAAAAGAGAGCATGAATTAACAAAATGTTGAAACTACATTAATTAGAGAGCTTCATTACCCCTAAATTGAAGGGATTAGCCTCTCATATTTGTTATGAAAACAAATGTAGCTAGCAACATTGAACAAAAAGAAGAGAAAAAAGAGAGCAAAATGAAAGGAAAAATTATACTACTTGCATAAAAGAGAAGAGATCTACACTACAACATGAAAGTAAATGAATATGAAAAGGAAAGAGCATGTATTAAATTGCATGAAAAAAAGAAAAGAAGATTACATGAAAATAAAATGGCTAAGTAGCCATGAAAAGAGAAAGAGGAGCTTTCATTTTATATTTGATCTAAACTAAAGAGAAGGAGGCCTAAGAGACACTAAGAGAGAGGGTTACATGAAGATATGGGGTATTTATACAAGTGTTAAACCCTAATTCATATTTTTGGGGAATGCCCAAATTGCCCTTGAGGTAGTGTGGTGGCCAAGGAATCATTAACCTCCCATAATCATACATTAAAGTGTGAATGAAGATTTGATGACCATTAGCATGTGGATTAGCTTCTAATTTGTACATGAAGGAAGGTGGGTAGGTGGGATCCTCCATTATCTTCACTTTGAATTATTTCCATCTTCATTTGTTTTCTTCACTCTTGTGCATGCATGTGTCTTCATGAAACCACTCCTATTTGAGATCAAATTCCTACACAAATATATATAAATTTCAAATTAATTTTTCTCAAATTAATATATGCACAAAAATGACCATTTTGCCTTTGGATGAAGATGAATATGTGACGATTTGAAATAATTTGAATTTTGGTTTAAACAAGTTAAAATACCCAATATGATCATTTATTTAATTTAAATAGATTAAATATGGTGGTAAAAATATGCACATTTACGTGCACATCAAATACCCCCATACTTATCTTTTTATTCGTCCTCGAATAAAGGAAAACTAAGATAAATCCGTTTTCGTAGGGAGCACGATTGCATTGAGCGTATGCAACAAGCTGTTAAACCTCTGGGTGTCCCCAGTAGGACGAGTGTTGTCTCGTGAGGGTTTTCAGCGGATACTACCCACAAAATCCAAATGCAGAATGAAAATATTTACAAAATGCAAGATTATTTACAAAGAGATGAATGCGAGTTTTTTTGAAAATATTTACAAATGAAAGATTTACTTTTAAATAGACACAAATAAGTTAAATATAGGTTTTGGTCATTATCTTGAAATTTAAGTCATTTACTCGTCAAAATTTCCAACAAAAATTAAGTTATCACAACAAATAGACAATAGTTTAACTCGTTCTTTCAGTTGATAACAAAGTGTAACCATGAAATAGGTCCTTAGTTGATTATCAAAGTTTATTAAAGTGGCATTTCATTTCATTTCAATAACAAATCAAATCAAATAAGTTAAAGTAGTGCTGGGATTTCATTTGGTTACTCTCTCCATTTTTTTGCAAATTTTATTGATTATTTACAATATTTACATATGCCTAACTCAGATAAACTGAGGCCAGATATATAACCCATGCACTGCCTTGCGGATTGATGTGAGGGGAATACAGAGCGTGGCGAGTGAACACACGAGTGTGAACACCTATTGACTGTAGGCGTTATTAAAAAGAATTTTTATATATATACACCTTGCTCAGATAAACTGAGGCCAGATATACCGATCATGCACTGCCTTTCGGGCTTACGTGAGAAAGGTACAGAGCATGGCGAGTGTACACACAAGTGTGCACACTTGTCGACCGTAGGTGTTAATAGAAAGTATTTACATATATACAAATGTTTTTTTTTTCTTTTTTTTTCTTTTTTAGATTTTTTTTTTATAGAAAGAGAGAGTTTTGCAAAATCATCTTAGCACCACTTAACTTAGAAGACAAAAAAAAGTTATATCCTTTACTTTAAATCAACCACTTTTTTAAAACAAAGATTTTCAATTAGGATATATTTCATAATTATCACGTATGAATCTTCCTATATACTAGTTAAACCATTATTATTTGTAATCAAACTTCATTTTTATTTTTGTTAAGACGAATAAATTTTCAAAAATTTCAATTCAATAAACCAAAACCATATATTTATCTTATAGTGTTTCTTTAAAAATAAATTAAAATGCTTAAAAAAAAATTTTTTTGCTTTTTTTTTGTTTTTGAGATTTTTTTTTAAATTTTGGAAAGAAAAATTAAAAATAAATCTTGAAAAATGATGATGAGTCTCCCCCACACTTGATTTTGACTGTGTCCCCACA
Organism: Allium fistulosum; assembly: GCA_030737815.1. Lineage (NCBI taxonomy): Eukaryota > Viridiplantae > Streptophyta > Magnoliopsida > Asparagales > Amaryllidaceae > Allium > Allium fistulosum. Next base: position 50,183,543 of record CM060903.1, read on the forward strand.
GTCAACCCAAGTAGAAGGAGAAAAATAACAATAAAAAGATGACCTACATTTACATGAAAACGAAAAGATTATTATTTAGAAGAGTTCAGAAAGTATATCGTCAAGAAGTAAATGAAACGGTCTTCCAAAGACCGATTCATTTGTCTCGTCAAGTATACGAGACACAGCTTAAGCTCGAGAAACCAAATCGTAAAAGATTTCAATGTTGAATGTTGATTTGGAAAAACGAATGTCGTTTTATTAAAAATTGTACGAGTCGTTTTATTTTTAATGATTTTTGGGGTTGATAAAATGATTGATTGAAATTTACGTTCATTTTCACCAATTTGAAATTCGAGCTTATCATTTAAAACTTCTTCAAAATTATTGATTTCAAAATCAAAGTGGTGATTTAAATCTTCCCCGTCGGAATTTAACAATTCGTCATCCGAAAGTCCAAAAAATTCGTGTTCATTAAATTCATCTTCCTTTGTTGGATTATCAATAACTTCATTGCGTATCTCAAGTTCAAAATCCAAAGTTGTTGTATTAAAATTTTCGAAATCGAGAAAAGGAAGATCAAATTTTAAATTTGGTTCCACACCCTCAAAAGAATTGAAATCCAACTCAATTACCAAATTTTCAACAACTTCATTAAGATCATCATTTTCCATTTCAAAAGTTGTCATTTGAAAATCAGTGATTTGGGTAAAAGATGGAGTATCATTTGACTCGTCACACGTTGGAATTTGGTTTTGTTTTTCACGTTGTTTCATATATGTTTTAAACAATGAATCCGTGTGATCATCGTAAATTTCGTTCATTTGCTTAACAAAATCCAATTTATAATTATTAACATGAGGATTTTCACTTTGAAATTGTTGAGAACAAAGATTTTCAATCGTAACGTGGTTAAGATTATTCCCATTGCCAAATTCGTTTGAAAAGTTGTTTCCATTTTCATGTTGAGTTTGAAATTCATTTTGGAGTTCGAAATTGAATTGGCATGGGTTATAATCGAAATCGTTTGAATTTTGAATTGAATTCAAATTTTGAAATCCTTGACTCGAGTTATTACACAAATAAGAATTACAAAAATCATTTATCTCTTGATTTTGTTGTGTAGAGAATTCAAGTAAAGATGAAATGCAATTTTCAAAAGTCAAGGGTTGGTCATCATTTTGAAAACTTAGTTGTTCAAAATTCGAATTGTTTAAAGAATAGTTGTCGTTAAAATATCCATACGAATTTGGAGTGAAATCATATGGATTATATTGATTTTCACAACTATTGTAAAATTCAAGTGAGTGGGGAAACTCAGACATTTTCAAGAATGTTTTTGGTTTTTTTTTATAAAGGAAAAATATTTACAAATAAAATTTATTTTTCAAAAGGGAAATTGATTGTTGTTTTGTTTTTTTTTGGTTTTGCAAAAAAATTTTCTTTGTTTTTGAAAAGGTTTTATAATTTTTTTTGGATTTTGGTTTTTCTAAATTTTTTTTTTGGATTTTTGAAATTTCAAAGGAAAAGTGTTTCAAAATTTCAAGGGAAAAGGAATATATCCAATTTTTTTTAGTTTTTGATTTTTGAAATTTTTTTTTGTTTTTTTTAAATATGCATGAACTAATGCAACTAAATGAATGCAATGGCTAATTACAACTGATTTATCCTAAGTTAACCCAAAATTGTATAATTACAAATTGTCTTAAATCAACAAGATAGTTCTCAGCCAGGTAACGGGCAGGAGTTATCGGTGCACCACGAATCACCGTAGCAATGCAACCGAAGGTTTAAGTAGCTTCAAAGGAACAACCACTATAATATTTACGAATCACCGTAATATTTATAAATGGTTATTACTCTGTCGTAGCCTAGACACCGAGAAATTAAATTGTTCAAAGAAGAACACTTGTTAATACACAATTAAAAGTTATCGATGTCTAACCGTTATTACTAATCAAAATTCTAGGATGAAATGCAAAGCAGAAATTTAACGTGTATTAACAATGCAACTATGAATGAAATTTCTGTTTTTTTAATGCAAGCAAACAACAATGCAAGACAAACAAAAACAATAGATATATACAATGCAAGGCAAATAAAAGAAATATATAAATAAGCAAGTAGGTTTTTTTTGGCAAGCTCAACACGTTGTTATTTTTAGCAAGCAGCTCCTTTTCTTTTCTGCTTTTGCAACCTGAAAATAAAAACAAGATATATATACAGTTTTTTTTATATCGAAGAAGAAACTAAAACAAATTCAAAACAACCCCCTTTTTTTGCAAGAGACTGTTTGGTTTTTTTATTTTTTGAATTTTTTTATATTTTTGTTTTGGAAAGGAAACTTAAAAGTAGCGTTTTACTTAAAAAAATTGAAATTTTGAAACTTTTCACAAAATAAAAACTTTAAACAAATTAAACTCTTAACAAGGGAAACTCAAAAGCTAATATAACAAAATAAATAAAAATTTTAGCAAGCTTCAAATGAATAAGGCCCGGCCCAACTACTGATAAACCAAACTTACTTCCCAAATTAATCTCAGTAAAAACGACTTCACTGCTACACTTAAATCAAAAACGAAGTGTTCAAATCACTTTCCGAATCATTTCTCAGAGGAAAAGAAAAGAATTTATATTAACGAAAACTCGTTCTGGTGGCTATGACGTGTTTGATTGATTTTGGTTGCGGTGATGCTGTGCTTCGAGTTCGAGTCTGGTTTCGGTTTTGGGGATGAAGTTCGCGATTGGGTTTGTGGAGGTGAGTTTGACTGTGATTAGGAAGTTTTGGTTTATGATGGAAGGAGGCGCTTTCAGCAGTGTTGGAATTTTAGGTCGACGTGATGGAGTGAGATTTGGGTTAGTCTTTCGGTTTCAAGGTGATGGTTGAGGTGAAATTCGTGAATGGCAGAGGTGGTTTCGTGAATTTGGGTTCGAGATGTTAGTGTTTGAAGGTGTGGTACAGGTAGTGTTCAGAGATGATGAAATTGGGAATGTATGGTTGTAGAAGTGGACTTGATGATGGTTGTTGAAGTAACAGGAGTTGCGTGTGGTTGTGGATTTCAGGCGATTTGCAGTGGATTGGATTTTGGATAGAAATGTGTATGGACACTGGATAGAAGTGATGCCGTGGTGATGAGGTATGTGTAGTTTTTTGTTGTTGTTTGGGTTTGATCAACAATGGGTTGAGGAGAATATTGTACGGTGGTATGTGTTGATATTGTAGCAGTAGACAGAGGAGAAGTTTGTGAAGAAATATGGATGAGTTTTTGAAGATTGTTTATGCTGACAGGGGAGGTGGTTATGTGTTTGCTGCTGGCAGATGAATGGTGATCGGCAGAGCAGTGTAGTGTTTGTGGTTGATATGTTGAATGTTGAGATAGGAGGGGTAGACTGTGAATGTTGAAGATGTTGCTTGTAGCTGTTTGAGATGTTGTGATGCCAGCGATGTGGAGGTACTGATATGATGATTGGCAGACTGCTGTGTAGATGGTCAGTGGGTTAGGGAGATGTGAAGGAGGAATGTATGGTTGAATAATAGGCTGTTGTGGTAGCGCAGCAGTTAGAAAGGGGTGATGTATTTGAATGGTTGCAGGAAATTTGTTGATGGTCAGAGACAGTTTGTTTATTTGAAGAGTAGATGATGTACACTGTTGAATGGTGGTTGAAGGCAGTGTGATGAACTGAAATGTAGAATGTTGTGGTTGGATGTTCGTAACAGTTGCTTGTGTGGAATGGGCAAGCTTGTCTTATGGCAGAGGTGATGTCAGTTGAGGGGATTGAGTAGTTATACTGTCATGCTGTTGGAGGGTAATTTGTATGTGATAACAGAAATGTTTGTGATGTATGAGGCAAGTGGCAGTGGATTGGAAAGGTTGGTTGTTCGGAAGTGTAGTGGTATGTGATGAAGTCTGGTTTGGTTCGTATATGTGCTGTGTAAGAGTAGGTGATTGGGCAGTTTTGCACGGTGATGATATGACACAGTGCTGATATGAATGTTTGGTCGGTGCAGTGGTTTGGGAATGTGCAGCTTCAGGTGGTAGAGGAGTGATTGGTGGATAAGGAAGCAGAATTGGAAGTGCTGGAAGTTGGTGGTTGTATGTGTATGTATGGGAAATGAAAGGCAAGAATGGTGATGCACTGAATTGTGTGCTTTGGAGGAAATTGTTGACGTGGAGAGAAGTGGCAGTGTCTATGGGGTGGGTGGCTGACAGTCCTATGAGTCTTCAAGGTGGTGACTGGTAGAGGTGGTGAGGGCTGGCTGGAAGTATGTGGAGGAGTGAATGATGTTGATGGCTGTAGTGGAAGTGTTTGGGGATGGATTTCAGTTTTTTTGTGCACTGTGGTTGGAAGTTTAATTGAGGGGAGCAGTGTAAATTGGTAAGGATGTGAGCAGCTTTGGTCAAGGAATGCAGAACAGTGACTTAGTGGTTTATGAGAGAAAACATGGCACTGTTTGATGGCTTGTATCACTGTGCAGAGAACAGTAAATAGAGGCAAAAGTAGAAGCAGTGTAACAGTAACAGAGAAGTGCAAAATGTAAATAGAAAACAGAAATTGATGAAAGGTGAGTGTAATTAAAAAAATGAGAATGCAATGTAAATTTGTACAATAAGAAATGAAATGCAATGCAAATTTGGAGAAATGTTTGTGGAGTTTTTTTTTTCAAATGCAAAATGCAACTAGAACTAGAAAACAAAACACAAAGTAAACAAAAATCACACAATACAATTTTTTTTTTAAAAAAACAACAATACACAAAGAATAAAAACACACAAAAATCAAGTAACAACTAATCCGAAGAATAGAAAACTAAAATCAAAGCAACTCCCCGGCAACGGCGTCAAAAACTTGTTCGTCGACGAAATGTCTATCGGTTTAGAAAACCGTCGAACAAATTTAGAAATAAAAATAACCGCAAGTGCACGGTGTACAAATGTAGCACGCGGCGAATACAGGTCGATCCACAGGGAATTGTTGATTTAAATTTCCTACTCAATCAAATTATACCAAAGTCGAGAGTGTGTTTAAGCTAGAAAATGAGAAAATGAACTAACTAACAAAAAGAAAAGAAATGCAAATATGAGAGTTAAATGACAATTTAGAGAATAAATCCACTCTCTAGATCATGTAGTTCAACACATGAAATCATGATCTCTTCTTTAAGGTCATTAGTGTTTTAATTGATGTGTTTATTATAAGTATGACATATTTGAGCTATTGATTAGCCAACATAAGCCATCAAACTATAACACACCCCTTAAAACACTTACTAACTTTCATGAAACTTGACAAAGAAAATGAAAATGAAATCTATTTTAAGTATGGCCTATTAACTATTGATTAGAAACATAGACCATCGAATTTTAATTTCAAATCACTTTCTTATGCCATAATCATATATTGATGAAGAGGCATTTGTGTTAGTGATTGTTTAAGCATAGCCTATTTGGTGTCAACAATATAGGCTATCAAATTCAAAGCAAAAAACAACAATTAAACCAATTCTATCAATGCCATTAAGCACAAAAAGAGAGCATGAATTAATAAAATGTTGAAACTACATTAATTAGAGAGCTTCATTACCCTTAAATTGAAGGGATTAGCCTCTCATATTTGTTACGAAAACAAATGTAGCTAGCAACACTGAACAAAAAGAAGAGAAAAAAGAGAGCAAAATGAAAGGAAAAATTATACTACTTGCATAAAAGAGGAGATCTACACTACAACATGAAAGTAAATGAACATGAAAAGGAAAGAGCATGTATTAAATTGCATAAAAAAAAAGAAAAGAAGATTACATGAAAATAAAATGGCTAAGTAGCCATGAAAAGAGAAAGAGGAGCTTTCATTTTATTTTTGATCTAAACTAAAGAGAAGGAGGCCTAAGAGAGACTAAGAGAGAGGGTTACATGAAGATATGGGGTATTTATACAAGTGTTAAACCCTAATTCATATTTTTGGGGAATGCCCAAATTGCCCTTGAGGTAGTGTGGTGTTCAAGGAATCATTAACCTCCCATAATCATACATTAAAGTGTGCATGAAGATTTGATGACCATTAGCATGTGGATTAGCTTCTAATTTGTACATGAAGGAAGGTGGGTAGGTGGGGTCCTCCATTATCTTCACTTTGAATTATTTCCATCTTCATTTGTTTTCTTCACTCTTGTGCATGCATGTGACTTCATGAAACCACTCCTATTTGAGATCAAATTCCTACACAAATATATATAAATTTCCAATTAATTTTTCTCAAATTAATACATGCACAAAAATGACCATTTTTCCCTTGGATGAAGATGAATATGTGACGATTTGAAATAATTTGAATTTTGGTTTAAACAAGTTAAAATACCCAATATGATCATTTATTTAATTTAAATAGATTAAATATGGTGGTAAAAATATGCACATTTACGTGCACATCAAGTTACATGAAGAAGGCCATGTGGGCAGAGATCGTACATTGCAGTCGATTTCTCAATATTATTTTTGGCCATCAATGAGGAAAGAAGTTGAGAGATTTGTGGAAAGATGTCATATCTGTCAAGTTTTGAAGGTAACCGCTACAAATGCAGGGTTATATATGCCATTACCTATGCCTACTGGACCGTGGATTGATGTGAGCATGGATTTTGTTTTGGGTTTTCCTAGAACTCAAAGGGGAAATGATTCTATATTTGTTGTGGTGGATAGATTTTCGAAAATGGCACATTTCATAGCGTGTAAGAAGACAGTTGATGTCGTCCGTGTTGCTCAATTATTCTTTAAAGAGGTATATCAATTGCATGGGCTACCTGAATCTATTGTTTCTGATCAGGATACTAGATTTCTAAGCCATTTTTGATTGAGTTTGGGGAAGATGGTTGGGACGAAGCTGAATTTTAGTAGCGCTTATCATCCGCAAATAGATGGGAAAACGGAAGTGTTGAATAGATCATTGGGAAATTTATTGAGATGTCTTGTGAAAGATAATTTGAAGAGTTGGGATATGAAGTTGTGTCAGGCGGAATTTGTGCATAATCATGCTATTAATCGTAGTATGGGTTTCAGTCCATTTCAGATTGTGTATTCAAGCTTGCCAAAGGGGCCGTTGGATTTGACGATAGTGTCACAACCGAAGGGAACAGTTAAGCGGGCTGTTGATTTTGTTGATGGATTGACAGAATGCCATAAAATCGTTCAGGAACGATTGGAAAAGGCGAATGAAAAGTACAAACGTTCTGCGGATCTGAAGCGAAGAAGTGTTGAATTTAATGAAGGTGATTTAGTATATGCTGTACTAACGAAGGATCATTTTCCAATGGGAACATACAATAAACTTAAAGCTCGAAAGATTGGTCCTGTAAAGATTGTGAAACGGATCAATGTAAACGCTTATAGGATGAAGCTGCCAGAGGATATGAACACTTTGACGTGTTTAATGTTAAACATCTTATACCGTATTTTGGAGAAGAACATTCCAATGGGAAAGAATTTTTAAATTCGAGGACGAATTCTTCCCAACCAGGGGAGGATGATGTAGCCCAGCCTAAAGAAGTCTTAGGTCGTGAGCGACCTAACGAGCTGATAAGTCGCGTGGGACCTAACAGGGTGAAGAATAGCGAGATAAGAGAAGAAAGAGATGCAACGCCAATAGCCAACGACCTATGTGTTGAGTCGCGCAGCGAGTTACCACCTAGAGATACCGACCTAACAACTACGGCGACCTATCTTAAGTCGTGTAGCCTTGAGTCGCTTCAGAAGTTTTAGGTCGCGAACGACCTATCTTAAGTCGTGCAGTCTTTAGGTCACTGAAACAGATTTTCCTTATGTCGTTTGAGTTCTTAAGTCGCTGGAAGACAAGTCGCTCTCCTTAGGCTATCTCTTAAGCCGCTTGCTGTTACGTCGCCAGAAGGTTAAGTCGCAAGATTGCTTAGGTCGCTCAAATGATAGGTCGCTAATATTTTAAGTCGCGAATCCTGTTGCAGTGTTAGGTCGCTGATGGAGGCTGATATGTGGATATGTTGAGTCGCACATGTGTTGTAATACGTAAGGTCGTAGGTCGTGTGAGTTGTAATTAGGTCGTATGATGTTTGTATTTTGTTAGGTCGTTTGTGGTGTAAGTTCTTTAGGTCGTAGGTCGTGATGTTTAGGTCGTGAGCGACCTATGTGTTGTCAAGTATTGTGTGTTGAGTTGTAAGCCTATAAATAGGCGGGTTGGGTCATTTGTAAATTTAATTGATTTTGAATAAAACTTTGTCTGTGTGCATCCTAGTCCTTATAAACTTGCTTGGTTGAGGAAAGGAGGAGAAGTGAAAGTAGAGAGACGAGCTCATGTTCCATTTTCTATTGGGAAGAAATACAAAGATGAAATTTGGTGTGACATGGTGGACATGGATGTTTGCCATTTGCTGTTAGGAAGGCCGTGGCAGTACGATCGGGAGGTACAGCATAATGGTCGAACAAATAGCTACAGTTTCTTATTCGAGGGCACGAAAATCACTTTAGTTCCGAAGAAGCGATAGCAGAATGAGAACAAGCTGGAGGAGATTGAGGAATTGAAGACTTTGTTGTCCTTGAAGGAGTTCGTGGAAGAGGTAGATGAGAGCCCTAAAGTTTTTATGTTGATTGGGCATGAAAGTAGTGAAGTTACTGAAGTTCCAAAGGAAGTGAAGCCAGTTTTGGAGGAATTCAAAGATGTGTTTCCAAAGGAGTTACTGAAGGAGTTACCACCGCTTAGAGACATACAGCATCAGATTGACTTGGTACCAGGTGCTGCATTGCCTCATAGACCGCACTGTCGGATGAGTCCAAAAGAACACGAGGAGTTGAGAAGACAGGTGGAGGAATTACTGGAACAAGGGCGTGTTTAGGAGAGTTTGAGTCCTTGTGCAGTGCCAGCTTTGTTGGTACCGAAGAAGGATGGAACGTGGAGAATGTGCACAGATAGTATAGCATTGAATAAGATTACAGTGAGATATCGATTTCCTACGCCGAGACTGGATGATTTGTTGGATCAGCTGAGCGGTGCTGTTGTGTTTTCGAAGATTGACTTGAAAAGTGGATACCATCAGATTCGTATTAGACTGGGTGATGAGTGGAAGACTGCATTTAAAACTCGGGAGGGTCTGTACGAATGGTTGGTGATGTCGTTTGGCTTGTCAAATGCTCCGAGTACATTCATGAGAGTCATGAACCAGATTTTCGACCATTTATCGGGAAATTCGTAGTGGTATATTTTGACGACATCCTGATCTACAGTGGAAGCACTGAAGAACACCTACAGCATTTGTGGGAAGTGTTGTTGGTTTTACGACGTGAAGAATTTTATGCTGCAACGAAGAAGTGTACCTTCATGACTACAAGTATTCTATTCTTGGGCTATATTGTGTCGAAGGATGGTATTCAAGTTGATCAGAGTAAAGTTGAAGCTATTTGAAATGGGCCACAGCTTAAGACAATAACAGAAGTGAGGAGTTTTCATGGTTTAGCATCATTCTACCGAAGATTCATTCCACACTTCAGTAGCGTGATGGCACCAGTTACAGAATGTATGAAAGGGAAGAAGTTTGTTTGGACTGAAGAGGTTGATTCTGCTTTTCAGAGAATCAAGACACTCTTGACCACAACACCCATTCTTAGATACCTAGACTTTCAGTTACTCTTTGAGCTAAATACTGATGCGTCCAAAGTTGGAATTAGGGAAACGTTGAGTCAAAGGTGTCATCCTATTGCCTATTTTAGTGAGAAACTGACAGGAGCTAAAACGAGATACAGTACTTATGACTTGGAATTCTATGTTATAGACCAAGCCATAAAGCATTGGAGACACTATCTATTTCATAAAGAATTTGTGCTATACACTGACCATGAAGCTTTGAAACATTTGCAGGGGCAAGATAAAATTTCAGCAAGGCATGCTTCGTGGGTTGCTTATTTACAACAGTTTACTTTCGTTGTGAAGCACAAATCAGGAGTTACTAACCGAGTTGCCGATGCATTGAGTCGTAGAAATCATTTGCTGACAACTATGCGAGTGGAAGTAGTGGGATTTGATTTGTTGCCAGAGTTGCTTATTTCTGATTCTTATTTTGCGAACGTGCTGGATCAAGTGCAGGAAGGGAGTTCTGATGATTTTGTGATGAAAGATGGATTCTTGTTCAGAGGAAACCGATTGTGTATTCCGGATTGTAGCTTGAGGTTGAAGATTGTCAAAGAATTGCATGAAGAGGGTCACGTGGGCAGAGATCATACATTGCAGTTGATTTCACAATCATATTTTTGGCCTTCTATGAGAAAAGAAGTTGAAAGATTTGTGGAGAGATGTCATATTTGTCAAGTTTCCAAAGGGACAGCGACGAATGCGGGATAGTATATGCCATTACCCGTGCCCACTAAACCATGGGTTGATATTAGCATGGATTTTGTTTTGGGTTTGCCTAGAACTCAACGGGGAAATGATTCTATATATGTTGTGGTAGACTGTTTCTCGAAGATGGCACATTTCATCGCTTGTAAGAAAACGACGGATGCAGTTCATATGGCACAGTTATTCTTTAAAGAGATCTATCGTTTACATGGGTTACCTGAATCTATTGTTTCTGACCGAGATACTCGATTTCTGAGTCACTTTTGGTTGAGTCTATGGAAGATGGTTGGGACAAAGCTGAATTTTAGTAGTGCATACCATCCTCAGACGGATGGGCAAACTGAAGTTGTGAATAGATCATTGGGAAATCTATTGAGATATCTTGTGCAGGATAAGTTGAAAAGTTGGGATATGAAGCTGTGTCAGGCGGAATTTGCACATAATCATGATGTTAATCGAAGTACTGGGTTTAGTCCATTTCAAGTTGTATATTCAAGCTTTCCAAAAGGGCTGTTGGATTTAACGGTAGTGCCACAACCGAAAGGAGTGATTAAGCGGGCGTCAGATTTCGTTGATGAGTTGAAAGATTGTCATAGACTCATTTAGGAACGTTTGGAGAAGACGAATGAGAATTATAAACGAGCTGCAAATAAAAAGAAAAGAAGTGTGGAATTCAACGAGGGTGATTGGGTGTATGCTGTGTTAACGAAGGATCGTTTCCCAGTGGGTTCTTTTAACAAATTGAAAGCCCGAAAGATTGGTCCAGTAGAAATTATAAAACGGATCAATGAAAATGCTTATAAGTTGAAGCTACCAGAGGATGTTTACACTTCTGACGTGTTTAATGTTAAACATCTTATACCTTATTATGGAGATGAACAACCCAATGGGGAAAAACTTTTAAATTCGAGGACGAATTCTTTCCAACAAGGGAAGGATGATGCAGCACTCACCAGAATCGAACGATTCTTAAATCACGAGGAAGAAGAAGACAGCCTAGGTCGCTCCGCCTCCATTCCCTTAAATCACGAACGGCCATCACCGCGACCTAACTCCAACAAACAACGACCTAACGATGAGCAGCGACCTATCAATCACCACAACCTAACTCCACCGCGACCTAACTCACGTGACCAAAATTCCATCACCACGACCTAACGTTCGCTACCTAAAATTCATCTTATGACGAAGATTGAAGCAGCGTGATTTCTTCCTTAGGTCATTCAATTATGATACGCGACCTAACGAGTTAAGTCGCGAACGACCTACTTTAAGTCGTTCATCTTCTTAAGTCGCTGAATTTCTGATGCCGTGAAAGTAGATCGCTGCCGTGCTTCTTTAAGGCGCGAGAAGTGCTTATGTCGTTGCCGAGCTATCTTAAGTCATTTATTTTGTTAAGTCGTGTTATGTTGTAATCGTTTGTTTTTCTTTAATTCATTTGTAATGTGTGTTTGTATGTGTTAGGTCGCTAACGACCTATGTAAGTCGTGAACCTATGTTGTAAAAATTCTATAAATAGCGGGTGAGTTGTATCATTTGTGGTTGTTGAATTGGAATAAAAATTCTTTTGTGTGCTCTTGTGCCACCATTAAATTGGTAGTTGAGTGTTATCTCCTATCTCCACCTTCGGATATTCGAGTGCGCTCGAATCAACGATTGTTGAAGCCGATTCACGGAATCTAGAGCGTTAGATCAACGTACGAAGAATCGTAGATCTTCTTCACGGCATCGTGCACGATCAACGTGGTGAAGATAGCTAAAGTCCGACATCTCGCGAGATCAACGGATTTGGGCGTTCGGCATCATCAATCCATCGATTTTATATTGTTTCTTCGAATCATTTATCGATTTGTTTGACACGAATACTTCAATTCGTCGTCAAGTGTTATATCCGCTGCGTCATTTGGTATCAGAGCTAGATCGCAAGGAGTTTGCGTAGATTTTGGAGTTTGTGCAAGATTTGTATCATTTGGAGAATTGGGTTCTCGAGATTTTGAAGAGATTTGTTCGTTTGGTGACTTTTGAAGGTTTCGACAAGTGGGTATTTTGATTTGAAGATTTTTAGATCGAAGTGAAGTTTTTATTGGAATTTGTTGAAGAGTGATCATGCCTCCGAGAAGAGCTCAACGTCATCGCAATATTAATGCTTTGTATGGAAGAGAAGAGGCCGATGGGATGGAGCAAAGAATTAACGAAAACTTTAATGAGAAGCTTAATGAAGGGATTGGTCGATTAGAGAGAATGATGCTTGAAATGAGTCAAAGTAGAAGAAGAGTTTCACCTGAATCTAACCATGGGGGAAGTAGAGTTTCACCACATTCAAATCGAGAGAGAAGTGTTGATAGTGATCATAGAAGTGTGGGTCGAGATTGTTATAGAAATGTTGATGATCGAAGTCGTGATAGAAATATGAATGATCGTGATCGGAGGAGTGTAGATAGAAGGGATGTTGGTGGTAGAAATCGTGGTGGTAGAGATGTTGGTGGTCATGATCGACATCGATATGCTTTGGATTTTGATGAGGATTTTGATGTTGGTAGTATTCATAGTCAAAATCGAAGCCAAGCAAGAAATCATTCAGAGTATGATCACAAATGGGAGGCCGGGATGAAAACTGAAATACCTGAATTCATGGGAGGTATGCAGGCCGAGGAATTTCTTGATTGGCTAGCTAATGTGGAGGAAATTTTTGACTTCAAGGAGGTTTCGGAAGATCGTAAAGTGAAGTTGGTAGCTACTAGGTTGAGGGGGAGAGGTATGGCGTGGTGGCAGCAAACTAAACTTACTAGAGAGCGGATGGGGAAGTCAAAAATTGTTGCTTGGGAAAAGATGAAGAAGTTGATGAAGGCTACTTTCTTGCCCTACAATTACCAATCGCTGATGTATCAGAGATTACAGAACCTGAGGCAAGGGATGAAGACTGTTACTGATTATGCTAATGAGTTCTATCAGTTGATTACTCGAAATGACATTATGGAAACAGAAGAACAATTGACCGCTAGGTTTGTTGGGGGACTTAGAACACAGATCCAAGATATGGTGAATATGTTTGATCCGAGATCTGTCGCAGAAGCACATCAGAAATCACTTGCTTGGGAGAAACAAGGGAGACAAGGTGGTGGTGTGTTTACAAATTCCAACAACCAAGTGAAAGGAGCTAGTAGCAATGCTAACGTTTTCAAGGCTGTTAATAAACCGGTTGTCACTGAAGTTGCAAAGACCAAAGTCAACAGTAGTATTAAGTGCTTTAATTGTCAAGAGTTTGGCCACAAAAGCAACGAATGTCCGAAACCGAAGAAGAGAACTATGATTGCTGAAGTGGAAGGTGAGGATGTAGAAGAAGATCTCAATTCACACCGTGATGAGGAGGAAGAAGAAGTGACGGGAGACGAGGGATGTAATCTGATGCTACGGAGATCTTGTTTAACCCCGAAGCAGGAAGAGGAGTCGAGTTGGTTGAGGAGTAACATTTTTCAGTCAACATGCACTATTTTGGGAAAGGTCTGTAAATTTGTCATTGACGCTGGGAGTTGTGATAATATCATTTCAACGGAAGCTGTGAGGAAGTTGAAGTTGAAAACGGAGAAGCATCCTAGTCCTTATAAACTTGCTTGGTTGAGGAAAGGAGGAGAAGTGAACGTAGAGAGATGAGCTCATGTTCCATTTTCTATTGGGAAGAAATACAAAGATGAAATTTGGTGTGACGTGGTGGACATGGATGTTTGCCATTTGCTGTTGGGAAGGCCATGGCAGTACGATCGGGAGGTACAGCATAATGGTCGAACAAAAAGCTACAGTTTCTTATTCGAGGGCACGAAAATCACTTTAGTTCCGAAGAAGCGACAGCAGAATGAGAACAAGCTGGAGGAGATTTAGGAATTGAAGACTTTGTTGTCCTTGAAGGAGTTCGTGGAAGAGGTAGATGAGAGCCCTAAAGTTTTTATGTTGATTGGGCATGAAAGCAGTGAAGTTACCGAAGTTCCAGAGGAAGTGAAGCCAGTTTTGGAGGAATTCAAAGATGTGTTTCCAGAGGAGTTACCGAAGGAGTTACCACCGCTTAGAGACATACATCATCAGATTGACTTGGTGCCAGGTGTTGCATTGCCTCATAGACCGCACTATCGGATGAGTCCAAAAGAACATGAGGAGTTGAGAAGACAGGTGGAGGAATTACTGGAACAAGGGCGTGTTCAGGAGAGTTTGAGTCCTTGTGCAGTGCTAGCTTTGTTGGTACCGAAGAAGGATGGAACGTGGAGAATGTGCACAAATAGTATAGCATTGAATAAGATTACAGTGAGATATCGATTTCCTATGCCGAGACTGATTTGTTGGATCAGTTGAGCGGTGCTGTTGTGTTTTCGAAGATTGACTTGAAAAGTGGATACCATCAGATTCGTATTAGACTGGGTGATGAGTGGAAGACTTCTTTTAAAACTCGGGAAGGTTTGTACGAATGGTTGGTGATGCCGTTTGGCTTGTCAAATGCTCCGAGTACATTCATGAGAGTCATGAACCAGATTTTTCGACCATTTATCGGGAAATTCATAGTGGTATATTTTGACGACATCTTGATCTACGGTGGAAGCACTGAAGAACACCTACAACATTTGCGGGAAGTGTTGTTGGTTTTACGACGTGAAGAATTTTATGCTGCAACGAAGAAGTGTACCTTCATGACTACATGTATTCTATTCTTGGGATATATTGTGTCGAAGGATGGTATTCAAGTTGATCAGAGTAAAGTTAAAGCTATTCGAAATGGGCCACAGCCTAAGAAAATAACAGAAGTGAGGAGTTTTCATGGTTTAGCATCATTCTACCGAAGATTCATTCCACACTTCAGTAGCGTGATGGCACCAGTTATGTAATGTATGAAAGGGAAGAAGTTTGTTTGGACTGAAGAGGCAGATTCTGCTTTTTAGAGAATCAAGACACTCTTGACCACAACACCCATTCTTAGATACCCAGACTTTCAGTTACTCTTTGAGCTAAATACTGATGCATCCAAAGTTGGAATTGGGGGAACGTTGAGGCAAAGGGGCATCCTATTGCCTATTTTAGTGAGAAACTGACAGGAGCTAAAATGAGATACAATACTTATGACTTGGAATTCTATGCTATAGTCCAAGCCATAATACATTGGATACACTATCTATTTCATAAAGAATTTGTGCTATACACTGACCATGAAGCTTTGAAACATTTGCAGGGGCAAGATAAAATTTCAGCAAGGCATGCTTCGTGGGTTGCTTATTTACAACAGTTTACTTTCTTTGTGAAGCACAAATCAAGAGTTACTAGCCGAGTTGCCGATGCATTGAGCCGTAGAAATCATTTGCTGACAACTATGCGAGTGGAAGTAGTGGGATTTGATTTGTTGCCAGAGTTGCTTATTTCAGATTCTTATTTTGCGAAAGTGCTGGATCAAGTGCAGGAAGGGAGTTCTGATGATTTTGTGATGAAAGATGGATTCTTGTTCAGAGGAAACCGATTGTGTATTCCGGATTGTAGCTTGAGGTTGAAGATTGTCAAAGAATTGCATGAAGAGGGTCACGTGGGCAGAGATCGTACATTGCAGTTGATTTCACAATCATATTTTTGGCCTTCTATGAGAAAAGAAGTTGAAAGATTTGTGGAGAGATGTCATATTTGTCAAGTTTCCAAAGGGACAGCGATGAAT
Organism: Allium fistulosum; assembly: GCA_030737815.1. Lineage (NCBI taxonomy): Eukaryota > Viridiplantae > Streptophyta > Magnoliopsida > Asparagales > Amaryllidaceae > Allium > Allium fistulosum. The sequence continues at coordinate 50,199,552 of CM060903.1, forward strand.
GCGGGATTGTATATGCCATTACCCGTGGCTACTAAACCATGGGTTGATATCAGCATGGATTTTGTTTTGGGTTTGCCTAGAACTCAACGGGGAAATGATTCTATATATGTTGTGGTAGACCGTTTCTCAAAGATGGCACATTCCATCGCTTGTAAGAAAACGACGGATGCAGTTCATGTGGCACAGTTATTCTTTAGAGAGATCTATCGTTTACATGGGTTACCTGAATCTATTGTTTCTGACCGAGATACTCGATTTCTGAGTCACTTTTGGTTGAGTCTGTGGAAGATGGTTGGGACAAAGCTGAATTTTAGTAGTGCATATCATCCTCAGATGGATGGGCAAACTGAAGTTGTGAATATATCATTGGGAAATCTGTTGAGATATCTTGTGCAGGATAAGTTGAAAAGTTGGGATATGAAGCTGTGTCAGGCGGAATTTGCACATAATCATGCTGTTAATCGAAGTACTGGGTTTAGTCCATTTCAAGTTGTATATTCAAGCTTGCCAAAAGGGATGTTGGATTTAACGGTAGTGCCACAACTTAAAGGAGTGATTAAGCGGGCATCAGATTTCGTTGATGAGTTGAAAGATTGTCATAGACTCGTTCAGGAACGTTTGGAGAAGACGAATGAGAAGTATAAACGAGCTGTAGATAAAAAGAAAAGAAGTGTGGAATTCAACGAGGGTGATTGGGTGTATGCTGTGTTAACGAAGGATCATTTCCCAGTGGGTGCTTATAACAAATTGAAAGCCCGAAAGATTGGTCCAGTAGAAATTATAAAACGGATCAATGAAAATGCTTATAAGTTGAAGCTACCAGAGGATGTTTACACTTCTGACGTGTTTAATGTTAAACATCTTATAACTTATTATGGAGATAAACAACCCAATGGGGAAAAACTTTTAAATTCGAGGACGAATTCTTTCCAACAAGGGGAGGATGATGCAGCACTCACCAGAATCGAACGATTCTTAAATCGCGAGGAAGAAGAAGACAGCCTAGGTCACTCCGCCTCCATTCCCTTAAATCATGAACGGCCATCACCGCGACCTAACTCCAACAAACAATGACCTAACGATGAGCAGCAACCTATCAATCACCACGACCTAACTCCACCGCGACCTAACTCACGTGACCTAAATTCCATCACCACGCCCTAACGTTCGCGACCTAAAATCCATCTTATGACGTAGATTGAAGCAGCGCGATTTCTTCCTTAGGTCGTTCAATTATGATACGCGGCCTAAGGAGTTAAGTCGCGAACGACCTACTTTAAGTCGTTCATCTTCTTAAGTCGTTGAATTTCTGATGCGACGAAAGTTAGATCGCTGCCGTGCTTCTTTAAGGCGCGAGAAGAGCTTATGTCGTTGCCGAGCTATCTTAAGTCGTTTATTTTGTTAAGTCTTGCTATGTTGTAATCGTTTGTTTTGCTTTAAGTCGTTTGTAATGTGTGTTTGTATGTGTTAGGTCGCTAACGACCTATGTAAGTCGTGAACCTGTGTTGTAAAAATTCTATAAATAGCGGGTGAGTTGTATCATTTGTGGTTGTTGAATTGGAATAAAATTTCTTTTGTGTGCTCTTGTGCCACCATTAAATTGGTAGTTGAGTGTTATCTCCTATCTCCACCTTCGGATATTCGAGTGCGCTCGAATCAACGTTTGTTGAAGCCGATTCACGGAATCTAGAGCGCTAGATCAACATACGAAGAATCGTAGATCTTCTTCACGGCATCGTGCGCGATCAACGTGACGAAGATAGCTAAAGTCCGGTATCTCGCGTGATCAACGGATTTGGGCGTTCGGCATCATCAATCCATCGATTTTATATTGTTTCTTCGAATCGTTTATCGATTTGTTTGACACGAATACTTCAATTTGTCGTCAAGTGTTATATCCGTTGCATCAAAAATGCATATGCTAGCTATTGTAGAGGATAAATAATTCAGTAATTTGTTAATAAGTTATATGTCGAACTGTCGAAGTTGAATGATAAATAACTGCAAGTGTTTTCTTTCAAACAAAATATCATCTTACGATTTAATATTTGCATGAGCATAAATCCACAACGTATAGTCTTCACATATTTTGATTTACCCAAGGAACATGCATGTCGCGTTGGCTAATATGCTATTTCGATTTTGTGGTAAATTAACTGTTAGGTAAATCTGTTTTAGTTATAAACAGCTCAAACAGCTGCTCTCAAATCTACAAGTTCTTTTACAAATCTACAGTAGTTCGCTTCAGTGCCAAAGAACTTGAGGAAAGGCAGCAAAAATTATATACGATTGTTAAAAAAAAAGTCCCACGGTACCTGATAAAACATAATTACACAAGCTTATTTCTTTTTTGGCTTCAATGGTGAATAACGAGTAAATAAAAACAAGTAAAAATTTGTCACACATCCTTGTTTCTTAAAATATATTCCTCTCAATTTACAATTATGTTTTAAGTCCCTTCTTTTTCCGCGTCCGTGTTTGCATTTTTACCCTTTCATATACCTAATTTTGACTTTCTCCTCAACAACTTTCAATTTTTCTTCTTAGGATTTCAACTTCAAATTTTCATTAATTGTTCATAAGATCTTGAGCTGCATCTCGTTCGATTCGATCGGTTAGAGTTGCTTGATTGAATTTTTCTTGCATCTCAATCAGTTTTTTCTACGTCTTCTTCTCTTTCAGCCGCTTTTTCTTCTGCACCTCGATCAGTTACACATATCTTCTTCTGTTCAGCGTTTTGAGATTAGTTTTTTTAGTCATAGTTATTTTCATCTTTTTTTGTGTTGCATTTTGTTATCTATTATGCTATTATTTTTTAGTTGAACTTTGTTTCTGCTTCAATTTCATGTTGAATTTGGTTTGAATGTTTGTCTTCCATTCATGTATTCACTTGTTTTCAAGTTTGTTGAATTTACTGTGATTGCTATTGTTATCATTGTAGTTGGTTGTAATTCTCATGTTGTTATTGTTATAGTTCATATATATTATTGTTGAATTATATGATATTAATGGGATGTGTCAGTGAAGTTTTATATAGTATGTTGTTGTTATGGCAAATATTTGTCGGGCATATATTTGCCATCGAATATTTTCCATAATAATATATGTTATTGTTATATTTTTGTTGTTGTTATTTTTATTATTATAGTTTGATAATGATCATGTTGTTATTGTTATAGTTCATGTATGTAGTTGTTGAATTACATTATGTTAATAGGATATAGTAGTAAAGTTCTATGCAGTAAATTGGTTTTGTGGTAAATATTTGCCAGACGAACATTTGCTTATTTGCCAGACAGAATTTTGCTTATTTACCAGGCAGAATTTTGCCATAACAATATATGTTTACTAAATAATTACTACTGTAGTTTTTACTATTTGTTATGTTGTTTTACTTTTATTCTAACATTATATTTTTTATTTCAACTCTAAACCTACTGATGTTCTTTTCGTTTTTCTATTGGGTAGTAATAGTTATAGTAGGCTCTTGGTTTGAGTGATTGTGTATTGAGATTGAAAAATGATATTTGTGAAAATGGGCCGAATTAACACCCGGTTTTATTGAATTGGTTAGGAAGAGATGAAAGGAACATAGTTATTGAAACTAATTCTGATTCGCATAGTATATTGTTGTTTGTTGCTCATAGCCGTGATGATTTTCTACTTGTTTCGATTATATTAAGCAGTGTAAAAGTATATCGGCTGATATTGTTTCTTATAGTTCTTCATTTGTTAGTTCTTTTGGTGAGTTTTGCTCATTTGCTTCTTCTATGGTTTGTTCTTCGGTTGATTCTAGTTCTACTTTAAAACGGTTGCTAAGAAATGATTCTAGCAATTCAGTATTTGCTGGTTTTGGTCAAAGATTTGCTGATGGCGTTGAGAAGTTCCGATTGTATCTTATGATATATTGTATTAGGAATAATTATAAAGTTAATGTTGTCAAAAATGATAGGGAGCAAGTTCAACTATTTGTTCATGGGATGATTGTACTTTTCACATTCATGCTTCTCGCAAGTTTAATCTACCGGTTTTTTTTGCTATCAAAACTATGCGGCCTAATCATTCATGTGAATATAGTATTGTAGATGTTAGCCTTCCACCTGTTTGAAGCAAATTAGTTAAGAAGTTGGTTGTTGATTTTGTTTTTTCAAATCCTCATATGAAAATAAAAGATATTGTTCGTTTACTTCAGACCGAGCACAATATTATGTTAAATTACTATTTTTCCTATATCGAGAAAAGATTCGCTTTGAAAAAAAAACATAAAAATGATTTACTTTCATATCATCATTTGAAAACATTTTGTGAAGTTGTGGTTGAGTGTAATCCTTGTAGCACGGTTGAACTTCAAGGTGATTCTGCTAGTCATGAATTTGAGAGGGTTTTCATTTGGTCTGAAGCATGCAAATATGGATTTAATTATTATCGTCCTTTGATTTTTTTTGGACGAGACTTTTATGAAAGGTGGAGGCCAATGTTGTATTATGTCTGCTACGACTAAGAATGGTAATCATGGTACGACTCGGTTATAAAAATTATAATATAATTTATTTGTCTTTCATTTTGTAAAATGTTTGTCATAACTTCATGGCAAATATTTTCCTGTCAAATATTTGCCATGTTTCTATGGCAAATATTTGACATACCTGTGTTGTTTCATTTTATTTGATATGTTTGTTTTGTTGTTATTTTCTTTGTTAAATTTTGTTTTTTTATTTATTTTAGGTTTTTTTGCGTTGGCTTTTGGGATTGTATCTGGTGAAGATGAACCTTATTGGTATTGGTTTTTGATGGAGTTTCAAGAAATGTTATGTAATGATGATCATTATTTTACTTTTATATCTGATCGACATCCTGATCTTTTGCTTGCTGTTCAGTTTTTCCAAATTCAACTCATGGTTCTTGTTTCTATAATTTGAAGAATAATCATAAGAATTTTTTAACAATAAGGTGTACTCAAGGTAAAAAGAAATGGATTATTTCATTGTTTTATCGAGTTGCTAATGCTGCTACAGTAGATGTATTTAATCAAGCTTTGTCTTAGTTTAAAAGTGCCGGTGGGATAGAAGTGGAAAATTTCTTGCTTGGTTTGCCTTTTGAAATGTTTGCTAATGTTTTTTCATAGGTAATCGATATAGGAAAATGAGTTCTAATTGTGCGGAAAGTTTTAATCGATGAATTTAGAGGAAAGACATTTACCTATCATTGCATGCTTAGATAAAATTCGTTTGAAGCTCATGAACCTTATGTCTGATAGAAAGGATTAAGTAAAACTTGAAATAGTCAATTGTGCCCTGTTATGGAGAAGCTTTTAAGGGATTTATACCTTGAGGGTATTCAATGGAAAGTTATTAGATCTACTATTGATGTTTATTGAGTTCAGTCAACTCACTCTTATCGTGTAGGTTTGAGTATTCGGCAATGCAGTTGTAACTTATAGCGAATTTATGGGTTTCCATGTGCTCATGCTGTGCATTCTTGCTTTTGATTTGGATTTTTATTCCTATATTGAGGACTATTTCAAAGTGTTCTTTTTCGAGCATCTTATTCTCATCTGATTCATCTACTTATTAATTTTCAAATGGAAGACGTGTTATCCGAAGATGTTGAAGTTCATCCTTCTATGAAAAGACGTGGTGAAGTAAGTCCTTCTTCTTATGAACGGATTAAGTCAGCTGGTGAGGTGAATAAGTACAAATGTTGTAGTTTGTATCAGAAATTGGGTCATAACAAAAGATCTTGTTTGTTAATAAATAAAGTGTAATTTTTATACATTATTGTCCTTTTCACTATGATGACTATAAATGTGACTTCATGCTTTGTTTGTTGAATTAAATGTTTTTTTGTTATTTTACTTATTTGTTTGGTTAGTAATGTAATTTACTTTGTTTGGTTAGTAATTGTTTGGCAATTAAAAGTCTGGCAAATATTTTCCTGACAAATATTTATCAAGCTAATATTTGGGTATAAATCATTTCCATGTGTACCCGATTAAGTTTGGCATTCAGTATGCTTTTACATCCTTATATACCAAATTAGGTTTGATATTTGATTCGTTTTACATCTAAACGTGCCTGATTAGGTTTGGCATTACGTCGGCTTTAGCATTCCATGGTTTGCTCGGTTAAATCTTTTATCTTAGGTATATGTCGTTTTCATGTATACCAGATTAGGTTTGGCATTCGGTTGGCTTTCGCATCCATACATACCCGATAAGATTTAACATTCGGTTGGCTTTTGCATTCATAAAAACCCGATTAAGTTTGGCATTTGGTTCGCTTTTGCATTCCATGGTTTGCTCGGTTAAACAATATATCTTGGGTATAGATTGTTTTCATATGTACCCGATTAGGTTTGCCATTCAATTGGTTTTTACATCCAATGTACTCTATTAGTTTTGCCATTCGGTTCGCTTTTGCATCTATACATACCCGATCAGGTTTGGCATTAGGTTTGCTTTTGCATTCCATGGTTTGCTCAATTAAATAGTATATCTTAGGTATATATCATTTTCATGTTGTACTCTATTAGGTTTGGCATTCGGTTGGCTTTTTCATCCATGCATATGCGATTAGGTTTGGCATTCGGTTGGCTTTTGCATCCTTACATACTCGATTAGGTTTGACATTCGGTTCACTTTTTCATCCACTCGTACCTGCTTAGGTTTGGCATTCGATTAGCTATTACATTCCATGGTTTGCTCGGTTAAACAATATATCTTGGGTCTAGATCGTTTATACATACTCGATTAGGTTTGGCATTAGGTTGGCTTTTGCATCCATACGTACCCGATTAGGTTTGGCATTCGGTTCTCTTTTTCATTCCATACGTACCCAATTAAGTTTGGTATTCGATTCATTTTGCATTCTATGGTTTGCTCGGTTAAACAATATATCATGGGTATAGGTCTTTTTCATGTGTACCGGATTAGGTTTGGCACTCGGTTGGCTTTTTCATCCATACATATCTAATTAGGATTGGAATTAGGTTCACTTTTGCATCCATACATAACCGATCAGGTTTGGCATTTGGTTCGCTTTTGCATTCCGTGGTTTGCTCGATTAAATAGTATATCTTGGGTATAGATCATTTTCATGTGTACCCGATTAGGTTTGGCATTCGGTTGGCTTTTCATCCATGCGTATGCAATTAGGTTTGGCATTTAGTTGGCTTTTGCATCCACACATACTCGATTAGGTTTAACATTCAGTTCACTTTGCATCCATAAGTACCCGCTTAGGTTTGGCATTCAGTAGCTATTACATTCCATGGTTTGCTCGGTTAAACAACATATCTTGGGTCTAGATCGTTTTCATATGTACCAGATTAGGTTTGGCATTCGGTTGGCTTTTGCATCCATATGTACCCGATTAGGTTTGGAATTCGGTTCTATTTTTTTCCATACGTACCCGATTAGGTTTGGCATTCAGTTTGTTTTTACATTCCATGTTTGCTCGGTTAAACTATATATCTTGGGTGTAGATCATTTTCATGTGTACTCTATTAGCTTTGGCATTCAGTTGGCTTTTGTATCCATATGTATTCGATTAGGTTTGGAATTCGGTTGGATTTTACATCCATACGTACCCGATTAGGTTTGGCATTCGGTTCGTTTTTGCTTTCCATGGTTTGCTCAGTTAAACAATATATCTTGGGTATAGATCGTTTTCATTTCTACCCGGTTAGGTTTTGGCATTCGGTTGGCTTTTACATCCATACGTACCTAATTAGATTTGGCATTCAATTCATTTTGCATTCCATGGTTTGCTCGGTTAAACAATATATCTTGGGTATAGATCGATTTCATGTATACCCGATTATGTTTGGCATTCGGTTGGCTTTTGCATCCATACATAGCCGATTAGGTTTGGCATTCGGTTGGGTTTTGCATTCACACGTACCTGATTAGGTTTGAAATTTGATTAGCTATTACATTTCACAGTTTGCTTAGTTAAACAATATATCTTGGGTATAGATCATTTTCACATGTACTCGATTGGGTTTAGCATTCGATTAGCTTTTGCATCCATGAACGAGTACATGACCGAGTCCACAACCGAGTCAATGACCGAATGCATGATCGAGTCAATGACCGAGTGCATGATCGAGCGTATGACCAAGCCTATGATCGAGCCTATGACCGAACCGTGATGGAGCCATGATCGAGCCATGACCGAGCCCATGACCGATTGTATGGCCGAGACCCATGATCGAGCCCAATGACCAAGCCTATGACTGAATCCATGAATGAGCCCATAACCAATCACATGACCAAGCCCATGATTGAGCCCTTGACCGCGCCCTTGATCGAGCCCTTGACCAAGCCCATGACCGAGCCCTTGATCGAGTCCATGACCGAACCCTTGACCGAGCCATTGATTGAGCGTATGATGCATATAACTAGGTCTATGTTTGAGAAAAGCATAACCGAACCAATTTGAGTGCATAACCAAACCCATAACCGAGTCCATGACTATGCGCATAACTGAGCCTATAATCGATCATATGAACAAGCACATAACCAGGCCCATAACCAATCATATGACCATACATTTGGTAAGCATTTGATTAAGTTATGCATGTATTTCTTATGTAATTGTTGTTTGCAAATATTAGCCTAGTAAATATTTGTTGGGAAAATATTTGTCATGCTAATATTTTCCCTTCATTTACCCATGAGGAAAATATTCTCTAGATATTTGAATTTACTTTATAAACTTTATAATATTATACTGTATGAGATAACTAAATTTCATTTGAATAATGTACATTACATTTCAGATATAAAAAACTATACATTATATCGTGTTAAAAGTATGTAGCAGGAAATACATAGCATATTTGACTTAAACATCGAATTTGTACATTTCACCAACCATTTTTTCCATATTGGACATTATAGTTTAGACATTAAGTAATTCACATTACATTGTGATAATTTTTTAACAAACTTCCTATAGTGTTTCTAAAACAATCAATATGTATAAGTAAGATTACATACAGTACACAAAAACAGACGATTCCCAATGAGTATAAGCGTTGTGAAAAAATTCAGTAATAGTTATATGTGTTGCTATAGGGGCGTGGGCATTTGTTTGCAATGCTTATAAGCGTTGGCTGATATTTTTCCCCAACGCTTATAAGCATTGGGAAAAAATATGCTCCAACGCTTATAAGCGTTGGGAGGAAAATACTACCCAACGCTTATAAGCGTTGCGAAAAAATATCACCCAACGCTTATAGATGTTGCGAAAAAATATCACCCAACGCTTATAGACATTGCGAAAAATATCACCCAATGCTTATAAGCGTTGGATTCCATTTTTCCCCGACGCTTATGAGCGTTGGAACATATTTTTCCCCAATACTTAAAAGCGTTGGGGAAAAAATATCACCAACGCTTATAACCATTGCAAACAAATAAACACTTATCGCTAATGTGAATGTTGAATGATATAAAGTAGATTATATTTAATACGATATATTATCTTAAGTTTGCAAATTATACCCAATCAATATCAATAAACAGTATTCATAATCATGGTAATAAAATAGAGCGTCAATTAACAAAAGAGAAATTCAATACATAATTAAATTACGAATACATAGTTTGCCAATTCCACACTAATATTAAATTTCAATAACAAAAGATAAGACATAGTTCATAGTTAAAGTCTACAAATATCGAATACAAAACTCTGGCCATATAACGAAGCCTCCATCTGAAAATTCATACAGCTTGTACATCCCATTTTGAGGACCATCGTAAATAGGTGCATCCGGTTCAAGAACTTCAACCACCCAAATAACTTTCTCTACATTCGGTATCACCTTCCTAAAATGACAAGCTGGTTGTGTTCCAACATAACCTTTGGCTACATCCATCTCTAAGTCTTGTGACAATAACATTACATATTTTTTCTCCATTGTAGATGAATGAATATCATTACGCGAGACGGTTGGAGTGGCAACTAGATTATTGTTCATATGAGAATCTACTAAATTAGAAGAACCTTCCATATGTGGAGTCACCACAGGACTTGCAACATGCTTTTTTTGCAAATTAGGTATAAATTTCATAAAAGTTGAAGTAATTTATTTGATGGCATCGTTAACTTGATTAGATACTTGTCTTTTAATCTCCAATTTCCAAATTGACAAATACACGGCTTGCTTTTTTTCAGCTATAGCTTCCACCGTTTGAGTCATTTTTACTTGTTTCATAGAAGAAGTAGAACTAATTTCTCGACAATAACTTTTTTTCTATCGGAACCAAAAACTTCCCAATTGGATCAATTTCAATATCTTTTACTTCACCATTTCCACTAGAACTAGCATCCAATTTTCTCTTTTCTTCCGCTTCTTCTATAAGTGCCTACATGCATTCAATATTATATTAAAATGATATTTATACTAAAAATAATGACAAATAGTTATCAAGGTGACATTAAATAAAACAAGCACTTATTGACAATAATAGGACAATAAACAAGCAATTATGTCGTGATAAACTACCGCGATGAACTGAGGCCGCACTGGCCTCATTTAAACCAAGGTAAAAAAATTTTAACTAAGGCCAGTGCCACTGGCCTTAGTTTTTGCAACTGAGACCTCAGGTTTTGCAACTGAGACCTCAGGTTTTGCAACTGAGGCGGCCTCAGGTTAACTGAGGCAAGTAGCCTCAGTTTTGCAGCTGAGGCCAGTGACCTCAAGTTTTTCAACCGAGGCCAGTGGCCTCAGGTTTTGCGACTTAGGCCACGACCTCAGTTTTGCAACTGAGGTCAGAGGCCTTAGTTTTTGCATATGAGGCCAATGGCCTCAGTAAAAAGGAGGCCATCGTGACCTTAGTAAAACTTTTGCACAAGCATCAAACCGATAAATAACTAATTTTAAAAATAAAAATAGATTTTAATGTTGCAACCAAACTACTTACATATGCTTTTGCGGCACATGGTAGTACTTCTCCGGATTTTCTTTTATGCCCGACATTCTAAACCATCGCTCTTGAAAATTTTTTTGGGTTTGCTAAGACGTACAAGAAAGATCAAAGTTAACACATAATTAGCATAAAATTTATTATTAACGACTATTTAGGAAAGATATTTTCAATACCATTTCATCGTGCACTCTATGGTAAGGTTTTCTTCGTAGAGTATGAGTAATCAGACATTTTGCTTTGTTTTTGGCATTTCTTTTACATTGCTCCATCTTTTCATCGGTATACTCAATATCAAGAAACTTTTCCCACCACACTTTATCTATATCCTTTGGAAATCTATCAATATCAACGTGTTTATGAATCGTAGTTCCATCAACTCTAAGAAGACTTTTTCATAATGATGACTTCATTGATCTATAAAATGGTGGGAAATGTTTCTCCAATAACAGTTGAGCTATGGTATGATCTACATCCATGTCAAATTCTTCCTATTACTAGAAAGGAAGAAACAAAATCATGAAACGGTAATATATACCATAATTTAAACTTGACCATTTTCTAAAACTAGAAAAAAATCAATTAAATATGTAAATAAGAGTGTGAAATACCAAAGTCCTTCCCATAGTTTATCCTTATAGAAGACATCTACATTCCTCCATTCTTTATATCCAACAGGTATATGACAATGGATCAAATCACCACAACATGAACTCCATTTAGCCGCATCAGCTCCCTTTGCACCCTCTACATCAACCATTATAAAGTGCATTTTACCTTTAGGTGGGCGAGGTCCAAATAGTTTCTGTTGTACTTAAATTTGCATTGGTTCTTGAATTGTTTGTCATTTTAGTGAAAATCTGTATAAAAAGAGGCAAACATATTATAATGTAATATATGCGTCGTGTTTTATCATAAGTTGAATAACATCCAAACTATCTAATTATTTAATGCATGGATTAAAACAAACATGAATTAAAACAAGCAAAATATCTCATAACACAATACGATCATTAATTACATCAATAAGAGTTATTGCATGGATCAAAACAAGTAAAATACATGCAAAATGGTTCTAATCAACAAGTTGATTCGATTCAATACATTTCAATAATGGTTCTAAGTTTGATTGTTCTTTCAAAATAGATTGAAAGGTTGTTGGTATTTCATAATTATCTATATTACCCATCATGCGTTTAAGAGAGCGTCGAATAATGGACCAATCAGGATTTTGTGTGTTTTTTTATGTAAAATGATTGACTTGCTTCAGATGCAAGAATAGCAGGTTCATCATATTCTCCATTTGTGTTCTTGAGCTTCTTCAAGTTCACCATCAACACATTGGCATCTGAGCAAACCTTGCAACCATTTGTCTTATCTCCAACATTCACCCAGTTGAAATAGAATACTACATGTTGATAATTATAGTAATCACCTTCCATGATCTCTTTAATAACACCATACCAAGTAGCATCATCATCCGTAGGATTTAGGTCTTTTGAACTTGCAATAAACATAGCGATCACATCCATGCAGACGCCACTATCTTGTGTTGAAATTGTGTCCTCATAACGTTGAGGAGAGAATGTGTAGCCATTCACTCTATACTTAAGATAAGTTTTGGCTTCCCACTTTGGACCACTAATATTCATCCACAACATTGTGTCCATGCATTTTACTTCCACTAACTGTTACAAATTAAAAAAATTTAATAAAATAACATCAGTTGAAGAAGAAACGTAATACTTTCGAGTATAAGTAGCACACCTTCTTGTGTAACCAATCAATAAATTCAGATTGGACTATTACTTCTGCCTTTATGACAATTTTCCTATTACCACAAGGACCATCCTCTAAAGATAAGCGGCATGCACTACAAATTGAATATCGTGGTAAATATATATATATATATGCTTGACTAAATATGCTACAAGTATATGAAAAAGGTGAAAAAAGTATAACCAATAGTATTCATCTCGTTCTGGTATATCAATTCTGAATAATATTCATAATCGAATCTACGATTGTTGCACCCTAGATAACTTTAACGGTTTGCCGTCAACGATGGAGTGCTCACATACATCATCACCATTCTCATCTAAAAAGGATGCTTGATTACAGCTATGATTTCCATCATGTGGGTTTGGCATATATTCCATTGCATATCGAACTGATTCTGAAACAAGACATGCTTTAGAAATTGATCCCTCTATATACCTTGTATTACTATATATGTTTTTGCAATCCTTCATAGCCCTAGTACACAAAAATTAATTTGTATATTTATAGTCAGTTACTTCATAACCTTAGGTGAAATAATTTGAATGCGAAAACAATATTTTACCTTTCAAATGGATACATCCATATATAGTTTTATGGTCCACAAAGTAGAGCTTGATCAGCTAAATGTACCATCAGATGGATGCTTATATCAAAAAATTGCATTGGAAGATAGCGTGCCAACACACATAATGCTTTAGCAATCATATCTTTAGCAGCTTGCAAATGCTCCCGGACTAGAACTTTTGAACATATTATGTTAAAGTACAAGCTTACTTGTAAACGAGCTCGTCTTAACTCACGACACTATGGATATGCATGTTGAACCATGATAGGGAGCAAATACTGGATAATAATACGATAATCATGTCTTTTTAATTTGCAAACTGGGTGGTTGAAGACATAAAAAGCCGTGTAATTTAGTTGGAAGACATGATGGAAGTATTGCATCTTTAAGAACTTGATAACATTATAACTGATGAATCTTATCCCATGCATATTTAGAAGATTGTTTTCCTTTATTAAACATAAACTTGATGAGGTGTTTCGCAATATTTTTCTCAGTGTGCATAACATCAATAGTATGACGAACTTTATGACTGCTCCAATAATTTAAGTCAAACAAAATTGACTTCTTATACCATGCCAGTCTTGCTTTGTGGTAGTTTGCTAGGAACATATTTGATACGCTCAAGCTTTTCTAAGAGAGAAGTGCCCGTTAATCGAGTTGGAGGTTCTTTGCATTCAACATCCTTATACCATCCGTGTTTTAATGCTCTATATGGATGACCATCCTTTAAAAACCTTCTATACTTTGGGTAGACGATCTTATTGCCGATGTGCTTTGATTCGGTCTTGGTAGCACAAATAGAACACGCCTTATAACCGTGTGTCACAACTAAATAGATTACCAAATGCTGGAAAATCATGGATTCCTCATAGTAATATTGCTTTCATATTGAATATTTCTTGCTTATCTATATCAAAAACAGACGCTCCTTCGACCCAAAGATTCTTCAATTCGTCTATAAGAGGTTCAAAGTATACATCATTGTCTTGACTTGGTGCTCTTGGTCCGGGAATTAATAGACCAGCAATTGAAATTCTGATTTCATACACAATGAAGGGGGCGGGTTATAAGGTATTAAATATACGGGCCAACAACTATAACTATTGGAGAGGACTCCATTTGGATTAAACTCATCAGTAGCAATACCAAGCCAAACATTGCATCCTTCACTAGAAAATTTTGTCCACCGACTTTGACTGATCTCCATTCAGCTGAATCTATAGGCACTACAACAAAAATACCCTTTTACAATGGGCAATGCCCATTGTAATAGGGGTTTCGCAACAGACCAGTGCCCGTCTTATTGGACGATGTTGTAATAGATCCAGAAGATTTTACAATAATTCGAAACCGTTGTAAAAGCCCGTTGTAGTAAACTTTTTTACAACTGTCCATAGTCATTGCAATAGCATCATTTACAACTGTTTCTTCCCATTGCAATCACAAACACCAGTTATCATTTCCCAATGGTTATAACTGTTACAATTCAAATTTGTAACAGTTATAACCGTTAGTATTAGGTACGTGACAAAATCTGTAATACATTTCCCAACAGTTATAACCGTTGGGAAAGTCCTTAGTACAAACAATTAAAAGTCCACATTCCCAATGATTATAACCGTTGGAAATTATGGTATAATAAATTTTAAATGTGTAAATTAAACTTCACAACAGTGAATATATAATTAATTTCAAGATAAACAATTGAAGAAAAACGTTATCTTAACGTACAAAGAATAAGCGTATGTAGAATCTCACTTCTTATTTCCTTTCAAGCCCATATGTGATTTGATAGGAGATGAAATTGCGTGCTAATTTACCGTCCCTGCATTGTCAACTCCATCCAAACCATTGATTTCATTATTTGATAAATACTCCAGGTTCCACTATCATACACACTATTGATAGTACACAAATTAATGGTGTAGACGAAGTTGGCTACATGAAAATAGGAAACTTCATTTGGTAGTACCAATTGAGCAATTCAAAATAGGATCAACAAGAAGGATTGGCAATTTAAACCACGACTTACGGACTCAAATGTTAAAATCCAAATGTAAAATTAATTTATTCAAGTAAGAATAGCTTCATCGCAAAGCCCTAAAATACAAAATTGATTCTATGAAGTAGAAGCTATATAAAACTGGTAACTGATGTTTTAAAACATTACTTCCCTTGACATTTTATTCAATCTTAAGTTGCAAGAATAAAGAAAGAAAAAATTTAAGAACAAATCGATGAAATTTCTAAAACCAGTAAGAATCTAGAACCATGTAAATTTCCATATTCACGTTTCAATCCTCAAAATCTGAAGCAACGGTATCAAAATCCAAGTTCTTGTGCATGTCAATTTCCTGCCATGTACACAAAAGTTATTTTAGTCCTAAATAATAACTTTATTTTTTCATGTCAATTAATAGTGTATACTTCCCAAGATGGTTATAATTAAGATTATGAGTAAAATAAAGTATGTAGTTTTTCATTGATTACTCACAGACTATATATATATATATATATATATATATATATATATATATATATATATATATATATATATATATATATATATATATAACATGGAACTATTTATTAAGACATTTTTCAAACCACAAATATGATCCTTTACACATTATATAACTTATTTCAGTAGTTCATATTCAAAACTATAATGTAGTTTACCTGTTTTTTGAAGCTTTTTTATTCCAGGAAAAGAAGGAAGAATTGCAATCAAAGCATCGTCATATCCAATAGGTTCTGCATTTATTTATTGGTTATTCAAAAAACATAACAAACAAATTAGAAAAGTTTATGTGGTAAAGTTCAGATTTCATACCACCATCTTTTCTTAGTTTCTTGATGACCTCTCCAGAAACCTCGGACTTGTTTATCAAGGAAAATAAAATATTTAAAAACAAAACATGATGTGAACTAAGAAAATTAAGCTTAGTAGTTGTGTACCTCAATCGGCATTTCACCCCCTAATTTCTCTACGTAACATAGAACTTGACCCTCTATAATTTCTTGTTTCTGCGATGAATATTTTGAAGTTTTAAATAGATATGATGAACATTTTGAAGTTTTAAATAGATACGAAGTGTTTATCTTGATGGAAAAGAAAAGAAAAACAAAGTGATTTGCAAATTTATTCAGTTCTGGCAGTTGGTCCTATTATAAGGGAACAAATCATATACTAATTAACTACAAGCATTTTATTATATTTATTAAACAAAAATTCATTTCGACGGAACTTCAGTTAAAATAGGATGTATACATCACATTGAAACATCAATTTGCATTTTAAAGGATAGTACAAAAACATTTAACCATGCATTTGGTAGCAGAAGTAGAAAATATAATCATAACTACCACTTGGTAATTATGTGACTGATATCACAACGTTGACATTATGTAGCAATGTAACTATTAGCTAATACAATGAAATACTAAGAATATTATTCAGAAAACAATCATCAATGTTTGTTATTATCTAACGTGACAAGATGGTGTATATTCAGTGGTTTCTTAAAAGATAACATGGAAATCAAGGGGAGAAATATTGGTACATTGTCCGATTAGAAGTAAATGTATCAACAATTTCAATGGTATATTTACCAGTATATAGGATGATACATGCTATTCAAAACTGAGGAGATGACGATATTTTACCAAAATTATTAAATATAACAACAAAAGGCATGCCTAACAATTTGGCCAGATGAAACTACAAAATACTGTTTTTAACTAA
Source organism: Allium fistulosum (assembly GCA_030737815.1). NCBI lineage: Eukaryota > Viridiplantae > Streptophyta > Magnoliopsida > Asparagales > Amaryllidaceae > Allium > Allium fistulosum. The sequence goes on from CM060903.1 coordinate 50,216,583, forward strand.
TATCATGGTTCTATTAGATTTTACATATTATTTCTCGTATTTGAAACTTTAAATGTAAATTAATCACTTCAATGTACTACATGGTGCACCGCAAATGTGTAAAACGGATCATACAATATAAACTGAAAATTTAAACAAAATTAATTTTCACGTCTGAGGTTTCCTTTTACATAGTTTTGTAGTTCACTAGAAAAGCTGAGTAAAAGACTTGGGGGCATTATATGTATAAGATGTTCCAAGTAAAATCAAGCAGATTTAATTGAAACTGCCGGTCAAATATTTAATAACATGAAAATGGTACAATGGGCACAAAGTTTCAGATTATCAAGACAAGTGATATTTGTAATAGAAGGTACTATGTATAAGTGGTATTTGTAATAGCAGAATAAGATAACAGTAGACTATACTAGAGAAAGCCATCTCACCTTTGCCAAACTGCAAGTAAGAACCATGTATTCTAAACTAATATCACTTCACTCTGCAACTCAATTATAATCCAATCCTACAATGATTCAAACAAGAAATAAAATAAAATCAGTAACATACACTTACCTAAAAATAATATAGCTAAAAGATTGACTATATTAACTTGCACTACAACAAAAATACCCTATTACAACACCCTTTTTACAACGGGCATTTGCTGCCCGTTGTAATAGAAGGATATTACAACGGTCCATTCAGGACCGTTGTAATAGATGCCCTATACAATACCTTTTTACAACGGGCATTTGCTGCCCGTTGTAATAGAAGGCTATTACAACGGTCCATTCAGGACCGTTGTAATAGATGCCCGTGGTAATTTCAGATGCCTTTGTCTTCGTACCCAAATAAACCCCCGCCTACTTCTTTTCTCATTTTCATTTTACGCAACCAGACACAAAATAAAGTAGATCCCCAAAACAAAATCTCTAAAACCAAAATCCCTAAAACCTAAACTCGACTACCGCCTTGCTAGCGCAACCGCCTACCTCCACTTCGCAGCCGCCTACATCCACCTCGCAACCGCCTGCCACCAACATGCAACCACAGCAGCGCCAGCCTTCGCCTTGACAACCATGAACAACGTAGCCAAAACCGCCTGACCCCGCCTTGCTAGCAACCGGTATGTTAAATAACTGTATATTTTTTCATTCGTTCCTCTTTCTCTTACCCGAATCACTAGCATTGCTGGACTGAGCAGACTTCGATTTAGTTGAGTCTTCTTTGGATTCTGTTTTGAACATGATATAGTTTTCATATAGCACTTTTAAGTTCCTCTCTTCAGATTTGGATGTAAATAAAAGTTTGCATTTATAGTCAAAGTTGTTCTTTGCATAATAAATTTCTGATTTTTTCATTCATTTCGATTTGTTTACGACCAAATTTATTTGGACCTTAATCTTTCTCTGCAATTTGGAAGATCAGACTAATGACTTTAGATGTGTTTAGACATAATAAATTTAACTGCTTTTTAATTATTTTAGTATAAATTGGCATGTAAAGCCATCAAATCTGTTGCATTTGCGTACAAAGTAAGATTAAAGAAATTTCTACATGCCTCTATTATCATGTGTAGTTGATAATTTTCATTTTCTCCTTTAAATGTTCATTTCTCTTTTTTATTTCTACTGTGCTATATGCACGATTATAATATTCTCTATAGGACCAGCTAAAAAAAAACTACCGTGCTTCTTTCTACCACAAACCTTCTAGCAGACGATACTAAATTTATTATTTGTTCAAACTAAGTGATTTAAAAAGGAGGAAAAATATTGGGAAGCGCTTGAAGTACATTTTTGTATTGATTTGGGTCATTACTGTTTATTAAATATTGTACTGACTAAAATGTCTATATTTGTAGGCCAGGAAAGAAGAAAATGATATCTTTAGATGAAGTTACCTTTATGTAAAGTGGCAATGTTGGTTCTGTACTTATTCTCTTGTGGCTTCGTTCAGAATCAGGATCAACCGTTGCAAGATTAGCAGCTTATTATGTACAGGTATAATTTGCAGTTTAAACTGCAATATTTACACTTATGCATGTAATTCTCCAATTTCAACATCATTATCAGTGCAAACCGTTATGCGTAATTTTGTGCAACATCAGTTTCAATTTCTTTTTTGTCATCACTTAACGTTCTCTGTGCAAACTTATTTTATGCCTAAAACATACTTAAAAGTTAAAAGGTTAAAATAGCATAAAGAACAACCGTGCTTTTGGTATACCAAGAAACTAGTTGAAATCTCGTAATTATGGATTCAGGTGTAGATAAACACGATATTAGATAATCTTATGTAAAAATTCCATGTTAGGGCTTACAAAATTTGTTAGTAAAAAAAATTGTAAAACTGACAGCTCTTTTGGCCAATGAATATTTTATCATCTTTTACGGTATATGAGCTCTACATGTATATTTTAGGTCAGTCCATATATTACTATAATGATAGTGAAACTGACCTTGTTTTGTCTACTTGACAAGCGTATGATCGGAAGATTCAAAAAGGAAGCAGCTGAGATGAACAGAAGGTCATTCAAGTATGCATAGGTGCTGGAAAAACTTAAGGTTGAACATGAAAGGGTTATCACCGTTGATATTGCATTATGGAAGTTCAAAACGACCAAGTACTACTACACTGTCATTGATGCTCCTGGAGATCTTGACTTCATCAAGAACATGACTACTAGAACTTCCCAGGCTAATTGTGTTGTTCTCATCATTGGTTCCACTACGGGTGGTTTTGAAGCTGGTATTTCTAAGGATGCTCTGCTGCCTTTAACTCTTGGAGTGAAGCAAATGATCTATTGCTATAACAAGGTATATTATCTTCTATGTGATTTCTTAATTCTTTTAGTTTGTCTTCGTTGATGGATGAAACCTCAGTATAGAGATTTTAATAATTGACTAATACAAAAATTCATCTATATATTATATATGATTATCAGTGAGAATTGTATGGACTGCTTATTTACACTAACAAAAGTATGAGTAGGTTGAATGCTAATAGAATAGTGCTCGCACACTAATAGAAATTAATGGACAATAACTTCTTCCCCTGCCTAATCCTTTTGAGTATTCGCTGGGTTATTTGATATGCTTAATTGTTGGATTTATTGTCGAGTGGTAGACAAGTAAATAATTTTCCTTTAAAGTTTAGCATTGAAACCATTTCACTATAACTATAAATATGTTTAAGCTATCACTATATCTTAGTCATTTTTAAACAATTTTTTATTTCACTGGCCATATATATCTTCTTAATCACAAAGATACAAATTGATTTCATCACATTTCTGTAACCAGTAAAATGTGGTACTAGTTATCAGAGTTACATAGAACCGCAATTATTTGAAATTTTTTAAAAGGTAAGATCCGAAATTAAATCTGAAGATGCCATGGAGTAAAAAATTGCATGTACCAACTATTATTTGAAGTACTTTCTGCAGTGAACCTTGGGTCTCCCCACCGATGCTAAAATGAATGATTCACCACTAACCACGTAACGTAAGAACTTATTCTCTCCAACTTTATTAGAAAAAAAATTGTAGAGATATTTATAAGAGGCGAAATATCTTAAAAGGGCGCCCTTGTGTACCTAAATTTCATCAGTGTCGATCCACTCAATATTAGGAAGAATAGAAAAAACGGTATGGGCCATAAAAGAGACAACAACATGCTGTGATACTACTGTATTAAGGGCGATAAAGGACTCATCCAATGCTAATGCTTCTATCTCAATCTCATTTGATTTATCAGAATTTGTTTCATTTTGGGTTTGCTTTAATCCTCCATTGACAAACTTGAGGCCTAGGAAGAGGAATCTTCGGAGGCAAGGCTACAGGAGAAGAATCAAAATGTTGGCAAGTATATACTATATGTCCAAAAGAGTGGCAAGAATCACATATGGGAGGTTCCATTGATACTCAATATCAACATGAGCAATCCTATCATTAGAAATGGATTTATATTCTTAAGATATCCTTCTAATATATGTTTGGTTATATAAAAATATATTTGAACGCTAGGGACTACTGCTCTAGTTTGTTTATTGATATTTTGTCATCATGCTTTCTATTTGGGAAGAGATGATTAAAATGTACAACTATAATCATTGCGATGGGGGAAAAATGAAAAAGAAACCTTCGACTCAAATTTGTAAACTCGAAAACTGTATATCAGATTAAATTCTTTATAATCAATCAGACCAAATCAAAAATAGAGATTCATCAAAATAGAAAGTTAATCAGTTTTGTTATCTTGAACATCATGAAATTTCTTGACACTCTGCTATATATACAGACGTACTAATACATATATTTCCAAAAAGAGAATACAACAATGAAAACAGAAGTAGTAATTGTAGGTGGAGGTATAGCTGGATTAGCAACAGCCTTAGCCTTACAAAAAGTTGGAGTCAAAAGTCTGGTCCTTGAAAGAGCAAGCAAACTGCGATAACTAGTACAATAGAGATATTATTGTTAATTTGGCTGCATACCGAATGATATGAATTGATAATGTGTTATTTGTTGATGCATACTGCTTTCTGTAGAAGATTTTCCCGATGCTGGCACATGGCTTCATCGAATTATTGAAATTAGATAGTTTCGTAGAGTTGCCGCAACATGTTATCGAAGGCGTTTGTTCCTAGTTTGATCTTCCTTCACTTATTAAAGCAGTAGTAAATTTTTAATTAATATCTCTATCTGATCTCGGTATTTGAGCTATTGCACTCGACTTGTTTGTTATTCCAACAACAATAACAATGATGATAGTATAAACCTTTAGTGTTTGATACCTTCGGCTAATGATCATCTTATCATTTCTATAACTAAACATGTATACTTATAAGATGGAATAACTCGACAAATAATACCAACATGTATTGACTGTAAGAACACTTTTATCGTAGTTTTAAATGAATGTGAATGTTTTATTGTTAATGCTTCAATGCTTAAGGGATCATTATACCAAAATGTCACAAAATAACCTAGGTAAAATGTCAGTTTATAACATTTCAACTTTTATTCACCTTTTATTTTAGACCATTTAAAAGTGAGTTTTTCTTGGATGATGTAAAAGCAAAGGTGGATGAATTGGAAGAAGCTCTGTTTGGATAGTTGCTGATACAACATCTTCTCCAGCTATTTCATACTCCAACGTTTTCATAAAAGCTCCTACAAGAAATCATCCAACAAGACATGCTGCTAAATCTACTACCGAGGTAGATAATGATCTTCTAACTGTCCAATTTGAAATTGCAATGCCAATAGATAAAATGAATTGCACTTTTAAACTACTTCAGCAATATCAACTTTTGTCACGAAAGCAGAAAATGACCTAGTTTTTGTAAACAATTTTCATGTTGTTCAAATATGAGATATGTCTTTGAAAGTGGTCTAAATACGTAAAACGTACAAATTTAGGAAATGACATATTTGTGATATCTCGATTCTAAGTTTGTGACCAATATGTTATCAGGAAGCAGAAAATTGTTCTCCTCTCTGATTTAATTCTATCCTTTTGATATTAAAATAATAGAAAATAATTTATGTTTTTGTTCGAATCTTTTTAATCTTTAGGACAGAAGAGCATCTTATACACAATGGGTCGAGAGATGACTTCTTCCCAACTCAGTTTTCTTGATCATTTTATACACGGAGCATAGCTTGTTTATGGAAACAACGCAAGCCATACCTTTTCTAGAAAATTGACAAACAAGCTACTCAAATATTCTTCACTACCATCATTGTTTTGATCTTCGGAACTATTTTCTGGAAACTGAGCAAATAAATTTATCAATTCAACTATTGTAGATTATAATCCAGTTTTGGATTCGGATGAGTTAGCAGTTGGAGCTATCGCAGGGATTGTAGTTGGTGCAGCTATATTGCTGATTTCCATCTTAGTTTGGATTTGCTGGAGGAGGAAATATGTTATAGATAGCGGTAAACTAAACTTATTTTTCTTGAATTGCCTAATTATTTGACATCAACAACATCTCTCCTTTTTATCTTAACTAACCTTAAGAAAGAATCATTCTTTCACTATTCAGCAACGTATAGTGTTTACTGTTTAGTAATTGAAAACAAAGATAAATATAATAAGCTGGAATAATTGAAATCCAACGGATACTCGTTTAGTAATTCATGTGGCTTAAGTTTGCATAATAATCCAACATTTGATAATGTATATGGCATATAATTGCTGTGATGGTTTCATTGTATAAAGCCACTATCAATCGCTGTCATTTTTTTAGATGTTTGTTTATTTTATTGCTATACTATTATTACCTTTCGCATACTTTACCAGCCTTAGTTATGGCATGGATCTTTCAACTATTTAACAAGTTTGACAACAAATTTATGAAATATGTTTTCCAGTGCTTAGTTTGACAGCAAAATAGTTTGATTTTATTAGTTTTCTTTCTTTTAGGCTTGGTTTGTAGGGTCACATTACTATATAATTTAGTATAAGAACTAACGAATATTATTAACTATATTTATCTTATTAGTATAGATTTAAGATTGCCTAATTAACTTGGATATATGGACTAAAACGTAGAACATTAGGAGATAAGCGAGATGGATATGGGACAAAATTGAAGTTGAGAGACCGGAATCGGCATCAAGACAAGAAAATCGATTCGATGTAGAAATAGTAGAATCAGAGTTTACTGTTTCCTTTTCTTTACCTTTCCTACATCATAAGCCTTACTGATAGTAGCAGTTAGATGTTCATTTGTAACTTAGATTTGACTATGTAATTTTAGAACTATCAACAGTTAAACATGTTAGTTAACTAAAAAGTTATTGTGGATGGTTTGATGAAAAAAAAGTGCAGGCTATTGAATTGGGAGAAGAACGTAGTTGCAGAGGGGACAATAGCAAGCACTGATCCTGATGCGTCGGTACATTTTGTAAAGCTTGGAGCAGAATCTTGGAAAGTATGGTTGGATGTAGCGGTGGAACCAGAAGCTTTTTTATTTAGGCCAAATTCAGAGATGTCCACTATTAAAGAGGCCGTTGGATCAACTATCGCGTGACATAAAGACTTTATATCCTTAGTCTAGTATGATTGTACTTAGAACTTGATATTTATAGCCGACTATTATGTATTAATGTTTTATGAATTTGGGAGGTAAACTTACCTGACTTTTTGGAGTGTTGGAATTTTATGACTATCTTTTAGTCTTTTCGCATGTGATTTTGGTTGTTTGTGCGTAATATTTATTACTGTTAAATTATTCATTATTTGTATGGATGTGCTACCTATACGTTGCTGTAATTTTTTTTTAATTTGCATTTTTTCTGCAATGGTCAAAACGCTTTGTATTATAATCTATTACAACGGCCAATAACCGTTGTCAAAATGTTTTTTACAACGGTCGAAAACCGTTGTCAAAATGTTTTTTACAACGGTCAGGGAATGTTGTAAAACATGATATCCATCTTGTATGATAGTATTTTGCAACGGGCAAAGAAGCTTGTATTACAGTCTATTACAACGGTCGGCGACCGTTGTAAAAAAGTTTACTACAACGGTCTTTACAACATTAACTGGCCGTTGTAAAATATGGGTGACCTATTACAACATCGCCTATTACAACGGTCCGCTGCCCGTTGTGGAACACATATTACAACGGGCATTGCCCATTGTAAAAATCCTGTTTTGTTGTAGTGTTGGTTTTCTATTATACTACAATAGTGGGGGAGTCCCTACGATTAACATAACAATTAACAAGCATTATGAGTTGAATTCATTTACCTCCATTTGTTTGTCTACCAGTATCATTATAGCCAACATAACCAGTAGAACTTTTAGGTATAACTTCTGGATCTTTATTTCCAAGCACATAACAAAATGGTTTAGGTCCATCAAGATCAGAAGATGAAAAATTCCAAGTTAGGTCTCCATAAACAGATCCACTAGCATATGAATCTGAAAATTTACCTTCTTACCAATTTCTCAACGCATTAAAATTAATATCATATTCTCTAAACTCACTTGCATGTTGCTTCATCCATAGTCGCTAGCACCTAAATCATATCTGGTACTCTCTCCACCTCATAACCAATGTTAGTAGCAGCGAAAGAATAATTTCTATGAGGTGTAACATGAGAAGGCGTGCCACTCCAATTTGGTGCAGCTTTACCAATTCCAGAAGCAAAAAATAAATTTGAATTTCCAGAATTGAAGTTATTATATTTTAGGTTTCCACCTTTACCCAAGGCTTTAATTCACATGCATAATATGTAAAATAAAGCCTTATATTCATTCATGTTTATGTGTTACACACCTCTGCAACCGGACAATTTTTATTAACTGGTTGGACTTTACAAGAAAAAGGATATTTTATAGAAGATGCAAAAATCAAACTCCGAAATTCAAATCAAGGCAAACTTTGATTAGGTTTTTTTATAAAATATCTAACTAGCTTTTATTGTTCTTATTTATTTTAAACCAAGTTCTAAAAAATTTATAAAATTTCTAATTTATTTGAATCCTAATTAATATATATTCTTACTAATTAATCTCTTTTATTAATATTATAATTTATTATAACGTTAATAGTTCTAATACATTCAAAAAAATTAATCATAACCATTATGATTGTAATACTAGCATGATACTTAGCCTTTGGTTAACAATAGATAAATTACTAATAATTATTGATTTCCCTTGAAAACCTTAACAACTTCTGTTAATTCTTAATTTATGACTTTGGCATTCAAAACGAACACAAGTGAATTATTAGATGATTTCTACATGACATAATAATAGCATAATAGTTAAAAATATAAAGCAAGGTGATATGTATGTTGAAATTTTTTCATAAAATTGTTTAAATTGATAGCCACAACGAGGGAGGGTTCCAGGGGTGGCAACCTCCCTATGTGGGAGTGTGGGGGCAACACCCCCGATGATACATTTCATTTACTGTTTAATATTTAATGGCAGACAATGTAAAATTTTAATATTTAGTACAATAAAAAAGAGCATCAAGTTCTTCTATCATTTGGACGATATCTCTAAATTTAATGAAACAAAGCAAATGCAATAAACTAACTAAAATAGTAACAGGTTGAATAATCCAGTCGTTTAATTCGTTGCTCGCATTTAACAATCTAGATCATTACTGCGCTAAACATATATTTAATCATCATGCAATATTTTTCACGGTTAAACATATCATTTTTCTTCTTTGTTTCAGTTTTGTTCATATGCAATATTTCACTGAAAATTAAAAACTTACCTTGTCTTTTATTACGTTACATTGGAAATGCATAAAACTTTAATTGAAATAGTCTATTGAAAACAGTTCTGAAATTTTTAAATGTAAACTCTTAAATTTTCAGATGCAAGGCAATGTCTACTTATCCAAAAACCTATGATTTGATTCATGCAGCTTCTTTGTTTACCCTCTAAAAAGACAGGTACTATTTTGTCATTTTAATAAGATAAAATAGATTAATAACTTCATTTCTATAGTTCTACTGCATGTGGTTTGATGGTCTAAAGGTTAGGCTATGTGAGCCTTGTATGCAAATTCGAACTAGTATTTAATAAAAACATCGGAATTCGCAAGCCAAAATTATAGCGGAAATCCCGAAATGGAACCAAAATTTTAGATTTTTGCGACGATCGGAATGGAAATGGAAAACGTAATATCGAACCTTGATTCAAACCATAATTACAACATTGAGAATCTAAGGATATGATGGTAAGTTTCCATAACATTTATTATAAGCTATGTATCCTTGTATCGACTAGCCATAATTCTGAAGTTAGACAAGGTCAGGTTAATAATTGAGCTGTGTTATTACCATAAAAGATCTCTTAATATGTCACTATAACGATCCGTAAATTTCGATAATTAAAATAGTTAATTTAATAAGATTTTGTTATTTAATAATTGAAAGAAATAAAAATTTATAAATTAGTTAATGAAATAAAAACTAGAATGAAATATAATAATGTTAATTTGAGTTAATCATTAATAACTTTAATGAAATTCCAACCAATGGAAATAATGTAAATGTTATAACTTGGTTATAAATTTAATATAAGGGAACAAATGTAAATATTGAATTAATGTATGAAATAGTATAATAAATGTTAATTGAATAAAATCAGTATTATGTAAGTGATTACCATATTAATTTGTAAGTAATAAACTTATAAATACGATTAAAGGTTTATTGTGACAATTATTATAAGTTATCTATTTATTTAGTCTATTAAATCAAATGGGTTAAATGAAATTAAAAGTTACATTAATGTGAGTTAAGACAATAACTATAAACTGCGAATGTAATAAAATGTATAGAAATGTAATTATATTCATAAGGAAATAACTGATGTATTAAAGGATTGAAATTAAGATAAATAAATTAAATTGGGATTTTAAAATTATAATTAATGTGTGAAATTGACAAAAATTCAATAAAATGGAAATATAGTAGGTAATACAAATAAAGATGAAAATTAGAGAATATTAATGTAATGAAAGAAAAACAAATATTAACTATGTTATTTGAGTAATAACTGGTTGAATATAAAGATTGAAATCAAATTAAATCAATTTATTGTAATTAAATTATAATTAATTGAAATAACTGTAGTTGAATCTGAACACTGTATTTTGGAAATAAATTAACACTGAAATCTTATGTAAGCTTGTTTAAATTATTGTAAATGTCTAAGTGATTAAAAATGATGAAATTGGTTAGTTTATAAATTGGAATTAAAGAGGTAATTTAATCAATTTAATATTAATTTATTTAATTAAAGTGGAAATAGCCATTTTGGCCACTAACTCGGATTTTGACGAAACTAGTTTCATCGAATCCGTAATGGTGAATTATTGTAGGATTTCAGGTTTCGTAACGATCAGAATTGTTGTTTGATCGTACGGGCTCGAAACGCCTAGAAATCAATTTAATTGAAATCAATTTGAAATAAGCTGATTTGAAGCTAACTTCTTCATACGATGGAATTAGGACGTGAAACCTCTTCCATTGAGTTTAAAATCATCAAAAACTTCTATTTTGATATATGGGATGACCCATTTTCGTTCTGAAGACAGAACGGGCTTTTTGGGTCATTTATTGTTCAATCAAATCTTGTCCGATCTTTCTATTTTCAGCTCTGCCTATAAATAGCCCGTTATAAACCCTAGCAACCTTTTTATTTTCTATTGTCTGTACGTACATTTCTTTCTCATCTTCTCTTTCCAATGGCAGACAAACAAAACCCTAATTTCCAAATTTCAAATTCAATTCCAAAATCAAACTCCTCCAAACCCTATCAAATTATATACCGTTTTGAAGCTCTTGAAGAGTGCATCTCAAATTTGCAGTTAGTCTTTCGATTTGGGTTTCTGTGTGGCCGGAATTTGAGGAGCAATTCTCGGCCGTTCATCGATCGTCGATCAACTTCGACTGATCGTCAAATCAATGATACAATTTTGTAGAGAGGACCGAGGAGATTGCATCGGCATGGTTCGTTTGGCGATTGAACGGTCAGGTCAATGGCAAAAATTCAATTAGGTTTTGTAATTAAGAGGCGGTGCCGTGCTTTCTTAGAGCTGAAGCTTATCGCGCCTACATGGATGGGTCGGCGTCGGGGGGGGGGGGCTTGGCGAGCGCGCGGCGCTTCATGGGTGTGGCCGCGATGGCCTTATGCGGCGCGGCGTCTAGCCGTGGATGGTGGCGGCTGAAGGAACCAGCGTGCTCGAAGATGGGTTAGGGTTTCAATGTGATCGGCTGGTGACGTATACGTATAATTAGTATTTTATTCATTTTTATATTTTAAATTGTTCAATTGTTCTAAATTACATAACTTTTATATACGAGGTCCGTTTTACGTGCAGTTTGTTATGCTGCGATCATATTGAAATTCCAGACATTTTGACATTGGTTTGGTCGAATTCTGAGACTGTTTGAATTTGGGCCCTAAATTGGATTTTATATCGATTTAAATTCAAAGGTGAGTGTTTTAGCCCACTCACAACTTCTAAATTTTTTTATGTTAGTTAAATAAAATTTATGTTGTGATTAGAAATTTATTTATGGCTGTTTGGTATAATGTAGATCGTCATTCCAGTTGATTTGAATTTATTTGAATCTAATTGCTATTTAATTTAATATTGAATTTAAATTTCCAGTTATTGATAATTAGTTAATTGTTGAAATTTATTAATTGAATTGGATGATTGTGATGGATGTTTAGTTGTTGATATTGGATGATTGGATGTTATGTTTGATTTATATAATGTTATCACTCTGCAAGTTCCCTTAGTTATTATTAGGAAAATCATTACGGGTTGAAATGATATATACCCGAACGATCTATAGATTAGGAAAAAATCGTTATGAGTTGAAATGATAGACTCGAGCGATTTTATGGATTTTTATTTAATTTAGGATTGCGATTTGAAATGATATATAACCGTAAAATTGTAAATTGTAGACTGAAATGATAAATATCTGTATCACTTGACCCTAGGGTAGAGAATTATATACGAACACCGGATTGGTTAAATTAATTGATTTTAAATCCTTAATTTTTGAATTTAGTTAAATGATATTTTGAAATAAAGCTTTAATTCAAGTAAATTGAAGTATTATCGAAATGCAAGTTTAATATTGAGATTGGATTTGATTTAAAGGAATTGTTTAAAGGTATTAAATTGAAATTTTAAAGTTGAATTTTTAATTATAATTGAAATTTGTTGGAATTAAGTATTAAAATGATTTGAAATATAACATTGAACGTATTGAAATTGGAATAGTTTTAATTGATATTTCAAACAGGGATTTAAAAGCCATATGGGAATTAAATAATTTATTAAGAATTTGGATTGAAATATTTGAAATTGGGTTTTGTCGATTTGGAAATTTAAATGGTCCAGATGTGTTGAAATGAAATATATAGTTTAAACTGATACTAATTTCAAATCCATATTTTTAATATAAACTGTTTTAAAATATATTATTTTAAAATTTCTAATTATTAAGATTTTCAAATTTATTAAACTATTTAACCAATATTAACTATATTTAAATTATTTTAACCTTTGTTAAACCAATATAATTTATTTTAAACTAATTAAACCATTTTAATTTATTTTAAATCTAATGAATCTATTTTAAAGCTATTTAATCTCTTTTAATTATTTTTAATCTATTTTAAATCTATTTAACTATCTCAAATCAATTTAAAAATATTTTTAAATCTATTTTAAATATCTTAGAGTATTTTGACTATTTAAAAATCTATTTAAACTATTTATAACTACCTAAACTATTTACTAAAATTTTAGACTGTGTGAAGATGAAGTATTTATATTTAAAATCATTAATAATGATACAACCTAAGTTGTAATTGGGAATTGATACCTCTTTGAAAATTTACATATTGAGTAAATATGATTTTTGAAAGTGAATATAGTTTGAAATTGAATATGGTTTCGAATTCATATGGTTTTGAAATTGAATATGATATTTTGATATATATGGTGAATTGACTTTTTGAAATGTAAAAGAACCATCTGTTGTGAAATAAGCGATTGGTTGTTAAAGAGGCCGGGATTGGATATTGTCATACTCTCTGCCAATACCGAAAACCACTTTGACAACTGTGTACGTGGTGGAGATTCCAGAAATGAAGTAGGATGGTTTGGTGAATGATTTCTTTATGAGGTATAATGTGACCCCGACTCCCGTGAGTCAGCTTAGATGTGACTAAAACAAGAGCCACGCCGGGCCAAGTGAGGTCATTTCTCTTATTGGACACATTTCTTTGATACCATTTCTGTTGCTTTGTGATTGATTTGGTGGCCACCCTTGATTTTGATTTGGGAGTGTTTCCGAGGTGGGCGGTAGTAGCTGCTATGCGTTACCACCAGTCCAGATCCGTAATTGGTATATCTACCCTGGCATTGCCTCGAGTGCCGTGTTCACATGTCCTAGCGCGCCTTCTATGAGTTTGTTTTGTGCCATACCTATGGAGTGCCCTCTGATAGCCCTCCAGTTTATGGAGGAATCATGGTACTGTATAGACTATGGGAATATATAAAAATGAGTTAAGGGGGTTATGGGTAACGCCTTAACGCTATTTTAATACTTTTACTTTACTATAGACATATTATAATAGCGTATTGTACTACATAGTAGATAGTTTAACGGATCCTTAGGAGATTTGAATCCCGAACATCTCTTAAGTTACCGCACTCATGTTAGACACTGGATAGGAGATGTCAAACCCCGTAAACATCTCTAACGCCATTACTCTCATATTTACCATTGATTTAACTTACATAAGATCTTTTAGTTCTGACTCGAGTGTTTTGTCTTTTCAATTCAGCCTGAGCATTTTAGGGTTGAAGACCTTATTGAAAATAAGAAAGTAAATGCTAAGTTATAAATGAAATATGTAAGAAATTTGAAACTTATAACCTGTAAACTTAAGGATATGAAAATAAAAAATGGTAACTATTGAACATTTATTTACTAAAATGAAATAAGATAAACTTGTGTAACATTCAATTGCATTTTTAGGACAATATATATAACTTACCTAATGTTAAAAGTTGAAATATTTAATAAGAATATGTAATAGTATATTATACAAGTAAAACTTAAGTAATGAAAGTGTTCAATGGAATTTCCTTTATAAATAAGAATTTTTATATTATAATTGTTATAAACTTAAGTTATAATTTGAATGCTACTAATTAAATGTAATAGAAAGTGAGTACTGTAGGTGAATAATTATAAACTTAGGTTAATGTTTGAAGCCATCGACAATTAAAGTAAATAATAAATGAATACTATATTTAGTAAATGATTATAACTTCAGAAAGTTTGAAATGATTCGAAAAATAGATTTAATATTCAATGACACAATATAAGAAAATGAATGAAAATTTAGAAGTAAGAAACTTAAATATGAACTTATGCATTAATGGATATTAATATCTAATGGAAATCAAGTATAAAAATTAATAAATGTGAACTAAACTGCAATAAGATGTATGTAATACTTGAATAATGAATTCATTGGTCATTATGAACGATTGAATAGAAATTACTTATGCAAGAAATGAAAATAAATTTTCATTATATGAATGAATGTGAATTTATTTACAAAGAAACCTATATAGTACTTTACGAATTGATTTGCATGTGTTTTAAAATTTGTATATGAGTAACATATGTAAGAAAATGTAAATAACATATGTGAATAAATGAAATGTAGATAAATGGAATTAATTATTATATGAATGAATGGGAATTGAATTTGTGAGAAATAAATGTAAATTAAAGAAATAATCATTGTATGAAAAAAAGAACAATAAATGTTGTGAAAGGAAATTTATAAGAATAAACTGAAATAATAATTGAAATTATTGTTTTTTTTGGTTTATGGTTGTTTGGGGAAGGATACTTCTATTGTGTAGGGTGTATAAATATTCTATGAAGTTTTATCTACGACTGTTGATTGTATGATTTACTTCATAGTTTATTTATCATTTTATATGATTAGAAGTTCTAAACCCGAACGAACCATTTGTTTTGGTTGCATGGATGGATGATTGCTTTCTTTGTTGAAATGATGTTTTACAGTTGTTTGTTTGCAAATGAAGTTGTTGTATGTGGTGATGTTTTGTTTGTTATTTATTGAAACAATATAAATATTTCCCTTTATATAATTGCTAAATTCTTTTAGATTATATAAGTGAAATGCAGGTTATGGAAGCAATTTCTACTGCTTTTGGTTTCATAAAAATAAGCGTTATTTGCCCGATAAATAGGTATGTTCTCGGATTACGATTTTCTAGCGATATTATATTGTTTTTCCCGTGGTTTGGGATATTTTATTTTGAAAATATGATATATATCGTTATTATTGATATTATTATTTTCCCCAAACCTCTCCGTACAAAGGAGACTCTGCCGAAATTTTTCGTAAATTTTGGACTTAGAAATTTTTTGTGAAATGTTTCCAAACTTTATTAATTTGAGTATAAAAGGATTTAATAGTTTATAAATAGATATATTTTATTTAAATTATTTAATTTTGTAAATTAATCGTTTATAAATTAAATATTTTGAATAAGATATATTGGTTACTTAATTTCTTCTTTTCCCTTCTTTTTCCTTTTCGAGGACGAAAAGTTTTGATTGTGGGAGAGTGTAACGAACCGTAAATTTCGATAATTACAATAGTTAATTTAATAAGATTTTGTTATTTAATAATTGGAAGAAATAAAAATTTGTGAATTAATTAATGAAATAATAACTAGAATGAAATATAATAATGTTAATTTGAGTTAATCATTAACAACTTTAATGAAATTCCAATCAATGGAAATAATATAAATGTTATAACTTAGTTATAAATTTAATATAAGGGAACAAATGTAAATATTGAATTAATGTATGAAATAGTATAATAAATGGTAATTGAATAAAATCAGTATTATGTAAGTGATTACCATATTAATTTGTAACTAATAAATTTATAAATATGATTAAAGATTAATTGTGACAATTATTATAAGTTATCTATTTATTTAGTCTGTTAAATCAAATGGGAAATCAAATTGTAATTAAATGAAATTAAAGGTTACATTAATGTGAGTTAAGACAATAACTGTAAACTGTGAATGTAATAAAAATGTATAGAAATGTAATTATATTCATAAGGAAATAAATGAGGTATTAAAGGAGTGAAATCAAGATAAATAAATTCAATTGGGATTTTAAAATATTAATTAATGTGTGAAATTGACAAAAATTCAATAAAATGGAAATATAGTAGGTAATACAAATAAAGATGGAAATTGGAGAATATTAATGTAATGAAAAAAAAAATATTAACTATGTTATTTGAGTAATAATTGGTTGAATATAAATATTGAAATCAAATTAAATCAATTTATTGTAATTAAATTATAATTTGGAATAATTGCAGTTGAATCTGAACACTGTATGTTGGAAATAAATTAACACTAAAATCTTATGTAAGCTTGTTTAAATTATTGGAAATGTCTAAGTGATTAAAAATGATAAATTGGTTAGTTTATAAATTGAAATTAAAAAGTTGATTTAATCAATTTAATATTATTTTATTTAATTAATGTGGAAATAGCCATTTTGGCCACTAACTCGGATTTCGACGAAACTAGTTTCATCGGATCTGTAACGGTGAATTATTGTAGGATTTCAGGTTTCGTAGCGATCAGACTTGTTGTTTGATCGTACGGGCTCGAAACGCCTAGAAATCAATTTAATTGAAATCAATTTGAAATAAGCTGATTTGAAGCTAACTTCTTCGTACGATGGAATTAGGACGTGAAACCTCTTCCATTGAGTTTAAAATCATCATCTATTTTGATATATGGGATGACCAATTTTTGTTCCGGAGACAGAACAGGCTTTTCAGGTCATTTATCGTTCAATCAAATCTTGTCCGTTCTTTCTATTTTCAGCTCCATCTATAAATAGCCCGTTATAAACACTAGCAACCTTTTTATTTTCTATTGTCTATACATACATTTCTTTCTCATCTTCTCTTTCCAATGGAAGACAAACAAAACCCTAATTCCCAAATTTCAAATTCAATTTCAAATTTAATTCCAAAATCGAACTCCTCCAAACCCTATCAAATTATATACCGTTTCGAAGCTCTCGAAGAGCGCATCTCAAATTTGCAGTTAGTCTTTCAATTTGGGTTTCTGTGTGGTGGAATTCGAGAAACAATTCTCGGCCGTTCATCGATCGTCGATCAACTTTGACTGATCGTCAAATCAATGATACAGTTTTGTAGAGAGGACCGAGGAGATTGCATCAGCATGGTTCATTTGGCGATTGAATGGTTAGGTCGATGGAAAAAATTCAAGGTTTTGTAATTAAGTGGCAACACCGTGCTTTCTTGGAGCTAAAGCTTGTCGCGCCTACATGGATGGGTCGGCGCCGGAGTGGGAGCTTGGCGCGCGCGTGGCGCTTCATGGGTGTGGCCACGATGGCCTTAGACGGCGCGACATCTAGTCGTGGATGGTGGCGGCTGAAGGAAGCAGCGTGCTCGAAGATGGGTGATGCAGCGCGATCCACTAAGTCATCGGATTTGAGTCACACAGAAATTTTAGGTCGCGCCCGACCTAGTGAAGTTTTAGGTCGTTCACGACCTAGTGCAGTTTTAGGTCGTTCACGACCTAGTGAAGGTCGCTTCTGAGCTAATGAGATCAGTGTTAAGGAAGGCAAGCAACTAAACGAACAAGCATCAGGTCGCTCCGATCTAACAAGTATGGACTGGAATGAGTTACGACCTATGTTAGGTCGCGAAGAGGGGTTACGACCTATGTTAGGTCGTAGAAGCAGGTTACGACCTAGGTTAGGTCGCTGAAGCTTGAAGCCGTAGATTCTTCATGCCGCTTTACTCTATGCCGCTGATTCTTTAGGTCGCTCGAGCGAGTTAACGACCTATGCAAGGTTAAACATTGGAGGAAGCATGGGTTGCTTTTGAGCGAATTAAAGAACTCTTGACGTCAGCACCAATTCTAGTATTACCAGATTTTCAGTTAGTATTTGAACTACATACTGATGCATCCAAGGTTGGGATTGGAGGAGTGTTGAGTCAGAGGGGACGTCCTATTGCATATTTCGGTGAGAAGCTATCGGGAGCGAAGATAAGATATAACACGTATGATGTGGAATTTTATGGTGTTGTACAAGCCATTAAACATTGGAGACATTACTTATTTCACAAGGAGTTTGTGCTATACACTGATCATGAGGCTTTGAAACATCTACAAGGGCAAGAGAAGATTTCAGCAAGGCATGTATCGTGGATTGCATACCTGCAACAGTTAACGTTTGTTGTGAAACATAAATCTGGAGTCACAAACCGTGTAGCGGATGCGTTGAGCAGAAGAAACCATTTATTAACTACAATGAAGATTGAAGTGACGGGGTTTGAAATACTTCCAGAATTATTTGTTGATTATCCTTACTTTGCGAAGTGTGTAAAGGAAGTAAAGAAGGGAGAGACGGATGAGTTTATGATGGTAGATGGTTTTCTATTCAAAGGAAATCGATTGTGCATACCTGATTGTAGTTTGAGAATGAAGATTGTGAAGGAGCTACATGAAGAAGGCCACGTGGGTAGAGACCGTACATTACAATTGGTTTCACAGTTATATTTCTGGCCTACTATAAGAAGAGAAGTTGAAAGATTGGTGGAGAGATGTCATATCTGTCAAGTTTCGAAGGGAACAGCGACGAATGCGGGGTTATATATGCCATTGCCTGTACCTACTAAACCTTGGGTTGATGTGAGTATGGACTTTGTTTTGGGATTGCCGAGAACGCAGTGAGGTAATGATTCTATTTATGTGGTGGTTGACCGATTTTTGAAAATGGCACATTTTATTGCTTGCAAGAAAACGGCGGATGCTGTTCATGTCGCTCAGTTATTCTTTAAGGAGGTGTATCGATTGCATGGGCTACCTAAATCGATTGTTTCCGACAGGGATACTAGATTTCTAAGTCATTTCTGGCTAAGTTTGTGGAAGTTGGTCGGAACGAAGCTGAATTTTAGTAGTTCCTATCATCCGCAGACGGATGGACAGACGGAAGTTATAAACAGATCATTGGGAAATTTGTTACGATGCCTTGTAAAGGACAATCTGAAGAGTTGGGATGTGAAGTTATGTCAAGCGGAGTTTGCTCATAATCATGCTATCAACCGTAGTATGGGTTTCAGTCCGTTTCAAGTCGTTTATTCAAGTTTACCAAAGGGGCCGTTAGATTTAACGACAGTACCACAACCGAAGGGGACAGTTAAACGGGCTATTGATTTTGTTGATGGATTGGCAGAATGTCATAAAATCGTTCAGGAACGATTGGAGAAAGCAAATGAAAAGTATAAACGATCGGCGGATTTGAAGCGAAGAAGCGTTGCATTTAATGAAGGAGATTTAGTATATGTTGTACTAACGAAGGATCGTTTTCCAATGAGAGCGTACAATAAGTTGAAAGCTCGAAAAATCGGTCTAGTGGAAATTTTGAAGAAAATCAATGAGAACGCATATCAGTTGAGATTACCGGATGATGTTCATACTTCCGATGTTTTCAATTTCAAGTATTTGATTCCGTATCATGGAGATAAGCATATTGTAGAAGACAACGGTGCAAATTCAAGGACGAATTTTTGTCAACCAGGGGAGGATGATGCAGCGTGATCCACTAAGTCATCGGATTTGAGTCACACAGAAATTTTAGGTCGCGCCCGCCCTAGTGAAGTTTTAGGTCATTCACGACCTAGTGCAGTTTTAGGTCGTTCACGACCTAGTGAAGGTCGCTTCCGAGTTAATGAGATCAGTGTTAAGGAAGGCAAGCAACTAAACGAACAAGCATCAGGTCGCTCTGATCTAACAAGTATGGACTGGAACGAGTTACGACCTATGTTAGGTCACGAAGAGGGGTTACGACCTATGTTAGGTCGTAGAAGCAGGTTACGACCTAGGTTAGGTCGCTGAAGCTTGAAGCCGTAGATTCTTCATGCCTCTATACTCTATGCCGCTGATTCTTTAGGTCGCTCGAGCGAGTTAACGACCTATGCAAGGTCGCTGATGGAGGTTATTACGTTGAGTCGTAACTTTGTTAAGTCGCTTATGTACTAAGTCATTATGTTGTATTTCTGCAAGTGATAGGTCGTTCATGACCTTAGTGTTGTATTGTTAGGTCGCTGCCGACCTATGTGTTGGGTCGTTATTTGTTAAGTCGTATGGTGTATGTTTCTTATGTCGTAACTTGTATTGTTTTAGGTCGTGTAACGTGATGTAGTAAGTCGCGTGGGTTGTAAAGTGTTAAGTCCTGGTCGCGTCTGTTAAGTCGTTGCCGACCTAAGCATTGTCAATGTTGAGTCGCTATTGTGTTGTAACTATGGGTTAGGTCGTTGACGACTTATACTAAGTCAAAGGTCGTAAGTCGTGCGTCTGTTAGGTCGTTGCCGACCTAAGTGTTGTACAGTTTTGTGTGGCGTGAATTGTAAGCCTATAAATAGGCATGTTGGGTCATTTGTAACTCTTGGTTGATTTTGAATAAAAACTTTTGTTTGTTAGCTTTGTGCTTTCAATTAAATTGGTAGTTGAGTGTAATCTCCTATCTCCTCTTGCGGAATTCGAGTACGCTCAGATCAACGATCGTAGAAGCCGATTCACGGAATCTAGTGTGCTAGATAAACGTGCGAAGAATCGTAGATCTGTAAACACGGTATAGTGCGCTATCAACGTGTTTGAGATAGCTAGAATTCGGTATTTTTGGATCAACGAATTTGGGCATTTCGGTATCTTCTATTCCATCAATTGCTACTTTCATCGATTTATTCATTTTGTTATTTCCGTTGCTGCATCAATGGGTTAGGGTTTCAACGTGATCGGCTGGTGACGTGTACGTATAATTAGTATTTTATTCATTTTTATATTTTAAATTGTTCAATCGTTCTAAATTACATAACTTTTACATACGAGGTCTGTTTTACGCGCGGTTTGTTCCACTGCGATCATATTGAAATTCCGGACATTTTGATGCTGGTTTGGTCAAATTCAGGGACTGTTTGAATTTGGGCTCTAAATTTGATTTTATATCGATTTAAATTCAAAGATGAGTGTTTTAACTCACTCACGGCTTCTAAACTTTCTTAAGTTAGTTAAATAAAATTTATGCAGTGATTAGAAATTTATTTATGGATGTTTGGTGTAATGTAAATCGTCATTCCAGTTGATTTGAATTTATTTGAATCTAATTGCTATTTAATTTAATATTGAATTTAAATTTCCAGTTAATTATCTGTTATTGATAATTAGTTGAAATTTATTAATTGAATTGGATGATTGTGATGGATGTTTGGTTGTTGATATTGGATGATTAGATGTTATGTTTGATTTATATAATGTTCTCACTCTGCAAGTTCCTTTAGTTATTATTAGGAAAATCATTATGGGTTGAAATGATATATACCCGAACGATCTATAGATTAGGGAAAAATTGTTATGGGTTGAAATGATAGACTCGAGCGATTTATCGATTTTTATTTACTTCGGGATTACGGTTTGAAATGGTATATAACAGTAAAATTGTAAATTGCGGATTGAAATGATAAATATCCGTATCACTTGACCATAGGGTAGAGAATTATATACGAACACCGGATTGGTTAAATTAACCGATTTTAAATCCTTAATTTTTGAATTTAGTTAAATGATATTTTGAAATAAAGCTTTGATTCAAGTAAATTGAAGTATTATCGAAATGCAAGTTTAATGTTGAGACTGGATTTGGTTTAAAGGAATTGTTTAAAGGTGTTAAATTGAAATTTTAAAGTTGAATTTTGAAGTATAATTGAAATTTGTCGGAATTGAGTAAATAGGGATATAAAAGCGATATGGGAATTAAATAATTTATTGAGAATTTCGATTGAAAGATTTGAAATTGGGTTTTGTCGATTTGGAAATTCAAATGGTCCAGATGTGTTGAAATGAAATAAATAGTTTAAATTGATACTAATTTCAAATCCATATTTTTAATATAAACTGTTTTAAAATATATTATTTTAAAATTTCTAATTATTAAGATTTTCAAATTTATTAAACTATTTAACCAATATTAACTATATATAAATTATTTTAACCTATTTCAAGCCAACATAATTTATTTTAAACTAATTAAACCATTTTAATTTATTTTAAATCAAATTAATCTATTTTAAAGCTATTTAATCTCTTTTAATTATATTTAATCTATTTTAAATCTATTTAACTATCTCAAATCAATTTTTAAAAATATTATTAAATCTATTTTAAATATCTTAAAGTATTTTAACTATTTAACAATCTATTTAAACTATTTATAACTACCTAAACTACTTTTTAAAATTTCAGACCGTGTGAAGATAAAGTATTTATATTTAAAATCCTTAATAATGATACAACCTAAGTTGTAATTGGGAATTGATACCTCTTTGAAAATTTACATATTGAGTAAATATGATTTTTGAAAGTGAATATAGTTTGAAAGTGAATATGATTTCGAATTGATATGGTTTTGAAATTGAATATGATATTTTTAAATAAATGGTGAATTGACTTTTGAAATGTAAAAGAACCATCCGGTGTGAAATAAGAGATTGGTTGTTAAAGAGACCGGGATCGAATATTGCCATATTCTCTGCCAATACCGAAAACCACATTGACAACTGTGTATGTGGTGGATCAGAAATGAAGTAGGAGGGTTTGGTGAATGATTTCTGTATGATGTAAGACGTGACCCTGACTCCCGTGAGTCAGCTTAGATGTGCTAAAACAGGAGCTACGCCGGGCCAAGTGAGGTCATTCCTCCTGCCGGACACATTTCTTCGATACCATTTCTGTTGCTTTATGATTGATTTGGTGGCCACCCTTGATTTTGATTTGGGAGTGTGTTCCGAGGTGGGCGGTAGTAGCTGCTATGCGTTACCACCAGTCCAGATCCGCAATTGGTATATCTACCCTGCATTGCCTCGAGTGCCGTGTTCACTTGCCATAGCGTGCCTTCTACGAGTTTGTTTTGTACCATACCTATGGAGTGCTCTTTGATAGTCCTCCAGTTTACGGAGGAATTATGGTACTTTATAGACTATGGGAATATATAAAAATGTGTTAAGGGGGATATGGGTAATGCCTTAACGCTATTTTAATACTTTTACTTTACTGTAGACATATTATAATAGCGTATTGTACTACATAGTAGATAGTTTAAGGAATCCTTAGGAGATGTGAATCCCGAACATCTCTTAAGTTACTACACCCACGTAGACACTGGATAGGAGATGTCAAACCCCATAAACATCTTTGACGCCTTTACACACATATTTACCGTTGATTTAACTTACATAAGATCTTTTAGTTCTGACTCGAGTGTTTTGTCTTTTCAATTTGTTCGGGTCAGCCTGAGCATTTCAGGGTTGAAGACCTTATTTCTGGAGGACGAAGATGAAGATTTGTACTATTATTATTTATGATATGTATTCCACTGCATCATGTTGTTCTGCTGCATTGTTATTTATCCCAGTTGTATGTAACTTTGATTCTGTGTTGTATAAGTATAATCAAATGTTTTGTAAACAGCTTCATGAACTGTTATTTGATTATTACATTTTTTCATTCCGCTGCGAAATTCTGTTTTGTTTTTTTTCTTTCACTTCTTTTTCTTATTTACCCCAATAACAATCTACTCTTTTGTTTGGTTTGAGTCTGACGTGTGTAGTTTTTCGTCGATTTAAACTGTCTAAAAAGGCTGGACGTTACAGTCACGGTATTATTATTTTACTTGTGAAAATAACTTCTGGTAGAATAGCCAAAGAAAGAAAAGAAAAATTATAAAATAACTTGGGAATTATGGGATCTGGTGCTAAATTTTGTTCTCTGCTGCACCAACAGTCTAACAGTGTGCATATTTTATGCGCAGAGGCAGAGTGGTACACATGTAGTAAAACTACTTCACTATTGATGCCAATATTTATTTATGATTTATTCACGTGTGCTTGCAAACATATGAGAAAAAAAGGTTCAATTTTAATGATTTACTATTACCCCAAGCTAGCTGGTGGCATTAAAGAAATTTTAGTAACTTAAATTCAAGTTTACTACTAAAGTTCAACAATTAAAATGTAGAATCAAAATGTGCATAATTTAATTTTTTTTTACTTCAGCATTCAAGTATGAAGGACTACACTTTCAAAAAAATTATGAAGGACAATAAGTGTGAGCAATTGTATTTTTAATATGCAATACGAAATTTAGGCTGATTTGAAAAACATAACAAACATGGTCAAAGTGTTCCATGTAATTATATAGTATGGTGGATCGATTATACAAATGACAAGTATATGACTAATTTAAACTATATTGTATCAACATTAAAATATGCAAATAAGAATAATCACACCAGGGATTTTATACTGGTTTGGACCTCCCATCCTACGTCCAGTCCCGAAGCTCCTCTTCGGAATTTCCTTTTACCGAATAACCCTCACTTCACCTGGAGTAACAGGTTTACAATAGCAGAGTTTCATTGCCAACTGTGTGTTCTCTATTACACAGATTTTGACTATATAGTGCAAATGCTTCCAATATATATATATCTAGAGATTGTTGTCTATGAGGAACTGTATATTTGGAAGTGTAGAGTACAAGTATAGATTGCTAGAGATAAAGAATATATCAGAGTATAAGAGTAGAAAGCGCAAGTAAGTCAGGTGAAATCTTCTCTTGAATTTCTAATGTTATTTATAGTGGTAGAGAGATCCTTTGTGTAGTTTCATCTGTTAGCAAGTGCTCTAAGGTCGCTTCCAATGGTGATGAAGAGTTGCAGTGAAGAGGAGCGATCGTGTCTTTTCAAATATGACAGTTGTAGTTTGAATATACACAGCCGAGTTCAAAATCAGACGTCTGGAAAATATTTCAGACATCTGGTCTTCATATATTTTTTGTATAAAGTTGCTTGTCAGACGTCTGAGTATATTTACCAGACGTCTGGTTTTGAGTGATATGCGAACCAGAGAATTCAGTCAGACGTCTGGTAAGTGTACTCAGACGTCTGGATTTGTGCATGTTGCTTTTCCTGTGCCTGTATCATTCCTTTTCCAATTATCTCGACTTGTAGCCTCTTGATACTTCTTTTAAGTCTTTGTTCTTGTCTCTTTGGTGATGTTACTTTACTAATTACCTGTAAATATAGATATATATGCATGCCCGATTTCCATTGTATAGTCATTATCATCGAAACCATAGAATTGATTTCCTAACAATCTCCCCCTTTTTGATGATGACAACTATTCAATGTACTTATATATAGATTATAAATCTCCCCCTGAATATGTGCTTATTTTGATTTTTTTATGATTATACTTATATTTCTCCCCCTTTGGCATTATCAAAAAGAATTATAAAATTGAATCCAACCTTCAAAACAAACAAAGAAAGTTTCATTAAACTTGAAATATGATTACAAGCATAGACTTGTACAAAAGTTGAAAATCTAAAAACATAAGATCTAAGGTTCCGTAAATCTATGATTCCTTTGGAGAGGTTTTATTTTTATCATCTTCCTTTGGTTGTTCTTCTTTAGAAGTGCTAGCCTTTGAAGGAGATGTCAAAGCTTCTTTGAGTGGTTCATCCTCAGAGAGTTTTGAATGTTTTGCGGGAGGAGAAGATACTGGGGTTGGCTAATCATCAGAAGGTGGTGTTGGACTACGAACTCGTTGTAGTACTTCTTTAAGAACCTTCAAGATAGTGGAAAGAGGTTCCTCAACAGTGGCTAGGCACGTAGCAAATGATAGTTCAAAGTTGACAATTCGCTTAGCCAAAATCTTTTGATTTTGAGATAGAATTTGTTGGTTTCGTAGAGTGAGATCTCGAACGCTTTCGTTTGGATTTGTATCCGTTCGAGTCTCCATTATTTCCTCTTGTCCCGGATAATCAAAGGTGCAGGAGGGGGAGGAGTGACTTCTCGATGTTGTTCCTCCTCTAGGGATGGATCAATGTGAGGTTGAGGAGGAGGCTCAACTCTTCTAGATTGATGATTGTGCATCCAATCTTCGAATGACATAAACTCTGGAGGGGATTTGGGTAGATGCATCAGAGAGAAGAACTTAGTGGAAGCATACTTAGGCGAGATTTCTTCGAATGTAGATAGATAGGATGGGATATTATGTGAACGAAGAAGCCTCATAATATAAGTTGGATAAATAATTGACGGCCTTAATCAAGTCCAAAAATGCTTTAGCTCGTCGAAGGTAAATTTGGCCCAATTTATTCTTGTTCCACTATACAGAGCATATAGGACTTTACGCTCTAATTCGGTGATTTTCTCGTGACTACCCATTCGTGGAATAATTGTGTTAATTATCATTCGGGTTAGAAGTCGAGCTTTTGGACGTAGAAACTTGGAGGCAAATTTTGGAATTTCGTCCTCCCAAATTTGGTGAGTTATATTGTTCCGTGGCTTGAAGCGCATATCCGAAATATTATATAGATCTTCTCCTGTGTCAGAGCATCCTAGTGTGCGACCTATTATACCTAGAGTTAATCTAATCATGATTCCATATACACTAGACCAAAGCCAGTTATCCTCATTTTCAGTGTTCCACACTGAAGTACTGTCTAAATTCGTATAGAATAAAAATATGGCTAATTGATCTATTTGAACATCATTAGGGGTAAAAGAAATTAGGGTTTCTAACCCGGCAGTTTCACATAGTTCATCGAGGTTATACATAGGGAATTTAAGAAGATTGTAGAATGGACCTATGTGGAGTTTTTTCTTTTGGATGTCTTCGTACCTTTTGATGGAATGCGGTGCTTTATTCATCCACCTTTCGATCTGTTCATCGGAGCATACCTAAGGATTTGAAGATGAAGCCGGTTGGTCTTGTTTTCTCTTTAACATCTTGGCATTCTTTGTGTGAGGAGGCATTTTGATTAGTCTTTCTTATAAACGAATATTTAGAAGAATAATCGTCTCTGAGAAAGTCATAGGGTATAAAAAAATTTAGATAAAAGTGAAAAAAATGATGTTATCTGGTCGATTATAAGCAGTCGATTAGGAATCAGACGTCTAGATTAGAGATCAGACGTTTGGTTTGCCCTAATTTGAGTGCTGTAGATAAAATTAGACGTCTGGCTTTTTGATGTAGACGTCTGGTTTTATCGAATTTGAAAATTCGTAGAGACAGAGAACTATGGCAGACGTCTGGATCTTAGTTCAGACGTCTGAAATGTTCTGATTTTTCTTTGTAGCAGACAGAGCAAAATTTCAGACGTCTGGAGGGTGTATCAGAAGTCTGACATACGCATAGTTCTTAATTTTGAGATGTATATCATTGTGTCAGACGTCTGAATACAAGAGGCAGATGTCTGAAATAAGCAGTGTGACTAATAATAGCTTTAAAAATTGATGGTTTTGCTTATTTCTTGAATCTTTATAACAAGTAATTTTATTGTTATATAAAAATAACAAATAATTATATATACATACAAGTATAATTTATTTTGATGGCGATGGAGTTTTGTGATCTCCCGAGTTGTCATCCCTCCATGGTTTAAGCGGAGACCATATATTACCACGTTCGTGGGTTCTCTGAGAGCCCGAAAATCGTCTAGGCGATGGATCCGAAGGAGTACGATATGAAGACGAGGGATCTAAAGAACTACTAGGTTTTGGGAGTGGATCATGGACATCTATCTTTCATGACGAACAAAACTTCATTGCTACTTGTTCCAAAAAGCTTAGGCGACGTGCTGTGACTTTTTGCTCAAAATATAGTTCTCTTTGAAGATCTATCTGTTGTTTCCGATAATGATGAATTTCATCAATTTTTTCCTTTGTATTGGGAGATATAAATAGAGATCTTTTGGTCATTTTGTTATCAGGAGTAAATCCCATATGATATGAAGTCCACCTATGCGTTGGTTTATGAATTGGTGTGGGTGTAGGAAGTCGCTGGGGTGTATCAACCGAGCTATCTGGTAGGCATTGAGATGGAGATAAAAGAGTTATCAGAAGACATGGCTATATTTTGTTTGATGAAAAATAAGAATTGTATTGATATATTTTTCATTTGAAGTATGGCATTTTATATATGTTAAAAGTTTATTTTTAGAGAAACTAACTATCTAAAAAAAAGGGTGTATGAATTAATGATTATAATTTGTGGATAGAAAAATACTTGACTAAATATAAGCTATATGAAGCAAGAATTATTCAGTAATAAGATCATGGAGAGAGCAAATCCCTAAATCACGTCGGAGTTTAATAAAAGTTTGTTCATTTAATGGTTTTGTAAAGATATCAGCTATCTGATTTTCGGTATTTACGTATTCTAATAAGATATTCCCTTTTTCAACATTGTCTCGTAAAAAATGATGTCGTATATCTATATGCTTAGTTCGTGAGTGATTGACAAGGTTTTTTGATAAATTTATTGCACTTGTGTTATCATAATATATTGGAGATTTATTGGTACTTTTGCCGAAGTCCATAAGTGTTTGTTGCATGTATATTACATGTGCACACGGTAGAGCTGCTGAAATATATTCGGCTTCGCAAGTAGATAAAGAGACACAATTTTGTTTTTTGCTAAACCATGAAACTAATGATTGTCCGATAAAGTGACATGTTCCACTAGTACACTTACGATCTGTTCTACAGCCTCTGAAATCTGCATCACTATATGAGACTAGTTCAAACGATGATCCTTTAGGGTAAAACAAACCATAATCTCTAGTACTAGATAGATAACGTAAGATACGCTTAACAGCTCTTAGATGAGATTCTTTTGGTTTTGCTTGAAATCGAGCACAAAGGCATACACTCATCATAATATCGGGTCGATTGGCCGTTAAATAGAGTAAAGAGCCAATTATGCTTCGATATAATTTTTATCAAAGTCTTTTCCATTTTCATCTTTTTCTAAATGAACAGTAGTACTCATTGGTGTTGGTTTGCTTGAAATTTTATCCATTCCAAAGCGTCGTAATAAGTCGTTACAATATTTTTCTTGGTGAATAAAAATACCATTTTCAAGTTGTTTTATTTGTAAACCTAAAAAGAAATTTAATTCTCCCATGTGAGACATTTCAAATTCATTTGTCATAATTGTTGAGAATTGACTACATAGATTTTCATTAGTTGAACCGAAAATAATATCGTCTACGTAAATTTGCACAACTATAATATCGTTATCTTCTCGTTTAATGAATAAAGTTGTATCAATTTTACCTATTTGAAAACCCGATGAAATTAAGTGATTTTTAAGTCGTTCGTACCAAGCTCAAGGAGCTTGTTTTAAACCATATAAAGCTTTTTGTAATTTAAATACATGATCGGGATATTTTTCATGAGTAAATAAAGGAGGTTGTTCAACATATACGTTTTCTTTAATAAAACCATTTAAGAAAGCACTTTTGACATCCATTTGAAACAATTTAAAATTGTGATGATTTGCAAAAGCAAGTAAGGTTCGTATGGCCTCGAGTCTTGCTACTGGTGCAAAAGTTTCGCCATAGTCGATGCCTTCTTCTTGATTATAACGTTGAGCAACTAAACGTGCTTTATTTCTTACAATATTTCCATTCTCATCAGCTTTGTTTTTAAATACCCATTTTGTTCCTATAACTGATTGGTCTTCAAGTCTTGGAACTATTTCCCAAACATTACTACGTTCAAATTGATTTAATTCTTCTTGCATAGCCATTATCCAAAAGTTATCTTTTGAAGCTTCTTTATAATTTTTTGGTTCAAGATTTGATACAAATGCTACATGGTTTATTTGATTAAGTTGATTTCTAGTTACTCTAGAATTGAGATCTCCAATTATATCATCTTTCGGATGATTCTTAAGAATCTTAGGGGATAATATTAAAGTGTTATTTTGCATGTTTGTTTCATTATTAATAGAATTTGTTGAATTTGTTATTGGAATAGTCTCTTCTTCATCATTAGTATGATTGTTAAATAAATTTTCGTCGAACGAAACATGTAAACTTTCTTCAATAGTGTTATTTCGTTTATTGAAAATTCTATATGCTTTGATACGATCAGAATATCCAACAAAAATACCTTCATCGGCCTTCGGATCAAATTTTACTAAGTTATCTTTTGTATTTAATATAAAGCATTTTGAACCGAAAGTTTTAAAGTATGATACTTTATGTTTTCTTCCAAAAAATATTTCAAAACAAGTTTGTTTAGTCATCGGGCATATGGTTACTCGATTTAATACGTAACAAGCTATGGCAATAGCTTCTGACCAAAAATGTTTTGGTAAACCGCTACTATTTAATAATGTTCGTGCACATTCTTATAACGTACTATTTTTTCTTTCTACTACACCATTTTGTTGAGGTGTTCGAGGAAAAGAAAAATTATGGCTTATTCCTTTCTTATTGCAAAAATTAGTAAAAAGATCGTTTTCGAATTCTCCTCCATGATCACTTCGAATATTCTTAATTTTCAAGTCCATTTGTGTTCTAATTCTTTTAGCAAATATTTTAAACATTTCAAAAGTATCGCTTTTATGTTTTAAAAATAGGGTCCATGTATACCTTGAAAAATCATCAACTATGATGAAAACATATTTGTTGTGATTCATAGATCATATTTGTGTTGGACCAAATAAATCTAAATGTAATAATTCTAGTGGTTGTTTTGTAGAAATATTATTTTTAGATTTAAAAGAAGTTTTCTTTAGTTTTCCAATTTGACAATCATCACATAAATTTTCTACTTTGTAATTTATTTTAGGTAAACCTCTGACTAACTCATATTTTGCCAATTTATTAATATTTTTCAAGTTGATGTGACAAAAACGTTTATGCCATAACCATGGATCATTATGTTTGGCGGTTAAACATAAATTTGAATTTTTATTAATATTCATGTTTAATACATAAATATTTTTGTTTCTAAAACCTTCAAATATAAGTTGTTTGTTATTATCTAAAATATTACATCTATCTTTTTCGAAATTTATTTGAAAGCCTTTGTCGCATAATTGACTAATGCTTAGTAGATTGTGTTTTAGATTTTCTACTAATAAAACATTTGTAATAATAGGAGAGTTAGAAATACCAAAATTGATGACTTCTCCAGTGCCAACGACATATCCTTTTGAATTATCTCCAAAGGTTACCCTTCCACCATCGATGTATGTTATATTTGATAACATTTTTGAATTTCCAGTCATATGCTTGGAGCATCCGCTATCTAGTATCCATTTCTCCTTATTTTTTATTTTGGGCACCTGCAAAATAAAAGTTGTTTTAATTGGTACCCATATATTTTTGTTAGGGTCCTAATTGTTAGGAGAAGGTAGCCATACCCATGATGGTTTGGTACCTTTGTAAATATAATTTTTATTATAAACTACATTCTCTAAGAAATTATCAATATGTTTTTCTTTAATCAAATTATTATTTGTCTTAGGAATCTAAATCTTCATAGTTTTGGCATTCATTTTAGACTTAGATAAACTTTTGGTTTTTGTGTAATTTTTTTTTTCTTCATTTCCTTTTTGTTTAGAAATATTTTTAAATCCTATTCCATTTCTATTTCCAGATGGTTTTGAAGTTTTGATAAGATTTTCCAAATCTTGTTTCCCTTTATTAAATTTTGAAACATTATTTGTGATTTTATCTAATTTTTCTTTTAATCCTAAATTTTCAATTTTCAATATTTCAATATTGCTTTCTAAATTGACCTTTTCTTTTAGTAAATCATCCTTTACTATTTTAGTATTTTCAAAATCAATAATAATAGCCTTACTCTCTATCAAATTATTTTGAATTTTTTCTTGAGATAATTCTTGTTCTTCTTCTAAGATAAGTTTTTCATCTTTTAACATTCCTACTTCAAGTTCTAATCTATTTATTTTAGCTATATATTCTTTGTTCAATTTTTTAATTTGTCTAAATTTATCATCTAATTCCATTCTAAGTTCTAATAGTTCGTCATAGCTAAGTTCCGGACATACCTCATCAGTTTGTGCCGTAAAACACACATTGGCTTGTTCTCCATCACTATCACTATCAGTTTCAGATGATGATGAATCTGAGTCTTCCCATGTTACTTTAAAAGCCTTCTTCTTCTTGAATTTTTCAAATTTGTTCTTCTTTTTATCATTATTGAGTTTAGGGCAATCCTTCTTCATATGTCTGTATTGATTACATTCATAGCACTTAATTTGAGATAAGTTTATTGTGTTGGACTTCCCTTCTTTTTGAAATTTTGTCATCTTTCTAAATTTCTTGAATCTATTATAATTCTTGGCAATGAAGACTATCTCTTCTTCGTCTAAATCAAAGTCATCATTTTTGGTTGCTGGAAATGCTATGTTCTTCTTTTCTGAATTTAGTTCTTTTCGTGCCTGCAAATTATCTTCATATGACATTAAATTTCCTATCAACTCTTCAGTTTTGAGAGTAGAGAGATCATTAGCTTCTTCAATAGCTAATACTTTCCTTTCCCAATCTGGTGTCAAAGAGTTGAGTATTCAAGAAACTAAATCAAAATCGGTAAATTTAACTCCTAATGCCATAAGATCATGTTGGATAGTTTGAAATCTAGAATACATATAAACAATAGTTTCATTTTGCTTCATTTTAAATGATGAAAATTGGTTTTGCAAAATTGAAATCTTAGTTTGTTTGACCTTTGTTGTACCTTCGTGTGTGATTTGTAAAGTACGCCAAATGTCAAATACAGTTGTACATAACATGACACGTGAAAATTCATTTTTATCTAGAGAGCAAAATAAAACATTCATAGCTTTAGCATTGTTTGATGCTGAGGTCTTTTATGCATCAGTCCATGTGTTCATAGCAGTAGTAGGTGCTTCATATTTATTTTGAGTGGCTGACCAAATTTCTAGACCATTAGCTTCCATAAAAATTCTCATACGTGTTGACCAATATGCATAGTTAGAACCATTAAAAAGTGGTGGTCATGTTGTGGATTGTCCTTCTTGAAAGATACTTGCCATATTAAAATGATTCAAAAACGTGTTACTGTAATTTGATCCAACCTTGCTCCGATACCAAATGTAATTCTATAGTATGGTGGGTCAATTATACAAAAGACAATTATATGACTAATTTAAACTATATTGTATCAATATTAAAATATGCAAATAAGAATAATCACACCAGGGATTTTATACTGGTTCGGACCTCCCGTCCTACGTCCAGTCCCGAAGCTCCTCTTCGGAATTTCCTTTTACCGAATAACCCTCAATTCACCCGGAGGAACAAGTTTACAATAGCAGAGTTTCTTTGCCAACTGTGCGTTCTCTATTACATGGATTTTGACTATATAGTGCAAATGTTTCCAATATATATATCTAGAGATTGTTGTCTATGAGGAACTGTATATTTGGAAGTGTAGAGTACAAGTATAGATTGTTAGAGATCAAGAATATATCAGAGTATAAGAGTAGAAAGCGCAAGTAAGTCAGGTGAAATCTTCTCTTGAATTCCTGATGTTATTTATAGTGGTAGAGAGATCCTTTGTGTAGTTGCATTTGTTAGCAAGTGCTCTGAGGTCGCTTCCAATGGTGACGAAGAGTTGCAGTGAAGAGGAGCGATCATGTCTTTTCAAATATGACAGTTGTACTTTGAATATACACAGCCGAGTTCAAAATCAGACGTCTGGAAAATATTTCAGACGTCTGGTCTTCATATATTTTTTGTATAAAGTTGCTTGTTAGACGTCTGAGTATATTTACCAGACGTCTGGTTTTGACTGATATGCGAACCAGAGAATTCAGTCAGACGTCTGGTAAGTGCACTCAAGCGTCTGGATTTGTGCATGTTGCTTTTCCTATGCATGTATCATTCCTTTTCCAATTCTCTCGACTTGTAGCCTATTAATACTTCTTTTGAGTCTTTGTTCTTGTCTCTTTGGTGATGTTACTTTACCAATTACCTGTAAATATAGATATATATGCATGTTTGATTTCCATTGTATAGTTATTATCATCGAAACCATAGAATTGATTTCCTAACATTCCAAACATCAACAGGCTAGTGTTGTACTTACAATCATTTAGCAAGATATGGCTTCTGGCAGCTCCTAAGCATTCACTACATAGCACTATTGTACCTTTTAGCTCTTGACAGTTCCTGCGTATTGTATTATCGATTTTGGTCATTGATGCTCAATATTAAATGTATAAAATAAATATACTCCAGAAAACTTTATGAAAGACAAAAAAATATACTTCAGTTTCATTGATACATAACACATAATGGAGTTCAATAGAACCAACTAAGATGACAGTTGGTAAAATTTATGTACTACCATCAAGCAAGAGCAAATTTTAATATATACTATAATAAACCAGAAAATGAAAATCAAGAGAAAATTTACGTTTAGCATTTATAATACTAGTTCAAAATTAGTTTAGAACTAACAGTACTAAATTTAGTTAAGCTGTGACCATGGAAAATTTGTAAACTAGTTCAGAACTAACAAAAAGTATGCAAATTCAATATTGAATCAAGTACAAACAAATACGACAGAGCTGAACCTTTTAGTCCTTTTATAGTTTAGATTATTTCATATAATTTGTATGACTGTGTGATGGAATATGAAATAAAATTGTACATGGCTATGGATGATAATTACATGGGATATCAAGTTAATATATAACAAGCTTTTTACACGTGTCCAACCAATGGCGAAGAAACTAAGCAGTAGTGACACGATAAAAAAATACATTTAATTTATATGAACACCAATGCTTATTGCACTGGAAAACTAATTTATGCAGTCTTGTTTTGTTGCCATTTAGTGGTGTACTTTCAAATAATTAATACATAGTCAATAAACTCCAAAGAATCCTAATGTAGTTGTACATACTGCAAAAAGTATGCTGCATATCACACTAAAATTTCCTAAGCATAATAAATTATGTGTCCCTACAGGTATGACAAAAATGCATCCATATGGTGCTTTTCTTTAATGACACAAAGTTTATGATTGTAAAAATTACAAAAGCGTACAAACTGAAGTTTTAGGGTAAAATAAATATTCGTTCATTAAATTTAACCATTATACCTTGACCAGTGAAAAAAATTAACTGATAAGTGTTCAATGTGTTCCCTTTATTTGACTTATTATGGGCACTGTATAAATCACATTTTATTCAGACTACTGAGTTTGAATCCATCGAAGCGAAGCATATACATTTTGATCTTGCTGCAAAGATGTCTCTTACAGTTACTAATCCATGAAATGACCTAGTTATTCTAAAAAGTAAAATAACTCCAAACTTACTTGAGTTAGCACTCTATTTTAGCTGGACTTCTCCCTTTAGACGTTCAGCCCAGACAATAAGACCAAGAGTTGAACCACACTTGCCTTCCATCAATCCTGGAATGACACTCAGGCCACTTTCTACTGAAATGCGATGCTTCGAAAATGGTAGCCACATTATAACTTCAACTCAAACCTCTGAAAAAACCAGTAGACAAATCATATTTAGACTTAATCATCACTAAACGATGATACATAAAACTAACAGAACTCTTCAAAATTTAAACAATAAAAATATAAGAAAAATAGTCAAACCACATTTGGATGTAATAAATTAAACTAAGAAGCCATAACCTAATGTATAATGCTTCACATCATGTAATTTACTACTGACTTGGATAAGCTATACCCATCTGATGTTATTTGTCATATCGAATCTCACTAATCTTTGCCTCTGTTAAGACTACAAATTTTGTTACATGGATGTTTAAAAGAGTTTGGATCCATTACATGCCATGAAATTGTAGTTATATACTAGTGTCAAATGATAGTTATACTAGTGTCAAGTTCTTCTATCATTTAGACGATATCTCTAAATTTAATGAAATAAAGCAGATGCAATAAATTGACTAAAATAATAACATGTTGAATAATTCATTGTTAGTTAATTCATTGCTCGCATTAAAAAATCTAGCTAATTACTGCGCTAAACATAGATTTAATCATCATGCAATATTTTTCACGGTTAAACATATTAGTTTTCTTCTTTGTTTCAGTTTTGTTTATATGCAATATTTCACCGATCATGAAGAAGCTCTAGTTATGCGGTACTATTAACAAACAAACATAAAACAAACATAGCAATATTACATAGTGGACATGCACACGGTATCTAAATGCACCAAGAGATGATTTATTAACACAGGTGAATCCTATGTTATGCTCTGTAATCAACAAATTAACACAAATAGGCATAGCACTGAGATAAGGCACTCACCTATATTAATTATATGTACATTGATACTAACAGTAGTAGCAGCAAACACCTATATATTCACACATACACAATCAAATTATATTTTCAAACATCAATCTCAGTTCATGCTTTTATATATATATATAAATATATATATATATATATATATTGATGATTACTCAATCATCCTATATATAGCAAAATATACTATCACTTATTATAAAAAATTTCCCAACTATTTTTAAATAAAATTAGTAATCATCTTGTATATAATAAAAGTCTATCTTCTAACAATACAAAATAAAGCATTTAAATTTAAATTTTTGATATACTCACACCTGTGTGCACATATGTAGGTACACATATGTATATGTTCCAGAACAACTAATATTACACACTCTGACTTTTCAAAACTATTGACTTTTATGAAATAAACTTGAATTTATTTTAACAAAACTCGCATTACTTTCACAGTACCAACATCAATTTCCTAGTTATAGAGAGTCATTAAGTATTTGCTACACTTGATTAAAGGATGACAGAAATAACACAAGGTAGATACCTTATAGTAGTAATATGTATGTATCTAATTTCAATATAGCCAATCTTGTTTCATTTACATTTCAATATTATTTTCTAATTGAATTTGCTGAAAACTATTGACCAAACCAACAAAAATCATAGATCAAATTAAACTAAAATCAAATCAATTATAGATCAAATTACAATGGAAAAAAGATGACGCAGCGGATTACACAAAAACAATGTAGATCGATGGAAGTAGCAATCTGTGGATTGATGAATACAGAAATGCCCGAACTCGTTGATCCGAAGATACCGAATTCTAGCTATCTCGAACTCGTTGATCGCGCACGATACCGGGTTCAAAGATCTGCGATTCTTCACGCGTTGATCAAGCGCACTTGATTCCGCGAATCGGCTTCAACAATTGAAGATTCGAGCGCACTCGAATGTCGAAGGTGGAGATAGGAGATACACTCGACTACCAATTGTAATTGAAAGCACAAAGCTAACAAAAGAGAATTTTATTCAACAATCAACAACCTACAAAATGATACCACTTGCCTATTTATAGGCTACAACTCAACATGTCCAAAACAGAATAAAATTTCAACAACACTTAGGTCGTATACGACCTACGACCTAAAATAAACTTCACGACTTAACATCTCTGCCATCAGACTTCAGCGACTAATCATTCTTCGCGACCTGCTTCTGGCGACCTAAGGAAGTCGTAGCTCGTCCGCGACTTAAGTTTGCTCGCGAGCCAAGTTTGAACAAATCGCGACATAAGAAGTGCGGCATGCCAATCTGGAGCTCGCGACCTAGGGCTATTGATGCAGCGCAGAAAGTTAAAGTCATAGGTCGCTCACGACCTAAGAAGTTTGTAGGTCGCTCACGACCTAGCAAGGTAGAGGAGGGAGCAAGTAAGGCTGGGAAGAGTGGTCTAACGACCTATGATAAGTCGATAAGCAAGCTAAAGAGTGGCACAGTCCAAATTGGTGAAGTGTTAGGTCGCATACGACCTAACGAGGCTTTTAGGTCGCTTCAACGACCTACCGGAGTTTTGCAAGCTAACGAGATACTGGAACGACCTAACATGTTTTTAGGTCGCATACGACCTAACGAGCTAAGGCATAGGTCGTGGGAACGACCTAACATGTCACCAGGAAAAGAGCTACGACCTAACGGGTTCGAGTGTAATGAGCTAAGACGTGGGAATAAATCATTGGAGGATGAAGTCTTAGGTCGCTCATGACCTAACGCTATTTTAGGTCGCTTACGACCTAGTAAAGGCAGCACGCGTGTCAAAGGATTCAGCATGATGGCATGCGAACGAACTAAGAGGTTACGACCTAAGTTAGGTCGCAAGAAGCTAGGTCGTGGAGTTTTAAGTCGCGAAGACTTAGGTCGCGAAGTTCTTTCGGAAGCAGTTTCTTTAGGTCGCGAATCAAAGATCTGTCGTTCACCCTTAGGTCGCTCAAGACAGATGCCGTTCATTTTAGGTCGCTCGCTTCAGAGTTAAGTCGCGAAGATAGCTTTGTCGCTGCTGTTGAGTCATTGGGCCTGTTAAGTCGTAGGACGAAGGTTGTAGGTCGGAAACGACTTAAGTAATGTAACATGATGTGTTGTATCTTCCTTATGTTGTAATCTTTTAGGTCGTTTGTTGTATGTCGTATGCTTTGTTAGGTCGTGTACTTTTTAGGTCGCTCCATTATAGGTCGTGTACTTTTTAGGCCGTGTACTTTGTTGTAGGACGAAGGTTGCAGTACAACATGACGGTCGTGTACTTTTTAGGTCGCTCCATTATAGGTCGTAGGTCGTTCACGACCTAAGTACTTGTAATTTTTGAAATTTCTGTTGAAAAATTGTAACGCCTATAAATAGGCCGTGTAAGTCATTTTGTAAGGTTGTTGAATATTGAATAAAATTCTCTTTTGTTAGCTCTGTGCTTTCAATTTCAATTGGTAGTCGAGTGTATCTCCTATCTCCACTTTCGACATTCGAGTGCGCTCGAATCATCGTTTGTTGAAGCCAATTCACGGTATCTTGTGCGCAAGATCAACGTCGAAGAATCGTAGATCTCTTTCCCAGTATCTTCGGATCAACGAGACAGAGATAGCTAGAATTCGGTATCTTCGGATCAACGAGTTTGGGCATTTCAGTATCCATCAATCCATCGATTGCTACTTTCACCGATTGAAGATCTTTTTGATTAATCCGCTGCGTCAGTCTGGTATCAGAGCTTGTTCTAGCCAATCATAGCTAGATCGAGACTTGGAGCCTAATCATTTTGAAGTTTGAAGTGTAGATTTGAACACGGCCGAGAGTTTGAAGAATTGGGTCGTGCATTACTTTGAAGATTGAAGTTCGGATTTGTGATTGGGAGAAGTTGTGTTCATCGTGTTCATCGCGAAGTTGCAACAAAGTGGAAGTTTCCGATCCATTTCATTTTGGATCAAAGTTCGAATTGTGTTTGAATTTGAAGAGTTAGTGAAGTTTGATAATGCCGCCACGTAGAGCTAATCGTCA
Organism: Allium fistulosum; assembly: GCA_030737815.1. NCBI lineage: Eukaryota > Viridiplantae > Streptophyta > Magnoliopsida > Asparagales > Amaryllidaceae > Allium > Allium fistulosum. The sequence goes on from CM060903.1 coordinate 50,256,452, forward strand.
CCAAAATGTGGAAGACTTGTATAAGTGGGAAGATGCCGAGCAAATGGAGCAACGTATAAGTGACAAATTCAATGAGAAGTTGGATGAAGGCATTGGGCGATTAGAGAAGATGATGTTAGAGATGAATCAAAATCGGAGAAGGGTTTCACCTGAATCTAACCACGGAGGAAGTAGAGTCTCACCACAATCCAATCGAGAAAGAAGTATTGATGATGATCAAAGGCGTCGGAGGAACGTGAATGATCGTGAACGGAGGAATGTAGATAGAAGGGATGATGGTGGTAGACGTGAAGGGAGTAGAGATGTTGGTGGTCAGAATCGACATCGATATGCATCTGATTTTGAAGAAGAGTATGATGGTGGTAGTGTACGAGATCAAAAAAGAAATCACTCTGAGTATGATCACAAGTGGGAGTCGGGGATGAAGACTGAAATTCCTGAATTCAAAGGTGGTATGCAAGCGGAGGAATTTCTGGATTGGGTACCTAATGTTGAAGAAATTTTTGATTTCAAAGAAGTTCCAGAACATCGTAGAGTGAAGTTGGTTGCTACAAGGTTGAGGGGTAGAGCTTTGGCATGGTGGCAGCAAACCAAGCTTACACGTGAACGAATGGGGAAGTCAAAAATTGAATCTTGGGAGAAGATGAAGAAATTGATGAAAGCAACGTTCCTACCTTACAATTATCAGTCACTGATGTATTAACGTTTGCAGAATTTGAGGCAGGGCACAAAAACTGTTAATGATTATGCGGATGAGTTTTATCAGCTTATTGCGAGACATGATATTATGGAAACGAAAGAATAGCTGACACCGAGATTCATTGGGGGATTGAGAATGCAGATCCAGGATATGGTTAATATGTTCGATCCAAGATCTGTGGCAGAGGCACATCAAAAAGCGTTGGCTTGGGAGAAGCAGGGTAGACGAGGAGGTGGTGTGTTTACTAATTCTAACAATCAAGTGAAGGGTGTTAGTGGGAGTTCTAATGTTTCTAAACCTATTAGTAGACCAGTGGTGAAGGAGGCTGAGAAGGCAAAGTTTAACAATGGTTTCAAATGTTACAATTGCCAGGAATTGGGTCATAAAAGCAATGAGTGTCCAAAGCCAAAGAAGAGAACCATGATTGCAGAACTTGAAGATGAGGATGTTGATGGAGATTGTTCTAGGCCAGTTGAGGAGGATGAGCAGGATATTGCATCAGGAGATGAAGGTTGTAATCTAATGCTGAGGAGATCGTGTTTGACACCGAAGCAGGAGGAAGCTAGTTGGTTGAGGAGTAATATCTTTCAGTCGACATGCACTATACTGGGGAAGGTATGTAAATTTGTGATTGACGCAGGAAGCTGTGACAATATCATTTCCACTGAGGCTGTGACAAAATTGAAGTTGAAGACAGAGAAACATCCAAATCCATACAAGTTAGCATGGTTGAGAAAAGGAGGAGAAGTGAAAGTGGATAGACGAGTGCGAGTTCCATTCTCTATTGGGAAGAAATACAAAGACGAAAGCTGGTGTGATGTAGTAGAGATGGATGTTTGCCACTTACTATTGGGAAGACCATGGCAGTATGATCGCGCAGTACAACATGACGGTCGGACCAACAAATACAGTTTTATGTTTGAAGGCACAAAAATTATCCTAGTTCCGAAGAAGAGATCACAAGGAGAAAGTAAGTCAGAAGAGATTGAAGAGCTGAAAACTTTATTATCTTTGAAAGAGTTTGTTAAGGAGGTTGAGGAAGAGCCTGAAGTTTTCTTGTTGATTGGACGAGAGAGTCAAGAAGTGGTTGAAATACCAGAAGAAGTAAGACCAGTTCTGAAAGAATTTGACGATGTATTTCCAGAAGAGTTGCCAACGGAGTTACCGCCGTTGAGGGACATTCAACATCAAATCGATCTTGTTCAAGGAGCTGTGTTACCTCACAGACCGCACTACAGAATGAGTCCGAAGGAACATGAAGAGTTGCGGAGGCAAGTGGAAGAGTTGCTTGAACAGGGGCGTGTGCAGGAGAGTCTGAGTCCTTGTGCTGTACAAGCTTTATTGGTACCCAAGAAGGATGGGACGTGGAGGATGTGCACTGACAGTCGAGCATTGAATAAAATTACTGTGAGATATAGATTTCCAATGCCGAGGTTGGATGACTTGCTAGATCAATTAAGCGGAGCTACTATCTTTTCGAAGATTGATTTGAAAAGCGGATATCATCAAATTCGTATCAGACCAGGTGATGAGTGGAAGACTGCTTTTAAAACCAGGGAGGGTCTATACGAATGGTTGGTTATGCCATTTGGCTTATCAAATGTACCGAGTACTTTCATGAGGGTGATGAATCAGATTTTTGACCATTCATTGGGAAGTTTGTGGTGGTATATTTCGATGATATTTTGATTTACAATGGGAGCCCAGAGGAACATTTGAATCATCTGAGAGAAGTGCTGATGGTATTGCGACAAGAACAATTTTATGCTGCAACGAAGAAATGCGTGTTCATGACGCATAACGTTTTATTTCTGGGATATGTTGTGTCGGAAAGGGGAATACAGGTTGACCAGAGTAAAGTCGAAGCAGTTAGAAATTGGCCACAACCCAAGACGTTAACGGAAGTTCGTAGTTTTCACGGGTTGGCTTCATTCTATAGAAGGTTTATTCCACACTTTAGTAGTGTGATGGCACCTGTTACAGATTGCATGAAAGGAAAGCAGTTTGCATGGACAGAAGAAGCAGAGGATGCTTTTGGAAAGATCAAGGAGTTGCTGACATCTGCGCCAATTCTAGTATTACCTGATTTTCAGTTGTTGTTTGAGCTACACACTGATGCGTCCAAGGTTGGGATTGGAGGAGTGTTGAGTCAGAAGGGATGTCCAATTGCATATTTCAGTGAGAAGTTGTCAGGAGCGAAGATGAGATACAATACATATGATGTGGAATTTTATGCTGTTGTGCAATCTATCAAACACTGGAGACACTATCTATTTCAGAAGGAGTTTGTTCTTTACACTGATCATGAAGCGTTGAAGCATTTACAAGGGCAGGACAAGATTTCAGCAAGACATGCATCGTGGATTGCCTATCTGCAACAGTTTACATTTGTTGTGAAACACAAGTCGGGAGTGACGAATCGTGTGGCTGATGCGTTGAGTAGAAGAAATCACTTGTTAACTACATTAAAGGTTGAAGTGACGGGATTTGATATGTTACCAGAATTATTTGCCGATGATCCTTACTTTGCAAAGTTTGTTGATAAAGTCAAGGAGGGAAAGACGGATGAATTCGTGATGGTGGATGGTTTTCTGTTCAAAGGAAATCGACTGTGTATACCTGATTGTAGTTTGAGAATGAAGATTGTAAAAGAGCTACATGAAGAAGGACATGTTGGGAGAGACCGTACCTTACAGTTGATTTCACAATCGTACTTTTGGCCATCGATGAGGAAAGAAGTGGAGAGGTTTGTGGAACGATGTCATATTTGTCAGGTTTCGAAAGGAACTGCGACCAATGCTGGTTTATATATGCCGTTACCGGTACCGACTAAACCATGGGTTGATGTGAGTATGGATTTTGTGTTGGGGCTGCCAAGAACACAGCGAGGAAACGATTCCATCTATGTGGTAGTGGATCAATTTTCGAAGATGGCACATTTTATAGCTTGTAAGAAGACAGCGGATGCTGTTCATGTTGCTCAGTTGTTTTTCAAAGAGATATATCGACTTCATGGGTTGCCAGAATCGATTGTGTCAGACAGGGATACTCGTTTTCTAAGTCATTTTTGGCTAAGTTTGTGGAAGATGGTGGAAACGAAGTTGAACTTTAGCAGTGCTTATCATCCGCAAACTGATGGACAGACTGAGGTGGTTAACAGATCATTGGGAAATTTGTTGAGATGTCTTGTGCAAGACAATCTGAAGAGTTGGGATGTGAAGTTATGCCAGGCAGAGTTTGCCCATAATCATGCTGTGAATCGAAGTACTGGGTTCAGTCCATTCCAGATTGTTTATTCGAGCTTACCGAAGGGACCGTTGGATTTAACGGTAGTGCAACAATCAAAGAAGACAGTTAAGAAAGCTGCTGATTTTGTTGAAGGGTTGACGGAATGTCATAAAATCGTTCAGGAACGATTGGAGAAAGCAAATGAGAAGTATAAACAATCTGCAGATTTGAAACGACGAAATGTTGAATTTCAAGAAGGAGATTTGGTTTATGCAGTGTTAACAAAAGATCGTTTTCCAGTGGGTGCTTATAACAAGTTGAAAGCCAGAAAAATTGGTCCCGTGGAAGTTGTAAAACGAATCAATGAAAATGCTTATAAATTGAAGCTGCCAGAGGATGTGTATACGTCCGACGTGTTCAATGTTAAACATCTTATACCATATCATGGGGATGAGTCTGTTGTGGAAGAAGAGGGTGCAAATTTGAGGTCGAATTTTTCTCAACCTGGGGAGGATGATGCAGCGCAGAAAGTTAAAGGCATAGGTCGCTCACGACCTAAGAAGTTTGTAGGTCGCTCACGACCTAGCAAGGTAGAGGAGGGAGCAAGTAAGGCTGGGAAGAGTGGTCTAACGACCTATGATAAGTCGATAAGCAAGCTAAAGAGTGGCACAGTCCAAATTGGTGAAGTGTTAGGTCGCATACGACCTAACGAGGATTTTAGGTCGCTTCAACGACCTACCGGAGTTTTGCAAGCTAACGAGATACTGGAACGACCTAACATGTTTTTAGGTCGCATACGACCTAACGAGCTAAGGCATAGGTCGTGGGAACAACCTAACATGTCACCAGGAAAAGAGCTACGACCTAACGGGTTCGAGTGTAACGAGCTAAGACTTGGGAATAAATCATTGGAGGATGAAGTCTTAGGTCGCTCACGACCTAACGCTATTTTAGGTCGCTTACGACCTAGTAAAGGCAGCACGCGTGTCAAAGGATTCAGCATGATGGCATGAGAACGAACTAAGAGGTTACGACCTAAGTTAGGTCGCAAGAAGCTAGGTCGTGGAGTTTTAAGTCGCGAAGACTTAGGTCGCGAAGTTCTTTCGGAAGCAGTTTCTTTAGGTCGCGAATCAAAGATCTGCCGTTCACCCTTAGGTCGCTCAAGACAGATGCCATTCATTTTAGGTCGCTCGCTTCAGAGTTAAGTCGCGAAGATAGCTTTGTCGCTGTTGTTGAGTCATTGGGCCTGTTAAGTCGTAGGACGAAGGTTGTAGGTCGGAAACGACTTAAGTAATGTAACATGATGTGTTGTATCTTCCTTATGTTGTAATCTTTTAGGTCGTTTGTTGTATGTCGTATGCTTTGTTAGGTCGTGTACTTTTTAGGTCGCTCCATTATAGGTCATAGGTCGTTCACGACCTAAGTACTTGTAATTTTTGAAATTTCTGTTGAAAAATTGTAACGCCTATAAATAGGCCGTGTGAGTCATTTTGTAAGGTTGTTGAATATTGAATAAAATTCTCTTTTGTTAGCTCTGTGCTTTCAATTTCAATTGGTAGTCGAGTGTATCTCCTATCTCCACTTTCGACATTCGAGTGCGCTCGAATCATCGTTTGTTGAAGCCGATTCACGGTATCTTGTGCGCAAGATCAACGTCGAAGAATCGTAGATCTCTTTCCCGGTATCTTTGGATCAACGAGACAGAGATAGCTAGAATTCGGTATCTTCGGATCAACGAGTTCGGGCATTTCAGTATCCATCAATCCATCGATTGCTACTTTCACCGATTGAAGATCGTTTTGATTAATCCGCTGCGTCAGCTATCAAGCGCGCGTTCTTCTTCTTCCTTTGGAGCTCGCGACCTAGGGCTATTAAGCGCCCGTTCTTCTTCTTCCTTCGGAGCTCGCGACCTAGGGCTATCAAGCGCGCGTTCTAAGGTAAATCGCTCCTCTTGTTTTCGCGCTGCATCATCCTCCCTTGGTTGGGAAAAATTCGTCCTCGAATTTAAAAGTTCTTCCCCATTGGTTTGTTCATCTCCATAATAAGGTATAAGATGTTTAACATTAAATACGTCGGAAGTGTAAACATCCTCAGGCAGTTTCAACTTACAATTATTCTCACCAATTTCCTTCACAATTTCCAAATGACCCATTCCACCGGCATCTAGCTTGTTGTATGTACCAACAAGAAATCGTTCAACCATCAAGTAGATAGATTCGTTGTCCCTTTGCGTCTTCATCAAATCCAATACAGAGTCCATAATTTTGTCCACCCATGAACTAGTATGTATAGGTAATAACATACATAATTCTGACTTCGTCGCGGTCTCTTTTGAAATTTGATAACTCTGACTCTTCTGAACAAGCCTTTCAACCACTTTTCTTATTGACGGTCCAAAACAAAACATTGTAACCAACTGCTTGGTATGATAACTGTCCACGTGTCTTTCTACACGCACATCTTTGATTACTTTTATTCGCCAACTGTGATCAGGAGTATACAATTGCTTTCCTTCGAATAGAAACCCATCAACCAATCTTCTCAATTCTACCTGCTCTGTCGGACACATATGTTTACGTGGCATACACGGTACAATAGCACTTGACATTTCATTAACATGACGTACGTTCCTCAGTGGCAGTAATTCTTTGAACATTTCTGCAGAAACTACATCTTTACATTCATTCACCATTGGCTTAACTTCTTCGATAATTTCAACACTTTTGCTGGTTTCAATTTCATTCAACGAGAATACTTCTGCACTACCCTCCACTTCTTTAACAAGCTCTTTTGTAGATTGTAGACTAGTCGAATCCACCTCCTTCATCAACAAATTACCCTCTTCATCTGCTGACTTACTTTCTCCACCTTCATCCAACTTTGCTGACTGTGAATTTTCAACCTCATGTTCATCGGATTTTGTTGGTTGAAAATCAACAACTTCATCTCCGTCAAACTTTGGTGATGGAACACTATCGACTTCATCCTCCACATCAACAAATTCCTTTAAAGACAACAAAGTTTTTAGCTCTTCGATTTCCTCCAATTTGGTTTCACTCTGTTGACGCCTTTTAGGAACCAAAATGATCCGTGTATCCTCGAACATAAAACTGTAGCTGTTGGTGCGACCATCATGCTGCACAGCTCTATCGTATTGCCATGGTCTCCCCAACAACAAATGGCAAACATCCATATCAACCACATCACACCAAATTTCGTCTTTGTATTTCTTCCCAATGGAAAAATTAACACAAGCTCTTCGATTAACCTTCACTTCCCCTCCTTTCCTTAACCAAGCTAACTTGTAGGGGTTTGGATGTTTCTCTGTTTTCAATGACAGCTTCTTTACAGCTTCTGAAGAAATGATATTATCACAGCTTCCTGCATCGATGACAAATTTACAAACCTTTCCCAGAATCGTGCATGTTGACTGGAAAATATTGCTCCTCAACCAACTAGAATCATCTTCTTGCTTTGGCGTTAAACAAGATCTTCTCATCAACAAACTACAACCCTCATCTCCAGACAATAATTCTTCTTCTTCAACTGGTATTGAATTGACACACTCTTCCTCCGCATTTTGATTCTCAATCTCCGCAATCATTGCTCGCTTTTTTGGCTTTGTACATTCATTGCTTTTGTGGCCCAACTCTTGACAATTAAAGCATTTGAGACTACTATTGACCTTTGCTTTGTTGGCTTCATTAATAATCGGCTTACTGACGACTTTGGAAACATCCACACTGCTACTAACATCCTTGTTCTGGTTGTTGGAATTCGTAAACACACCACCTCCTCGTCTCCCTTGCTTTTCCCAAGCTAACGCTTTCTGATGTGCTTCAGCAACAGATCTGGGATCAAACATATTCACCATATCTTGAATCTGCATTCTCAACCCTCCAATAAATCTAGCGGTCAACTGTTCCTCCGTCTCCATGATGTCATTCCTCGCAATCAATTAGTAAAATTCATCCGCATATTCATTCACTGACCTTGTTCCCTATCTTAGATTCTGCAATCGTTGATACATAAGAGATTGATAATTATACGGCAGGAATGTAGCTTTCATCAACTTCTTCATCTTTTCCCATGATTCAACTTTTGACTTCCCCATTCGTTCACGTGTAAGTTTGGTTTGCTGCCACCATGCCAAAGCTCTACCCCTCAACCTTGTAGCAACCAACTTCACCCTACGATGTTCTGGAACTTCTTTGAAGTCAAAAATCTCCTCTACATTAGCCATCCAATCTAGAAACTCCTCCGCTTGCATACCACCCTTGAATTCAGGAATTTCCGTCTTCATTTCCGACTCCCACTTGTGATCATACTCAGAGTAATTTCTTCGTTGTCCTCGTCCTTGTCCTCGAACACTACCACCATCATACTCCTCTTCACAATCCGACGTATATCGATGTCGATCCTGACCACCAACATCTCTACCACCACCATTTCTTCCACCAACATTCCTACGATCTACATTCCTCCGTTCTCGATCATTCACATTCCTCTCGCGTCTTCGATCATCATCATCTCTAGAACAATCTCGACTCACACTTCTATGATTGTTATCAACACTTCTCTCCCGATTGGAATGTGGTGAAACTCTACTTCTCCCATGGCTCGATTCAGGTGAAACTCTTCTTCTACTTTGACTCATTTCAAGCATCATTCTCTCTAATCGACCAATCCCTTCAGTAAGCTTCTCATTGAAATTCTCGTTGATTCGTTGCTCTATTTCATCGGCCTCTTCTCTTTCGTACAAAGCATTAATATTGCGATGACGTTGAACTCGTCTTGGCGGCATGATTGAATACTTCCCAACACTTCAACAAGTTCACACTTCAAGTTTCAAACACCTTTCGTACTTTGATCCAAAATGAAATGGATCGAAAACTCCAACTTTGTTGCAAAATATGATGAACACGATGAACACAACTTCAACACTTCAAATTCTCGGCTCCAAGACTCAATTTAGCTATGATTGGCTAAAACAAGCTTTGATACCAAACTGACGCAGCGGATTACACAAAAACAATGTAGATCGATAGAAGTAGCAATCTGTGGATTGATGAATACTGAAATGCCCGAACTCATTGATCCGAAGATACCAAATTCTAGCTATCTCGAACTCGTTGATCGCGCACGATACCGGGTTCAAAGATCTGCGATTCTTCACGCGTTGATCAAGCGCACTTGATTCCGCGAATCGGCTTCAACAATCGAAGATTCGAGCGCACTCGAATGTCGAAGGTGGAGATAGGAGATACACTCGACTACCAATTGTAATTGAAAGCACAAAGCTAACAAAAGAGAATTTTATTCAACAATCAACAACCTACAAAATGACACCACTTGCCTATTTATAGGCTACAACTCAACACGCCCAAAACAGAATAAAATTTCAACAACACTTAGGTCGTATACGACCTACGACCTAAAATAAACTTTGCGACTTAACATCTCTGCCATCATACTTCAGTGACTAATCATTCTTCGCGACCTGCTTCTAGCGACCTAAGGAAGTCCTAGCTCGTCCGCGACTTAAGTTTGCTCGCGAGCCAAGTTTGGGGAAATCGCGACATAAGAAGTGCGGCATGCCAATCTGGAGCTCGCGACCTAGGGCTATCAAGTGCGCGTTCTTCTTCTTCCTTTGGAGCTCGCGACCTAGGGCTATTAAGCGCGCGTTCTTCTTCTTCCTTCGGAGCTCGCGACCTAGGGCTATCAAGCGCGCGTTCTAAGGTAAATCCCTCCTCTTGTTTTCGCGCTGCATCAAAAGATCAATTGATCTAAAAACTAACAACGAGTTTGAATTAAATTGACATTAATCAAATGGTTTTCGTTTATAACATATTCCCATATTATAGTTGAATAAAAGGTTTGATTCCCATATTCACGGTAAGTTTGGGTTCCAAAAACCTAACAATAAAATCAAATTGAATCAAATAGTAGGTATGTTTAAATATACGGGAATAATAGGTACTAAAACCTAAAATCGAGTTGTTTACAACTAAATTATATTACAGAAAACCTAAAATTGAATCATCTCTTTCAGCAACAACCTGTTTATACAGATTATGAATTTTCAATCCATTGGAATACACAAAAAATTAAAAAAGAACATATGCATATTGAAATGTTAGCAGGTAAAAAACTTTTTATCATTGGTATTTATGACAACGAGTGGAAAATAAACTAATTAGGAAAATTCATGGTAACAAGGTAAAACTCATAGTGAGCAGTTTATTGGTTATACGTAATATATATTTTTTCTTACTCAAATAAATACATAGCAAACACACACAGAACCCACATGCCAACACCCTGTACATACGCACACATATAATTATATATGCAACACAGCCTATACCAAAACTCCTCACTTCACATATACTCACACCTCTAACCTGAAATACACACACACACATGTAACTTTAGACAACCTGACACATAAACGCACACACTTAACACTAAACCACATGACACATACGCATATCAAAATACCATAGGCATTTATATACAAGGTCTGACTTTAACAATCCTTACTTTATCAAAAAACACACGCACATCATATCATTTGAATATAACACAATAGATAAACTATATATATATATACACACACACACACTTCATTTTAATGTACTTTAGTATATGTAAAAGTAGGTTTTAGTTTAGATCTTTAATTGTTGTAGTGAGTTAACATTGTTATATGTACATATATACTTTAATACATATGAAAAAGGACTTTAATATATCTGTATTTACTTCATTTGAATGCTCACACTAATGCAACACATTATTATATGTATATATGCTTTCACACTTGCATCTTCAACCATTAAAGCATAAGGAGAGACGAAAATGCATATACAGACATGCATGCACCATCCAAAAAGCACAGCACTGGGTAGAACTCATGCAAACACACTTATACATATAACTTGATACATAGTTCATAAGTGCATACACACCCATACAATGTTGCACCGCACATGCACAGAGGAGATGCCAAAAATATAACAGAGTGATGAAGCGGCATACCTAGATGATGCAGTATATCTCGAGTTGAAGACCAAGAGCTCCGACCTACGACCTAATCCAAGTTCCGACCTATCATCACCAACCCACGACCTAAAATTGCCTCCGACCCGTCACCGCGACTCACGACACCACTTCGCTGCCGCCCAAAACCCTAGTTCGCGACACGACCTAAATCCTAAGTCGGAGTCGAGATACCCCATAAGTCGGAGCCGAGATACCCCATAAGTCGGGACCGAGATATACCCCATGAGTCGTTGCCGAGATAAGCTGAGTCGTTGCCGAGGTAACGGGAACCACTGCAAATTTTAAGTCACGAACGAAAATTTAGGTCGGCAGAGAAAATAGGTCGGCATCTATAGGTCGTGTCCGACCTAAGGACTTTGTTTTTTTTTTCTGTTCTTTGTGTGTGTTGAGTTGTAACTACTATAAATAGTGGATGAGTTGTAACTTTTGAGGTTGTTGAATATTGAATAAAATTCTCTTTTGTTAGCTTTGTGCTTTCAATTTCAATTGGTAGTCGAGTGTATCTCCTATCTCCACTTACGTCATTCGAGTGCGCTCGAATCATCGTTTGCTGAAGCCGATTCACGGAATCTTGTGCGCAAGATCAACGTTGAAGAATCGTAGATCTCTTTCCCGGTATCTTCGGATCAACGAGTCAGAGATAGCTAGAGTTCGGTATCTTCGGATCAACGAAGTCGGGCATTTCAGTATCCATCAATCCACAGATTGCTATTTTCATCGATTGAAGATCGTCTAGAATTATCCGCTGCGTCAGTTTTGGTATCAGAGCTTGTTTTAGCCAATCATAGCTAAATCGAGTCTTGGAGCCGAGAATTTGAAGTGTTGAAGTTGTGTTCATCGTGTTCATCATATTTTTGCAACAAAGTTGGAGTTTTCGATCCATTTCATTTTGGATCAAAGTTCGAAAGGTGTTTGAAACTTGAAGTGTGAATTTGTTGAAGTGTTTGTGAAGTATTCAATCATGCCGCCAAGACGAGTTCAACGTCATCGCAATATTAATGCTTTGTACGGAAGAGAAGAGGCCGACGAAATGGAGCAACGAATCAACGAGAATTTCAATGAGAAGCTTACGGAAGGGATTGGTCGATTAGAGAGGATGATGTTGGAAATGAGTCAAAATCAGAGAAGGGTTTCACCTGAATCGAGCCATGGAAGAAGTAGGATTTCACCACATTCTAATCGGGAGAGAAGTGTTGATAGTGATCATAGAAGCGTGGATCGAGATTGTGATAGAAATATTGAAGATCGCAATCGTGATAGAAATGTGAATGATCGTGATCGAAGGAATGTAGATCGTAGGAATGTTGGTGGAAGAAATGGTGGTGGTAGAGATGTTGGTGGTCAGGATCGACATCGATATACATCGGATGGTGAAGAAGAGTATGATGGTGGTAGTGTTCATGGACGAGGACGTGGACGAGGAAGGAATCAGTCGGAGTACGATCACAAGTGGGAATCGGGAATGAAAACTGAAATTCCTGAATTCAAAGGTGGTATGCAAGCCGAAGAGTTTTTGGATTGGGTGGCTAATGTTGAAGAAATTTTTGATTTCAAAGAAGTTCCAGAACGTCGTAGAGTGAAGTTGGTTGCTACGAGGTTGAGGGGTAGAGCTTTGGCATGGTGGCAGCAAACCAAACTTACACGTGAACGAATGGGGAAGTCAAAAGTTGAATCTTGGGAGAAGATGAAGAAATTGATGAAAGCAACGTTCTTACCTTACAATTATCAATCTCTGATGTATCAACGTTTGCAGAACTTGAGGCAGGGCACAAAGACTGTTAATGATTACGCAGATGAGTTTTATCAGCTTATTGCAAGGAATGATATTATGGAAACGGAAGAGCAGCTGACATCTAGATTCATTGGGGGATTGAGAATGCAGATTCAGGATATGGTTAATATGTTCGATCCAAGATCTGTGGCGGAAGCACATCAGAAAGCGTTGGCTTAGGAGAAGCAGGGACGACGAGGAGGTGGTGTGTTTACGAATTCCAATAATCAAGTGAAGGGTGTTGGTGGAAGTTCTAATGTGTCTAAACCTATCAGTAAACCAGTGGTGAAGGAGGTTGAGAAGGCAAAGGTTAACAACGGTTTCAAATGTTACAACTGTCAGGAGTTGGGTCATAAAAGCAATGAGTGTCCAAAGCCAAAGAAGAGAGCAATGATTGCTGAGGTTGAGGATGAGGATGAAGAAACTGAATGCTCTAATTCTTTACCAGTTGAGGAGGAAGACTTACTGTCGGGAGATGACGGGTATGCATTGATGATGAGGAGAAGTTGTTTAACACCGAAGCAAGAGGAGGAAAGTAGTTGGTTGAGGAACAATATCTTTCAATCTACATGCACTATTCTGGGAAGAGTTTGTAAATTTGTTATTGATGCTGGGAGTTGTGATAATATTATCTCTACAGAAGCGGTGAAGAAGTTGGAGTTGAAAACCGAGAAACATCCTAAACCGTACAAGTTAGCTTGGTTGAGGAAGGGTGGTGAAGTGAAAGTTGGACGTAGAGCTTGTGTGAAGTTTTCAATTGGGAAGAAATACAAAGATGAAATCTGGTGTGATGTCGTAGATATGGACGTTTGTCATTTGTTGCTGGGGAGACCGTGGCAGTATGATCGAGCTGTGCAGCATGACGGACGGACCAACAGTTACAGTTTCATGTTCGAAGGTACAAAGATTACTCTGGTTCCGAAGAAACGCCAACAGGAAGAAAACAAACTGGAGGAGATTGAAGAACTGAAAACGTTGTTATCTTTGAAGGAGTTTGTTAAGGAGGTCGAGGAAGAACCGGAAGTGTTCTTGTTGATTGGACGTGAGAGCAGTGAAGAGGTTGAAATTCCAGAAGAAGCGAAGTCAGTATTGAAAGAATTTGAGGATGTATTTCCAGACGAGTTGCCTAAAGAGTTACCGCCGCTGAGAGACATTCAACATCAAATTGATCTTGTTCCAGGAGCAGTCTTGCCACATAGACCGCATTACCGAATGAGTCCGAAGGAGCATGAAGAATTAAGGAGGCAGGTGGAAGAATTGCTTGAGCAGGGACGTGTACAGGAAAGTTTGAGTCCATGTGCTGTGCCAGCTTTGTTGGTACCGAAGAAAGATGGGACGTGGAGGATGTGCACGGACAGTCGAGCATTGAATAAAATCACTGTACGATACAGATTTCCAATGCCAAGGTTGGATGACTTGCTGGATCAGTTGAGTGGGGCTACTATCTTCTCGAAAATTGATTTGAAAAGCGGATATCATCAAATTCGGATTAGACCTGGAGACGAATGGAAGACAGCCTTCAAGACGAGAGAGGGGTTGTATGAATGGCTGGTGATGCCGTTCGGTCTTTCGAATGCACCGAGTACGTTCATGCGAGTGATGAATCAAATTTTTAGACCTTTCATTGGGAAATTTGTGGTGGTATACTTTGACGATATCTTGATTTATAGTAGGAGTCTGGAAGAGCATGTTCAACATCTGAAGGAAGTGTTAATTATTTTACGAGAGGAACAATTTTATGCTGCGACAAAGAAATGCGTGTTCATGACGCATAGTGTTTTGTTCTTGGGGTATATTGTTTCGGAGAAGGGCATCCAGGTAGATCAGAATAAAGTTGAAGCAGTCAGGAATTGGCCACAGCCGAAGACAATTACAGAAGTGAGAAGTTTTCATGGGCTAGCGTCATTCTACCGAAGATTCATTCCACACTTCAGTAGCGTGATGGCACCGGTGACTGATTGCATGAAGGGGAAACAATTTTCTTGGACGGAGGAAGCTGGGATTGCTTTTGGGAAGATCAAGAAGTTGCTGACATCTGCACCAATTCTTGTATTACCAGATTTTCAGTTATTGTTTGAACTGCATACTGATGCGTCGAAGGTTGGAATTGGAGGGGTGTTGAGTCAGAATGGGCGTCCTATTGCATATTTCAGTGAAAAGCTGTCAGGAGCAAAGATGAGATACAGTACATATGATGTGGAGTTTTATGCTGTAATACAAGCAGTAAAACACTGGAGACACTATCTATTTCAGAAAGAATTTGTTTTATACACTGATCACGAGGCGTTGAAGCATTTACAAGGACAAGACAAGATTTCAGCGAGACATGCATCGTGGATTGCTTATTTGCAACATTTACTTTTGTCGTTAAGCACAAGTCAGGGGTAACCAATCGTGTGGCTGATGCTTTGAGCAGGAGGAGTCATTTGTTAACAACAATGAAAGTTGAAGTGACAGGTTTTGAATTATTGCCAGAATTGATTAAAGAAGATCCTTACTTTGTGAAATTTATTGAAAAAGTAAAGGAAGGAAGCACTGATGAATTTGTGTTGGTGGATGGTTTTCTGTTTAAAGGAAATCGTTTGTGCATCCCAGACTGTAGCTTGAGAATGAAGATTGTTAAAGAATTACATGAAGAAGGCCATGTGGGTAGAGATCGTACGCTACAGTTAATTTCACAATCTTATTTTTGGCCATCGATGAGGAAAGAAGTAGCGAGGTTTGTGGAGCGTTGTCATATTTGTCAAGTTTCGAAAGGAACTGCGACTAATGCTGGTTTATATATGCCGTTACCCGTGCCTGTAAAACCATGGGTGGATATCAGTATGGACTTTGTGTTGGGGTTGCCAAGAACGCAGCGTGGTAATGATTCCATTTATGTGGTGGTTGACAGATTTTCGAAGATGGCACATTTTATAGCCTGTAAGAAGACAGCGGATGCAGTTCGAGTGGCACAATTATTCTTTAAAGAGGTGTATCGATTGCATGGTTTACCAAAATCTATTGTTTCCGATAGGGATACCAGATTTTTAAGTCATTTTTGGCTTAGTTTGTGGAAGATGGTGGGAACAAAGTTGAATTTTAGTAGTGCTTATCACCCGCAAACCGATGGACAAACAGAAGTGGTGAATAGATCATTGGGAAATTTATTACGATGTCTTGTGAAAGACAATTTGAAAAGTTGGGATTTGAAATTGTGTCAAGCTGAGTTCGCACACAATCACGCGGTCAATCGAAGTACAGGTTTCAGTCCATTTCAGATTGTATATTCCAATTTACCCAGTGGACCGTTGGATTTAGCAATAGTGCCACATTTGAAGGGAACAGTTAAACGGGCTGTTGATTTTGTTGATGGGTTGAAATACTGCCATAGAATCGTTCAGGAACGATTGGAAAAGGCAAACGAGAAGTGTAAACAAATGGTGGATAAGAAACGAAGAAGTGTAGTATTCAGAGAAGGTGATTTTGTTTACGCGGTTTTGACGAAAGATCGTTTTCCGGTTGGAGCCTACAACAAATTGAAAGCTCGAAAGATTGGACCAGTAGAAATCTTGAAGAAAATCAATGACAATGCTTATCAGTTAAAGTTGCCAGATCATATTCACACTACTGACGTTTTCAACGTTAAACATTTGATTCCGTACCAGGGAGATGAGCTTGTTGAAGAAGAGAGAAGTACAAATTCGAGGTCGAATTTTTGTCAACAAGGGGAGGATGATGAAGCGGCATACCTAGATGATGCAGTATATCTCGAGTTGAAGACCAAGAGCTCCGACCTACGACCTAATCCAAGTTCCGACCTATCATCACCAACCCACGACCTAAAATTGCCTCCGACCCATCACCGCGACTCACGACACCACTTCGCTGCCGCCCAAAACCCTAGTTCGCGACACGACCTAAATCCTAAGTCGGAGTCGAGATACCCCATAAGTCGGAGCCGAGATACCCCATAAGTCGGGACCGAGATATACCCCATGAGTCGTTGCCGAGATAAGCTGAGTCGTTGCCGAGGTAACGGGAACCACTGCAAATTTTAAGTCACGAACGAAAATTTAGGTCGGCAGAGAAAATAGGTCGGCATCTATAGGTCGTGTCCGACCTAAGGACTTTGTTTTTTTTTTTCTGTTCTTTGTGTGTGTTGAGTTGTAACTACTATAAATAGTGGATGAGTTGTAACTTTTGAGGTTGTTGAATATTGAATAAAATTCTCTTTTGTTAGCTTTGTGCTTTCAATTTCAATTGGTAGTTGAGTGTATCTCCTATCTCCACTTACGTCATTCGAGTGCGCTCGAATCATCGTTTGCTGAAGCCGATTCACGGAATCTTGTGCGCAAGATCAACGTTGAAGAATCGTAGATCTCTTTCCCGGTATCTTCGGATCAACGAGTCAGAGATAGCTAGAGTTCGGTATCTTCGGATCAACGAAGTCGGGCATTTCAGTATCCATCAATCCACAGATTGCTATTTTCATCGATTGAAGATCGTCTAGAATTATCCGCTGCGTCATAGAGGCATGTATGCAAGCTCCTTAGCACGTGTATATTTCCCACTTGATTTTTGATTTCCCATTATCAATTCAATGCGTATCATTAACTGATTCAACTTTCCCAAAGAATCACTTTCAGGTCTTGTATTATAACGTTTTTATTATCAGGAGATGTGTGTGTTATTTCAGTAACTGGTTTAATAATAAGAACAAACATGCCATCATCAGTTCGGTATCAAAACAAGCATCTAAAGACATAGTTGTGAGTTAGAATTACTTACCTAAAATGAATAGTTGCTTTTACTCTCTAATGCCCCAACTCAATACTCGTTTAGCTCTTCATTGTGAATGCTTTCTATTTTAAATTTTTATCCAACTCTTAAATTACTTAATTGCTGCTTGGCCTCTTGAATCAAATTTTGTAGAGCAGGAATCTAGTTTTCCAACAGTTTGTTTGGCCTCTTGAATCAATATTTACAATATTTATTTCTAGAGAATCAGTTATACATATAAAATTCAAGTTGATACACTGATTCAAACTCACTGAGCAGACACTAAATCCTCTAATGCTACCGTGACATCATCTTTTTACACCATCCATTCTAACTATAACCAAATGATCAAAAGGCTACAATAATCATATAGCTAACAATGATCATAACATCCATCGAAATGCAAAATAATACAGTAAAATTGAGTAAAAAACGCACTTGTGCATAATATCTGTTAACGCTAAAAATGTACGCTAACACTCCAGTGTGAGTTGTAATATAGCGAAAGCACCACCCGTTGGTATGGGAACTAAAAACAAGCAGAAAATAGCAGAAAATAGTAAAGAGACAACATTTTTTATAGTGGTTCGGCTCAAAGTCAAGCCTACGTCCACTTAATCTCTTCTATTACTGATTTGATTACAAAGTTTACAACAATCATTCTTCAATTACAACATAATTGAGACAGGTAGTTAGATCTTTGATGTAGAAAAGCTCTTTGAATTCATGTTGAATGAACTTGATATTTTCCGAAGATTCTTTGATGTGTCTTTTTCCCTTGAAGTGTTGGAGCAAGTGTAGAAGTATTGAAAACAGCAGAGTCTCGGCGTTCCAGAAAAATCCTCCTCTCTCTAGTGCGAAGTAGGCGGGGTATTTATAAGAGAAGTTGGGCTTAGGTCGGTCATGCCATAGGTCATGAGCGACCTAGGGAGTTGCGACCTAAGAGCGTTCCCGAGGTAGCATAAGTCGTTAGCGACTTAATGGGGCCATCATGGGCGAGACATATGCTGTGAGCGACTTAGCATGTGTAGCTCAGAAGTTATCTCGGCTGGTTTAGGTCGTAAGCGACCTAATGGATGGGGTAGTACGCATACGGATTAACTCTAAAGCTTGCTAGGTCGTTAGGTCGCTCTTTCCTTAACTCGTTAGGTCGTTGCCTTCATTGAGTTGCTAGGTCGTTAACCCGTTGAATCGCAAGAGTCTTTAGGTCGTTAGGTCGGTGGAGCTTCTTAAGTTGCTAAGTCGCTTATTCCTTGGACAGTTAAGTCGCTTATTTCCTTAGGTCGTTGAGTCGAATAGGTCGCTAGGTCGTGAATAAGAGAGGTGTTAACACTTGCCCCTCAAAGTATACGCCTAGGAGCTAGGTCGTGTGCTTCGATGTCTCTTAACACGCGTCATCCTGAGTCGTTAAGTCGTGAGAGACTTATGAGAGAGCTAGGTCATTCGTGCCGATTCGAGTTCCACTGCCCATGTATATAAGTCGCTTAGGTCACTCCTTCTTCTCTTCACCTGCCCTACCACTCTAACCCGCCATTGAAGAATTTCCGAGCTCTCGAAGAAGAATTCAAACTAACCAGTCATCGATCATCTTTACCATCACACTACGTAAGTGAATCTGATCATTATCCAACCACGACCATCACCAAATCGTGAATCTCCCATTTTCCGACCCTAATCCGATTTCGCATGCCGCATTTCACCACGACTCATGTTATAATCGATTTTTGATCGTTATTGGACATGTTGTCGTTGTAATTCATGAGGCACAGCAGTGCATCGATTTTTGATGGATCCGAGGCGATTTGAATCGGTCTTGGATGATCTGGCATTGTGGAGAGATGATGGATTTTATTGTGGAGATGCTAACGGGTTATCGAGTTACGAGTTAATGGGTTAGTGAGTTAGGCGAGTTCCTTGACTGAAGAGGAGTTAGCGGGTTAAGGAGAGTTAGGAAGTGCCCGACTTAGGAGATTTGAATGACCTAGGGCTTAGCAGTTTGGACATGAATCGCACGACTTAACTTAGTGAACGACTTAACGACTTAACATCCAAACTCTGAACGACATAAGGGACTACGACTCATATGACTTGCGACTTAACTTGCCAGAATAGCACATGACTTAAAGCAGAACGACTTAAAGAATTAGCACGACCTAATTTAACCCGCATCATAGCTTTAACTCGTAGGAACATGACTGATGAACTCTATAACTCGAGCAGAGCGACTTAGGGAAGCCCGACCTATGCTAAGTCGTTTAGACATGATCTGGACGACCTATGTTAAGTCGTTTGAACACTTGTAGAATTTGACAGAACTTGATCGAGTTTCCAACTTGAACTGCCAGAATGAACTGCTTGAACTTGTTGCACTCTTTCACAGATTGTATTAACTTTTAAGCTAACAACCTGTTAAATACAACATTTGTAGAAAACTAGGACGAATATACTCATCATCGACTGCCCACATCGAGTGATGGATTAGGTCAAAGAGATAATATTCTACTTAAGTAAAATAATATGAATCTAATTAAAAGTGAAATGCTGTGAATCAACTGACTTAAATGAAGCATCAACGTAGAATTCATACAATTATGACTACTTATCACTGAAAATTATCTGCATTTATACTACACTTAATTTTGATCCAATAACAAGCCTTGAATCTTCCTGAATTGACGTGCGCCAACCGGTATTATTTCAAGTTTTACTTTATTTAGTTGTTATTTCAGTAGCTTTGCACAACACTTCACACCCTTTTAGGAAACGTGCACCTTCATATTTGAATATCCAGTTCCTTGTGTAGAATGGCTTCCCAACAAGTGCATGAAGAGATAGTAGAGCGGACCGATGAGGTTTTCCCAATTGCTGATCCTTTGGAGAATCCTTCGGAAAGAGTTTCAACTTCATTGAACCAACGGACTTTCAGCTAGCTGTGTATTCAATTTGGATTGCTGAAGCGGATGCTCTACTTCCTAGGGTAAATGACACTACTGATAGGCCGCCACCTGGCTTCATTGGAGTCAATCGTCAATGTGTCTGAATGGAGCTATTCCCCCCTTCAATATTTTCTTAGAACACTCCTCCTTCGACTAACTATTTCTCCATTCCAGTTGCACTCTAATGGCTATGCCATTTTGATGGGGTTGTGCGTACTATTTAGGAGGACGCTTACCCGCCTCCCAAGCTTCGAGGAGATCTGCTATTTGTGCTCATTAGCGACTAACAAAGATCACCCTTCAATTACTCTTGTAAGGAGCGCAAGAAACCGCAAGCTGATTACAGATCTGCCCGAGAGCGCTCACGGGTTTTTAAACCAGTTCTTCTTCGTCTGTTGCCCCTCGGGATTCTACGGTATCTGGAGAGTAGGAAGTAAGACTACCTATCTCTGTTTACTTCATTTTTGAGCCTTTCAAAATTTGAGTCGTCAAGTGCTAACTTCATTCTTTACTTTTGCAGCACTTCCTCCTCCCTCTAAAGTTTCTAGTCACAAATCAACTTTCGAGAGATTGAGTTTCGTAGCTATCAATGAGAGAAGTATTAAGTTTCTACAGAAGAACGAATTTTTGCACCAATTCGGACTCTTGCACTCTTCTCGATCCATTCAGTCCCGTGATGCCCCCAGTTCTCAAACAAAAGCGTTAAATGCCCCAACCTCCACACAGAAGCTTTCACCGAAGGAACCTATTGTAGAGACTTCATTAGTGAAATGCTCCAGTTCTGCTGACGGTGTGGGGTTATCTGGCAAATCTAAACTTCCCCCAGTTATTGAAGAAGAGGAATTTTCTCAACATTCTGGGAAGGCTACTAGAGAAGCCGATGAGGGAGCGGAGAAAGAAAGCTCTGTTACGGAGAGTGCCAAACGTGCTGAAGAGGGCACTGTTGATATGACCCATTCCGTTGGGCATGATGGTGATGATATCTTTGGAGGATTGAGCAATCTCATGGTGACTTCTCATGAGCTCTTCAAAGATGACACCACCACCTCTAAGCTTGTTTCTCCAGCAATCGAAGCGACATCCGCTTTGCGATCAATTCCATCAACCCAAGAGTTGATCCCTGCTGCAAAAGCTGACATCACTCCTAAGCCAAAGAGTGGTTTGTAGCTTGACGCGTGTAGTTCGCACGCCACACACACACTTATGATTTTTGGCAATTATGCGCACTTAGCTTCTTTATTTCGGAGACTTCTAAATTTTGTCTCTTTTATACTTTCAGGTTCTCCCATGGGACGCAGCGGCTCATATTACGATGACTTTCAACGCTATGCGAGACGTGATTCTTATGATCCCAGGTGCTATCTTCCTGCCCCTAGGGAGACCAATGAGGAAAGAGCAGCTAGGAAAGCTCGCGAAAGGCAGGCTTATGAGGAGCGTTATGGAAGAAGAGACGACCGACATGACTCTTATCAGAGGGATGATGACTCCCATAAGAGAAAGTCTCATGACGATAAGGGGAAGAGTCATGTAGCTGAAGATTCAAGCAAGCGAGCAAAGCTCAGCGAAAATTCCTCATCTAAAATTTCTAATTTCTAAAGTGTCTGCTGCTTCTATTTCTCTAGACATCCCTTCTAGCTCTCCTGCCCTTAAAAAAGCTGAAATTCAAACAATCATTAATAAGCCTCCTTATCAAGTTTAGAAGCCTCCGACTGCACTCCAAAGCCGATTTTCGCATCGTTGTTTGAAAGGAGTACGTTTCGATCTGGACTTGGTTCCAATTGATAAACAGGCCATACTAAAAAATCTCGACACTGTCAAGCTTGATATTGAAAGAATGTCCGACTGGTAGAAACTAGATCATGAGCTTCAAAGAGTAAATCGTTTAAACCTCGAGGCTATGCTGACCATGGAAAGCGATAAGTCTGAGTGGCAAAATGTTCTTGATCAGCATGATACGGAGATGAAAAGCATCACCGCCCACAACGAGGAACTTGAGGTTGAAATTAAGAAGCTTAAAGATGATCTTGCCACCTCTTCCACTTCTTATACTCAAATGGAAGAGGTTCTTCAAAAGCAAGTAAGAGACGCCCACGCTACTCAACGAGATGCTGAGGCTAAACTTGAGGCCGAGCGGAAAATCGTGGAAATCTACCACAAAGATGCTGCTCAGCTGCGGGAAAAGACTAACTCCCAAGACTTGGAGATTACAATGCTAAAGGCCCAGCTTTCTAAGGCTGAAAGGAGCGTGACGAGGCCATCGCTGGAAAAGCAGCAGCTGAACATTCACACGAGGTGACTAAGGCTAACATTAGCTCCACTCTATTTGAGTTTTATGTTCTCAGCATCTTGGGGCATGGCAGTCTTTCATTTTTGGGCCCAAAGTATGAGGTTACCCTGGCTGAAGTGTGTGAAGCAGCAGTTGAAGTGCTTAGAGATGCTGGCTACATTGAGGGGGATTTTGAGGCTCATTATTTGGATGATGATGGTCGTGCCGCCCTTGCTAGAGGGAAAGAGCAATTTGCCAAGGAACGCGCCGAATCGGCGGAAGGAGAGCGCCCAGGGAAGGCACCTTTGGCCGACCCAACTCGTCCTTCATTTTCAGTCGACATCGATATTATTGGCTCCAGTTCCCACTCTCCACCTCCTGCCAAAGCCGAAACCGAAACTACAGCTGCTCATGTCGAAGACGAGGCCCAGAAAGACACCGAAGCCCAAGATTATGAAATTGACGCGATAAAGCCAATCTCTCCAGGTAATTCAATACTGATCCAGCTCAAGTGGACTACTCGTTTGCTTCACATAAGCTCGATGAACTTCTTGCTTATTACTTAAGCCTCGACGTGCCACTATCTCCTCTCTTTGCGAGGAGTACTGATGTTTAACTTTTCTTCTTCTGTAGTGAAAACAACAAGTGTTATACAGGCTTCACCTCCTCCAGTTGTTGCCCCTCCACCTCTTCAAGTTATGCCTTCTTCTGCTTCTCAACCGGGGTCACAAGAAGAACAAATAGGAGCTCTTCAAGGCTTAGATGACCCGGCCGCTTCACAAGAGCAGAAAGCTGAAGAACCTGAGGAGGGTGATAGGACCCCGGAGAAATTTACTGCCAATGATACAAAGCTGATTGATCTTATCACTCTGCGCAGCGAATCTTCTTCAAAGAAGAGGGAAAAGCGTGGAATTTCAAAGAAAAAGAAGGACACTTCTGCCAGCGATGAGAAAGCGGAAGAGGACCCAATTGAACCTCTTTCTCCTTCTTCTCCGACTCGTTTAGGCCGACTCAAGAAGTTAACCATTAGGTCAGGCGAGGGCTCCAAAGGCAGCGGGAAGAAGAAGAAATGAGTCTGGTTTTATCCTTCTTGTTCTGCTTTTTTGCTTTTTTCTTGTATATAAAGACTTGTATCGACCGGAGATTGTGCTGGTACCGGTCCCTTCTTTTTGAAACCTGCACATATATACAAATCTTTTATAGTATGGAATAGAATGACTCTTTTTACTTGTGCAATTCTTGTCTTTATTTGTGAATGCATTTATTCCTTATTTTCACACAAGGTTCTTTATTTTCTTTGTATGATACTGCAGTGAGCTCGTGGTATGCTGCTTGAGCGTTGCTTTTATTAATGTAGCTATATTGCCCCCATACCACAACTTATTGCAATCTTCTCCATTTTTAAAAGACTTGTACTCTTACTCTGGAGAATAATTCTTCCATTTTGAGGAAATATTATTCTGCTCTAGTAGAGTGTTCCTTTTATCGGAGAAGTTTTCTTTTTTTTTATTTTTTTAGAAAAAGTTTTTACACTTCAACTTTCGGAGATGTTCATTTTATTTTTGAGAAGTGGATTCCCCTACGCGGCGAAGCGGGCCTCCAAAGAAGGCTTTGATTTGTTTGACATAAAGTTATATCTCATCGCTAAGTGGGCCCACGGGACAGGCGTCAGCTACTTTATTGGATATTTGTTTGCACAAATGATCCCGAGCAGTAAGCTGCGGGCTAGAACCTTCTTTTTGAGAAGGTGCCCCTTCGGTGGTTCCATCAACGACTTTTTCAAGAGATAACATTTTATTTTTTGGGGAAGAATGTTCTCATTATGGAGAATTGAACTTCCCTTGAGAGTAGAAGTGTGCCTCCGAAGAGGGCTTTTTTGGCACTTCAACTTTTTTGGGGAAGAATGTTCTCATTATGGAGAAATTGATTTTCCTTGAGAGTAGAAGTGTGCCTCCGAAGAGGGCTTTTCTAGCACTTCAACTTTTTTGGGGAAGAATGTTCTCATTATGGAGAAATTGATCTTTCCTTGAGAGTAGAAGTGTGCCTCCGAGACTTTTTTAGCACTTCAACTTTTTTGGGGAAGAATGTTCTCATTATGGAGAAATTGATCTTCCCTTGAGAGTAGAAGTGTGCTTCCAAAGAGGGCTTTTTTGGCACTTCAACTTTTTTGGGGAAGAATGTTCTCATTATGAAGAAATTGATCTTCCCTTGAGAGTAGAAGTGTGCCTCCGAAGAGGGCTTTTTTGGCACTTCAACTTTTTTAGGGAAGAATGTTCTCATTATGGAGAAATTGATCTTCCCTTGAGAGTAGAAGTGTGCCTCCAAAGAGGGCTTTTTGTATTCTTGAAAGTTACTTCTCACAGTTAATTGGATCCACGGGGCAGACGCAAGATACCTAATTGGATGTTGTTTGTACGGACGATCACAATTTGTTAGCAAGGGCCCGGTGCCTTCATTTTAGGAAGGTGCCCCTTCGATGGTTCCACCAACCTTTTTATTTGAGAAAAACATTTCATTTTTCGGCGTGTCTCGTTGGAGGGCTTCTTTTTTTTTCATTTGTCAGGAAGGTTGCATCTCACAGTTAAGTGGATCCACGGAGCAGACGCAAACTACCTAACTGGATGTTTGTTTGCACAAACGATCACAATTAACTAGCAAGGGCCTGGAACCTTCGTTTTGGGAAGGTGCTCCTTCGGTGGTCCAACCAACTTTTTTTTGTTGAGAGACAAGATTCCATTTTGGCTGTTTTTGTTTGCTCGCCCATGTCTTTTCACCAGCTGTCCCTCAGCGATTCCTCGTTACCACCTCTAAGTACATGTTCCTTTCTTTTGCAGGTTGTTTGTTTTTCCAGATAAGTGTACTTCATTGTTAAGTGAATCCACGGGGCAGACGCAAGCTACTTAACCGGATGTCTATTTGCACAAACGATCGCAATTAGTTAGCAAGGGCCTGGAACCTTCGCTTTGGGAAGGTGCCCCTTCGGTGGAATCACCAACCTTTTGTGAGAAGCACTTCTTATGTAGGAATTGAATCTGGAATTTTAGTGGCTTAACATTTGTTTGTTGAGTGATTTATAGAAATCACTTGGCCTTGTGATGTGTTGAATAGGTAAGCTTTGCTTTGATAGCCTGCAATATTAAATCGACATTTTAGCAACATATTTAAGATATTTGCACATCGAAATGAGACAGGCGATTTATAGTAGTAGAGAACACAAGATTTATAGTGGTTCGGCCAAGAATTGGGCCTACATCCACTTTATAGTTCTTATTATTGATTCACACTGATTTTACAATGGCTTACAATACAAGAATGATACATCCACAATCATTTTACAAATTTAAGCATAGCTTCTAAGTAAAATATGGACACAAGTGATTGTTGTTCCAGGCTCTTGGAATTGGATCTCCTTCGACAGTTATGAGCTTGAAAGTGCCATCAAGAAGTTTTTTGCCTATGACATATGGCCCTTCCCAGTTTGGCCCAAACACTCCTGTTGCTGTCATGACCCTTTTCAAGACTAGATCCCCAATTTCAAAGCTGCGTTGGCGAACTTTAGAATTGAAGTGCCTGGCTATTCTTTGCTGATGAGCTGCAACTTTGAGCTCAGCATCTTTCCTTCTTTCATCAAGCAAGTCAAGTGCTTCAAGTTGCAGCTTTTCATTTTCAGCTTGGTTGAAATGAATTCTCCTGTGGGAGAGGACCTCTATTTCCACTGGAATCATTGCTTCTGATCCATATGCTAATGAGAATGGAGTGTGCCCATTCGCAATTTTGCGGGTAGTTCTATATGCCCAAAGTGTTAGTGGCAGCTTATCGACCCAACCACCTTTTGCTTTTTCCAGCTGTTTCTTGATGGTTGATTTGATAATTTGGTTCACTGCTTCCACTTGCCCGTTTGCCTGCGGATGAGACACTGCTGAGTAGCTTTTTTGGATCTTGAATCGCCTGCAAAAATCCTGGAATTCTTCGCTTTCGAATTGGGTACCATTGTCTGTGATTATCTTCTGAGGCACACCATACCTGCAAATGATATTTTTAGTCACAAAGTTTATCATCTTTCTAGAGGTAATAGTAGCCAATGGTTCAGCTTCAGCCCATTTAGTGAAATAATCAACAGCAACAATAGCATATTTGATTTCGAACTTGGAAATCGGCAAAGGCCCAATGAGATCTATCCCTCAAATGGCGAATGGCCATGGACTGACCATCTGTGTTAGCTCGATGGAAGGTGCTCTTGGGATTTTTGCAAATCTCTGGCATCTGTCACACTTTCGGGAGTAGTTAGCAGCATCTCGATTAATATCTGACCAAAAATACCCATAGCGGAGAATT
Source organism: Allium fistulosum (assembly GCA_030737815.1). Taxonomy (NCBI): domain Eukaryota; kingdom Viridiplantae; phylum Streptophyta; class Magnoliopsida; order Asparagales; family Amaryllidaceae; genus Allium; species Allium fistulosum. The sequence continues at coordinate 50,283,511 of CM060903.1, forward strand.
TTCTTTCCAAGAGTTTGGCCACCTAAATGATCCCCACACTCTCCTTCGTGCACCTCTGCTAAAATTGTCTCAGCCTCTTCCTTGGTTACACATCAGAGTAATGGCATCGAGAATCCTCATCTGTACAAATGGCCATTTTGAATTACATATCTCGAAGCTTTTCTTAACAGTTTCTGGCGCTCTTTTGAGTTTTCTGGCAGGGAGCCGTTGAGTAGATATTCCTTGATTGGGGTCATCCATGACTCTTACTCTTGAGATACAGCCATAATCCAGTCAATATCCATCTCATCAGTAATTGGAGCAGACAAGACTTCCACAGGGACCAATCCCAACAATTGAGCTTCGCCAGAACTTGAATATTTTGCGAGAGAATATGTCTTCATGTTCTCTTCCCGGGGTATATGGCTTATTGTATAACGATCAAAATCATCGAGAATTTCCCAGGCCTTTGAAAAGTAAGCAGGCAGATTTCCTCCTTTAGTTTGAAACTCTTTCTTGACTTGGCATACAATAAGCTGGGAATCACTGAAGATCTGCAATACTTTGATGTTCAGTTCTTTAGCAATCTTCAAGCCGGCAACAAGAGCTTCATATTCTGCTTCGTTATTTGTCGAAGGAAATTCTAATCTCAATGCATAGCACAATGACCACCCTTCAAGGGTTTCAAGCACCACCCTAGCTCCGGAACAATAGTCATTTCTTGCACCATCGACGTATAATTTCCGTCGAATCGGGATGTCATCAGTCACCTCTTCCTCACTGCCACCTTTATCTATGTATTCTGCGATGAAATCTGCTAAAGCTTGTCCATTGATTGCTCTTCGAGGATGGTAGGTGATATCGTATTGGCTGAGTTCAATATTCCATTTCAGAAGACGACCCGAAGTTTCAGGGCGAAATAGGACTTGCTTTAGAGGTTGATCAGTGAGGACTTTAATAGGATGAGCCTGAAAATATGGCCTCAACTTTCTGGATGCAATCAACAGACAATAGGCGAGCTTTTCCAGCTTTGAATAATTCATCTCTGCCCCAGTGAATCTTTTGCTGATGTAATACACCGGGCACTGAACCTTTGCGTCTTCCCGTACCAATGCTGCACTGAGAGCATGAGATGAAATCGCTAAGTATATGAAAAGATCTTCACTATTGCTGGGCTGAGAAAGTACTGGAGGCATTTCCATGTGACGAATAAGTTCATCAAAAGCTTTCTAACATTCAGGAGTCCATTCAAAGTTTTTCTTTCCTTTCTTCAGAGCGTCAAAGAAGGGAATGCATTTATCAGTGACCCTAGAAATAAACCGACTCAAAGCAGCGACTTTCTCATTGAGGCTTTGCAATTCCTTCTTTGTTCTAAGGGCTTTAACTTCTCTTAAAGCAATAATCTAAGCAGGATTAGCTTTGATGCCCCTAGCACTCACAATGAAACCCAAGAATTTTCCAGAATCTACCCCGAATGAGGTGATTTAGCTTCATCCAATACTTTCGGAGGACCGCGAACATTTCTGCCAAATGATCCATGCGGTCTACTGCCTTCTTCGATTTCACCAACATATCATCAACATACACTTCCATAGTCTTGCCAATCTAGGGTTTGACCATGGCATTAACAAGTTTTTGATAAGTTGCCCCCGCGTTCTTTTGTCCGAAGGGCATGACTTTATAGCAGTAAAGACCAACACCAGTGATGAAGCTCGTGTCCTCCTGATCTGGCTCATGCATGATGATTTGATTATATCCTGAGTAAGCATCCATAAAAGACAATAATTCATGCCCGGCTGTTCCATCCACCAACTGATCAATCCTGGGCAACGGGAAACAGTCTTTGGGGGCATGCTTTGTTCAAGTCTGAAAAGTCGATGCATACTCTCCAATTCTCATTTGCTTTTTTAACCAACACCGGGTTAGAAACCAAATTTGGATAAGTGGATTCTCTGATTAAGCCATTTTCCATGAGCCGATGTACTTCTTCTTTTAATGTTGTCGACCTTTCAGGACCCTAGGTTCTTCTTTTCTGCTTTACAGGTGTGAATTTCGGATCAATATTCAAAGCATGCACTGTGATTTCTGGAGATATTCCACACATGTCGGCATGATTCCAAGCGAATACATCCAGGTTCGCTTTCAAGAATGATATCAGCATATTCTGAACCGTAACACCGAGTTGTGAACCCACATTCAGCACCTTGTTTGGATCATTCAGGTCAACAGGTATTGGCACCGTCACTTCCACCGGCACCACTTTACTCTCCCCTGTACTGGTTTTTCTGGGATCAATCTCTTTTCGTGCATCACTATGCTCACCAGTGCAGGGTCCACCCCGTAATTGCTACTAGGTGGGCTTTTTGATGCGGAGCGGAGCTGCCACACCCTTACCCATGTCTCTTTTCTTTCCTTCCCGTAACTCTATGAGATAGCATTCTCGGCCGGCATTTTGGTCCCCCTTCACAACAGCAACGTCATTATCGGTGGGGAACTTCATAGCTAGGCACCATGGGGCGAGAATGGCCTTGAATGCGACAAGAGTCGGTCGACCCAAGAAGGCATTGTAAGCGGAGAATTCATCAACAATCACAAAAGTTTGTTTTCGGACCACCTTCTTTTCCCCTTCTCTGAGCTCTACAAATAAGTCAATAGTCCCAATAGGCTATTTTGGTTCTCCGATGAACCCAACAATTTTCTGTGAGGAAGCTTGGACATCAACCATGGGAATTTTCATCTGATCAAATGCCTTTCTGAAGAGGATATTGCAAGAGGCGCCACAGTCAACAAGCACCCTTCTTACAATGGCTGATCTGATGCCTGCAGATATTACCAAGGGATCCATGGTGGGAGCCTCAACACCAACAGAGTCTCTAGCCCGGAATATGATGTCATCGTTAAAAGTTCTTTGCTGTTTTAAAGGTGCAACATCATCCAAGATAAAAACATTTTCTTCCATCGGGGCATATCTCAAAGCGTGAGCATATCTCTCCATCTCACCCCAACTTCTGCCCGCTGGGTGAGGACCCCCTGTGATAACATTAATGACAGGCCTCTCAGATTCCTGCGCTGCAGTCCTCTCACCTGAGTCGGCTTGACGAGCAGGAACTTGCTGCCCCTGAGTAGATAAGGTCGGGTCACTTCTGTTTCTCTTCACATATTGTTGTAGTTTATTATGTCTCAACAGCTCTTCAATCAAATTCTTTAAATGGCGACATTCATTAGTGTCGTGGCCAGGTTGATTGTGGAATCGAAAGAATCTTCCATTATGAACAACATTTCTCCCAGGCTTCATTTCAGGTGGTTTGGGGTATTCGACAGCATCCTTGGTTGCGAAAAAGATATTTTTTAGAGTATCAGTTAAGGGAGTAAAATTTGAAGGTTTAAAGTGGTGAGTTTTCTTCACATCTTTCCGCTCTTTCCCACCGTCATTCTCCCTCTTCTGGCCACCAGATTCCTTTTTGTTAGAAGCAACATTGTTATTCTTAACTTCAGCTACGTCTACTTTTCTGGCATAGGAAGGCTTTCTAAGCGCAGGAATGCATTGGCCTTCTTGTATAACTTCTCAAGTGAATTTGGATCTTTCATCTTTAGCCATTTTCCAAATTCACTTGATTTGTCAATAGCTCGCATTAAGTAAGTCAGAATCATCCGAGGCTCTGCATTATCAACTTCGGCCAAGGCTATATTGAAGCGGTTTAAGAAGGATTTGATAGACTCTCCGGGGCTTTGTTCGAGACTGGATAGTGACATTATGTCCTTGGCCTTCGATGCATATAACCTGAACTGATCTTTGAATTTCCGAGTAAGGTCGGAGAACTGATCCACGGATCGAACTGGCAGCTTCGTGAACCAAAGCAGGGCCACTCCCTCCAAGTACACAGGAAAGTATTTGCACTTGATCTCATCTGTTGCTCTGGCACCTGTCATATGCCAGTCATACTTGTATAAGAACTGGTTAGGATCGCTTGTCCCTCGATAAGCTAGAATAGTGGGGGGAACAAACTTCTTTGGAAATTCAGCCTTCAGAATTCTTTCAGTAAAAGGAGTTTTACTTGGAGCAAACTCCCAGTCACTTTCATTTTCCTCACTTCGCATGCTCTCTTCATAATTTTTCGAATCATTCCCGAGAGGTACTCCTCATCGTTTAGAGGCCCCACGAGGCAGACTTCAGCTACTTTTTCGAAAGTTTGCCTGGACAAACGTTCTCGAAGAGTTGGCTGCGACCTTGAACCTCCAGCTTGGGGAGGTGCCCCTTCGGCGGTGCCAGCTGCCCTCTGAGGAATACTTTTCCCTTGGGAATCATGAACATCCTCAACAAAGGTTTCTTCATTATTTTCTGGTTGCTGGTTAACACCAAACAGAGCATTCAACTTGTCTAACATCAAAGTGTTCTGGGCTTCCATTTGTTGATACAACCCAGACACTACAGTATCCAATTCTGCCCTTGTGACTCCAATACTAGGAGCCGCTTGATTTGACGCGGGAGAAGTGGCGGTGTTGTCATAAGCATTTCCAGATCTAGTAGATTTACTTTTCCTTCCAGGAGCCATAATTTCAGATAGACTTCTGGATCTTAGGGAGAGTCTTTCCACAAATCTTTGTGAAGCAATGATGAGAGCACTCCTGAGTTCGGTTCTCAGTGAAAGCACCAAAAATGTTAACGCTAAAAATGTACGCTAACACCCCAGTGTGAGTTGTAATATAGCGAAAGCACCACCCGTTGGTACGAAAACTAAAAACAAGCAGAAAATAGCAGAAAATAATAAAGAGGCAACAATTTTTATGGTGGTTCGGCTCAAAGTCAAGCCTACGTCCACTTAATCTCTTCTATTACTGATTTGATTACAAAGTTTACAATCATTCTTCAATTACAACATAATTGAGACAGGTAGTTTGATCCTTGATGCAGAAAAGCTCTTTGAATTCATGTTGAATGAACTTGATCTTTTCCGAAGATTCTTTGATGTGTCTTTTTCCCTTGAAGTGTTGGAGCAAGTGTAGAAGTATTGAAAATAGCAGAGTCTCGGCGTTCCAGAAAAATCCTTCTCTCTCTAGTGTGGAGTAGGCGTGGTATTTATAAGAGAAGTTGGGCTTAGGTCGGTCATGCCATAGGTCGTGAGCGACCTAGGGGGTTGCGACCTAAGGGCATTCTCGAGGTAGCATAAGTCGTTAGCGACTTGATGGGGCCATCATGGACGAGACATATGCTGTGAGTGACTTAGCATGTGTAGCTCAAAAGTTATCTCGGCTGATTTAGGTCGTAAGCGACCTAATGGATGGGGTAGTGCACATATGGCTTAACTTTGAAGCTTGCTAGGTTGTTAGGTCGCTCTTTCCTTAACTCATTAGGTCGTTGCCTTCATTGAGTTGCTAGGTTGTTAACCCGTTGAATCACAGAGTCTTTAGGTCGTTAGGTTGCTAGAGCTTCTTAAGTTGCTTAGTCGCTTATTCCTTGGACAGTTAAGTCGCTTATTCCCTTATGTCGTTGAGTCGAATAGGTCGCTAGGTCGTGAATAAGAGAGGTGTTAACAATATCAAACATCTCATCCACGATTTTCTTGAGCGTGTCATCGAAAGTGCTGATTCTTTTGTTCTTAGCTCTCAGTATAGGATCTGGATAATCTTTCAATGGAGATTCAAACAAAATATCCTCAGCTACAATTCCAAACACAAAAATAGTAAAATCAGCTTCATTCAAATAATAATACACAAACAGAATCACGCTTACATGACTGTGATAGTCAACGTCAATCACACGTTCTTTAACATCAATCGAGTGCTTCAACACCAACATAGATCTAGGTGCTATGCGAGCATAGGTACTGTCAGGAGTCGAAATGCTTAGATCGGTTGAAATGAGAGCTTCGCCTCGAACGGGAACCTTCGTTTCAATAGCGTTGTAGACGAAATCATAAAAATGAGCTTCAAAGTTATTGTTGTCATGAAGTGAAATCAAAAACATGGTTACGGAAGAGTGAAATTACCTGGAGAGACCGTAGCCAGTAGAAAGGGGAGATGCACGAGAAGGAGTGGTTGCGTTTTCAGACAGCTTTTTAATTTTGAGAAGTGGTGGGTTTTTCTACAAAGCGACGCCAATGAAATTTGGGGATGACATTGCTTTCTAAGGATGGAGAGCAAATTTAGGGTTGATTATATTAGGGTTGTAAAGAAGCGATAACGTGTAAAGAAGTTAAAAATTAGGCGCATTGGAGCCAAAATTTCGAAATTGAAAGGAAAAATTACATATTAAAATCATAAATTTTATTATTTACATTAGATAAAAAGTTGAGTATATTCCAAAAGATAGTTACAATGAAAAACCTCTAGATGTGTATTAAAGTAATAATAATAATAATAATATTTATTAAATTTTGAAATATATTTAACATTTTTGAATTTTTCAAAATTTGAATACTTTTTATAAAATTTTAAATTTTTTGAAACTATAAATTTTATCTCTTATAAATTTTATGAGAATTTCAAATTTTTGTTTTCAATTTTATGAAATTTTTTAAACTTCTTATAGAAATTTTCAAGTTTTTAGATTATTTTGAAATATTACTTCTTAATAATAAATATTTAATAGAATTAATTACTTCTTATTATTAATTATTTAATAACAATTATTTAATAGTAATTATATAATAATAATAATTTAATAGTAATTATTTAATATAGGGGGAAGGGTCTGTTGGTGGTGACTACCTAGAGGGGTTGCCACCCCCGGACCCCTCCTTCGTAGTGGCAATCAATTTAAACAATCAAGTTAAGGAAAAGATCCAAATATTATTTTAAGAATCTATATGAGAAAAGCTAAAGGGAGGTGCATCGATTGAATAGAGACTTAAATGGGTAATCGAGGAGCACAACAAATTGCCTGATAAGTGTAGGTGTCTTTCTGCTCATGCTACACGATTAAGAAATTTAAAGAAAAGGTGAGTAGTCCCGTTATTAAAGAAGTCCCGCCATCACCGGGAAAGAGTTATAAGAGAAAATGCATAGCTAAATTCTCTCTTCTGGATGCTTATTGATGATAGGAATGCTTCAATAGAGTTTCTTTACAAAATTTATTCTAGGAATAGTTTCGTTGATTTTTCTTTCTTAGGGGAGAAGAGTGGTGGTTTAATTAGGCGTCTCCATAGTAGATATTTAAACGAGTATGGGACTAATCCCCATCCTATGGGATGTTGGAATCTTCTCAAGATTGAGACCATTCCACTTTCCCCTAACACTCTTCCTTCTGAGAAAGTTAAGTTCAAAAAAGAAAGATTAATTTTCGAGTTTATAGAGGGTCGATATTGTACGAACTTAAGTAATTCTACGTTGTAATATGCAGCGCAAACAATGTTATAAATTCTAGTATTTTTGTTTCTTTACATCTTAGCTTATTTTTCTCAAATCATACAGATTAAGGAACCATCTAGTAGCCCTATTCCCATGGAACTCTTAAGTAAATATATCAAATTAAAGATGGACTTTAAAGAAAAATCATTAATCCTCAGAACCTCTCGGTTAGCAAAATATTGCTTCCATAGGGATCTTGAAGAAGTTTACTCACGGTTTCCATACTTTTATTTTGATTTCTTGGGCAACAAAAAGGACGATTTACTAAAGGAGATGTAAACTAATTATGCCTAATTGTTAAGTGGCAAAGTCTGTCCTCCTATCGGGAAATGGAACTACCATCAATTCCCACTAGTTAATACCCTTCCATGGTTTAATGTTCCATTTTACTCTACCCTTTCTATGTCCATGGGTTCACTCAAAAAGGCTCAAATTCATGCCTTTAAACTTCGATTTGTAAATGTAATTTGAATTAGCTTGCGCTTGTAAACCTTCTCGTTGCTAATAAAGATCGCATTTTTTGTGTATTAACTTCTTTTCACTATTTACTTATTTTTATTAAGAAGAACAATTACCGCTCGCATCTAATGTTGCGGATCCCCTTTATTGATTGGGTACTATCAAAGCTAAGTTCAGGTCGAAATTTAATAAAAAGCTCTCTCCTCATAGTGCTTCAACTTTGCTTTTCCCCGATAACCCAGATGCATGGAAATGGCATGACAAATATTATAAATTAAGTCTAAGTAGTTTAAAAGAGTTATTGTTAGTACCTTAAGTACTGGTTTTGATGATAACAACTTTAGACATTATATAAAATATAAATACTAATGTTTCATCAAGTTTTATATAATATACAGTGCATGATATTAGACAGGTGTTGATTAAGAAGACTGTATGGTATCAAGAGTAGATTCAAAATGCTGATATAGAGTTTCAAGAGTTGGAGAATGAAAACCCACGAGTATTGAAGAGTTCAAGTTCAAGATATTCCAGATAAGTTATAGTCGTAGAATTTATGTTAAAACCTTGATAGCACTTTCTTGAACTCTCTCCCCTTCTCTAGTTTTGTTTTAAATTGTTTTTCAAATATCCTGGTTTTAAAATAATCTTTTCAAAATATTTCTCAAATTGATTTTCAATCTCTTATACTTATAAAGATATTATTTTAGTGTTTTTAAGTTTATATATATTGAATTTTTGTTTATACTTTAATAAGTTATAACTATATTGATTTTATATATACTATTTACATTATATTGAATACTCTTATTAAATCTTTCAAAATTATTTTATAAAATTTTATTAAGTTATATTTTGATTAAAATGTCTATAAACTATATTTAAATGATTCTATGAAGCATCAAATTATTTTACAAAGCAACGGATTTTCAAAATAACATTTTTAAAGTGTTTTTCAATTTTGTGAAGAATATGTTGACATACTCTATCTATATATGCCGACAAAGTGATCGTAACTTTCAAAGTTCAAATTTGAATGGAAGTGCCTTTTCGTCATATCTCTTCATGAATAGACATGACTGTTGTTTCCCTATATATCCTAGACCTCTAAAGAATTTTTTATCATAATTTTCTTACTCACCTCTCCTTCTTCACTCTCTCATTTTCTAAATATAAAAAGACCCAAACTCTGCCGAAATTCAACCAATATTAAATTCAATCATCACTAGTTTTACTCTCCTGCATCCACTCTCTGGTTTCTCTCATCTCACTCACTCAAACTGAGATCAAAGTGTTATTCAAGAGTTATAGGATCAATTGTAATTAAGATCAAAGATCTATGTCTATACAACTCTATCAAATCATACTTCTATACTTGTGGGTGTGATTGTAGCCCAAAAAATCAATTGGGTGTGCTTAATAGCTCGTAAATTTAGTGGGTGTGCTTATAGCCCGAAAATTAAGCGACTCTACCCAAAGGTCTAGATTCTAAAGGGTGTGTCTCATAGCCTTGAAATCGAGATTGTATTTGCATTTACTAGTTGAAAAGAAATCCGTATAAGAAATTTTGATACACTGGATGTAGGGTAACTCCGAATCAGTATAAAATCTTGGTGTTTTCTTTCCTTTTTACTTTTACTACATTTAATTTTATCCGCTCTTTAATTTTGTGATTGTTTCTATGATTGTTAATTACATCATTCCAAGTAGAATCTTAAAGAATTTGAAAAACATTCATATAATGCATTATACACTATTCAACCTCTCTGGTGTTAATTTAGCCTTAAAATCCCTACTCCGTTGACTCACATTTGGTATCGGAGAATTTGTTTTCAAAGTATTCATCATATGTTTAAAAAAAAGTTTAAATGGCTACCAATACTGGTAATTATACTATTAGTAACATGATTAATACACTTGTTAGTAACTCATTTTTCGAAGGACAATCTACTATTAAACCTCCACTTTTTCATGGCAATAATTACATGTATTGGTCATGTAAAATGAAAATTTATTTACAATCACTTGGTTTAGACACTTGGAATATCACACAAGCTGAGTACAATGAACCCAAGACTAATTTTACACAGTGGACTACTGACTAAAAAGAAGTTGCACAACATAACTATAAGGCTATGAATATATTATTTGTTCACTAGATAGGAATGAATTTAATAGAGTATCTATACGTAAGTCTGCATTTGGAATTTGGAGAAGTTTGCAAGTTACATATGAAGGCACAAGCAAGGTTAAACAGACCAAAATTTCCATGTTGACAAAACAGTTTCAATTATTCAAAATGAGTCCAAATGAGTCAATATCTGATATGTAGGGTAGATTCCAAGTTATAGTACACTCACTTACTGCACTGGGTAAATGATTTTCTGAGAAGGATCAAGTTAAAAAATCCTCAATTCACTTACTCCTATATGGGATCAAAAGATTCTTGCAATCGAAGAGGCTAATGACATTAACACTCTAAAAATTGAAGAGTGAATTGAAAATTTAATGTCTTTTGAAGCGCAAATGCAGGGCATGAGAGAAAGCAAAGCAACAGAGAAGAAATCTATAGCTTTTAATGTAAGGACGGACAATCTAGATTTAGACAGCGATGACGATGAAGAAATTGTTTTTATGATACGAATTTCAGAAAATTTTTGAAAGATAGGAAGATGAACATTTCTGAAGAAATGACTACAAAAATCCAGGAAGCAGAAGCGAAAATGGCATTAGTTGTTATAATTGCGATGAACCTGGCCATTTAAAACGAGACTATCCACATCCTGATGAACTGAAAACTACACCAAACACCGATTCATCCGAAAATAGAGAATGGCTTATGCTACAACACTAGACGATTCAGATACTTCCTTAAGAGATAGTGAACCAGATACATGGAATGCTAATATATGCTTCACAACGACATTTAATGATAAATCTAGAGAAACGGAACTAAAATAGGTACATATTTAAATTAAAATTTTGAATTTGTCATTATTGGTTGGTTTTTGATTGCTAGGAATAAACCATAGATTAATAATAATATTGGTTGAATAATGTGTGCATATATTTTAAATAATATATATATATGCTTATTTTTTAGTAAAATATTAAAAAATAATAATATGAAATATATTTTAAATTATTCAGTGTATATATTAAATAATAAATATAAGATGATTATAAGTATAGATAAATAAGGATTATTTGTTGAAATTTCTCTTTTTTTTTGAAATTTCAACCTATATGTTGACATACCCCACATGCATATGTCGACATATATAGGCATGTGACGACCCGACTTCCTATGCCCAGGAAGACGCATCATTATTAAGAAAGAAAGGGATAGAAAAGAGAAAAGATAGAGAAGAAAGAAAGAACAACACTAGAATCTCAACAGCGGAACGAATAAATTATATTAATCACATAAGATATTACATAGTATCATATACAACAACTATCAGAGTTACACAGCTTATACAACACATACTAGACAGTTATAAACACCTGTCTAGTTATTACAACTCAAAATACAACTCAAACAAAATGACTCAGAGATCAACACAGCGGAACATTATATCTACGAACGCTGAAGCCTCCTGCTCCATTGCTCCTTCAGAATTCGTCAAAGCTAACCTGAATCCCTTGGCTACTCGTAAAAATTTGAGTACCCAAGAGTTTATAAAACAGAAAATAAACACTTGGGTCAGACATGGGTCTGGTGTGAGTAAACGGGTTAAAGTTGTTTAACTTCAAAACCTTTTGAAAACAAAGGTATCACGTAAGACTTCCCACCCATAAACATGGAAAAGTTTTTATCTTACGCCAACCAATACTTTTGATAGGAAATCGAGTTATATTATAATAGGGTCTAGGGTTTTCAAATAAATATTTCACATAGCCGAAATTGTTACATTATTAAATTCCAGCATACTAGCCACAAAGTGGGTTATACAATCAAGTCCGATGGCACTTATTGGAAGTTGGATTTCCATACAATGGCAGGGCTACTGGGGTACCGCCCGTCACAGTACGTGGTCTAGATCAACGTACGGAGGAGTACGCCCGCTCCCCTGCAACACAAGGCCGGAACCATCCCTTAATGGATAATTCCCGCATAAGAAACCCCAGCGGTTGTAGCTATTCAACCGCCCACTCAGCCGAAATAAAAGAAGGGACCTCTAGACAGAGGAATCTTATACTACTTGGGCGCTACCTACTAACCTTGCTGCACCTCCCCTGTTTTAGCCATTCCCGGTTGATGAGGCTTGAGGCTACGATTACCTTTTAATAGAACACATCTATCTTAGAATGCTCATCGTCCACCTGACGATGTGCTGAAAGCATTCAATCCATACAAGTTCGTTCCGGGTTCGAACGAAACCGAAGGCATTATCTCGTTACACTCATTTTGGAATCACCCTCAGAGTTAACGACAATAACCCTTGCACTCTGAATCTTCATCTTCACTTGAGATTCACGACCTAACGTTTAACTTGGATCGATGTGGTATTCGGATATCCAAATCTAGAAACCCGATCCCGGTCTCATCGAAATCCAAACGTATTTTAAAGGCCAAGTTGTTTAAAGGTTTTAAACAATTCAATTCAATACTTGAATTCACACAGCATTCACAGATAAATATCACACATTTATCACAGATATATTCAATATCACATCATAGAATATCATAGCATATCAACCAATAGATATCAACCAAAGCAGACATTCTACTCAAATAATCATCCATAAGCAATCATTTATTAATCCATATTAAAATTAATTTAATCAACTTAAATTAAATTAATTACTTAAGAATTAATTCCTATCCTTGCTTAAATCAACTATTAATTAATTACAACCTTTTAATTAATTAATCATTAAATATTAATCACTCTTGATTAATTATTCATTAATTACATGAAGTAATTATTCTTTAATTAATTTTCACAAATTAATTATCCTTAATCATTTATAGTAATTAACTTTTAATTACTCTCATTAATTACAATAATTAATGATCTTTAATTAATTAATTTCTTTAATTAATCTATAATTAATTACATTATTCCTTAATTAATTACATTAATTAATCATACATTAATTAATTACTTTCATTTATCAACCTTAAATAACAATAATTAACTATTCTTAATTACTTCTTAATTATTTATCATTTACTTTCATAAATCCTTTTGATTAATTACCCTTATTACATCCAGTAATTCATTTATTAATTACTTACACTAAGTAATTACACTTAACAAATCTTATTAAGTAATTATACTTAATTACCAAGTGACTATCTTTAATTAATTAACAAATTAATTAACTTAAATAAATCACATTCATTTCATAAATCATAACTGAGTAACTCATCCTTAATTACCCTTTAAACAAATTAATTAATCCCTAATTACAGATTAATTACCCATTAACTATTAATTAATAAACCTTAATTATTAATCAATATCTTTTAATACAAAGTAATCAATCCTTAATTACTTTTATAATTAATTAACTGATCTTAATTAACTAATTAGTTACCTCTTAATTATTAATTAATAAAACTTAATTATTAATTAACATCTTAATTATTAATTTAATTAATCCATAATTACCTGTTAATCAATCTTTAATGACAATTAATTAATCCCTTAATAATAGTTAATTAATCTTTAATTAACTTTAATTATAAATTAATTATCTCTTAATTATTAATTAAGAAAAACTTAATTATTACTTAATAAAACTTTATTAAGTACTTCTTAATTACCATTTTAATTAACTCTTAATCATTTAATTAATCCTTATCAATAATTAATTAAATAAATTAATTAATCTTAAATTTCTTAATTAACTTAATTAATTTCAATCATTTAAAATCTTAATTAACCTTGAGATAAAACATTATCATTAAAACATTTTATCTTAGAAATTAACTTACTTACTTAAATCATTAATTAAGTTTTTAAATAAATAATCATTAATTACTTACCTTTAATTATAAATTAACAATCCTTAATTACAAGTTACTAAATCACTTGAAAACTAATTGTTAATTTACTCATCCTCAACCATTAACTAATTTAATTTAATAAATCACTCTTTATTTATTTCATTATTATCAAACTTAAATTAAGTTTTAAGATAAAACATTTCTTTATTACTTATCTTATTTTCAAATTAAATTTGAAAATAACTTAAAAATTTAACTTAATATTATTTAAGTTAACAACCATACAAATTAATTTACTCAACTTTTCCATTTCAAAGAAATGTATTTTCAAGAATTGATTTAACTTGATTTTTAAAATTTAAAAACTTACTTTTATTTTAAAATTTAAAAACTAGTTAACATTATCTTTTGGGTTTAACTCATATATACTTGAAATAAATACATCTTCATTTAAAAAACAGAGTTTGGTTTTATAAAAGTTAAACTGTCAAAATCTGGTTTTCACTCAACTTTCAAACGACCCGAAAACAACCCGAGCCACAGCCTTATCTACGCGAGTTCCTCCCGAGAAATTTTAAAACCTGTTTGTTTTAAAATTTTAAACTGTTAAAACTTTACAGTTATCACTCACATACACTCGCGTATTACGCTAAACAACTCCGAGTCCAAAAGCCTTCTTCCCCGAGACCCCTTCGAGAAAACCCATGAAACTCAACCCAGACATCACTGACACAACTCGTACACGCGTGCACGTGCACCACCAATCGCCTCACCTCCGACCACGTTTCTGATCACCATCGAGTCGCCCACCTTCCTCTCGACCATCACGACAACTCCGATCATCAATTCAAACTCGAAAACGAAATCGAGCACTCGAGCACCAAAACTGTAGCAATGTCGAAACTGTGAATCACCAAAATCGCTCACCTCCGATCACCAAAAGGGCTTCTCCTCCGGCTACTAACTCCTCTACACTTCATCGATCACCAACATGAATCTGGAACAACTCGGTCACTAATAGGGATTGCGGTGATAAAAAATTTCCAGAGGAACAAAACTAGGGTTATAATCTTTAATCCAAAATTCCCGATGCCACACTGCTTTGATTCACTTCTCACCATTTTTCCATCATTCTACCATCACCATTCCATCACCAGAAACAATCCCGTTCATTCCAAACTACTTGATTGCCAGATAAGACCAAAAACCCATTTTCTAAACAATCTTGGATATCTCATTGTTGGAAACAATGGCTATCTTCGGCTGAGTCGTGGACAAGTCACTCTCTTGAAGACGTTTCGGTGATCTGCTCAAAGGTGCAAGCAGTTCGTCTCTATCACCGCCGCCTCTAGGATAAAACAGCCTCTCGAAAGTTTTGTGGTATCGGTTCGTTTGCACGGACGAAGCGATTCTGGTTGCACTCAAAAAACTCGTTGCTCTTTTTTTTAAAAGGGAAAAAATGTTGTTCTTTTTATTTTCGTCTTCGTATCTGTTAAGAAGATGGAAGAGCAAAAGAACGTTACTGAATGGGGGGATACGTGGTCTTGAAAAACGGATCTGAGAAATACCGGGTCAAAAAATAAATAAACGTTGCGTAACGTTCTTCAATACGGGCTTCTTACCGTTCCAGCCCGATCAGAAAACGGTAAATAAATTTGTACCAAAAATATAAGTATTACACCACTACAAGCCCGAACCCGAACCCGAGCCCGGCCCGGCCCGGGTCGGGTCGAGTCGAGTCGGTCGGTCGCGCGCGCGCGCGCGTGTGTGGTGGTCAAGCATGGTCTCCCTCCTCACAAAAGAGCATCATTGGGTGCCCAAAGGGCCCAACTTAGCTTCAAAGAATCAAGTATAAATACTTGATTCTTCTATATAATCCCACAATGTGGGACTATTCATATTCCCATAGGAGCCATATCATACTTAGTCAAATTTTTAAGAATTCATTCATAAGTAAAAACATTTCCAACAATCCCCCACTTGAATTTTTAAAACTTATTTCGAGCAATTTCTGAAAACCATAAGATTGTGCATAAACAAAGGTGTCTTTCGACTTGAACCTTTGCATAGTGGATAAGATTCAGTTTTTACTAGAGTGACACGTGGTCTTGAACTCTATTCCTGACATCAGACCACACACAATCTTTCTAGAGTGCAATCAAGTAAGCCCGTGCATTTATGGCCATGCACGTCCATCCCAGTTTAGTGAATGCTCTAGGAGTTTTGCCCAAAACTCCATAGTAAACGGCCAAATTTCCACATTCACACAGGTGAGTCTATCAAGAGTACTCCTGAAGGTAGGTACTCCACTCCAAATGGAGTATAGATCTCATTAAGAGTTTCTATTAACTCAACCTCTAATCACTTCAGGAATATATGCTTTTATATACATGAAAAATAGCATATTCAACTCATATCACTACACAACTTGTTCTTACCCATTGAACCTAGTTCTTGGGATCTCCAGTCAATAGGTCGGGTTACTATTGTGCGTGACTCAACAATCTAAGGGTAATAGTCCCATTTTTCTAGAAGTTGTAAAGACTTTCTCTCTGGCCAGTCCTTTCGTCAAAGGATCTGCCAAATTCTCCTCACTGCGTATGTGATCCACTCTAACAGCTACTGAAGAGAGTAGCTCTCTAACAGTGCTGTGCTTACGACGTATCTGTCGTCTCTTACCATTATAATAACGGTTCTGTACTTTTGCAATAGCCGCGGTACTATCGCAATGAATCAACACAGCTGGTATCGGTTTTTCCCATAAGGGAATCTCAGCTAGCAGATTTCTTAAATACTCTGCTTCTTCACTAGCTGTAGCTAGTGCTATCATCTCAGACTCCATAGTAGACTGAGCCAAAATTGTCTGTTTCTTGGATTTCCAAGAAACAGCTCCTCCAGCAATGCTAAATATATAGCCACTAGTTGCTTTTGAATCATCAGATAAAGTATTCCAGTCTGCATCGGTGTAACCTTCAAGCACAGCTGGAAACTTTTCATAATGCAACCCTAGGTTCATGGTTCGTTTTAGGTATCTCATGACCCTCTCAATAGCATGCCAATGCTCTATACCAGGTCTACTAGTAAACCTGCATAATAATCCCACGACATAGGCAATGTCGGGTCTAGTACAATCAGTGGCATACCTAAGGCTGCCAATGATGCTCGCATAATCAGACTGTCTTACACCTTCACCAGTGTTCTTGAATAGCTTTACACTAGGATCATATGGTGTACATGCAGGTTTACAGTCAAAGTAATTGTATTTCTTTAAGATCTTCTCAATATAATGAGATTAATCCAAAGAAAGTCCCTTATCAGACCTAGTAATCTTAATACCAAGGATTACACTTGCTTCACCTAGATCTTTCATATCAAAGTTGGCACTTAACAAAGATTTAACAGTGTTTATGGCATGAATGTTTGATCCAAAAATAAGTAGATCATCTACATACAAACATATTATAGTGCAAATGTCATTTTCAGATTTATAATAAATGCATTTGTCACTTTCATTAACTTTGAAACCATTTGAGATTATTAAGTTATCAAATTTTTCATGCCATTGTTTAGGTGCTTGTTTTAAACCATATAAAGATTTATCTAATTTGCAAACTTTATGTTCTTGACCATGAATTACAAAACCTTCCGGTTGATCCATATAAATTTCCTCTTCTAATTCACCATTTAAAAAAGCAGTTTTAACATCCATTTGGTGTATAATTAAATTATGAATAGATGCTAATGAAATTAGTACTCGAATGGATGTGATTCTAGTTACGGGTGAAAAAGTATCAAAAAAGTCTACATTTTCTCTTTGCCTAAAACCTTTAGCTACCAAACGGGCTTTATATTTATCAACTGTGCCATCAGGTTTTAGTTTCTTTTTAAGTACCCATTTACAGCCTATAGACTTACAACCAGGTGGTAAATCTACTAAGTGCCAAGTCTTATTGGATTCCAAGGAATCCATCTCATCATTTATAGCCTCTTGCCAAAAATCGGCATCTATTGAAGATAAGGCTTCTTGGAGGTTTGTGGGATCCTCCTCTATAGAAAAAATGCAAAAGTCTGAGCCAAAGTCTTTATCAACTCTTGCTCTTTTACTTCTTCTAGGTTCAATTTCAGAAGATTCATTAAGTTCTGTTCTAATAGGCACGGTGTTATTTGACGTGCCCCCACTATTCCTTAATTTAAAAGGAAACTTAGTTTCATAAAAATCAGCATCATTAGATTCTACTATATTATGTGTATTCAGGTTATAAAATCTATATGCTTTGCTGTTAACAGCATAGCCAATAAATACACATGCATATGCTCTACTAGCTAATTTTATTCTCTTAGGGTCAGGTATATGAACATATGCCAAACATCCCCAAGTTCTAAAGTAAGATACATTTGGTTTATAATTTCTTAAAATTTCAAAAGGTGAAATCTTACTTTTTGATTTAGGGATTCTATTCAATACATAGCATACAGTCAATAAAATATCCCCCCACCAATGTTTTGCTGCACCCGAATTTAATAAAATAGCTACAACTAATTCAGTAAAGGTCCTATTTTTTCTTTCAGCTTTACCGTTCATTTCAGGTGAATAAGGTGCAGTTCTCTCATGAATTATACCATGCAATTTATAAAAATCAAGAAAAGGACTAGACTCATATTCAGTTCCTCTATCACTACGAAGTCTCTTAATTTTCTTATTAGATTGATTCTCGAGTTCAGTTTTAAATAATTTGAACATATCAAATGCATCACTTTTATTTTTCATAAGATATACATAAGTGAAATCAGAGCCATCATCAATGAAAGTGATAAAGTAACGGTGTCCGTGTCTAGTCAAAGTGCCATCAAGCTCACATATGTCAGAATGAATTAAATCTAAAGGTTCAGAGTTTCTATCAACTGATTTATGGGGTTTCTTAGTGATTTTTGCTTGACTACAGAATTCACACTTATCAAATTCAGATTGTGACATTTTAGGAATCAAATCTAAGATGCTCATATTATGAATAATGCGTTTGTTAACATGACATAATCGAGAGTGCCAGATATTAAAATCACATAACATATAAGCAGAACTGGTTACTTTATTAGATTCAACATTCAGTTTAAACATACCCTCACAAGCATAACCCTTCCCTACAAACATCCCCTTATGAGTCAAAGTGTACAAATCAGCCCCTATAACTTGAGTAAAACCAGCCTTATTAAGGAGAAAACCAGAAACCAAGTTCTTTCTCATCTCTGGAGTATGCATTACATCTTTCAAAATAACTGTCTTTCCAGAGGTAAACTTTATTTCCATATTTCCAATGCCAGCAACAGTAGTGGTGTGAGAATCTCCCAGTAGCACTTTCTAATCATCAGCAGCCGTGTATGTGCTAAACATAGCACGATCATAGCAGACATGGAGGGATGCACCAATATCTACCCACCAACCCTCTGATCCACCAACTAGGTGAATCTCAGAAATCATAGCCGTAAGAGGCTCTTCAGTCAGGTTAGCCTGCGGTGCAGGGCCTAGTCTGTTCCTACACTTGCGTGCCATATGACCTGGTTTTCCACAGTTGTAACACAGAAACAACTGTCCAGAATCATTCTTTTGGGTCGGTTTTTGCTGTGCCTTTTGGTTCCCTTGCGGGTTCCAATTCTGTTTGTTGCGGTTGCGGTTCTGATTCTTAAAGTTTTTCGGATTCGGTTTCAGAACCACGGGCTTGGACCTTTTAGTGTTGTTGTTTGTGACAACAAGCACTTCCTCTTTCTGGTCCTGCTTACGAGCCTCCTCCTCAATACGGAGGCGAGTAATCAAGCTCTCTAAGGAAAATTCCTTAGTCTTGTGCCTAAGCACATTCTTAAAATCTTTCCAACCTGGGGGCAATTTATCAATAATAACAGCAATCTGAAACTGTTCATCCAAAGTCATACCTTCGGAGATGATCTCATGAGCAATTTTCTTTAGCTCATGAGATTGCATCTCTACTGACCTGTCATCTGTCATCTGGTATTTGAGGTAGCGGCTGACTGCATACTTCTTTTCTCCAGCCTCCTTAGTGTCATACTTCTTTTGTAGCGCTTCCCAGATCTCTTTGGCTGACTTGTCAGAGTTGTAGTAGTCGTAGAGGTCATCACTGAGGCCGTTGAGTATGTAGTTTCGGCACATGTAATCTTGTTCTGTCCAGGTGTGCAACTCCTTTGATTTTTCTGTCCAGGCTCGCATCTGATCAGCGTCTGCTTCGTCTGGTCTATCGGGTAAGTGCGGTTTGTCGGTTGTTAGCACAGCCACCACTTTTCTGGTTGTTAGGAAGAACTCCATCTTCTGTCTCCAGCGTTTGAAGTGGAGGCCCTCGAATCTGAATGGGGCAGCAGAGATCATGGGGACCTGGAAGAACGAAGCGGGAGCAGTAGGATCTAGATCTGCAGCGGAAGCCATTGATGTCGGCACGTCTTCAAATTGTTGGAAACAATGGCTATCTTCGGCTGAGTCGTGGACAAGTCACTCTCTTGAAGACGTTTCGGTGATTTGCTCAAAGGTGCAAGCAGTTCGTCTCTATCACCGCCGCCTCTAGGATAAAACAGCCTCTCGAAAGTTTTGTGGTATCGGTTCGTTTGCACGGACGAAGCGATTCTGGTTGCACTTAAAAAACTCGTTGCTCTTTTTTTTTAAAGGGAAAAAATGTTGTTCTTTTTATTTTCGTCTTCGTATCTGTTAAGAAGACGGAAGAGCAAAAGAACGTTACTGAATGGGGGGATACGTGGTCTTGAAAAACGGATACAAGCCAGAACCCGAACCCGGCCCGGCCCGGGTCGAGTCGAGTCGGTCGGTCGCGCGTGCGCGTGGTGGTCAAGCATGGTCTCCCTCCTCACAAAAGAGCATCATTGGGTGCCCAAAGGGCCCAACTTAGCTTCAAAGAATCAAGTATAAATACTTGATTCTTCTATATAATCCCACAATGTGGGACTATTCATATTCCCATAGGAGCCATATCATACTTAGTCAAATTTTTAAGAATTCATTCATAAGTAAAAACATTTACTATCTTAAAAATTATGATTTAACTCTTAAAAATCATTATTTAAGACAAGGATTTAGTTTATAAAAGAAAATCAAAAGATTATATAGTTTGAATTTTAACATATATTAAAAATTCCTACTGTCACTTTCTTTTCCAAGTGATGTTTAAATTTTCCTTACATAATTTTAATTCCAGAACTTAGATTAGGATTTAACAAACAAATCCTATTTGAATCCTAAAGCCTAACAGAGAATATATGAAATGATTTTGATTTTCGATCAAAACTTCAAACTCTGAAAAATAAACAGAGATATACTCAAACAACAAACATGTACACATGGTTTCAATAATTCATATAAACATGTATTTAAAAACAGACATGCATAATATATTTCAAACACACATTCAAATTTTATTTTTAACCTATTTTATCTGCATCAAATCTAGAGGGAATTTATTATTCACAGTTAATAGGCAGAGGATTTTGACAACCATAAGATGTTTTAAAAATAACAGATATTGCACATCTTTAAAAACATACAAGCTTACATAATTACAAACATGCAAAGAAATTATCATCACATTAATTCACATGAAATAAATATTTGATACTTAGGTTTTTAATTTAATGGTTTACTCACCTTTAAATGTTGAACAGAGAAACTGGAAGCTTTGAAACAGAATCTACTTTGGTTTCTTTAAAAAATGAAGAGCTTGTTTTGATTTCCTTTAAAAATTTGAAAAGCTTTTGAAAACTTGCTTCTGCCTCAGATTATATTGCATGCACTTGGAAATTATTACAGACTTGGTTTGAAACAGGAAAATGGTCACAGGTCTTTGGTTTGGAGAAGATTTCAGTTTGATCATTTGATTATGGTCTTGAGATGAAAAGATTACAGGGTTTTGGTAGATTACAGGTTTGAGTAGATTTCAGATTACAGGGTTTTTTTGATCTGGAAATGATTTTCAGGTTGTATTTGCTTTGATTCTTGGTTTGAGAGGTGATTCAGTTTTAGTTTGAAGATGATTATGGTTCGGGATGAATTTCAGTCTTTGATTTGTGGAGAGGATTTCGGTTTGAATAAATTTTCTTTTGGTTTTAGTTTTTGTCTTGAACTGAAATTAGGAAAAGAAAATGAAAGGGAAAGATAGAAATTTATATAGTTAATTTAGATTTAATAAAAATTTAAAGAAAATAAAACAAATGGTTGACACTTGTCTTATACTTTGCTTAATGATCTTACACATGTATTTGATGTTTTAAAAATTTAACACTTGTAATTATTTACTTTTATATTATTTTTAAAAGAGTTTAAAAAGCTTTTATATCAATTTCCTAAATAGATAAATACATATTTTATTTAATAAATTCTTTTCTATAATATACATAAATGAAAACTTTTAAAAGAAAATAAAATAAAAACTCATTATATCCTAATAAAATCATATACAATATATTTAATTCATTTTTAAGTGAAAACATATCTTTTGTATTTATTTACTATTAAATAAATACTTTCTAAATTTATATACAAAATCTCTTTAAGGAAAACAAAATAAAACAAAAGTCTTATTTTAAATAAAAGTCTTGTTCATATATTTTTATACCCAAATATATATTAAAATAATTATCTTTAAAGATTCAAATTTAAATCCAGATTTAAATTCGAATTTTACTTTTTCAAAACCAATTTGAAAATCAACTCAACATTTATATTTAAATAAACACATTATTAAGTTTGAACTTAATTATTTCATTTAAAAACTACTCAAGACCAATATATATATTTTAAACAATACTTATTAATTTTGGAAATGATAAGTCTATTTAAAATCAAATTTATAAAATAACACAATTAAATAATTATCTTATTACAAATCAATCTATACTATAATTAAAATATCACATTATTATATTTGGTTATTTATATTTAAAATAACAATTTTACCAATTTTAAATAATTTAAATTTAGAGATTATCACATTTTAAACTCCTCGAAATTCCGGGATATCACAAGGCATATGTTGAATTTCAATTTCAAATTAAAATTTTGAATTTTCCTCCACCTTTTCACCAACTCCTATTTTCTGAAAAGATGTCACTTGGCCAGAGAACATGTCCTTTGATTCTCTATTTATTTACTCTATCTCCATCCATTCATTTTTCACTTTCATTTTCAAATTTAAAAATCATAAACTCTCTTATCTCTTCAAACTACTCTTCAATGGCATCCTCAAGTAATACTAAGGCATTCATAAGGCTTTCTAAGAAAATAAAAAAATATTTTTGTAATGATCAAGAAGCCATGCAAGCTTATATTGAGTATATATCTTTCGAAAAAGTCTTTCCTAGAAGATTTGCTATTTTTAAAGATTTTGATCTTTTTAATCTTTGTTTGCAAAATGAAATTCTAGGTTTAATCAATTCTTCTCAAAATAATTTTGTTTGTTATCCTAAATTGGTGAAGATGTTGATGAAAATTTAGAAGGATAGTTTTATGATGGAAGAGAATGAGAAGTTTGAAGTAGTGTCAAAGGGACACAAATTGTTTTAAATTGTGAACTTTTGGGTCTCATTCTTGGATGCAAATCTAGTGGAATGGA
This sequence comes from Allium fistulosum, assembly GCA_030737815.1. Taxonomy (NCBI): domain Eukaryota; kingdom Viridiplantae; phylum Streptophyta; class Magnoliopsida; order Asparagales; family Amaryllidaceae; genus Allium; species Allium fistulosum. The sequence goes on from CM060903.1 coordinate 50,306,872, forward strand.
TCTTTCAACTTTTCATATTGATTTTCAAAATCGAGAAGTAATTCATGACATTTTCGAAAGTGATGATGATTTTAAATTTAAAAACAAAAACTTGCATCTAAAAGCAAGAATTTAAGCCTTCTTTCACAACAAAGTATCACTCCAAGAACGGGTAATTATAATAACCCGACATAAAAAGTTTTCAAAGCACTTTTCGCTATTTATGGTCAATATGGCATAAATTGGTCTCAAGTCATTTTGGATGAACTTTTTACCAAAAAAATTTCAAAACATGAAAACGCACTATTTCATCATGTGTATCTTACTTGTGTTTTTAATTATTTTGGTGTTGACCTTAAAAAATAGGAAATAATTCCTCGAAAAATATTTGACATGGCCAATAATTCACTTATGCATATTTCATCCTTTTTTGAGCCTTATGAAACGCTTGCGGAAAAGGAACAAAGGTTGGCTTGGGAAAAGAAGCAAGAAATAAGAGAAGAGGAAGGGGAGGAAATGAAAGTCGAGGAGGAAGAACAAGAGTAGGAGGAGGATACTTACTTAGAAAGCGTAACGACCTGCCTTTTTGGACGTTTTAAGTAGACACGCACGTCAGACTCAAACTATTCAAAGGGGCAGACTGTTATGGGGTAAATAAGAAAAAGAGAAAGAAATAAAACAAATACAGAATCTCGCAGCGGAATGACAAAATATAATAATCAAATAACAGTTCATGAAGTTTTTTACAAATAAATTTGATTATACTAATACAACACAGAATCAGAGTTACAGACAACAAGAATAAATAAATGAATGCAACAGAACAACATGATGTAGTGGAATAAAAATAATAAATAATAATAGTACAAATCTTCGCATTCGTCCTCTAGAAATAAGGTCTTAAACCCTGAAATGCATAGGCTGACCCGAGCGAATTGAAAAGACAAAACACTCGAGTCAGAACTAAAAGATCTTATGTAAGTTAAATCAATGGTAAATATGAGTGTGACGGCGTCAGAGATGTTTACGGGGTTTGACATCTCCTATCTAGTGTCTAACGTGAGTGTAGTAACTTAAGAGATGTTTAGGATTACCAACTCCTAAGGATCCGTTAAACTATCTACTATGTAAAACAATACGCTATGATAACAGTGTCTACAGTAAAGTAAAGTATTAAAATAGCATTAAGGCATTACCCATATCCCCCTTAACACGTTTTATATATTCTCGTAGTCTATACAATGTCGTACACTCCATAAAACTGGTGGTTTACCCAGAGGACATCACATAGGTACGGTACAAATCAAACTCGTAGAAGGTGCTCTAGGGCATGTGAACACGACACTCGAGGCAATGCCAAGGTAGATTTACCAATTGCAGAACCAGGCTGGTGGTAACGCATAACAGCTACTATCACCGACCTCGAAACACACTTCCAAATCAAAAATCAAGGGGTGGCCACCAAATCATCACAAAGTCATAATATGGTATCGAAGAAGCATATCCGATCGGAGGAATGACCTCACTTGGTCCAAGTATAGCTCCTATTTTAGTCACATTTAAGCTGTTAGGGTCACGTCATACCTTATACAGAAATCATTCGCCAAACCATCCTACTTCATTTCTGGAATCTTCACCACGTACACAGTTGTTAACGTGGTTTTTGGTATTGGCAGAGAGTATAACAATATCCGATCCCGGTATCTTTAACAACCAAACGCTTATTACACACCGGATGGTTCTTTTACGTTTCAAAAGTCAATTCACAATTTATATCAAAATATCATATTCAATTTCAAATCATATGTCTTTCAAAATCATATTCACTTCAAACCATATTCACTTCCTAATCATATTCACTTTTGACATTCACATTCACTTTGAAATTTTCGATAAGTTCTGTAAATTAATTCTTCATTTCAAAATCATCTTATTCACTCAAATACGTCATTTTTCAAAAAGGGTATATATTCCAAATTACAACTTAGGTTGTATCATCATCCAGGATTAAATATAAATACTTCAACTTTATACAGTTTGAAATTTTAGAAAATGGTTTAGGCAATTATAAATAGTTTATATAGTTTTAAAATAGTTTAAATAGATTTAAGATAGTTCAAATAGTGAAAATGGTTTAAATTTGATTTAATTAGTCTTAACATGATTTAAATATATTAAATAGATTTAATTAGATTTTAAAATGTTTAAATAGATTAATTATAGATTAAATGGATTTAATTAGATTTTAAGTAGATTTTTAAACAGATTAATAAATTTAAAATAGATTAAATAGATTTAAATTATATTAAATAGATTTAAAATAGATTAGATAAATTTAATTAGTTTAAATTAGGTAAAGTAGATTAGACTGTATTAAATAGGTTATAATAAATTAAAATAAATTAAAGTAGTTTAAATTGATAAAATAGATTAAATTAGTTTAAAATAGATCTCAATGTTGTAACCAAACAAAATCAATAACTCACTTACGATAAACTCAATTATATTTGACATTTCAACTTTAAAATTTCAATTTAATCCTTTGAACATTTCATTAATTAAATTCCCACTTTCAGCATTTACACTTTGATTAACAAAATAATTCAGTTTACAGAAATCAATTCTATTTCAAAATGCCAGTTAACTGAATTCAAAATTTCAAAGATTCAAAAATCATTTAATTTAACCAATCCGGTGTCCGTATATAATTCTCTATCCTACGGTCAAGTGATACGGATAATTATCATTTCAATCCGCAATTTTACAATTTTACGGTTATGTATCATTTCAAACTGCAATCCCGAATTAAATAAAATCCATAAAATCGCTCGAGTCTATCATTTCAACCCATAACGATTTTTCCTTAATCTATAGATCGTTCGGGTATGTATCATTTCAACCCATAGGAAACTTGCAATATTATAACAATATAAAATACAATGTCTAGTCATCCAATATCAACAATCAAACATTCATCACAATCATCATCCAAATCAATTAATAAGCATCAATAGATACCGATAATCAGTAACAGGTATTAAATTGACAGTTTAATTCAATATTAACTTAAACGATGATTAAACGCAATAAAAGTCAAATTTAACTAGGATGACAATTCAAACATACCAAACATCAATAAATAAACTCCAAATCACATCCTAAATTTAATTTAACGAACATAAGGTAATTTAGTAATTGTGAGTGGGTTAAAACACACACCTTCGGTTTTAAATCGAAATAAAATCCAATTTAGGGTCCAAATTCAAACAATCTCAGAATTCGTCCAAACTAGAAACAAAATATCCGGAATTTCGATATGATCCCAGCGGAACAAACCGCGCTCAAATCCGAGTTCGTTTACAAAAGTTAGTAAAATTCGAAGTTACACGATTTAAATTGAAATAAAATAAAATAAAATAAAATTTTAGGCTACACGTCACCTTCGTTATCCAGGAAAAACCTTACTCCTAATCGCGATCGACCTAAAACCACGGAGCCACCACCTCTCGCGCGCAGGTCGCCGACCTAGGTTGGACTCGCCACCACCTTCGACGGGTCGCCGTCCCCTACGCATCCTCCTGGACCATCCACGACACCCCTACATCGCCGAACAACCCGAACGATGACAGCCGCCGCCCAAAAATTCCAACCCTAATTCAATTATTGTCGCCAATCCAACCGCCCGATCGCCCCCCCAACATGCATGGATGCACTCCTGATGCAGCGTAGCCCATAGGCATACGTCGTGACCGACTTAGCATGATGGAAGACATAAGTCGTGACCGACTTAACTGGGGTGAGGGCATGAGTCGTGACCAACTTAAGGAAATAGGCATGAGTCGTCTACGACTTAACGAAGGCGAGGAAGTAAGTTAACCACGATTTATTGAAGCAGAAGGCGTAAGTCGTCCACGACTTAAGGGAGAGGCTGACATAAGTCGTCCACGACTTAAGAAGACGGATACAGTAGGAGCAATACAAGTTGAGAATACACGAGATAAGTCGTCTACGACTTAAGAGAAGGGATGAGTCGCTGCCGAGTTACGACTTAAGATGAGTCGTCTTGTTTGCGTAAGTCGCTGAATAGTTATGTCGTCTATTTTGTAAACAAGTTGAGTCGTGTGGAGTTGCTAAGTCGGCAACGACTTAAATGATGTATTTTCTGTTGTGTTTTGCTTGTTAAGTTGCTAGGTTTATAAGTCGTAAGTCGTTCTGTACGTAAGTCTTGAGTCGTATGATTTTAGGTCGTGCATTTATAAGTCGTAAGTCGTTGATATGGAGTTGTAATGTAACTGCTTGTGTTAGGTCGTTACTCTTAAGTCGTAAGTCGAAAAGGGGTCTAAGTCGGAGCCGACTTATGAGTTTGTACAGAATTGTATTGTTGAAATGTGCACCTATAAATAGGCCGTGTGAGTCATTTGTAATGGTAGTTGATTTTTGAATAAAATTCTCTTTTGTTAGCTTTGTGCTTTCAATTTAAATTGGTAGTTGAGTGAAATCTCCTATCTCCTCTTTCGGTCAATCGAGTGCGCTCGATTCAACGATTGTAGAAGCCGATTCACGGAATCTAGTGCGCTAGATCAACGTGTGAAGAATCGAAGATCTTTAAACTCGGTATAGTGCGCTATCAACGAGTTTGAGATAGCTAGAGTTCGGTATCTTCGGATCAACGAATTCGGGCATTTCGGTATCATTCAATCCATCGATCGCTACTTTCATCGAATCACACATTTTCAGAATTATCGGCTGCGTCAGTTTGGTATCAGAGCTTGTTCTAGCCAATCATAGCTAGATCGAGACTTGGAGCCTAATCATTTTGAAGGAATCAAGATCGGCCGAGCTAAGTTGAAGAGAAGACGTTCGCATTTGAGTTGAAATCAAGGGGATCGGCTTTGTGTTCATCGTGTTCATCGTGATTCATCGTCAACTAGCAACACGTTTGGAGTTTCCGATCCATTTCTTTGTGGATCAAAGGTCGAAAAGTGTTTGGATTTTGCGCGGGGAAGTTTTGCGCGCCGAGACATTTTGAATAAAGCCATGAGCGAGTGGAGTTGAGTCGGCCAGCCGAGTTAGGTTGTGTGCCGAGCCAAGATAAGTCGTTTGACTTGATTCGAGCCGATTGTGTTGAAGTTTTTGAAGTTTTCGAAATTTAAATTTCTTGAATTTGTGAAATTTACAATCATGCCACCGAGGAGAGCAAATCGTCATCAAAACGTAGAAGCGTTGTATCGAAGAGAAGAAGCAGAACAGATGGAACAACGTATCAATGAAAAGTTTGACGAAGGAATCGAAAAGTTAGAGAAGCTGATGAATGATTTGAATCAGAATCAGAGGAGGAGATCGCCAGTCTCGAACCATGGAGGAAACCGAGTTTCGCCATCGGTTACGGAAGCGAGAAGGGTATCACCGCAGTCTTATCGAGGCAGAAGGGAATCGTCAGTTTCAATGAGAAGAGAACATCACGAGTATCGAGATGAAGAGAGGAGAACTCCATGGGAGTTTGATTATGAACCATACCGTGATGAAGAAAGGCAGAGTAGAAGAGATATGCGAGATCGTAGAGATGTGGGTGGTCGAGATCGTTATAGAAGTACGTCTGTGTATGATGAAGATGGTGATAGAGGAAGTTTTCATTGTCGAGATCGAGACCCAGTACGAAATACATATCGGGATGTTGAAGATGATAGACGTTGGGAGTCGGGGATGAAGATGGAAATTCCAGAGTTTAAAGGAGGAATGGTAGCGGAGGAATTTCTTGATTGGTTATCTAATGTCGAGGATATTTTTGACTTCAAGGAAGTTCCAGAGCATCGAAGAGTGAAGTTGGTTGCTACAAGGTTGAGGGGTAGAGCTTTGGCATGGTGGCAGCAAACTAAACTTACTCGTGAACGGATGGGGAAGTCGAAGATTGAATCATGGGAGAAGATGAAGAAACTGATGAGAGCTACATTTTTACCTTATAACTATCAATCACTTATGTATCAAAGGCTACAGAATTTGAGGCAAGGGACGAAGACTGTTAATGACTATGCTGATGAATTTTACCAACTGATTGCTCGAAATGATATTATGGAGATGGAGGAACAGCTGACAGCTAGATTTGTTGGAGGGTTACGAATGCAGATTCAGGATATGGTGAATATGTTCGATCCAAGATCTGTGGCGGAAGCACATCAAAAGGCGTTGGCTTGGGAGAAATAGGGACGACGAGGAGATGGTGTGTTTACTAATTCCAACAATCAAGTGAAGGGTGTTAGTGGAAGTTCTAATGTTTCTAAACCTATCAGTAAACCAGTGGTGAAGGAGGCTGAGAAGGCAAGGGTTAACAATGGTTTCAAATGTTACAATTGTCAAGAGATAGGTCATAAAAGCAATGAGTGTCCAAAGCCTAAGAAGAGAACCATGATTGCAGAAGTTGAGGATGAGGATGTTGATGGAGGTTGTTCTAGTCAAGTTGAGGAGGATGAGCAGGATATTGCGTCAGGAGATGAAGGTTGTAATCTAATGCTGAGGAGATCGTGTTTGACACCGAAGCAGGAAGAGGCTAGTTGGTTGAGGAGTAATATCTTTCAGTCGACATGCACTATACTAGGGAAGGTGTGTAAGTTTGTGATTGATGCAGGAAGCTGTGATAATATCATCTCAACCGAGGCTGTGACAAAGTTGAAATTAAAGACAGAGAAGCATCCGAATCCATACAAGTTAGCATGGTTGAGAAAAGGAGGAGAAGTGAAAGTGGATAGAGGAGTTCGTGTTCCATTCTCTATTGGGAAGAAATACAAAGACGAGATATGGTGTGATGTAGTAGAGATGGATGTTTGTCATTTACTTTTGGGAAGACCATGGCAGTATGATCAAGCAGTACAACATGACGGTCGGACCAATAGCTACAGTTTTATGTTTGAAGGTACGAAGATTATCTTAGTTCCGAAGAAGAGACAACAGGGAGAGAGCAAGTCAGAAGAGATTGAGGAGCTGAAGACCTTGTTATCTTTGAAGGAGTTTGTTAAGGAGGTTGAGGAAGAGCCGGAAGTATTCTTGTTGATTGGGCGAGAGAGTCAAGAAGTGGTTGAGGTTCCAGAAGAAGTGAAACCAGTGTTGAAAGAGTTTGAAGATGTGTTCCCAGAGGAGTTACCCAAGGAGTTACCGCCACTGAGAGACATCCAACATCAAATTGATCTTGTTCCGGGAGCGATGTTGCCACACAGACCACATTATCGAATGAGTCCGAAGGAACATGAAGAGTTGAGGAGGCAAGTGGAAGAGTTGCTTGAACAGGGGCGTATCCAGGAGAGTTTGAGTCCATGTGCTATACCAGCATTACTGTACCGAAGAAGGACGGGTCATGGAGGATGTGCACTGACAGTCGAGCAATGAACAAGATTACTGTGAGATACAGATTTCCGATGCCGAGGTTGGATGATTTGCTAGATCAATTGAGCGGAGCTACTATCTTTTCAAAGATTGATTTGAAGAGTGGATATCATCAAATTCGTATCAGACCAGGTGATGAGTGGAAGACTGCTTTTAAAACCAGGGAGGGTTTATACGAATGGTTGGTAATGCCATTTGGCTTATCAAACGCACCGAGTACATTTATGCTAGTATGAATTAGATTTTTAGACCATTCATTGGGAAATTTATGGTGGTGTATTTCGATGATATTCTGATTTATAGTGGAAGTTCAGAGGAACATTTAAATCGTCTGAGAGAGGTGTTGATGGTACTAAGACCGGAACAGTTTTATGCTGCAACGAAGAAATGCATGTTCATGACGCATAGTGTTTTATTTCTGGGGTATGTTGTTTTGAAGGAAGGTATACAGGTGGACCAGAGTAAAGTTGAGGCAGTCAGGAATTGGCCACAGCCGAAGACAATAACAGAAGTGAGGAGTTTTCACGGGTTGGCTTCATTCTATCGGAGGTTTATTCCACACTTTAGTAGTGTGATGGCACCTGTGACAGATTGCATGAAGGGTAAACAATTTTCATGGTCAGAGGAAGTAGGGAGCGCATTTGGGAAGATCAAGGAGTTGCTGACGTCTACACCAATCCTAGTGTTGCCAGATTTTCAGTTATTGTTTGAATTACATACTGATGCATCGAAGGTTGGAATTGGAGGAGTGCTGAGTCAGATGGGACGACCAATTGCATACTTTAGTGAGAAGTTGTCAGGAGCAAAGATGAGATACAGTACGTATGACGTGGAATTTTATGCTGTTGTGCAAGCTATTAAACATTGGAGACACTATCTGTTTCAGAAAGAGTTTGTTCTTTATACTGATCATGAGGCATTGAAGCATTTACAAGGGCAAGACAAAATTTCAGCGAGACATGCATCATGGATTGCATATCTACAACAGTTTACTTTTGTTGTCAAACACAAGTCAGGGGTGACGAATCGTGTGGCTGATGCATTGAGTAGAAGAAATCATGTGTTGACTACAATGAAGGTCAAAGTGACAGGGTTTGATGTGCTACCAGAGTTATTTGTTGAAGATCCTTACTTTATGAAGTTTGTAGATAAAGTGAAGAAAGGAGAGTCAGAGGAGTTTATGATGGTAGATGGTTTTCTGTTCAAGGGAAATCGATTATGCATACCTGATTGTAGTTTGAGATTGAAGATTGTAAAGGAGTTACATGAGGAAGGTCATGTAGGGAGAGACCGTACATTACAGTTGATTTCACAGTCTTATTTTTGGCCATCAATGAGGAAAGAGGTTGAAAGGTTTGTGGAGCGATGTCATATCTGTCAGGTTTCGAAAGGAACTGCGACTAATGATGGATTATATATGCCGTTACCTGTACCAACTAAACCATGGGTTGATGTGAGTATGGACTTTGTGCTGGGGTTGCCAAGAACGCAACGTGGTAATGACTCCATTTATGTGGTGGTTGATCGATTTTCGAAGATGGCACATTTTATTGCTTGTAAAAAGACGGCGGATGCTGTACATGTTGCTCAGTTATTTTTCAAGGAGATATATCGCTTACATGGTTTGCCAGAAACCATTGTTTCTGATCGGGATACTAGATTTCTCAGTCATTTTTGGCTAAGTTTGTGGAAGATGGTGGGAACGAAGTTGAATTTTAGCAGCGCCTATCATCTGCAAACGGATGGACAGACCGAGGTTGTGAACAGATCATTGGGAAATTTGTTGAGATGTCTTGTGCAAGATAATCTGAGGAGTTGGGATATGAAGTTATGCCAAGCAGAGTTCGCTCATAATCATGCAGTGAATCGTAGTACGGGATTCAGTCCATTTCAGATTGTATATTCTAGTATGCCAAAAGGACCGTTGGATTTAACGGTAGTGCCACAATCGAAGGGGACAGTTAAGAAAGCTGTTGATTTTGTTGAAAGATTGACAGAGTGTCATCGGATCGTTCAAGAACGATTGGAAAAGGCAAATGAGAAATACAAACGATCTGCAGACTTGAAGCGAAGAAATGTTGAATTTAATGAAGGTGATTGGGTTTATGCAGTGTTAACAAAGGATCGTTTTCCAGTGGGCGCTTATAACAAATTGAAAGCCAGGAAAATTGGTCCTGTAGAAGTCGTGAAACGGATTAATGAAAACGCTTATAAATTAAAGCTACCGGAAGATGTGTACACGTCTGATGTATTCAATGTTAAACATCTCATACCATACCATGATGATGATTGTGTCGCGGAGGAGGAAGGTGCAAATTCGAGGACGAATCTCTCTCAACCAGGGGAGGATGATGCAGCGCAGCCCACAGGCATACGTCGTGACCGACTTAGCATGATGGAAGACATAAGTCGTGACCGACTTAACTGGGGTGAGGGCATGAGTCGTGACCGACTTAAGGAAACAGGCATGAGTCGTCTACGACTTAACGAAGGCGAGGAAGTAAGTCAACCACGATTTATTGAAGCAGAAGGCGTAAGTCGTCCACGACTTAAGGGAGAGGCTGACATAAGTCATCCACGACTTAAGAAGATGGATACAGTAGGAGCAACACAAGTTGAGAATACACGAGATAAGTCGTCTACGACTTAAGAGAAGGGATGAGTCGCTGCCGAGTTACGACTTAAGATGAGTCGTCTGGTTTGCCTAAGTCGCTGAATAGTTATGTCGTCTGTTTTGTAAACAAGTTGAGTCGCGTGGAGTTGTTAAGTCGGCAACGACTTAAATGATGTATTTTCTGTTGTGTTTTGCTTGTTAAGTCGCTAGGTTTTATAAGTCGTAAGTCGTTCTGTACGTAAGTCTTGAGTCGTATGATTTTAGGTCGTGCATTTATAAGTCGTAAGTCGTTGATATGGAGTTGTAATGTAACTGCTTGTGTTAGGTCGTTACTCTTAAGTCGTAAGTCGGAAAGGGGTCTAAGTCGGAGCCGACTTATGAGTTTGTATAGAATTGTATTGTTGAAATGTGCACCTATAAATAGGCCGTGTGAGTCATTTGTAATGGTAGTTGATTTTTGAATAAAATTCTCTTTTGTTAGCTTTGTGCTTTCAATTTAAATTGGTAGTTGAGTGTAATCTCCTATCTCCTCTTTCGGTCAATCGAGTGCGCTCGATTCAACGATTATAGAAGCCGATTCACGAAATCTAGTGTGCTAGATCAACGTGTGAAGAATCGAAGATCTTTAAACTCGGTATAGTGCGCTATCAACGAGTTTGAGATAGCTAGAGTTCGGTATCTTCGGATCATTGAATTCGGGCATTTCGGTATCATTCAATCCATCGATCGCTACTTTCATCGAATCACACATTTTCAAAATTATCCGCTGCGTCAACTCCCCTCGGTCGTCTCTACAAAACTGTATCATTGATTTGACGATCAGTCGAAGTTGATCGACGATCGATGAACGGTCGAGAATTGTTCCTCGAATTCTGTACACACAAGAAACCATATCAAAAAACAGACAACAGATTTGACTTGCGCTCGTCGAGAGCTTCAAAACGGTATATAATTTGATATAGTTTGAGGGGTTTGATTTTTGGATTTGAATTTGAAATTGAATTTGCAATTTGGGAAATAGGGTTTTGTTTGTCTTCCATTGGAAAGAGGAGATGAAAAAGAAATGTATGTATAGACAATAAAAAATAAAAGGTTGCTAGGGTTTATAATGGGCTATTTATAGGCAAAGCTGAAAACAGAAAGAATGGATCTGATCGATTCGATTGAACGATAAACGACCCAAAAAGCCCGTTCTGTCTCCGGAACGAAAATGGGTCATCGTATATATCAAAATAGATGTTTTCGATAATTCTAAACTCAATGGAACATGTTTCAAGTCCTAACTCCATTGTATGAAGAAGTTATCTTAAAATCCATTTATTTCAAATTGATTTCAATTAAATTAATTTCTACGCATTTCAAGCCCGTACGATCCAACGACAAGTCTGATCGTTACGAAACTAGAAACCTTACAATAATTCACCATTACGGATCCGATGAAACTGGTTTCTCCGAAATCCGAGACAGTGGCCAAAATGGCTATTTTCACATTATTTAAATAAATTATTATTAAATTAAATTAAATCAAATTTCAATTCAAATTTGATAATTTACAATTTCTATCACTTTAGGTTACTTAATAATTTATAATCCTTTAAAACCAATTTCTATATCAATTTAATATTCAATATTTCATAAATTACAATATTTAATTTCAATTTCAATAAAATTCAGTAATTACAAATTAAAATTCGAATAAGTCCATTTATTGATTTCCACTCTTGTTAGTCAATCAATTATCATATTATGGGTATAATTAACATTGGTTCACTATTTATTACATTAATGTTCTCCAATTCATCTTTTACCCTATTAGTTGCAATATTTCAATTACATTGAATAATTGTAAATTTTATCATGATTTAAATTACCAATAAATTTATTTATCTTTGGTTCACTCTTTCATTAAATCAATTTTTTTTAACCTTATAAACATAATTAACAATACTGTTCATTTTATTACATTCACAAATTGGCAGTTATTGTCTTAACTCACCTTAATGTAACATTTAGTTACATTTATTTGTAATTGATTTATTTAAATCAGTAACAAATAACAACTGTCACCATTTCTACACTTAATAACATTTGTAAGTTTATTATTTACAAATAATAGTTATAACTATTACATTACACAAATTTTATCCAATTCAATCTATTACACATTATTTCATTAATTAATCAACATTTATATTATTAATTTCTCTTTAAATTCAATGATCAATTAATACACACATTATTTCAATTAATTTACAATCTATACCAATTATAACTTTTTAAATCATTTCAATTAATTGGAATTTCATTCAAAGCAATTATAAATTACCTTAAATTAATACTATTACAGTTTATTTATGTTATCTTCTTTTTATTAACTCGTAAAAATTTTTAGTTCTTCCAACATTAAATCACAATATCTTATTAAATTAACAATTTTTAATTTTCGAAAATTACGGGTCGTTACACTCTCCCTCACTCAAAACTTTTCGTTCTCGAAAAGGAAAAGAAGGGAAAGAAGGAATTGAGAAATCAATATATCTTATCCAAAATATTAAATTTATAAACAATTAATTTGTAAAATTAAATAAATTAAATAAAATATATAAATTTATAACAATTAAATCCTTTTATATTCGAGTTAACCGAAGTTTGGAAAACATTGCACAAAAATTTTCTAAGTCCAAAATTCACGGAAAATTTTAGGAGAATCTCCTTTGTATGGAGAGGTCTGGGAAAAAAATAATATCAATAATACAATATATATCATATTTTTCAAAAGAATATATCCCAAAAATCGGGAAAAACAATATAATATAGCTTAAAAACCGTAATTCGAAAGCGTACCTATTTGTCAGGCAAACAACGCTTAAGTTACGAAACCAAAAGCAGTAGCAATTGCTTCCATAACATATATTTCACTTACATAATCCAAAAGAATTAATAATTATGTAAAAGAGAAATATTTTAAGTTGTTTTCAACTAATAACAAAACAAATCAATACAACATAACAACAATCTCTTACAAACAAATCATACAATCATCACATACAATCAAAATATCAATTATACATCCATAGCAACCAAAACAAATGGTTTGTTCGGGTTCAGAGCTTCTAATCATATAAAATGATAAATGAACTATAAAGTAAATCATACCCTCAATGGTCATAGAAAAAACTTTATAGACTATTTATACATCCAACACAATAAAAGTATCATCTCCCAACCAATCCATAAGTCGAACAAACAAAGAATTCAACACAGTTTCAAATAGTATTTATGTTTTATTCTTATTACTCTTTTTTCACATTATTTACTATTCATTTTTATTTGTTCATGCAATGCTTGTTTAATTACTTTTTCATTTACCACTTACAAAATTCATTTCCCATTCATTTATACAATACCATTTTCTTTTCATTACCTTACATCCTTTACTTACATAAGTTATATCCATTTCAATCATTTGAATCATAAATGAATTCACTATTGAAGTATTGTATACATTTTATTTCAACTGACTTCACATTTACAATTTAGTTTGATTTTTTTTCACTTTTCTTTTCTCTTTCATACAATGTTTATTTTCATTAATTTACATCCGTTATTACTTACAATAGTTCATTTCTCCTTTATTCATACAATGCCATTTTCTTTCATTTTATTACTTTACATCCTTTGCTTAAATAAGTAATTTTTATTCAATTATTGATTATACATTATTAGGTAAATTTCTTTACAATTCCATTTTACCATTTATAGATTATTTCTTTTCACATTCATTTTTCTATATATGTAGTGTTGTTGAGTATTAACTCTATCTCTAAGTCATTTCAATGGTTTCAGAAGTTATAATCATTCAGTTTATATAGTATTCATTTTATTTATAAATGGTTTCAATATTAATTCAAGTTTATAATTATTTACTTACAGTATTCACGCTTTCATTAAATCTGATTATAGATAGTTTAAATGTTAACTTAAGTCTATAATCATTTTCTTACATTATTCACTTTTATTTACATTTAATTAATAGCATTTCAAATTAACAACTTAAGTTCATAACAATTGATAACATTAGAATTCTTATTTATAAAAGTAAGTCCATTGAACACTTTCGTTTTCTGGAATTTTACTTGTATAATATTCTATCACATTTCTAAATAACATTACAACTTTTCACATTTTGGTCAGTTATATTTATAAATGTCTTTTAGAATGCAATAGAATATTACCAAAGTTTCAAAATGTTCAATAATTACCATTTCTTATTTTCATTTTCCTTTTTATTTTCTGCTTTCAAAATTTCAATTTCTTATCTATTTCATTAATCATTTTAACATCAAAATTTTCATTTTAGGACTTTCTAATTATTAATGTAGTTAGGATTCCATTCATTACAATAATTTCAGTTTCTAATTAACAGAAACTTAAGAACTAAACAACCGGGTTTCATTTCAATTATTTTAAAATAATAATAAATAAAATCATATCTTTTATATATATATATATATATATCAAATCATAATTGGAATTCAAAATTAAGATTAATTTTTCAAAACAATTGTGCAGTAAAACTACTACAACAGTCTTCCCACCTTGAAACTCGAAAATGAATGTCGATGATGCGTGCACTCATCACCGAAATTATTTTCCAGCGACAGAGAGGGGAGTACATAACTTATTTCCTTCCAACATTCTTTTAAAACGTTTCTTCCAAATTACATTGAAATATTTATGTCAGGAAATACTTCCAACTAATATTAATATTATATTCCAAAATCTTTTAAAAGAAATTTTAAAAACCCCGAAGCTTAAGTTCTCAAAATTTTCAATTTATATTCATTTAATTTGTAAAAAAAAAATTCCATCAGTATTTATAAAAATTTACTACCTAACAAACAAATATTTAACAACCTACTATATCATTTATACATTTTTTATATACAAAATATATAATAGGGAAAATTATTTCATTTACTTATATTTCAAAACAAATATTATGTCGGTCTGCCATATTAAGTGTTTAGAAATCCCTATCGATATCATAGCGTCCTATGCACCAACC
Source organism: Allium fistulosum (assembly GCA_030737815.1). NCBI lineage: Eukaryota > Viridiplantae > Streptophyta > Magnoliopsida > Asparagales > Amaryllidaceae > Allium > Allium fistulosum. Next base: position 50,321,907 of record CM060903.1, read on the forward strand.
AGAATTTATAAATACAAAACGGAGCAAATTAACATAATACCAATCCCTTTTATACACTAACAAATATGTTCTCTCATATTTATACACTCAGCGACTCATTCTAGGGTATTACTACCCTATTATGTATGAGTCAGACCCCAAAAAGCTAAGGTTATCGCTAAACCAAAGCTCTGATACCAACTGTAACGACCTGCCTTTTTGGACGTTTTAAGTAGACACACTCGTCAGACTCAAACCATTCAAAAGGGCAGAATGTTATGGGGTAAATAAGAAAAAGAGAAAGAAATAAAACTAATACAGAATCTCGCAGTGGAATGACAAAATATAATCAAATAACAGTTCATGAAGCAGTTTACAAATAAATTTGATTATACTAATACAATACAAAATGAAAGTTACAGATAACAAGAATAAATAAATAAATGCAACGGAACAACATAATGCAGTGGAATAATTATAATAAATAATAATAGTATAAATCTTCATTTTCGTCCTCCAGAAATAAGGTCTCCAACCCTGAAATGCTCAGACTTAACCGAGCAAATTGAAAAGACAAAACACTCGAGTCAAAACTAAAAGATTTTATGTAAGTTAAATCAACGGTAAATATGAGTGTGACGGCATCAGAGATGTTTACGGGGTTTGACATCTTGTATCCAGTGTCTAACGTGAGTGCGGTAACTTAAGAGATGTTCGGGATTACCATCTCCTAAGGATCCGTTAAACTATCCACTATGTAGTACAATATGCTATTATAATAGTGTCTACAGTAAAGTATTAAAATAACGTTAAGGCGTTACCCATATCCCCTTTAACACGTTTTATATATTCCCGTAGTCTATACAATGTCGTAGGCTCCCCCAAACCGGTGGTTTACCCAGAGGACATCACATAGGTATGGTATAAAACAAACTCGTAGAAGGCGCTCTAGGGCATGTGAATACGACACTCGAGGCAATGCCAGGGTTGATTTACCAATTGCAGATCCGGGCTGGTGGTAATGCATAGCAGCTACTACCGTCCACCTCGGAACACCCTCCCAAATCAAAAATCAAGGGGTGGCCACCAAATCATCACAAAGTCATAATATGTTATCGAAGAAGCATGTCCGATTGGAGGAATGACCTCACTTGGCCATGGTATAGCTCTTGTTTTAGTCACATCTAAGCTGACTCACAAGAGTCAGGGTCACGTCATACCTTATACAAAAATCGTTCGCCAAACCATCCTACTTCATTTTTGGAATCTTCACCACGTACACAGTTGTTAAAGTGGTTTTGGTACTGACAAAGAGTATGACAATATCTGATCTCGATCTCTTTAACAACCAAATGTTTATTACACACCGGATGGTTCTTTTACGTTTCAAAAGTCAATTCACAATTTATATCAAAATATCATATTCAATTTCAAATCATATCTCTTTCGAAATCATATTCACTTCAAACCATATTCACTTTCAAATCATATTCACTTTTGACATTCACATTCACTTTTAAATTTTCGATAAGTTCTGCTAATTAATTCTTCATTTCAAAATCATCTTATTCACTCAAATACGTCATTTTTCAAAAGGGTATAAATTCCAAATTACAACTTAGGTTGGATCATCATCAAGGATTAAATATAATTACGTCAACTTTATACAGTCCGAAATTTTAGAAAATAGTTTAGGTAATTATAAATAGTTTATATAGTTTTAAAATAGTTTAAATAGATTTAAGATAGTTCAAATAGTGAAATGGTTTAAATAGATTTAAATTTGATTTAATTAGTCTTAACATGATTTAAATAGATTAAATATAGATTAGATAGATTTAATTAGATTTTAAAGTATTTAAATAGATTAATTATAGATTAAATATATTTAATTAGATTTTAAATAGATTTTTAAAAAGATTAATAAATTTAAAATAGATTAAATAGATTTAAATTATATTAAATAGATTTAAAATAGATTAGATAAATTTAATAAGTTTAAATTAGGTGAAGTAGATTAGATTGTATTAAATAGGTTATAATAAATTAAAATAAATTAAAGTAGTTTAAATTGATAAAATAGATTAAATTAGTTTAAAATAGATCTCAATGTTATAACCAAACAAATTCAATAACTCAATTACGATAAACTGATTTATATTTGACATTTCAACTTTAAAATTTCAATTTAATCCTTTGAACAGTTCATTAATTAAATTCCCACTTTCAGCATTTACACTTGGATTAACAAAATAATTCATTTTATAGAAATCGATTCTATTTTAAAATGCCAGTTAACTGAATTCAAAATTTCAAAGATTCAAAAATCATTTAATTTAACCAATCCGGTGTCCGTATATAATTCTCTACCCTACGGTCAAGTGATACGGATAATTATCATTTCAATCCGCAATTTTACAATTTTACGGTTATGTATCATTTCAAAATGCAATCCCAAATTAAATAAAATCCATGAAATTGCTCGAGTCTATCATTTCAACCCATAATGATTTTTCCTTAATCTATAGATCGTTCGGGTATGTATCATTTCAACCCATAGGGAACTTGCAATATTATAACAATATAAAATACAATGTCTAGTTATCCAATATCAACAATCAAACATTCATCACAATCATCATCTAAATCAATCAATAAGCATCAATAGATACCGATAATCAATAACAGGTATTAAATTGACAGTTTAATTCAATATTAACTTAAACGATGATTAAATGCAATAAAAGTCAAATTTAACCTTTTTTTTTTAAAAAGACGGATATATATCTAGCCCTTACGGAACCAAAAGGGGTCGATTTTAATTATACCATATGAGCTAACATAGCATTCCAACGCAAGGAAAAGCTTTTAAACTACAAAGCAACGATAAATATTTGCAAGAATTAGACGCTTCCCCAGGTTTCTGTTTTTAAACCAACAAATCTATCAGAGGTCTCCCTCTTCAAAGTTACCATGACTATCCTGTCATTCATCGTCCGATAAGCAAACCACATCATCACCAGCAGAAGTACTACCTGTTGCAGGAGGAAGAGGAGGAGGAGGAGGAGCTGCTTCGCTGATAGCAGTTAGCTGGTTCGATCCCACGATAGTTGAAGGCATTACCCACCTTAGATCAAGTGGGTTCAAATTAAGTCTACCAATAGATGAGCCGGTTGTGTCAACGGGCTGCACAACCATACCAGATAGGGATGAAATGGCTATCGGTGCAGATGAAGGAGGCAAGGATGAAGATGGAGGCCTGAATCGGTGCAGGTGAGGCGTAGGAGCACGTGGGGCAGGGGTGGTACGAACTTCATTTGAAGGAGGTAGGAAGTTTGGGATTGTAGGGATCACAGATGGGGTGGTGTGGACTAGCCCTGGCGGTGGAGTACTTGTGTTGGAAGGCCCCGATGATGAAAGTGCTAGGGTGTATCGGGCTGGCGGGCCGAAAGGGTGCATTGGAGAAGACCTTGTAGCGGAGGGCAGTGAAGGTCTTGGAGCGGAGGGAACTGAAGAAGGCCTTAGAGAAGGAACGGGGGCAGGGGAAGTGGGACGTCCCTGCAGCATCTGCAATTGATGAAACTGCGGCAAAGGGCTAGGAGATCGACCTCGAGGAAAGGATGAAGATGATGGTTTGGTGTCAATGAATTTGGATCTAAATTCCTCCGCTAATATTCGGTTAATAAGCACCTTGTTGTATTATCAAGGTGCTTCTTATCTTTATTATATTCAGATTCATCTTCCTGAAAAAGTGCTTCGTATTTCTTCCGCACTTTTTCCATCAAATTTAACTAGGATGACAATTCAAACATACCAAACATCAATAAATAAACTCCAAATCACATCCTAAATTTAATTTAACTAACATAAGGTACTTTAGTAATTGTGAGTGGGTTAAAACACTCACCTTTGATTTCAAATCGAAATAAAATCCAATTTAGGGTCCAAATTCAAACAGTCTCAGAATTTGTCCAAACTAGCAACAAAATGTCCGGAATTTCGATACGATCCCAGCGGAACAAACCGCGCTCAAATCCGAGTTCGTTTACAAAAGTTATTAAAATTCGAAGTTACACGATTTAAATTGAAATAAAATAAAATAAAATAAAATTTTAGGCTACACGTCACCTTCGTTATCCAGGCAAAACCCTACTCCTAATCGCGATCGACCCGAAACCACGGAGCCGCCACCTCTCGCATGCAGGTCGCCGACCTAGGTTGGACTCGCCACCACCTCCGACGGGTCGCCATCCCCTACGCAGCCTCCTGGACCATCCACGACACCCCTACATCGGCGAACAACCCGAACGATGACAACCGCCGCCCAAAAATTCCAACCTTAATCCAATTATTGCCGCCAATCCAACCGCCCGATCGCCCCCCAACATGCATGGATGCACTCCCCTCAATCGTCTCTATAAAACTGTATCATTGATTTGACGATCAGTCGAAGTTGATCGACGATCGATGAATGGCCGAGAATTATTCCACGAATTCCGGACACACAGGAAACCAAATCGAAAAACAGACAGCAGATTTGACTTGTGCTCGTCGAGAGCTTCAAAACGGTATATAATTTGATATAGTTTGAGGAGTTTGATTTTTGGATTTGAATTTGAAATTGTATTTGCAATTTGGGAATTAGGGTTTTGTTTGTCTGCCATTGGAAAAAGGAGATGAGAAAGAAATGTACATACAGATAATAGAAAATAAAAGGTTGCTAGGGTTTATAACGGACTATTTATAGGCAAAGCTGAAAATAGAAAGAATGGATCAGATCGATTTGATTGAACGATAAACGACCCGAAAAGCACGTTCTGTCTCCGGAACGAAAATGGGTCATCCCATATATTAAAATATATGTTTTTGATAATTTTAAACTCAATGGAACAGGTTTCAAGTCCTAACTCCATCGTATGACGAAGTTAGCTTAAAATCCATTTATTTCAAATTGATTTCAATTAAATTAATTTCTACGCATTTCAAGCCCGTACGATCCAACGACAAGTTCGATCGCTACAAAACTTGAAACCTTACAATAATTCACCATTACGGATCCGATGAAATTGGTTTCGTCAAAATCCGAGATAGTGACCAAAATGGCTATTTTCACATTATTTAAATAAATTATTATTAAATCAAATTTCAATTCAAATTTGATAATTTACAAGTTCTATCACTTTAGGTTACTTAATAATTTATAATCCGTTAAAGTTTTTTTATATCAATTTAATATTCATGTTAACGCTAAAAATTGAACGCTAACACCTCGGTGTAAGTAGATATAAAGTGAAAGCACCACCTGTTGGTACGGGAAAAGAATATAAGCAGAGAAATAACAGAAAAGCAATAGAAAGACAACAGTTTTATAGTGGTTCGGCTTAAGGTTTAGCCTACGTCCACTTTAATCTCCTTTATTGATGATTCGATTACAATTCTTTACAATACACTTTGATTACAACACACTTTAGACGAGTAGCTAGAACTTGAACAGAGAATAACACTTCAAATCCATGTTGAATGTGTTTGATTTCTTCCAAGAGTTCGTTGAAGCGTCTTTGGTGTGTGGAGTGCTTGAAGCGTCGGATGATTCGAGAAAATGGCAGAGTATTGGCGTTTCAAAACTTATCCCAAATTCCTCTTTCAGTTGGAGTAGGTGAGGTATTTATAGGGAGAATCTGGAGTTAGGTCGTAGGTCGTGAGCAACCTAGGGGAAGGTCATAGGTCGTAGGTCATGGGCGACCTAATAGGCATGGTTTACGGCTTAACAGGAGTGCACTGCATCACTTGAACATATTGCTAAGTCATAAGTCGTGAACAACCTAGGGGCAAAGCGGCATAGAAGTTATCTCGGTCTGTTTAGGTCGTGAACGACCTAATGAAGAGGTAGTGTGTACGCGGCCTCATGCTGTCTTAATCCGTTATGTCGTTAGGTCGCTGGAACCTTTAGGTAGTTAGGTCGTTAGGTCGTTGGAACCCTTAGGTAGTTAGGTCTATAGGTCACTAGGTTGTATCGCATGGATCTGCTTTATGCCTTAGGTCGCTAGGTCGCATCTATTAGCTCGTTCATTCTCTAGGTCGTTAGGTCGTTTCCATAGTTAACTCGCTTACACTTTAGTTCGTTAGGTCGCTTATTTCTTTAGGTCGTGGGGCGTGGAATAGAGGAGTTAACACTTGCCCCTCGAAGTACACGCCTATGTCATAGGTCGTGTGCTTCGATCTATCTGCTCTAGGTCGCGGGCGACCTAACAAACTAACTAAATCGCGTGCCAATTCACCTTCTTCTCTCCCTCCTATATAGTCCATTAACTTGCTTCTTCCTCTTCACTTGATTACTCACTTCTACCGCCGTTACCATACTCGAGCTTGCAAAATTTGCTCCTTCTCATCCTAATCGTCAACTCCGATCATCGAATTTAGGTAACTTTAAGCACCTATTCTCTGTGTTTACCATCGATCCCCATAATCTTCTCCATACCATTTTCGTTGTTCCGTCACGAAAGCACACTTGGATTCATCTTCGATCTTTATCGAATCGCCGGCGATTGCTTCAAAGTTAATAAGCGCTTTGAATTCGAGAAGTTTAGTGGTGGTTCCTGGAGATTCAAAGGGGGAGATGATGCTATCGGGTTAATGGGTTTAATCATAATGCTTCAGGCGACATGATGGTTGATGGACGCATGGCGAAGTGTAATTGGAGAGTAGGGCAGAGCGGTTTTGGCGGGAAATAGCTTGAGATTGCCGAGTTATTTCATAAGCGACCTAGTGGATCGAACGACTTAAGAACCCTCACGACCTAGTGGATGTTTGATGAAAGTTGAACGACCTACTAACTTGCGACGTAAGAAACTGAACGGCCTAAAAACCCTTGCGACCTAAGAGAAGCCGAGCGACTTAACAAATTCAGCGACTTAACTCCTTGTGACATAAGTCTTAGGTCGCGGCCGAGCTAGTACTTAGATAGAAATGCACTGCCTTGTCTTGAAGCATAACTTTAACTTGTAGGAGCATGAATAATGAACTTTCTGACTTGAACAGAACGACTTAATGGAACTTCAACCTATGCTAAGTTGCTTAAGCTTGATTACTTGTAAAAATTTGATAGAACTTAATCTTGAATCTTCAATTTGAACTGCCGAGATGAACTGCTCGAACTTGTTGCACTTTTTTACAGATTATATTAACTTTAATGCTAATAACCTGTTAAACGCAACATTTGTAGAAAGATGGGACGAATATACTCATCATCGACCGCCCACATCGAGTGATGGATTAGATTAAAGAACTGATATTTTACTTAAGCAAAACAACATGAATTTGGTTAAAGATGAAGTATTGCGATTCAACTGATTAAATGAAGTGTCAATCCAAAATTCATACAGTTACAACTACATATTGCTAAATATCATCTGCATTGATACTACACTTAACTTCGATTCAATAACAAGCCTCGAAACTCTCTGAATTGACGTGCATTAATCAGTATTATTTCATGTTTAATTTTATTTACTTGTCATTTCAGTAGTTTTGTACAACACTTCACACACTTTTAGGAAACGTGCACCTTCATATTTGAATGTCCAGTTCCTTGTGTAGAATGACTTCTCAACAAGAAGAGATAGTTGGACAAGCTGAAGAAGTCTTCCCAATTGCTAACCCGTTGAATGATCCACCGGAAAGAACTCCGACCTCCTTGACTCATAAAGTTTTCAGTCAGTTGTGCATTCAATTCGGCGTTGCTGAAACAAACGCTCAGTTTCCTGGAATAAATGATACCACTGATAGGCCACCTCAAGGCTTTATTGCAGTTAACCGGCAGATGTGTTTGAATGGAGCTATTCCTCCTTTCAATGACTTTCTTCGAACGCTCCTTCTTCGATTAACCATCTCTCTTTTACAACTACACCCCAATGGCTACGCCATCTTGATGGGGTTGTGTGTGCTATTCAGGAGGACGCTTGACCGTCTTCCGAGCTTCGAAGAAATCTGCTACTTGTGCACATTTGCAAAGAATAAAGATCATCCCTCTATTATACTTGTGAGGGGCGCACGGAACCGGAAACTAATTCTAGACTTGCCCGAGAGTGCACATGGGTTTTTAAGCCAATTCTTCTTCGTTCGTTGTCCTTCGGGATTCTATGCCATTTGGAGAGTAGGCGGTAAGAATGCTTATCTTCATTCTTTTCATTTCTGAGCTTCTTGAAATTCGAATTGCCAAATGCCTAACTTCATTCTTTACTTTCGTAGCACTTCCTCCTCCTTCTAGAGATTCCAGCCACAAGTCAACTTTCGAAAGACTAAGCGCTGTGGCGGTTGAGGAGAGAAGCATCAAATTCTTGCTGAAGGACGAATTTTTGCATCAATTCGGACTTTTACATTCTTCTCGATCCACTCAGCTTCATGATGCCCCCGGTTCCCAAGCAGGGACGTCAGATGCCCCGGTTTCCGCAAAGGAACTTGCACCGACAGAACCTATTGCAGAGGCTTCATTGGTGAAATGTTCTACTCTCGTTGACGTTGCAGGGTCATCTGACAAACTCCCACTTTCCCCGGTTATCGAAGAGGAGGAACCTCCTTAATGCCCCGAGAAGGCAGCTGATGAAGAAGCTAAAAAAGAAAGTTTCGCTTGGCACGACGGTGAAGACATTTTTGGTGAGCTAAGTGACCTAATGGTGACTTCACGTGAGCTTTTTAAAGATGACACCGCCAAAACTAAAGTTGCCTCTCCAGCGATCGAAGCGACATCTGCTTTACGACCGCTTTCGTTGACCCAAGAGTTGACGCCTGCCACAAAATCTGCTATCACTCCTAAGCCGAAGAGTGGTTTGTAGCTTGACGCGTGTAGTCCACACATCACACACACTTAGGATTTTTAGCTCTTATACGCACATAGCTTTTTTACTTCGAAGATTTTGAAGTTTTGTATCTTTTTCATTTTCAGATTCTCCTATGGGGCGCAGTGGCTCGTACTACGACGATTTCCAGCGCTATGGAAGGCAAGGCACTTATGATTACAGGTGCTATCTCTCTGCCCCTAGGGAAACCGATGAAGAGAGAGCTGCTAGAAAAGCTCGTGAAAGGCGAGACTATGAGGAGCGATACGGGAGAAGGGATGAACGATATGACTCTTCTCACAGAGGTGACGATTCCCACAAAAGAAAATCCCATGATGACAAAGGGAAGAGTCACATCGTTGAAGGTCCAAGCAAGCGGGCCAAGCTTGGTGACGCGTCTGCAATTTCTGAAAAGCCATCTGCTTCTATTTCTGTAGACATCCCTTCTGGTTCTCCTTCCCTTGAAACAGCCAATATTCAGACAATCATTAGCAGGCCTTAATATCAAGTTGAGAAAGGCCCGACAACTCTCCAAAGCCGGTTCCGCACTGGTGCCTGAAGGGAGTGCGTTTTGATCTCGATTTGGTTCCTATTGATAAGCAAGCCATGTTGAGGAACCTTGATGCTGTCAAGCTTGACATCGAGAGAATGCCGAGATGGAAAAAGTTTGTCGATGAGCTTCAGAGAGTCAACCGCCTAAATCTTGAGGCTATGTTGACTATGGAAAATGATAAATCCGAATGGCAGAAGGTTCTCGACCATCATGACATCGAGATGAAAAACATCACCGCTCACAAAGAAAGCCTTGAAGCGGAAGTTGAAAAACTAAAAAATGAACTTGCTGCCACATCCACTTCCTATGCTCAAAAAGAAGAAGTACTTCAAAAACAAGTTCGCGATGCTCATGCTGCTCAACGGTATGCCAAGGCTCAACTTGAAGCTGAACAGAAGATGACAGCAATCTATCGCTTTGACATTGCCCGGCTACGGGAGAAGGCAAGTTCTCAGGACTTGGAAATTATGCGGTTGCGAGCTCAGTTATTAAAGACTGAGAAAGAGCGCGATGAAGCCATCGTTGGAAAAGAAACAGCTGAACAGTCGCATGAAGCAACAAAGGCCAACATCAGCTCTACTCTATTTGATTTTTACATCCATAGCATCTTGGGGCGCGGAAGCCTCTCATTTTTGGGGCCGAAATACGAAATTACTTTAGCCAGAGTATGGGAAGCGGTAATTGACATGTTCGGAGGTGCCGGCTATGCTGAAGCGGACCTTGAAGCATGTTATTTGGATGACGAGGCCCGTGCAGCTCTTGCCAAAGGAAAAGAGCAACTTGCTAAAGCGCGAGCTGAAGCGTCGGAAGAGGAGCATCCAGGGAAGGAAGAACCTCCAACTATTCCTGTCCATACTTCGATTTCGGTCGACTTGATGTCATAGGTTCCAGTTCTCATTCTCCGCCTCTTGCTAAAGCCAAAACCGAGATTACAAATGCACAGGGCGGAGACGAAGGCGAAGAAAGCGCTGAAGCACAAGCCTATGAGGTTGACGTTATAAAGCTGAAATCTCCAGGTAACTTCAACGTTGAACTTGGTCAAGCGGATCACTCGTTTGCTTCAACTGAGCTTGATGAATTTCTCGCTTATTACTTAAGTCTCGATGAGCCACTATCTCCTCTTTTTACGAGGAATACTGATTTTAACTTTTCTTCTTATGTAGCGGAAATACCTAGTGCTGTGCATACTTCTCCTCCTCCAGCTGTTGTTCCTCCTTCTTCTCTAGTTACCCCTCCTTCCGCCTCTCAACCGGGGTCGCAGGAAGAAAAATAGAGGCTCTTAAAGACTTGGACGATCCGGCTGCTTTGCAAGAACAGCAGGCGGAGGCGCTTGAGGAGGGTGAGAAGACCCCGGAGCAATCTTATGACGATGAAACAAAACTTTCTACGTTAATTACTCCGGGAAGTGAGTCTTCTTCAAAGAAGAAAGGGAAACGCGCAGTTTCGAGGAAGAAGAAGAAAAGCGCTTCTGCTGGTGAAGAAAAAGTGGAAGCAGATCCGGCTACACCTCCTTCTCCTTCTTCTCCGACCCGTCCAGGCCGGATTCAGAAATTAATCATCAAACCGGGCAAGAGCTCTAAAGGTGGCGGGAAGAAGGAGCAACGAGCTTGACTTTACGCTTCTTGTTTTACTTTTTGTTTGTACATAGAAGTTTGTATTGACCAGAGATTGTACGGGTGCCGGCCCCCGTCTTTTGAAACCTGCACATGTATAAAAACTTTCATAGTATGGAATAAAATGATTCTTTTTGCTTGTACAAACTTCTGTCTGTATTTGAGAATGCACTTATTCCTTGTTTCTGCACAAGTTCCTTTGTTTACTTTGCATAATATTGCAGTGAGCTTGTGGTATGTTGCTTGAGCGCTGCTTTCATTAACACATCTATATTATATCATATTGCCCCCATACCACGGCTCATTGTAATATTCTTCATTTTGAGGAGACTTGTACTCTTATTTTAGAGAATAATCGTTCCGTTTTTGAGGAAGTATTATTCTGCTTTAATAGAGTGCGTCTCATTTTGGAGAAGTTTTTATGCTTCAACCTTCGGAGATAGTCACTTTTTATTTCTGAGAAGTAAATTCTTCTATACAGTGAAGCGTGCCTCTAAAGAGGGTCTTATTATTATTATTTTATATTTTTGTTGTGCCTCGTTGGAGGGCTTTTTTTTGTTTTGTTCGCTTGAAATTACTTCCTCACAGTTGAATGGAATCACGGGGCGGATGCAAGTTACTTGATTGGATGTTCGTTTGCACAAGCGATCGCAGCCAATTAACAAGGGCCCTGTGCCTTCATGTTGTGAAGGTGCCCCTTCGGTGGTTCCGTCAACTTTGTTGTTTGAGAAGAGCATTTCATTTTGGGACGTGCCTCCGAAGAGGTCTTGTGTCTCCGGAGAGGTCTTATGCCTCCGAAGAGGTGTTGTGTGCCTTGGGGAAGGTCTTCTGCCTCCGAAGAGGGCAGTGTGTGCCTTTGGTGAAGGCTCGTGCCTCTTAAGAGGGCTTGTGGTGCCTCGGGAGAAGCCTTATGCCTCTGAAGAGGTCTTGTGCCTCCAGAGAGGTCTTATGTCTCCGAAGAGGTCTTTATTTGATTGCCTGGAAGTTACTTTCTCACAGTTAAATGGATCCACGGGGCAGACGCAAGTTACTTAATTGGATGTTCATTCGCATAAACGATCGCAACTAGTTAACAAGGGCCCTGTGCCTTCCACTTGGGAAGGTGCCCCTCCGGTGGTTCCACCAACCATTTTGTTGAGAAGAGAACTTTCATTTTTCGACGTGCCTCCGAAGAGGGCTTGTGCCTCTGTAGAGGTCTTTTGTTGATTGTTTTGCCAGGAAGGTTGCATCTCTCGGTTTAGTGAGTTCACGGGGCAGACGCAAGCTATCCAACTGGATGTTCGTTTGCACAAACGATCGCAATCAGTTAGCTAGGGCCTGGTGCCTTCGTTTTGGAGAAGGTGCCCCTCCGGTGGTTCCACCAACCTTTTTTATTGGAGAAGATTCCTTTTTGGCTGCTTTTGTGTCCGCTCGCCCATGTCTCTTCGTCATCTGCTCATTAGCGGTTCCCTGTTATCGTCTCCAAGCACGTGTTCCTTTCTTTTGCAAGTGGTTTGCTCCATCCAAAGAAGTGCACTTCACTGTTAAGTGATTCCACGGGGCAGACGCAAGCTATCTAATCAGACGTCTGTTTGTATAGACGATCATAACTAGTTAACAAGGGCCTGGTTCCTTTGCTTTGGGAAGGTGCCCCTTCGGCGGAATCATCAACTTTTTGCGTGAATTTCATCTTTTGTACGTTTTGAACCTGGAATTTTTTGTGGCTTGAAATTTGGTTATTGAGTAATTTACAGGGCTCACTTGGCCTTGTGATGGGTAAGCTTTGTTTTAATGGCCTGCAATATTAAATCAACATTTTAGCAATACGTTTGGAGTATTTACACATCGAGATGAAACAGGCATTTTGTAATAATAAAGAACACATAATTTATAGTGGTTCGGCCAAGAATTGGGCCTACATCCACTTTATAGTTCTTTTATTGATTTGCACTGATTTTACAATGGTTTACAATACAACTGATACATCCATAATCATTTTACAATTTCAAGCAGAGCTTTTTAAGTAAAATATGGACCCAAATGGTTGATGTTCCAAGCTCTCGGGATTGGATCTCCTTCGACAGTTGTGAGTTTGAAGGTGCCATCAAGAAGTTTGTTGCCTATGACTATGATCCTTCCCAATTTGGCCCAAACACTCCAGTTGCTGTCATGATCCTCTTCAAGAATAATTCCCCGACCTCAAAGCTGCGTTGGCGAACTTTAGAGTTGAAGTGCCTGGCTATCCTTTGTTGATGGGCCGCAACTCTGAGCCTAGCTTCTTCCCTTCTTTCATCAAGAAGGTCAAGTGCTTCAAGATGCAGTTTTTCGTTCTCAGCCTGGTTGAAATGAATTCTCCTGTGTGAAGGGACTTCTATTTCCACTGGGATCATCGCTTCCGATCCGTACGCCAATGAGAATGGAGTGTGCCCAGTCGCAGTTTTATGGGTAGTTCTGTATTCCCATAGTGCTAGTGGCAGCTTATCAACCCAACCTCCTTTTTCCTTTTCAAGTTGCTTTTTGATGGTTGACTTGATAATCTTGTTCACTGCTTCCACTTGCCCGTTTGCCTGCGGACGAGCCACTGCTGAAAAGCTTTTTCGGATTTTGAATCGCTTGCAAAAGTCTTGGAACTCTTCGCTTTCGAATTGAGTACCATTGTCTGTGATTATCTTCTACGGCACACCATACCTGCAAATGATATTTTTAGTCACAAAATTTATCATCTTTTTAGAGGTAATAGTAGCCAAAGGTTCAGCTTCAGCCAATTTAGTGAAATAATCAACATCAACAATAGCATATTTGATTCCCGACTTGGCAATTGGTAAAGGTCCAATTAGATCTATCCCCCAAATAGCGAATGGCCATGGACTGATCATCTGTGTTAATTCTGTGGAAGGTGCTCTTGGGATTTTTGCAAATCTCTGGCACTTATCACACTTTCGAGAGTAGATAGCAGCATCTCGATTAATATCTGGCCAGAAATACCCATATCGGAGAACTTTCTTAGCAAGAGTTTGGCCACCTGAATGATCCCCACATTCTCCTCCGTGCACCTCCGCTAAAATTGTCTTGGCTTCTTCCTGGTTACACATCGGAGTAATGGCATTGAGAATCCCTGCCTATATAACCGGCCATCTTGAATTACATATCTCGACTCTTTTCTTAACAACTTTCGGCGTTCTTTAGAATTTTCTGGTAGGGAGCCGTTGAGTATATATTCTTTGATCGAGGTCATCAACGACTCTTGTTCTTGAGATACAGCCATGATCCAGTCGATATCCATCTCATCAGTGCTTGGAGTTGACAAGACTTCCACATGAACCAATCCCAATAATTGAACTTCTCCAGAACTTGAATACTTTGCGAGAGAATCCGCCTTCATGTTTTCTTCTCGAGGTATGTGGCTTATCGAATAATGATCGAAATCGTCGAGAAGCTCACAGGCCTTTGACAAGTAAGCAGGCAGATTTCCTCCTTTAGCTTGAAACTCTTTCTTGACTTGGCAAACTATAAGTTGGGAATCACTGAAGATCTGCAACATTTTGATGATCAATTCTTTAGCAATCTTTAGACGGGCAATAAAGGCTTCATATTCCGCTTCATTGTTTGTCGAAGGAAATTCCAATCTCAACGCGTAGCACAATGAGCGCCCTTCGGGGGTTTCAAGTACAACCCCAGCTCCGGAACAATAGTCGTTTCTGGTGCCATCAACTTATAATTTCCATCGGATTGGAGTATCATCAGACACCTCTTCCTCACTGTCACCTTTATTAGTATATTCCGCAATGAAGTCTGCTAAAGCTTGTCCGTTGATGGCTCTTCGGGGGTGGTAAGTGATATCATATTGACTTAGTTCAATATTCCACTTCAAAAGACGTCCCGAAGTTTCAGGGCGAAATAGGACTTGCTTTAGAGGCTGATCGGTGAGGACTTTGATAGGATGAGCTTGAAAATATGGTCTCAATTTTCTGGAAGCAATCAGCAGACAATAGGCGAGCTTTTCTAGCTTTGAATAATTCATTTCTGCCCTAGTGAATCTTTTGCTAATATAGTAGACCGGACGTTGAACTTTAGCATCTTCCCGTACTAGTGCCGCACTGAGAGCATGAGATGAAACTGCTAAGTATATGAAAAGATCTTCGCCATGTTAGGCTTGGAAAGTATTAGAGGCGCTTCCATGTGACGGATTAGTTCATCGAAAGCTTTTTGGCATTCAGGAGTCCATTCAAAGTTTTTCTTTCCTTTCTTTAGAGCGTCAAAGAAGGAAATGCATTTATCAGTGGCTTTGGAAATAAACCGACTCAAAGCAGCGACTTTCCCATTGAGGCTCTGCAATTCCCTCTTTTTCCTAGGGGCTTTGACTTCTCTGAGAGCGGTAATTTGAGTAGGATTAGCTTCAATGCCCCTAGCGCTTACGATAAATCCCAAGAATTTCCCGGACTCTACTCCGAATGAACATTTCAAAGGATTGAGCTTCATTCCATACTTTTGGAGGATTGCGAACATTTCCGCTAAGTGATCCATATGGTCAACTGCTTTCTTTGATTTCACCAACATATCATCAACATAAACTTCCATAGTTTTCCCAAGCTGTGGTTTGAACATTGCATTAACAAGTCTTCGGTAAGTCGCCCCTGCATTCTTCAGTCCGAAGGGCATGACTTTGTAGCAGTAAAGACCAACATCAGTGACAAAGCTCGTGTCCTCCTGATCCGGCTCATGCATCATAATCTGGTTATATCCGAAGTACGCATCCATAAAAGACAACAATTCATGCCCGGCTGTTACATCCACCAATTGATCAATCCTGGGCAATGGGAAGCAGTCTTTGGGGCAGGCTCTGTTTAAGTCTGAAAAGTCGATGCATACTCTCCACTTTCCATTTTCTTTTTTAACCAGTACTGGATTCGAAACCCAATTCGGATAGGTGGACTCTCTGATGAAGCCATTTTCCATGAGCCGATCTACTTCTTCTTTTAGTGCTGCTGACCTTTCTAGACCCTGGGTTCTTCTTTTTTGTTTCATGGGTGTGAATTTTGGATCAATATTCAAAGTATGTACAGCAATCTCCGGAGATATTCCACACATATCGGCATGACTCTAGGCGAATACATCTAGATTTGCTTTCAAAAATGATATCAGCATATTTTGGACTGCCACACTGAGTTGCGAACCCACATTTAGCACTTTGTTTGGGTCTTTAAGGTCAACAGGTACTGGTACCGTTACTTCCACTGGCAACACTCTACTCTCCCCTGCACTGGATTTTCTGGTGTCCATTTCTTTCCTTGCACCACTATGCTCGCCAGTGCAGGGGCCACCCTGTACTTGCTACAAGGTTGGCTCTTTGATGCGGAGTGGGGCTGCTGCATCTTTTCCCATCTCTCTCTTCCTTGCCTCCCGAAGCTCTATAAGGTAACATTCTCGTCCCGCATTCTGATCCCCTTTAATAACACTGACACCATTATCCATGGGAAATTTCATATTTAGACACCACGGGGCGAGAATGGCCTTGAATGCAGCTAGAGTTGGCCGGCCCAGGAAAGCATTATAGGCAGAGAATCCGTCAACAATCACAAAAGTCTGCTTTCGAACCACCTTTTTCTGCCCCTCGCCAAGTTCCACAAACAAATCAATAGTTCCAATTGGCTGCTTTGGTTCCCCAGTAAACCCAGCAACTTTCTGCGATGAAGCCTAAACATCAGCCATTGGGATTTTCATTTGATCGAATGTCTTCTTGAAGAGTATATTGCAAGAGGCACCGCAATCAACAAGCACCCGTCTTACAATAGCTGGCCCAATTCCTACAGAGATGACCAAGGGATCCATGGTTGGAGCTTCAACACCCATAAAATCCCTAGCTCTGAACACAATGTCATCATTAGAAGTTCTCTGCTGTTTCAGAGGTGCAGCGTCTTCCAAAACAAAAACATCCTCTTCTGCTGGGGCATACTTCAGAGCGCGAGCGTATCTTTCCATCCCACCCCAACTTCTGCCCGCTGGGTGTGGGCCTCCTGTAATCACATTGATAACAGGCCTTCAGATTCATGTGCGGTAGTTCCCTCACCTGAGCCAGATGGGTGAGCAGGAAGTTGTTGCCCCTGAGTAGACGAAGTTGGGTCATTCCTGTTTCTCTTAACATACTGTTGCAGCTTGTTTTGTCTTAGCAATTCTTCAATCAAGCTCTTCAAATGACGACATTCGTTGGTATCATGGCCGAGTTGGTTATGGAATCGACAGAATTTTCCATTTCACATGGCATTCTTCCCAGGCTTTATCTCGGCTGGTTTAGGATATTCCACGGTATCTTTGGTGGCGAAGAAGATATTCTCCGGAGTATCGGTTAAGGGGGTGAAGTCTGAGGGTTTAAAGAAGCAAGGTTTCTTTGTGTCCTTCTGTTTCTTCCCACCATTATTCTCCCTCTTCTGACCTCCGGATTCTTTCTTAGCTGAAGCGGCAATGTTATTCTCCACCTCTGTCAACACCACTTTCGCTGGCGCAGAAAGATTTTCCAAGCGCATAAACTCGTCAGCTTTTTTATAAAATTTCTCGAGTGAATTTGGCTTCTTCATTTTCAGCCATTTCCCAAATTCACTTGACTTATCGATAGCCCGCATCAAATAAGTCAAAACCATCTGTGGTTCCGCGTTGTCGACTTCAGCTAGAGCTATATTGAAGCGATTCAAGAATGATCTAATAGACTCTTCTAGATTTTGCTCAAGGATGGTCAATGACATTATGTCTTTTGCCTTTGAAGCATACTGTCTGAATTGCTCTTTAAACTTCCGAGTTAAATCGGAAAAATGGTCTACAGATCGGGCCGGCAGTTTTGTAAACCAGAGTAGTGCCATCCCTTCCAAGTATACCGGAAAGTACCGGCATTTAATTTCATCCGTTGCCCTGGCACCCGTCATGTGCCAATCGTACTTGTACAAAAATTATTTTGGGTCGCTTGTCCCTCGATAAGCCGAAATGGTAGGAGGAACAAACTTTTTTGGAAATTCAGCTTTTAGAATTTTTTCAGTGAACGGAGTCTTGCTTGGAGAAAACCCCCAGTCGTTCTCATCTTCATTTCTTTGCATGCTCTCTTTCATGATCTGTCGTATCATTCCCGAGAGGTATTCCTCGTTGTTCAAAGGCTCTACGGGGCAGACATCAGCCATTTTCTCATAAGTTTGCCTAAACAAAAATTCGTGGAGAGTTGGCTGTGGCCTTGTTACTCCGGCTTGGGGAGGTGCCTCTTCGGCAGTGCCAGCTGCCCTTTGAGGAATGTTCCTCCCTTCAGAGTTGTGAACAGCATCAGCAAAATTCTCCTCATTATTCGTTGGTTGACGGTTAGCTCCAAGAATAGCATTCAACCTATCTAGCATTAAGGTGTTCTGGGTTTCAATTTGCTGATACAACCCAGACACAGCAGCATCTAACTCCGCTCGCGTCACTCCAACACTTGGAGCTGCTTGGCTTGATGAGGGAGAAGTAGCAGTGTTATCAGTATTGATGGATCTAGTAGACTTGCGTTTTCTTCCGAGAGCCATTATTTCTGACAAACTTCTGGTTTTCAAAGAAACTTTTTCAACAAACTTTTTTGAAGCAATGATGAAAATTTCCCTGAGTTGGGTTCTCAGTGAAAGCACCAAAAATGTTAACGCTAAAAATTGAACGCTGACACCTCGGTGTAGGTAGATATAAAGTGAAAGCACCACCCGTTGGTACGGGAACAGAATATACCAATTATAACTTTTTAAATCATTTCAATCAATTGGAATTTCATTGAAAGCAATTATAAATTACCTTAAATTAATACTATTACAATTTATTTTAGTTATCTTCTTTTTATTAATTCGCAAATTTTTTTATTTCTTCCAAGATTAAATCATAATATCTTATTAAATTAACAATTTTTAATTATCCAAAATTACAGGTCGTTACAGAAAGTATCAATATGCCACTTAATTCATCCAACAAAGATCTTCTCAAAAATCAAGAGAAGATTATTCGCAACCAAAGAAAGCTTAAGAAATCATTCTCAAAGAGATTTATCTCAATTTCCAACAAAATGGATAAATTCTTTGGAAAGATCATCCACAAGTTTAGTGGTTCTTCTTCATCTTCATTCATGTCATTCCAATTGTTTGTTTAAGCTATCTTTGTATTTGGATTTTCTAGTTTTAAGTTTATGTTGAATCTCATGTATCTTTCCTTTATTCCTTGTACTCATCCTTATTATCAATGAACATTCTATTTCTTTCTGTTATACATTGTCAATTATCTCTGGAAAGTCAAACAAATATAATAGTATAGGCCAAAACAATATAATTGTAAATAAAGTAATTTTGAAAAATATAGTGTATATGTCGACATATGCAAATCATGTATGTCGACATGCAACGATAGTTTTTGAAATTTTTTAATTTTGAAAATTAAATTGACAGCAAGTCATTTTCAATGAATTTTCACTCATTTAAAAACCAGTTAAGACCAAAGAATCATTTGTTTCAATCTCTCCCTTCTTCGTTTTCATTCCTAAACTCTAATAAAAATTACTGGCTTCTCCTATCCAAAAAACTAACTGAAAACCTCGAACAAACTCTTTAATAATTCAAGAACATTCTCCTACCCAAAGCCGTTAACTAAATCCACAATCTCACCAGATCATTTGCCAAATCCAAAGTCTCGATCTCACATGATCGTTAACCAAATCAGTGACCTCTCTGGGTCAATATCCAGATCCATAATTATTTGATATCTAGTAAGTCCGTAAGCCAATCCACGATCTTTGCGGATCGTTATCCAAATTCATGGTCTCTCCAGACCGATCGATGGTCTCTCTAGACCCTTGCTAAGTCCAATCCAAACATAACGATGTGTAGGCCAATATTATCGCTCTCCGGCGAAGCGACTTACCCCTTGCACTCCGGCCCTTTTAGGGGCATACGACAATGTCTTGATTCTCCTGGATAGATCCTAGCCTCTCTGAGCTCTTGCTGGATGTCATCCTATCAATCTCCGATGAAGGGGGAATAATGACAAGTAAATCGATCCTGCCGCTTTCCGGCAAAGCAGCGTTACTTTCTGCACTCCGGTTCAGTGTCTCTAAAAATAAACTAATGTCCTGGCCTTCCTAGGCCGATTATGGTCTCTCCGGACCCTTGCCGGACCCCATTCAGTCACTCTCCGGTGAAAGGGAGGACAGCGATAAGTAAGTTAATACTGTCGCTCTCCGACGAAGCAACTCACTTCTTGCACTCCGGTCCCTGACTCTCGGTTAAGGACATAAAGCGACCAATTTTGTACCGGCTTCCTTTCTCCCGCCCCGACTCTCCGGTCGAGGGTTTAATCCATGATGTACAAGTCCATCCTATTGCTCTCCGACGAAGGTACTCACATCTTATGGTTATTGCCTCATCTCTCTAGTCGGGACAACCGTGACCTGTTTTGTTCATCGCATTAATGCAGATTCAAATTAAATTACTGAATTCAAGTTCTTACAGCCAGAAAACTAGAAAACAAGGAAAACCAAGCATTGCCTTTCCAGGCATGACGATTAATCATTATCTTAGAGTATGCGTAGGGTCCGACCTCAGTCCCATACATGTGTAAATGACTTAGCCGTTTTATTGTGAAATTTATTATTTATTTAGTTCATGCCATCCAAATCAAGAGATGATGAGATATGAGCTCAATCCAAGGTCATTTCCATTTGATGCGGATGATGGCCGCTTATGTTCCATCGTCGCTGACCGAGTCCTCGCGTACTGCGGAGGCTACCATTCCTGACGTCTTCCTCAACCATATCCCATAAGTGCCTGCATTCATCCATAGTATGTCCATCCAGTTCATGGAATAGGCAATACTTTCCAGACTCCGTTCCCGCTCAGTAGGATTCCTCCTTGCCGGTTACCGATAGAAGAGTTGTCCCATTGTGTCCATGTGAATCCGTTCTAAGCTTTCCGTCAAATTAAAATGAGAATTTCGGCTCTAGTTCCTTCCTTTTCCTTTTTGATCCATCATCCATTTTCCATTTATTCTTATCCTTTCTAGACCCTTCTCCAAACGGTCATTCACTTCTCAAAGCATTTACTTCCTATTTGTCGGCTCGTGCGTCCTTTTACCATAGGAACCTATCTGCTTCATGAAAAAATTCACAGAGATCCATTGGTGGACCCTACTCCAATGCAACCTTGAAATCTATGTCATCAGCAATCTCGGATACTGCCGTCATTAAAACCATCGATGGATCCAGCCGATACACTGAAACAACCGCCGCAATAAACCGTGTCAGGAAATTCCTCAAGGACTCTGATCCTATGCTTTAGTGTTTCCAATGTCATTACATTCTTGGGTCACGAAATGTGTACCCTAAGTAGCCTCACGAACCGATCTACCAACCCGCTCCATGTCCTGATCGAACCATTCTCCAGCTGCCTAAACCAGAATGTAACTAATTCCGTCAAGTAAAGTGGAAAACATCTTGCCACAACCTCCTCCGATGCCCCCAGCACTTCCATGTGTCGAATATACTTCATCAAGTTTACCGTAGGATCCAACTTTCCGTCATACACATCTAGTGTTAGTAGTTTGAACTCCGGTGGATTCCTAGCTTGCTTGATGTTTGGAGTGATCCGACTCTGAATGACATCTTCTAGATTCTTATTGGGCAATCCGCCTCATTTTTCGTCATATCAGCTCAACCATCCTTTCGTTCTCATTCACTAGAGATCTCCAATCTATATTACTAGCCCACCCCTGACTCCACAAGGGTACTTCGGAATATGTTCTTCCACATTCTGATCCCCAGCTACAGGTCCTACATCAACCACCGGTCGAACGACATCCGCACCAGCACCCACACTAGCCTGACTCGAGGGCATGCCCCTAGGCCTAGGGCAATCAGTGTTGATCCTTATGGGGGGATAGGTGTCGATCCCTCTTTGTTGGATGGGGACTGTCCCCGGCTGCTGCGTTCCATTCTATTACCTATTGGCTCTATTTACATGCCCTTGTTCCTGATTTTCTACAGCTCCTACTGCTCCAACTCCTTGGTCCAAACTGTCGTTAGCTCCTGCCACCCCTAATCCCTGGTTTTGTGCTCCAGCTTGTCCAATTTGACTGAGGAAATTATGCATCATCTCCTCTTGCCTCTTTATCAACCGCTCCTACATCATGTCCATCATAGTCCACATCTCGTTCCTAGTATATAGACAGAGGGTTGATTAGTTCTAGCTTCAGAGGATGCCTCCTAACTTCCTCCACAGTGACTCCTATCCACAGGTGCTTTCCTTATAGATTGCCTTATATATTGCCCGACCATTGATCCAAATCCAAGCTCCAAATCGTTTTCAAATTTGCGGATGCATGTAATCCCAGTCTGATACCAAAATTTTTGCATTAAAATTGGTTACAAACACTCAACTAACGTGATAACACCACAGATTCAATATCCAAATCCAAACATAGTGAAGTATAGAACAAAATATCAAGAAAGAAAATTAAATAGTAAGAAAATGATCACAAGAGAATTTATAGTGGTTCGGTTGACTCCGACCTACGTTCACTCCAGAAGTTTTACTTTTTATTTATACTGTTAATTACAGTTACAATCCATGAAATCCAAAAATCAAAATGGTGGAGTACAGCCTAGGGAAGAAGATGAAGAGAGCCAGAAAGAAGATCCCTTTCCTTGAGTCAGTGATCCGATATTTATAGGAGAAGACAAAGAAATATCCAACTAAAAATCTGCATGTAGAAGCCTAGAACCGAGACGAACCCACTCACCAAAAATGGGGCCTATCAGTGCCATTATGAGGGATCGACCCTAATCCCTATAAGGGGATCGGCACCGATCCCTAGGGAATGCGAATGGGGGTCGGCGATCCCCTGTGGTATCCCCCTCCACTTCCTCTTTGCGCTTCTATAGTTGTTTTCGTAGTTCTCTCGGTGTTTGTTGAGTTAATGAGCGATCATCGTTGAGTTGAACTGCCAGTCCAAGTGTTCCATAGCCATAATGATATGATTTGATCCATTCCTAACCATAATGATCCGATCTGATCCCTTGCTTAGGGGAAGTGCAAATCTAAACTTAGCCATTTCTTAGATGCTACTCGCCTGAATCCTCTTGACTACCATCCATATCCTTGCTTATATCTAATGTCCGAACCTAATAACCATCTCTTCAGGCTTCCTGTGTCGATGACCATGAAATCCATTTAGCCAATTCCATGGTATCATAGCCTTATCAAAAGGCAGGATAACACACATTTAACTCTCTTGTGGCACTGGATTGGCATATTAATATTACCCATAAACTCTCTTTTGAATTTTGATTGACGTGGGAGAATGCTTAATTACTCTTTTCCACTTCTAGGTAAACTTGTCGAAATCTCTTACCATTTCCTCTTCAAATATAGTTCAATTAGATTGAAATTGAATGGCCCTCCTCAACTTGTCGAAAACTTCCTATATCGGGCATTCTTTCCCTAATATAGGAAGATACCTATGGATTGGGGTAGAGTCTATGTGGAATGGGTTTATACTCCAATTGTCTGAATTATAAGAAGTTACTTGTTTCTTTTCTTCCATAATATGTAGTGCCAATAACCTCAACAATTATTCTTCATGAAATAGAGGGTTATGAGTAACTTGATAAACTAGTTTGTCCAAGTGAGGCTCAAAAGATCCTTGTTTATAAATGGTCATATGCGACCTGATAGGTTATGTTGGATCTAGTAAGTCTCTGTAAGTACTGGAAAGTCCCTAAAGTTCTTTAAGGGAATATGCAGGAGATCGGAGGTTCGAGCCCAACTTTTAGCGCTAAAACGATAACAAATTTCTTTGTTAATCCCAAAATATGCTGGGAAGATAAGTCTTGGCTAGTAATAGGCTTGATCAACCATGTATTAGCTTAAAAGAAGTATGCAAATCCAGAGTGAAGTATGCATATTCATGAAGAAAATATAGATCACAATAGTCATATACAAGTCATAAGTCTCATCAAGGTCAAATATCTTTATTCATTCGAAATACATTATGCAAATTTTATTATTCAAGTCCTTATGTGCAAAAGTCACCACTTTACATTAGGCTCTAGAAATCACAAATTCAATTTAGTGTTTACTACTTTGAAAATGTAAGAAAGTGATGGGAATAAATCGCCCTAGCCAAACTACATTTGGGTCCGTATTTATAGGGTGGAAGAAGGCGGATCAGTTGACACGTGTCATTCGGCATATGGTGAATTGTCGACATTCGATATCCCCCTTGAAATGTTGATTTTCAGAATTTTTTGTTTTGCTAATGAAGTAAGGCATCCTTATTTACAATTCCGACTTTCGGCATCCTCTATTATTATAGACATTCGATATCTTTTATAACATTGTCAAAATTTGACATCCTTCACATCCGTTTATATTCGACATCCTTCACTACATTGATGATTTATGATATCCTTCTATGCACTGGTAACTTATGGCATCCTTCTTTGTATTGTTAATATTCGGCATCCCTATACATTGTTGATATCTGACATCCTTCGTGGTTCTGATAAAATTCGATACCTCTCTTAATATTGATGCTATTCAGCATCCTTCTGGATACTGGTGACATGCAGCATCTTTGACAATTGTAGATATTCGACGTCCCTTATATCCCTTGAATCCCAGCATCCTTTGTTGCTTATATATGCTTTACATTGGTCATGATTGCAAAGGCTCGATATCTAAGTATTCGGCATCCTTTAGTAATGCAGTATCTTTCTTTACACTACTTCATGATGTAATGGCTTGGCAACTATCTCTGATTGTCTTCAAGCCTGATATCCTCTATACAATAGTTTCTCGGCATTTGTTTTCATTCGATACCACTCTGGGCTTGTTGCATGCTCGAGGTCCTTAGAAGCCATTTTTGGCTATGCTATTACTTTCCCCTATGCGTTCAATAACCTTTAAGGTTGTTGAAGTTCGACATCTCCCCTTCTTTTATTCATGCTCACTAACCCTAGTTTATTTTGTTCCTTTGTAATTCAGAATCTCTATAGATTTGGAACCTAGGTGTGATACCTTCTTCATTGTTGACATTTAACAACCCTCATATTTGTTGATCACTTGGAATTTGACATTCTTGTAAGCTTTTCATCCTTTCTTAGGCGCTCGACATGTTTTATTGTAGAAGTTCGACATCTTTATGAAATGCTTGAAGTGTGATATCCCTTGCTGAATGCTTTACCGTTTTCTTTTCGACATCTTGAATTTCGACATGTTTTCCTACATATTCAACATCCTTATTTGTAGTAACAAATCCTAAGGAACAACTCAAAATGAAGAAAGAGTTTAGGGGATTGCAGCTTTATTAGTAGAGGTTTTAGGTGCAAATTCTTTAACTGGCTCAGATTCGATCTTTTGTGCATGAAAAAATCATCTTCTACGTCAGTATCATTTGGCACCTCTTTGAGCTGAACGAAAGCCACTGGTAAGCTCGCCATAATTGTCTCACTACACTCTCTAACCCATTCAGATTTGCAGTAATCCAATGCAGATTCGAAAAACTGAGGATTCCCCAAGAAGTCTATAATTACCTCCTCCTCCACTTCATCAAGGCATTATGCGAAGAACTGCCTTTTCACTTGAGCATAAATATTGTAGAGGACAGAGTAAATTGTTTTCTCAATCTCTTTATCCATCTAGGATAGTTTCGTCTTCAACTTCTTTACCTCCAACGCCAACCTCTAAGTGCTCTTCTCTACGACTACAGCCCTTGACTATGCCTCCGTAGTTTTTCACTTTACCTCTGCAACTTTCTTCCCTGCCTCTTTGGGCACCTCCTTTAACTAGGTCATGTAATTGCCTCCCTCTTATTCTTTACATCAAGGTCAAATGCAGCTTGAGCTAATTCTTTCCCCATCTTCAAGACCTCGGCCTTAGCTTCATTCAATACAGTTCCAGAAGCTTCAACACAGGTGAAGCTCTAAAGCCAAAGTGCTCCCCTCCAAAAGGAAGAATATATATGTATAAATAATATAATACTGCATATGAGAACATATCCATATTACGACAATAATAAATCAAGTATTAAACTAAGTAACCTGTTAAACACTTACATGAAAAAAGCTTCTATGATGACCTTCAAAGACTTCTGTAATAAAGAGCTAGGAAGTAGGAAGTGCACCTGAAGGAGCAGAGGAGAGAGCGGTTAATTCATTAATAAGAAGGCACCTCATCTTGACCACCAACTATGCAAGAGCGCTCCGTCCGAAAGAGGCAAAAAGCACGAAGGGTAATGGAAGCACTATAAGAGATTGCGCGGGAATATTAGTAGGAGGGAGAAGTGGAACATCATGTTTATGTTTTTTTTTCACCCTCCAATGTAGTGAGGCTTTCCTCGGTCCTCTTTGTCCAGTCGCTCTTTCCCCCAACACAAAGCTTTTGTTTGAAAATTATGGCTAGTACAGAAGACATGATGCCTGCGTAGTTCAAATAGTAGCATTAATAAATAAATCCAAACATAGATGTTAACAAGTATATAAAAAAGAGAATAAACAAAATAATAAAAAATTATATCATCTTGCGCCGTAGGATTGAAAACATTAACAAAAATAGAGCGTGAGAAATGATGACGACTGCGAAGGAAGTGTGCATGTGCAATAGAGTTTCAACAAAAATATTATCTAGAATATACTTATCAACCCCAAGTTAAGTCGCTCTATGTGTGACAAATTTTTCTCGCTCGGTATTAGTATAATCAAGGTGATGAGCTAAAGAAAAAGGAAGATGTCAGTCAATGTAGAAAAGTAGATTAAATAAAAGAAATAGTAAGGGGAAGAGATCGTAAAAAGAGGGAATAAAGCCATCTTGATTGGAATTTAAAAAGAACTGATCGGCCCATCTGTAGATCTTATGAGGAGAAGTGGAATAGAGAGACTTCGTAGCTTCAACGTAGTGAAATCCACCATAACGTGAAGTGACGCTCTTACAAACATAGTATAGAAAGAGTAGTTCTTGACAGGTAAGCGGGCATAAATGTTCAACATAAAAAATGTAGATGTAGTTCAAGAGAAAATAAGATATTAGGGCTAACTAGATGAGGGATAAACCC
Source organism: Allium fistulosum (assembly GCA_030737815.1). NCBI lineage: Eukaryota > Viridiplantae > Streptophyta > Magnoliopsida > Asparagales > Amaryllidaceae > Allium > Allium fistulosum. The sequence continues at coordinate 50,348,951 of CM060903.1, forward strand.
ACAGTGGCTAGCCATTCTTCAATAAGGGGATGAAGGGGGAGATATAGGTCGCACCTTGTATGCTCAATAGTAACGGAATATACCCTATAGGTGCAGATGAATGCGCCCAGACAGGGAGGGAACCCTAAACTCACAATTAACAATCCTAAAATATTCAAGATGTTCTCAGCTTGACTTTTGTCACAAATAGTTGAATTTGGTTCATTAAAAGGGAGAGAACTCTGACCAAATGTGCTAGAAGAACCATCAGAAGCCATATTCTACTAGAGAAATAATGAACATTAAATTATAGAAGTATAATTCAACATTAAATTTACGGGTAAATTAATTTGACTCGAAATTTTTTAAAATCTAATTAAACAGTTGAATAATAGAAAAGGGAAGATCTGACTATTTGATCGACAAAACAATCGACCATGTTGATATAAGAATTTAATCAAACAAGTTAAAGGCGTTGCAGAAAGAGAAAACTCAAAGTACACAAGTAAAATCAAGTTGAGAAACTTTGAAAAATAAGAACAAAAACAAGTAAGAAGAATTGAAATTGTACTTACTAGTATTAACTGTTTGATAGCAAGAAAGCAAGGAGCAAAATCGAAAAAGACTATATATCGTATGAAAAACATGATTGCATTTTAGCCTTTATGTTTGATGGTTGAGTTTTGCTAAAATGGTACACATTGAAATTTTTGGGCACAAACTGGGTTCCAAACATGATTGGACCAATCTAATTCTCCGCTCTTAGTTCTTTCCATGTTCCAAGCTGCATTAAAGCTGAATTTACCTGGTTTATTATGCAACCAATACATGTAACCTTTACTACCATTATGAACTATTTTAGTTTGTGGGTTGGTTTGGCCAGGGCCAATCCTAAGAGTTTTGGTAGCTAAAGTCAATTGCAAAACCAAGGCCCTTATACAAAGACTAATGCTATCTTCGTTGCTTAAATCATCAATATATTGTTTATAAATAATGAGAAGAAGAACAAAAGAAAATAACTTTATTAGTAACAATAATTCAAGTTATACAAAAAAAACTAATATTAATTGCCTATGAACTTCTAGCCTTCTAACTTGCAAAATTACTAATAATATTTTCATATTCAAGCTCATACAAGAAAAATTATATAATTTTCAATCCACAAACAACACTAGAAAATGAATTACGAAATAAAAAACCTATATACAAGAAAAATGAATTTGTCAAACCGTTCATGGGTTAACACTGATATTTGATTTAAAAAAATATATCTTATCTATAAGTTATATTTTATCAGAAATATATGCACAAAATAATTTGCAGCATAAATTCTCTTTTACTATTCAATTCGACTAAAAAACTGTAAATTTCACAAACTTAGTTATTCATCAATAAATTTCATATTAACTAACTATTAAAAAAATAAACTTTTAACTATTACTTAAACCTTAACACTTATCTGAAATTAAAAATTATTCTACAACCATTCCAAAATAACAATTATTCCAAATTAATAAGTAATTACTAATCATCCCAAATTAGAACTAATTATCCTTCGCTCAATGGATCACAATAATATCAAACATGTATACAATCATAATATCATATTGTCAATTCATGATTCATCTCAAGTGTATGATTTTAAGTCAGAGCAATATAACAAAAAAAATGTTGCTTTTTCCATTAATTTAATACAAATATCAGGGGCTTATTGGTGTGGACCATTGATGTTTTGTTGGCAACTAGTTGGTGTACATAACATAATTTCCTATTTACATATGTATGTTGATAAAGCCAATTCAATCATAATGGCATATAAAATACTACTTCTGCCAAATTAAGTCAATGTAGAAAATTGCAAAAATGAATCAGATAAAAGCTGTACTAATGCAAAGGGAAGAAGGAAAAGTGCTCCACATAGATATATATTAAGCTGAATCTATCAGAATGAGTTGTTGAGTAGTGAATTTCCAGTCACATACTTTTTGTGTTTTTCATGATAAACACCAATCGAGCATGATCTCTCTCCTACACTGCCAACCAGTCATTTATCTCATATGTAACACTATTGAAAACATTCATTTAATTCTCAACATACTTTGAACTCCTTTGTTCCAACAATGAAACAACATAAAAGAATGCAAAGTTATTGATTATTTTTAGTTTTAATAAGATGTTAAATGTTAATTAGAAATTTGAAAATTAGAATTTACAGAGGCTAATAGTAATAGGTAGCACACCTTTTGCCTTTTGGTCCTTGTCATCGACAGTCAACTGTCCACGAATGAAGAAGGTGATCGATTAATTGGCAACTACTGGAAGAACATGGTGGCTCTGGATCTTTGCTCATGATGGAATGTCGAATTTACTGATGGTGAATATGGTGCTTGATGAAATGGGGAATTAATATGCGGGAAGAAGATGAAGATATGAAGGCAGTTGTGATTACAGAGATCTGAAATGAGGGGATTTTTTTAAGGAAGAAGGAAGTTAAGTGAGAGTTTTTTGAAAGGAAGAAGAGGGATTGAAACAAGCATACACACTGACACAAGAAAATGTTCACAATTTTCATGTACACAGCAAGAAAATGATAATTTGACAGAGAATTGTATATATCAGTTGTAATAGTGTATCAAGAAGAGTCAAGAAATGTCAGTTTGGGTTTGTATTTGTAAAAGAGAATGAACAATGTATTAATATGAATCAAGAATTTATGATTGAATTTGCAGATCTTTCAAGAACAGTAAGTAAAGAAATACAAACTGACAGTTGCAAATACCCAGATCAAATGCAAGAAAGACATAGGCAAGAATAGCAATTTTGACTTTAAAATCTTACACAACAAAGAATTATATGAGGAATGTAGCAAAGATAATTGAAATGACAAAATTACTTACAGGATTTTGTAACAGGAAATACTGATGTGCAAACTGATGAATATCAAGACAAGGACTTATAAATCAAGACAAATTAATGGCAGATTCAAGAACAAGCATTATTTAACAGATTAATGTCAAAGATAGGTAATAGCAATAAGAAGAACAAAATATAAGAGAACAGAAGCAATATAACAGAAAATCAAACCACACAGATCAGCAAGAGTGAAGCATATGGATAAGAACAAAGGAATTGAACAAGATGAATATTGAAGAAAACAATTAGTAATCAGTTGGCAATAGAATCACAACGAACAGAAAAATGCAATTTTATTTCAATTTCTTCACCCCTTTACAGCCATCAATACACCCCTTATATATACATGTCAGGACATTATCACAAACACTTTGCCTACCCAACCCATGCAAGCCCAAATACCACAGATGACCCATTACAACACATATCAACATATACAACATTTTAGATTTACATAACACTGCTACCGTACCCTGTACAACTCATCACAACCCAAAATACCGAACGCATCAGTTGTGCATGTGCATACATGCACAGACTGATATGTCCCTTCACCTCACTGCTCCGGCCACAATCTCAACAGTACTCATCTCTAACATCCTCCTGGAAACCTCCAACAACTTTTCTGGTCAAGCAGCGATCAACTGTGGTAAACCTGACATTTCATTATCATTTTCCAGAGATTGTTGACAGTTTCCCTTCTCCAACACCATGGCTAACATCCCCTTGTTGTTACATCTCCCTTCTACTTCAAGAAGAGACCTTGTCCCAAGGTCCAAGGTAGGAAATTTTCTTATCATTGCCCAATAGTCTTCCCAGGTAGCCTCCTCTATGGGTTTCTCCTTCCACTTAATTAAAATCGGAACCACGGCTTCATTATTTCTAGGTATCATCCTCCTATTAAGTATGCATTCTGGCTGCTTTACTATTTCTTCCACAAAACTAGGAACATTATCCTGCACAATAACAGAGCTTCCCACCTTTTTCTTCAATTGAGATACATGGAAAACATGATGGATTTCTGCAGTGACTGGTAACTGGAGTTTATAAGCTACCTCTCCAATTTTTTTAATTACTTCATATGGTCCATAATACTTGGGTGAGAGCTTGCAGGTCTTCTGATTTCTGGCTGTCAATTGCTTGTAAGGCTGAAGTTTAAGAAACACCCAATCTCCTACTCCAAACTTCCTCTCTGACCTTCTTAGAACTGCATACTTTTTCATTCTTTCACGTGCCAATCTCAAACTATCCTTCATATACTCGAACATTATATCTCTAGTAAACAACATCTCCTCTACCTGTTCTACTTTGGCTGTGTTTTGGACATAGGAGAGAAGAGTGGGGGGTTCAATACCATACACAGCCTTGAAAGGAGTTGTGTTGGTTGAAACTTTCCAAGTGGTATTATACCAATACTCGGCTAGAGTTATCCACTTACTCCTTTCATGAGGCTTATGACAGATGAAGCATCTCAAATACCCTTCCAATATCTTGTTTACTACTTCTGACTATCCATCACTTTGAGGATTATAGGCAGTGCTTAACTTTAAGCTGCTGCCTTGCAATTTGAATAGTTCTTGCCAGAATTTACTTGTGAATATCAAATCCCTGTCCCTAACGATGGTTTTGGGTAAGCCATGTAATTGAAATACACCATTAAAAAAAACAGTAGCAACATCCTTGGCAGTGTAGGGGTGGCTGAGAGGAAAAAAGTGGGCATACTTGCTTAGCCGATCAACAACAACAAAAATAACAGTGTATTTGTCACTTTTTGGCAGACCAGTGATAAAATACATAGCTATGTCTATCCATATTACTTCAGGAATGGGTAATGGTTGCAGCGATCCAAGAAGCAAAACATTCTCCCCTTTATTTCTTTGACATTGTTCACACTCTCTCACAAAAACTTCCACATCTTTTCTCATTTTTTTCCAGTAAAACACTTGCTTTAATTTTTTTAGAGTAGGTTTAATTCCAGCATGTCCTCCCAAAGGTGTTGAATGATGTTCTTGAATCAGTGATTGTAGCAACCTGCTAAGGTGGTGATCCACAAAAATTTTCCCTTTGAAAAAAATCAACCCATCCACTATTTTATACTTGCTACAGCTGAGTTCTTTATCTTGAACTTTTTTGATCTGCCCCTGATACCAATCAGATGAATTTAAAGTATGTTTAAGCTCCTGCAACCATGGAGTTAGTACTACAGAGATAGCGTGTGTTTCTGCTTCATTCCAACTATCTGCTTCCTTCCTTGACAATGCATTTGCTATTATGTTATCTTTCCCAGTTTTGTATTCCACCTTATAATCAAAGCCGTGCAATTTAATTAGCCACTTGTGTTGCAGCCCTATATGAAATTTCTGAGTAATAAGAACTTTAAACTTTGGTGATCGGTTTTAATAATAAATTGCCTTCCCAAAAGATATTGAGCCCATTTTTTGGTAGCTAAAATAATGGCTAGTAATTTCTTTTCATATGTAGATAGCAACAAATTTCTTCCATGTAATGCCTTGCTCATGTATGCTATAGGTATGTTATTCTGAAGTAATACTGCTCCCACACCATGGCCACTAGCATCACACTCAAGATTAAAAGGTTGAGTAAAATCTAGCATAGATAATATAGGAGGTCTGGTTAGACAGTGTTTCAGTTTCTCAAAAGCTTCTCTTGATGTATCAGTCCATATGAAGGCATTCTTCTTAAGCATGTCTGTAAGTGGACTAGCGATTTTTCCATAGTCCTTAATAAATTTTCTATAGTGGCCAGTTAAACCCAAAAATCCTCGTAATGATTTTATGTTTTTGGGCAATGGGCATTCCATGACTGCTTGAACCTTGCTTGGATCAACCGCCAATCCTTGATATGAAATAATGTGGCCCAATTATTCCAGTGTTTGCTTAGCAAAGCTACATTTTGACAATTTAGTCACCAGCATATTTTATTGCAACGTATGGAATGTAGTCTTGAGATGACCGAGGTGTTCTTCCCAATTCTTGCTGTAAACCAGAATGTCATCAAAAAATACCAGAACAAATTTTCTCAAATTAGGTTTAAACACATGATTCATCAAGGATTGAAAAGTGGATGGAGCATTAACTAGTCCAAAAGGCATCACAAGGAATTCATAATGTCCCTCATGTGTCTTAAATGTTGTCTTGTGCACATCTTCTTCACACATACGAACCTGATGGTAACCTGATCTCAGATCCAACTTAGAAAAATATGCATCTCCTTGTAACTCATCAAACAAGTCATCTATCAGAGGTATAGGGAATTTATCCTTGATGGTATAAGAATTTAGGTTCCTATAATCAACACACAATCTCCACGATCCATCTTTTTTTCTGACCATAACCACAGGAGAAGAAAATGGGCTACTGCTGTGCTTGATAACTCTGGCTGCTAACAATTCATTTACAATTTTTTTCCAACTCATTTTTTATATGATACGAATGTCTATATGGTTTAAGGCATATCGGTTTAGTATTAGGGAGGGGAGGAATTTTGTGATCATGTTCTCTTTTCGGGGGTAGGAATGGATCAGTTGAAGTAATTTCAGGATATTGATCAATCAGTACTTGGATGTTTGAGGGTAGTGATGGAGTTTGCTCTTCCTTCATATCAACTTGGTAGCATAATAGCATACTCAACTGACCATGAGTATTTTTTATCTATAGCCTTTTTTATCTACAATCTTCATCACTTCTTGACTAAGGCCTTGCCAGATATAGTATTTGTTATTGTATCGAAATTTGACTTGCAATTGCTCCAAATTTAAAGTTACATCACCCAAACTTTTCATCCACTAAGATCCCAATACCACTTGACAACCTTCTAAGGGTAGCAATAACAGATCAACAGGCATTTTGCATCTATGACACTTTAGCATTACATTTTTACATATACCCGACCCAGTTAGTTTTTCACCATTGGCTACAGTTACTTCATAAACCCTCGATTCATCTATAGTCAATTCCAATCTCTTGGCAAGATGTTCATTGATAAAACTATGTGTCGAGCCCGAGTCTATGAGAATTTGTACTGGCCTCTTGTTAATGATCCCCTTCACCTTAATGGTAGACAAGGCTGGAATTCCACACATAGCTTGCAAAGTAATAGATAGTGCCTCGTCTGCCACTGTCTCCCCTTCAGAACCAGAAGCATCATCATGGGAACTGTCTTCTGTTTCTTCTTCTTTAAGTGACATCAACCCTTCCATAACATAAATATGGGGATTTTTATACTTATGATCCTTAGACCACTTTTCTTTGCACCCATAACATAGATTTTGTCTTCTCATTTCTACAATCTGATTAGGAGTCAATCCCCTACTTCTTGCTATACTTTCAATAGTGGTGTTGCTACTATTTCGAGAAACTATGTTAGGTTGGTTATGTACTGGGTCTTTGACATAGGTTAGGGTGGTTTGAGTGGAGGTAGGCTTAGGGATAGGGGTAGTGGATTGGCTAGCAGTAGGGGTTTTATGGCTTTTTTAGGTCTGTATATATTTACATTCAAACATTTTAGCTATGGCTACTGCTTCCTTGAAATCAACTGGCCTTGAAGTCATAACATCATATCGGATTTCATCCTTCAACCCTCCAATAAATCTATCAAGCAAAAATTTAGGAGGTAAAGTCTAAATTACTGATTGTAACTGCTCAAATCGGCTAAGATAGGCTCTCACGGTGGTGTGTTGTTTGAGTTTGGATAATTTCTCATAAGGTCTTTCCATCTCCTCCGGATTGAATCACAACAAAATCTCTTCTTTAAACACCGGCCATGATTCATGATTAAAAACTGTATTGGTGTACCAGTGATACCACTGCAGTACTTCCTTCTTTAAATAAAAAGAACATATTTTCACCCAATACTGCTCTTCTGTATGCTGAAATCTAAAGAACTGTTCTACCTGCCTCAACCAGTCAGCCACTCCTTCATCGCCAGAAAAACTAGGGAAATCTAGTTTGTAAGATGACATGGGATTGGGATAGTGTGTATTGGAATAATTGGGATTGAAATTAGGATGGTTTTGGTATGGATTTCTTGGAGCAGGAGGGTCGGGGTTCATTGGATACGGGGCATTTTCTGGGCTGTGGTGGGTGAGTTCTTGAACTGGTGGTTGCCATGTAAGGAAAATTTTCAAAATTTTGCACTCGTGGAGGAAACTGAGGCATTGATGGTGGCACTGTGGAGGAAACTGGTGGTGGGGCTTGTGATCTGTGTTTCATTTGTTGTATATCATTGGCAAGGGAAGTAAGGACATTGTGGAATCCTTCGAATCTGGTGGTGATGTCATGTGTGGTCTGCTCCAATTTTCGATTACTTTGCTCTAATTGAGTTAGTGAATTGGTAATATGCTCATTAAATTCTCCTTGCCGCTGCCATAGTAGTTCTTGATCAAGAAATGGTGGATTGGAATAGGAATTAATTTTGTTGATGTTTGGATCGACTTGGGGGTTTGATTCCTCCCCATTGAACTGCTCTGATACCAAATTGGAAGAACATGGTGGCTCTGGATCTTTGCTCATGATGGAATGGTGAATTTAGTGATGGTGAATATGGTGTTTGATGAAATGAGGAATTAATATGCGGGAAGAAGATGAAGATATGAAGGCAATTGTGGTTACAAAGATCTGAAATGAGGGGATTTTTTTAAGGAAAAAGGAAGTTAAGTGACAGTTTTTTAGAAGGAAGAAGAAGGACTGAAACAAGCATACACACTGACACAAGAAAATGTTCACAATTTTCATGTACACAGCAAGAAAATGATAATTTGATAGAGAATTGTATGTATCAGATGTAATAGTGTATCAAGAAGAGTCAAGAAATGTCAGTTTGGGTTTGTATTTGTAAAAGAGAATGAACAATGTATTAATATGAATTAAGAATTTATGATTGAATTTGCAGATCTTTCAAGAACAGTAAGTAAAGAAATACAAACTGACAGTTGCAAATACCCAAATCAAATGCAAGAAAGACATAGGCAAGAATATCAATTTTGACTTTAAAATCTTACACAACAAAGAATTATATGAGGAATGTAGCAAAGATAATTGAAATGACAAAATTACTTACAGGATTTTGTAACAGGAAATACTGATGTACAAACTGATGAATATCAAGACAAGGACTTATAGATCAAGACAAATTAATGGCAGATTCAAGAATAAGCATTATTTAACAAATAAATGTCAAAGATAGGTAATAGCAATAAGAAGAACAAAATATAAGAGAACAGAAGCAATATAACAGAAAATCAAACCACACAGATCAGCAAGAGTGAAGCATATGGATAAGAACAAAGGAATTGAACAAGATGAATATTGAAGAAAACAATTAGTAATCAGCTGACAATAGAATCACAACGAACAGAAAAATGCAATTTTATTTCAATTTCTTCACCCCTTTACAGCCATCAATACACCCCTTATATATACATGTCAGGACATTATCACAAACACTTTGCCTACCCAACCCATGCAAGCCCAAATACCACAGATGACCCATTACAACACATATCAACATATACAACATATTAGATTTACATAACACTGCTACCGTACCCTGTACAACTCATCACAACCTAAAATACCGAACGTATCAGTTGTGCATGTGCACACATGCACAGACTGATATTTCCCTTCACCTCACTGCTCCGGCCACAATCTCAATAGTACTCATCTCTAACATCCTTCTGGAAACCTCCAACAACTTTTTTGGTGAAGTAGTGATCAACTGTGGTAAACCTGACATTTCATTATCATTTTCCAAAGACTGCTGACAGTTTCCCTTCTCCAACACCATGACTAACATCCCCTTATTGTTACAACTACTGTGCTGCCCTGCTATCTACTGCCCAGATCCCACATGGTGCCTGCCTCCCATGACCCGTCGAAGTCAGATTCAGATTGGAGCACCTATCGACTACTATCGCCTGCCAGTTGCTGCTTTGCCGTTCTAGAGTCTCCGGTGCCGCTGCGGACTACTAGAGTCTTCGAGTCTGGAGTTGCCATGGCCCGTGTCTGATTTACCGATTTGGAGTGTTGCGATTATTTTCTTCCTGCGCGTAATTGAACTATTGAGAGTGCTGCCCTAATTTTTGATGAGCCCCAAACCGAAAGCTTCCTTTTCTTTCCAAAATGGATGGGCCTGGGTTCGGCAAATATTAGGAGTTAAACAGCGAGGGTTAAATCTCCATTCTTTCTAGTCGAGGAGAGTAAAAACATTTTTGTTGGGGATACCCATTGACACCATAGTTTTTCCACCCCAATAGATCAACTAAACCGGAACCATTAATCCATGGTTCAGTTCACATATATGTATTATTTGATTTATTTCCATCCATAATTTTTTTTTGAATAAAAGTAAACCGGGCCCAGCCCAAATACATCAAAACTGGTAACACCCGAACTCCCTCTTTAAACTTATCAAACCCTAATCAAAAACTAACGCCGACATAACATTCTATAGAAACTCTATCTTCGGAGAAAAAAGAAGAAAAACAATGGCGACGCTAAACCATTTATGCTTCGCCGCCTCCCTTCTTAACTCCACTTGTTTCGCCTCTTTCCCAGTACGAAAGGCCTTTGTTAAATTTTCCTTGCATGCCTTCCATTTCTTCGATTGTAAAGAGATTATTATGATATTGATTTTCCCATGGAAAATTAACAGATCTGTAGTCAATACGACTCAGATCTATTAATTCCTCCCTTTGGGACACAGCACGAAGTCGATTCGTTGCAGCTAGAGCTCTGTTTGACGTTTTATCAGAAGTAAACTCTTGCTCCATCTGTTTACTAAGTTTACCAGATCTGTAGTCAATACGAATCTGATCTGCTGAATCTACCCTTGGGAAAGCAGCGCGATCTCTACTCGATGCAAAACGAACTCTGTTAGACGCACTATCGGAAGTATACTCTTCAAATGGATGATTACTTGCCTTAATACTCTTTAGATGGGCTAAGAGTTGTTCCAAATACTTACTTTCTGCTTCTATACTCCAGTCTTCAGCTAAATTTGGAAACTTGGTTTGATCCTTTCTTTTTCTCTTTGATTTGTGAAGCAGGATCTTACTATCCAGTTTCAATAATAAGTCATTTCTGCTCTTTACAGCTACTAACTTTATTATGAGTACGAGCATTTCTTTCTCTTCAAATATGATAGACCGTAGTAGTTATATATATGTGAGCTAGGTCTCGATCCATTGATTTTCCTTTGAACTTGATATTTATTAGCTGAATAATTTGCTTGAGAACCAATAGATCATTGTTTTGACTATCCAGTTTAGCTTTAATATGCTTCCAGATAAACTGTGAATAACTGCATTCAAAAAATAAATGATTAGAGCTCTCATTTTCTAGATTGCATAAGGAACAAAGTGAACTAGAGCTATTATACCACTTATTTATTCTGTCCCAAGTTGGCAATTTATTATGAAAGGCAAAGAAAGTACAGTATGCCATCTTGGGTTGTTCACTTTATTCCAAATGCAACCATACCAATCAACCTTGGTGACTTTATTTCTAATAGCATTCCAAGTGTTTTTAAAGGAAAACTTCCCTTTATTGTTTGCTTTCCATAACCAGTAGTCACTATTTGCATTACAATCTAGGTGAATTTTACATATTTCCATCTTTGTGTGGGTTGGTTATTGGGTGAATTTGAGGTTGCCATTGATTGTTAATGATAATAGATGACACTGTTGCATTAGCATCACCAAATATAACCAGATTACTCCAACCAATTTTATTAACAAATGAGTCATTATTGAACCACGGGTCAAACCATAAGCTAGTTTCCTCACCTGATTTAAAATTTCTTTCCAAAAGAAACTTACCAGTATTTCTGCAATTTAAAATTTGTTTCCACGTATTAGACTGATTGCTGTTTGGAATAATATTCCAAAAATTACCCTTCCTGAGATACTTAGCCTTCATCCATCTTGCCCAAAGCGAGTCTGCACTAAGAAATCTCCAAAGTAATTTTAAATGACAAGTTAGACTAAGGTCCTTCATATTTCTAATGTCAAACCCACCTTCATTCTTTGGTTTACATACAGTATCCCAACTAACTTTATGATATTTACCTCTCCATAAAAAATTAACACATCTGCTTTCTAATTTTTTAATAGAAGCTGCAGGAATATGAAAAGTTTGAAGCCAGTATAAGATTATTGCATAAACCACAGTTTTAATTAATTATATTCTTCCAGCAATAGATAGAAGTTTACTAGACCATGTTTCCATTCTTTCTTGTATTTTATCCAATAATATAGAACAGTCTGAATCTTTTATTTGATTAACTGATAGAGGCAATCCCAAATACTTTATAGGAAGATTACCTTCAGTAATTTTTAAAACATTTAGAACATCACTTTTATAACTACTATATTTACTAAAGTATGCTTTACTTTTGTCTAGATTTATTTGCAACCCTACATAATTGTTCAAAGTGTCAAAAACATTTTTAATAGATACTGCATTTTTTTATTTGCCTTAATAAAAACCATAAGATCATCAGCATAAATAAGGTGGTTAATACAAGGTTGGACTCTATTTATGGGATTAATATTCCCTTTCAAAGCTTCTATTTCCATCAGTACAGAAAAATATTCCATAACCATTGTAAATAGATAAGGTGACAGAGGGTCACCTTGTCTAATACCCCTATTACTTTTGATGAAACCTTCTTATTTACCCTGAATAAGTATAGAGAAGGTAGGAGTGTTAATACATTCCATGATTAAGTCGCAGAATTTACTGAGGAGGCCCATACATTTCATAATGTGATTAATAAAGTGCCTATTCACTTTATCATACGCTTTCTGTAAATCAGTTTTTAAGCACACATTATCACCTTTTTTAGTATTGAATTTTCTCACCATCTCATGTGCTAGCATAGAGTTTTCTAATATTAATCTACCAGGCACAAAAGCACTCTGGTTTTCAGAGATGATGAAAGGCAGAAATTTTTTAATTCTATTGCTTAAAATAGTAGAGATGATTTTGTAAATAAAATTACAGCAAGAAATTGGTCTATAGTCTCCAATATTAGAAGGATTTTTCTTTTTAGGAATTAAAGTAATAAATGTGTGATTGATGCTTTTAAGAATTTTACCTTTATCCATCAATTCATTTATGACTTCATAAATTTGACTCCTAATATTATCCCATTGATTCTTGTAAAACTTTGCATTAAATCCATCAGGGCCTGGGCTTTTATTATCACCAGCATTAAAAATAAAATGTTTTATTTCCTCTAATGAAATAAGAGCAAGTAAAATATCTGAAGCATTTTCTTTCAAAATGTTTTTGCAAATAATATGAGGAAAATTTGTTTCAACATTCTCATTAAAGTATAATTTCTAATAATACTCAACAGCTTCATTAACAATTTTTACATAAGCATTAGAAAGATTACCTGAATTATCTATGATGTTACCAATATTATTAATATGCTTTCTATTGCTCATTTTAGCATAAAATTTTTTTGTGCAATCATCACCAAGAGTTAGCCAATCTACCTTTGCTTTTTGCTTAGCATTAACTGCATTTTTATAAATTTCAGTAGATAAATTTTTCTAATTATTAAAAAAATTGCTGGCTATATCCATATCTCCTGGATTATCATCTGCAAGATTTTGTAAGATTTTTCCTTCCTTTCTTAAATAATCCAGTCTATTATTATTTAAATAATTATTCTTATTCCAATTTTTAATATTGAATTAATATTTTTCAAAACCATACTAAATTGAAATTCTTTAGTGCCATCGCAAGAAAATTTTAAACTATTATCCATCAAAGTTTTAAAATCCTCTTCTAAAACCCAACTGTTTTTAAATCTAAAAGGAGATACTTTTTTATTTAAATTCGCAGTGGTAAAAAGATGTATAATTAGAGGAGTATGATCACTAGAATTTTGTTCTAGGGTTGAGCATATAAAGTCTGAGAAAATATTAGAAAATTCTTTGTTGATTAAAATTCTATCTAACTTACAATGAATATTCTTAGCCACACCAGACTTCCAAGTATATTTATTCCCTCTAATAGTTGGTTCCATTAGACCAGTGTTTAATAAAAAATTATTTACCCTATCAAACTTACTTTTAGGAATTTTACTTCCTCCAAATTTTTCTGAAACATGAAAAACAGTATTAAAATCACCCTAGATAATCCAGGGAAAATTATACTTAGAATTCAAATCTGTCAGATTATACCATAATTCATTTCTTTCATTTTCAAAATTACTACCATATACACTAGTAACTTGAATAAGGAAACCACCAATATTTTTAAACTGAGAATCTATAAATTGTTTGTTTTTATTAATTTTTAAGTTTGTCCAGATATTAGAGTCCCATATAACAATGATTCTTCCTTTACAGTCACAATCATTATTATTTGTAGATTTCCAGTTACTAGACAGCTTAAGACAAAATTTGTCATAATTATCATCATTCATTTTGTTTTCTAAGAGAGCTATAATGGTAGGTTTATAAATGTTAATCATATATAAGATATCAGAATGTTTAGCAGGGGAATTCATCCCCCTGACATTCCAAGCAAATATAGACATATATATAAAATAATAAAAGGAAATTTAAATGGTACCTGACACTGTAGTACCCTTACCTCTCCTCTTATTATCCACACTCTTAGCTTTTAACCTGGTTGACATTTCATCCCAATCTGGATTTATAGATATGTATTTTTGTTTAAAAGCTTTCTTCTCTTTATTACCCTTGCTCTTACCAATAGCCTTTGTTTTTTGTATATGCAGTTCAGAGATATCAAACTAATCAACAACATCCACCATTTCCATTTCTGCTCCAGAATTATTGGTGCCTTCTGGAATTTTAATAAGAGATATATCAAATGAATCAGCAGTGCGAGGCATGGTTGAGTCATACTCCTCAGCCTGTGCAGCCTGCTTAGGTGGACGGGCTATTTCAGTAGGCTTTTATGTATCAAGAATTGTAGAATGCTGATGATCTTCGTTTTCATTGTCATTATTTTTTTGTGAATCATCATTTTTTGTAATTAAACAAGAGTCTGTAACTGGTGGGGTTACAGATTCTAAGACCATTGTATTCTTTTCGCCCACCTCTTTATTGCTCCGCGTTTTTCCCTTTGATATGATTTCATTTCTTATAAGGTGAACTTCCCCAGCAATGACCTGATCATCCTGATCAGAGAGCACACTGTTATTACTTCTTTGGTCGGAAATGATACCTGTTTGGTTGATACGACCATTATCTTCAGCTGATGCAATATGCTTTTTTACTATTGAATGAATTCTTGGCTCAGAATTTGAAATTTCTTCATCTTGAGTTTCTTGAATATTGCTCTTGGGGACCCATGCATGTTTTGAGTTACATTGATCTCTAGTGTGACCAAAGCATTTGTAGACATTGCACTTAGGCGGGACCCATTCATATTCAACATTTTGCGTAATTTTTTCTCCATAATATAAAGAAAGGTAGATTTCATTGGGAAGTTCTTCATTTACAGACACTTCTATGATAAGGCGAGCGTAATTCAATCTCGTTTGAAGTTGTGGCTGCATCCATTTTAATGAGTTTTCCTATAATACTTGCCATGACACTGAAGGCCTCCTTGTCCCATAATTTTAGATTAACACAGGGTAATCTTACCCAAATTGGCATAGACGTTAACATGTCTCTTTCCATTTTCAAAGAATCAGACCACTTTCTCACTATGATGAGTTTGCCAATGTAGAAATATGGTCCATTTTTTAAAACTGAAGAGCAATCTTGAGATTCTTTAAATTTTACTAGAAAGAATCTATTCTCTCTCGTAAAGATTTCAAAATCACCGATCGGATTCCAGACTCTTTGTATATATGATTTAAAAAATAAGTAGTATGGTTTGGTACCCACTCATACATAAGCACAGAATTATTCCATGATTCAGTTGCCCTTTTACATACTTCTTCCCTTACCAAACCATACTTCTTGTTGTTAATCTTGATTGGTGCAAAATGCTCTAGATTCCAATCTTCATCGTTGGGTTCTTGAGGCTGATCAGCAACAATATCAGCCCAAGATTTCCGGCCTTGCTCTCTATTCATTGAGATGGCTATCGGTTTCCTCTGTGTCGGCAACATTTCACCTTTCTTTGCATTCTGTATGGTTGGATTCTGACCGTCTCTGCCTTTTCTGTTGTCTTTATTGGGAACCGGTAGCAAATCCTGAGATTTCTGGGCCTCTCTTCTTTTTTGCTGTTTTGATTGGACTATTTTAAAACCATCATCATCAATATCATCAATGTTGAAAACCCCTAATGGCTTACTGATGTGAGAGGCCTCAGGTGGTCTGATTTGAGAAGAAGAATATGAGAAATTTGAGGAAATTTGGTGAGGGAATTGATTTTCCCCGATGGCTGAAGGAAATCCTAGATTTCAAAAGTTGTTCCCACTTATATGGATAACTTATCCATAATTATTTTGCTTGTTAGCCCTTTACATGCTTGTTTTTCTTTGATTAGATATTTCCAAACATATAAGGCATTATTATCTAAATGCGTGATTCAAAAATTACCGTTTGAGCATTATCTCTTTCTAATCCACCATGACCATAGACAGTCTTGTGATTTAGTGCTTTTTGTTGCTTTGATCTTTTGAATAAATTTGAAAAGGGGATTTCCATAGAACTGTTGCCGAAGACATTCGTGAACTGTTTCATTATATCCCTGCTGTACGCTCCATGCATTATTGTATCCAAATGGATATTTACCAAATTCATTTGCAATAGAAGCAATTTGAAAAAAAATAGGAGTATGGTCATTAATAAAATATACTAATAGTGTTGGAAGTCTATTATAGCATTCGTAGTTGATTACCAAATAATCAATTTTACTATGGTAGCGTTCAACAATTTTTGCTCTGTTTCCGTTGGGGACGCGTCCAACGCGTCGGAAGCCCCATTCTTTTCTTCCAACCAAGTCCGTTCGAGCAGTTGGAGGATAAATCAACGTTGACATCCGACGCATCAGACGCGTTTAACTGTTTTAGGGCTCCTCCTCCTTCCTCCTCCTCCTCCCCCTTCTATAGATTTACCCTTTACCATCTCTATCTATGCAACTCCAAACCAGCAAATAACAAATTGTTTCGATCAATCCGCAAGACTATTCAGATATATTTTAGCGCTTAGGTCTTTATTTTTTCCTCTCTACATTAAATTTTTTTAATAATTTTTTGCAACCAGGATGTCAAACTGAAAGGCTTCACATCATTGGACGTATGATGCAACTCGTATTATGCTGAAGTGTGTTGTAAAAACATATTCTGCCTGCAGTAGTGATAAAAAATGAGTGCACAAAGCTAAAATGGAAATTTTCAACTAAACGGTAGAAACCATTTCATTTATTGAACCAATAGACTAAGTTAAAATTAAACAGAAATATGATAGTCTTATAAGAGATTATATTAAATGGGAAAGTTTATGCAACAAAACTGGTGTTGGTTGGTATAATCATAGACAAACTATTACAGACAGCGAGGAATGGCTGAGTGATTGTGCAATGGTATTTTCATATATGCATTTTTTGTATTTGTAATCTTTTATTTTTATTTTTTACTTGCACGAGTTTGGAACCATTATTTTGAAATATAGAAAAGGACCGCCTGACAATTTGGAGTTGATGCAACAATTGTTTCAAGGGACAACTGCAACTTGACAAACATCATATATGCCTGCTGCTGATCAAGAATCACCGTAACAAAATACTCCTTTTACACATACCCAGTTTAATAGAACATGGGCTTTTGAAGTGTTTTTTTAATCGACTGGATGAAATGCAAGATGGATAAATTTCAAATTTGAATTTACCAACCAATCCTCCATTACAACAAGCTCCAATCATTTATTTATCTTCTAATGCATGTACTAGTTCGGGAAGACGTCGTGGAGAAACTGATGAGAAGCTATATGAAATAATTGACCGAATGCACGAGAAACATATGAAAAATCTCATACGAATTAAACAGTCCGAACACAAACAGCATAGACTCAACAGGAAATTCTGTAAACTACACAAATATAACTACTCACGTTCAATGTCTTGAAAAGAGGAGAATTTAATTTTGATAAAGCGATGAGAATTGTTATGGAGCCCGATAGTAGATATTTATTTAATGCTCTTAACGACGACTTAGTAAAAAATTGGTTGTCGTCAGCGGTTGCGGTAAAACAGCACACAAAAGAGTATCAGACTTATTTGATAAAGCAAGGTGGTGGCAACAAATATGACTTTTACTATAACTGTATTCTTATTGTATTATCTACGCATTTTATCATTGTATATTTTAAGGTATTTTAATTAATTTGCATGTATTTTGATTTTTTGTACTATTTCATTTTAACTAAACGCATATTACACAACAAAACAAATAATTAATAAACTATAAATCAATTAAATTTAAAATCACAACCTGAATACCCCTCTCAAATATTCCGTTCGTAGCACCAAACGCATTTCTCGTTGACTCAACTTTCATGCCCAATTGTCCCCGTTTAGTTCCTCGTTTCCATTTGTTGAGAATGCGCCCTATGAATCATAAAATTTGATCCACCTCCCCATGTAAAATAGATTCTAAAAAATTATGGCTCAATTAGTCCAGTAATTGAAACACACATCAAAAAGTCCAAATCTACTGAAAGATTATCCTCACCATCGTTGATCCTTTCATAATTATATAGGGTATCATTATAATCCCCTACCAATATATATGGAATTGTAGTAGATGTACCCTGATTTTCAATAGCATGGATCATCGTGCACATAATGTTTAATCCACTGGGATTTTGTAGTAAATACGTGATAAACTGATCTAATTTTGCACAATTGTATTTTTCTACTGTTTTGGGTTCTACAATATTAGAATTCTACATTTTAACCTATCAACGCTATCTGTTTCAAACTGTCAGTCTGGGTTAATTAGCCTAATAACTTAAGGGATTTTAACTAGAGGCAATTTATTCTCTAATAAGCCTACAATTTAGTATCTGTGACTTTTAATCATTTGGTATAGTCTTAACTATTTTGAAGGAGCATTAAGACCTCTAGTGTTCTAGACTAAAAATTTCATTAAGCTGAATTGTTGGTGCTTCTTGTTTCAGGGTAAGAAGCAGACCCTATAGTCTTAGATCATTTTGGTTTTCTACTTTGACTTTATTTGACTGACCATATTATTCCAATCAGGATTGTCGATTACAGATTGAAGTTGGGAAGCCTTGAAATCAAAAGGAACTTCATCTTGCCTTGTCCTCCTTGTATTTCTTAACCTGATAACTGATAGTTCTTCACTATTTGCTTTAGGTTGTGGATTTGCGGTCTTTACTGTCTAGCTAACGTTTTCAGATTGTTGATCTTGCATATTACCACTTTGTTGTTGACCAACTCCTACTGCAGGCTGAGTGAATGTTGCCGAGTCATTACCAGATTTGTGTATGTCCATATTTTCCTCAGTTTGAATTTGTTCTATACCGTTTTTGTTCAGAATTGTTTTAAAATTGTATAAAATCATATTGTGGCCTTATTTTTGTATTAATGGAACTTTCATTCATTTCTACCTGTACTTGAAATGAAGAATGAACATCTGATCTGTTAGCTTGAGCTTTAGGTATATATTCCTGCCTGATTGAGATATTTTTTTGATTATCATTTGTATTTTGACTTGTTGAGTCATTATTTGTTTGCGCCAAAAATGCCACAAACACCCTGTTGTATTTGAAAACACCAATATTCAATATTTAGAATCAAACAGAGAAATATAGATCCACAGATCACATAGTAGATTGTAGAAAAGTAAATGAACATGCAAGTTTTATAGTGGTTCAGCAAACTTCGGTCTACGTCCTTTCTAATAATCTTTTATTTATACTGTAAGATTATAAGTACATTTGTTTTTTTTTTTGCCTTAGAAAAATAATGGAGGGAGAGAAAAGAAGTGATGAACGAGAGCCAGTCGAGTCCTTTACACCGCTGTATTTATAGGTGAAGACATGCATGGATCAGATTAAAATTTCGCTAGAGGAGTCTTCAAAGCCGTACGACCCGATCCATCAATTTTCAGATCGATCGCACACTATTGGAACGATCGGTGCCGATCGTTCATATTAGTTCCAATGGGAGTATGATCGTTTTTGTGGGTCCTCCATGATGGTAACTGCTTGTTCTTCAAATTTCGTGCAATTCCGACTTACCGTTTGTGAAATATTGCGTTTTCTGTGAAGTTGCATTGAGTTGTAATCAATCATGGGCGATCATTCCACAGATGCCCCTTTTGAGGTGCAAACGTTTTGGTGGGTTCCCCATTATATTAGCTACTTGCTCTCCAAATTTAGTGTCATTCCGACTTACCGTTCATGAGATATCGCGTTTTCCATGGGGTTGGGATCGTTTGGGCTGAAATGATATGATCGTTCAAGAACGATGTAGGCCGTCGTTCAACTTTCTTGTGAGGCCCCACCTCGAGATCCACATTAACAAAGAACATTACGGAGTAATACTGTCTGTTAATGCAGAGAATAGGGCTGGTTAGGAGCGATCATCCGTAAGATTTGTCTTAAACAAGTATTGAATACGTCGATTGGGTGCTCTAATTTTTTTTCTTTTACCTTTCTCAAGTGGATCGACATACTCAATAAACGTTTAACACAAAACTACGGTGGCTAATGGATCTATTAGAACAAAATATAACAACAACAAACACAACAGATCACAGAACATCTATCACACATATATATGTACATATATACTAATACATCATAGTACACTACATAGTGATACACCGGTGGTGGTACATATACCACATATATACATCGAGTCAAAAAGAATATGTACATATCAGAGTACACAAAATAACTACAAGGCTACACAAAAGATGACTAGCATCCAAAAGAAAGCAAGATAACCCATAGCGGAAGCAGCATAGCGGTAATCTACACTAGGTGTCTAACCTAAAACAACTCGGTCTGACCTGAGTATATAAAATACAAGGGTTAGTCTATCTTAAATAAACTGATTAGCACAAGATAGTTGAAGTATAGGGATAAACGATAATATTTCTTCTCGAAAGAGAAGAAGCAACATCAAATATATATATATATCACCTACTTCATATGAGATATTGTCACTAAAAATACATCATATGGAAGTTTCTCGAAAGAGGCAAGATCAACAACAACATCAATTAATCACAAATAATCGCCTCATATCATCGGCATCTACAACGACCAATATAATGGCTTCCATCAACACAATAACACCTAAATGGGAAATCACAAATCTCAAAAATGCCAAAGGATAGCAACCATAAATCACAATATGTAGAATTCGGTTAAGAGTTCAAAACTCCAAAATGTAATCACCATATAATAAATTCTCAAACGGCTCAAAGCCCCAATAATCACGAAATGGCAAAATTATTTGAAAATTACAAATAAATCAAGAAATATCACAAAAGTTGCACGTGCTCAACAAAATGGCCGAAGCCCGCCAAGTACTGTATCACAAATATGGCGCCTAATATAAACGACCCAAAGGCCAAACGACCGAAGGCCAAACTACCCGAAGGTCAAACAACCCGAAGGTCCAACGGCTAGAAAGCCCAAATGATCCGAAGGTTCAGTACTGCCAAACAACCCGAAGGTCCATGAAATGTGTATATCTTTAATACAACGAATCCAGAATTAACCGAAAAAGTAAACGCATGTATCCCATACCACATGTTTTACTAAACTGTTTAAATCAGTTTCTCGTTCTCTCAAAGAGTGCAAAAATGTGTATTTTATATAGAAAATACTTTGCTTCGAGAAAACTAGTTTTAAAATAATTTTTTTGAAATCATTTGGAAATTAGGGCTTTAAAAATTCTCTTTATTATAGAGAATATATATTTTAAATAGCTTCAAAAATAATTATAAATGCTGTAAAATATTTATTTCAAAAGCTATTTTATTATAAAAATCATTCCAAAATCGGTTTAGAAAACACGTGCACGAAAACAACCAAAATCACCGAAAACGCCATAAAATCGTCATATGAAAACTACTCAAAAACACATCAATCCAGAGTACAGATTAACAATAATGTTGGCTTACCTATTGATAGGTTTAAGCCCTTCAAAACACTTCAAATATCATAAGAATTGGTCATAAAAATCACTGGAATAAGAAGAATAATCAAAACAGTGCATAGGAAGAACAAAAGAACGACCTGGACAAATAAAGGAAACAAGGGTCGACCCTTATATTGCTCAGGTCGACCTTGGGAAAGCATGGGTCGACCCATGTATGGCTCAGGTCGACCCTAGGGTCGACCCCCAAAGAGCCTGGGTCGACCTGATGGTCGTGAATACTACAGGCATTTTTGCCTGTTTCGTTTTCAACTTCGAGCACTGATTTCACTTGCAGATTAAATTAAGCTATGAAATTTGACATGCAACTACTACTAAACATGGTCTATGATCCGAAAAAGGTTTCACTCAATTTCAGTATGAAACCAAAGAGATACAGGGTCACAAAGTTGAACCAGACAAGATTTTTACTGTAAACTAGAAATTTCACGTTTACAGTTTACATTAAATAAAAAACACAACAGAAACTAAAACAAATTTCTTACAGGAAGTTTGATTTGGCTAGAAATGTGAGTTACTACTCACCTTGCTAAGATTTACAGCGATTTTGAATAGCAAACAGTAATCTTTTGGCATTGGAGAAGCTTCAATTACCTGTAGAAAGAAAAAGGAAGACATGCAAACAGAAAACTGAAGTTACAAACACTGACTTTCTCAAAATTGAAAAAAAGAGATGAAACAAGGATTGTTTTGGTGAGATTACCTATATTAGATTAGGATTTATTCAATTTCACACTTGATTTACTTTAATTTGGAGGGATTTTAATTTAAGGAGTTGAAAAGGAGGCCATTTTTTGCTCTTTTTAGATTTTACAAAGGAAGCCAGAAAATAAAAGAAGAAGATTTATGTACAGCTCACCATCTTCTTCTGATCATTCTTGGACTTGAACCCATTACCCAATAAGCCTATGTTAATACTTAGTTAAATTTTAACTAAGTTAATTTATATTAACAAAATTTTCACCATATTTACACATATCTTAACTAAATAAATTTATACAACATATTTCTATGTTTACAAAAATGTTTTCCAACATACAAAAATTAGTTTAGCCATTAAAAACTATTTTCCATCATTAAATTCTTATTTTTATTTAAATACTTCAATTTAAAATTAACAAAAATCAGCATTTCATCATTATTTCCACAATTATTATATTTTATCAAAATAAAATCATCCAATGCTTATTTTGTCACAAACTCTTATAACAAAGTTTCTAAAACTTTATTTCCAACATTATTTATTTATTTTATTCCTCTATTATTAAATTATAACCACCGTTATAATTTAATTTCACAGGTAATCACCAAAACCAGGGTTGTTACATTTCTCCAAATGATGTACGATCGATATGGTAGGTTCCTCTACATAATATTTTACTATTCCTAAAGTTTTATGTCATTTCAACTTTGCGTTTGTGAGATATTGATCAGATCGTCATTGAGTTGGATTGTTTAGGGTAGAAAGATACGATCGATCATGAACGATGTATACCGATCGTTCATTTTTGACCATCCCGACATGCATTCATTTTTGGGGACTCCTTTCTTTAATATGTTGACGTTCCCAAAGTTTCATGTATAGTGGAGTTGAAGATTTTGAGTTAAAAATCAATCATCGTTCGAAAATCGTCAAAACGATCGTCGAAAAATCCCCTTCAGGGTTGACCCGAAGCGAGATCTAAAGTAACCACCTTTCTGACTCGAAGAAGGTGCTGAAAATTCTGGCCTAGGGTTAAACTCGAGTATAAACCAAATTTTCTCCAAGCAAACATGATTCTGACTCCAAGTACGAAAAAAAATCTGTGCCGATTGTTTTTCTCCAAAACGATCAGTGCCGATCGTTTTTCTCCAAGCAATCTCAAACAAACATGCATCCAACTCCAAGCACGATCCAACACTTCAAATTCTACGACTCTAAGCACACCATGTGACGACTCCAAACAAGTAACAAATTTTTCTCGGTCCAACTCCAAGTCAATTAACCACCAATCCGTCAACACCGACCCATCTTCTTTTACCCATAACTCGAGCATACCTACTCCGATCGACTTGAAATTTGAAATATATCCTTATGGGTATTCCTTATCACTCTATACTAATTGCACCTTGATTGGGTTAGGGATTGGGGATCCGATCTGCTGCCTAGGTGAAGTCTAATTTCATACTTAGTCATTTTTTTAGCGTTGTTCATCCGAATTCATTCAACTATCCTGGCCTGACCAAAAGGCGGGAAAACATTAGTCCATAAATTTTTTTTTTAATACATTAAGATTTCAAAAAATGCAAAAAATGGCATCATCATCCTAGGCTTCTCGTTTTCAGTTTTCGTCTTCTTCTTTCCATCCCAACCTGCAATCGAAATTGATTAATTCATACCACTTTCCATATCGCCATGTCAGTCATCGTTCATATGCTCAAGTTATCAAGAATTCGTTCCCTTCTTAGTAGAATTCGTTTCTTTGAAAGTCGAAATCCAAGAATTGGATCGACTCAAAAAGGGATAAGATTTCCAGTTATCGTTGTGGGGATAGTAAACATTTGGCAAAGGATTGCCACGATACAGTTAGGTGCTTTGGTTGTGGAAAGTTTGGCCACAAGAAGAAATTTTGTTTGTCGATAATAGATCCCTCTGTTTCTTTTCCTTCAACTGTCGACCATGGATTCCAATTTATTTTAAAATGTAAGTGGTTAAAAGGGATTTTGCTGGATCATTTATGGCTAAAGAGGACCGAAGGTATTAACTTGTTAGTGGAGATGTTTGTTCATTCCGTTGCTATAAACTCGGTCAATATTGGCAAGGGATATAGAGATAAATTTGGGGATCCAAAGGAATATTTTGGAAAATCAGATCTTTCTTTCAATAGTATAGAATCGAATATTGATAGAGACGTGTTTTGAATGATAAAAATGGCTGCGCGTATGATGTTAATCCAGAGTTTCTTATCACTATTAAGAGAGTAGATTTTATTGGGTCCAATCCTATTTTATTTATCCTACTATTTCTCAATGCTTTATGGATTCTTACTCGTCGAATGCAAATTCTTTGGAGATTGATACTGGAGTTGATACATTAGCCATTGATTCTAATAATAAGTTCATTCAATCTAAAAGTAAACGATCCAAAAAGATATCTTGTGAGTTGGAAATTTTTTAATTATCTACCGCTAACAAATTCGATTGTCTTGCTTCTCTGAATGATACTGATCTAAGTTCTAGAATTTTGGGTGTTGAGAGCGATTGTCATGATACCGCTGTTAAACATTTAGATAAAGAAGTAGGAAGTAATAAGAATTCTAATGCAAGGAAGACTGTCAGTTTGGATGGTGGTAAATAAGCAAAAGTTGCTCATGATGACTGGGTGAGTGTTAGAGGAGCTATGGTGGATAATGTTAATGCTCAGAGATTCAAGTTGGATGATAATGTGGATTCTGTTGTTCGAGTGGATAATTGTGTGATGGGATATGATGTGAATCATAGTGCTATAAAAGGAACTTTAATGGACAAAGTGAACTCTTCTATAGATATGCTGATTGATGAGAAAAAGTTAGAAGGGGGTCTTACTGGTGTTGAATATCTTGATGATCGCAATGATGTTGAAGCTGAGGGAAAGCGGTTGTATCAGATGTTGAGGCTGCCGATGATATTACTGATGATATCAGTGTGCATGGTGCACATAATGTGCACTCTTCTGATGATAATCTAGCTTCGAGTATAATACCTTATATCGACAATCATATTGAACTGGGTGAAGTCTCTGATGAAATGTTTAGAGATAAGGATAATCGGTCTTCGTACTTGGCTGTTGATTCTGATGGGGAGTTTTGTTTACAGAAGGAGAATGTTGATTGGTAGGTGAAAAAGTGTGATGTTGGATTATATGGGGATAAATATTGTTCTTTGTGTTCGGTTGATATGGTAAGGTTACCAGAGGAAAAAGATAATATAAATAAGTGCGATATTGATAACAATCAACTGGTTTTGTGTGGTTCAGTGAGTTACGATGATGCCTGTAATTTGAATAGTAGTTTGGTTTATTCTAAGATGCGGCAATCTTGTAGTTTAGCTAATAGTCATGCTAGTGATATCGGCAGCAAATCTGCATCTTGTTCTTCTTCTTCGAGGAGAGATAGGCGTAGGAAGTCAGTGGGTGTAAGTGGATCGGTTCTTCGTAGTGCCATGATCTATGGTAGTCAGTCTCATTCTATGGGTTAGTTTCCTAATTCAGGTGCCACGAATGGTGCTACGAATTCAGGCTCAAGTATGATTTTCGATTTGCGTAATACGTATTCATCATATGTTTTAGGTAGTTTGTCTTCTTCTGAGTTTAGTCAGTTAGCTAATGATACCGCTTTTATTTTTCTAATGTTGAGGTAGATCTAGAGTATATTAGAAGTAGAAAATTTGATAGGGCTAGATCTATTGATATATGAGGATTATCAATTTGAATATTAAAGTTTGCACGATTTAAATAAGTATGATAGAGTTAGAGCTTTTTTTAAAGATTATTCTATAGACATTGCACTCTTACAGGAAACTAAAATTGAATGTCCTGATATTCGATTTTATAAAAGATTAGGTGGGTTTCATTTTAAGAAATAGGTTTATTCACCTTCCATAGGTGCTTCTGGGGTTTACTGATTGGGTGGCGGGACAACTATTTAAACTGCACCAATGTATTTCCAAGAAGCATTCGCTGCATATTATTCTCATTAATCTTAGTGATAATTCTTTTTCAAATATTTCTAATGTTTATGGGCCTAACTCTAAAATGGGTCATCGGATTCTATGGAATGAATGTCTAGAGTTTAGATCTTTAGCTCCTCGTTCATGGATTTTGGGGGTGATTTCAATGTTACGCGTTTTATAGGAGCACGTTCACCACGGGAGGTTGATTTTTCTGCTATGGAGGAATTTGACCAATTTATTATTAATTCTAACTTGATTGAAATTCCTCTTTCTAATAGAGAATTTACTTGGAGTAATACTAGGGAGTCCCCATCTATGGCTCTTCTAGATAGGTTTTTCGTTAATGATGAAATTGAGAATCAATTTCCTATTTGTAGAGTGTCTGGTTTACCGTACACTTTTTCTGATCATTGTCCTATTATTCTCACTTGTGAACAACATAGAGTTATAAATTGATCTTTTAAATTCGATAAAATGTGGTTATTAGAATTCAATTTTTCGAATTTAATTAAAAATAAATGGATTTCTATAAGTTTTTATAATATTAGAAATAAGGATAATTTTGCTAAAAATTTTGTTTTAAAACTTAGGGATCTTTGGAATTTTCTTAAAAATTGGAATAAGAATATTGTTGGCAGTATTAAAATTAAAAAAGAAAATATTCTTTCTAAAATGCTTAAAATAAACAAGATAGAAGAAACTAGACAACTAAATCTAGGTGAGCGAAACGTTCTCGCTAATCTAAAAGAAGAGCTTAACTCTATTTTAGAAAAAAGGAGGTTATGTGGAAACGGAGATCTAGAATTCAAAGGGTAAATGAAGGTGACAATAATACCAAATTTTTTCCTATACGATTAATTCTATTTTCGTGAACAATGAAGAATTGGTCGACCAAAGAGATCTTAATAAGGCTTTTACAAACTATTATAGAGATATTTCTGGTAATAAAAATAAACATAGAATTAATGCTAGATGGAATGATCTTTATCCTTCTGATTCTAATGTTGATCTTTTTGAATTAGATAATCCTTTTACCGAAGAGGAAATTTGGAAAGCTATTAATGATATGCCAGGTGATAAATCCCCGGTCCAGATGGATTCTCTATTTTCTTTTACAAAACATTTTGGGATGTTTTAAAAAGTCGATTTAATTAGTATGTTTAACGAATTCTATAATGGTAAATTGCAATTAGGAAGATTTAATTTTGCAAATGTTATTTTATTACACAAAAAAGTAGGTGCTAATAATTTAAAAGATTTTAGACCTATTTCATTAATTAACTGTTCTGTTAAAATTATTTCAAAAGTTTTAGCTAATAGACTTAGAATAAAAATGAACGATCTAATTGACCGTTCTCAGACCTCTTTTAATAAGGGGAGAAATATAACTAATGGTGTGGCTGTTGTTCAAGAATACATTAATCACTATTGTAAGAATAATATAACCTGTGCGATTCTAAAATTGGACTTTGCAAAAGCATATGATTCGGTTGATTAATAATATAACCTGTGCGATTCTAAAATTGGACTTTGCAAAAGCATATGATTCGGTTGATTAATAATATAACCTGTGCGATTCTAAAATTGGACTTTGCAAAAGCATATGATTCGGTTGATTAATAATATAACCTGTGCGATTCTAAAATTGGACTTTGCAAAAGCATATGATTCGGTTGATTAATAATATAACCTGTGCGATTCTAAAATTGGACTTTGCAAAAGCATATGATTCGGTTGATTAGGAGTTTCTAGTTGATATGTTTCATGTTAGAGGATTCAGTCATAGATGGACTAGCTGGATTATGAATTTACTTAGAACCGGTAACTCTTGTATTATGGTTAAATGTATTTTAGGTAATAAAATTCAATCTAAGCTAGGTTTAAGGCAAGGTGATCCTTTATCACCTCTTTTGTTTAACTTAGCCACAGATGTTTTTGCTAAGATAATTAAAAAAGCAGTTGATAATGGATCTTTGGGGACTGTAGGTAGCAATATCTCGCATAACGGTATATTTGTCCTTCAATTTGCAGACGATACCTTACTTTTTTCATCTCATTTGCCTAGACACGTAATTACTCTCAAATTTATTTTATATAGTTTTGAACTACATCCAGGTTTAAAAATAAATTTTGATAAAAGTTCAGTTTTAGTTGTAAATGATTTTGAAAAGGTTGAAAATTTAGTTGCTAATACACTTAATTGTAAAATTATGAATTTTCCATTTGATTATCTTGGTTTTTTGATTAGACCTACTAAATTTAGACATGATGACTGGTTTAATATCATTAATAAAATCAAAAATAGAATTTCTAATTGGAATGAGAGATTTTTATCGAGAGCGGGTAGATTAGTTCTTATAAATTCTGTTTTATCAGCTCTCTCGGTCTATTGGATGTCTATGCATCTTTTTCCAGATTGGGTGATCGATAAAATAGATAAAATATGAAGGACTTCTTATGGAGTGGGGAAAACTCTAACAGCAGTGTTAAATGTTTAGTAAATTGGGAAACTGTTTGTAAATCCAAAAAAGATGGTGGTTTAGGATTTATTAATCTGTGTAACATGAATTTGTCTTTGTTAGGTAAATGGTTATGGAAGTTTAAGGATATTAACGATAACCCTATTTGGAAAGAAATCATATCTAAATATTACTATAATGGTAGTGATAATTTATGTCAAATTACTCCTACATTAATATGTAAACTGTCTAATTTTTGGAAATCTAGTTTAAAATGTCATACGATTTTTAACCTAAGTATTAATACAATAGTTCACTCAGGTAATAGCACTTCATTTTGGCTTGATCGTTGGATTTCTGTTATCACTCTTAGGATAAAATTTAAAGAACTTTTTTGAAATCTGTAATTTTAAAAATGCTTTAATTATTGAAGTTTTTCCCCCAGAAAATGACCCTCCTAAGAATTTTAGTTTTAACAATATTTTAGTAAGTTCAACTCTTAGGTGGCTTTCTTTGCTTTATGCTAGATTAAATCTTTATAATACTGATACTGATAATGATAATATTAGTTGGGAATGGGATAAGAGTAAGAAATATACTTCTAATTCTTTTTATAGATTTATTAACTTTTTGGGTGTAATCGATAACTCTTTTAAATTTATTTGGAAATCAAATACTCCTCCTAAATCTAAAATTCACATGTGGTTAATTTTGCACGGAAAACTAAATACTATAGAATTTTTAAAAATAAAAAATATACAAATTGATAATAAATGTTATTTTTGTAATCTGCATTTTCAAGATATTAAACATGTATACTATGATTACATGGATACTTATTTCGTTCTGAATAATACCTTTAAAATCTTTAACATTAATATACTAACTAAAATTTTTGATTGTGAATTCTATTGGAATAGTTTTAGATTTAAGTTCAAAAGGAAAACGGATTCTTACTTGACACTTTATTCATTATAATTTGTTGGTATATTTGGTTTGAAAAAAATCAAAGAAAATTTTAAAAATAATAATAGTCACTTTAATAAATTGATTTTTATGATTTCTTTATTTTGTTTTAATTGGATCTCTAATCCTAAATATAAATTAGCTAAAAATAATCTATTTAAAGAATATCTTAATAAAGTTAATAATATTATTAAACTATTTAAACATAAAAATTATATTTTTGACATTAATAATTATAGTATTAATATTTTTTAAACTTTAATGATGATTTCACTATGTATCATAATATCCTTTTGATCAAAGGACCAAAAGGATAATTTTTGATTTGTTTTAGTTATTGTGTTAGTTTTTGTTTGTTTTAGTTTATAGATCTTTAAATTCATTTGATCATGGATTCTTTTTAGTCATTTTTCTAATCTTTATTTTATTCTGTCCTATTAGCTTAACTTTTGTATCTTTGCTTCTATTTTATTTATACATATATGTGTATCATTCTAACTATTTTCTTTAGTTCCTTTTCAGATACAGGTTTAGGCTAGATATGGTGTAGTTTTTTTGTAGGTACACAGGATTGCTGATTACAGGATTGCTGTATATAGTGAGGGGTTCCTCTCAGTACATTTTCACCTTTATTATGGCATTCTACTTTAAGGAGGATTCACTTTTTAGCTAGGCACATCTTTCAGGTTTACTGAGTCTTCAGAGTGGAGTTTTCCATTCCAGATCATTCGCAATTCCATTTCAGATCATTAGCATTTCCATTCCTTCCGAGTCAGCAGCATGGAGTTTCCTTCTTAGATGGAGCTGGATTCCAGTATCATTGGCTATGTGATATTCCATTATTTTTCAGGTACTTCTAACACCTTAATATCGAGCGGTGGCCATGCCGGAGCTTGGTATTGGGGTGTAATGGGCGGTGGCTATGCCGGAGCTCATTTGAGGAATACCTAAGTTTTTTCTTTGATACTTGTACTTGGGTTAGCTACCTTCCAAGCATGTTGGCAGCACCTTGTCTTGTCTTATATACATATTTACATGTGTGCTCTCCTCTATTTTAGAGGATCACATGTTTTTCTCAAAAATATCTACATTTACTTTAATTTAAACAATTTCATTTTCTTGAATTTTGTGTTTTGGGATCCACAGTTCTTCAAAATCGCATAATTTTACAGAATAACCAAAGTTGCTGCAATTTGAACACTTAGTAGGAAATCTTTCATATGCAATAGTTTAAATAACAATCTCATATTTCTCATTAATGATATCTACTTATTTTGGGAAATAAAAGTCACTACTTATTTCCACCAACACCCTAGCAAAATAGATCTTTGTCATCCGCTTTGTAAATTTTTCCGTTTTAAATGGGCGACCCTATACCGAGACAATTCTACTTATACGTTCTGTGGGTTGTGGAACTATGGATCTTAAGTCCATTTAACACTAGAGATGGGATTGTTTTTTAACTTATGTAAATCTTTTTAATTTTCTTTCAAGATTGATATTAAATCATAGATTAGCAGCACATAATTATACTAACAATTAGTCACAGATGCAATCACAAATAAAAATAAAAATAGTAAAGTAAAGTAAAGAGTTAGAGAGATGACACCGGAGATTTTGTACTAATTCGGATTTCTCCTACATCCAGTCCTGTACAAATGTTTGTACAGATTTATTTTTAAATGCCAATCTTTAACCGGTCAGAATGCAAACCCAAATACAATCTCAATTTCGAGGCTACGAGACACACCCTCCTATATTCCGAGTCCGGAGTAAACTCACTTGATTTAATTAGGCTACAAACACACCCACTAGATTTGAATAGGCTACTAAGCACACCCACTTGATTTGAAGGGCAACAAACGCATCCAAGCAAACATAAATAGAGTTGATATTTTTTCCAAAGACAAATTCTTGTACTTTGGATACAGCGGATATTATAGCCTCTTGAATAATGCTTTGATCTTTGAATTAATAGAGAGATGTTTTCAAAACAGTAAGAAAGCAGTAGTGAATCAAAATAATGAAGTATGAATTGATTCTATATGATTTTGAATAGAATAGAGTATGTTTTTAAGAGAATTTTAAAGAGAGTAAGGAGAGGGGAGAAAGTAAGTAACTAGTTATGAAAAAATTCGATTACACTCTCTTTTATATACTAAATAAATAGATGTGTCCATTCGTGAAAGGTTGTGTCGAATAGGAACTTCCATTCAAAATTTGAAAAACCATTTGGCGGCATATATTTCGGCATATAGGGATAAGGTATGTCGACGTACCTTAGTGATTTGAAAATACTTTTCTTTAAAAATGTTTTGAAAATTCTATAATTTGTAAAATAATTTGAACATAATTTTTAAATATTTTGAACTCTAGAAAAATTTATAAAATATTTTTGAAGTTAAAATAATTTATTTTTGTTTAAAAAATATCAAATATAAGTATTTGGAGAGAGAGATCGGAAATTACTATCAAGGAATTTGACAATATATACTAATGACTCTATACACTAAATTATAACCTTGAGATCTTTAATTTTATCCTTGAACTTATGAGCTTTATATCGTTATCTTAAGTCTTTATACTGTACAGTCTTAAATTCAGCACTTGTGTAATATTCTGCACTATATACTATATATGGCAAAACATTGGTATTTATATTTAATATGATTATATATGGCTGTTGTCATCAAAATCAATAACCTAAGCATTAACAATCTCTTCCTTTTTTATTATGAAAACCATTAAATATTCTTGTATATAAAATATAATATAACTCCCCCCTAAGTTACATAACTCCACTGAATATATGCATGTGTATATTTTATATTTTCTCCCTATTTGTTATCAACAAAAATAGGTGAAGAATAAAACACCCCCTAAATGAAATACTTATAAACTGTAGAATTAAAATGAATAAATTTGGACTAAAGTATAATAATATAATTATGATGCAATATGATATGACGACAAGTATATGGAGACTTTCAAATAGATAAGATATGGAAATTTAGATAGGACAATCTTTATTTATTTAAATTAAACTATACAAAAAATAACGATCCACACATATAATTCTAAAAAACAAAACCAAATCAAAACCATACTTAATCATCTTACAATCCATACTTAAATCAAAACAAATTATTACAAATCACTATTAAAAATAAATAAGTTTGATATACATACTTACGAATTAAAACAAGTAGAAATCTATTTGTGTCGAAAATGGGCACAACACTCTTCGGAAGTTTTTTGAAGAGATAACAATGAAGATTATCTAACAAAAACTCCAATAAAAAGAAATGTAAATTGTAAAGACAAGCGATTTAGAGTGGTTCGGCGTTTCGCCTACGTCCACTATGAAAGTTTGATGATTTTATTGTTTGATCACTTGAGGATTACAAATTCTTGTCATGTAATACAACTGAATTTCTGAGCTAAGTCTGAATCTATGAGAGCCGTGGTGATTCTGAGTAAATCTGGCAGAGTCTGGGCGCTCTTTAGCTCTTAAAATTGTCCTACCCCTTTTCTGAATGACCAGGGGCTCTATTTATAGGTGCGAGAGGCTGATATTTCGCCTAAATTGAGGTGAGACCAGTTCTGGCACGTGAGGGGGCCCACATGGCTGAAATCTGGAGACCCGGGCCCACTTCAGGATCGATTCAACCCTTGGTTCGAATCGATCAAAAAGGTGTCCAATCAAGGTGAAATTTGGTGTAGACATTCTTCTGCGTGTACGTAAGCTCCTGTGCAAATTTCATAGCATTTGGATTTGTAGAACTCGAGTTATGATCGATTCAAGGTTGCACTTCCGGTGAAATCGTGTGGTTCGAATCGATCCCTTCGAATCGATAGGGTCGAATCGATGCCAAGCACACGTGCATGGTGATGTGGCGCGCGCGCTTCTCGGGTTGATCCAGCTTTTTTTCCGAGTTTTACTGGGTCGACTCCACGAATTTTGCTACTTCGACTCGATGGATTCGAGGGAATGGATTCGAAGATATGTATGTTCGAATCGACCAAGGTATATCATGGCTGATCGATTCGAAGTTTTCTCAAACAGGGTGGATTCGAAGTATCTTACGAGATGGAGTCGAAGTGACTAGCCTCTGTGGATTCGAAGGAAATTCCTTTGATGGAGTCGAAGGATTCATATCTACAGCCCTGTGGATTCGAAGGAACTTCCTTTGATGGAGTCGAAGGACTCATATCTGCAGCTCTGTGGATTCGAAGGAAGGGATGGTCCAATGGATTCGAACTAGGTCTCGCTTGATGGATTCGAAGCAAGTTGACTTCGCGGATTCGAAGTAGGTGAAACCTAGCCAAGCATGTCGATCGATTCGATCCTGATGGATTCGAATTGATGGATTCGAATCATTGCTTCCCTTTGCATGGATCATAACTCGATCATAACTCGATCATACGAACTCGGATTTCCCCGAAATTTAGAACGTTGGTTTCTACTACTCTGCTTGACGTGCCTTATCGATTGTAGCCCGATCCGGACTCGGACAAATTCCATCGATATCCATAGCGATCCTTGCGCGTAACTAATCTCAGAGACAATCTGTCACCGGTCTCTAGTCAAGTCCTTGGTGTCACGGCCTTGCCAAAAGGCGGGATAATATTTGCCCCCCAAAGTACGTTTTGTGTCAACATGACATGCTTTGAATAGCTGCAGTCCAACGTCGTACAATTATGACACGCTCTGCCGAAAGTTGTATTCTTTGTTGCAGTAATCGACTGTCGTATGATCGCGATCGCCTGTTTGCCGTTGGGGTCATGACGAGATGAACATTTGATCCCAGTAAATTGTAAAGATCAAACATTAGTCATACATATGTGCATATATGTACCACTTTGGCTTTGGTGAATGTTGCATGTTTGCAAGTCGTCGTCAGTTCGGATTGTTATCGAATTCTACATCGGTCCTCTCCTGAACCGATTTGAGATTCGAGTTAGAACATTGCTTTTATGATTGTCTATGATCATCCTCCGGTATCGATCCTCTCCTGAATCGGTATAAAGAGTAGACAAGCAATTTTTCACATTGAAACGGTTCGTCCATTTTCATCAGTGGTCTGTGATGGATTCGAAGCTATGATTGTTCGAATCGATGGCTTGGATTGCTGGTATCCGATGGATTCGAAACGGTCGTTCGAATCGATGGGTTTTGAGTCACTGCATGCTAATAGTCGTGAAATTATTACTTCGAATCGATGGGACGCAACGACTCCAATTTTAACTTTTGTTGAAAGCTTCGAATCGATGAGGCTTTGTAACGATGCAGCCTTGATGGATTCGAAGTTTTGAGGGATTCGAACGTGATGGATCCAAATGCAATGGATTCGAGTGGATCAGCGCGTGACCGGTTGGAGTTGGTCATTTTTACCGGGATACGAATCGTCCCGTTTCCTGCGTGAGGTCCATATAAATACGCGATGCCGGTGTCACTTTCACTTTATACTATTGCTATAGCTTCTTCTTCGAATCAATCTCTCCAAGGCCAAGACGAACGTGCTTCCCTCGAATCGATCGAACCCCTGCATGCTTTCATTCATAATGAAATCAGGTAATCAAGGGATCGATTCAAGATGTGAAAGATAGAACTTATAATTTTTGGCAACGATTCAGTCTTTCCTTCTGAAAACTTCGAAGAGTGATGAGATCTGAACAAGGTGGGTCGACGCGATGGAACTGAGGGATGAAACCATTCGAGTCATATCGATCAGAGTGTTAATATGGAGGAGCGTCGTTGCTTTGTGTCGATCCAGGAATGACCAGTTCGAATCGATCTCGAGGGCAAGGTTTTGAATCGATGACCTGGAAGGAAAGGGCATCGAGTCGATCGATTCGAAGTAATGTTATCCCGATCGATTCGAAGGAAATGAATACTGATTGATTCGAAGTAACGTGGAGCTCATGGATTCGAGGCGCTCCTCCATCCTAAGGCTTCACCGAGTCGACCTCAATGGAGTCGAGGCTATGGATTCGAACGTCATTGATTCGACTCATATCGATTCGAGTCGATCGATTCGAACGTTCTGACATCTGCTCTTCTGATTTGCTCCAACATCTGAACTGCGACCAATCTCAAGTTGAACTTTGACGAACATAAGGAACTTTAGCATGCTTGACTCCGACGAGCTTCGGCCTTGCATAATCGAACTTGACTTGAAAGATTTAACCTCCTTTTTGAAGCTCGTCGATGGAACTGTGACTTAACCAACAATACAACCGTTTTATATTTGAATTGTTCAGTAGCGTCTGGATGGCGTGGAAGTGACGGTCAGCGATGACGGTCATTTTCATCCTCAAATTTCAAAGTTTTGTCGTTCGGACATTTTGTTTCAACCTGTAAAATCTGCTTAAGTAATGCACAACACTCGCACTGCACGACATACTCATACACCTTACACCGGGGAATGCACGGGCTCCTTCTGTATTTTAACGTTGCTTTCTAATGAGTTAGTTGATTATGGAGTCTTCAAGTTCTCAACAGCATGAGGTAGAATGTTCGCCTCCTACAGCGCTTGAGATCCCGGAGATCCCCCATGAAGTTATAGACCCAGCTCCGGACGAGCTGCCGGAAGCCATATTTATTGAGGATCTTGTCGATTCAGTCCAGTCCAGTATTTCTGAGTCTTTGTTAGGCAGGATATATTTGAAGCACAACATATCTCTGGATGATGTTTTATTTCCCAGTGCCAACGATAGACCGCACAATCCTCCTGAAGGGTATACAGCTTTTTATCGCCATGCTCTTGCGGCTGGAACGCTTCCCCCATTTAATCAATATATCAGAGAGATGCTATCATATTTAGCAATCGCTCCCTCACAACTACACCCTAACGGACATGCGTTGCTAAATAGCGCCTTCGTCATATTCATGGACCGCTTCTTTCGCCCGTCAATGCCGACTGAGATCAGATATATCTTCAACTTCAAAAGCAGGGCTGACAGTCCATCATTTACCTTCTTGGAGGCAGTCCGTAACTGCCAAGTTGTAACTGGGACCTGGACCAGGCTTAGTTATTTTAAAAACGAGTGGTTCTTCGCTAGGTGCCCCTCAGGGTTTGCTAGAAGATGGTTATCTAGGCGTAAGTGTCATAAGTTTTCCTTGAGTAGTTTTTCTTATCACTTAATTAACACTTTGTTCTTCTCACAACCATCATTTTGAGGCCCTCTGGCGGGTATTATAGTGGCATTGTTCGAAGTTTGCAAGCAATCCCAAGCGACTTAAGGCACATTGATTTGGTGTTGACTGATGATAATTTAAGGACGCTGGGTTTAATTGAGACGGGCCAGAGTATTGTCACCGAGGGGTTGGCGAAGCCGGCCTCAAAGAAAAGAAAGAAGATGACGAAGAGAACGCCTGGCGTGGTAATAAGGGAAATGAGTGATGACGAGCGAACACACACAGATACTGAGCTGTCGGTCGATCTTCCTTTATCAGGAGAGAGGCGAAAAGGCAAGGCTGTCGTTCTTAAATTTAAAAGACGGAAGTCTGTAGTCGTGTGTCGCCCTATCCCCAGAATCTCGATTTCCGAAGCCGTTCCTCCTCAATCAGGAAGTATCTTTAGAGGATTAGATGATATTCCTATCCCGGATTATATATCGATTCATGACAATTCCGTGTTGGGGGATTTTCAAGACGTTTTTCATATAAGCGAGCCCTTCCCTTTGAGTGCGGTCAACACTTCCGGTCGGTCTGGGGGGTTTACACACTTACACACACTTCCACCGCACTATGTGATTTCCGTATACTGAATATCACTTCTGTAAGGTTCTAAACTTCAGTTTCTTCTTATTGCAGGTGAGATGTCGGGCCGCGGATCTACTTTGGATAGGCTTCGGAATGTGCGCCAATCTTCTCCGTATTACGATTCCCGCAGGAGAGAGTCAGACAGGGATCGCGGGCGAGGCTATTCAAGTCAAGACCGTTATGATAGGGACGGAGATTATTGGTGTGGTCGTTCTGGCCATGATCATACAGATGGAGATCGGGGTCACCAGTACCGATCTCGTTCTCGTTCTCCCCTGCCTCCTAGGGCCCCTGTAGATATTCCTGGGCCTTCACAACATCAACAGCCCTTTCAATCTTCAAGGCCTGAGATTCAGCGGCCAAGAGTTGAACCACCGACCGCTGCTGTCATCGAGCAAGCTCCGACCGAACTGTCAAGTGAAGGAGCTATTCAACTTGCTCAAATGA
Source organism: Allium fistulosum (assembly GCA_030737815.1). NCBI lineage: Eukaryota > Viridiplantae > Streptophyta > Magnoliopsida > Asparagales > Amaryllidaceae > Allium > Allium fistulosum. The sequence continues at coordinate 50,387,332 of CM060903.1, forward strand.
AAAAAGACTTCCCGAAGATCTGTATGGATGCATACGTCTTTCCTCCTCACCTAAAGAGGATTCCTCAAGATGCTGAGAACATTGCGCACAACTACATTCATGACATCTACACTCAATATAAATAGTGGTATAAAGCGGCTATGAAAGCTTCAAAGATAGCTTTTGACCGGGCAAAAGTTATTCAGGAACGTGATGCTGAGATTGTTAAGAAGGACCGTATTATTCAAGTTCTCCAAATGGAGACCGAGTCATCGCGCAGTGGAGAACTTCAAGCACTTAAAAAGCATGAGGAGGCAGTGGCAAAGATAGCGAGAATGCAGCAGGCGCACTGTGCCTTGGTTGAAGGGATGGGCCACCGCTATACTAATGTCGTGGCCGAGCGAGACGCAGCTGTTAAAGAGTTAAATGAACTCAAGGCCAAATTTGCGGAGGTGGAGAAAGAGAAGGATGCTGCTAACACCACTGCTCAGGAAGCGTGTGATCAAGCCGTGTCTCTTCGAGCAGAACTTGCTGCGGCGGTGGCCAAGACTAGGTCAATGGAGGCGGAAGTCCAGGAAAAGGTTTTGGAGGAGCAGTCCAGGTTGGAGGCTGAATTCGACGATCTCCTGGTTACATATAACGCCAATGTGCTGGAGCACAGAAACTTATTTTGGATTGGAGACGATTCTATGATTTTATACAACGCCTGGACTAGGCTAATGGCGGAGAAGAAAGCAGCGCTCCCGGATGAAGCATTGGACGAGTTTGAGCTTGAAACGCATCTGCTTTCTGAAGAAGAGAGGAGGGTCCTCCATGATGCAATGATCTCTATGGAGAAAGAGAGGTTCGGTGCTCAACACATAGAGGCAGGTGAAGGCTCGGGGATTAAGCATCACGAGGCAAGTGTTAGAGCCATAATTCCAACACTGCCTGAAACCACCAGTGTAGTTGATCCCCAATCTGTCCCTGCTTACAACCCTGATCAGCCACAATTGTCTCAAGTTGATCTTCCCGCCTCTACGCCTGTCGACACTTCGGGCCAGGCTAAGGAAGGTATTTAAATGTTTCCCGTAAACACTTAGTGCGTCGAATTTGAGGTAGTTCATTTAGCTAACAGCCTTTTCGTCTCTTCACATTTTAGTGATCGAAGTCGTTGTCCCCACACCTCCTGCATCTCAAGCTTTATATCAAGCGCAGGAGGCCATGGTTACCGAAGCTATTATGACATCTACTGTGGTCGGCGAGGAAGGGGAAATGAGCATGTTATCTTTTGATGCTCAGATGCTTGAAGAACTCCTCAGTCAACCTAACGACCCCTTTGTCGGCCTATCTTTTTCCATGGGCGGGACTGCTCCGGCTGTTAGCTCTTTCGCGCCGGTCACTAGTACTTCCAGCATGGCCCAAGCATCTCGTGAAGACGAAATTTTGGCCAAGATTAATGCTGAGATGGCAGTGGTGACGGCAGGTATGAATCCACCTGGTCTTGCTCCACTGATGGTGATATCGCCGGGTGGCACGGTGGTTATTGAAAGTGCGCCTACCCCACTTCCTGTCACAGCTCCGATGCCTCCAACTTCCTCTTCCCGGAGGATTTCCATTGCTTCAAGCTCCGAGGAGGACGTTGATATCATGTCCGAATCTGGAGGCAAGTCGGAGAAGAGCAAGAGATCGAGGAAGAAGCCGGGTGGCGAATCTAGTGGGTCCGCTCCGAAAAAGAAGATAAGGAAGAAGAAAGATTGAGTGCTTCCTGTAATTTGTTGCTATGTTCTGGAGCAGCGTTTTTGTCTTGTCTTTTTGGTTTTTTTTATAGCCGTGTATAGATGTGGATTCGGCTCCCACTAGTAGGAATTTTTTGAACCAGTTTGTAATTCAGATTCTTTTTGTTGATAATGGAAATGAAAGCATGTTCTCTTTTGTCTTCAGTTCAATATCTGATTTGGTTTCTGCCCCCAGTCTTGGGAGATAAGACGTAATAGGTATTGTGCGGAACAACCTGCAACTGAGTATTAACATTTAAACCCGGCTCACGTTCTCGGAGTACCTTGGGAATAAATGTTTGTTTGCACTCCGTCTCGCGCTCTAGGAGTACGGAGTTGATAGGGTTCGCACTCCGGGAACCAGATAATGTTTATACTCCATCTCGCACTCTGGGAGTACGGAGTTGATAGGGTTCGCATTCCGGGAACCAGATAATGTTTATACTCCATCTCGCACTCTGGGAGTACGGAGTTGATAGGGTTCGCACTCCGGGAACCAGATAATGTTTATACTCTGTCTTGCACTCTGGGAGTACGGAGTTAATAGGGTTCGCACTCCGGGAACCAAATAATGTTTATACTCCGTCTCGCACTCTGGGAGTACGGAGTTGATAGGGTTCGCACTCCGGGAACCAGATAATGTTTATACTCCGTCTTGCACTCTGGGAGTACGGAGTTGTTAGGGTTCGCACTCCGGGAACCAGATAATGTTTATACTTCGTCTCGCACTCTGGGAGTACGGAGTTGTTAGGGTTCGCACTCCGGGAACCAGATAATGTTTATACTCCGTCTCGCACTCTGGGAGTACGGAGTTGTTAGGGTTCGCACTCCGGGAACCAGATAATGTTTATACTCCGTCTCGCACTCTGGGAGTACGGAGTTGGTGTTGGGATCGTCGTGTATCGACCCATTTTTAGCCTTGAAGTGATGGCTTGCCCCCGAGCTCGGGTTTCACATAGTTAGTGGTTAGTCGTATCGCAGCCACTCCCTATTTGAATAAATTCCATTGCATAATGGAATTTTGCTCTCCGTGCATCGTGATGTTGTGCATGGTGTTCAATGAATCACAGCTCTGGCCCGAAGAGATGGCAGTTTATTGTTGAAATAAGAAAATATGGCAAACTCAGCTGCCTTATTACAATTCTAATTTCAAAATGCAAAAAGTAAACTGCTAAATGGAAAAACATAATGAAATAAATAAAGCCTGTCATGTGTAATAGCGACGGAGACTCTCGCTGTTCCAAGCCCTTGGTAAGTCAGGACCGTCAATGGTCGTTATCTTAAATTTGCCATTCCCGAGCTTTCGCTTAATTTTATGTGACCTTCTCCATGCTAATCTCATGTGCGGGAGTGCCGGATAATCTTTATTGGTGACAAGCTCATCGGGTTCAAAAGCTTTAGGTCGGTCATTGGCATCGCGCAATCGGGTGATTCGATTTTGTTGTATGATCATTCTTAAGTCAACCTGGTCGCCCTGGACGACCCCAACTCCGTTGATGGTAGGGAACTTTAATGTTAAACACCACGGGGCAATTATGGCCCTGAATTCAGCAAGGGCAGGTCGACCTAAAAAGGCATTATATGGCGAGTCTACATCCAATACAACGAACTGCAAAGTCTGAATCGATCTACGCTCTCCGGCTCCCAACTCAACTGGTAACTCTATCATCCCAACAGGTATGGTAGCGCTGTCATTGAATCCATGGAGATGAGTTTGGCAGGGTTTTAGATCCCCAGCTTTCATCTTCATTTTATTATAAGCATGTACAAATATGATATTCACAGAGCTCCCACTGTCAATTAGGATCCTCTTCATCCATATCGGACCTACTCGGGTTGATATCACAAGTGGGTCAGTAGTCGGGCTTCCGACATAGTCAATATCGCTGTCTCGGAAAGTGATGTTGTTAGTCATCGCTCTCTTTCGCTTGGTCGAGGGTTTATCGTCCAAGTTATCATCATACTCGAAGTTCGTGCATCTAGCTAAGCTGTTATATGATTCCATTTCCTCCCAGCTTCGAACCGCTGGATGGGGACCACCACTTACAGCATTAATTACCAATCTTCCTCCGACATGACCTGGTTCTTCCTGTCTTTCTTGATTTTGTGCATGATTCTGATTTGACGGACCCGCACCACCTGACTGTGGCGCCCGCACAAACTGATCTAACTTTCTCTCTCTGATCAATTTTTCAATGAGATCCTGTATGTGTCGACATTCATTGGTATTGTGGCCATAGCTTTCGTGGAATCTACAGAACTTTCCTGTTTGAACCTGCCTCTCCGATGATGGCTTCGGAGCCGGCTTCTTATATTGCATAGTGTTGCACGTTTGTAGATATACATTCTCCAACGATGTATTCAGCGGTGTGTAGTTGTCAAACATTGGAGCCCTACGTTGCGGGCCTCGGTTCTGATCTCTCTTCCTGTTCTGACCATTATTGCCCCCTGGTCGGGTTTGTTTGTTCTGTACATTTAACTGAACTTTCCCAGAACTTTCTCCTGATTGTTTAACAGCCACGTTACTTTGAATTCCTTATCCACTGGGACCCGTGTCGTCCTGCTTCCTAGACTGCTTTGCATCCTCACGCCGCAAGAACTGGGCGGCCTTGGAATAAAAACGGTCCAACGACGCAGGTGGTTTTCCTACCAACCAACTTCCGAACTCTGAATCGGGGTCGATTCCTTTCGTCAATGCCATCAGAATTGAGTTGTCATTGGGATTGCTGATTTCTACACAAGCCTTGTGAAATCTCTCCAGATATTGTCGGAGTGTTTCTCCCAGAGCCTGAGTGACACTAGACAAAGTGTTCACATCTTTCGGTCTAGTAACATGCATACGGAATTGTTCGACGAACTTCTTAGCCAGTTGATTGAACAAAGAGATAGATCTGGGTGGCAACCTTGTGAACCACATTGTTGTGATTCCTCCCAGTGAGATAGGGAAACTTTGAAATTTTACGGCATCATCAGCCCGTGCGGCGCTCATTGACCATTCATATTTCAAAATATGTTGATTGGGATCAGAATTTCCTTCATACATGGGGAGAGTTGGCATTCTGAATCGCCGAGGTGGTTCAGCATATAATATTTCATCTGTAAAAGGTGTATGACTACGGGAGATTCCCCAGTCGTCATTGGTTAGCCCTTGACTTTCGCGAATCATCTGGCATATCATGGTTGGAAAATCAGGCATCATTGCATTCTGCGCATGTTGAGCTAAGGTGTGGTCGGGTTCCATAGCGCGAGCTTGGACCGGACGCTGTCGACGGTCTACGTCTCGCCTCCTTGGCTCAACATGTTTGGGGATGTATGGTTCAGGTGTACGACCACGTTGCTGATCGTTAAGATTTGCTAGGTCTTGGATATCTGCCCTTGCATCTGCTGCAGTGGTGGCAGTGTGATTGTCTGTGGTATACTGAGGAGCAGCACCTCCTCGAGCTGAGGGCCCAGTTTGAAAGCTGGTTGACGGTCCGATCCTCAGTTGACCAACAGTTTGAGCGGGTTGATACCCGGTAGCATGCGTGTGACTTGCGTCCAATCGGGGGCGTGTAGATCTGCCATGATAGTCAGATGAAGCAGAACTTTCAGTGGATTAGTGGGAGGCATCGTCTCTTCTGGACCTCCTGTGCCTTCTATGGCGTAGTTGATTGGTCAATTCAGCATTAGCGCATAATTGTTCAGTCAATTGTTGCCGACTTTAGGTCAGCTCTTGAAGCAACGCTTGAAACTCTTGTCTGGTAACTGGCCCGGAAGGATCTGAGTGACCAGCATTGTCTTGATTGGATGGCTGTTGTTGTGTAGGGTTTTGTCCATCCCTACCTTCTTGACCAGCAGCTGTAGAAGTAGTTCTTGTTCTAACCATTGTGAACGAGGAATTCCTTTCCTAGACTTTATGCAAGTCTGAATAGAATGGAAGGATTCTGGAGTAGAGATCTGGATCTTCCTCTTGGATTTATGCAATCCGATATCGATGGTAGATCCAAAGAGCAGGAGAAAAAAGCTGGTTTTTTCTCAGTGAAAACACCAAAGTGTTTGTGTCAAAAATGGGCACAACACTCTTCGGAAGTTTTTTGAAGAGATAACAATGAAGATTATCTAACAAAAACTCCAATAAAAAGAAATGTAAATTGCAAAGACAAGCGATTTAGAGTGGTTCGGCGATTCGCCGACGTCCACTATGAAAGTTTGATGATTTTATTGCTTGATCACTTGAGGATTACAAATTCTTGTCATGTAATACAACTGAATTTCTGAGCTAAGTCTGAATCTATGAGAGCCATGGTGATTCTGAGTAAATCTGGTAGAGTCTGGGCGCTCTTTAGCTCTTAAAATTGTCCGACCCCTTTTCTGAATGACCAGGGGCTCTATTTATAGGTGCGAGAGGATGATATTTCACCTAAATTGAGGTGAGACCAGTTCTGGCACGTGAGGGGGCCCACATGGCCGAAATCTGGAGATCCGGGCCCACTTCAGGATCGATTCGACCCTTGGTTCGAATCGATCAAAAAGGTGTCCAATCAAGGTGAAATTTGGTGTAGACATTCTTCTGCATGTACGTAAGCTCCTGTGAAAATTTTGATAGCATTTGGATTTGTAGAACTCGAGTTATGATCGATTCAAGGTTGCACTTCCGGTGAAATCGTGTGGTTCGAATCGATCCCTTCGAATCGATAAGGTCGAATCGATGCCAAGCACACGTGCATGGTGATGTGGCGCGTGCGCTTCTCGGGTTGATCTTGCTTTTTCTCCGAGTTTTACTGGGTCGACTCCGCGAATTTTGCTACTTCGACTCGATGGATTCGAGGGAATGGATTCGAAGATATGTATGTTCGAATCGACCAAGGTATATCATGGCTGATCGATTCGAAGTTGTCTCAAACAGGGTGGATTCGAAGTATCTTACGAGATGGAGTCGAAGTGACTAGCCTTTGTGGATTCGAAGGAACTTCCTTTGATGGAGTCGAAGGATTCATATCTGCAGCCCTGTGGATTCGAAGGAACTTCCTTTGATGGAGTCGAAGGACTCATATCTGCAGCTCTGTGGATTCGAAGGAAGGGATGGTCCAATGGATTCGAACTAGGTCTCGCTTGATGGATTCGAAGCAAGTTGACTTCGCGGATTCGAAGCAGGTGAAACCAAGCCTAGCCTGTCGATCGATTCGATCCTGATGGATTCGAATTGATGGATTCGAATCATTGCTTCCCTTTGCACGGATTATAACTCGATCATAACTCGATCATACGAACTCGGATTGCCCCAAAATTTGGAATGTTGGTTTCTACTACTCTGCTTGACGTGCCTTATCGATTGTAGCCCGATCCGGACTCGGACAAATTCCATCGATATCCATAGCGATCCTTGCGCGTAACTAATCTCAGAGACAATCTGTCACCGGTCTCTAGTCAAGTCCTTGGTGTCACGGCCTTGCCAAAAGGCTGAATAACAAAATCAAAACATTTGAAGGGACTTCAATCCAACCTTCAGACCTAAAGATTGGATGATGGCATCCTAATCTTCACTGTCCTTGGTGTTTGAGCATTTTGGGTTGTTGGTTTGATCATCCTTGATCAGGGAATAGATTAACCATCAAAGAGCGTTAAGTGCTTCTCTTGCTCTTTTATTATTTGCATTTGGCTCAATTCCAAATGCCTTTAGTTTTTTGGAATAAAAGAAAGAATATCTTCGAATGATTAGAGAGTTTCTTCAAGGATTTCATAAAGTTTTTGGTGTGGAGAAGACATTTTTATCACAAAATGTCTAAGAATGTGATATTTATTATATGATAATGAAAAACATATTGAATAAGAAACAATGAATATCATTACACAGTTCATACATCAGGTTGCATCTATATACAAGACGATTACATATTTTGAATTTTAGAATTATTGGACTTGGCGGCATATGGATAAGTGGGCTTTTGGGATCTGGTAACTGTATGGATCCGCCTTGCTATATTCTTCACATAATATCAGATTACACTCCCCCTCAAGTTGGAGAGTATAAATTTTTCATTCCCTACTTGCTGCAAAGGTATTCAATACGAGATCCATTCATTGCTTTTGTAAACATGTCTTCAATTTGCTCTCCAGTTCTAATAAATTGAGTTTCAAGTATTCCTTGTTGTATTTTTTTCTCTAATAAAATGACAGTCTACCTCAATATGCTTAGTTCTCTCATGAAACACAGGATTTAATGCAATATGAATTGCAGCTTGATTATCACACCATAATTTTTCCGGTAGCCTCAGATTTAGTCCAACTTCATTTACTAAGTGAGTTATCCACATAATTTCACACAATGCATTTGCCATTGCCCTATATTCCGATTCTGCACTTGAATGAGATACAACAGTTTGTTTCTTGCTTTTCCATGCTACCAAATTTCCTCCAACAAATACACAAAAACCAGATGTTGATCTTCTGTCTGTCTTAGAGCCTGCCCAGTCAGCGTCACTAAAGCTATCAATTTCCATATGTCCATGATTAGTGTATACCAGACCCTGACCTACTGTGCCTTTGAGATAGCATAGAATTTTTTCTAGTGCTTCCCAGTGATGAACCATAGGTTTTGCCATAAATTGACTAATTACACTAACAGAATAAGCTATATCAGGTCTAGTAACACATAAATAATTGAGTTTTCCTACTAGACGTCTATACCTCTCTGGATTGTTGAATAGCTCTCCATCCTCACCTAAGCTATGGTTAGGCACCACAGGAGTACTACATGGTTTAACAGCTAGTTTCCCAGTTTCCTTAAGTAAATCAAGTATATATTTTCTTTGGGAAAGACATATTTCATCCTCATTTCTCATAATTTCAATACCTAAGAAATATTTTAGTTCCCCGAGGTCTTTGGTATGAAATTGAGTCTGAATAAAGAGTTTGAGAGCACAAATACCACTATCATCACTTCCAGTAATAACAATGTCATCTACATACACTACTAGCAATATAATACCTTTGTTAGATGTCCTATAGAAAACTGAATGATCAGTTTTACTTCTTTGAATACCAAATCTTTCCATAGCCAAGCTAAACTTGCCAAACCATGCTCTTGGACTTTGCTTAAGTCCATACAGTGCCTTATTAAGCTGACACACAATACTTTCCTCCCCCTGAGCAACAAACCCAGATGGTTGCTCCATGAATACCTCTTCAGAGAGATCCCCATGCAAGAATGCATTTTTGATATCAAGTTGATGAAGTTTCCACTTATGTTGTGCTGCCAAGGAGATAAAGAGTCTAATTGAAGTCATCTTAGCCACAGGTGAGAATGTTTCAGAGTAATCAATCCCATATGTTTGAGCATAACCTTTGGCTACTAACCAGGCCTTCAGTCTTGCCACTGTTCCATCAGCATTCATTTTAATAGAATAAACCCACTTGCATCCTATTACTTTTTTCTTTGGTGGTAACTTAACTAAGTTCCAGGTTTTATTTTGTTCTAGAGCTTTCATTTCTTCCATCATTGCTTCACACCACTGTGGTGAGGCTATGGCTTCTTTTATAGATTTAGGTATTGATATAGAGTCAAGATTGGAGATAAAAGCATGAGATGAAGGTGGTAACTTTTTGTAAGACACAAAAGAGGAGATAGGATACGTACACTGTCTTTTACCTTTTCTTATTGCAATAGGTAGGTTCAGACTTGGATCTTCTTCACTCTGATGTATATCATCTGGGTTGTCAACCTGAGGGGTTACACTAGGTATAGTAGAATATACTAAGAACTCTTCATTGTCCTCTTGAGTAGGAGGTATTTTATCTTGATAAAAGGGTATGTCCTCCATAAAAGTCACATCAATTGACACAACATACTTTTGTAAACTTGGACAAAAACATCTGTATCCTTTTTGAAGTCTTGAATAGCCAACAAAGATGCATTTTAAAGACTTATGATCAAGTTTACTCAACTGCTGATTAACATCTCTAACAAAACATGTGCATCCAAATACTCTAGGTTTGATTGGAAATAGACTTTTGTCTGGTTGAAGAACATGATAAGGAATTTCATTGTTAAGAACAGTTGACGACATTCTACTGATAAGAAAACATGCAGTTGAGACTGCATCAGCCCAAAATACCTTTGGTACATTAATTTGAAATAATAGAGCCCTAGCAGTTTCTACCAAGTGTCTATTCTTTCTCTCAGCCACACCATTTTGTGAAGGAGTGTCAACACATGAAGTTTCATGTAGGATACCATTTTGTGCAAGATAGTTGTTAAATTCAGTAGACACATACTCTTTTGCATTATCACTACGTAAAGTTTGTATAGAGGTGTTGAATTGAGTTTTGATTTCAGTATTGAATTTTCAAAAGATAAAAAAAATTCAGATCTACATTTCATTAGAAACAACCATGTTATACGAGTGTAATCATCAACAAATGTTACAAAATATCTAAAACCAGGTTTTGATACAGTTGATGATGGCCCCCAAATGTCAGAATGAATTAAAGAGAATGGTTTACTTGCACGTTTATTAACTCTAGGATAAGAAGTGCTTCTGTGGTGTTTTGCATACTGGCATGCTTGAAAATTTATTGAAGATAAGCTACTAAATTGAGGGCATAATTTTTTGAATAGAGAAAGAGACGATGACCTAATTGGCAATGTAGTTTGAATGCTGGATCTATACCCAAACAAGCTGTAGGTTTGAGAGAAAAAGTATCAAGAGTATATAATCCACCACACTCACTTTCTCTACCAATAATCTGATTTGTCACCAGATCTTGAAACACACAGTGATTAGGGAAGAAAGTAATACTGCAATTGAGGTTCTGAGTAATCTGACTTACAGATAGTAAATTGAATGTTAGAGAGGGTAAGTATAAAACTGATTTCATAGTTATAGAAGTGTTTGGTGTAACTTCACCTACTCCTTCAACTAAAGACTGTGATCCATCAGCTAAAGTGACCTTGTGAGAGGTTCTATTTACCTTCAGATTTGTAAACAGATTTTGATTACTTGTCATATGATCTGTTGCTCCTGAATCAATTATCCAGTTTGGAGTAGCTTTGCTTATGTTGGTAGTAGAAGACACTGAAGTTGCTGCCAAGGTTGTTGTAAATTCTGATGAAGTACTATGCATAGACTTTTGGAATTTAAAGTAATTATCAAACTCTTCCGATATCATTAATACAGTCTTTGAGTTAGTATTATTATTTCCCTGAGTCTTGTATTGTAGTTTCCTACATTCAGATACCAAATGACCTATTTTTTTACAATACTTGCAAACTTTTTTTGGATTTGGTGCTCTCCATGCTTGTGTTGATGGTCTCAAGGGTTGTGCATTAGGTTGTGCATTATACTTCCAGGCATCAGTTTGATTACTTGGTGTATTCTTTTTATAACTGCTAACAAGAGCACTATTATTCATGTTAGTAGATGGTGTGATTTCAGTTCTAAGGAGATAGCTATACACTTCATGTAAAGAGGTTATATCAGTGTTTGCAAGAATCTGTGCTTTTGCATTATCATACTCAGATGGAAGGCCTGCCAGAAAACTCATAATAGCCATTTGTTATCTTTGTCTCTGTTGGACTTTAATATCAGTGCTCATAGGTAGAAGAAGATTAAATTCTTCATATGTTTGCATAAACGACATGAAATAATTCATGAGATTCATATCCTTTTTCTCCGCTCTATAGAACGCCTGACATACATCATACATCTTAGTTAAGTTTCCCTTTCCTGAATACAAGAATTCTAAATACTCCATCAATTCTTTAACAGTTTCACAATGATTAACTAATCTAATCACTTCAGTCTCTACAGAGTTTCGAATTTGTAAGAATAGACGAGCATCATCTCTAAGCCAATTTTGGTCATCTTTATCTTCAGAATCAGATTGAGGAGGATCCTTAATCAGATGATCATTCTTATCCATGCTTCGAAGATACAATTTAATTGTCTTACTCCAATCAAGATAGTTTGAACTATTCAATTTCCGATCTGTAATCTTTGGCATCATTGATATTACATCTATGCCTTTAGTTTCCGCCATGATTATTGAGATAAGATATGGATCGAGACAGAGAAATTAAAAGAAAGGAGAATTGAATTTCAATTTTTTTTTGAAACCCTAGATCGGGATTGCTCTGATACCATGATATTTATTATATGATAATGAAAAACATATTGAATAAGAAACAATGAATATCATCACACAGTTCATACATCAGGTTGCATCTATATACAAGACGATTACATATTTTGAATTTTAGAATTATTGGACTTGGCGGCATATGGATAAGTGGGCTTTTGGGCTCTGGTAACTGTATGGATCTGCCTTGCTATATTCTTCACAGAATATCAGATTACAGAATGAAAAGGGTATAGAGAATGAAATGATAATGAACTTTTCTTGAAGAAATAGGCTTATATAGGAGTGAAAAGTCATTTGGATAGTTTGAATAGATGGTAGTTATAACATTTTTAAAATTTTTGCCAAACGGCTAGGATGTGTAGACATATTTCATATATGTATGTTGACATATAAGCCAGAAATTGTAATATTTAAGTTTTTGACATAGTTTTTGTTTTTACTTAATACTATTATATTTTTGTAATTTCCAAAGACTAATAGAACTATATAGAACAGCAAGGAATAGACATCATTACTTAGAAATGGAGAGATACATGGATTTCAAAGAAAAACAAAAGGAAATACATGAAAATAACAAGAAATAAAACTATATAAACATATAAAAAGGGTAGAATAAAGAGATCTAAAAGGTCGTTGATGAAGATGAATAGTTTCCACCAAACTTCCTAATGATTTTCCCAAAGTATTTGTCCACTTTGTTGGAGAGAGAAGTAAACTTTTTACCAAAGGAATGTTTAAGCTTCTTTTGGTTTTTGAGAAGCTTCCCTTGGTTCTTTAGAATCACTTTGTTAGAATTGTGAGGAGGATTGTTGAAGCTTTCTAAGGAAAAATCCATTTCCTCTTCCTCTTCTTCTTGATTTCCTTCTTTTTTAATTTCCATATCGTCGCCTTCTTCTTCTTCTTGTTGAATTTCTTGTTCTTCTTCCTACGCCATCTTTCCTCTTTTTCGGGAAGAGTCTCATATGGTTCAAAGCAGGGAGGAATATGCATGAGAGAAATGTTGGCCTTATCGAAAACTTTCCGAGGCAAAGTGGGTTCTCCTCATAAATCAATACCAAAATATTCGAACACTCTAGTAAGTTACACTCCATGGTAAAGTGTGTTTTCTTATCTAGAAATATTATTTTCCATAAAATCATCTAAAATGACTTGTGCCCAATTAAAGTTGTAGTTTCCATAAATAGAAAAATAAGCTTTAAAAACTTTTAAAGTCGGGTCGTTGTAATTTCCCATCCTCGAACTGATGTTTTGTTGTAAAATTAGACTCATAAGTCTCGATTTTAGTCTAAGGTTTTTGTGTTTAAAATCAAATTCTTCGTCACTTTCAAAATTATCATAAATACTTCATATTTTTGTTTATCAAATTTAAAGGTGGAGAGGTCAATTCCACTAAATCTACAACCAAGTATTTGATACAAAAGTTCATAATCTAAAACAATAGCAGTGTCTGTTACACTACTCCAAATTCATCCCACTTTTCCTTTAAAAATTTTCCATTCAAATTTGCACAAAGCATTTTAAATAAATCAAGATAACACACAAATTTATTCTGAGAAGAATCAACTAAATAAAGAATACATTTTGAGAAAAAGGATCTTCAAGGCCATAAGAAGAAAATCATTAAACTTCGCAAATTTTCTGCGAAATTCTTTTCTAAAGGTAGCATATTCAACTTAACTATCTACAACTTCTTTGTCATTGAAAAGAAAGCCTTTGATTCTCTTGAAGAGACTTGTAGTTTTGGTGGTTGGCTTGAGGAGGCCATTTTTGAGCTTTTGATGAGATAAGATAATGAGGAGATATTTTGAATTTGAAATAAAGTGAGTGAATGAATGGATGTAGTTAGGATGAATTAATAGATAATGAACTAAAATTTTAGTTTTGAAAAGATGCCTTTCATCTATCGGAGTTAATGCAAAATAAATTAAAATTAAAAATTTGAATTTGAAATGAAATTTCAAAATTCTAGCATGAATGTTGCCATATAGGCTATGGGTATGTCGACATTTGTCGACATATGGGCCGTAAAATCCAAAGTTAAAACTTAGATATCATATTCCTATATATATACTTATATGTAACCAATATTATTATTAATCCATATTTTATTTCCAAATTAAAAAATGAAATAAAAATTAAATGTAAAAAGTACCACTTTTTGCTCCTTCCCTTCGATCTGTTCTGATTAATTTACTATTGCCGTGAAACACATGTTTGAATCCTCGGTATTCGGTTCATTGTCACTTGAAATAGTATCTGAATCATATAATGTTATTGTATAAGCCTTCTTTTTTTTTTTGGATGAATCAATAACTGGCGAGATCCTTGATTTATTCTGATGTAGACAGTCTCTTTGCATATGACCAAGTTCATTGTAGTTGAAACATCTACTTGCAGTTCCAGTTCAAGGAATCTTGTTTTCAGGTCTTCAAAGGTTGTTCATCTTTCTATACTTCAGAAACTTTTTGAAATTTCTGGTCATAAAAGCAACCTCTTCCTCATTGTCATCATCTAAATCTTAATCGTCGGTTACTACGTTGAAAACAATGGATTTCTTTTCTGTTGCCTTGCTTTCTCTTCTGCCCTGTAATTACGCTTCATAGAACATTAAATTACCTATTAACTCTTCAATTTTTAGAGTGCTAATGTCATTAGCCTCTTCTATTGCTAATGTCTTTTGATCTCATTCAGAAGAGAGTAAATTGAGGATTTTTCTAACTTGATACTCTTTAGAAAAGTTTTCACCCAATGATACTGAACAATGTATTATATCTTGAAATCTACAATACATGTCAGAAACAGACTCATTTTGATTCATTTTAAATAATTGAAATGGATTACTTAGCATGGAAATTTTAATCTGTTTGACTTTACTAGTGCCCTCATAATTGACTTGCAGTATTCTCCAAATATCATATGCAGACTCGGATAGAGATTCTATTAAATTTATTTGTATCTAATGAGCAAAATAAAATATTCATAGCCTTAGAGTTATTACGTTCAAGTGTTTTTTGGTCAGCAATCCATTGTAAAAAGTTAGTCCGGGGTTCTGTGTACTTATTCCGTGTAATATTCAAAATATCTAAACCATTAAACTATAAAAAAATCTTTACTCCACATAACCAATAAGTATAATTACTGCCATTAAAAAGTGGGGGTCTAATAGTATATTGTTCTTCGACAAAAGCGTTAACAAATGTACTAATAGTGGTGCTAGCCATATAAACTTTTAAAAAAATATATCAAAATATGAGTTTTTGAATACCCAGTGCTCTTATACCAAATGCGAGTTTCATAAGACTAATTTAACACTAGAGGAGGGTGAATAATGTTTTTTAACATATGTAAATCCTTTTAATTTCCTTTCAAGATTAATATTAAATCACTTATTAACGGCACAAAATTATACTAACTATCAGTCATAGATACAATCAAAGATAAAAAAGCATAAAAGTGAAGAAAAGAGTTAGAGAGATGACACAAGATATTTTATACTGGTTTGGATCTCTCCAATATCCAGTTCCATTACAGATTTATTTTCAAATGTCAATCTTTTACCGGAAATAGGGTAAACCTAAATACAATCTCCATTTCGAGGCTACGAGAAACACCTTTTTTTATTCCGAGTCTAGGGTAAACTTGCTTGATTCGATATGACTACAAGCATACCCACTATATTTGAACGGACTACAAAGTACACCCACTTGGTTTGAACGTGCTACAAGCACACCCAAGCAAACACAAATAGAGTTGATATTATTTCCAATAGACAAATTCTTGTATTTTGGATACAACGGGTCCTATAGCCTCTTGAATAACACTTTGGTCTTTGAATTAAGATAGAGATGTTTCCAAAATAGTAAGAAAAAAGTATTGAATCAATATAATGAAGTATGAATTGATTTAATATGATTTTAAATAGAATAGAGTACATTTTTTAAGGGAATTTTCAAGAGAGTAAGGAGGGGGAGAAAGTAAGTAATTAGTTATTAAAAAATTCATTTACACATCCCTTTATATAGTAAATAAACAGATGTGTCCATTTGTGAAAGGCTGTGTCGAATAGGCACTTCCATTCATAATTTGAAAAACCATTTGGCGGCATATATGGCGGCATATAGGGACAAGGTATGTCAACATACCATCTTAGTGAATTTTGAAAATACATTTCTTTTAAAAATGTTTTGAAAATCCTATACTTTATAGAATAATTTGAATATAATTTTTAAATATTTTGAGCTCTAGAAAAATTTTATAAATTATTTTTGAAGTTAAAATAATTTATTTTTATTTAAAAAATATCAAATATAAGAATTTGGAGATAAGAGATCAAAAATTGCTATCAAGGACTTTAACAATATATACTAATGACTGTATACACCAAATTATAACCTTGATATCTTCATCTCTTTATCTTTGAACTCATGAGTTTTCATATCTTTATCTTGAGTCTTTATACTGTACAGTCTTCGATTCAGCACATGTGTAATATTCTACATTATATGATACATTACTTGACAAAACATTAGTATTTATATTTTGTATGATTGTATATGGTTGTTGTCATCAAAATCAATAATTGAGGTTTTAACACCTTCTTTATTCTAAAAATGTAGAGATAATCCAGGAAATCTTACCAATATTGTTAAAGTTTTTAGAAACTCTTTATTGAGTTCAAGACCAAAAGACCATCTTTCCATCATAACAAGTTTTCAACCATAAAAATAAGGCACTTTTCTAATATTTTATCATAATCTTCTTTTTTACCAAATTTAGTTATATAAAATATGTTATCCTTTGAAAATATTTTAGATTCACATGATGGATTTCATACTCTTGTAATATAAGCTTTAAATTATGGATAATATGGTTTTGAGTCAATCGCTCGTATGACAATTGAATGGTTCCATTGTTTCCTCGCAGAATCTACCATCAACGTCATCATTTTTGCGCAATGTTTGCTTTCCACCGTTACTAGATTATAGGAAGTAAGAGGTGTTGTCATAGGAATTTGGTCACCAACAATAATATCCTTCCACGTATGAATACTTGATAATGTTTGCACATTAATTCTGTCACTGGTCAAGTTTGGTTCTCTATTCATATATCCTTGCATGTGTCTTCTAGCATTACCTTTATGAGAATAATTCACTTGACCGTAAAGAGAAAAATTCTATTGCTTGATATTGCTAGATCTAGAATTCGCTACTTGTTCAGATTTCTTCAAATTCAACGAATGTTTTACCTGCATGGACATAACCACCATGAAGACATCTCTTACAGTAAGAGGTTATGCCTGAACCCATCAAAATTAAATGGAGAATTAAGATGGGGAGGGTGAGCAGCCATAGTGGTTTGAGTCTCTAAGGTTTCAACTGCCATGAACTCCTCCTTGTGGCCTTCTTGATGTGAATGATGAAAAAAGATATTCATGAAAAATGAAGCGGATTTATTGGAATATGAAATGATTCAATTGACATTGGTCAAAAAAATAGCTAGTCATAACGTGTGTAAGGAGCATTAAATGCGAAAATGACCGATTAGACTGTTTGAAAAAACTTGATGCGAAATGACAGGTCTACCCCCGTCTACATTAGCTCAAACTTTTGGGTGGAGGGGGGCAAGTGTTACGTCCATTTTTTCCAATATAAATGTTTAGTGCAAGTTCATGTAAATGAGGTTAATAAACCGCACAAGGTTATAACGCGACAGAACGGGTCACATTTACGTTGAAAAGGAATTGTGCAAGTTTTGAAATACAATATGCAAAGCCCAACAAGAACTCTCACTAAAACAACGCAAACATAAATTTCACACATAATAATCAATGCAGCTCCAAACCTAAGCAAAATCATAGCAAAAGGTAAGCACAACCCCAACAAATGCAGGCTGCACCGCCATAACTAAAGTCGGCACATGTAACAACCCTGGTTTGGATAATTTAATATTGTGAATTAAAATAAAATTGGAAATTTTAAATTGTTTATTTGGAATAAACAATGAATTTTGGAAATAAAATGAGAAATAAAGTTTGGAACTTTATTTTATTTTGTTTGGGTTAATAATGAATGGAAAATGATTTTTATTTGGAGAAAACGCAATAATTTTATTAATTATTGCTAATTACTTCTTTTAATAATTTTAAAGGAAGTATTTAATTTTTAAAGGTTGTTTATTTAAATTAAAATGTGAAATTTGGTTTAAAAATGAATTTTGGTCATAAAATTGAGTTTGAAATGGTTTATTATATTTTTCTATGCAAGAAAATAATTTTTGTAGAATTTTTGAAGTTAAAAAGTGGATTTATGCATTTATTTGTGTAAATTGGGCATTTATGTAAAATAAATGTTTTTAATAATAAAAATGTATTAAAACTAAAATTAATCTTTTTATATAGTGTAAAATATTTTATTTAATATGAATGTAAGTTTACATTAATTGTTTGGATTAAAACATGAAGAAAAATGCATTGTTTTCATATAACTTGTGCATATGTGTCCATTTATTAAGTATGCGAATTAAATTACTTAGTCTAATTAATTTATTTCTCTAATTTGGGTCCAAAAGGCCCATTAGTCAACTTAAGCAGATAATGAGAAGGAGGAAGTGAGAAAAACATTATATTATACGTTCAAAACTTACCTCATCTTCTTCGTCTAAAGCCAGTAAAAGAAAAACAACCTCTTTCTCAAAACCCAAGCTTTTAATCTTCAAATTTCTTCAAACAAGTTGCTATTTTTTTTCAAATCTAAAGAGAAATCAAAAGGTGATCCATTCCAACACACAAATATTTCTTCATAATCTGAATTTGAGAATTGAATTGTCTTTTATTTGCTTTTCCTCTTTTGCATATTCCTATTTCAAGCTTTTACAGGTTCTTGAAGGCCAAATTAGCTCAAAACTCCAATCTATCAGCTCAAAATCCAATTTTTGCACTTTAAAAACAAGGTGAGTATCAAAACTCATAAATTCGCTGAAGCCAAGCTTCAAATTGCTATAAACTATGAAAAGATTGCTTTTGTATCTTGTTTTATGCTATGTTTTGTTTGAGCTAAAACTGTTCTGCCCTCCACTTTGCATGTTATTTTCTTGCAATTCCAGCAACGAAATGCTGCTGGATTTTCTTCTAATAGTAGTTCATGTGTTGTAGTATAAGTATGCAAAATTTCATAGCAAAACTCTTTGGTTTGATACCTGAAAACTTTGCTGCAAAATTGATACGTAGCTTGGAAGTCACCTGCACATTTCTATTTTGAACTATTGCAAAATGGCCTAAGTTCATGTTTGATATATCGTAACTTTTTCTTTTCCAATCGGAATTCATTGATTCTTTTTTAATTGAAAGCTAAAGTTTTTAGTATGTGCGTATCAATTTTCATCTGAATATGAGATTGTTTGGTCCTCTGTTTCATGTCTGTAAGTTGAACCCAAGATGGTTTTCAGGCCTGGGCACGTTTTCTGAACTGTTGCAAACATGGCCTGAGTTCATGTTTGAGACATCGAAACTTTTTCATTTCCAGTCGGAGTTCATTGACTCTTTTTTCCTTTAAAAGTTGAAGTTTTGTAGTATGTGCGTAAAATTTTCATCTCAATATTTGGTCGTTTGTCCTCAGTTTCATGCCTGTAAGTTGAACCCAAGATGGTTTTCAGGCTTGGCACATTTTTTTCGAACTGTTGCAAACATGCTCTAAGTTCATGTTTGAGGCATCGTTACTTTTTTTTCCAGTCGGAATTCATTGATTCTTTTTCTATTTGAAAGCTGAAGTTTTCTAGTATGTGCATACCTATTTTCGTCTCAATATGAGGTCATTTGGTCCTCTGTATCATGCCTGTTAGTTGAACCCAAGATGGTTTTCAGGCCTGGGCACATTTGTTTTCTGAACTGTTGCAAACATGGCCTGAGTCCATGTTTGAGACAGCGTAACTTTTTCATTTCTAGTTGTAATTCATTGATTCTTTTTTTATTTGAAAGTTGAAGTTTTCTACTAGGTGCACACCAATTTACAGTTCAATCAGAGGTTGCTTGGCCACCTGTTCCATGTCTGTAAGTTAAACCCAAGAGGGTTTTCAGACCTGAGCAGAATTCAACATGGCCCGAGTCAATGTTTGAAACTTCATATCTTTACCATTTCATGTCGGAATTCAGTGGATCCTTTTCCAAGTTATAGATAAATTGTTTTACTTGGTGTTTATCAAATTTTAGACCATTCTGAGATTATTAAGCCTTTCAATTTATGTCCAAAAGTTGAACCCGGAGAAGATTTCAGACCTGGTTATTGTTTTTGGCATGTGCATTTTTGTGTTGTCTTGTTTTCTAATCCGTTTTCCAACTTCTTCATCTTGTTTTCTTGATATTTCTGAACTGTTTTGAAGGCCATGAAGCCTATTAATAAGCAAGCCACAATTTTGAATTTGTAATTCAAAATGAATCGATTTTTTAGATGTTTCCGAATGTCGATTTTGGTGTTTTTTGATTATTTTTATTTGATTTCGAGCATGGATTTTTCCAAACAATTTGGAATAACTTTTAAAATAAACGGCATTTAAAATAATTATTATATAATTTTTTTAAATTATTTTAAGCTATAAAATCTATTTATTCTCTATAATAAGGGAATTTTCAAATATTGTTTTCAAAATTGATTTCGGAAAGTGGTTTAAAAGCTTGTTTTCTCAAGTAATTTATTTTATATATAAAATACATGTTTTTGCACTATTCTAGCGAATGATAAGGAGAATTAAATGGTTTGGTAAAACACGGGGTATGGGACTGGTACGTTTATCTTATCGGTTAATTCCTGACTTGTCTGTTTGATCGTTTTGATATTCGGGTCGTGTTTACAAAAGAGATGAGGTAAGCTGAAAATAAATTGAAGTTGTTTATTTAAACAAAAAGGTGAAATTTGGTTTAAAAATAAGTTTTGGTCATAAAATGGAGTTTGAAATGGTTTATTATATTTTTCTATGCAAGAAAGTAATTTTTGTAGAATTTTGAAGTTAAAAATGTGGATTTATGCATTTATTTGTGTAAATTGGGCATTTATGTAAAATAAAGGTTTTTAATAATAAAAATGTATTAATACTAAAATTAATCTTTTTATATAGTGTAAAATATTTTATTTAATATGAATGTAAGTTTACATTAATTGTTTGGATTAAAATTTGTAGAAAAATGCATTGTTTTCATATAACTTGTGTATATGTGTCCATTTGTTAAGTATGTGAATTAAATTACTTAGCCTAATTAATTTATTTCTCTAATTTGGGTCCAAAAATCCCATTAGCCAACTTAACCAGATAATGAGGAGGAGGAAGTGAGAAAAACATTATATTGTACGTTCAAAACTTACCTCATCTTCTTCCTCTAAAGCCAGTAAAAGAAAAACCACCTCTTTCTCAAAACCCAAGCTTTTAATATTCAAATTTCTTTAAACAAGTTGCTATTTTTTATCAAATCTAAAGAGAAATCAAAAGGTGATCCATTCCAAAACACAAATATTTAATCAAAATCTGAATTTGAGAATTGAATTGTCTTATAATTGCTTTTCCTCTTTTGCATGTTCCTATTTCAAGTTTTTACAAGTTCTTGAAGGCCAAATTAGCTCTAAGCTTCAATCTTTCAGTTGAAAATCCGATTTTTGCACTTCAAAAACAAGGTGAGTATCAAAACTAACAAATGTTAGCCGAAGCCAAGCTAATTGCTATAAACTATGAAAAGTTTGATTTTGTATCTTGTTTTATGCTAAGTTTTGTTTGTGCTAAAACTGTTCTGGCCTCCACTTTGCATGTTAATTTCTTGCAATTTCGGCATCGAAATGTTGCCATATTTTCTTCTGATAGTAGTACATGTGTTGTAATATAAGTGTGCAAAATTTCGTAGCAAAACTCTTTTGTTTGATACCTAAAAACTTTGCTGCAAAATCAATGCGCAGCCTGGAAATCACCTGCACATTTGTTTTCTGAACTGTTGCAAACATGGCCTGTGTGCATGTTTGAAGCATCGTAACCTTTTCATTTTCAGTTGGAATTCATTGGTTCTTTTTTTATTTGAAAGCTGAAGTTTTCTAGTATGTGCACACCAATTTTGATTTCAATATGAGGTCGTTTGGTCCTCTCTTTCATGCCTGTAAGTTGAACCCAAGTTGGTTTTCAGGTCCGGGCACTTGTTTTCTAAACTGTTGCAAACATGGCCTGAGTCCATGTTTGAGACATCGTAACTT
The DNA here is from genome assembly GCA_030737815.1 of Allium fistulosum. NCBI lineage: Eukaryota > Viridiplantae > Streptophyta > Magnoliopsida > Asparagales > Amaryllidaceae > Allium > Allium fistulosum. Next base: position 50,409,407 of record CM060903.1, read on the forward strand.
TTCTTTTTCAGTTGGAATTCATTGATTCATTTTTTCATTTGAAAGCTGAAGTTTTCTAGTATGTGCATACCAATTTTAATCTCAATATGAGGTTGTTTGGTCCTCTGTTTCATGCCTATAAGTTGAACCCAAGATGGTTTTCTGGCCTGGGTGCACTTGTTTTCTGAACTGTTGCAAACATGGCCTGAGTACATGTTTGAGACAGCGTAGCTTTTTCATTCCAGTAGGAATTCATTGGTTCTTTTTTTATTTGAAAGCTGAAGTTTTGTTCTATGTGCATACCAATTTTCAGTTCAATCAGAGTTTGTTTGGCCATCTATTCCATGTCTGTAAGTTGAACCCGAGTGGGTTTTCAGACCTGGGAAGAATTCAACATGGCCTGAGTCCATGTTTGAAACTTCATATCTTTACCATTTAATGTCAGAATTCAGTGAATCTTTTTCCATTTCATAGATAAATAGTTCTACTTGGTGTTTACCAAATTTTAGACTATTATGAGGTCTTTAAGCCTTTCAAATTATGTCCGAAAGTTGAACCTGGAGATTTCAGACCTGGGTATTGTTTCTGGCATGTGCATTTTTGTGTTTTGTCTTGTTTTCTAATCCATTTTCCGACTTCTGCATCTTGTTTTCTTGATATTTCTGAAATGTTTTGAAGACAATGAAGCCTATGAATAGGCAAGCCACAATTTTGAATTTGTGATTCAAAATGAATTAATTTTTGAGATGTTTTCGAATGTCGGTTTTGGTGTTTTTCGATGATTTTTATTTGATTTCGAGCACGGATTTTTCCAAACAATTTTGGAATAATTTTTTAAAATAAATTGGCATTTAAAATAATTATTATACAATATTTTTAAATCATTTTAAGTTATAAAATCTATTTATTCTCTATAATAAGGGAATTTTCAAATATTGTTTCCAAAACTGATTTCGGAAAATGGTTTTAAAAGCTTGTTTTCTTAAGTAAATTGTTTTATGTATAAAATATACCGTTCAGTAAACCGTTTAGTGTGAATGTGTGGAATGGGACAAACGTTAACACTTTTCGCGTTCCTATCTGAGAGTTTGTGACACATTTGTCTTCGAGACGTATTGCCAGTACTAGACCTTCGGGTCATTGTCCTAGAGACGTTTGCCATTGCGGCCAATTTTCCATTGCAGCATATTTGCCACTGCGGCGTATTTATCCTTTAGGATCTTTGTCATTGCGACGTATTTGCCTTCGGGCGTGTTGCCTTATTTGAAAGAGTAGTACTTCGCAGGCTTCGGCCATATGCACGTGCAAATATTTTGAGATGCTTTCATTGATTATTTGAGATTTTCCAAATGTATCGCCTTTTTATTATTGGCCATTCTAGCCGTTTGAGATATTATATATATGGCGGTTACATCTTTGGAAATCGAACTCCTTGAGTTCTATATTTGAGATTTGAGTTGCATACACTGGCGTTTATATTGAGATTTGAGATTTGCCGTTATGGCGTTTATTTAGGATTTATACTCTCCACTTAGGAGATATACATGATTGCCTTATGGCATATTTTGAGGTTGTGATTTCTTTTGGAATGCTTTTGAGATTGCCGATATGGTGGGTTTGGGATCTCTTTTAAGAGTTATGATTTTCCCTAAACTATACTTGTTGATTTTGTGATATGCCTATGAGTTGAGGCTTGCTATATTTAGCATTTTGTTGAATGGTTATTTATCTCTTTTGAAACCATATACTCATGCTAAGTGACACTATATCACTAGAAGTAACCATAAGCACATTGAATTTTTCCTTTTCGCTTGAGAAGAGTACCATCATTATCCTTATGCTTCTTATTATCGTTTAGCCTAATAAACTGATTGTTTTAGCTAGACTGACCCATGTATTTTATACTCAGGTCAGACCGAGATGTTTCAGGTTAGGTACCCGTTGGACTTAGCCTTTCTGCTTGCGCTTGGATATATCTGTTATCACCTTTTTATGTAGCTTTTTATGTTGACTCTAATGTATATATTTATGACTCGTGTGTATATATTGTGGTTGTGTTACCACATATGATGTATCATTTTGTATTACTCTGGTAATGTATCTGTATATGTGTATATATATGTTTATCGGCTGTTCTATGATGTGAGTTGCATTTAGTTGTTGTATTTTGTTCCGATAGATCCATTAGCCACCTATACTTTTGTATTAAGTTTTTATTGGATATGTCAATTCACTTAAGTTAGAAAAAAAAATTAGAGCAATTATCGATGTATTCAATAGATATTTAGGACAAGGCTCTAAATGGTCGCTCCTAACCAGCTCTATTCTTCACATTAGCAGACAGTATTACCCAGTAATACTCTTTGTTAATGTGGGTCTTAGGGTGGGAGGTCACTGCTTGGTATCAAAGTTAAGTTTAGAACAAAATATGATAAACACATAACAGAAACACATATTACGGTACATGCATGTATAATACAAGTGTTACCAATCCTTTAATCATCATATCCTATACCTTATCGTGTCCTTTGAGATAGAAGTTTGGGATATGTCTAGGAATATATTTTATTCCATAGTATTCCATAATAGAATTTATAATATCTTATCTTAGGAGTAATCCTAATTATGATTATTCTATTCGAGTCCTCTTCGATACGGGTGCTTGACACTCATCCGTATTGGAGGAATTTGTTGATGCTTTTAGATATTCTTGTTTTGTTCTTCTGTGAGGATTGCGAATCCTATTGAGGGGATCCGCAATATTTGGCATGATGTATGAGGATGTTAAAAATTGTTCCTGGTAGCTTATAATTTCGTGCGAATTAGCATGTTGTCTTCTATCTAGAGTTTAGAATGATTTGAGATGGAGTGGCTTGCGTATTATCAAGCCGCAATTTGTGATTCGAAGGATCCTATATTTAGGTATCCTAATTTTGGCTGATTTGTTGTTTCTTGTTCTTCGAAATGTTAATGATGATTCTGAAGTATCTATATTCACTCTTGAGTTTCGAGATGTTAATGATATATCTCGAATTCCAATCCTTATGACTTTTTTTATTTCTATGAGTCCGTTTGGGTATGTCACCCCATTGGGAAATCGAGAATTGTATTGAGCTAATTCCTAGTTCTTAGCCTTTCGGTCATCCTTCCACGAGGATGTCCACTAAGGAAATGAGGCGATTCATTAAATTTAACTGATGTTGTCGTTCTTGACTCCTTTAAAGATATCTTCTTCGGATACTCAATTGTTGATATACTTTGTGAAATCACTTCACTCGAAGTAATGATATGTTGTTAGTGTTCTTCTTCTCAGTCGAGAAGATATCTTAACCTTACTCTTATATCTCGTTGATCTCTTTTTAATCTATTAAGTGGTGCTAGGGTCATTCCTCAACTTGACCTTACACCGATTTTCATGAGGTATGAGTTGCGGAGGATTGCGTTCCTCTTATCGCATTCCACACTCGTATGGTTCTTGTGAGTGGTTCGTTATACTGTTCAGAATAACGAACGCTCTAGTCTATTCCATTAGTCTTGTGAATCGAGTATTCTGGGAATATCTTGATGAGTTCTTCTTGTGTTTTTGATTTTGAGTATAAGTTATAATTGAGTTTTCAAATCTTTCAAATTAAAGATATGTTTTTAAGTGAAATTGGATTTTTAAGAGAAATAAAGAATATTTTGAGTATTATATATGAGGTATTTTTTAAGAAAATGATTTTTGTGTTGGGTTGCCCATCAAGTGCTTTAAGAATTCTTGTCGATACGCCCGATCAACGTTATCGATAGGAATTTCCTAAACGCTGTGATGAGCCAATCAGACGCGGTAAATTGAGTTTTAATAAGTAAAGATTGGAATAAATTAATATGGTTTGAGAATTAAATGCAGCCATTGAACCATAGTAAGTGTTAGAGGAGTGGCGAGGCAGTTTTGATTACTAGGTCAACTCTGCGGCCAATCGATGGGTTAATTAGCTATAAAACAATGGCGAGGCAATACCCTTGCAATATTCTAAAAAATTTCAAAATTTAATATGTTATTTTTAAACTTTAACCATGGGTTTATGAGAAAATTTTGTCCCAAATTATGATTGTGTTAAGAATTTGTTGGTGTGAATTTGTAAAATTCTTTTGAAAAACAAATTTGAATTAATTATCAACTTTAATTATTTTTATGTTGATAATCAAGTGGAAATTTAATTTGTATGATAAAGTGAAAATGTGAGGTTGAACTATTTTGATATATGAATAATTCATGTAGTATAATCATTTTTAAGTTGTGAGAATAATTTGAAACTTTATATATATATTCCCAAAATTTATTTTAATAAATGATCAACAATCATCTCTTGAAAATGGAAGATATTAGTTATCTCTTCCAAAATGAGTTTTCTTAGTTAATTGTTTTTTAAAATTAGATTTTTGGAAAGTAATGAATTTTTTTCTAATTAATGAATTGTTTCTTTTATAAAAATTATATAAAGTTGATCATATTATAATATGTCTTAGCTTTCTACGAAAAAAGAAGATTGACGCAGCGGATTAAACAAAACAAGATAGATCGATGAACGTAGCAATCGGTGGATTGATGAATACTGAAATGCCCAAATTCGTTGATCCGAAGATACCGAATTTTAGCTATCTACGTCACGTTGATCGACCTCGATACCGTGAAAGTAGATCTTCAATTCTTCGAGCATTGATCAAGCGCACTTGATACCGCGAATTGGCTTCACAATCGTTGAATCGAGCGTACTCGATTGAACGAAGGTGGAGATAGGAGATCACACTTGACTACCAATTGAATGAAAGCACAAAGCTAACAAAGGAAATTTCATTTCAAAATCAACAACCTTTTTACAAATGACACAACCCCTATTTATAGGAGATTACAACACATATGACTTAACAAAGTGGTACAATAAACACAACGACTTAAGAAAATGAAATACAAACAGTTCAACGACTTACGAACACACAAACGACCTAAATAACAACGCACGCGACTTAAAATTCTTCATGCGACTTAACAAACTTCACATGAGCTAAAATGAAGCACGGCAAAGAACTTCGTGCCTTAGAAATCATCAGCGACCTAACTATGTCGCTTGCGACTTAAGAAAGGTCGTACGAAAATGCTTTCACGCGACTTACCACTTCATACGAGCTAAGAGAAAGTGGCAAAGAAATCTTTGCGACCTACTGAGAATTTAGGAAGCGACTTAGTTTAGTTCGTGATTTAGGTTTAGGTCGGGGAAGGGTTTAAGTCACGGTGGCGACTTAGGTTTAGGTCGTGGATGATGGAGCTTCGCGACTTAGGCTTAGTTGTCTCGCAACTTAAGGTTTTAACTCGGTAGGTGGTAGGTCGCTTGTGAGATGAATAGTCGCGACCTATGGCTTTGGAGTTTGCGACTTTGGAATAGAGTGGGAGCCGGTGATGTGGATCCAGATCCAGCAAGGTCGTGGAGCGACCTGGGAGTGGTAACGGCCTAACGAGCTTCGGTATGTCGTTGTTTGGTGGAGATGGGTCGGCTACCGAATTGGCGTAGGTCGTGGAGCGACCTAGGAGCAATAACAACCTAGAGGTGAGGTTCTCTGCTCTAATTTTATGATACCCTGCATCATCCTCCCTGGGTACGAAAGAATTCGTCCTCGAATTCGCATTTTCTTGATCATCAGCATGATACGGAATTAAGTGTTTGACATTGAAAACATCAGAAGTATGAACCTTTTCCGGCAATCTTAATCGATACGCATTATTGTTGACCTTCTTCAAAACTTCTACTGGACCAATTTTTCGTGCTTTCAACTTGTTGTAAGTTCCCACTGGGAAACGATCCTTTGTCAATACTGCGTAAACCAAATCACCTTCTTTGAAATCTACACTTCGTTGTTTCAAATCTGCAATTCGCTTATACCTCTCATTTGACTTTTCTAATCATTCCTGCACGATTCTACGACATTCCGTCAAACCATCAACAAAATCAGCAGCTCGTTTAACTGTACCATTCGGTTGAGGTATTATCGTTAAATCCATCGGTCCTTTTGGTAAGCTTGAGTATAGAATTTGAAATGGACTGAAACCTGTACTACGATTCACCGCATGATTATGAGCAAACTCAGCTTGACACAACCTCATATCCCAGCTTTTCATATTATCCTGCACCAGACATCGCAACAAATTTCCCAATGGTCTATTCACAACTTCAGTTTGCCCATCCGTCTGAGGATGATATGCACTACTAAATTTCAGCTTCGTCCCAACCATCTTCTACAGACTCAACCAAAAGTGACTCAAAAATCGAGTATCTCGGTCAGAAACAATAGATTCAGGTAACCCATGTAAACGATGTATTTCTTTAAAGAATAACTGAGCAACACGGACTGCATCAGCGGTCTTTTTACAGGCTATAAAATGTGCAATTTTTGAGAACCTGTCCACTACAACGTATATTGAATCATTTCCCCATTGAGTTCTAGGCAATCCCAAAACAAAATCCATGCTGATATCAACCCATGGTCTAGTATGCACGGGTAATGGCATATACAATCCCGCATTCGTCGATGTCCCTTTGGAAACTTGACAAACATGACATCTCTCCACAAATCTTTCTACCTCTTTCCTCATGGACGGCCAAAAATAAGATTGAGAAATCAACTGCAATGTACGATCTCTACCCACATGTCCTTCCACATGCAGCTCCTTCACTATCTTCATTCGCAAGCTACAATCTGGTATGCACAATTGATTCCCCTTGAACAAGAATCCATCTACCATCACAAACTCGTCAGTACTCCCGTCTTTGACTTTCTCAACAAGCTTCGCAAAATAAGGATCTTCTTTAAACAATTCTGGCAATAGTTCAAATCCTGTCACTTCAACCTTCATCGTTGTCAACAAATGATTCCTCCTACTCAAAGCATCAGCCACACGATTCGTCACTCCTGACTTATGTTTGACAACAAAAGTAAACTGCTGCAAATATGCAATCCATGATGCATGTCTTGCTGAAATCTTGTCTTGCCCTTGTAAATGCTTCAACGCCTCATGATCAGTGTAAAGAACAAATCTTTCTGAAATAGATAGTGTCTCCAGTGTTTAACGGCTTGCACAACAGCATAAAATTCCACATCATATGTACTATATCTCATCTTTGCTCCCGATAGCTTCTCACTAAAATATGCAATAGGACGTCCCCTCTGACTTAACACTCCTCCAATCCCAACCTTGGATGCATCAGTATGTATTTCAAATACTAATTGAAAATCTGGTAGTACTAGAATTGGTGCAGACGTCAAGAGTTCTTTGATTCGCTCAAAAGCAACCCCTGCTTCCTCTGTCCATGCAAACTGTTTACCCTTCATACAATCTATAACAGGTGCCATCACACTACTAAAGTGTGGAATAAACCTTCTATAAAATGAAGCCAACCCGTGAAAACTCCGAACCTCCGTTATCGTCTTGGGTTGCGGCTAATCTCTGATAGCTTCAATTTTACTTTGGTCCACCTGTATTCCTTTTCCCGATACAACATACCCAAGAAATAAAACACTATGCGTCATGAACACGCATTTCTTCGTTGCAGCATAAAACTGTTCTTGTCGCAGTACCATCAACACTTCTCTCAGATGTTGCAAGTGTTCCTCTACGCTTCCACTGTATATCAGAATATCATCAAAATACACCACTACAAACTTCCCAATGAATGGTCTAAAAATCTGATTCATCACCCGCATAAATGTACTCGGTGCATTCGAAAGACCAAACGGCATGACCAGCCATTCATACAATCCTTCCCTCGTCTTGAATGCCGTCTTCCATTCATCTCCTGGTCTGATTCGAATTTGATGATAACCGCTCTTCAAATCAATCTTCGAAAATATAGTAGCTCCGCTTAATTGATCCAACAAATCATCAAGCCTCGGCATCGGAAATCTATATCTCACTGTAATCTTGTTTAGCGCTCGACTATCGGTGCACATCCTCCATGAACCATCCTTCTTCGGTACGAGTAATGCTGGTACAGCACACGGACTCAAACTCTCCTGTATTCGTCCCTGTTCAAGCAATTCCTCTACCTGCCTACGCAACTCTTCATGTTCTTTCGGACTCATTCTATAGTGTGGTTTATGTGGCAACACAGCACCTGGAACAAGATCTATCTGGTGTTGTATATCCCGCAACGGTGGTAACTCCACTGGTAGCTCTTCAGGAAATACATCGCCAAATTCTTCCAGTACTGGTTTTACTTCTTCAGGTATCTCCACCACTTCATGACTCTCTCGTCCAATCAACAAGAATACTTTGGGCTCCTCTTCAACCTCCTTAACAAACTCCTTCAAGGATAATAAAGTTTTCAGCTCTTCAATCTCCTCCAATTTGTTTTCTTCCTGTTGTCGCTTCTTTGGAATTAGAGTAATCTTCGTGCCTTCAAACATGAAACTGTAACTGTTGGTACGTCCATCATGTTGCACAGCCCTATCATACTGCCACGGTCTCCCCAGCAACAAATGACAGACATCCATATCTACCACATCACACCAAATTTCATCTTTATATTTCTTCCCAATCGAAAAATTAACTCGAGCTCTTCGTCCAACTTTCATCTCCCCGCCTTTCCTCAACCAAGCCAACTTATACGGTTTCAGATGTTTCTCAGTCTTCAATGCCAACTTCCTCACAGTCTCTGAAGAAATTATATTATCACAGCTTCCAGCATCGATAACAAATTTGCAGACTTTTCCCAGAATAGTACATGTCGACTGAAAAATATTGCTCCTCAACCAACTACAATCCTCATCTTGCTTGGGTGTCAAACAAGACCTCCTCATCATCAGATTACAACCTTCGTCTCCTGACACTTCTTCTTCCTCCTCATCAGGTGGTGAATTGGAACATTCAGCTTCTTCATCTTCATCCTCAACCTCCGCTATCATAGCTCGCTTCTTCGGCTTTGGACATTCATTACTTCTATGGCCCACTTCTTGGCAATTATAGCACTTGAAACCGTTATTGACTTTCGCCTTCGCACTCTCATTCACAACTGGTTTTGCAATAGCTTTTGTAACATTGGAACTTCCACTAACACCCTTTGCTTGATTGTTGGAATTCGTAAACACACCACCACCTCGTCTTCCCTGCTTCTCCAAAGCCAACGCCTTCTGGTGTGCTTCCGCTACAGATCTAGGATCAAAAATGTTAACCATATCTTGAATCTGCATTCGTAACCCTCCAACAAATCTGGCTGTCAACTGTTCTTCCGTTTCCATGATATCGTTCCTTGCAATCAGTTGATAGAATTCATCAGCATAGTCATTCACAGTCTTTGTTCCTTGTCTCAAGTTTTGCAACCTCTGATACATAAGCGATTGATAATTATAAGGTAAGAATGTAGCTTTCATCAATTTGTTCATCTTTTCCCATGATTCAACCTTTGACTTCCCCATCCGTTCACGTGTAAGTTTGGTTTGCTACCACCATGCCAAAGCTCTACCCCTCAACCTTGTAGCAACCAACTTCACTCTACGATGTTCGGGAACCTCTTTGAAGTCAAAAATCTCCTCTACATTAGACAACCAGTCCAAAAACTCTTCAGCTTGCATACCTCCTTTGAATTCTGAAATTTCAGTTTTCATTCCCGACTCCCATTTTTGATCATACTCTGAATGATATCTTACTTGGTTTCGATTTCGACTATGAACACTACCAACATCAAAATCCTCATCAAAATCTGAAGCATATCGATGTCGATCATGACCACCATCTCTACCACCACCATTTCTTCTATCTACATCCCTTCGATCACAATCATTCACATTTCTATCACGTCTTTGATCATCAACATTTCTATAACTATCTCGACCCACACTTCTATGGTCACTATCAACACTTCGCTCTCGATTGGAATGTGGTGAAACTCTACTTCCCCCATGGTTAGATTCAGGTGAAACTCTTCTTCTACTTTGACTCATTTCAAGCATCATTCTCTCTAATCGACTAATCCCCTCATTCAACTTCTCATTGAAATTCTCGTTGATTCGTTGCTCCATTTCATCGGCCTCTTCTCTTCCGTACAAAGCATTAATATTGCGATGACGTTGAGCTCGTCTCGGCGGCATGATCACTCTTTAACAAACTCCAACAAAACTTCACTTCGATCAAACGAACAAATCTCTTCAAAATCTCGAGAACCAAATTCTCCAAATGATGTAAATCTTGCACAAACTCCAAAATCTATGCAAACTCCTTGCGCTCTAGCTCTGATACCAAACTGACGCAGTGGATTAAACAAAACAAGATAGATCGATGAACGTAGCAATCGGTGGATTGATGAATACTGAAATGCCCAAATTCGTTGATCCGAAGATACCGAATCTTAACTATCTACGTCACGTTGATCGACCTCGATACCATGAAAGTAGATCTTCAATTCTTCGAGCGTTGATCAAGCGCACTTGATACCGCGAATTGGCTTCACAATCGTTGAATCGAGTGCACTCGATTGAACGAAGGTGGAGATAGGAGATCACACTCGACTACCAATTGAATGAAAGCACAAAGCTAACAAAGGAAATTTCATTTCAAAATCAACAACCTTTTTACAAATGACACAACCCCTATTTATAGGAGATTACAACACATATGACTTAACAAAGTGGTACAACAAACACAGCGACTTAAGAAAATGAAATACAAACAGCTCAACGACTTACAAACACACAAACGACCTAAATAACAACGCACGCGACTTAAAATTCTTCACGCGACTTAACAAACTTCACATGAGCTAAAATGAAGCACGGCAAAGAAACTTCGCGCCTTAGAAATCATCAGCGACCTAACTATGTCGCTCGCGACTTAAGAAAGGTCGTACGAAAATGCTTTCACGTGACTTACCACTTCACACGAGCTAAGAGAAAGTGGCAAAGAAATCTTTGCGACCTACTGAGAATTTGGGAAGCGACTTAGTTTAGTTCGTGATTTAGGTTTAGGTCGGGGAAGGGTTTAAGTCGCGGTGGCGACTTAGGTTTAGGTCGTGGATGATGGAGCTTCGCGACTTAGGCTTAGTTGTCTCACGACTTAGGGTTTTAACTCGGTCGGTGGTAGGTCGCTTGCGAGATGAATAGTCGCGACCTATGGCTTTGGAGTTTGCGACTTTGGAATAGAGTGGGAGCCGGTGATGTGGATCCAGATCCAGCAAGGTCGTGGAGCGACCTAGGAGTGGTAACGGCCTAATGAGCTTCGGTATGTCGTTGTTTGGTGGAGATGGGTCGGCTACCGAATTGGCGTAAGTCGTGGAGCGACCTAGGAGCAGTAACGACCTAGAGGTGAGGTTCTCTGCTCTAATTTTATGATACCCTACATCAAAGATCATTTAATAAATGATTTACAAAATGCTTGTTTGAAAATATAATTTGAAATTAAAATGGTTTGGGAAAATTTCAAGTTTAATTTGACTTGAAAGATGAAATTTGGTTGAAAAAATGTTGTGCTAAAACAACAATAACTTGAGATTTATAACTCCAAATGAGTTCAGACTTTTTGCAAATGGAAGAGCCTTTAGAAAGCTGTAAATTTTCTTTTACTACTTTAGAAAATTTTGCATTTTTCATAGTTTAAAATGGGTTTGAAAGTAGATGGTCATTTCTGTCCTATAAGAGATTTTCTAAAGTGTAATTTGAAAATAAATTTAGCATAACTTTCAAACCTTGAATTCGAATTTTATGATCTTTATATCGTTGGAAAGCTTAGACTTAGTAGAACAACTTTCATTTTATAAATATTTTCAGAATTTGAGTTTTGCCGGGTTAAATTTAATATCTTTACAGAAGGTTTGTAATTGAAGTAACTTGTTTTCTTAATAGTTAAGTGCACTCTACCTATTTTGTGACTAAAATTTGGTTGATGTTTTGTATGAAAGTATATATTTCAAACTGAAAAATGTTGTGGCAGAATCTACGAGTAAAATATTTTATTCACTTTAAATAAAGAGTTTAGAGAATAAATTTGATTTTTGTAAGAAGTCTTGAAAATTTTCAGAATATTGAAGTTTGAGAATTTGAGTATGAAAAAATTGGGTTTTTGAAACCATAAAAATATTTGTTTTGTAAAATAGGAGTATAAAAATTCATTCCTCGAGTTTGTTTTGTCTTTGAGCCACTATCTAACATCGTGCATTATGCGGTCATTTGAGTCTGGTGGCCTTTGAAGAAACCACCTCTCATCGAATTCTCTTACTTCTCTTATTGTCAACCCAATGTTGGTGTGGTTCTTTCTGTAATGATACATGGAAAGTCATGTCGATAATCATCTTAGTGATTGGAGTTCGGGATAAAAGTTGAGCTAAATCCCGACTCAATTCGAGAAATTTCTAAGAAATCAATCTCACTTGATTGATCCTTTGGGTAGCATTCTGTTGTGTTCTTGTTTCAAAGGTGAGAAGCCTTCAAAATCATGAGGTATTGCTCATACAAATTCTATAGTCCGCTAATCTCGACGAATATATTCGGGATATTATAGAATTTATCGAGCAATTTTATCTTGGTCTTCTATCAATTTGAGTTGACAGGAAAATTATTAAAATCGAGCTTGTCTATCTTTCTTTTGATTGATGGAATAAATGAGTTAAATATAAACTCTTCTCTAGAAATTACGAGGATGCAATTTTGTTAAGGAGGGAGTCTGTAACAACCCTGGTTTTGGAGATTACCTATAAATATTAAATTATAATGGTAGTTATAATTTAATATTGTGAATTAAAATAAAATTGGAAATTTTAAATTGTTTATTTGGAATAAACAATGAACTCTGGAAATAAAATGAGAAAATAAAGTTTGGAACTTTATTTTTTTGTTGGGGTTAATAATGAAGGGAAACTGGTTTTTATTTGGAGAAAATGCAATAATTTTATTAATTATTGCCAATTACTTCTTTTAATAATTTTAAAAGTTGTTTATTTAAATAAAAAGGTGAAATTTTGTTTAAAAATTAGTTTTGTTCATAAAATTGAGTTTGAAATGGTTTATCATATTTTTCTATCCAAGAAAGTAATTTTTGTAGAATTTTGGAAGTTAAAAATGTGGATTTATGCATTTATTTGTGTAAATTGGGCATTTATGTAAAATAAAGGTTTTTAATAATAAAAATGTATTAAAACTAAAATTAATCTTTTTATATAGTGTAAAATATTTAATTTAATATGAATGTAAGTTTACATTAATTGTTTGGATTAAAATTTGAAGAAAAATGCATTGTTTTCATATAACTTGTGTATATGTGTCCATTTGTTAAGTATGTGAATTAAATTACTTAGCCTAATTAATTTATTTCTATAATTTGGGTCCAAAAAGCCCATTAGTCAACTTAACCAGATAATGAAAAGGAGGAAGTGAGAAAAACATTATATTGTACGTTCAAAACTTACCTCATCTTCTTCCTCTAAAGCCAGTAAAAGAAAAACAACCTTTTTCTCAAAACCCAAGCTTTTAATCTTCAAATTTCTTCAAACAAGTTGCTATTTTTTATCAAATCTAAAGAGAAATCAAAAGGTGATCCATTCCAAAACACAAATATTTCTTCATAATCTGAATTTGATAATTGAATTGTCTTTTATTTGCTTTTCCTCTTTTGCATATTCCTATTTCAAGCTTTTACAGTTTCTTGAAGGCCAAATTAGCTCAAAACTCCAATCTATCGGCTCAAAATCTGATTTTTGCACTTCAAAAACAAGGTGAGTATAAAAACTCATAAATTCTAGCTGAAGCCAAGCTTCAAATTGCTATAAACTATGAAAAGTTTGCTTTTGTATCTTGTTTTATGCTAAGTTTTGTTTATGATATAACTGTTCTGCCCTCCACTTTGCATGTTATTTTCTTGCAATTCCAGCAACGAAATGCAGTCGGATTTTCTTCTAATAGTAGTTCATGTGTTGTAGTGTAAGTATGCAAAATTTCATAGCAAAACTCTTTTGTTTGATACCTGAAAACTTCACTGCAAAATCGATACGCAGCCTGGAAATCACCTGCACATTTCTGTTTTGAACTGTTGCAAACATGGCCTGAGTTCATGTTTGAGACATCGTAACTTTTTCTTTTCCAGTCGGTATTCATTGGTTCTTTTTTATTTGAAAGCTAAAGTTTTCTAGTATGTGCATATCAATTTTCATCTGAATATGAGATTGTTTGGTCCTCTGTTTCATGCCTGTAAGTTGAACCCAAGATGGTTTCCAAGCCTGAGCACGTTTTCTGAATTGTTGTAAACATGGCCCGAGTTCATGTTTGAGACATCGAAACTTTTTCATTTCCAGTCGGAGTTCATTGACTCTATTTTCCTTTAAAAGCTAAAGTTTTCTAGTATGTGCATAAAATTTTCATCTCAATATTCGGTCGTTTGTCCTTTGTTTCATGCCTGTAAGTTGAACCCAAGATGGTTTTCAAGCTTGGCACGTTTTTTCCGAACTATTGCAAACATGCTCTGAGTTCATGTTTGAGACATCGTTACTTTTTTTTCCAGTCGGAATTCATTGATTCTTTTTCTATTTGAAAGCTGAAGTTATCTAGTTTGTGCATACCTATTTTCATTTGAATATGAGTTCATTTGGTCCTCTGTATCATGCCTGTAAGTTGAACCCAAGATGGTTTTTAGGCCTGGGCACATTTGTTTTCTGAACTGTTGCAAACATGGCCTGAGTCCATGTTTGAGACAGCGTAACTTTTTCATTTCTAGTCGTAATTCATTGATTCTTTTTTTATTTGAAAGTTGAAGTTTTCTACTAGGTGCACACCAATTTACAGTTCAATCAGAGGTTGTTTGTTCACCTATTCCATGTTTTTAAGTTGAACCCGAGAGGGTTTTCAGACCTGAGCAGAATTCAACATGGCCCGAGTCAATGTTTGAAACTTCATATCTTTACCATTTCATGTCGGAATTCGGTGGATCCTTTTCCAGTTCATAGATAAATTGTTTTACTTGGTGTTTATCAAGATTTAGACCATTCCGAGGTTACTAAGCCTTTCAATTTATGTCCGAAAGTTGAACCCGGAGAAGATTTCAAACCTGGTTATTGTTTTTGGCATGTGCATTTTTGTGTTCTGTCTAGTTTTCTAATCCGTTTTCCAACTTCTGCATCTTGTTTTCTTGATATTTGAACTGTTTTGAAGGCCATGAAGCCTATTAATAGGCAAGCCACAATTTTGAATTTGTGATTCAAAATGAATCGATTTTTGAGATGTTTTCGAATGTCGATTTTAGTATTTTTCGATTATTTTTCTTTGATTTCGAGCACGGATTTTTCTAAACAATTTTGGAATAACTTTTAAAATAAATTGGCATTTAAAATAATTATTATATAATTTTTTTAAATTATTTTAAGCTATAAAATCTATTTATTCTCTATAATAAGGGAATTTTCAATTTTTTTTTTCAAAATTGATTTCGGAAAGTGGTTTAAAAGCTTGTTTTCTGAAGTAAATTATTTTATATATAAAATACATGTTTTTGCACTATTCGAGCGAATGAGAAGGAGAATTAAACGGTTTGGTAAAACACGTGGTATGAGACATGTGTGTTTATCTTATCAGTTGATTCCTGACTTGTCTGTTTGATCGTTTTGATATTCGGGTCGTGTTTAAAGATGAGATGAGGTAAACATTTTACTGCTTTCTAGTGTCACATTTACTAGCGGTTAGTAAACTGTTTAGTGCGAACGTGTGATATGGGATGCAGTTAACACTTTTCGGGTTCCTATCTAAGAGTTTGTAACACATTTGTCTTCCGAGACGTATTGCTTGTACTGGACCTTCGGGTCATTGTCCTAGAGACGTTTGCCATTGCGGCATATATGCCATTGCGGCGTATTTGCCATTCGGATGTTTCTCATTGCGATGTATTTGCCTTCGGGCGTAGCGCCTTATTTGAGAAAGCAGTACTTGGCAGGTTTCGGCCATATGCACGTGCAAATATTTTGAGATGATTGCATTGATTATTTGAGATTTTCCAAGTTTATCGCCTTTTTATTATTGGCCATTCGAGTCATTTGAGATATTATATATATGCTGATTACATCTTTGGAAATTGAACTTCTTAAGTTCTATATTTGAGATTTATGTTGCCTACACTGGCGTTTATATTGAGATTTGAGATTTGCTGTTATGGCGTTTATTTGGGATTTATACTCTCCACTTAAGAGATATACATGATTGCCTTATGGCGTATTTTGAGGTTGTGATTTCTTTTGGAATGCTTTTGAGATTGCCGAAATGGCGGGTTTGGGATCTCTTTTTGGGAGTTATGATTTTCTCTAAACCATACTTGTTGATTTTGTGATATGCCAATAATAGGAGGCTTGCTACATTTAGTGTTTTGTTGAATGTTGATTTATCTCTTTTGAGACCATATACTCATGCTAAGTGACATTATATCACTAGAAGTAACCATAAGCACATTGAATTGTTCCTTTTCGCTTGAGAAGAGTATCACCATTATCCTTATGCTTCATATTATCGTTTAGCCAAATAAATGGATTGCTTTGGCTAGACTGAACCGTGTATTTTATACTTGGATTAGATTGAGATTTTTCAGGTTAGGTACCCGTTGGACTTAGCCTTTCTGCTTCCGCTTGGATATATCTGTTATCATCTTTTGTGTAGCTTTTTATGTTGACTCTGATGTATATATTTATGACTCGTGTGTATAGATTGTGATCGCCTTACCACATATGATGTATCATTTTGTATTACTCTGGTGTTTATCTGTATATGTGTGTGTGTGTGTATATATATGTTTATCTGTTGTTTTGTGATGTGAGTTGCATTTAGTTGTTGTATTTTTTCCTGATAGATCCGTTAGCCACCTATAGTTTTGTATTAAGTATTTATTGGATATGTCGATCCACTTGAGTTAGAAAAAAAAATTAGAGCAATTGTCAACATATTCAATAGATATTTAAGACAAGGCTATATATGATCGCTCCTAACCAGCCCTATTCTCCGCATTAGCAAACAGTATTACCCAGTAATACTCTTTGTTAATGTGGGTCTCGGGGTGGGGTGTCACAGCACAGTTCGACATACGCAAGCTATATCGCCATAGCTAGAGTCTACCAAGATCAATGTTAACAGGCTATGCCACATGATTGAAGTAAGCAAAGCCCATTGCAAACAATCTGCACTGCCATGGTTGATGGTCTACTCAGTCCATACGAGCAAGTTGAGTCGCCATGCCTAAAAGTGCTGCCATAATCATTAGCAACGTTTCGTAGAACGCTGCCTAATGTCATGCTGCAAAAGAGTCAGTTAATTCCGCAGCATTTTTGAAATGTTGCTTAATAAATTGCTATCGAAGCTTTTAAAAAAAGCTGCAGTAAATTAATTTTGCAGCCTTAATTAAACGCTGCAAATTCTTTTAGCAACGCAATCTAACAACAGGACCAGGTGAATCAGTAATACAGCAGCAGTTTTGAAATGCTACAAAAATAAGTTCTGCAGCTTTTTTGAAATACCGCGGCATATCAACGTTTTTGCTACATTTGACAACTACTACAACAGACTCAATTTATAAAACACTAATAGATACAGTTTGACATTATAAATAATTATAAGGATTAAATATAATCAAAGACATAATCAAAGCTATATTAATTTCATACTAGTCATATATAACGTTTCATGAACAGTGTTTTAAGCATAAATGTTAGCGACATAGAATCTTACAATAAGAGCTTGCTAAAAGAGAAAATATAAATCGTGGAAAGTCCAAACCCATCTCCTTCAAAAGTCCAATATGTCTATAAGAAGAAAAATGCAATTAGAGATTAGCGGTAAAAGAGAACAAGTATTCCCATATAACTAAACTACTAGTGAGTAGCCCGTGCTACGCACACGGACTTTGTTATACTCTGTAAAGTTTAATCAGAATACGTGGAAGACGATGTTAGAGCAGAAGAGTGACCATATCGTTCGTATGCATATTGATGCACAGTGTACAACATAAACATATGTCAGTACGGACATTGCATGCAATTAAAGCGGTAGTGCAACTGAGCATGACAAACGAAAATAGTAGTTCAAAGCTGGAGTTGCGATTTAAAAAAGCTGAACTTATATATGGTGGACGAAAGAAAAATAATTCAATCATCATACGTCATGACGTACAGTGTTGTAAAAAATTGCAAAATGAGGTAGTAGAAAAGAAAAGGAAGACGTGAGAAAATTAGTAGATGCAGACATAAAAACGTACATGTACCACAAACATGAAATTTTAAATGGCTACAAATTAATTTTTCTACTTCTTCTTCTGAATCTTGATCCCAGGAGCTACTGCAGCATGTTGATCTACATCACCATCCTGCGGATAAGGGAAATAAGATATGGTTTAAGTTCGTCAGTAAGAAACATGTTGAAGTAATAATAGTTTTCAATATCAAGTTAAGACACGTAGAGACATGATAGGTTTGAAAGGTATAACGATTCAAAGTATAGGTATCCATAAGTACAACAATCAGGTAGGATTTGGTAGGGACAAAGTCAGGTATTGTTATTCGGTAAAACAACATAGCAGAGGATGTACAGTGCAACGTCAGGCGTGACATATAATAGATGTTAACTAATTAATGGGAGTAGTAAATATATAGTAAAAAGTGAAAAAATATGTACCATAATCGCATTTCCTCTTCTTAGTGTCTTTCTAGGGAGTGGTGGATCAAAAGCCCGTACTACCGGATTGTTCACGGTAACGTCGTCCTACCAAACAGAACAATCTGTGATTTATATCCAACCAATTGAATATGGACAGAAGAGCATCCAAGACTGTAAATCAAACCTGAGCAATCTGTTTCTTTCCTTTGATGTCTGTTCCAGACTGTATGTTATGCTTATCCGTATTTGATGTACAAACTAAGTTAGAACTTTGATCGCTAGGTGAAGTTAACTGTAAATTTCAAAAAATGTAAAAGAACAGAATACGCGAGTAAGAGTGAAGAGGTAAGTACATAAATTATAACTTAATAGGAAATCGAGTTTGAGAATGTACCGTCTCAATCACTGTGACGTTTTTTGTGATTTTTCTAGTCGTGAGGTAAGCATCCGGATTATTCATCTCATAATCACTCGGTCTAAATTCAAATATCACTTTGGAACTCGCGAGGTGGTGGAAAATTTTGTCAATTTTTTATACCCCATTTTCCTGTAGCATGTAATAGTTGTTGAAACTTGGAATGAAAATGGACTGTACATAAATTTGAAAAAGTGTTGTGTAAAGAGCAAGTCTTGAAGAAACATTTTTTATATGAATTAACACCAAAAAACACGTATGTACAGAGCAGCTTCTACAAGTATTTATTTGAACTATCAGTTTGCAGAAAGGGATGAGCAAACTTGAAACATAGGAAGAGAATACACAGTAAGTAGAATTGTTTGAACAGTATACAATTTTTCAACAGTTGGAAGGGCATAAGTAAAATGACACTGTTGGAGGAATAGAGCATTGAAACATATGTTCAAGCTAGTTCGGACATGAACTCAGTAATCCATTTGAATACAAATTGTGAACACACAGGTAGAAAAAGGTTGTAATCTTTTTGAAAACATAGTAGGGAAAGTTGATTTGAGGACGGAAGAGTGACCATATCTTTCATATACATACTAATGCATAACGTACAACTAATACATATGTAAGCACATGGTATGTAGTTAAAGCAGTAGTATATATGCGCAGAACAAACATAAGTAAGCACTATAATAGAAAGTTTGAGTTGCAATTAAAAACATGCACATACGTATTGTAGGTGTAAGCAAACTGGTACAGTCATCATACGTCATGACACATTTAAAAAAAAAAGATGAAAAAGAGTTAACGATTAAAAAAAATATGACATAGACAACATACAGAAAATTGGTAGCTAAAAACGAAATTATAGCGGAAACATGAGACCTTAAGCTTCCAGAAATTAATTTCTTTGCCTCTTCTCCTGAATCTTGATTCCAAGTGCTGCTGTGGCCTGTTGTTCTGTATCACCATCCTAAGGATAAAGAATATATGTACATGTATTGAAATATTTATCAGTGAAGACTGGTAAATTGCATCTGTCGATATACTTATAATGCTGTTAAAGGAAAAGTGGATTTATATTGAAGTTTCAATGAGAAAGTACCGTTAACATTTTTACAGTGTTGTTATCTATGTCGTATAACCATAATGAAATTAGCAGAAAAGGCACCGAGGTGGAACTACTAAAGGGTGGCGCAGTCAACTTGTGATTGTGTTCCATAATATAGCTGGTAAGAATTTGTCATCTGCAACCGTCGTCGATGAAAGGGAGAGTCCTATGGATTTATGATTGTTCATAAAAGTAGTATTTTCAACCATTAACTGGTAAGGAAAACCCACGACGAAGGTAACAAAAAAAGCATTATATATTTAATTTTTTGGTCGATTAATCCTATTTAAAACCATTTTTTAAAACATCTTAATCGTTTCATCGATGGTCAAGACAGAGAAACTAAGAGAGTTTGTCAGCAGGAAACAGTAGTTGAATTTAAGTGGTACCTCAAATGGATTGAACAAAGCTGCACACAGTTAGTATACAATCTTCTACACTTCAAGACTGGAAAAAGAGTACGACAATAGTATATTCAGTAGGCTGCAAATAGAGAAGTTGACATCGAAAAATCAATAATTTAAAACAATATATATAATCATTACGCCAATCAGACAAAGCATCCATGGAGTCAATTGCCTAACAGTTTGACAAATAAAGGGAAAAAAGGCTTGCTGAGCAAAAAATCATGAATAATAAGCTAAGATGTACCAAGAGTGTTAAAATTAGAAGCAACATAAAATGACTAAGATTTATGTATGCTAAAGGTATACTATTATTATTTTAAATAGTATGCATCGTAGCACAGTGCATATTCTTACACACGACCAATGTCGTTGAGTGAAATAAATACATTGTCAGAATTTATATATCAACTTTTACTAAAAAAATTAATCTATAATAGATACATATGTAGCGAGGATGTTAAAAATGTAAGTTCATGGAAAAAAATTAACTTCAGAATGATAGTTCAAAAGTATCTTGATGTTGTTAGCTGTTAAAAGACATTCACAAATACACAAATAAAAATGAAATGAAACTAAGCAATCAGTTGTTTTTGTCAGCCTCCGTTTGAGGATGTTAAAATAAAAAATACAATGGGGGCAAGAGCTGTGACCAATAAATCAGAGAAATAAGCAAAATCATGGGAAGTACTGCAGCATAAAAGTAATTTCAAAAAATTAGAATATGAAGGAAATATATAAAAAATGAGAACAAAGTATTTTGTTAAAGGTAAAAGTCGAAAAAACTAAAGTAAAAAATGACCTTGGTAACGAATAGCAGGCAATCTTAACTAAGTTTGGCAAAATTGAAATGTATTATATTTCATAGAATCTCTTTCATATGACGATGCAGAAGGTAAAAAAAGATGAACACTATCTGTTAATTGTAATAAGTCCATGAACCAATTTGGGATCAAGTTGAACATCAGCATTCCTAAAAATTCTTATAAGTAAGTTTTTTTTGTATCTTACAATATTTCTAGAATGTAAGAAGTAGGCAATACAGTGACATGCTTTGGTATATATCATACGAAAGTAAAACATAATGGCATACATATGTAGTTTCAGTAAAGCAAAACACATCAAGAAAAACAAATTTGGTAAGTACAGAGGAACTCAATACACAAACAGTCAAACTTAGCTTTCATATATATGTACATCGTATCAACCAATAAAGAATATAATGTGCCAGATTGTTTTAGTTTATTTCAGTGTGTCACAGTTATTAGTATAGCTTTGGAATGAACATAACAACAACAAAATTGATTGGACTATGAACCTGAAAGGGAATTTACCAACTTATACCCAAAAGAACATATAAATTGAAGATGTGAATTGAGCAAATACAGGAGGTTCGAAGTTCCCACATACCGCAGCAGCGATAAGGCGGAGCAACGGTCGTCGAAAATCATATCAACGTGTTACAGTTAACAGTATAGCTTGGGAACGAAGATAAGAACAACAAAATTGGCCGGACTATGAACTCGAAAGTGCATTTACCAACTTACAAAAGTGCAGTAGATCATAAATTGTTTGACCGTCCGCTGTCAGTAGTCGACCATCAAAATTAATCACCGACGGTAGTAAAGTTTTCAAATTTCGATTCAAAAGTAAATTTAGTTGTTGAGAATGGAATTCAATTAAAATTTGGGGAAGCAATTGGGAATTATGGTTCATTGTAAGAAGGTTAGCGGTGTGGTGCAGTTGTTTTTACGCTAAAGAAAAGAAACCGAACGGAACGGTGTTTGCGCAATTTGAAATGAGAAGAGGACGGTGATCCACGAAAGCAATTTTGAGATAAACGTGCTTTAGCAGTTTGGGGAAGTTTAAAAATACACGGAAGTGGATAAGGATGGGTTATTTTGAAATGAGGAAAATACAGTAGTCCACTCAGTTTGGGGAAGTTCCTGCTTTAATATAAAGTAATAGATTTGTGTTAATAGCATACAGCTTAATATTACATGCCAGGCAAAACTGGGAAGTATCTTGGCAGCTTTGATATTATAAAAAGTAACATTGATTACTTGGGCAGAAGTCTATGAGAAATAATTAAGAGCTTATTATACATTCTGGCCCACTGGTTCTTCCCAAGACCAACTAACATAGTGGCATTCTAAAATGAAAAAAAATGCATTAATGGATGATATCAACTTTCTTTAAGCCGGTACATTTCCCTACAAATTTTATTATTGACAAAAAATTTGTAACAGTCGTGAACATATGGAATGGCTTGGAAAATTTAGATGTATAGTGAATTAGCGCAAAGCAAAATTTTGCCGAAGTTATGGGATATTTAGTTCCCAAATAGAAAATGCTTTTGTGTGTGTGCTCAACAATAAGGCATCTCTGGTAAATATATTGAATTCTTGTATCTACTAAATAATAAATATAATATGATGCCAACTTGTAAAACATCCTACCTGACCAAACTTAATATAAGTTGCACCTATTCTCTCAAACAATCTTCGCATGTATACATGAGAAAGTAATCCAAGTTGTAGTTGAGTGGGGAAACTAACGGAATCATTTGTTGTCTGCTCAAAAATTAGAGTTTCTTATTGCTATTCTAACTCATATATGTAAATATAAATATGATAGAAAACTTAAAATATAAACAAAAAAACTGGAAAACTTTGAGTTACAGTTTCATGTAGCTGAAGTTTAAAAATTCATACATGAAAAATTACTAAAGAAATGTTCCATGAAATTCTGTTCTTCTGTGCTTTTCCAATTGTATTCTTTATTTTTTAACTCACTAGCTTCTTGGTTATGCTTGCAATTATATTTAGCCTTGTACATAGCTGAAACTGACTTTGCTACCACTATTGTCTAATTCTTTTACTAATTGAGATTGTGGTAGTTATGTAAAATACAATGCTGTAAAATGAGGACAACCACTGGAAATAAATAGTAGTTTTTTCTTGGAAAAATGAGTGACTAAACTAACATATGATTATATCTAATGTAGCTAATTGAGAGGAGTAAAATGTCAAAACGGTGTTGAGAGATTTTAGAAAAGATAACAAAAAGGTACAACAAGTATTATCTATTTATGCTTAACGACAGAAGGAAGATACTGTCATGGGCATATAACATATGAGTTATTGAATACTTCTTTTTATAAATACTAAGTATATTCTTAAGTGTGGCAGCCAAAACATACTGATATTTGCAATACAAAGATAATAGATATATGAAAACACAATTATTTAATGAATTGGATAACTTGCCTCGGCTCCATAGAACTTGGGGTAGAATCGAGACTTGGAGATGGACAGTTTGCTTTCCAAGATAAAAGATATAGCAGCACTAAGGTTCTTGTTAGCGTCAAGAGTCAAACCTCCAACCGAAACAAGTTATTCTGTTCCCCCAAATGACATAGCCACTAATCCTCTGAGCACTAGCTATCATTGCATACTGTCATGTAACAAATAATTTTAATATTAACTTTGTGAAAAATTTCACCACTAATATAGTTCCATATCATTCTTTAGGAATTACATGCAACTCAATACCATATAGCTTGTATTTGCAGTATAATATAACAAATTATTAAAAAAAGTGGCACATACTGTGCAAATGGTTATGTGTTGCACGCGCAAAAAAGACAGTTTTCTTGTTTTAAGATTTAGAATACATGTACATTATAGAAATTTCATATGTATCAAAATATTGCAAAATAACCAACCACCAAACAATTATCAAAAATAATTTACCGAGCTGAAACAAACTAAAGCCCGAATGTAAACAGGACTACGCGCTGATTTGAAGTGAAAAAGGCATTGAGCTACACATAGAGGAGCTGATCTAAACTGCACACTGTGGAAGAAAACTGAGATGCAAGTGTAGCCTGAAAGTGAGATGATAAGCCAGATTCCTTGTCTCTACTACAAAGAATGTACTGAGTAAAGTGCCTTGCACTGTTGTGTGATCTCTACTACAAAAACTGAAGCGAACAGGTTGCACTGCAGTAAAAGGTGAACATTGAGCTGCACCATACAGAATAGTGCATGGTGAAAAACATGTATATGGTGCAAATACATGGTGCAGCTAACTACTGTCAAATACATTGTTCAGCTCGAAAAGCCAAGGCAGGATGAAGAATAAGGTGCAATGTGCCGCTCATGGTATGTAACAGAGCAAATGCCATGACGACAAGTACAACTGATGTGCAGGAAAAGCATTTGTGGTGCGTTGCGAGCATATCTGAGAGGTAAGGGCACAATAAAGTTGTTCAACATATGACATGTAGAGTTGACGACATGATGAACCATTGCTGAGCGTAGATCATAAAGAGCGAGCTTTTGCCATAAAACTTAGTTAAATTGGTTAATACTTTATCATTTATCCATATTATTGTTACTGTTGTTAGTCTAAACTTACTTATCTTCTATGAAAATTAGTTAATTTTATAATTTATTAGTCTTGGTATTATTATTATTATTATTATTATTATTATTATTATTATTTTAAACTTAGTTAAATTTATAAACTTAGTTAATTTATTATTATTATTATTATTATTATACGAACTTAGTTATCTTTTATAAAATTTAGTAAACTTGATTAATACTTTATAATTATTACATTATTATAATTATTATAAATATAGTTAATTTTTATTATTATTATAAATTTAGATAATTTTTATAAAACTTAGTTAAAGAAGTTAATTTTTATGAACTTATTTAATTTATTATTATTAGTATTATTATATAAATTTGGTTACTTTTTATAAAATTTAGATAAGTTGGTCAATATTTAATAATTTATTATTATTATTATATAAATTTAGTTATAATTTATAAAACTTAGACAAATTGGTTAATATTTTATAATTTATTATTATTAGTAGTAGTATTATTATATATTAAAATTAGTTAAATTTTATAAAACTTATAGTCAATTTATTATTTATTGTTGTTGTTGTTCTAAACTTAGTTAATTATTATGAAACTTGATTAATATATATAAACTTTGTCTGTTTATTGTTGTTATTACTACTCTGACTCTTGTTGTTGTTATTAGTATTATTATTTTAAACTTGGTTAATTTTTATAAACTTATTTAATTTATTATTATTATTATTATTATCATTATTATTATATATATATATAAACATGGTTATTTTTTATAAAACTAAGTAAACTTGATTAATATTTTATAATTCATTACTTTATTATAATTATCATAAACTTAGTTAATTTATTATTACTATTATAAATTTAGTTAATTTGTATAAAACTTAGTTAAGAATGTTAATTTTAAAGAACTTGGTTAATTTATTATTATTAGTATTATATATAAATCTAGTTACTTTTTATTAAATTTGAATAACTTTGTTAATATTTTATAATTTATTATTATATAAATTTAGTTACATTTGATAAAACTTAGATAACTTAGTTAATATTTTATAATTTATTATTACTGGAAGTATTATTATTATTATTGATATAAACTTAGCAAGATTTTATAAAACTTATGGTTAATTTATTTTTATTATTGTTGTTATTGTTCTAAACTTAGTTAATTATATGAAACTTGGTTCTTAAATTATTAGCTTTTAACATTGAAATATACGAATAACAATACGATTAACTTTTAACATCGAAATATATTATTTGGTTCTTAAGTTATGCTTATATTTAGTATTATGTAGTTACCTATGTAGATGCACCTAATCTTTCTCCATCACTAAATAATACGTAAGCACACGATTTTCTAAAATCCGATGTAGTTAATAACTAGTTATTGATTACAAGAAAAATACAAACAAAATTTGGAGTTATCAATTTATTCATTTATGGTTCTAATTTTTTTGCTACAAAATAATATTTAAAGAAAACCAAAATATTTTAAAGGATGATGCTGATCCATTGTGTAGTGCATATTAAAGTATTGGGATTTGTCAAAACCAAAATAATTTATTAATTTGGTTATTGAATAGATGAAAGTGATTTTACTATAAACAATATTTATAACTTTAGGTACTTGGTCACGATTTTCTTCAAAATGATAAAATAAATGTACCATTCAATATATTCACTATCTTTGCCCATGCCCAACGACCCATGCTCCTTTCTTTTTGTCATTCGTCATGGTCCATGAAACTATTAATTTTTATGTAATTTTATATTTGCCTATCAAACTTCTTGTGCTTTGGCTGATATGTTGTGTATATCTCAACGGCTGGAATTTTTTAAATTGAAATTTGACTTTGCTTCTTAGCCACTACATGCCACCTCACTAAAAAGGCATCTTCACATGTATCCTGATAACATATATGCAATCAAGTTCAAGCAGATTTAATTCACAATAAAATTTTAATTCATTCCATACTAATTTGTAACTTGACAAATTAAACTTCCTAGTGTTGTTTAGTTCAAGTAGATTATCTGGAGCTAGTTCAGTTCTTGGAGTTCATGGACTGACGTTGCTTATCTTGGAGCATTCTATTGGAGACATTCTATCCGCTGCTGGTGTTATCTATTTTCTTTCCACTGCTATTTCTTGTATCATATCTCTGATGTATGTTGATATCTGTTGTATCATTCTGTTGTATCATATTGTATCAGATTTTGTATCTGTCATCGTATTAATGTTATATATATATTGATATATTCTTTTACTTCCGCTGTGTTGTTATACTTAATGGTGTTATAAGCTCCGGGGAGCCAGATTCGGCGTTTAAATCTACGGCATTTGAGTACAAGTGAAGTACGGGTGCCGATTTTCGAAGGCCGAGTTTTGGATCTTTACATTTGGTATCACAATGTAACGAACGCGATTTTTCGTCGCTCGAAAATCGACATAATTACGTCCACTGTATCAACTGCCGAGCAATCGAATGGTAGAAAACCGAATTGTTATGGAGAAAAAGAAGAGGTAGAAGATGACAGAAGAAAAAGAAAGAAGAAACAATAGAAAAACACAGAACAATATCAGAATCTCACATTCGCAGCGGAACAACATATAATAGATAAATGAATAATCTTTAAATCAAAGAACTATATCATTTTATACATTACATCATCATCAGAGTTTACAACAATATACAACACTGGACAGTTATATGAACTTGTCCATATATAGAATACACAGCGGAATAAATAATATCATATACAAATGCTACGTCTCGCCATCCAGCTCGCCACTGAGCTCCCCAACATCTCCTGAATCCAGAATGACCTGATAACCTGACTCTAGATTGCCCGTGTGGAAATTGGTAGGCACCCAGAGTTTAGGAAGGAAACAATAAACTACAGGTCAGTCATGGTGACTGGTGTGAGAACTAAAACAGTTTATCTTTAAAACACAACAACAACAACAAGAAAATGGAAAATATTCGCAATGCTTTTGGAAAATGAAACTACCATAAGGCCTCCCGCACACACACACAATGCAAACGCAGAATCGGAGGAAATTTCTCCTTATGATAGTCAAAGATGCTTACTACGCAAAATCAAATCATTGGATATTATTATTAGTGCATAGTGGAAAACATTTCGAAAGTATAATATTAATCTTAGCCAGCATAGACATTTCGAACTATGCCTACTATAGCTACCATCTAAACAGTGGTGACCACCATAAGTAAATGGCAGGTTCTACAACTAAAACCGTACAAGGTTCGTATTGGAAGAAGGATTTCCAACAAATGGTCAGGCTAAGGAACTTCCTATGCCACGTAGGAACGCCTCTGGCTGGACGCTTCGAGAGACAACCTGCTCTCTGCCAAAACAAGGCCGGTTACTCCCTTCCCGGGCAGTAAACCTGAGATATGCCATCCCCGGTCCTTTGGGACCTTTATCTGAGGCCTCGGTAACCAACATCACACATAATAAATAAAGTGCACCCACATGAGTAAGTATCTGGTCTCCATACCACGATACTACCCTTTTCCAGAAGGAATGGTCATACCCTAGGGAAGCTACCCCTGAAACCTTGCCGCATCTTTCCTGTTTCGACCATTTCCGGGTTGTGAGGTCTGACGAAGTCTCGTCCACAAAGCTACGCTTTTTTCACAAAGCCATGCTTTGATCACAAATGATCAATAAATGATCATCACACAGCAACACTTAGCATGCCACATTACCAAATTGGGAGTATATTGTTGATAACCTTCAACTACATAACCTCTGAGCTCGTATGTCTCAGAGAAGGGTGTTAAGCTAAGAGAATAAATTCTCCGCCACCAACAGAAATGTATTTGAAAGAAATCAGCTTTATATCTCAAAATGTAATGTCAGACATGTAACCATACAAATCTGTTCCGAGTTCGAACAGAACCGAAGGCACTTCCAAAGAAGCCCTTGCAATCCGAGTATTCACGATCCCGATCGGACTTCCCATCACTTAGGGGATCTCTATACCGTAGCTACTTGGTGCAGAGACAATTGATAGGTTATCCTATCGTTTTAGCAAACACCCGGTCTTCAACACTGATCTTCAAATGCCATCCATATACGACGTATCATTATTCGGAATGGGTTATATGACCCAAAGGTCTTTTCCCGGCTAACCCGAATAGTGAGCGCAATATTTAAAAATATATGGACATTTGGATTTCAGTTAAGTCACAACTTATTCCCCAAAACTTTTTTTTTCAAATGTTTTAAACACATTACCATTTTATCTTTTTAAAAAAAAGATTCATCTCACAAATTCACTCAGTTTCACAAAGATTCATTCATAGATTTTCCAAATTAATTCCCATTTCAATTTGATTAACTCGTTAAATCTTTAAAACAAAGATTTAACTTATAGCTTTCAAAACAATTCTATTTCAAATGGTTTAAACAAATCACCATTTTAAATCTGTTAAAAATAACAGATTCAATTCATAGCTTTCAAAAAGAATTCATTTATAACTTGGAAAACCATTTTTTTCAATTCAAGCTTGAAATTCCTTTAACTTAAATTGGAATTTCATTTCTTATATGAAAGCTTTTATTCTTTGAAAACAAACAGTTTTCATTTCAGAAAATCCGATTCATTTATACGAGTTAAGGTTCTTTGGGTTAAATTCAAATTCTCAAACCAATATTTGAAAATGGTTTAAATTCATATAAACACATTTATATCGTCTTTAACCATAATTTCAAATTATGAAATTCTATTCCAACTCTTGAATACAAATTCAAATTGAATTTCTAAACTAAATCAAGTTATTAAAAAATAACTTTAATCTTTGAAAACACCTTTTTCAAAAGCTTTAATATTTAATCCAAATTCATTTCCAAAATCAATTGAAATTAAGATTTCAATTTCAAAAATATTAAATTAACATCATTTGTGACTTAACCGATTTCCACGTGAAATCCATATTTGTGTGTGTATGGTGTAGTCCAGGGGTTTTACACAGTAGTGCAACGTCATTCAATCATCATAGATCAAATACAGAAATATAATTGATAAGCGGTATTAACTATAACGCTTATCGTTTATTCACAGAGCATAGATATATATATCATAGATAATTAGTTACATTCATCCCAGATAAATAAATTATAGATCACAAAACAAATCAGGATGTATCACAAATCATCATATATCAGGGATATCAAACAATTCAACATTCAATAGAATCCAAACATCCATAAGTACAATCAATTAATATCTGATTATAATTAATTTATACCAGATTAATTACTTATGAATAAACTACAAATCTTGGTTAATTAATCATTAATTAATTATAAACCATTTTAACTAATTAACCTTTAATCATTTATTAATTAACCTTTAATTAATTAATTATCCTCAAATTAATTACCTTAATTAATAAATCATATTAATTAATTATCCTTAATTAATTACCATTTAATTAATTATCCTTAATTAATTATAATAATCATCATCAAACTCTTATTTTAAATAACCTTTGAGATGAATTAACATAATCATATAATTTAACTTAAACTCTTTAAGTTAATCAAAATCATTATTCAAGATAAACCGCTTATCTTCAAAATCTTATTTAAATAATCCTTGACATTTAAACATATGAATCTAACTTAAAATACTTAAGTTAATTTAAAACCATTATTCTTTAAAATTACTTAATTATACCATTTAAATAACTTAAGAATTCATTTTAAAATAAAGAATTAAATTTAGAATTTGAAAACTTGTTAAATATCAAATTCAAAAACTGTTACCAACACAACCTGTGACGACTTCGGGTTTTAACCCGAGCCACTAGCCTATTTACTCGAGCTAATACCCGAGACTTTCTCTTTCCTTTAAAAACTTAGTTTAGTTTTAAATTTAAAACTGTTAACACGATAGTCTACTTGCGAGCTACACGAAACCAAACCCAGGTCAGGACATCACTTCCCGAGCTCTCCCCGAGGCACCCCTTTCTTCTCCAAATCATTCGATCAACCAGGTATAGGTGATACATCGTGTACGTGCACGACTAGCCAGGCCACCTCCGACCAACATCGCTGTTACCCCCAGGTCATCGACGACCATCCAAACCCAACTGACCACCCAGATCATCAAAACTCACCATCGATCAAAATCGAGCTTCTCGACCAAATACTGGAAGAAAATCGATCGCCAAAAACTACTTCGTCACGACGACTCCCACCTCCGGTCAACCGGCCACCGCAATCAAAGCTTCGCCACACGACAACAATTCCAACCCCCCAGGTCCGATCGACCATAAAGCTTCGACAACATCGTAGTTCTTCTGAGAACAAGCTCGACCCAAAACGATTTTAAACCCTAAAATGCTCTCGTCCAATCACCACGTTCTTCTGGAAAATTTACGAGTATTTTTCCGACGATCTACTACACCTAAGCTACCTTCCACCTTGATCACGTCGAGTATAAACCTGCCGATCAACGGCAATTGACAAAAATGCAATTATCGATCAACTACCAATACCTCTCTCGATCCTAAACAAAAATTTATGATTTAACTTCTAAAATTCATAATTTCTGATAATAAAACATATTATATACCTGAAACAATATATGATTTAAATCGAGAATTTGATATTTTTTACATTTTCACTGTCTTTGTTAATTTCCAAATAGTTTATAAACAAAACATACTTTAAACTATTTTTAGATTTTAGTTTATGTTCCAACAAACATCTTTTGTTTATATCCTAAGTTCTAACAATGATCAAATCAAGAGATAGGGATTTTATTTTGTAATCTGATTTTAGGAAAAAAAACAAAAAAAAAACAAAAAAAACAGAGCTAACTCAATGTAGGCTTATATTTAACATTAACATACATTCACAGTAAACCACATTATACACATTTTTTCCAGATATGTATACTTGCAACTCATTCAGATGCTTAAGGCTTTAAAAAAGGGGATGTTACTCACTTGGATGGAAGATCAAAGAACAATTGTTGCTTTTAAAACTACAAATGATTTCTTTAATCCTCTTGAATCTCTTATTCGAATTGATTGTATTTTTGTTTCAGTTGAGCTTGTTTAAGTTTTTGAAATAATATTCACTCCAGTTTTAAATGAACGAGACTGAAACAAGAGGATACGCACATGAATATGTGGAGGAAAGACTTTGCACAGGGGATATATTGTTGTTTGTACAATACATGGTGATGTTATATTTTTGTACCAGTGATTATATTGCTTTGTACAATAGGATCATTTTTTCTTTGTTTTATTAAACAAGATCTCGGCTGTGCAGATTTTGTGGTGGCTGATATTATATTGTATGTGTTGGAGGTGATATTATGTACTGCTTGTTTCCTTTTCTATTTACAGGTAATGATTTTTTTTATTAATATGGTGGCTGATAATATTATTTTTGGTGGCTAAAAATCTTGTTATTTTCGGCTGATATGAAATGTTATAGTGTACTAGAGATATTGGTATTAATTGCTGTTGTCATTTCTTATTTTGTAAGCTTAAGGATATATATATTTTTCCATACTTATCGTTTTACTTGTTTTTACTGTCTTCTTTCATTTGCATACGTGAATACATTTTATTTGTTTTGGTCTTGTTACTTATAAATATAACTGAATTTATGTTGTTATATTTTATCTATGTGTTTGCTTTATATTTTATATCTTGTATATTTTCTATCTGTATTTATTTACGATTTAAATTCAAATCAAATATATATATACATATATTTAAAATTTCAAATTCACTCATATATACCCAAATATATACACATTTACATATATACATATATATATATATAATATTTAAAGTTTAAAATGATTTATACCAAATTTATTTGAGTTCGGGGAAACTCGTATCACTTAAATCGATTAATTTTACAAATTGTCTTCAAAAATTCAATTAATTATCAATTTAAATGTAATTAAAATCCGAGGTCGTTACAGACTTCCCCCCTTAAAAGAATTTCATCCTCGAAATTACCAAGGAGACACAAAGATAGATGAAGAATATTTCATCAAATCAAACTGAACATCTATTCTGCATTTGGCTTACCAAATCAGAATATCAATAATAGATGCAAGAATGAATCTATTGAATTCTTTCCCACGATACTCGGGTTATCCCAGTCTACGATTATGCAATGCCATTGGTTAGTTCGAAGTGATAACTAACCATTCGTAGAATATACTGGGACCGAAAAAAATAGATAGATATATGGATATAATTTCAAAACTTTCAGTTTAAAAACCAAATTATACCTATCAACCACAGCAATCAAAGCAAAAAAGGCAACCAATACAATCCAAACAAATAATTCTGACCTATTTGGAGTTTATGTCCCATATTAATATATCAGTTTCCTTTCTGGATCGACCAGAAACCATTAAAGAATTTTGGAAAGATGTTGAACAAAAGAGATTGATAGAGAAAAGATTGCTTCCTTGTTGTTACATAGTATTGACCATTTATAGTTGTATTTCCTTGTCCCCTATCTCATCCTTTTCTTGCACTCATATTTACTATCAGTGGATAGCAAGAGAATTTACTGAGGCATTCGAACGGATATCTTAAGGATACTCATTCTAGGGTATACTTCACCCTATCTCTAATGAGCTACTTAATGTGTTATACTCCTGAGCTAAAGTTCAACCCCCAACTCTGATACCAAATGTAACGAACGCGATTTTTCGTCGCTCGAAAATCGACATTAATACGTCCACTGTATCAACTGTCGAGCAATTGAATGGCGGAAAACCGAATTGTTATGGAGAAAAAGAAGAGGTGGAAGAAGACAGAAGAAAAAGAAAGAAGAAACAACAGAAAAACACATAACAATATCAGAATCTCACATTCACAGCGGAACAACATATAATAGATAAATGAATAATCTTTAAATCAAAGAACTATATCATTTTATACATTACATCATCATCAGAGTTTACAACAATATACAAGACTGGACTGTTATATGAACTTGTCCATATACAGAATACACAGCGGAATAAATAATATCATATACAAATGCTACGTCTCACCATCCATGACGCAGCAGATAATTCTGAAAATGTGTGATTCGATGAAAGTAGCGATCGATGGATTGAATGATACCGAAATGCCCGAATTCGTTGATCCGAAGATACCGAACTCTAGCTATCTCA
The DNA here is from genome assembly GCA_030737815.1 of Allium fistulosum. Lineage (NCBI taxonomy): Eukaryota > Viridiplantae > Streptophyta > Magnoliopsida > Asparagales > Amaryllidaceae > Allium > Allium fistulosum. Next base: position 50,443,542 of record CM060903.1, read on the forward strand.
AACTCGTTGATAGCGCACTATACCGAGTTTAAAGATCTTCGATTCTTCACACGTTGATCTAGCGCACTAGATTCCGTGAATCGGCTTCTACAATCGTTGAATCGAGCGCACTCGATTGACCGAAAGAGGAGATAGGAGATTACACTCAACTACCAATTGAAATTGAAAGCACAAAGCTAACAAAAGAGAATTTTATTCAAAAATCAACAACCTTCAAAATGTACAACACACGCCTATTTATAGCATTTTACAACACACGCCACAAATTTTCATAACTCTTAGGTCGGTCACGACCTAAACATCACGACTTAAAAGTACACGACCTAAAATAGTGCGACCTAAAAACATTACGACCTACGACTTACTATAGGTCGTCCACGATCTAACAGACTCACAGACATATGCAATATAGCACATTATAACATATATTTACATCACATAGATCGATCTTGACTTAAGATACAACTCACGCGACCTAACTTCAATACACCAGCTTCCATCAGCGACCTACCACTTCTCGCGACTTTAATCAACGACATAGAATAAAGCGGCATAACAATCTACGGCTCCAAGCTTCAACGACTTAAGATGCAGCAGAGTTAGGTCGTTTGCGACCTAAAAGAGCGGCATGTACGTTAGGTCGTTCGCGACCTAAAAGAAGTGGTTTCAGAAAAACTTCGCGACTTAAGGCCTTGCGACCTATAGTGAGCGACCTATCTCCCTGCAGCTCCTCGCGACCTAACTTAGGTCGATCCCTTTCTCTACGACCTAACATAGGTTGTGTCTTGTTAGGTCGTAGCTCCTTGTTCTCCAACACGTTAGGTTGTAGCAATTCGTTAGGTCGTTTCAGCGACCTATCCCTTAACTTCTTAGGTCGTACACGAGTTAATTCGGTAAGTCGTTCCAGCGACCTATTTTCCAGACGAAGCTCACTAGGTCATTTGGATGCTTTAGGCTCACCATTCTCAAACCCGTTAGGTCACTTACGACCTAAAACTTCATCTTCCCATAATTCTTCGCAACATGTTAACTTGTTAGCATCATTTTTAGGTCGGACTCGACCTATCAACAAGTTAGGTCGTACACGACCTATGTCTTCAACTCTCTGGGCTGCATCATCCTCCCCAGGTTGAGAAAAATTCGACCCCGAATTTGCACCCTCGTTAGACTCATCTCCATGATATGGTATAAGATGTTTAACATTGAAAACATCAGAAGTGTATACGTCTTCCGGTAGCTCCAATCTATAAGCATTTTCATTGATCCGTTTCACAATCTTCACAGGACCGATCTTTCTGGCTTTCAACTTGTTGTAAGTGCCTACTGGAAAACGATCTTTTGTTAGCACAGCAAATACTAAGTCTCCTTCGTTAAATTCGACGCTTCTTCGCTTCAAATCTGCAGATCGTTTGTACTTCTCATTTGCCTTCTCCAATCGTTCCTGAACGATTTTATGACATTCAGTCAACCCGTCAACAAAATCTACAGCTCGCTTTACCGTCTCCTTCGTCTGCGGAATCAATACTAAATCCAACGGTCCTTTTGGTAGGTTTGAATACACAATCTGAAATGGATTTAATCCAGTACTTTGGTTCACTGCATGATTGTGTGCAAATTCTGCTTGACATAGCTTCAGATCCCAACTCTTCAGATTATCTTGCACAAGACACCTCAACAAATTCCCCAACGATCTGTTCACGACCTCGGTCTGTCCATCCGTTTGCAGATGGTACGCACTACTAAAGTTCAGCTTCGTTCCGATCATCTTCCATAAACTCTGCCAAAAATGACTCAGAAAACGAGTATCCCTATCCGACACAATAGATTCTGGCAATCCATGAAGTCGATATATCTCTTTGAAAAACAACTGCGCAACATGAACTGCATCCGCCGTCTTCTTGCAAGCAATAAAATGTGTCATCTTCGAAAATCGGTCCACTACAACATATATTGAATCATTTCCCCTTTGAGTTCTCGGTAATCCCAAAACAAAATCCATACTGAGATCAACCCATGGTTTAACAGGCACGGGTAACGGCATATACAATCCAGCATTAGTCGCAGTTCCTTTCGAAACCTGACAGATATGACATCGCTCTACAAATCTCTCCACTTCTTTCCTCATCGATGGCCAAAAGTAAGATTGAGATATCAGCTGTAATGTACGATCACGGCCCACATGTCCTTCCTCGTGTAACTCCTTGATAATCTTCAATCTCAAACTGCTTTCTGGAATACATAATCGATGTCCCTTAAACAGAAAACCATCAACCATCATAAACTCATCAGTCTTCCCTTCATTGACCTTTTCAATAAATTTCTTAAAATAAGAGTCTCCTGCAATCTGCTCTGGCAATAATTCAAATCCTGTCACTTCAATTTTCATTGTTGTCAGTAAATGACTCCTTCTACTTAAAGCATCAGCCACACGATTCTTCACTCCTGACTTGTGTTTGACAACAAAGGTAAACTGTTGTAGATATGCAGTCCAAGATGCATGTCTCGCTGAAATCTTGTCCTGCCCTTGCAAATGTTTTAGTGCTTCATGATCCATATAAAGAACAAACTCCTTCTGGAATAGATAATGTCGCCAGTGCTTGACGGCTTGAATAATTGCATAAAATTCAATGTCATAAGTACTATATCTCAATTTGGCTCCCGACAACTTCTCACTAAAATAAGCAACTGGTCTCCCACTTTGACTCAAAACTCCACCAACCCCAACCTTCGAAGCATCAGTATGTAATTCAAACAACAACTGAAAATTTGGTAGAACTAGAATTGGTGCAGACGTCAAAAGTATCTTAATCTTCTCAAAGGCTAGCTCTGCTTCCTTCGTCCACACGAACTTCTTTCCCTTCATGCAATCAGTCACAGGTGCCATAACACTGCTGAAATGTGGAATGAACCTTCGGTAAAAAGAAACCAACCCATGAAAACTTCTCACTTCTGTTATTGTCTTCGGTTGTGGCCAACTTCTGACAGCTTCTACTTTACCTTCATCTACTTGAATACCTTCCCTTGATAGAACATACCCCAGAAACAAAACTCTATGCATCATAAACACGCACTTCTTTGTTGCTGCATAAAATTGTTCTTGTCGTAATATCAATAATATTTCTCTCAGGTGTTGAATATGCTCTTCCATACTCCCACTATAAATCAAAATGTCATCGAAATAAACTACTACAAACTTCCCAATGAATGGTCTGAATATCTGGTTCATCACTCTCATAAAAGTACTTGGTGCATTGGATAAACCAAACGGCATGACCAGCCATTCGTAAAGACCCTCCCTGGTTTTAAAAGCAGTCTTCCATTCATCTCCCGGTCTAATACGAATCTGATGGTATCCACTCTTCAGATCAATCTTTGAAAACACAACAGCCCCACTTAATTGGTCAATCAAATCGTCGAACCTCGGCATGGGGAATCTGTATCTCACAGTGATCTTGTTTAACGCCCGACTGTCCGTACACATTCGCCATGACCCGTCCTTCTTCGGTACAAGTAATGCTGGTACAGCACATGGACTCAAACTCTCCTGGATACGTCCCTGTTCAAGCAATTCTTCCACCTGCCTCCTCAACTCTTTATGCTCCTTCGGACTCATTCGATAATGTGGTCTATGCGGCAATACTGCTCCAGGAACAAGATCGATTTGATGTTGAATGTCTCTCAGTGGCGGTAACTCCTTAGGCAACTCTTCTGGAAATACATCCTCGAATTCTTTCAAAAATGGCTTCGCTTCTTCTGGAATTTCAACCTCTTCACTGCTTTCACGCCCTATCAACAAGAATACTTCCGGCTCCTCCTCAACCTCCTTAACAAACTCTTTTAAAGATAACAAAGTTTTCAGCTCTTCAATCTCTTCGGATTTACTTTCTCCTTGTGATCTTTTTTTCGGAACTAAGATAATCTTCGTACCTTTAAACATAAAACTGTAACTATTGGTCCGACCGTCATGTTGTACTGCTCGATCATACTGCCATGGTCTTCCCAAAAGTAAGTGACAAACATCCATCTCTACTACATCACACCAGATTTCGTCTTTGTATTTCTTCCCAATAGAGAATGGAACTCGAACTCGTCTATCCACTTTCACTTCTCCTCCTTTTCTCAACCATGCTAACTTGTATGGATTCGGATGTTTCTCTGTCTTCAACTTCAACTTTGTTACAGCTTCGGTTGAAATGATATTGTCACAGCTTCCTGCGTCAATCACAAACTTACACACCTTCCCCAGTATAGTGCATGTCGACTGAAAGATGTTACTCCTCAACCAACTAGCTTCTTCCTGCTTCGGTGTCAAACACGATCTCCTCAGCATTAGATTACAACCCTCATCTCCTGACGCAATATCCTGCTCATCTTCCTCAACTGGACTAGAACAATCTCCAACAACATCCTCAACTTCTGCAATCATGGTTCTCTTCTTAGGCTTTGGACACTCATTGCTTTTATGACCTATCTCTTGACAGTTGTAACATTTGAAACCATTGTTAACCCTTGCCTTCTCAGCCTCCTTCACCAATGGTTTACTGATAGGTTTAGAAACATTAGAACTTCCACTAACACCCTTCACTTGATTGTTGGAATTAGTAAACACACCACCTCCTCGTCGTCCCTGTTTCTCCCAAGCCAATGCCTTTTGATGTACTTCCGCCATAGATCTAGGATCGAACATATTCACCATATCCTGAATCTGCATTCGTAACCCTCCAACAAATCTAGCTGTCAGCTGTTCCTCCGTTTCCATAATATCATTTCGAGCAATCAGTTGGTAAAATTCATCAGCATAGTCATTAACATTCTTTGTCCCTTGCCTCAAATTCTGCAACCTCAGGTACATAAGCGATTGATAGTTATAAGGTAAGAATGTAGCTCTCATCAGTTTCTTCATCTTCTCCCACGATTCAATCTTTGACTTCCCCATCCGTTCACGAGTAAGTTTAGTTTGCTGCCACCACGCTAAAGCTCTACCCCTCAACCTTGTAGCAACCAACTTCACTCTTCGATGCTCTGGAACTTCCTTGAAGTCAAAAATCTCCTCGACATTAGATAACCAATCAAGAAATTCTTCTGCTACCGTTCCTCCTTTAAACTCCGGAATTTCCATCTTCATCCCCGACTCCCAACGTCGATCATTTTCAATATCACGATATGCATTTCGTGCGGGGTCTCGATCTCGACAATGAAAACTTCCTCTATCACCATCTTCATCATAAACAGACGTACTTCTATAACGATCTCGACCACCCATATCTCTACGATCTCGCATATCTCTTATACTCTGCCTTTCTTCATCACAGTATGGTTCATATTCAAACTCCCGTGGAGTTCTCCTCTCTTCATCTCGATACTCGTGATGTTCTCTTCTCATTGAAACTGACGATTCTCTCCTACCTCGGTAAGATTGCGGTGATACCCTTCTCGCTTCCGTAACCGATGGCTCGGTTTCCTCCATGGTTTGAGACTGGCGATCTCCTCCTCTGATTCTGATTCAAATCATTCATCAGCTTCTCTAACTTCTCAATTCCTTCGTCAAACTTTTCATTGATTCTTTGTTCCATCTGTTCTGCTTCTTCTCTTCGATAAAGCGCTTCTACGTTTTGATGACGATTTGCTCTCCTTGGTGGCATTGCCAAAATTTACCAAACTTCACAAATTCAAACTTCAAAACTTCTACACACTTGGCTCGAATCAAGGTCGCACGACCTAACTCGACTTCGGTGACTTAAGGTGGTTCGGCTCGGCTAACACTTCAAATTTTCAAACCTCTCCTTTGGCGCGTAAGTCCTTCATGGCCAATTCAAACACCTTCCTACTTTTGATCCAAATTAATATGGACCGAAATCTCCACTCGTGTTGCAAAAGACGATGAACACGATGAACACGAACCTCGGCTTTCAACACAAATCCGATCTTCCAAGCTTTAAAACAAAGGCGAATTCCTTCTACTAACTCGGCCGACTCAAACTCTTCAATGCTTCTTCAAATAATTGGCTCCAAGTCTCGATCTAGCTATGATTGGCTAGAACAAGCTCTGATACCAAACTGACGCAGCGGATAATTCTGAAAATGTGTGATTCGATGAAAGTAGTGATCGATGGATTGAATGATACCGAAATGCCCGAATTCGTTGATCCGAAGATACCGAACTCTAGCTATCTCAAACTCGTTGATAGCGCACTATACCGAGTTTAAAGATCTTCGATTCTTCACACGTTGATCTAGCGCACTAGATTCCGTGAATCGGCTTCTACAATCGTTGAATCGAGCGCACTCGATTGACCGAAAGAGGAGATAGGAGATTACACTCAACTACCAATTGAAATTGAAAGCACAAAGCTAACAAAAGAGAATTTTATTCAAAAATCAACAACCTTCAAAATGTACAACACACGCCTATTTATAGCATTTTACAACACACGCCACAAATTTGCATAACTCTTAGGTCGGTGGTCGGTCACGACCTAAACATCACGACTTAAAAGTACACGACCTAAAATAGTGTGACCTAAAAACATTACGACCTACGACTTACTATAGGTCATCCACGATCTAACAAACTCACAGACATATGCAATATAGCACATTACAACATATATTTACATCACATAGATCGGTCTCGACTTAAGATACAACTCACGCGACCTAACTTCAATACACCAGCTTCCATCAGCGACCTACCACTTCTCGCGACTTTAATCAACGGCATAGAATAAAGCGGCATAACAATCTACGGCTCCAAGCTTCAGCGACTTAAGATGCAGCAGAGTTAGGTCGTTTGCGACCTAAAAGAGCGGCATGTACGTTAGGTCGTTCGCGACCTAAAAGAAGTGGTTTCAGAAAAACTTCGCGACTTAAGGCATTGCGACCTATAATGAGCGACCTATCTCCCTGCAGCTCCTCGCGACCTAACTTAGGTCGATCCCTTTCTCTGCGACCTAACATAGGTCGTGTCTTGTTAGGTCGTAGCTCCTTGTTCTCCAACACGTTAGGTTGTAGCAATTCATTAGGTCGTTCCAGCGACCTATCCCTTAACTTCTTAGGTCGTACACGAGTTAATTCGGTAGGTCGTTCCAGCGACCTATTTTCTAGACGAAGCTCACTAGGTCGTTTGGATGCTTTAGGCTCACCATTCTCAAACCCGTTAGGTCGCTTACGACCTAAAACTTCATCTTCCCATAATTCTTCGCAACATGTTAACTTGTTAGCATCATTTTTAGGTCGGACTCGACCTATCAACAAGTTAGGTCGTACACGACCTATGTCTTCAACTCTCTGGGCTGCATCAATCCAGCTCGCCACTGAGCTCCCCAGCATCTCCTGAATCCAGAATGATCTGATAACCTGACTCTAGACTGCCCGTGTGGAAATTGGTGGGCACCCAGAGTTTAGGAAGGAAACAATAAACTTCAGGTCAGTCATGGTGACTGGTGTGAGAACTAAAACATTTTATCTTTAAAACACAACAACAACAAGAAAATGGAAAATATTCGCAATGCTTTTGGAAAATGAAACTACCATAAGGCCTCCTGCACACACACACAATGCAAACGCAGAATCGGAGGAGATTTCTCCTTATGATAGTCAAAGATGCTTACTATGCAAAATCAAATCATTGGATATTATTATTAGTGCATAGTGGAAAACATTTCTAAAGTATAATATTAATCTTAGCCAGCATAGACATTTCAAACTATGCCTACTATAACTACCGTCTAAACAGTGGTGACCACCATAATTAAATGGCAGGTCCTACAACTAAAACCGTACAAGGTTCGTATTGGAAGAAGGATTTCCAACAAATGGTCAGGCTAAGGAACTTCCTATGCCACGTAGGAATGCCTTTGGCTGGACGCTCCGAGAGACAACCTGCTCTCTACCAAAAAAAGATCGATTACTCCCTTCCCGGGCAGTAAACCTGAGATATGCCACCCCCGGTCCTTTAGGACCTTTATCCGAGGCCTCGGTAACCAACATCACACATAATAAATAAAGTGTGCCCACATGAGTAAGTATCTAGGCTCCATAGCATGATACTACCCTTTTCCAGAAGGAATGGTCATACCCTAGGGAAGCTACCCCTGAAACCTTACCGCATCTTTCCTGTTTCGACCATTTTCGGGTTGTGAGGTCAGACGAAGTCTCGTCCACAAAGCTATGCTTTTTCACAAAGCCACGCTTTGATTACAAATGATCAATAAATGATCATCACACAGCAACACTCAGCATGCCTCATTACCAAATTGGGAGTATATCGCTGATAACCTTTAACTACATAACCTCTGAGCTCGTACGTCTCAGAGAAGGGTGTTAAGCTAAGAGAATAAATTCTCCGCCACTAATAGAAATGTATTTGAAAGAAATCAGCTTTATATCTCAAAATGTAATGTTAGACATGTAACCACACAAGTCTGTTCCGGGTTCGAACAGAACCGAAGGCACTTCCAAAGAAGCCCTTGTAATCCGGGTATTCACGATCCCGATCGGACTTCCCATCACTTAGGGGATCTCTATACCATAGCTACTCGATGCAGAGACAATCGATAGGTTATCCTATCATTTTCGCAAACACCCGGTCTTCAACACCGATCTTCAAATGCCATCCATATACGACGTATCATTATTCGGAATGGGTTATATGACCCAAAGGTCTTTTCCCGGCTAACCTAAATAGTGAGCATAATATTTAAAAATATATGGACATTTGGATTTCAGTTAAGTCATAACTTATTCCCCAAAACTTTTTTTTTCAAATGTTTTAAACACATTACCATTTTATCTTTTTAAACAAAAAGATTCATCTCACAAATTTCACTCAGTTTCACAAAGATTCATTCACAGATTTTCCAAATTAATGCCCATTTCAATTTGATTAACTCATTAAATCTTTAAAACAAAGATTTAACTTATAGCTTTCAAAACAATTCTATTTCAAATGGTTTAAACAAATCACCATTTTAAATCTGTTAAAAATAAAAGATTCAATTCATAGCTTTCAAAAAGAATTCACTCATAACTTGGAAAACCATTTTTTTCAATTCAATCTTGAAATTCCTTTAACTTAAATTGGAATTTCATTTCTTATATGAAAGCTTTTATTCTTTGAAAACAAATAGTTTTCATTTCAAAAAATCTGATTCATTTATACGAGTTAAGGTTCTTTGAGTTAAATTCAAATCCCCAAACCAATATTTTAAAATGGTTTAAATTCATATAAACACATTTATATCGTCTTTAACCATAATTTCCAATTATGAAATTCAATTCCAACTCTTGAATTCAAATTCAAATTGAATTTCAAAACTAAATCAAGTTATTCAAAAATAACTTTAATCTTTGAAAACACCTTTTTCAAAAGCTTTAATATTTAATCCAAATTCATTTCCAAAATCAATTGAAATTAAGATTTCAATTTCAAAAATATTAAATTAACATCATCTGCGACTTAATCGATTTCCATGTGAAATCCATATTTGTGTGTGTATGGTGTAGTCCAGGGGTTTTACACAGTAGTGCAACGTCATTCAATCATCATACATCAAATATAGAAATATAATTGATAAGTGGTATTAACTATAATGCTTATCGTTTATTGACAGATCACAGATACATTCATCCCAGATAATCAGTTACATTCATCCCAGATAAACAAATTACAGATCACAACACAAATCAGGATGTATCACAAAGCATCATATATCAGGGATATCAAACAATTCAACATTCAATAGAATCCAAACATCCATAAGTAAGATCAATTAATATCTGATTATAATTAATTTATACCAGATTAATTACTTATGAATAAACTACAAATCTTGGTTAATTAATCATTAATTAATTATAAACCATTTTAACTAATTATCCTTTAATCATTTATTAATTAACCTTTAATTAATTAATTATCCTCAAATTAATTACCTTAATTAATAAATCATATTAATTAATTATCCTTAATTAATTACCATTTAATTAATTATCCTTAATTAATTATAATAATCATCATTAAACTCTTATTTTAAATAACCTTTGAGATGAATTAACATAATCATATAATTTAACTTAAACTCTTTAAGTTAATCAAAATCATTATTCAAGATAAACCGCTTATCTTCAAAATCTTATTTAAATAATCCTTGACATTTAAACATATGAATCTAACTTAAAATACTTAAGTTAATTTAAAACCATTATTCTTTAAAATTACTTAATTATACCATTTAAATAACTTAAGAATTCTTTTTAAAATAAAGAATTAAATTTAGAATTTGAAAACTTGTTAAATATCAAATTCAAAAACTGTTCCCAACACAACCTGTGACGACTTCGGGTTTTAACCCGAGCCACTTGCCTATTTACTCGAGCTAATACCCGAGACTTTCTCTTTCCTTTAAAAACTTAGTTTAGTTTTAAATTCAAAACTGTTAACACGATAGTCTACTCGCGAGCTACACGAAACCAAACCCAGGTCAGGACATCACTTCCCCGAGCTCTCCTCGAGGCACCCCTTTCTTCTCCAAATCATTCGATCAACCAGGTACAGGTGACACATCGTGTACGTGCATGACTAGCCAGGCCACCTCCGACCAACATCGCTGTTGCCCCCAGGTCATCGTCGACCATCCAAACCCAACTGACCACCCAGATCATCAAAACTCACCATCGATCAAAATCGGGCTTCTCGACCAAATATTGGAAGAAAATCGATCGCCAAAAACTACTTCGTCACAACGACTCCCACCTCCGGTCAACTGGCCTCCGCAATCAAAGCTTCGCCACACGACAACAATTCCATCTCCCCAGGTCCGATCGACCATAAAGCTTCGACGACATCGTAGTTCTTCTGAGAACTAGCACGACCCAAAATGAGTTTAAACCCTAAAATGCTCTCATCCAATCACCACGTTCTTCTCGAAAATTTACGAGTATTTTTCCGATGATCTACTACACCTAAGCTACCTTCCACCTTGATCACGTCGAGTATAAGCCTGTCGATCAACGGCAATTGACAAAAATGCAATTATCAATCAACTACCAATATCTCTCTCGACCCCAAACAAAAATTTATGATTTAACTTCTAAAATTCATAATTTCTGATAATAAAACATATTATATACCTGAAACAATAGATGATTTAAATCGAGAATTTGATATGTTTTACATTTTCACTGTCTTTGTTAATTTCCAGATAGTTTATAAACAAAACATACTTTAAACTATTTTTAGATTTTAGTTTATGTTCCAACAAACATCTTTTGTTTATATCCTAAGTTCTAACAATGATCAAATCAAGAGATAGGGATTTTATTTGGTAATCTGATTTTGGGAGAAAAAAAGAGCTAACTCAATGCAGGCATATATTTAAACATTAACATACATTCACAGTAAACCACATCATAAGCATTTTTTCCAGATATGTATACTTGCAACTCATTCAGATGCTTAAGGCTTTAAAAAAGGGGAAGTTAATCACCTGGATGGAAGATCAGAGAACAATTGTTGCTTTTAAAACTGCAAATGATTTCTTTAATCCTCTTGAATCTCTGATTCGAATTGATTGTATTTTTATTTCAGTTGAGTTTGTTTAAGTTTTTGAAATAATATTCACTCCAGTTTTAAATGAACGAGACTGAAACAAGAGGATACACACATGAATATGTGGAGGAAAGACTTTGCACAGGGGATATACTACAATACATGGTGATGTTATATTTTTGTACCAGTGATTATATTGCTTTGTACAATAGGATAATTTTTTCTTTGTTTTATTAAACAAGATCTCGGCTGTGCAGATTTTGTGGTGGTTGATATTATATTGTATGTGTTGGAGGTGATATTATGTACTGCTTGTTTCCTTTTCTATTTACAGCTAATGATTTTTTTATTAATATGGTGGCTGATAATATTATTTTTGGTGGCTAAAAATCTTGTTATTTTCGGCTGATACGAAATGTTATAGTGTACTAGAGATATTGGTATTAATTGCTGTTGTCATTTCTTATTTTGTAAGCTTAAGGATATATATATTTTTCCATACTTATCTTTTTACTTGTTTTTACTGTCTTCTTTCATTTGCATACGTGAATACATTTTATTTGTTTTGGTCTTGTTACTTTGAAATATAAATGAATTTATGTTGTTATATTTTATCTATGTGTTTGCTTTATATTTATATCTTGTATATTTTCTATCTTTATTTATTTATGATTTAAATTCAAATCAAATATATATACATATATTTAAAATTTCAAATTGACTCATATATACCCAAATATATACACATTTACATATATACATATATATACAATATTTAAAGTTTAAAATGATTTATACCCAATTTATTTGAGTTTAGGGAAACTCGTATCACTTAAATCGATTAATTTTACAAATTGTCTTCAAAAATTCAATTAATTATAATTTTAAATGTAATTAAAATCCGGGGTCGTTACATTTAGTGTGTATTAAACAAAAATTTGCTATATACATCTAAAATGAGAATTGATATTTAATTTCCACTTACTTGGAATGAGAAAATGCACATAGAACAATATGGTAACCTTTTTAACTTTACTATTTAGTTATTGTACAAACATTTGTGCATTTATATGAATCAACAGAAATAGTTATAACGTGTGAGCTCAGTAACAATCTAACAAAATGTTCTTATACTTTGTTCATTTTTTATATAGTTTTATCAGGTTTACATATAAGGACCCATTCTATACCATTACAAATTGGAATAGAGCAAGAAACTCCTACAAATCCTCCTGGTTGCTACAGATAACATGCCAAAATTTATCATGAATTTGGTGCACCAAATACAGAAAATATCTGATTCCCTCTATATGCATTTATGCAGTTGTTTTACGACGATGGATGATAATCGGAAACCCCTTGAGAGTTCTAGTTGTCGGAAAGTGAACAACCTTATCCTTCTCTACCACTTCCCGGCTAAAAAGTTTTACTAAATCAATTAGGTTTCATGTCCAAAAGATAAAATAAAGAAGTAAAAAATAAATAAACATCGGATGTAACGAGTGATCAAGTGGTGGAGAAACACAGATATTTCAACACAAGCGAGCTCATAACCAGGGCTCATTCTTAGACCTCCTCCAAAAGGAGTGAACGTACATTTTTTTGTGTCATCATTCTACATTGTTATTTATGGTTACATTTCTGGATAATAATTCAAACAAACTGCTGGATGCTGAGTATTTTTACATATGTTTGTTTTTTCAGGTGTTTTTATAACATGATAAGCATTAGGAACTTGCATTAGGAACTTCAATTTGCACTCTATATTGAATTTAAACCACTTAATCCTATGCCTAATGACAACATTAAGCACTTATTTATGTAAAAAACGAAGTGACCAGCTTTGAAGAGCTTATATACCCGCCGTCTCCAAGGATTGAAAGTACGTGCATCTTTGAAGTTAGTATCTGGATCCATGTGCACGGCTCTGAAGCTAGCAAATACTTTGCACCCTTTAGGTATTTTATATTCTGCAATCGTTCATTTCCAATATATTTTCATAGTGAGTTTGGGTTTAAAAAAAGGTGTGCTAACAACACTTTCTTTTAACAGGGAAGTTGTAATACTTAGTGGAGTGTACACAATTTCAACAAGACCTGAACTTAAACTGTTTACCAATAATGTGAAAAGTGGGCATTCTTTAACTTAATACATAAGCAAAATAGACAAAAAAAATTAAATCTTTTTAACTACTGACCTTTATAATGTATGTCACTTGTAGCTCTTCTGAATACTCTGCTAACTATGTTAGCTACTCGAAGAGTCTCATTGATTACCAGAATGTTCAAATACATGTTATAAGATTTTATAGACTTCTACTTACTTTTGGTGACTAAATCAACTGAAATTAAAGATCATACGCATTGAGTGAAGCGCATAGCCTTGTAATCATCCCGTTCTAATGGATCCGATTCATTTTTCTTCCTTGCTCCGATTGCATCATGCTCCTCCTGTTTGTAGTACATTGGGTAAATTATTCTCTACTTTTTTGCATAAGCATTAGAATGTGGAAATCATAATGATTGAAAATAGAATGCTGATAGCATGTGGAATTGCACATGCAATGTAGGATATGATGCCCTACTTTCTTTTATTAGCTGGGACCATTATTCAAGATTATTTACCTAAATCACCAATTAATAAATATACACCATAATGTATAATTGTTCATTGTAACTCAAAAGAGAGAACTCAACTACGAGCAAGAGCATAGCCAAATTATTCAGGTGTGTCTTGTTCGGTCACTTAACAAACAAATTTGATGGCGCACTGGTTATATTTTATATACAACTTCGGTCAAATTTATTTCAAAATAGTACTTTACATTTGCAGAAGCATTGGTGAAATCAAACCAAATTAAATAGACACCATATTTCCTCAGAATAAAGAATAATTCACTAGGTTACTTTTATTTGAACTACATAAATCGGTTTGATAGATCATAAGCTTTAAGGCTGTATAAGAAGAAAATGCCTCGGTTGTAAATTCGTTAACCTCTTTGATGTATAACTTCAGACATATGTGATGTTCCATTAGATTATAATTTTGATAGATCAAATTCACAATATTATAGCATATTTACAAAAAAGATGAATTACTAAAGTGCATAAATGGTTGAAAACAATAAGTGAGTCCTTTATTTGATTTTGAACCAACATAGATAGTCCTACATAGATACAAAATCACTAATGTGGCATATAGCTTAACAAGATATATAACATACGTCATTACTGAAACTTTTCATCTGCTATTGATATGCATGGCAGATGCAACTAGAGGCTAGAGTAGTTTATGTGCCTATGAAAATTTCATAAGCTCGAGCATATTTTGTATTTAACCAAATTTTACTCAGTCGCATCTGATTCATCTATTTTGAACTAAATTTCTAAATCGGCTACTGATTGATGAGTAAAACATTTGCATCCATATATATACAATAATCCATCTTTAAAATAAAGCAAAAAACATGAAGATTACCTTCAACGATACCAACAAACCACTACATTCAGTATCCTGTGCAATGATATTAAGCTTCACGCCATTAACAATATTAGGATTTCCATTTATATCTTCAACTGCAAGCTTAATCAATTGCCCAACCACCCTCCCAATAGTTGAATTGAACGTGAAAAGAGCTTCCAAATTCACAACAGTTGGCTTTAACAATGCGACAATGTCATTTTCGCCTTTAGTTAATGCTATGATGAAGCATAAAGCTAGCAACCTAATTGAAGCTGGACTCGTTATGGATTTGTATGTACAAATCGACGGGGCTCCTATACTTTCCAAAACATGAATTAAGAATGATATGAAAAGCAGTAGTAAATTCAGTTTATGAAGTTAGAATCTGTGGTAGATGGAACAATTAACAAAGGGAAAATGGCATGTGAAGCAATACCAAAACCCATTGAATAAGTTACACAAACGAACAACTATAACCAAAGACAAAATAACATTATTCTTATGATCTAGAAAACATAGAAAAAGGGTACACTAAACTGTGCTAGCCACATCAATCTGGATTAAAGAAACTAGCTAGCCACATCAAAGAATAAAATCATAGTTTCATTTCAACATTCTAAAATGAAATACCTGGTTTCATTTCAACCCTAAACTCTGCTATTTCCAAAAGATTCAAAAAAAAGACGCTAGCAAGATAACAGACCCAAGAATCACAGAATGTATGCTTTAAAATCACATACTCATACTAGTAATGGTTTATTCATACCACAAATAAAGAATCGGATATTGAAAGCAAGAATGAAGAAATCAAATAATACCTTCTATTATGGTTTCGAAACTTTAGGGTTGCTCGACAGGTTAAATCGACGGCGGAGACGACGGAGATGGCTTCGACGATGAAGATGGCGGTGCATGCTATGGTGAAGGTTGACGTTGAGCGATGTTTGGAATAGTTTGATTTTTAATAAATTTGGGTTAGGGATATATGTGGAAGAAGGAGGGTTCTAATTTCCAGTGTATGGATAGAATTATTCACAAGGCGGCAAGTTTTTGTTTTCCCTGCGTTCATGCAGACCAGCAGCGTTTTAGCATTTATGCGACCACTTCTACTTCTGACTGCGTTTTAGAATAGTTTTTTTCCCTTTTTTTAAATAATCCACCCAAATAGCTGCAGCATTTTTATTGAAATGCTGTGCGTTCGTGCTGCGAAAAATATATTTTCTCGTAGTGGTCTCACACTTCCCAACCGCACCTCCCTGGCTGAAACATCAAAAGGCACGATACCTTTTAGCTGATAGAGTTAGGGGTATGCCCTAGGGGCAATTATGTAATTTGTTACATATATCTAACTCTTTGACCAATCTTGTTCGAAATAAAAGTTATTTTCTTCCTATTATATACTTGATATAATGTGATTATATTAATTAATTATCTTAATTAAAAGTATATTTAATAGAAAAAACCATAAATTGTATATTTTGTGATAGTATATTTAATTGAACTCCAAATGCAATTCAAGATTATGGATATTTGATCCATCTACTTTCACATATAAATGTTATGTGGTGCACAGTCATAGTTTGTGGGATACAATATTTCGATGAAGTTAGTTCATTCGAAGTAAGCCAATAAACAGTATTTTAAGATCATGTATTCAACTTGAATGATTTCAAAAGGATCATATTGTGTTAATGTAACACAAGACCATAAACTACGAGATACATCTAAGAACTCGATCATTGAAATGTCATCTTGATCGGTTTACATAAAGTGCAACATATTTGATGTCATAAATGTTAAGAACTGCGCTTTCCTAAAAGGTTTGTTATGATATTGTAGTAATGTTTTTTTTGAATAGTTTGACCATTTGAAAGAAAAACAAATGTATAAGAATAGATGTAATTTAAGGTAAAGTTGGAATGAAGAGAATGAATAGTCACTTCTGCTTTATAGAGAAACATTGAAAACAAGAATTGTAATAATAACTGATACTTAATATTGGAATAAGAAATATGATTTTTATTCCAAAATGTATTTTTATATAGAAAATTATTTTCTATAACATTTATTTCTTTGAGTTCAAGATACTTGATCAAAGAACTCTCCTCTGTAAACTAGTTGCAACATATGAAATAAGTAAACAATATTAAGTGAATGGTGGACCTCTGAATTTAGTACGCTATTATAGTAATGGCGGAAATAGTGGGAGCATGCCATATAGCACCTAATGATTGCATCAAATTATGAAAATTGTTTTCGTAAAATGTACCGAACATTATTTATTAAATAATGTTTATTTTTGGTATTGACTGAAAAATAGATATAGCTGCATTTCAATATGAGTATTATGAATATTCATTATGACAAAGAACTATATTATGGAATTTTTTTCATAGTAAAAGTGATGCAACAAAAATACATATATATCTAATATTATTTACAGTTGTTTTGGAATTATAGAATAAGCCGTAGTTTTGAGAAATAATTTTACTATATGATTATGAATCATATGATACAGGTTAATTACATCTCAAACAATTAATGGATATGCAATCATTCAGTGGGAGCATCATAAGAGTTGATGAACTCTTTGAATTAAGATATATTGATGTATGCAATCATAACTCGATTAATACCAAAAGGGTTCTACATACTTTGTTATATTCATCGATGATTTATTACTGACATGAACATGTGTATTAGATACACATGTAGTAAGTTTATGATAAAATCATAGAATATAAAAGAAAAGTAAATAAAATAACATGCAATAGAATAAAATGATTTGATTTGGTCGAATAAGTGATTATATTGGAAAGAGTTCCAAATGTACCTAAAAATGAATGTAGATTCAATCTCAAAATCACTCCTCTATGTGATACATAATGATGCATCGATAAGGAGTAATCAGATATTGTTGGACAATTTACGATTAATTGTGAGTGAAGTTGAGTTAGTTTCTCTCTATAAAGTCATGTACTTAAGATTAGTACACAAGGTTGATATTATTTCATCTAAACAACAATTTACAAAATCATACAAGATAAAGGTTTGTAAGAAATCTCCACATATCCTAAGCCAAGGAGTTTGCAGTTTGTGCGGGTCGAAAGAATGCACGCAATAATTGTTCATGAGGGATCTTGTATGAATCTCCATATTTCTTTTAGAAATGTCTATCATCAAATGACATATTTATGTTTTGAACATAATTCTTGTAAACTAAAATCAGTTTTATAAATAAAAAGGTTCATAAATCGTTTATGAATTCTTATTCTATTTGCACTAAGAAGCAATTGTTGTTTCAAGATATATCAACTTCACTGTGAAGGAATTTCATTGAGAAATTTTTTGTAGTTAAATGGAATTAGACCTGATCCATAGATTGAACTGATTATTTGAGATGAAGTGAAATTAACTAACCTAAACGAACACATAGCATTAGAATGTCTAATAAGTATTCTCGTACAATGAAGAGAAACTATGAGTTTCTTATTAATGTCGAAAATATACATTACCCAGGGTTTTTCAATTAAACCATTAAGATTGTTGACTCTATACGGTATGATGCGTAGATCTAAAAGAATTCCAAGAATACTATTAAAATTTGATTTTGGTGGTCGTAACCAAAGAGATGTGGTCCATCGGCCGAGATTGTGTCTGTATTGGAAACAGTAATGTGGTTGGAATTAAATAAGCAATGTTGATAAGAATAATATTGCAAATTTCAATTGTTGAAATTAGCATAATAGATTCGGTATTCAACATGCTCAAGTTAATTCAGATTTACTCACAAAATTATCGGTCGATAAGACTTAGTGTTTGGTACTTATGTGTTAAAACAGAAAATTCTAAATAATGATTTAGAGTAAGCCATTTACACATAATAACCAAAAATGCCTTGAAGTCAGTGGGAGCGATAGTGGGTTTGTGAGTTTTTGGATATGATCCAAGAAATGACACAAATGTATCATTTTATAAGCATCAAGATTGAATAAGTATTTTGATAGAAATATCGAATAGTTTGATTTTTAATCAAAGTGCATGGGAAGTGTGTGTTCATCAGAAAGAACGTTAAAAGGTACATTGATATTTCTAAACTATAAGTAAACAACACGTTGTTGATTTTAACAACATGCTTGTATTAAAATCAACTTTAGTTGTTTTAATACTCAATTTTGGATTGTAAATGATGTCTTTTATGGTGAATATAAAAGATATAGGTATTGTCCCAAAACGATATACAAGAGCACCCTATTAAAAGGAAACATGTAAGTTGGATTCCTTATGCATTAGCACTAGGAATTATCATACATGTTATGTTGTGTATGTTAATGTGTTTTGTTTATGTATGATACATGGAGCAAATATAAAATCCAAATCGATATCACTAAATGGTTGTTTGAGGTGTTCTCGTGTATTTATGAAATACTAGAGAATTTTTATAGAAACAACGAACTCGTTATGAGTAATTTGTCAAAATGAAACAAATATACCATTTTAAATGTTCCCAGTCAAGATGCATCGAGGCTGGATATCGATGTATCCGTTGAGACTGGAGTACGTAACGCTCTCTAAATGTTGGGCAGTGTATTACTCGTGACTACTGGGGGGAACCTAGGAGTTGCGTACTAATAGTTAATGGATAACTATGGAACGACTCACTTGATAGTTTTCTGTTGGTCAATATAACTAAGGTCAAATAAAAAATATCGATGTGACTGATTCACACAGTTCTCTCGACTTGAGAATACTATGGATCTTCAATATGAAAACTCCGCTTTGATTATAGCCAAATCATGGCATAGTGTTCATCGAGTCACTATAGTTGGGTCGAGTGGAAGTATTAGAAGTGAAGCACTATTCAAGAGAGGATTCGTCTCCTCAGTTATATGCGGTTAGTATCACAGTCAACTCAAAGTCAAAGTCTGGTTAATAATAATTGTTATTATTGAACCAAGGACTTTGTATTTTGACTATAAAGTTGTATGTGGGTGAGGTTGGAATTTTGACCATTACCAAATTCCATAAGTCCAAAGTGATATAATTTTGATGAAGAGAATTGGTGTACACAAATGTCACAACCGGGTAACGCTTATTAAACTAAAATTGGATTTTACCGAAAATGAGTAAGCGATAAATTTGGCCATAAAGTCACACCGCCTGTTAAGTGACGTGTGAAAGTTAACAATAGAATAGTTCGATGTTAATTGCTGACCAAATTTACTCCCAAGGGTTACATAGCCGAAATGATGAATTCCTTTAAGACTGAACGATTTAATTAGTTTATAATTATTATAAATTAATTAAAGTAATTTATATTTATGAAATATTAATCATAAATTTTGAATATGATTTGAGAAATAAATAATGTTATATATATATTTATAATAGTTATAAAAATATCGATCGATATACAATTTCGACAAGCGATTACATTAGATTTAGTTGCAAAGTATTTTGGCTTTGGCTTACATGGGTTTAAGGCCCATCGTTAGGGCTGCAAAATTTTAGTTTCGAGAAGGTCTAAGGGTGGCTAAAACATAGGGAATTAGCTTGGAGATAATGGGTTGAGATAAAGTGAGAATGGGTAAAAAGGTTTTCCTCGTTTCTCTCTAATACAACCCTATATATGTGTGTGTGTGTGTGTGTGTGTGTGTGTGTGTGTGTGTGTATCTCTAAAATCAATTACTAACCTTTTTGGCCGCCATTACCTTTTACATTGCTGGTTAAAACATAGCTCTCATTCCACTCCAAAATTCTCAAATATATTTCAAATTAAAATAATACTATTCGATAGTTAGAGGTCGGTGATTCCGGACTTGCAATCTGACGAATCATAAATAGTAAAAGGAAGTGAAGTCATTGCTTCAACGTGGATTCAAAGGCATCATTAAATTGATAATTTTAATTCATATTACAGTAATTATATTATATTCTATGATCCTATAATCAGCAATTGCATATCTATTTAAATATATTGCTACTATATATTTAGTTAGGTGAGATTTTTATAAGTAGATGTGGTTGTCACAAATCAGATTTGTTATATGCATAATTTATTTATTATACTATTTGATTTATGTATAGACAAATGTTTTTTACTGAACAAAATCAATTTTTGTCATTAATAATTGTTTTATATATGTTTATTAATAAATTCATATATATATATATATATATATATTAGTGTATATTTCTCTCTCATAATAGCATATATGCATATATAAGATATCTATATGATTTAAAAACTTTAGTACACTTAGTTATATGTAATATGAATTTACAAATTGGAAAATTAATTATCATACATATATTTATATTTTTAAATTAACATTTATTGATTTTTTGAATTGTTTATTATATATAAAATAATTATTACATTAAAAATTCAATTTTATATTTTTATTAAGTATTATATCATTTCAGAAACCTATAAAAAAATTAGGAATTTTTCAATAAATTTAATTATTTTTAATAATTAATATTATTTCGGAAAAACTATTTATGATTTATTAAAATAATAATTTATTTGCAAAAATCTTCAAAATTTTTTATAACCTTTCATTCATGATCGTAGAATTTCTGGAATTTTAAATTTTGAATTTTTAATAATATATTATTTTATATTAAATAATTATTGCTGAAATTAATGTATTTGTTTTTAAAAATAATAATTCACATTTGAAAAATCTCTAGATTTTTCCTAAGCTCTATTTTATGATCCTAGATTTTCGAAAATTTTAAATTTTGAATTTTCATCAATAGATGTTTTTATGTTAATTATTTACGGATGAAAATATTATTTTATTCATAATATATACAAATTAAAATACTAATATTATTATGTTCGCAAAACTAAGTTAATTTTGAATTATAAATAATTTTTAATAATTTTTCTCTCTCTTTCTATATATATATATTTATATGTTTTATGTTCATATATTATATATAATATATTTATGCATACATGTGCGTGTGTATTTTGTAACACATACACATGCATATATTTGGACAACATACATGACATACAAAATGAGCTAATATTTCTGTTGCGATGTAAATTTCAACATCTACATATGAGCATATTATAACTTTCATGGATTATTATGTTACACATGCACTCACATATATATGTATATGATACATTTATGTATAAACTAAATTATATAAAATTAGTTTCATATCTTAATGTATTTGAATTAAAATAATATAAATGATTTATTTAAATGAAATTTAGAAATGTTCTAATTCAGTTAGACTTTATAGGCCCAACAAATGATCCAATATGGTAAAAAATTTGAAATTCACCCATAACTTCCGCTGCGGGCTAGTCTAGTTCCAACATTAGCCACATTCACCTCAAGTTGCGCTGATGACATGTCAAAAGCATACATGCACAAAGAATGCAGCTTAAACAGCACATGCCGCATCTATATTAGGTAGGCAACATTTAGCACACAACACCACTCTTAAGCATGATATTTCAAAATTCAAAATTCCTGCCTAAAGTCAAATTCTACGGTCCAAAGCCAAATTCTTCCGCCCAAAGCAAATTCTCCTGCTTAAATCCACGTCAACAATCTATGCATATTAAACAATCAAATGAATGAAGTACATGTGGCAAGATCCAACAATAGAGGAATAGTACGAGGAAATGATGTCAGCAATTCACGTGATGTCTTTCCTGCTGTAAAAGGAAAGGCCTTTAGCAGAGAAACGATCGAACCATTTATAAATAGAATTGTATACCATCAAAATGGTACGGTCTACCATTAAATTATGAGCTTGTACTAGAGTAAGAATCTAAAGAGAAAGATTTATCCCGTGGACATGAATGAGCTCACGGTATATCACTTATTATCGTTATAATTTATTAATGCGTTAATTTATTTTAATACTGTACTTATTTATGTTAAAACCATATTATCTTTATTAACAGTTGTAATGCCTTTGACATTACATTTTTTTGGTGTTAGCGTGAGCTGCCAAATAGGCCATTGGTATTATCAAATCTTAATATGACTTAAAAATCTTTAATAATAGCTGCAATACATTTGGTATCACAATTTTTTTATGTCAACGTGAATTACAAAAAACGTCCCTTTACAAATACTACCGAATCTTCATATCACTAATAGAACCTAACAATTAAACTTCTTTCACAAATTCAAAATGCCTCTCTATAAATATTACAGAATCATAATACCACTTGAAAATAAGATCTAACAAACAAACTTCCTTTCTAAATTCATTCTTAATTAATTAATAATATAAATAAAAATTCAAACTAACAAAAACTAGATGTTGCAACTTAGAAATAAAATTTCAAACTAACTACACATGAATTTCAATGCAAAAATATGGCTCATTTTTTGTACAAATCATTTTCTATTATTAAACATATACATTTATAAAAAAACAATAATCGTCCATCCCATCATCACGCACGAAGCGCGTGCCGAAACACTTATAAGTAAAATCGCGATAGAATGAGATGTCATGTATTGTTCACAACAATGTTGAAATTATAACATCCTATTGTTAGCTTAATTATAATAAAATGTATTTTGGGATTTTTATCAAAAAATTTTATGAACAAATGGATTTTTGAAATTTAAATCGATGAAATTTTAATTTCAAATGGATTTGATTTTTCAAAAATTATTTTAATTTGATAAAAAGTTGAAATTATTACTAAATGAGATTATAAAATAGTTTTGGGAGTTTTATTGAATTTAATTCAGTATAAGTGATTTTTGGATTTATTTGAGAATAAAAGAAGAATGATGATTCAAAAATTAAGTTTGAAATTTGAATTATGATTTTAAAATCCTGGAGTTGTTTGGAACTTAAATTATATTTGTGTAATTTGGAATTGTTTGAACAATTAAACAGTTATTTTAGAATCTTTAAGAATTGGAAAGTGATATTTTAATAAAAGAAAATTGTTATAAGAATGAAATAAAAACGAATATTAAACGTTGATTTAAGGGCGGTGAAATGCACGGATGTTATAAAATATGTTTATTTCCACTTGACACTTTCTTTACTCCTATCAGATACTACCATCTCACTCCCTTATGCAGAGAAATGAAAAATCCACTCACGTACAAAATTTCTGCTTCATTTCAAAAGAAAGAAAACTAGGGTTAAGGAAAATTGCACAAAATCAAGGCTGATTTGAATTCTAGGGCTTGCACAACCTCTCTAAACAACTTAGCATCATCAAATTAGAGATTTTACACTTCTTTCAATTCAGGCCAACAAGCTTTAATCTGAATTTTGGGTTTATTTATGATCAACTCAAGCAAGGAAACTTTGTTGTGGGTACAACAATCAAATTCTATGATTATCATATGTTATTTTGATTTTAGTTGAGGTATATAAATTTTATCATTGCTGTTTGGATTGGTATTGAACTAATAATCTTGATACTAACTGTGCATTGATGTTAGAATTAATACTGTATCAGTATAACATTACCAAACTGATTTATGAAATTAATGGAATGATTTTCAGAAGTGGCTGTTAAAGATGATTAAATCTATAGCAATTGGTAATGAATATAATTATGAAAGTTTATACACTGATACTAGATCAATAGACAAGACTACCATAAAAGGTTTGAATGAAGAAGATTAATTTTCGAATTTATATGATTTTTATAAAGTTGGCTCATAAATCTAAAACTTTTAAGTTAATTTTCAAAAGTGCTTATTAAAGATTATTAAATCTGTAATAAATGGTAGTGAATTTAATTATGAATTTTTTTACTATGATAATGGACAACAGCGGAGTCTATTATAAAAAATTTGAATGAATAAGTTTAAATTTTGGATTTATATAATGTTTATAAAGTTGATTCGGAAATCTAAAATGCATAGTAAACCCACATTTTATACCTATTAGTATAAATTAATTCTGGAATATCCGCAAGGAACTAAATTCTAAAATTTTGCAAGAATATAGTAGACTATGAAATGAAGCTACTGTAAAAGTTTTGAGTCAAGAAGGTTAATTTTCGAATTTATATGATTTTTACAAATTGGTTCATAAATTTGGAAAATGTAGATTTGATTTTTGTAAGTTATTAAAGATTTCAAATGCAATGAAATTATATTGAAATGGAATTTGAATACTGGAAGTTATTTGCAAATAATTTCAAATGAATTTTGAAAAGAAAAATCTTTTATAAGTTTTCTACAAAGATTTTTCAAATGAATTTTTAAAAGAAAATTCTTTTATATTTTGCAAAACAAAGTGTGCATGTGCTCATCGATACGCCATGCACTTTTGTTATCAATTGTGAATTGTTGATTGCTTGTTTGATTTTAGAAATAGCTTGGAATAATAAACAGGTAGATGAATCATGAAACATATATAAATCTATAAAATCATGAATCTAAACTCAAACAAAATGAAGTGATGTATGGCCTGAAATGAGTCAGTTATGAAGCCTCAAAAGAAACCCCAAAACGACACGAAGAAGCCAATGTCGAAGGAGCCGTGTCGCCTTCCTATGCCAGGGGTTTACAACCCCTGAAAGCATCTGGTCATACGTTTGACCTGATTGTTCAGACGTTTGAACCTCTGTTGTTAGAGGGCAGTAAACACTTGCCAACAGCCTAATGCATCGATTCATTCCGTTTTTGCTTATTTGCTTCTTTGGTTTGTGCTTTGATCTCTTAACACAAACTTTGGTGGTGATATAAAATTATTTTGAAATTTATATGAATTTAATTTTATTTTGTTTTCAATATTCAAAAATGGAAGGAAATAAGGTGTTTTAGTTTTGAAATAAGCAAATGAAGTTGTGTTTGTAAATGCGAACGGTTTAAATGATTGCATAGAGTATAATTGGCTTTGAAATGATTTTTTAAAGTTGTTTAGAAAATAAAACCCATTGCTTTCTTTGAATATGAAGGGTGCTTGTGCATGCCGACATGACATGCACATTTACCCTCAAACAAGGCTAGTTGACAATTTATTTACAATCCATTGAAGTTAGGCAAATTGAAACATGTCATATGAGTGACAAACATTTAAAGGACCAATTTTATAAATATACTCATGCCTTAACCTATCAAGTAATAAAAGAGAAATTTGGATGGATAATAGGCAATGGTAAATTTGTTGATGTTTGAACATTAGAAAGGCTTATGATAGGTGAAGCACGAAAGCTTGTTTGATTGTTTATACAAGTATATAGATGTATGATTTAACCACCTATGTTTTGAATAAAGTTTCCCATTTATTGTTATGAAGTAGATGTGTGTTTTGTCGTGTAATTGTCAAGAAATGGACATTGATATTTTGTTACGATGATATGTATGGACACGACATCTATTTAATGAAAATGTGATATAAGGTCATTTTGGGAATGTTGACGTTAATGAAAGTCAATTGTTTTGAAAAATAATAAATTTAACATTTGATGAGAACTGTATGAGGTATTAACTACAAAACTGCTAGAATCCATCTTAGCTGATCGATTCGAGGGTCGCAACTCAAATCATGATGACCTTGTCCCTCTTCACTGTGTCAAAAAGATCCTTTGCATGGGCATTTGCGGAAATTTGAAGATTTTCGGAGGCGTAGTGCAAAAGAAGAGAAATAACACCATAAATGGAAACTTGAAGTAGGCTATGCACGGGTAAGATTTATCATGCCTTTAGATGCCAGGAGGATAGGTGAGGGCCACCACAACTGATCGTAATTATATGGGTGAAAAAAACCATAATGATTTGCCGATGCAGTTAGTCTATTGAGGGTGAATACACTAAGGTGATTCACCAACGTGAACTCCTATTGGGACTAATAGTTGAGATGTAATATAGTCCTCTCATAAGAAAAAGTAGAAAATAACGACCTCGTAAAATGAATGATTTGAAATGATGATTTATATTTAGACAACAAAAACAACTCTTATAATGTGGATAGGTTGTGATATCCTAATTGACTAGAGTTGTAGCTGTGAATCTTGATGAATAGAGCTGTGATATGTGTGTTATCACTATTTGTGGAAATAAATTATGGGATGGATTTGATATAGCGTGAGTGACATCTGTGTACTTGAAAATGTCACCTTTATACCCGACCCTTCAAATTTATTGTTTATGATTTTATTTTACTCACAACTAGATTTCTAGCTTGAATCTAGATTTGTTATGTGTATGACAACACCTCGGGTCAGACCGAGGTGTTGTAAATTTAAGATAAATCTCTATGGACGTCAGTCGTTTTTGTTTGTTGAGCAGTTCGTGGGGAATGCCATACATAGTGTATATTATGTATGGAGAACTACAATGTTTAGGTTAACCACCATTTCCTGGAAGGCAAGATCCGTAACACTGTTCGTTTCATTCAAAGGAATGATGGAGTTGAGATTATTCTAGAAGCCGTGGACGTGTATTAAGCTTGGTTGCAAGAACAATCGTTAATATGGATGTTAGAAGTATGCAGTATTTTGTATTGTATATAGTTAGCAGAGTTCAGAGTGATGTATTTTGAGTAGTCCATGTATTAGATATATTATTACAGTGATCTGTGTGTGTATATATTATCGTTTCCATGGGGATATTGATGCATGTGTCATATATATATACACACATATATTTGTATGTGTGTGTATATATATGATTATGTATGTGATTTATACAATGGCTCAATCCTAACAACTCGTATATGTTGTTTTGTGTCGAGACAAGATCGTATTGTTTAGATGTATTCAGGTATTGAAACATATCCATGTTGACTCAAAGTAGTGTATACGAGAGATTGCTTCTTCCATGCCCTTTGATTCGAGCTATTGGATGGTAAACTCCCTCTGATAATTCGATCATTGAAGCTAGGGCGTCATAGCTTGGTTTCAGAGCTAAGGTTGAGCTAGAATTGTGTAAATCAGAAATCAAGAAATAATTGACCATGGAAGAGTCGGACATAGGTTGTTATCCAGTCAGTATACCCTGGGCAGAGTTGGGAATAACTCATGTATGTAATATACGAGTTAAGATTAGTGTTCCAAAAAATGAACACCGTGATAGAATTTATATACGTATTTGTTAGTGAAGTTTTATAAATAAAAACATTTATCTATCAAGTGATAAATGTTGTTTATTAGAAAATGGGTAGACTTGACAAACCTAGAGCAGGTGTATCTCCTAGTTCACCCATTAGTCAAATATCAAAGAAGCGTGTCACAAAATCCAAGTGTCCTATTATCAACGAACCAGTGGATAAAAGTTATAAGGCATGTTCAAGATATGGGCGATGTTATCTGAATCCTATAACAGAATTCACCAGGCTTTGCAACGATTACACAAGTTTGGGAGGAAAGCTTTCATTGGTAATAAAGAGTTATGTGTGTGCATACTTCGTTAAGATCATATGAGGATTCCAGTGATTTGGGTTTGATACACCAAGAGAAAAGGAGATTGATGTCTCGTCAATTATAATCTAATGCTTTGGATTGGTACGGTGCCATCACGGTAGCAACACCAAAAGCATAAATAACTTGGTAAAGATTTAAAGACACGTTTCGAGCCCATTTTATTCCCAAAGCCGAAAAGGCAGCTCTGCTTCAGAAATTTAAGAACTAACCCAAAAGGATTCGTTAGTGACTGAGTATGCAAACAAATAAATGCTATTTCGAAGTATGGATCAACACTGGTTGGTTCACTATTGAAGAAGAATGAAAATTTTGTTATTGTACTTGATGCGGAATTATTACTTACTCAGCTAAGATGTCCATTCGAAGAGAGTTGATATGACGTTGGGATATGATATGGTGCGTGAGCGTGATTCAGCCTCAAATGGCTAATCTAATCCACTACCTTAGCAAGGATAGAAAACAATCTTTCAAAAAAGAACTGGAAATTCAAGTTGAATACGAAGCCTGTTCAACTAAGACAACCCAAACAGAATAGATCGATTGATAAATCTCAGATGGAATGTTACTATAGTGGAAATAAGACTCACTATGCAACTGTATGTAGAAAAAGAATATGATCAATTAAAGAAATGTTATAACTATGATAAAGTTGATCATATACCAAGGGCAAGGTGTTCACTGTAGAGAAACCTAGTTCCATACATGATAAAAGCGAGCAAGTCTCAATTTTATAAGGTACGCATCCTCATGAATAGAATTTAGCGATGATTTGGGTTATTGGATCTAGTAGTAGAATATTTTTGCTTAAGTGGATTTGAAATAAATTGGTAATGATTCGATTAGAGAAATTACCTAAAACCCTAATCTAATTTTCGTCATAGAGATACATAACAAAGATAAATGTGATAAAATAAATTCGAGTAGAAGGATCCAATAGTAATTAGAGTAGCGTAACAAAAGTAAATAACTTGCTTTTCGTTGAACACAAATAATTGTTTGATTTATTGGGTATATGATTATTTATTTGCTATTTTATGGTATGACTAGCCTACAATGAAGTAGACTGGGTTGAAATTATAACTCAAAGAAATTGAACCCATTTATTTGAACAAAATAGAAGCTAGTGATTTTCCTGAGTTAAACCACAAGGGGATTAAATAATTTATTTTATAAGGAAAGAATAATACCGTTAATTTGATTATGTTAACTTATCTATTGAGTGGTTTGAATTCTGATCGTTGCATCTGGCCAAAATATTGATTGGGATTTCTAAACCCCAGAACGAGATATTTCGACATAACAATATTCTGAGTAAAAGATATTATTCTTAGAATGAATGGATTCTGTTAGAGCAAGATTTCCGGATTTTGATGATGTCAACTTCATACATCATTTATAACAAACAACAGAAGTGGCCATATCAACATAGCTTTATATTGAAGTGGAGAATGTGTGCAACCTTATTGGAGTATCGACAAATGAAGATTTCAATGAAGATTTTAACATTGTGAGTCCGTTGTCATAGCTATAGCATGTTAAAACTCACAAGAATCTATCCAAAGCTTTTCAAGGCTTTAAAAATGCTTAATTTTTTTTTGAATTTTTTTAAATATTTTAAAAGCTTGAAATAAAGGCTCAGGCAAGCCTTGAAAAATTGTGTCTACCAGTGGATTGGTGGGGGGTGGATGCACATTTTTCAGAAATTCCTGAAGCTGTGAAGTTTTTTGAAACAGTGCATCTCTTCGAAAAGTTACGATCTTTCTCAGGGTTTCATGGCTTCGTCTCTTCTCTTCAGGAAGACTTTTCAATACATATATATACGTATGCTTTTTGAGAAATCACAACTTACTTTTTGATCTTAATCACCTATTTTTAAAAGGCTTTTTAGATTTCAAAAGTGATCGAATCAACGCTCTTTCAATTTCAACATCAGTTCTCTTATTGTTCCCAGTCTTAAACTCTTGTTTATTCAATTCCAAAAGATTCTTGGGAATTATAGGACCCTTGTACTCAAGTTGAAAAATCGGCATTTTGAACACTTATCATCGAAGATTGTTTTACGTAAAGACCCGTTTAGCGGCTCAGACACTATGTAAATCTAGTAGGATCATCCATAAACCGTAACACAATTTAGTGTACGTTATCTAATATGACACATATAAGCACTTTTGTTGAACGCCAACCCATTGCACGACCCTCCACTATTCACTTGAAATGATCATAATTTTTGGTCAGCTATAATGAAGATTTATATGAAAACAAACGGTCTTGAGATTTAGGACGCCGCACAAAATCAATATGATGCTTGTTGTTCTACGAGACTTTGTTTTAAGGAATTAGGCACTTCGGATAGCACCTTAAAGGTGTTTGATGAAGTTTCAAAAAGTTATGGAATCGATAATACAGAGAGTTAGGATGGGAAATACAGTCAGAGTTATAGAGTTAGTTGCTGAAGTGAATATGTAGGTGGTGCAATGGCATTGTGGGAAGAGTGGACCGAGTCAAAGCTAAAAGAACATGAAGCTAAAATGCTAAGTCATGGATCAATATCAATCCATGATGAATCGGTACCGACCAATGTAGTTTGGCCAAAGAGAGGTGCAACAAGGGGTAGTGACATGGATCCACATTGCAAAGCAAAAGAAGAATGTGAAAATTTTGGCTAATTCATAGACCGATAACGATCCATGAAGCTTTGAGACAAACTCATGCAGCCTAGTGGAAATTGGTAGTGAAGCTCAGGGTTGAGCTACAGAAAGCTTAGAGTTATCTTTCAAGAAAGGTTTGAATCGAAACTTTCCACATGTATCGTACGAAAGACAATTCTTTTTTCAGGGGTTGCAGAATTACAAGTATTACATATTTAATGGCCTATTTTTAACCAGAACAATTAATTTGCAAATAAAGAAATTGTGATCGACATTATTTGAAAGAAATGTTTATAAACTTAGCTCCATAAATTGAAATCATAGATAAATGCTACTCACTATCGTAAATCCTTGATATTTCATTAAAAGACAATCCATTCGGCTTTTCTTCCATTGTGTTCGATAGTGATGAAGAAAAATAGAAAGGCTTATGTGGCATTTCAACATCATCATTGCTTTCCAACATTTATACAACTTTAATCATAGTAGAATGCAAAGATGGTGACATTTGAATACACCATAATCCAATTTCAACATCTACAATCTCAACCTTACGATCCAACACTTTTAAATTTGTTTGTATATTCAGTCGATCATAAATCCATGAGGGATGGTAGGCTTGACTCGAATTCTCCATTCCTGAGTCATAGTTTCTCCTTCCGCCTGCCATTTCAAGTAGTAGCATTTGGAAACTATACACATTAGACATGTATGATATTAGTCAAAAACTTCTAGAAATAAGTTTGGAAGCCATGTATTCGATGATACTTGAAGGTCGAGGGTTCAATCCTCACCAACTACATATCCCTGTGAATTACCTGAAATATATGTTATGGGTTCCATTCATATTTCCTCAGATTTTACAAGCAAAGCTTGGTTCTTTGGGTCTTCCAAAATAATAATAACTTTTTTTATTATTATTAACAAATTTCTTTGTTAAACCCAAAATATGCTAGGAAGATACGTCTTGGCGAGTAATAGGCTTGATCAACCTTGTGTTATCCCAGGAGAAGTATGCAAGTCCAAAGTGAAATATGCATGACCATGCTTTTGGTCCTTGGAAAGAGGGGTCATGCACATGATGAAAGTATAGTTCACAAGAGTTATATACAAGTCACAAGTCTCATCATAGAGAAATAACTTTATTCATTCAATTGACTATTCAAGTTTCTATGTGCCAAAGTCACCAATTTATAATAGGCTCCAAAAATCCCTAATTTGATTTAGGGCTTACAACTTTTAAAATGTAAGAAAAGTGATGAGAAGAATTCACCCCCGCCAAGTGCCATTAGACCCATATTTATAGAGGTGGTGGTTGGCGAATCAATTGGCACATGTCACTCAATATATGGTAGGTTGATGATATTTGATATCCTCCCTCAATTTTCAATTCTCGGCATTGCTTGTTATATTGATGACATACGACATTCTTATTCACACTGCAGACTTTCGACATCCTCCATAACTATAGACATTCGGCATCCTTATTGCCAATATTCGACATACTTCACAACTGTTGATATTGGACATCCTTCATGGTTCTGATGAAATTCGATATCTCTCTTTATATTGATGTCATTCAACATCCTTTTGGATGTTGGCAACAAGTGGCATCCTTGATGAATGTAGATGTTCGATATCCCTTACGTCCTTTGAAGCTCGGCATACTTTGCCACTTGTTTATTCTTTATAATAGTTATAATTGTAAAGGCTCGATATTTATAGAGTCCCAATATATCTTCTTTGTGACTATGTGTTCGATATCTCTAGAAACTGTTTGGGATATGTTATCTCTTCCTCCTTCTATGCTCGACAACCTCCAATTTTGTTGAGGCTTGACACCCCATTTTCTTTATTCAAGTTCGACAACTCTAGTGGTTCGACTGTTAGTCCATAGGATAGTGGTTTTGATGACAACAACTATAGAAGTGTTATAAAATATATATGTGCAGGAAATCTATATGCAAGTATCAACAAAACAAGACTGTACAGTAAAGAAAACAAAATTGATGAAGACAAAGATCAAGAGTTCAAGATTGAAAACTCATGAGATTCAAGATATTCAAGAGTTCAAGACAAATAATATAGTTAGGTTAGATATTTGTTAAAACTCCTTGAAAGCACTATCATTCTTTTTTATTCAATTTACTCGTGGAATGGAATCCACTTCGTTCTTGTTAAAGGGATGGAACCCTAGTGAGATGGAACTCACGAAATATCTAGTGGAACGGATAGTAGCCCTATTTTGTTATCCACTAATTTTGATTCAAAATGATTTTCAAAATTATCTCTTGTTTTATAAAATGATTTTCAAATATTCCTTTTCAAAAGAAAAACCTTCGTTCACATTTTCAAAAATGTTTTAGCCTCAAAATCATATTTATCATTTTGTTATATTTTGATTTCAAAAATTGTCCTTGATATTTTAGCCTCAAAATCTATTTTAATATTATATTTACTTTAGTTTATTTACTTTGATTTTAAATATATTTTAGTATATATACATATATACATTCATAAGTATTTCTACTTCTAAATACCTTCTACAAATACATAGAGTCCATTTGAATAAAGTTGCATATGTTTTAAATCATCATTTTCAAAGTAAAGCAAATCATCACTTTTTACTAGACCATGTCGACATCCTATTTACCTGTCATGTCGACATGCTTCCTGTTATAGCAAAGGTTGTTTTCAAAAGAAGTGTCTATTCGTTTAAACCTCTTCGAATGGACACATCCATTCATTCTCTATAAATAGAGACTGTTATGGACGTTTTCTAGTAACTACTTTCTTTATTTTCTCTCCTCTTTACTCCCTTATCTTATTTTCTAATCATCCTATCCATATTTTGCCGAAATCTTAAGTGAATCAAACCAGAATATCTCTAGTTTGATTCTCTGCCACTCTCTCCAAAGAATCTCAGTGCTTATCAGAGTTATAGATACATTTGTACTCAAAGAAACTTGTGTGGGTTATAAAGGTGTGATCGTGTCCTTGGAAATCGATCGGGTGAACTTGTGTCCTGTGAATCAAGTGGTTCTACCCAGAGACCTGAGAATCTGGAGGGTGTACCTCGTTGCCTTGGAATCGAGGGATTGTAATCTAGATTATTGTTGAATAGAAAGCCGTACGGGTTGTGCGGGACTGGATGTAGGGTAACACCGAACCAGTATAAAATTCCTGGTGTGTTCTTTCCTTTACTTGCTTTTTATTTATATTTGCATTTGTTTGTGATTCTGTGATTTGATCTGTGATTGTGTATTTGCATTAAGTTAGTTAATTCAATTTAAATCAAAGAAGTTTTAAAGAAATTCTTAAAACACTATTCACCCCCCCTCTACTGTTAAATAGCCTTAAGATCATCTTCCGCGTCCCTTTCATTTGGTATCAGAGCAAGTTTTTCAAAGTATTCATAATCTGATTTTTGAAAAGTTCATGGCTAAGTTTGAAATGTTTCCTAAAAATATTTCTTTAATGATCAAATCATTGTGGTCTCATAAATTGATGCATGATAGTTATATAGAATCAGGTAGTCTACAAAAGTTGCTCACTGTGCAGGAATCTTGCTTCATGGCGACAAATGAATCTATTCACAATGGACAAGCTGTGCAAATAAGGAAAAACAAGTGGATACTTGATAGTGGATGTTCAAGACATATGACAGGAAATCCAGAGATACTCAATGACATTATTTACAAGGATGGAGGATTGGTTAATTTTGGGGATAATTCAAAAGGTTATGTGGTTGGCATCGGCAATGTAGGTAATTCTGAAACTCCTATTATTTCAAATGTTTTGTTAGTTAAAAATCTACAACATAATCTACTTAGTATTAGTCAGTTATGTGATAAAGGATATAGGATTAAATTTGAAAAAGACAAGTGTCACATCGAAGATACTAAATCTAATATTATCTTTGAGGGAGTTAGGAAAAAGAATATCTATATTCTTAGTATGAAAATTTCAAATGATAATCTATGTCTTTTGGCCAATACAAGTGACCCTTGGACTTGGCATAAGAGATTTGGACATTTGAATTTTAAACTCTTATCTAGACTATCCAAACTTGATCTAGTAAGAGGCCTCCCTAAGATGCAATTTAAAGTAGATAGTATATGTGATGCATGTCAATTAGGAAAACTTAGAAAAAGTTCCTTTAAACTTAAAGATATGATCTCTACTTCAAAACCTCTTGAGTTACTTCACCTAGATTTATTTGGTCCATCTCAAATTCAATCAATCAACCATAGTAAATATGTCTTTGTAATTGTGGATGATTATTCCAGATATACATGGACAATCTTTCTGAAACATAAAAGTGATACTTTTGATTATTTTAAAAGTTTTTCAAAAAGAGTTCAAAACCAACTTTCTTCCAAGATCATCACTATTCGTAGTGATCACGGTGGTGAATTTGAAAATGAGAAGTTTGAGGAATTCTGTAATCAGAAGGGAATTACTCACAATTTTTCGTTTCCAAGAACTCCACCACATAACGGAGTAGTTGAGCGTAAGAATAGGACGATTCAAGAGTGTGCTAGAACTCTACTTTCTGATAGTAAATTACCAAAACATTTTTGGGCTGAAGCAGTTGCAACAGCCTGTTATATTTTGAATAGGATTTTAATTAGACCTCTAACCAATAAAACACCTTATGAACTTCTTTTCAATAAGAAACCTAAGGTATCTTATTTCAGAATTTTTGGAAGTAAATGTTTTATCTTAAATACAAAAGATAATTTAGATAAGTTTGATCCTAAATCCGACAAAGGAATCTTTATCGGATATTCTAACAGGAGTAAAGCTTATAGAGTTTTTAATCTAAGAACAAACACTATTGAAGAAACTTTACATGTTTCCTTTGATGAAAATTTCAAAGAAGTTGATCAGACTAATGATGAGGATGACTTAGTTATTTCTAATCATGAATTTGTAGATGCTACAAATGAAACTTTTCATCCAAATAAAAAGATTAGGCTTTTAAAAGATCACCCTGTAGAAAATATTCTAGGAGATATGCAATCTATTGTTAAAACTAGGAATCAATTAAACAGTATGAGTCATGTTGCTTTTATATCCTCAATAGAACCTAAAAATCCAAAGGAAGCATCAACTGATGTATCATGGATTCTTGCTATGCAAGAAGAATTGAATCAATTCACCAGAAATGATGTTTGGGAACTTGTTCCTAGACCTGAGGATAAATCCATTATAGGCACTAAATGGGTATATAAAAAAAATTAAATGAATTAGGTGAGGTCGTTAGAAATAAGGCTCGACTCGTCGCATAAGGTTATTGTCAAGAAGAAGGTATAGATTATGACGAAACCTTTGCACCCGTAGCAAGATTAGAAGCTATTAGAATTCTGCTTGCTTTCGCTAATTTCAATAATTTCAAACTTTTTCAAATGGATGTCAAGAGTGCCTTTCTAAATGGGTTTGTAAAAGAGGAAGTTTATGTTGAACAACCTCCACTCTTTGAAGATACAAAATTTCCAAATCATGTTTTTAAATTAAAGAAAGCCCTGTATGGTCTAAAACAAGCTCCTAGAGCTTGGTATGATAGACTTAGGTCTTATCTTTTGCAATCTAATTTTGAAATAGGTAAAGTAGATAACACACTTTTTATTAAAAGAAACAAAAATGATATTCAACTTGTACAAGTGTACGTAGATGATATTATTTTTGGATCAACCAATTCTGACATGAACAAAGAATTTTCTGACATTATGACAAAAGAGTTTGAGATGAGTCATATGGGTGAACTTAACTTTTTCCTAGGATTACAAATCAAACAATTAGATAATGGTATCTTTATCAGTCAAGAGAAGTATGCAAGAGAGTTAGTTAGTAAGTTTGGCTTGACCAATGTGAGTGGAAAACCAACTCCCATGGCAACCAATATAGCGTTAAGTAAGGATGATCTATCCAAAGACGTAGATCAAACCTTGTATAGAGGAATGATTGGATCACTTCTCTATATAACTGCTAGTAGACCAGATATCATGAACAGTGTCTGTCTCTGTGCAAGATATCAATCTCAACCCAAGGAAACTCATCTAAAAGCTGTGGAACGTATCATTCGATATGTTAAACACACCTTTGATTATGGATTGTTCTACCCTAAGAATGATTCATTTGAATTAGTTTCCTACTGTAATGCTGACTATGCTGGGTGTAAGTCAGACCGAAAGAGTACAAGTGGAACTTGTCACTTTCTAGGTCATTCCTTAATTTCCTGGTTCAGTAAAAAACAGAATACTGTTTCCCTATCAACAACTGAAGCAGAGTATGTTTCTGCTGCTTTAGCTTGTTCTCAAGTTTTGTATATGCAACAAACCTTGAATGATTTTGGTATATCTATCACGAAATTTCCAATTTTCTGTGATAACACTAGTGCTATTAGTTTGTCCAAAAACCCAACTCTCCATGCCCGAACTAAACATATTGACTGAAATGCAAGTTCAACAATTGAGAATGGCAAGAGAGCAAGAGAAACAAGGGAAAATTCTGAGGAATCTTCAAAAATTCCTCATGGATAATCATGCCAATCCAATTGTAATTGAAGATTCTTCTAACATAGAAGCAAATGAAGAAGGAGAAGAAGACGAAGACGAAGAAGAAAAGGAAGAACCAATGGAGGAAGAAACTGATGATGAAGCAGTATGTGTAGGGGAAGTTTGTTTTGATGCTTATGGGAACATTGTGGAACAACATGGAAATTTCTGTTTCCATTACCCAAATTGTCTTGTCCACAAGTCTCCCATCATCAAAAACAACCGTTGAGTTGTTTATTTTCTTGTTTTAGTTATTTATGTGTTTATAAGTTTAAATAGTCATGTATATAGTAATATTGAAATGAATAAAATAATCTGTGGTTACACTTATTATTCTTATTCTTATATTGCTCATATATAACATTCTAAGTATACGATGTTTAGTGCATTGTTATATCTAGTTTCAGTATTATTAATGATAACACTATCATTAATATCATAGATTTAGGGGGAGTTAGTGTCATTTTTTTGTTGATGACAAAGGGGGAGAAGTATAAAATAGGTTAGTTAGGCATAGATTAAGGGGGAGTTATTAGATTTAGGGGGAGTTATAAGGAGAATATAAATATTTTATAAACAAAGGTTGTCATCATCAAAAAGGGGGAGAATGTTAGTCCATAGGATAGTGGTTTTGATGACAACAACTATAGAAGTGTTATAAAATATATATGTGCAGGAAATCTATATGCAGGTATCAACAAAAGAAGACTGTACAGTAAAGAAAACAAAATTGATGAAGACAAAGATCAAGAGTTCAAGATTGAAGACTCATGAGATTCAAGATATTCAAGAGTTCAAGACAAATAATATAGTTAGGTTAGATATTTGTTAAAACTCCTTGAAAGCACTATCATTCTTTTTTATTCAATTTACTCGTGGAATGGAATCCACTTCGTTCTTGTTAAAGGGATGGAACCCTAGTGAGATGGAACTCACGAAATATCTAGTGGAACGGATAGTAGCCCTATTTTGTTATCCACTAATTTTGATTCAAAATGATTTTCAAAATTATCTCTTGTTTTATAAAATGATTTTCAAATATTCCTTTTCAAAAGAAAAACCTTCGTTCACATTTTCAAAAATGTTTTAGCCTCAAAATCATATTTATCATTTTGTTATATTTTGATTTCAAAAATTGTCCTTGATATTTTAGCCTCAAAATCTATTTTAATATTATATTTACTTTAGTTTATTTACTTTGATTTTAAATATATTTTAGTATATATACATATATACATTCATAAGTATTTCTACTTCTAAATACCTTCTACAAATACATAGAGTCCATTTGAATAAAGTTGCATATGTTTTAAATCATCATTTTCAAAGTAAAGCAAATCATCACTTTTTACTAGACCATGTCGACATCCTATTTACCTGTCATGTCGACATGCTTCCCGTTACAGCAAAGGTTGTTTTCAAAAGAAGTGTCTATTCGTTTAAACCTCTTCGAATGGACACATCCATTCATTCTCTATAAATAGAGACTGTTATGGATGTTTTCCAGTAACTACTTTCTTTATTTTCTCTCCTCTTTACTCTCTTATCTTATTTTCTAATCATCCTATCCATATTTTGCCGAAATCTTAAGTGAATCAAACCAGAATATCTCTAGTTTGATTCTCTGCCACTCTCTCCAAAGAATCTCAGTGCTTATCAGAGTTATAGATACATTTGTACTCAAAGAAACTTGTGTGGGGTTATAAAGGTGTGATCGTGTCCTTGGAAATCGATCGGGTGAACTTGTGTCCTGTGAATCAAGTGGTTCTACCCAGAGACCTGAGAATCTGGAGGGTGTACCTCGTTGCC
Source organism: Allium fistulosum (assembly GCA_030737815.1). Taxonomy (NCBI): domain Eukaryota; kingdom Viridiplantae; phylum Streptophyta; class Magnoliopsida; order Asparagales; family Amaryllidaceae; genus Allium; species Allium fistulosum. The sequence continues at coordinate 50,482,959 of CM060903.1, forward strand.
TTGGAATCGAGGGATTGTAATCTAGATTATTGTTGAATAGAAAGCCGTACGGGTTGTGCGGGACTGGATGTAGGGTAACACCGAACCAGTATAAAATTCTTGGTGTGTTCTTTCCTTTACTTGCTTTTTATTTATATTTGCATTTGTTTGTGATTCTGTGATTTGATCTGTGATTGTGTATTTGCATTAAGTTAGTTAATTCAATTTAAATCAAAGAAGTTTTAAAGAAATTCTTAAAACACTATTCACCCCCCCTCTAGTGTTAAATAGCCTTAAGATCATCTTCCGCGTCCCTTTCATCGACACCTTATAGATTCGAGACCTTAGCATGATACATTTCCCATTGCAGAGGTTCAATAACCTCCTTGCTATGTTCATGTTCGATATCTTCTAGATTGGCCAGTTGTTTGGAATTCGACACTCTTATAAACTTGTCACCCTTTCTTAAGTGCACGATACCTTTTATTATAGAAGTTCGACATCTCTGTGAAGCCGCTTGAAGTTTGATACCCCTTGCTGAATGTTTGATTGCTTCCTTTCTATTCATTCGACATCTTGAATCTCGATACATTCTTCTTACATGTTCGACATCTTTATCTGTGGTAACAACAACAATAATAATTTATATTCATATGTATTCACTGATATAAAAAAGTAATTCACGATGGTGGTAACTTAACTAATCGAAGTACCTATATATCTAAGAGAAGGTGCAAAATTAGTTTCCCAACTCAGAGTAGTAAATTCAAGTCATTGCAAATAATACACCATTTATCTTTAGTTCTCTCCATTTTAATTTATAACATTCATAATTACCTTCATGTGGTACCAAGCTTTTATGCAACATTATTTTGGAAGGTCTCATGTATACTATAATTTTTGAGATAAAGCGAACATGTGTATAAATTAATTTTACCCTAAATCAATATATTTTTTAAGACTTAGCTAACAAAGTTAAAGTTGTGAATGTTTAGGTACATAATATCCAATCTTATCAACTATCATACATTCAGATAAAATAAAAATAAGAAATGTATTTACAATGTTTTTTAAAAGTTAAACTCTACAATAATTTTTTAGGTCATTTTCCCTCTATAAACTAAAATAACATCAAAATTTATGTTCTGCCCAGTATTTTCGATTTGTACTTTCTTTATGACTTAGATGGCTTATGATTTTCTTCTTCTGGTGTTAGGCTTGTTGATAGTTTGAAAGGTGTTTTCATGAGAAAGTTTGGAAGTTACATATTTATCCATTGAAGGATCAACCCAAGCTTTGCGGTTTAGGAAACATTGTCTCCAATTGTGAAAGCAGCCACAAGCTCATTTACAAGGTACAATAGTATATCTCTAACCAAGAATGTTCTGTTCCCTATCTATGAGACTTTCTAAATTACCTGCTCAAATGGATACGTTCTTTGAAGTTCTGCATGTTCTTATGAAAATGAACTCAGTACTAGTTGATATTGTTATAGAAGTTTCTTAGATAAGGATTAATTGCAGTTTTATGTCTCGATGTAACTGACTTTTGGATGCAATGTATATTGAATTTTTTAGTGAAATTGGTTTCATTATTGAAGATTAACAAATATTTCACTTTGCAAGCATGTCGGGCTTTATTTGAAAATTAACGATAACTTAACTGATCAAGGAACATGTTATCACTCAATCCTTTCTGATGCCTTTTCTATTTCACAATTCAACCATTTTTACAAAAATAACTACTCATGGCTTGATCAACAGGTTCATCTATCATCCACTCTTCTATGCATTTCCATTTTGAAATTTCAAAATATGTTTCTCTTCTCAACATTCTATTTCCAATAATTGTCATGCCTTCTAACCAAGCGTGATTTCCTGCACCTAACTATAGTTTACATTTGATTTCCATGCACTCATTTGCACAATCTAACTATATTTCCTTCTGAATTTTTTTGTTTGTTTTCCATTTTGTCTTTTGGTTTCTTCTATTTTGTCAAAAAGACAAGGATTTAACTTTCATTAATCCTTTATCAGTTATCTACAAATTATAACTAAAAATTAGGATTTCTAACCTTCAATGTGATGGTGTAGTAAATTAGTTAAGCTTGATTTATAAACATAAAACTTAAAACCATGCTATCTTTTTAATAATAAATTTATAAATGAAAATATCAAGGTTCCAGAACTCGATTTCGTTCTCGGTTTCAGTCATTTGTAATTATGTTGGTTTTAGTCAATTTCGGAAATTTGGCTTGTTTCGGTTTCGGTCCTGATATTGGATTTCTGTATTTTTAATCAAAAAGTAACGATAAATGATTCAAATTCATATAGAAATATAGTATACAACAAAATAATAATGCTACATACAACACTACTACATCTAGAAACTATTTCTCGAAGCTACATATAGATTGTTTTCATAATTTTCTTTATCTTGTGTTGTATAATATGATGGATAACCATATTGCATTTGTCCTAAGCCCATAAATGTTGCCATCATATTATCAAAAGACAATGGTTCATCATTTGGTGTTGTATATGTAGCTTGACTATTTTGATCACTTGAGATATCACTATATGTTTGTTTGTTTCGTAATATGAGTTACCACCTGTATAGTCAGAAGTAGAATACCTATAGGTTGGTGGATCAATTGAAGTAAATGGATTGTGGTGCTCGTAGTCATGTTGATGTCCGTATTCAACATTTACATTTCTATCTCTTCGGCAAGGATTACTGCTCACACCCCTTCTTCTTGAATATGTTTGAGTTGGTCTATACAATTCACCACCATCACTAGGACCAATATCATAATTACTTGTTAAACCAACACCACTTCCACCAGCATTACCATGATCATCATTTGACGAGCTGCTACTATTTTCATTGCTTTGACTTCTTGTTGCTCGTGCAGGTATACCATCAATAGTAGCGACTGCATCATTTAGTGTATTGATCATCTAAGGGTCGTTGTCCAACAAGGGTGGTTCAACTTCAGTAGTCCCTGCTAATGGATCCTCTTCATGGAATATATAGTCCAGATCGATCAACTAATTTTCAGTATCGTGGCATCTTGAATTTTTTTCTCTTAGTCTCATGTTGTAATGCACATATACCAATTTTTCTAAATTTTTCATTTTTATTTTATTTCATAATTTTATATGGATCATTAAAAATGTAGTCCAGTTTTTTATCGCGGTTTGACGATGAAACTATTTGGCTTAAAATATGCATTGCTAAATGTGTTAAATTTGGAGCATCTTCTTTTCCAATTATTGATCACCATTGAGTGGGGAAACATGTTTCTACGGTTGCGTATGCTTTTGCAGAACCAAATGCACCAATTTTCATTATATATCTTTCTACTCGTTGATGTACAAGTTAAATATTTAATATGTCTTAAATGTTAAATGTTTATCATAATTATTATATATTTTAGTTTTACCTCTTTTCCAATTTCAATTTATGTTACAATATCTGGCACCATTCTTTCAATGACGTTATTAAATGTATTTAGTACTTCTCCATCGTTTGTTGCATCCCCATATTGAATGGTGGGATTAAGAAAATAACCTATATGGAAAAGTGTAACATATTATTGAAGTTGAAATGTTATGTATTTCACTATTTGTATGATGATAAGGTAAAACAAATTACCTACCGCGTGAAGAGGTCGATGTAATTGTCTTTCCCATCTTTTGTCTATTATATCCCACCATTTTTGACATTGCTTTCCACCAATATTTTTCTTATCGATTCTTTTGCTCGATCCATCGCCTCATAAAGATACCTCATATCTGCTTTTTCATCACTATCTAGCATTCGTAAAACCTTCACGAGTGGCTCAAAAACAAGAAAGATGGAAGCAACACCTGTCCAAAAAGCGTTGTTGTAAATTAGTGTAGAGACAATATTTATTGTTCTTTTGTCTTTAGTATTGAGTCTAGGAACCCTTGATGTCCACTCTTTTGAAGTAATCATCCTTCTCAAGTCATCTTTATATTTATGAATAGAGTCTAGTGCGATGAAATGTGTTGCAAACCTTGTTTCTGCTGGTCTAATCAATTCTTTATAGTTGGTCTCTTTTCTCATGATGGAATGTAACCAACCATAATTATATATAAATGTCGTTATTAATTGACAATTTGTGATAATAGTTGTTACCTCTGGCTCTTTAGAAATATCTTCCAAAATCAAATCAATGTAGTGTGCTGCATATGGTGTCCAGTATAAAACCTCCTTTTCTGCATCAATAATTGACCGACAACTTTGTAGTTTGCTTCGTTATCTATAACAACTTGCACTATCCTATTTTCACCGATTGTTTCAACGACATCATCCATTAACCCACAAATATATTCTCCACTTTAGAGTTCATTTGTGGCATCCACAGATTTGATAAATACCGTTCCATGGGTAGAGTATACGAGAAAATTTATTATTTTTCGTCAATTCTGTGTACTCCAACTATCACACTTTAGTGCGCAACCATATTCGTCCCATAAATTGTGGAATGTTTTAATATATTATCCAATTTCTTTTATTTCCATTTCAAGGTACGAGTGTGATATTTCATATGCAGTTGGTGGGTCAATTCCACGACCGCAGTCTGCAGTCGCGCCAACCATTATTGTATAATATGGACTATTAGCAACGTTATGCGGAATATGGTTGAAAAAAAGAACTTAGAAATTGATCGACCTATATGCTTTTTGGCATCTTTAATACTTTTCATTGCAGATTTAATAGAAGGTTGAGTTCTGCCTCCTTGTTTTGGCAAATATGAGTCGATTCGTCCAACATCATAAGTGTCAAAATCGTCAGCTGCTTTGGTAGATTTTCCAAGAGTATGAGATCTGTGCAACATTTAACTTGAACCACCATCCGATCGTCTAACAGTATGAGATCTGTGCAGCTCTTCATCTCTAAATGCATCTCTGCTTTGCCCCATGACATGTTGAAGTTCTTCATCATCTTCATCTTCATTTTCATTGTCTGATAGTTGGTGCGGTCTGCTCATTAATTCCTCTTGTGAGCATTGTTTTTTTAGTTTTTCTTATTTCTCTTTGCTTCGTTCATTTCTCTTTTGAACGATATGTGATCGTACAAGTTGTTTAACTTCTTTAGGGACAATCAGACATGCTGATACATCGCTGCCCACTCCTACCAGATGTTCTTTCAAATGTGTCACACCATCGCCATTAATTAGTTTATTGCAAAAGTTACATTTTGTTTTTCGAAGATTGCCATCGATCGCAATACCGTAATTCCAACCAATTTCATTTGGACTAGCCATAACGTACCTGAGATTATAAATAAACAATATAATATGCACATTTATAATTAAACAAAAGTCAACGCTAAGCAATATAATATTCCAAATCAAATCAAAAATAAAATACAATGCATAAATAACATTCATCGAAGTCGTCAGAATTCATTGTTCAAGTTCAATATTTCGAGTCAAGTTCAATGTCCATGTCAAATATTCAAGTCAATATTACAGTCCAACATATTCAGGTTCAATATTCAATTCCATATTCAAATTAGCATATTCAAGTTCGATATTCAGTTCAATTCAGCATATTAAGGTCAGTCGACTTATTTAAGTTGGTTCAACATATTGAAGGCCGTTTACATATGCAATATCAAACAATGTCCATAAAATGCCAAGGCTTAAAAAGAATGTCCATGTCCAAGGCCAAGGCCAAAAAAAACAAGGGTCATTTACATATACGTACTCTTTCCTCCTCCCACTTTACAACTAAACACAGACCCATGCAAAAAAAATCGAATGAGAGCTAGAAATGGCTTAAGGAAAAATACAAAAAATAGCAAAAAAATTCACCTTCCTTCGCAAATTGAAGCTTGGTTCCCCTCCTTGCCAACTCAAAGACCAACGTGACAGTGCAACGTCGAAGCTTTCTCAAATTTGGGCAAACTCGTGATGCTTCTCGCTCGAATTAGGAAGATTGCTGAGGACAAATTATGGTAATTTATGTTTGCGATTGTTTATTTGTAGGTAAAATTTTTATCTAAGTATGCAAGCACGAGATGATTCTCTATTTGTTTTGCTTTTTCGACTTTGGATTTCGCGTGCAATTTATTATCGGTTGTTGCACTTTTATCCTTCTTCTAATTTCGCAAATTGGTGGTTTTTTAATCACATTTTGAATGGGATGAGGTTTTGCCCTAATCCCGTCCCAATGATGGCCGGAACCGATATGAGGTCGTCAAAATGTCGTGGTTCTGGCCGGATCCTCAATCAATGGAAAATATGAACGTGAACCAAAATAATATATTTAAAAATTGATAATAAATAAATTAATATCAATTTAGAGTTTGGTTGTGTATTCTTTTCATGTATTTACAAAAATTTGTATGCATAAATTTTAGACTAAAAGGCTTATTTTATAATATTCAAGGCACATATAATAAATGGTGTACATGCAAACTTTGTGTTTGCGAACACAATAATACAAAGAAATGAAAAAACACATGAAACTTTGTGTGTGAACACAATAATACAAAGAAATGAAAGTACATTTTGGAATAACAGTATTGTAAGTGTTTCTTTAACAGATTAAAACTTGACCTCGTGGATATTGATAAAGTTGGAAAGAGCTAGATACTCTTGAAGGGTTGAACCCTGTCACCTTTGAATATTAAACCAGAATAATTAAAAGAGATATTTTTTCAAACATCTTTCGAAAGTTTCAAAATTCACTTTCGCCCATTGTCAAAAACAAGTTTCACGAAAAACGCGTTATTATTTCCAACGAAAATGTGCATTTTACATTGCACATATTTGCAGTCTACATTGCAAGTATTTTCATTCTACACTGCAAATATTTGCAGTTCTAACTGGACAATTTTGTAAAATAAAATTTTGCAATTGACACTGTAAATATTTGCATTCTACACTGCAAATATTTATTTTACAAAAAATATACAGTTAGAACTACAAATATTTGCAGTTTACATTGCAAATATTTGCATGTTACACTGCATATTTTTGCTGAAAATATTGATAGGGGTGTTTTATGAAACTTGTTTTTGAGAGATGGTTTTCGGTTATTAAGTTTGAAAATAAAGGGCGGATTCTAATTTTCACTAATTAAAATGCACATAATTCACTGAATGATCTAGTTGTAATTAGTGGAGATCTAAAGCTTAAGACTATAAAATCTGTAAAAAGGTACCGTGTTGAAGTGACGAGTATAAGTTTACATGAGATGAAAATCTTTACTTACAATATTCGTTGTTATATATGTCCCCAATTTTTTAAAAGCTTTTCTTTAACTATAGTTTCTTTAAGAAAAAAAAGGAAATTACTTCGATAAGTCATTAACAAAATTTTTACGTTTTATGTAAGAAAATGTGTTATAATGTTAGGCCTAAATATTATAGTCATATCCTGGTAAACAAGGATGTAAACAAGTAAACATTTTAAAAAATTCAATCTTTCTTACTAATGAATTTAGTAGGCCATTGTTAGTATTTTTGCATTGTCAGTTTACATTTTGCACATTCCTTTATTAAGTCATGTTTATGTCATAAGCTTTTCCATGATTGAAGGGTGAAAGGGTTGTGCCCTACTCATCTATTGAATTGGTGATGTTTATGAATCATGAATGTATGTTGAGTCCACTACAAGAAAACATTGTTTTTATAGCAGTTACTTATAGCGTTTTCATATTAAATGCTATTAAAGTAACTAAAATTAAAAAACAATAAAATTATGAACACTATATTTGTATGATAAAATAGCCGAAGGGATATTTTGACGTCCACGTGGGAAAGATAAAAGAAACACGTTTCTCTTCTCCCTCGTGTTCCCTCTCCTTCCATTCCTCTCATGTCAGAAAACAAAAATGAAACTCTTAAAACGGACAAAAAACCTCGAATTTTGCACCAAATTTTGAAATGTCCTTCAGATTCACATAAAGTATTCTACCGCATCCTACAGGAACTCCAGATCTATGATTTAAGGTAAATTTTATGCTTCATATTATGTTTGCATCGATTTACTTTAATATACGTTTTTTCTCCATTCTTCAGTTTGTTTGGTGAGTAAAAGAAAACCCTAGCTAATAACTTCATAATGGTCACTAACAACCTCAGTCGCAGCCGCCATGGTGGAGTACTCAAACGCGGAGAGGAGAATAGCGGGGAAGAAGGCTATTCTACGTCGTGTGCCAGGAGCCGTCGATATTGGAACAATTCATAATAATATTTGGGTACACGTCTTATCATCATCATTAGAATTATGTTCTAAATCTGCTCCGTAGCCATCTTTAATGTAATGTTAGGTTCCACCGTTACTTGGTGCTTTTTACTGCATAGTTGGGTTGCTCCAACTGTACATTGATAAAAATATTCTGCAAATTTAAATTCTTCACTCACAACTTCAACTAAAGCAGTAGCATCACTTGTGTTAGAAACTTATACTAATATATAAGTTTCATTTTAATAATGTTGTTATCTGAATAAAGTGTTTGATCGATGGAGAAAAAAGAAAGATGAATATAAATGATAATGCGTAGAAATAAAAGTTGGAAATTTAAGTTTTGTAAAAAATGGTGGTGGTATTTTAAGTTAATGTCGGTATTTTGGTAAAATTAGCAGTCAATATTGGTTTTTGGTTCTATATGATATTTGTGGATATTTGATTAAATATAGTCAACAAACTACTATGGAGGTTCAACAACTGTTAGACTATCGGAGATCCATGGTAGAACTAGTCATTTTGCCTTCTGTATATGTTCGTTTGTGCCCAATCTCATTTAGGTTTATGAATCTTCGTTTATGTTTTCTTAAACCACACTTGCATCTTCTATTTTTTCACTTATTAAGACAAATTGACACTAGATGATAGTTGATTTATGAAAGACTACCACGAATTAGTGCTATAGATGCATGCAACATATATCATAAAATTTCACTAGATCATTGAGTGAAAATTAAATTAAGTATGTTGGTTGATATGCACGATGATGAAAATGGTTATTGCATTAATATAATTAAACTACAAGCAATTGACATATTAAATCCAATCTTCTAATATTCTAAAATTAAGTCACTTTATGCTAATAATAAGAGTCAACGATGTGGCATTATTCTAAGTATTATGTGAAATCTTGTTCTAGGCAATCATAAGCTCTTTTCACAAATGACTTGGCCTTACACACTAGTAGGTATGTGTACATATTACTCAACCAATGTGTTCAGCAAAAAAGGGGGAAAACAGTTTTCTAAGCTTATATGCCTTAAACATGCTAGTTTGGTCTAAATGAAATTGAGCTCACTACAACAAAACAGTCTTTTTACAACGGACAATGCCCGTTGTAATATGGTTTTCGCAACGGGCATGTGCCCGTTGTAATCTTGTTCTAGGCAATCATAAGCTCTTTTCACAAATGACTTGGCCTTACACACTAGTAGGTATGTGTACATATTACTCAACCAATGTGTTCAGCAAAAAAGGGGGAAAACAGTTTTCTAAGCTTATATGCCTTAAACATGCTAGTTTGGTCTAAATGAAATTGAGCTCACTACAACAAAACAGTCTTTTTACAATGGGCAATGCCCGTTGTAATATGGTTTTCGCAACGGGCATGTGCCCGTTGTAATAAGCCTCGTTGTAATAGATCCACCACATTTTACAACGGGCAAAGCACGTTGTAAAAACCATTGCAGTATACCTTTTTACAACGGGTTATGACCGTTGTAATACAGTATAATACAACGGCCAAAATCCGTTGCAATAGACTAACCATACTAGTTGCATAGCCTATTTCACAACATGCATTGACCGTTGTAAAAAGCTCATATAACAACACACATTGCCCGTTGCAAAATAAATGCAAATTTTAAAAAAAATTACAGCAGAATCCATGCAATACATCCATACTAATAATAAATATTGTCGTAAAATAATTAAAATCACATACGAAAGGACTAAAAGCTAAAGTCATAGAATTCTAACACTCCAAAAAGTTAGATAAGTTTACATGCCAAATACATAAAGCATTAACACATAACAGTCCACTACAAATATCATGGTCTAAGTACAATCATACTATACCACAGAGATGAAGTCTTTATGCCACGCGACGGTTGATCCAACGGCCTCTTTGATAGTTTGCATCTCTGTTTCTTCCTTGGAAAGATAGCAAAAGGCTCATATTTGTGCATTGATGTCCCTTCGTAAAAATAACTGCCATTTCATTGCTAGTAAACATACAATCCTAAAGATAATGTTACCTCCCCAAGAAATCGAAACAAGAACCAAAACTAGGTCAAAGAAGCCACATGTAGGATGCTGGGATTTTGATACAGATTATTGTAAAACATGGAGTTCGGCGTCATCTCTGCACTGAAACAATCCATAGTAATCCCATATCATTTTGCAGCAACAAAAACCAAAATAAAAAGTACTGGATATGAACTAAATACCAGTATTACGCAATATACAAATAGCTACCTGCAACTTCAAACAAAAGTCACTCATTAAAACAAAATACAAATTAGTGGAATTTTTTACATTACTGTTATTCAATGCTTCAAATTACAGCCTACTTGCACCGCTACAACCACATTAACTATACTTCTTCAGTTCACCATGTTCTATGGTTTAGCATCCTTTCCCTTCCTTCTCACACGGGTTGTTTCTTCTAATTAATCTTCCCTGGCAACACATAATTTCATATCAGTGTATTTTCATCCTTTAAATTTTGCTACTGCCCAATATTTTTCGCCATGGAAATCATTTAAAGTGACCCTTTTACAATTGATGGCTGAAATTTTAGTTACCATTTGGACATGTAATTTTTTTATTTAAAATAAAGAGATTCAGAAACTACTTTACCAATCTACATAATTCTCACGTCATTATAGCCATTGGACTTGTGAGCAAAGAGCTAAGGTCATTGCAAAATGAAAAAAAAAGGTTTTCGATGAGAAAAACAATGTCCTGATGCCAAGTACAATGGTTAATAGCTTCCAAATGGTTAATTTTTGAAGCGGTGACTGATACCATTAGAAAGTTGGTTACAAAAACATTTCTAAATTAGAAATATTTAGAAATAATTGGGTAATAACCTTTTCCTTTGCATTTCGGTAGGAAGACATCAAATGGATTCTGAGAGTTCAAGCAAGACCTTAACAAGTTCAGTGCCTGCGTTTCAATATGAAATACATAGTTAGAATGGAAAATGATGATGTCATTGCATTGATCATGTGCAGCTTTTTATTCATAAAAAAATATATTCTACGAATAATAAATGTGTAAACAGATTCCTATATATACTTACATTAGTTTCATCAATGTATTTTATAAGTAATACATGTATTTTTGAAATTTCAAAAGGACACCATGGAACGAATCATAACAAGTTATTCCTATTTTTATGTTTTAACCACTAAAGAATACTTAGGAACTGGTAGTTTGTGGTGTGTAGAAATCCTAAAAGCAAACCTACGTTCAATATTGTACTGTACAATTTTTACACCGACGTAACTTTGATGGTAGCCTAAAACCATAATTATCTGTTTCTGTATCCGAAGCGGCCTCCTTGTATGCCGGTCTCAAACACCGGGTGGATACATTAGTTGTACATTCTCCATAATATTTGTTTCCTCATGACGAGTTCGCTGCAAATTCAAAAACAGGATCATTTTTCTACTGTTACATTTACACATTTGAAGCATATATGGAGACGGTATCACTTACCATTTGCACCTGCTGGACGAAGATTGTGTAAATCGGTTAAGGAGGGCGCGTTCTTTAGACCATATGACCGTGGCCATAAATGTTCTCCTATCAGAAACTGATTAAGATCAATACTGGAATATTAAGGTAAATTTATGGACTTCATGTATAGTACTTCATTTAACTTACTATTCCACCCATCTGGCTTCCCTGCCGATTCTTTTGATACAGATTTATGCGAATATATTTCAATCCCGAAAGTCATCCTCGTCAATATAGCAAACTGCATAGTCCATATTTTTGTATTTATTTTTCATGCATTACGATCAAATTAAGACATGACACTTACACTTTTGATGCAGCTTCTGGATGGTTAACGTCAGCTGAATCAAGAATCTTTAGAGCCTCCTATACCTACATCTCTCATGAATATATACTTATGAGACACACACACACATATGTCATAAGTATATGATATGCAACTAGTCAGTTAGTAGTTTGCTGGATGTGTTACCAATTTATAAGGTAGAGAATTGTGCTTATAGACAATAGTGCCTAATTTCTTCTTCAGTGCTTCGCCGCTCAGGCCCTCAGTTCCAGAGTAGTAATCATGAACATTTTGGCAGGGGTAGCTTACATCTACTACTATAATTTAGTAGTCCATCAAGAAAGTTGTGTTTGTAAATTGTTTAAGTTTTACTATAATTATTTTCTAATTACTACTACTACTAAGTATGCTATGATTACAAAACTAGAAACAAGGTTGAAGGTCTTGTTCTGATGTGCTCATTTGTTCTTAGGGATTGCAGTTTGAATATCTGAATTTGATGGATTAAAAGCAATATCTGGATTAGTAAATTCTGTTCAAAATCATCCAATTAATTATGGTTTCAAAAGTATATAGATTCATTGTTTCTGTTATACAATCTCAGCATCGATAAATAGGACTAAATCCAAAATTCTATCTAAAAAACTTAAATTCAATTCAGATCTACAATAGAAAATGCAAAACTTAAAGACAACCTAAAATGAAGAAACAAAACAAAAATTCAGAGAATAAAATAATTCAATACCAATGCCTTTTACACGCTTGGATCCAGCGAATCCTTCGTTTCCATTAGAAGCATCAAGCCTCATTCTCTTACCGAAAGACGCCATAAAACTGAGAAACAAAGGGGAAAAGAGATGATATGTAGATCTAAAAAAACCAAAGTAAAAACCAAAAAATTCGCTTATTCATAGCATACCTGACATGATTCTAGGTCCTGACCTGATCCCTATCGGGCTTCAGTATGTGGCCACTGCTAGGAAGCTTGTCGGGTCTGATTACGAATCGGGCTCACATCCAATACTGGATCACCAGCAACCTCCAATCCACCGCCCTAGCTGCTACCAAGATATCGAATTGGGATTGGGAACCAACGACGTGAACCAATGACGAGAGACTCCTAATCGCGAACTCTGACAACGTGAAAATTAACAGAAGTAGGAGCGGCAAAACAAGGAACACTAGGTGTAATATTAATTATTAACTATTAATTATTTAAAAACAATATTTGATATCAATTATTTAATATTAGTTATATTTATTAATTATTGAATGCAATTTAAAAAAAATTATGTGTAGTTATATTATTAACGATTAATTATTAAATATGAATAAATAATATAATATTATTAATGATTAGTAATTAGTAATTAGTAATATATGATTAATATAATATTATTAATGATTAATTATTAAATATTAACAAATAATAAATATTAATTTTAATTATTAAATATTAATTATTAAATATTAACAAATAACAAATAACAAATATTAATTATTAAATATTAACAAATAACAAATAACAAATATTAATTATTGATTTTTGAAAAAATTGGCAACAGACATTTATTACAACGGACATTTTATGATCGTTGTAAAATTGACATCGGTTAAAACGGGCATTTTATGACTGTTGTAAAATGACACCTATTACAACGGGCATTTTTAGCCCGTTGTAAAATTGGCAGCTATTACAATGAGCGGTATGAGCGTTGTAAAATTGGCACCTCTTACAACAGGCATTTAGTGCCCGTTATAAAATTTGCATCTATTACAACGGGCATTTTGTGAACGTTGTAAAATTGGCATCTATTACAACGGGCATGAAAGAACCGTTGTAATAGCATTATATTACAATGGACAGTCATTGCACGTTGTAAAAAGGGCGTTGTACAGGGCATCCATTACAACGGTCCGGAATCGACCGTTGTAATAGCTATCTATTACAACGGGCAGCAAATGCCCGTTGTAAAATGGGCGTTGTAATAGGGTATTTTTGTTGTAGTGACTTTTGGTCATAAAACTATACGTAGAATTTAAAATATCTAGAGTGTTTGCTATAATTTCCTACTTATAGTTTCTTGATTGATCAAGGCAACCAAGACACAATTATGTAAGTATTTCTCCTTTTGTTGTTAATTTCTTTCTTATAGGTATTTTCTTTTCAACCCTATCGAACTTAGTTTAGTCTAACACTCGTTAATACTACTCTGGGCAATGAATATCAACTCGGTGAAATATCTCCAATCACCATCCGAAAACATAGAGTGCGATGTAAGCGTAAGACAACATTAGCTCTTGGTATATTGAGATGTGAGATCCACTCTATTCTAGTTTTTTATCTGATTAACTTTTAGTCATAAACAATTATATTATACGTGTTTTCAAATATAACTAATCTAACATGTTACACTCCCAACTATACTATAATTGGATTTAGAAACGAGTTCACTTTATTTGACCGTTTGAGTAATTTGTCAACTATGCACAAAATTAAAAATTAGAGTTACCATCGAATTAGTAATAGAGTGAAACTGTATGTAATGCAAGATACAATCCCTTCTTATTTATTACCTATGATCTTAAGCTTTTGATGCTTGTTAAGCTATTTGGGTCTTCATCTGGACAGTTTCCACTATCGCCCCGTTACTATCTTTGAAAGTTGAATACATCATGCACGTTCTTTTGTCTATTTCTATACATATTCAACTTTTTTTTTGGATGGTTATATTCAGGATTGAAGTCTGGATTAGCATTATTAAATCATCATCTAATAAAATCTATGTGATTTATCTATCGTCTTCATATATATCTTACTAAACCTATGAAGTTTTCACAAAATAACATTGAAATATTTTTACTTTTTAGTAGGATATGCATAAGAATCAACCTATATCAAATTTAATTTAACAACTATTATCCTTTATCAAATGACAGGGTTTTTTTTCCAGAAGAAGAATATATATAAACAAAAGGAGAAAAAGCGCCTTTCTCCGGTGGCTTACACAAAAGGCGGAGCATATGAAGGACATATACCACCCATACAGAATAGAGAAGACTAAAAGTAAAAAGACCACAACCAAAGCCATAGCAAGTAGCGACAGGACTGCTAGACCGGAAGATAAAGAAGAAGGAATCCACCGACAACCACCTACCTGCCTTAACCCGAGGGTAAAGGCCAGACCTCCAATCTCAACCAAATAGAAAACAATCCGAGCTGTAGCAGAGGTATCTAAACTGGAAAGCAGTCACCTGAGCTAAAACCTAATGCAGACATGATAGCGAAACCCGCTATTAAGAACCAAGCAAAGGCCACAGAAGGCGTAGAGCACCATGAAGAAAACTCCGGGATAACCAAAAAACAGAAAGAGCAATCTCCTCAAACTGGGCAAGTCCATCACCTAAAGAAGAAAACCGAAGAACTTCGAGCAGTGATGGACGAAGGAGACTAATGCCACCAAACTACCCAAGAAACCGAGAAACCAAGCCAGATCGCAACTAGAAGGTGGAAACAAGAACCTCCACCGATGCCACGGAAGCAAATACCAGATGCTGCCAACCTATGCGCCCTCCCGTATCGGGAGGGAACAGAGAAACCTGGAAAAGAAAACTAGCGACCGCATTAAAACAAAAAACGGGGGGGGGGGGGGGGGGGCGGGGGAAGGGAGCGATGGGTGAAGGTCAATGCTCGAAAGAAGGACTTCAACCAACTCCCTGTCTAGCAGAGGACAAAGCACACGAAATAGACAGAAGACCCACCAACCGACCAAATCGGGGGCTTATGGTTCCCCTGAAAGGTCTACCACGGAACGCCAGGAATACGTCATTCCTCACACGCCGAATAATGGACGGAGCATCCATAGGAGTGTTATCGAAGATTGCCTTATTCCGTGCACACCACAGATGCCAGCAGATAAGACAGGGAATCAAGCGGAACACGATAGAACGAAGAGATTTTCCAGAAATTCTAGCCCACCAAGATGTCTGGAGATCAAGAGGAGATCTGTCAATGCGTCGAACACCAACCAGGTTGCCGAAGTAATTCCAGCACGATCTGGCCGAGAAACCACCAAAAAACAAGTGGTTCAAGGATTATGTTTCTCCATTGCCACAGCAACGGCAATGGGAAACAAAGGGGATGCCGATCTTTTGAAAATTTTCATCTAGCGGCAACCCATCGTGAAGTAGTCGCCACATCAAAATAGAAGCCTTGGGAGGAATACGGGATTCCCAAATGAACGAAAAAACCGGACGGATGGGACTGGAAGTTCTAATCGACGTCCAAGCTCGCAGAATGGAAAACGGAGCGCCGTCCCAGCCAACAGACCCACCATGAGAGTCAGCTAAAAGCTTCGCCATCTGCATGTGCTTCCAGGTTTCGCTAGCATAGGACGGCGAACCTGAGAAATTAGAACTCGCCAGCCTACGGTATTTTGCATGAAGGAAAGATGCCCATAGAGAGTCGTTAGCACCAAACCGGTACCACAACTTACAGGAAAAAGCAGCACAAAGGTCCTTGGGATTACGAAGACCCAAACCACCTTCATTTTTAGGACGACAGATCGCTTCCCAGGACACCCAGTGGTGACGATGGGTGTTGTCCTTACTGCCCCAGAAAAAAGACGAAGCCAAAGCCCGATACGAACGAAAGAAGGAAGAGGTAGGGGTCATTGCCGCGAAAACATGAGTTCCCATCGAGTCTAAAACAGACTTGATAAGAACCAGTCTACCAGCTTGGGAAAGCAGAGCTGCATTCCAACGTAAAATCTTGCCCCTCACTTTGTCTGCCAGCGAGTCGAAAATAGCATTGAGCTTTCTACCTCTGTACAGAACAATACCCAGATAAGGAAGAGGGAGAGTAGCTTCTGTGAACCCCGAGACAGTTTCTATCCAGGACGCACAAGTGGCAGACAAGTCTTTCGCATGGATGAAGCTACTTTTGATAGGGTTAACGAGTTGGCCCGAGGACCTCTCGTATTGATGGAGGAAGCTAAGAAGCCTCCGGACAGAGGATCGACTCCCATTAGAGAAGATGACAATGTCATCAACAAAGGATAGGGAGGAAATAAGGGGGCAGCCCCTCGGGATCCCGAAGCGTTGGACCTGACCGAAAATAGTTAAAGAGTGGATACCGCGAATGAGAGCCTCCGCCGCAATCACGAAAAGAGATGGCGAGAGAGGGTCTCCTTGACGCAGACCCCTTCCCGCCCTGAAATAACCGTTAGCCGAGCCATTAATGAGCACAGAGAACCAACAGTCGAAGATGAGCCTCCAAACCAAGTCAATTAGGGTTTCCGGAAACTCGAAGGCCCGTAAAACCCTGATGATGAAAAACCAGGACATACGATCATAGGCCTTAGCCATGTCCAGTTTGAAGACAACATTAGAACCCCTAACTTTCCGATCAATCTGGGAAATCATTTCTTGGGCGAGGAGGACATTATCAGTAATCAAACGGCCTTTAACAAAACCCGCTTGAGAGGCGGAAATAATGCGTTGAAGGAAGGGAGCCAGGCGATTGGCTAAGATCTTAGAGATAATTTTATTCGAAAAGTTGCACAGGCTGATCGGTCGGAAATCCACACACGACCTTGGATTCTCACACTTAGGTATGAGAATGAGGTTGGTGGACGTCCAACCCGATGGGAGAGGTTCTCCGGAAAAAAAGGACTGAACAGCAAGACAAAAATCAGCTTGAATAATATGCCAGGTGGACCTATAGAAAACACCGTTATAGCCGTCCGGACCGCTGGAACTATCCTTGCTTAAGGCATAGACACAAGATCGGATCTCCTCAGCGGTTGGGAGGTCCGCAAGATGGACACTCTCCAGAGAAGGAACGATACGGGGAATGAAGGCCAACAGAGCCGGATCAGCTACCGAAACAGACTGAGAACCTAGAAATGATTGAAAGTGGTTTAGAATGGTTTCTTTAACTTCCTCAGGTGATGAAGCCAAAGATAGATCAGGTCGCACAATCTCGCGAATCGATAGTAGGTTATTTTTCTTGCGAATAGAGGAATGGAAGAATTTGGAGTTAGATTCACCGTCGACCACCCACTTGATCCTGGCCTTTTGACGGAGGAAGTCATTCTCGATACGCAGCTTCAAGGAGAAAATGGTCTGAGCGAGATCCCAAGCCTCCTTGTTTTCCGACGTCGGAAACTCGTCTAGCAAGGATTCAGCTAATATAAGAGTCTCTTCAGCCAACCGAACGCGATCGAAAATGTTCTTGAAAACCTGACGGTTCCAGACCTTAAGGCATTCTTTGAGTCGCTTAAGCTTACGACCGAAAGCAGCACAGGGAGAGGCAACAATAGGAACGCTCCAGGAGGTAGAAACCTCTTGAAGAAAGAAATGATGAGATCTCCACATGCTCTGAAATCGAAAGGAAGAAGGACCCGTCAGGGAGAAGGGGGAGCAACGAACAACCAGAGGAGCATGGTCAGAGAAGGACCGATGAAGGTGAGAGATTGAGAAAGAAAAGGGGAGGCGAAACCAATCCTCCGACCCGAAAACACGGTCAAGTCTAGAAAGGATTCGGTTTGGTCCCTCTTGGTTGTTAGACCAAGTAAAAGCAGAACCAGTAAAAGGAAGCTCAGAGAGGCCAGAGCTTACAATGAAAGAGTTGAAATCCTCCATCACTGCACGGTTGACGGAGGCTCCACTCCGTTTTTCCGCTTGGCAGGCGACAATATTAAAATCGCTGCCAATAACAGAAGAATCCAGCCCCAAAGAACTAAGGGCAAGGATGTCGGACCAAAGATCAAATCTCTCCGACCGATCGCATTTGGCATAGACCGCCGAGAATAAAAAAGGAGAGGAAAGAGAGGGAGACGAACAAGCCAAAGAAAGAAGCTGAGAAGAATAAAAACCGAGGCTAGCCGTCTGGGATTTGGACCATAAGATCCAGATCTTACCCGAATTGTTGGTGAAGCCACCACCAAAACCTAAGGATAAAACAATATTGGGGATGCCTTCCGGGGCAATAAAAGGCTCCAGAAAAGCAACCAAGCCAACAGAATGCTTCCTGATAATGCGTTTTAGCCTAGCCAAAGACGCATCGTTGCCAATACCACGGATATTCCAGAAGAGGAAGTTAGCCATGAAGAAATCACAGAGACCGAAGAGACAAGACGCGAGACCAATACAGAAGACAGGGGGAAAAGAGCCAATCAGACAAGATACAGCGAAAACCGAGTAGACCGATCGATCTGCTCGGACGTCGCCATAGAGCGTGTGCGGATGGTGCGAGGAGTAGACGGAGCTCTACGAGAACCACGACGACGCACTCGCTGAGGAGGGGCGGGAGGCTGGGGATAAAACTCAAAAGACACCCCATCATCATTTCCCCTCAATGGAGACAGAGAAGCACCAGTCGAATGAGACGACGGGGCTGAGTTCCTAGATAAGGAGTCGAGACGCTCGTTGAGGAGCGCAATTTCTGCCTTACTCATTAGAGGAATGGAAATGGATAGCGAGCAAGAAGAAGCAGGAAGAGAGCAAGCCGATGAACACCAGGAAGAAGAGGGAACCAATGGCTCCGAGGGCTCAAAAGGGAATCGAAGGCAAAAAGGGAGGCGGGCCAATCGCATAGCACACCTCCATGCCGACCAATCAGGAGCAGATGGGACCGAAAAAAAGGAGGAAAAAAGCGGACAGGAGCAATCCGATGCAGATAGCACTGCAGAAGTCGCCGAAGGAATATACGAGTCCGACGACAGAACGGGGAGAACGACAGAGGGAGGAACAGAAGGATAACAAAAAAGTGTTAGGGAGCAAACAAGTTGCTTTCCATATTGCTGTGGGAATCTTACCACAGCCGGACTGTCACTAATAAAACAGCCCCGCGCTATGGGTAAGAGTCGCATATCGGGACCGACCGAGGAGACAGCAAAGCGGACTAATGAAAACTGGCAACAACCAAGTCTGTCCGTATAGTGGTCAGAGACTACCATTATACGACCAGGATTGGGAGATCGCCTGAGCCAATCGCTCCAAGCCTGATGAAACCTACGACGATAACAACGGTAAACTGACAATAGAGGAAAACAACAAACAGATATAGTCACTGACGACACGGAAGAGGTCTCGCCATGACTCAATACAAGAACCCAAAAGGAAGAATCTCTCTGATCGATCCAAACCAGAGGACTAGTTTGGACATAATCCAAATGGCTTAGGGAAAAAAGCACAAAAAGCAATTGCCAAAGATTCGAAAAACAGATGCAAGGCAAAATGAACAGGGCGGAAAAATCGAAACCGCCACAGTAAACAGGACCTGACACCACATAGATCGAAGACGATACGGCAATGTCAGGGAGCACACACGGACGTGTGTCATGGCTCAAAGAAACAAAAACGACCACATCAGCCAACAACCCGACAATCACAGTATAACCAACATCAACAACGAAAAGGAAACAGGAGTGAGAAAAGCTCACCTGCCTACTAGGAGCAATACAAACCTGCTGTAAAGGCGAAGATGCCAACGATGGCGAATACCAGAGAGGAGCAGGCCCCACAGAGATGCTGGAGACCAAATCAGAAGGCACTCCATCGCCTTTGAACAAAGCGACATCGGACCATTCGACCGATGACAGGCAAGGACTGCCAGGGAACCCAAAACCAAAAGCAGGCACAACCACTTGCTGCCCAACTGGTTCAGGAAGCAAGGTGATCAAGTCCTTCTTCCTAAAAACACTGGTATCGCCTGCAGGGCCAACCGACCGAAAGATAAAAGAAGCCCCAACCGGACTGCAGACAATGACTTCTCCAAAAACCGAAAGGCGGGGAGCAAAACGAGTGATGAAGTCTCGTTTGCCACACGAACATGAAACACTACCAGCCGATGAACAAGAACAAACGCAATCGGAATCAACCGCAAAAGAACCAAAGCAGAAATCAGAGTGGAACGCGGCCAGTTCGCCCACCGCTGGCCAAAAACTAAGCCCCGGTTCAAATCGGGTGGTGAAATCCCGATTACCGAGAGACTCATCCAAGCACGACCAAGTAGCCGAAAAGGCGGGCGACACTGCCGAAACAGTCAACGATCCAGAAAGCGAATTGCGCCCGGGGATCGATGAACTGGCACTGAAGTCGGGAGACAATACCATGAAATGCCCATCGACATCAACAAATTTGAAACGAGCCAGATCCGAGAAGGCTCTAAGGGAACAAACGCAGATCTGAACCGAGCAACTACTAGAGAAGCATACCGATATAGGCGGCAGCATCACCTCCAGCATAGCACTAGCTATCTTTGCAAACGAAGGGCAAAATCTCACGAAATCACCGCGGAAGGCATAAATCCCCAAAACCATCGCCTAGCCCTAGAAAGCGCTCAGGAGCTAACTAAGCAACCCACTGCGATATAAGCGCAGAGGAAGAAGTAGCACTCAAAAATACTCAACTTAAGAATCAGCGGGAGAGAGACAGTAGAGAAAGTAAGGGAATTGCAGAGGAGAGAAAATTGATTTTTTTTTTTTGACCGTTGGCTTGTATACAGTAAGTACTTTGATGAGCATATGTCGATCAAATGACAGGGTTGACAAACGATTCTTAATGCTTCTGCTGACACAAATTACTTCTGCAATTCTCAAGTATGCCAACATCTGTTGCATATTTTATAAAAGATAAAGAGATGTTAGGTTTTTTGAAATGTTACGTGTTGCTTCTTTGTTTGCACTTGTCTGATCAATGGTTCTTGTAAGTCGCTCCTGTAATATATTGTAGTATAAAAGTTTGAGCTGAGTTGAATTGTGTTAGTAACAACCTGGAACAGCTTGTAGTGTTCTGATACTTAAAAGCGAAATGAAAAGTAAACATAAAGAGAAAAAACAACAAATAAATTTGAAAATGCAATCACCTATGGAAGTTAAAAAAACTGAAACATTAATTATGACATCAGTCTACATGGAAGTAGTTTGAATACTAATTTTAGAGTTTTACAGTTTCGTAAAGGTTCATTAATTGGGAATAAAGGTATACAGAGTTAGTTTTAGAGTTCAAAAGAGAGAACTAATCGGATAGATTAAAGTCCTCAACACGTACTTACAAACGAGTCGAAAATCCTTTAAATGTAGGTAGAAATAATTATTTTTATGAAAAATGTAATTATAATTATAATATATAAATGGTAAATGATGATTGCATAAAATAAGATTAAATATATTTTTGTGACTCTTGAGGAGTTCCAAACATTTGTTAAACATCATTGTCGTTATTTCTAGTTTTGTTATTCCCTCTTTTTATGCTTCCAAATTTGATAACTCAGGCAAAAGTTACATTTTTCCTACAGCTAACTAGATTGGTTAACACATATGCATCATCTATTGTTTAGGAATTTTTTATTTTTTATTTTTTATTTTAGTATCTTTAGACTGGAACCAGATAATAAGCTGAGTTATAATCTGATAACTCATGATACACCTCTTATATAAATATATTGCCCCTTCTACTAATTTTTTAACCATCCATATCTAGCGTAAAACACACTATTAATTCACTCATGCATAATAATTGAATACTAAATGATGCAACATAGTTTGCTTTACAATGCTTATGTAGATTCTCCAGTTTATTCATGATTTTTTTTCTTGTTGAGTTTCTGGTTATGAGATCTTCTGCATTTAGAATCAATTCTCTCTGCAGCTTGCATTTTGATGACTCAGCAGATCTGTACACTAAATATAGGGTCTAGTTCAGCGTTTGACACCTATTTCCGGATGCTACTACAATTTGCTAACAAATAATCACATTCTCTTGGATTTCTCACTATTTTGCTTGGACTTAAACCTTGAGACTCATGTCCTTATGCCTTGGACATAACAACAAATCACTGCCTATTTCTATCGTAACATCAATTCTGGCAGCAGATATATTGACCACGCTTATATCACTTGCCACCCTCAAACCTCTATCTCTACCACAGCTACAGTTGGACATGCTTCTCGTTGTTGTTTTTCTTGCATATTCATCGCAGGTAGCAAGCTACAGCCATTAATGTTACCGTTGAAATGTTTTTTGCTAACTGTAAAGAATTTTACTAACATTCGAAGTTTTTTGCTAAAGTATTTAGCTTTCTAAGCTTGCTAAAATTTATTGAAATGTTTTCTTCTTAAGTTAGTATTAATCATTAATTGTAGGGCTTGTTCCATGTTAAGATTTTTATGGTTTAATTTAGGTGAGTTATAAATTTTAGGACTATGAATTTGATCATACTATTTGGTTACCACATATATATGTTCAAGTATGACACTGTTCATGGTCAGTGTAAGCAGCATGAAATCAAGGCGAAGGATTCTAAAACCCTTCTCTTTAGCAACAAACTAGTTGTTGTATTTGGTTGTAGGTTGGGCTCTTTAAATTTCTTTAGGAACTACTTTATTATCGAAACTTTTAGATTCAATTACACATTGTTCTTTGATGCCAAACTTATCTATGCTTATTTTTATCAAGTAATCCTAAGGAGATCCCATAGGCAGGGCCGGTCCTACGACATTTTTGGCCATGGACAAAACTTAAATTTGGGCTCTTTCATGTGATTGCAACTAATACCTTCAAATGATAATAATCATATAAATAATACTCAAAGTGGTATTTTTTTCAAAAGCTGATTAATTTTTCATTACATCCCAAAAAGTATCAAACTTACAACTTCTTAATCATTAGAAATACAAACATTAATCCAACAATAACATTATTTGAAAATTTCTCTTAATGCATTTTTTGAAGCAAAATCATTGATTATATCGTCTTCTTCAATATTTTCCAGCATATCTTTTTCGATGCATAAAATTGCTAGCCCATTTTACCTATCTTGAGACATAGAAGTTCGCAAATATGATTTTAACAATTTCAATTTAGAAAAGCTTCTTTCAGCAGATGCCACGGTCACGGGGATAGTCAATAATATTCTATAAGCAATCATCACATTCGGAAACATGTCTATTTCTCTCACAAACTCAATCATTCTTGTCGAAGTCCATGACTTGTTCATTTCATATGATTCCTTTGGCAACATAACTTGTAATACCTGTAATTCAGAACATAAATTTTTTCCATTCACATCAGAAGTATCATCTTTTTTTAAAGCATTTTCTAGATTCACACAAGCAATTAGTAATTCTTGATCATCCAAATTAACTAGTTTTTGAGCATCAAATAAGAAACCAAATATAGACTCAAAGAGTTTCATTTGTTCAAATCTGGTCCTTAATTGGGAGAGTGCAATATCAACTATGTGGATAAAATAGTCAATCCTAAATGATTCTTGTGCAGATAATTGTTCTCTATCATTATCAAATGGTTCATCAAAATGTTTTTTTCTTTGAATTCGTCGTTTTGTATGAAACGTCGACTCAATCTCCATATCTATTGCTATTTGTTTTGCTTCTTCAATTGCTAGATTAAATCCATTTTCTCTATATTTTTCAAAAAAAGAAACAAGACCTTCCAATTGTTTAACTGCAATATCAAGACGCATATCGTTCGATTGTAACTTTTTACTTACTACATTTATTTTATTTAGAACATCATGCCAAATTACCAAAGATAATATGAATTCAAAACTTGAAAGCTCACACGTAGCTAAAGTTTCAGCATCTCTACTAAGCTTTGCATCTTCTGTAATTTCTGCTAATTTGAATAAAGCTTCTCTAATTTCATAAAGTTGCGATTTTATTGCTTTAATACTTTCAATATGACTCTCCCATCGTGTGTTTGACAATGATTTTAAAGTTAAGCCCTTTATATGATCAAGTAAAACATGCCACCGTTTTGTTGAGTTAGAAAAAGCTAAATATATGCATTGACATGCTCCAAAAAATGATTTCGCTTTATGAGAACAATTTGCCATATTGCATAATATTAAATTAAGAGAGTGAGAACCACATGGCATGTAAAATGCTCTTGGATTTATCTCAAGCAATCTTGTTTGTACTCCTTGATGTCGTCCACTCATATTAGATCCATTATCGTATCCTTGCCCCCTCACATCATCAATGTTAAGTCCAAGATTTTTTAATGCAATTTGTAATTCATTGAAAAGAGCTAGTCCAGTTGTACCCACAACATTTATAAACTCCAAAAAAAATTCTTCTATTTTTATTGGAGAACATGACACATCAACACATCTTATTATCAAAGTCATTTGTTCTTTGTGACTTGAATCAGGAGTACAATCAAGAATAACAGAAAAATATTTTGCCTCTTTAATTTTGTTAATTATAGCATTTCTAACTTTGGACGCTAGAATGGCAATCAACTCATTTTGGATTTTATGGCTAAGATAGTGATAATGGATTTCTTTATTTCTAATAAGTTGAAAATGATGTTGCATTACTGGATCAAATTATGAAATCATTTGGATAAGACCCAAAAAATTACCTTTAGCATCGTCATCAATTGTTTCATTTGTTCCACGAAAAGCCAAATTATTTATTGCAAGACATTTTACAACAGCAATAATTCGAACCATTACATTTTTCCAATGTAGTGTGTTGCTCCTAATTTGCATTTGCAATTCTTTGTCTATAGTTTGATTTTTCTTCAATCCAAGTCTTAGCATTTTCAATGATTTCAAGTTCTGAAGGTGCTCGATGCTATTTTCATGTTGTTCAAGTGTTTTGCTAAGATGTTTCCAATCTTTAATTCCTTCACTTGCTAATTGACTTTTTGATGGTTTTGTTCTGAATAATTTACAGCAAAAGCAAAAAACTTTATCTAAATCTTTTGAATACACCAACCATTCTCTATCACGGGTTTCTCCGTTTGGTAGATTTTGAATATAATAATTTGGAGAAAATCTTCGAGAGCATTCATCTTTTGGAAAATTAATATTAGTTTCCCGTTTAGGTCCATTTTCAATAAGTAAATTTCTAAGTTTTCCTTGAAGATTATCCCATATTCTAGGATCATAAATGTTTAAATCCAAATCATTTTTCAAATGCTTAGAATTATTGACGATATGCTCATTTGCTTGAAAATTGTTAATATCATTGTCGTCTAATTTTTCAACATTGTTTTCATTTTTTTCATTTACTTCTTGATTTTCATTGCTCTCATCCTCTTTCAACTCTTCAATATCATTTTGCATCTCAAATGAATTTAATAATTCATCAACATTTTCATTTTCCACAATATCAATTTGTTGTTCGGATTCAACTGATGAATTAGATTGTTTGTTAAAATATTTATTCAACGAACCTTGTAAACTTTGAGTCATAAGTTCTTGTCTTTGTCGTTTTTTTCTTTTTTGAGATCCAGACAATTGTTTCATGATTGTTCTAAACTAAGCTTTAACAATAGTAAAAAATAATAATGAGAACAAAAATCAAAACAATACAACCTGATTCATGCGCTGCAGTCCATTCACCAACAATCATATCTCGATTCTCATCTTTCTTCTATCCAAATTCCAGCTAACGGGTAACCTAAAAAACTGAAACACAAAAAAAGTAACTAGTTTAATTCAATTTTTAGAATTGAATTCTGTACATATTTTTTTAATTCCAGAATTGAATTCTACACACAAAAAAATTGAAAGCTCGCATGTAATTAGAACGTGTGAGGCAAATTTTGAGATATTATGAATATTTGATAAAATGTGCGTCTTTTAAAAACTGATTAGTTTCTTGTTTCATGCACAGCTGTAGACTTTTTATCATGATCCAGACTAGCAGTTCACTATGGTGAAGGCAGCCAATAAGGTTAGATGATCCAAACTATCATGACCCAAACCTGACATTTTACATCTTGTAAATTGCATAGCAACTTATTCAATCCTACCAACCTTTCTTCTTGAATTAAATAGTATGAAAAAACGCATAAAAGAAGTAATTCGTTGGCTGTACAACTTGAAATCTGAAATTAGATTTAGAAGTATACCTTGCCGTTGAAATCTGAAATCCCAAAGCAAACGAAATTCGAATCGGATTTGAATCTAGAAGCAAATAAAAATTGGCAGATAAGCTTAGAAATGGAAATAAAATCTGAATTAATAAGAGAAATTGAATTGGGAAGAACGTTAGCTTCATTGAAAATTGGAAAGACCGCTTCGGCTTCTGGTGTAAATGCGTTGGCTTCTGTTCTGTTCACTGCTGCCTAGTTCTGAACTTATGCGTGTGTTTGGATTTAGGGTTACTCAGAAAATATACTGGGAGAAAATAAACGTGTACGTGCCCCCTTTGAAATTGGGCCCTGGGCTGTCGCCCAGGCTGCCCAGGCCAAGGGCCGGCACTGCCCATAGGGTGAGGGTGGTGCTGATTTGTTGTTAAGTCAACTGGTGTCTTCACCGACAAGGACAAAGTTATGCTCACTTGAAGGTAACTTTTATCTCCTCTTACATTGAAAATAATGATTCACTTTTGCTGATGGTGTAGAGTTTGAGAAATGACATGCATAAATTTTATAATGGTACAGTTAAACCTCTACTATTGTCGTATATTAAAGGAGTTGTCTATTTCAAACAAACCATAAACTGTTAGACTATAATTCCGGAGGGCTTCACCACTTCCAATTGAAAATAAATCCTCCATAATTTTGTATCAGTTTTAGTTTCCCTCAATAACATACATTTAATGTAATTTTGTCTTCCTCAAGCTTTATAGCCTTTGAATTTGAACAAGTAATGTATGACTATTGCCAATTGCATCTAAAGAAACTTGCTGTAATAGGATGCAAATTCAGATACTCTTGTAAATATGGTTACTTATTCAATGCATTGTCTCTATAGTTTCTAATAACCTAATCAATTCTGGATAATTTTAGAGGACTTGTTTATTCTAAATCTTCTAAATCTTAAATGCGAGAACAACAAAGTATTTGAGCACTGAAGAAAAGCAATTAATTATGCTTATGATGATTATATTGTTTTCTGGATTGGTCTTCAGAATGATATCTCAATAAAACTATTGAATTGGATAGAGACACCTCAATGGATGGCTCAATGAAAGCTTTGCAAAATAAAAAAATAGTACAATAACTAAATAAGTTGTAGGCACGAAGATAGAACTTGCATATAGGAACCAAATTCACACTTTCAATTCAACTCAAAATGTATCAATAATCAATGTCAAACAGTGTGAATCCTTATGACATATTACAATTTATGATATCAATGCATGACTTGTGCCCCCATGAACCTATAAATTCATCTTTTAAGCATATAGCTAAAACTTAAAGAATTATTGTCTTAAATGTTAGAACATCAAACTAAATGAGCACTAAAGAAAAGCCTTGAATTATTGATAAATTTATGATGCATCTACTTTTTTCTTATATGTTTTCTTTTTCATTTCACCATATTGATATGAATTTCTTTCAATTATTTGTCTTGTGTTTAAAACAGTATTGAAAGGTAGGTTTTAGGAGAGATGATGCTTCCTTTTTGCCTTTTTTATAGTGAAAAGTTAGCTAAAGATTTTGTAGAGTTGACCACTAAAGATGATCTTACAGAATAGTCACAAATGAAAGAACAGTGTATTAAGAAAGAGGTGCTATGTTTGATTAATGGTAATGTCATGCCAAAAATTTCCTGTAATCGCCCAAATTTATGCTGTGAAACATAAGTCTTTTGTGTTTTAAAAGCAAAACTCGATCTTTTTAATAATATTAGAAATGGTCATCTTCAACTAAAAAAGGTATACTAGTCTAAGAGTAAGTCCACTCATTAACAGCCCATGTATACTGAGTACATGACGATGAACTATGATTATAAAGCTAAAGCATGAAATCAAATTTAAATAGGCATCTTTATATATTTTTTAGTTTTAGAAAGAAAGTTTCCAGTAGAAAGCGAATCTTGATTTATATAAGAAGCTTAGAACTCAACTAATTAATGTACTTTATTCGTTTGTTGAAAAAAGTGAATCACTAAATCAGTTTGCATTGGTTTTCTTATATTTAATTTGGGAAGTGAAAATAGAACTCACTTTTCCTCCTTTTTGGCGTGACGCTCAACATTCATGTTTTTAAATGAATATCATTGAAATTTTGGATAAAATAGTTTTTTTTAGGATTACAGTAATGTAGTTGTGCTTTTAAAATTCTTACTGGTAGGTAAATTTTTGTATTATTTCTTTTTCACCCACTGACTTACCATTGTATTTTGTTCTACAGAAAATGAACTGCAAGTGTTCAGGCTTCCATGTCCTGTTCTTTGTGCTCATGGAACGCTTCTAGTTGAGTTTTTAGGTCACTCATGAACTACAAGTGTTCAAGGTGAGTACATTTTTTATTTTACTGCATTCACTAGCACATAACATTAGACATGATTCTCAAAACTTCAAAGGTAGGTAAAGCTAAACTTTAAAGAATAATTATATTTTATTGGATTTATTCTTACTTTATCCAAAGTGTGCTTCACTGAAAATGAACCTAATTAGTAAAGTAGCAGAATCCAAAAACTTGACTAGAGCATCAGGTTCGCTAAGACTAGAGTTTTAATATGCAGTCATTGAGGAAACCGAAGACGATTGATGTGGATTATACCGTCAATATCCTTCATAAATATCAAGTATCCACCATAAATATCAATTTAAAATTATAAATTGCAATAGCCTGAATTTATTCAAATTCACTTCATTGTTAGTTTCTACTTTATGATCATTTCTTCCTACTGTATGTTAGGAATAATACCTCAACCAAAAGAATTAGTTAAACTTATTGTTGAGTAACTTCTCAAAATAAGAAATTCTCCGATGACTCAGTCATCACTTCATTTTATGTGTTATTTTTCAGTTTTTACTAGATATTTAATGATTTTTTTTCTAATAGTAGAAGATTTTAGAGAAGTTGATTATGCCGTAGAAGTTCATACCTTTTACAATCATAGTATTGATTTGGACGATTTTATATTACTTATTTGTATTGTTGACAAATATATGTATGTGTTATTATGGATTATGAACAAATATATATGTATAAACAAATATTTAAAAATTGTTTTATTCTCAATTGTGTTTATTATGGTCGTTATTTGAATTCTTTTGATTAAGTTGGAATTTGTTACATTTCTATATATGAAATACTATATGCAATAAATAAGAAATGGGCAGTGAAGCAGTAAATAAATCGAGAACACAATAATCACAATATAAAAATGCTATGAAATGAAACAATAGCCTTTTAAAGATGCTATCAAATTCCATTGTTTTCACTAGATTTTTGTTACCCATAGCGTTTATGAAATGCTGTAACAGTTTAGCTTTTTCATAGCATCTATTTATAACAGCGATTTATAAATGCTATAGAACGAAATTTTTATAGCATTTTTTTTTCTGCTATTGTAGGTCCAGAGTCTATTATAGCATGTCATTAAACAGCATTTTTTAAAACGCTATTAAACGATTTTATAGCTTTCTTAAACGCTCTAAAAGTCCAATTTGTTGTAGTGGTCAATACACATATAAATTAGAGTCAATATACAATTACACATAAATTATAACTCTCATACATTTTCTTATATCTTCCTATTCTACACTGATTAAGATATATATTGTTGAATGGTTGAGGCAGGCAGGCAAACCACTTGAACTTGGCTTACCTCCAATATCTTTCTGGACGTCCATACCTATGCACATATATATTATTTTTATCATTTCAGTTTGTTCATTATAGCTCCTGTGTACATTTCATACAATATGGTTGTCATTGGCATAACTTCCATACCCGTGTTGGTAGTTATACTTCATCAAAAACATTCACATCAATTATTTAACAACAATTCTACTTTGCCCGAAGCATTTTTTGTCAAAACTTGCGAATTAGAAAGAAGAGAATGCCCCCCCCCCCGAATTTCGGTCTTTTGATCCAAAGCAAAATTGCACTATTCGCGGTATTTGACAAAATATATTTCGGGTACTGTAGCAGTACTCATTACTTAAATAGGAAAATAAAAACCAATCATTTGTTTGAATGACACGTGTTCTATAAGATAATAAGATATGGCAATCAGAGATGTCATCCCAAATCCATTCGTTTGTCACATTTCCAATTCCCTAACCACATTCATTTCCATTTCCTTAATCGCATTCAGTAACCCTTTCTTTTTCCTCAAAAGCAAATATACTTCAATCTCATCCTTCATCTAACCATTCACAAACCATAATGGAGTCTGATCCTATATCCTTTGTTTATTATAAGGGTTCCTTTGGTATGTGGGATACACTTTCGCGACGCCTACATCAAGGATTGTAACACTACTAGAAAAGGCTGAAATACCGACATAGCTGGCGACGGCTTCCGATGATCAATTTTCGACGGCTTTTGACAGGCCATCAGCGGTCGTCAGAAGCCGTCACAAATTCGTAAATTTCGGGCCTCAGCCGAAACCTTTCTTCCTTATTGCTCAGTACAAAAAAAAGAAAAAAACTTCTAAAACCCAATTTCTTGCTTCCAATCCCCAAATTCAAGTTTCCGGATCCTCAACGGCTGTCTAATCACATTTATAACTTCCAATCTCAGGTATAATCGCTTATTTTCATGAAAAATCTATTTTTTACCCTAAATCTAGATTTGCATAAGTTGATAAATTAAGGCTAATTAATGATTCTAATTGTTTCTAATAGCCTAATAATGGTCTATTGTATCTCATGGTATACCTATTTCATTTGTTAGTGTGAAATTATAAAGAGTATATATAATTTGTGATTTTGTGTGTATGTGTAAACCATTATATATGTGTTGTTTTTATCGTTGTCTTGTGTTAACTAGAATAAGTCATAGAACTTGAAAACAAGTTAGTTATCAAAAAACAGAGATACATTCTACTTCAGCCGAAGTTAGAATCATCCACGTCCATTGCTTTTAAACATCTTGACTTGTATAAAAATGAATGCATGAGTCTCAAAATAAAATTGAATGCATTGGAAAATGACAACAATATTGAAGCAACCTTATTCGATAAAATACGCGGAATAATGTGGTAAATTAATAATTTTTTAAAATATATAAAATTAGTAAATTTTCAGCTGTTTACAAACAAAAATATATTACATAATAAATAAGAAGACAAACTATAACACTTCCACTTTTTGTATAAACTACTTTTTTATTACGTCCCTTAAAGAGTTTTTAGCCCCGTTCGACAAGTGTTATACGCGATCGTTATATAAATATTCGTTTTTGTCACAAAACGGACATTTATGTTCATCTAATACAATACTTATTGGATTTGTCCCTGTATTTAACAAGTTATAAACACAATAAACAATTACATTCGTACATTATTATTTCGTTTTAAACGGTTTACAAAATTTTGCCGTCACTTTTCTTTTTTGTTTCCTGTGTATACGCATTTGTGTACAATGCAGGAAACAAAGGGGAAGTGCTGCCGAAAGTTTGTTGAATCGTTTAAAATGAAATAATGTACGAAATGTAAGTGTTTACTGTGTTTATAATGGGAAGTAGGATGACTGACTGGCAAAAAGAAAACCATAAACCGACATTTCAATATTGTATTCTTAAGTTGAGTAAAATTGACGCATATAAGTTTATGTATTAATACATTGAAAAATAAAATGTCAACTCGTAAAATGGCCAATATTTATTTTTGAATTTATGACATATTTTTTAAATAGAAAAAATGATCAATTATTTTGTCGATTGGAGGAGATGGATGTATCAAAGAAGGGGATTGAGAGGCTCAATAAAGAAAGATTTTTATAATGGTATAAACGTATTTGTTGAATTCACTGTAATTAATAATGGAAATGATGTAGAAATTTGTTTTCCGTGTAGTAGGTGAAAACATTTGAAGTATTTGTTACCCGATATTGTGAAAGTTCATTTGTGCAAAAACGGTTTCGTGCCGGAGTATTATGTTTGGGATCATCATGAAGAAGTTGTAGCACATACTTCTGCAGAGTCTGAATTAGAGATTATTGGTAATGAAATTGTTATGACAAACCGTATAAAAAATATGATTGAAGATGAAGCATGATCAATGTTCTTTACGGTTGAAGTTGATGACAACGATGTAAATGTTGAAGAACCAAATATTGAAGCAAATTTTTTTACGATTTATTGGATGCTGCTAAAAAACCTCTTTGGGATGGTTGTAAAATCGACACTCAGCTATCAGTAACCGCAGAATACATTGTGACGAAATCAAAATACAACATCACAGAAGTCGGATTTACAACTATTGCATAAGCAGCAAAACGACATATGTCGCCTAATAATTTAATGTGTGAAAATCACTATGAAGTAAAAAAAACTTATGTCAGCTTTTGGTTTACCTTATCAAAAAATAGATACATGTTTAAATGACTGCATGTTGTTTTGAAAAGAGGACATCACTCTTAGAAAGTGTAGAATATGCAACGAGGAAAGGTACAAACCAAGAAAAAAGTACAGAAAGGAAGTTCCATACAAACTTATGCATTATTTGCCCATCACTCCTAAGCTTCAAAGATTATAAGCATCTTCTGTAACTGCACCTTATATGAGATGGCATAGTGTGAGAGCATAGGAAGAAGGTACGTTGACACATTCAGCCGATGGAGAAGCATGGAAGCATTTCAACAAAAATTATCCCAATTTTGCAACGGAGAGTCGTGATGATAGACTTGGATTATGTATGGATGGTTTTTCACCATTTTCTCAATTTGGTGCTAAATATTCATCTTGGCTCATTATCATCACATCTTATAATTTACCTCAGTGGATGTGTATGAAAACACAATATATGTTTCTTACTATTGTCATTTCTAGTCCCGACGATCCGACATAAGGAATCGATGTTTATTTACAACCGTTGATTGAGATAAAAATACTGTGGAAAGAAAGAGTAGAAACATATGAATTTTCAAAAAAAAATGGTATGTTTGTTTCTTTAACACTACGCCATAGATGGCCTACTGCAACGAAATTACATGGTGTTGCTAGCTATAATGTAACGATAGGTATGCTGATTTTTGTCTATTACAACACTCGCTTCAAGGTGTTAGCATAGGCATCAACAAGATGTTGCAGTAGCTATAGATGTTTTCAAATTAAAAAATTAATAAAATTAGCAATCCGCGTGAATACGATCCAACGGCCTACATTTAATCTGGTTGTTAAAATGGATTACCACTGCAATTTGCCCAGAAATTTCGTTTTCCCGCTTTACTTTTCATACCATTTCGTTCTCACCCTCTTCCAAATCCCCAATTTCCAAATCCCTAATTTCCAAATCATATTTTCGTTCCCATTTTGTTCTCACCCCAATTTCGCTGCTGCTTGCCAACATGTCAATACGCAACCTCTCCCAAATCCTACCAACCGTAGCCCCCAACAAAACTCCACTACCCCACCGCCGTTTCTACGGCCTGATTCCGATGGTCATCGAGCACACATCCCGTGGCCAGCGTGCCTGCGATATCTTTTCCCGGCTTCTCAAAGAGCGCGTCATCTGCCTTAACGGACCCATCGAGGACGATACGTCAGCGATAGTTGTGGCTCAGCTGCTGTTTCTCGAATCTGGTGGTTCCGTGATGGCAGGGTTGGCAATTTATGATACTTCGACCAGATCCGATGCTTGAATCTTTCTCGCCAATGTTCAGAAGAAGTTCGATTCTAATGAAGCTTTGCTCGATTGTACCATTTTCAGATTCAAGGAAGATGTCAAACGCAGATTTCTTGTTTGAGTGAATGCCGCTTAAATTTTCAAATTGTCCAGCAATCGTAAAACCAGTTTCAATTCCTTGATTGATTGCTCGAATTGCTTTGACTTCGTCATCGGGTGCGATGTGATATTATTTGGTATGTTTTCTGCCTTCTGGTTTACTTGATTATTCTCGATTTTGGTTACACTCACATGCTTTTGCCGATGATGAATTGGGATTTATTTATAGGCTTTATTTCCTATAATCTCGGGTTTAATCTTTCTGTTGGACTTTGATAAATCTGGTATGTTGGATTGCGATGATGTATTGGTATGTTGGATTTATTTCTGGTATGTTGGATTTATTTCTGGTATGTTTGATAAATCTGGTATGTTGTATTGGGATTTATTTCTTGTTCACTGGCTTGTTTTTTATTTCTGATCTGAGCTTGTTAGCTCCTTTCTGCTGCATTTGTTAAACCAGAACATGAACTGATGCTCCAAGTCCTCTGTATATCATATTACTGCCTATGTTTCTCTTGTACATGCCTGATGCATTCACTGTTTTTTCTTGATGGGCTGCCTATGTGTACTGCTGTGTTTCTTGCACTGGCTTGTCTATATTTTGCTGAACCTGGTTCTTGTTTGTTTTGTTGGTTGCTTGGCCCTGAGTTGAATCCAGTCGATGACTCGGGTTTGACCTTGTGCCGTGTCCTTGTATCCATGTGTTGCATTCATGTTTGGCTTATGCACTTATGAAAAGAAACAACCCAAATACCTGAGGCAAATATTATAACAAAAATATTTTCATTTTCTGTTTGAGTTAAATATTATTTTCCAGATTACTGCTTTTGAATTATATGTGACAGGTATTGAAGACTGGACAGCTGGATACAAGCTTGAAGACAGAGTCAAATCAAATGTGCATGAGTGTATGAATGCATGAGCTGAAGACAGGTTTCAAAGAAGGCTCGATCTTCCAAAATCGGATGAATCGGGCGGTGCCCACTTGTTCGACCCCCGCCGGGACTGCGGTGCCCCGGACCTCCGCCGGCGCTGCGCCCGGACCCGCTTCTCGGCTCGCCTTCGGCTCGGCACTCGGCTCGCCTTCGGCTCGAGACTCGGCTCGTCATATATTTGTCAGTGTCAGTGTCGGTGTCTGTATAAATTGAAACTGCATATGTAATGAGTGAACTGAGTGATGTAGTGAGGATTATCTGTATATGTAAATATCAGTGTTATATATCATTTAATTGTAAAATAGTGGAGTCAGGAATTTGTACTATTTCAAATGTTGAAATAAAATATTTATTTAAATAAATTACTGTTTGAATATCAAATTCTGTGCAATAGCATTTTATTAAATAAATATTTATTTCTATTAAAAAATCAAATATGCTCTACATTGTGGGCCCCACAAATTCAGAAAGTTAATATCTATAGCAACATTTTGGAATGTTGGTACAAACACCTATGGATGTTGCTATAGACCCAAATATGGTTCTATTGCAACAATATTTCTTATGTTGCCTTAGATAGTCAAAATGTTGCCTTTGAGGTCTGCGGCAACGCGGCAAAATGCATCACCGAGAAAGTGTTGCCTTTGCCCTTTTTTAGCCTACAGCATCATTTTTTGGCACTTCCTGCATCACTTCTTTGGTGTTGCAGTATGCAATCTATGGCGTAGTGTTTATTGTGGACTATAAGTGATTTTTCTGCCTATGCAATGCTTGTAGGATGGAGTACATCCGGTCTAGCTTGTTCTTATTGCATGGAAGAAACACGGGTATTTTCTTTACCGCATTGTAGGAAAATTTCATGGTTCGACTGCCATCGATTTTTTCTCCATGTAAATCATCCCTTCAGAGGAGATAGAAAAAACATTTTAGCTAATAGAGTAGAAACTAGACAACCACCAACGATGTGGTCATGCGAAGACATTTACGAACTTGTAAGGGACTATCCAAAGTTACATGAAACTGGAGTGCAAACAGAAATTACAGGTAAATCGACTTTTCATAATTGGTGCAAACAAAGTGTATTTTGGGAGTTACCTTATTGGAAAGATCTTCTGCTTCGTCGTAATATTGATGTGATGCACAATGAGAAAAATGCATTTGATAATGTTTTTAACACAATTTAGAATGTCAAAGGGAAAACTAAGGACATTTTGAAATCAAGACGCGATATACAAGAATAATGCAAACGTCCTGAGCTTCATATAAAACCAAATGACAATAAAAAACCCAAAGTGTGTTATGAGTTAGATAATAATCAAGTTACAGATGTGTTAAAATGGATGGATGGATTATGATTTCCTGATGGGATTTTATCAAATCTTCGTAGATGTGTTAACTTTAAGAATGGTAGTTGAGTGGAATGAAAAGCGATGACTGTCACATAATGATGAAACATTTATTACCCGTTGTATTCAAAGAGCTATTGTCCTTAAATGTTTGTAAGGTAATAACGGAATTTAGTCTGTTTTACAAAGAGCTTTGTTCGACTACGTTAAAAGTGCAACGTTTATGTAAACTTGAAAAAGATATTCCTATACTGCTTTGCAAATTAACTAAAAATACATGTGTATTTATTAAAGGTAGTGATGATCCAGAAAACCACATAAATGATTTTTATGGCATTTTAACTGAAATTTTGCAACTGACATATTTCTCAGCATCCGCGGAGGATGTTTTTCTGTTTAGATGCAATTGGTTCAGCAATGTTTAGGTTCTGGAATTAATGTTCACCAGGATTATAATCTTATTGAAATAAAGCACACATCTCGTTATTACAAGTACGATGTTTTTGTACTAGCCAAACAAGCATTGCAAGTTTATTACGCTCCTTATCCGTCTCTAAAAAGAGATAAAGCAGATTGGTCGGCAGTTTTTAAAACAAAGGCCAGATTCACATTCGATGGGAAGAATATTCCAGATGAACAAGCTTATCAGGCAGATCTTGAGCAAAGAAACGAAATAATAATAATAGACAATCATATTGAATTTGGACCACTGAATGATGAATCAAACGGTTTGGTAGAAGCATTTGAGAGCACGTCGAATATGAGATCGTATCTGAATCAGAAGACGATGAGGATTGATATAAATATTATGTTGAATTCTTATGTATTATGAAATTTTTGTAATTGATGAGATTTATTTTGCAAGTTATGTAATTTATGAAACTGGACCTGCTTAGCGTTTATTTAGCAATTTATGTTAAAAATGCAATGTATTCTGCTTATCGTTGGAATATGAGACCCGATCTGAATCAGGTATATTTTGCACTTTATGTACTTTATATCATATATGTCATTTAACTATAAAATATATTTCATTATTATGCTATTATTCTCTTTTAAAATGATGTGTCTGTGACATGTATCATGTCGTCCAAAAGGAGGAGTTCTTTCCATTCATCAAAAGGCGATGGCAGCGGCCCATCACAGCCGCCATAGCGTCCCGCTGTTTATCTGGTACCTAGAGCGGAGGGGTAAGTATTAAGCTTTTTTCAGCATCTTAAATATCTAGTGTACGATATAATAATCTGTATCATATTTAACACAAGGGTTTGACCTACATCCGTCGGTTGTAGTTCTATCAGTTTCGAGAGATTCGTACAGGAGTAGGATGTGTTGGACAAAGTGGGATAATATCCCTTCCCACATCATGGAGTGTATATGGAAGGATTTCATTGTAAGTACAATCTTCTGTTTTCCATTCTTAATTTTTTTGTCGCTTATTTATTGTTCACCTTTTATTGTTTAATTATTTGTTACTTGTTTATCATGAAATGCAGGCTGCAGTCGATGTACAATCAGATGACCTGCAACTAGTACAACACTACTGGATGCAGAAGATGAGGAAGAATTACTAGGATTCTATGTCGGCTGTGAAGCATAAAGGGGAGAAGCCGAACTGGATGGGAGGAAGTGTGTGGGAAGGGTGGCTAGAGCATTGGGATAGTGACGAAGCGAAGGCAAGTGTACTAAACTTTTACTAATTATTTGATTGATACGTAAATATTAAAAAATATTTGGTAAGTAAATAATGTATTGTTTATTTAAATGTATAGCCAGAGTCGTAAAGAAACTCTGCAAATAGGAACAGAAATCTTGTCACTCAACATGGAGGGTCCAAGTCGTTCCAACAATATCGTCAGGAGTTGATAAATTTATTAAATGTCAATTGTAAGAAGTTATTGTGCTGTATAATTTTGAATATTCATTAATAGTACATAATAATAAATTTCAGGAAGCTGAGACGCAGGGTCCCGTATCGTACATGCATGTATTTACCTGTACTCATGCCGTCGAAAATGTAAATCCGGACGGGACAGTTTCATATACATGGCATGATGATAAATCAAGGAAGAGCCATGTAAGCATATTTTAGTTTATATACTATTATTAATTGTTTTAATTATTAAAGTATAATGAATTAAGATATTATGCTATTAATTTGAACTGTATTTTTATTTGTTCATGCAGGCAAGGTATATGGAATAATGGCAGAAACTCCTGGAGGAAACTGGTCGAGAGCAGCTGACTACGAATGAGGAGGATGTCATTTTTAAGTCAGTCATGGATCCACCTTCACAGAACAAGCATTACGGCTTTGACAATCAAGTGGTAATGAATAATATATTAAGATATAAAAATTTAGTAATCTTTCAGTTCTAAAGAACTTCACATCGCTTTAGTTTCAATAATAAGTTTATAGATATAACAATTAACATATTATACTGTAGCTTTGATACTAAGATTATAGTAATTGAACTTTTACTAAATTAAATAAGTATTGCAGGGTAGACAGAGCAGAGCCATCTAAACCAGAGCTCGGATTGATCTAGTAGAGA
The DNA here is from genome assembly GCA_030737815.1 of Allium fistulosum. Classification (NCBI taxonomy): domain Eukaryota; kingdom Viridiplantae; phylum Streptophyta; class Magnoliopsida; order Asparagales; family Amaryllidaceae; genus Allium; species Allium fistulosum. Next base: position 50,522,433 of record CM060903.1, read on the forward strand.
TCAAAGAGTTGACGGGTGGCGCAGCTGGAGGAGCAGAACCGTCAGTAGGCCATTGAGATGACACAGCTACTGGATCAACATATTGTTGAGTATATGCAGTAGTATGGTGGCTGCTTTCCATCTTTAGCTGGTTCCGAAGGTTCCAGAGGTAATTGACAGGAGTGATAGGTATGTTTTTTTGTTTTGCATCATTGTTTAATAATTTTTTAATGATACTTTGAAATGTTGTGTATATTGTTTGATAATAAATTTTGTGATGGTAATTTTGACATTTGGGAGTTGATGGTGGGGAGTTGATGTTCCATGGTGTATATTTTGTACAATGAGATGTATGTACATTATGTTAACGAAATGTTGTTTTGATTTTATGCGAGTTATGCTTGGTTTATTTGTTTATGTGATTTGATTATATTTGTATGATTTGATATTATATTGAATATCTGAATTGGATATGTGCTTGTGTGTGAATGTATTATGTTTCTGGATTGTGTATGGTAGGCTAGAATGCAACAAAAAATGCAAAAAATTGTTTCAGTATTTTCGACGGCTTGCGATGGCTGGCGACGGCCTGTAGGTCGAAATTTTCAAATGGCTTGCGACGGCTTTCGACAGCTAACAATGGTTTTTTTGCACTTCCGTGATCGTCCACGTGTCTTTGACGGTCGTCTGGAGCCATCAGTCTATCTATTGGTAGCCGTTGGAAATATTACGACGGACGTTGTTGTAAGCCATCAGAAGAACCGTGCGGCGATGAGTATAGTTGCGACGGCTTTTTGCGTCGGTTTCCGATGGCTTCCGACGGCCACCGTCGACCGTCTACCGTTGGAAACTATACGTTTCATGTAGTGTAAAACTATGGAACGTTAGGGATTGGTAGCAAAAACAACCAGACCTAATAGTACGACTCATTTTTCTTTAAACCAGTCACTAATCATTCATAGTTTATGAGTTTTATTCCATTCGTTTATCATTTTTGATCATGTTTTGTATAATTACTTATGTAGTTTAAAACTTATGCTGAAAATAGGATCTCAGTTTAATTTTACTTGAAAGTAATGGTAAATCAATTATGTCAATGCTACTTGTGTTTTTCATTTTTATTTTGTTAATTGGAGATTTGTGTAATGATAAAAATTATAATTGTGTATACTATATTATAACATCCTAAGTTTTCCTAATCACATATGTTGGACTTGGACCTTTGAAAACATCATTGGCCCTGGTTCTTCAGCTCAAGAGGTCATCAGTGTTTTATTATTTTTATATCAATTATTTTCATCTGATAAAAATTGATCTTTTATGGATTACTTTAATGAAAAGTAGACATTTTTTATTGTTGTTACTTTAAATTACATAAAATTTATTTATTGAGAACAGGTATTGTTAGGTTATTTTAAATGTGGATTCATGATTCATTTCTCTTTATATTAGCTCTAGTAGTGGATGTCGTCTCCCTATCAGCCTCACATCTCATATTAGTTTATTAGATTGAATTTGTGATATTAATGTGGAGATGGAAGAGAGTTAATTTTGGAGTAATAAAGAGAATAATATATTTATAATTAACCACACAATTTATTCTGATTCATAACTCTTAGAAATGAGAATTTTTTTGTTGTGTGCTGCTTTTAATACCCAAAATGTTGCTTTTGGATACCATGAAAGCTTTAATAGATATCAATGACTTTTATATATCCTTTAATAAATTCAATTTTCCATTCGGCCATAAGCAACTATGTGTTTTTTTTATTTCCAATGGTTGTTAATTGCATACGACAATAAAAAATCATGTGTCTTTAATTTCCAACGGTCGTTTATTGCCGTATGGTGATAAATAGATGAACAATATTTGTGTGCTAGAAACATAAAACAAAAGAATGTATGGTATTATTAAGTACATAAGCAGAATTTGTATTGTGACCTTTAGTTATGGAAGCCAGAAGAGATTTTTAGGATGCCTACAGCAGTAAACTATTTTTTAGTTTGGTTTCATCTTGATGAACAAATGAAGAATTTTTATGATTTAAAAGCTGTTAACTAATACTGAATCTCTTTTAGGTTATAAATCCTTACTTCACATTTTTTTGCTCAAAACTAAAAAAACGAGTAATTCAAGGAATGGAACTTCCTTCCTCTTTTTCAAAGATCACCATGGATATAACTAAAATTATTATTGTATTATACCATCTCCTATTGAGAAAGACAATTTTGAAAATGTCACAATCTGAAGAAAAAGTTGAAAAGATAAAAAAATTAGATGAATTTTATGTATTTGCCGTACCTATGTGCCTACATATATTATTCAGGATTCTTTAATACAAAAAAGTCTTGCTACATGAATAATAGTTGAAGAAATGATGTTAGTGTATATATGTTGAGCAATGTAATGTAAAGACAGGAATCTTGGTTTTAGACCCTCGTATGAAAATACAAAATTTGACATTGTGTTTAGTTAGTTTGGTTATGTTTGGACCATGGTTATAATGTGAGTGTCATGTCCTACGAAAATAGATAATACCATACTAGGTTAGTATGGATCAAACATCTCACAACAACAACAACAACAACAACTAAGCCATTATTCCCAAACAAGTTGGGGTCGGCTAGAGATGGAAACCAAAACTAAATGAAAATAATCAATTTTAAAGTTATAATAATAACAATAGCAATAGCAATAATAAAATAAAGTCAAATAAGTAAATTAATAATAATAGCTAAGTAAAGTAAAATAAAATAAAAATATATATGTATATATAAGAGGAATGATAATAATAATACTAATAGCGATAATGATACTAATAGTAATATTGGTCAAAGACCAAACCTACGTCTTAGGCTCATGTTTCCTAGTCCTATAATCTAAAACTTATAAAACTCAACGCTCATGGTTCTGGTACATGAATCGCTAACTTCCACTCGCTCCGATCCATCACCAGCTCTTCGGATATACCCCAATCCTTCAAATCTCTTTTTACTACTTCCTCCCATGTCAACCTTGGTCAACCTCTACCTCTCTTTGGGCATTCAACACGGCCTATAATTCCAACACGCACAGGTGCCTCGGGCAGCCTTCGTTGAAGATGTCCAAACCATCTTAAGTGATGTTGAATTAGTTTCTCCTCAATTGGTGCTACTCCAAGTTTATCACGTATATCATCATTTCTTATTCGGTCTCTTCTTGTATGACCGCAGCTCCATCGTAGCATACGCATCTCTGCTACGCTTATCTTTTGGACGTGTTGGCTTTCAGTAGGCCAACATTCTGCACCATACAACATCGCATGCCTAATTGCCGTTTTGTAGAACTTTCCTTTAAGCTTTTGTGGGACCTTCCTGTCACAGAGAATCCAAGACACTTGTCGCCAATTCACCCATCCCGCTCGAATTCTAAAACTAACACCTTCATCAATCTCACCATTATACTGCAACATTGATCCTAGATATCGAAATGATTCCTTCTTGGGAACTATTTGTCCAGCTAGAGTGACATCTCCATCTTCCGACCTGACACATCATAATGAACGGTTTTTTTATCGAGTGCGTATATCAAAGGAAATTATTTAAACCAAAAAGTGTTGCTCTAAATATGAATCACATAAGGCAACCAGGTAAAAATAGAAGTTAATCAATTTAGAGAATTTCTATTTTCATTCCGTCTCTTTCAAAGTTTCTCGAAGTTTTAATAAAGTAAAAGATGATAAATATTTACTTAGAAATCCTTAAAAAAATACTACATATATAAGATATAATACTATAGTTAATATATTATTAAATTTCATGAATATATAAGGAATAACAATATAAAAATATCAATGGAGAAGTAGATAATTGCAATCTCAAATTGATGTTTTTTATAATAAATCTTATACGCTTGAGTCACAAATTCATTACCAGAAATGGTAAATGTATAATGAATAAAGCTGTACAACTTTTTTTCTATGCACATAAGCTTTTTGAAGTTTATTATATTCGAGTTCATAAGCTACAAAATGCAAATATATTAGGGATTAAACATTAACCAATGTCTATGATAATCTTTTAAGGAGCGTCATCATAATCATGTGAAGAGTCCCGGTCGCCTGAGTATCAGCTAGATTGAAATATTTATTTTCTTAGTTCATTTGTTTTGCACTATTCTTATGTTCAATGTTCAAGAGGCATTGAGTCAATGGACATGCTGTAAGGTAATACTTGATATTATCGTTTGCTATAACCCGATGATCAAGAGATCTAAATATTTAAGGGCGGTGGAGTGTAAAATAATCACTCCAAGGTCTACTTATTAAATGGATCGTTTACAGACCTAAATCTCTAAACAAATATTAGGTTAGTGTTGCAGACTACAAACGATAAATAAAACTGCTCGAAAGTATAGTATTTATCTATTAATTCTACGCTATGTTCTTTTGGCAATTTCTTCAATTTCCTTAGCTTATTAACTTGCATGTTTTGCTTCCTTCATCTTGTAGTATTGCTACAACAGGCTGAGGTTATATATTACATGAAAGATAGAAATATGTTAACAACTGACCGTGTTAACACTTATTAATCCATTTTCGCTCCTAATCCATTGGGTAATAATGTTATTTAATCATGATTGTATATTCCTGAATTTGATCTCTTTCCTATTGCTATCAATGTAGGATTCTTGCACTTCGAAAAGTGGTGATACAATTGTTCTTAAGGTCTTGGAAATAAATATGGGTATGCTTTGCTCCAATGATCAAAGTGTCATGTTTTTCGGAGATTCACTTAGTTTTAGGGAAGTAAGTACCATGTTTGACCTTGCATGATTTATGGATTCTTAGTAGTTTTATGTACTTTGTTATTCAGTTAACTAAAAACTAAAGTTCATATAACGTAGTCAAATGTAGTCATTAATATACATACATCGTTTCATTAGGTTGCTCCATGAAGACATCTAAAAGAGTTGAGGATCTTTAAAAATTTAAACTGGGTTGATGCGTACTATGCATGTCATGGTAATTTTTAAGCTTACCATTTCTAGTAGTTTTGTATTACATAGATGCATTATCAGATAACAATTTACAATATCATATGATAAGTTTTTATATTTGATGGAAATGATCATAGAACAAGTTTGTATCTATTTGAAAAATTATTCATAGTAAGCCCAGTAATAATTCATATCTTCATCAAATAACGTTTATTAAAATCTTTTCTACAATTAATCTCCTACATATAAAATATCTACTTAATCCAAAATGACATCTTACTTGAATTTTTATATAGATGTATTACGTATAATTTACATTGAGTTTTACATATGCTTTTCATAGAATAATGTATAATTACATATCAATGTTGTATTGTGATTAGTTGCAACATACGATGGCATTAGCAACATTTGAGAATAAGACTTATAAATCGCTCTACGAACTGAAGAGCAGCCACAATCTTCAACTCTAATTGAAACCGAGTGAAGTTATTTTTAGTTGATCCATGCTAAAAGGTGAACTCACTTTTATAATTAAAAAGTGAATTTTCAGTCCACTCATCGTAATTAAAAGAATCATAGAGGTTTTATTCGGGTTTTCTTGAAACAATTGTAACATGAGCTTCCATGTCTTAATATTCCACTCCTTTAAATATGTAAGTCTTACTATGAGATTTGTTGATCCATGTCTTTTCGGTGTTCCAGCAAGTATAAAAATAACATTAAATATATCAACAAGCATAAACAATTTTTTTGGTTTGATATGAATAATCAGACAAGGTTTGCGGTGCACATTTATTATTTCCTCCTTAAAATAGTGTTACTGTGTTTTATGCGAATGAGAGAAATATTCTTGAACCAAATCTAGACAACAACAACAAAGTCATTATTTCCAAATAATTTAGGGTCGGCTAGAGATGGAACCCAAAACTAAATAACAAAGTCAGTTTAAAAATCACATCAATAACAATCACAATAACAATAATAAAATAAAGTCAAATAAGTAAATTAATGATAATAATAACTAAGTAAAATAAAAATAAAGATATATATATATATGTATATATAAAGAAAAAAATGAAAAAAAAATGATAATAATAATACTAATAGTGATAATGGTACTAATAGTAATATTGGTCAAAAACCAAACGCTACGTCTTAGGCTCCCGTTCCCTAGTCCTATAATCTAAAGCTTATAAAACTCATAGCTCATTGTACTGGTACGTGGATCGCTAACTTCCATGCGCTCATGTCCGTCACCAGCTCTTCGGATATACTACAATCCTTCAAGTCCCTTTTTACTACTTCCTCCCATGTCAACTTTGATCGACCTCTACCTCTCTTTGAGCATTCAATGTGGCCTATAATTCCAACTTGCACAAATGCCTCGAATGGCCTCCATTTAAAATGTCCAAACCATCTTAAGCGATGTTGAATTAGCTTCTCCTCAATTGGTGCCACTTCAGGTTTATCACATATATCATCATTTCTAACTCGGTCTCTCCTTGTATGACCACAGCTCCATCACATCATTTGCATCTCTGCTATGCTTTTCTTTTGGACGTGTTGGCTTTTAGTAGGCCAACATTTTGCACCATACAACACTGCAGGCCTGATTTTCGTTCAATAGAACTTTCCTTTAAGATTTTGTGGGACTTTCCTGTCATAAAAAATGCCAGATGCTTGTCGCCATTTCACCCATCCCGCTCGAATTCTAAAACTAACATCTTTATCAGTCTCACCATAGTTGATTTTATGTTGGCAAATGGGACCACTTTGACATGGTATTAAAGTTGATATAGTGCACCTAGAAGGCTAACTGACCATTATATGGTTTACATGATTTTTTGTGTGCTGTCACTACAAGAACAAGGGCAATTTCCGACGGCTCGCAGCCGTCGGCGGCCGTCACAAGCCGTTGGAATACGACCACGCATTTAGTCCACTTCCGATGGCTTCGACGAAGTTATTGGGACGAGTATCGACGGCTTTTTCGAACGCATTTTCGACGGCAAAGACGATCACGTGGCATAAAAATTTTCCATTAAGCCGTCGTAATTTTCACTCAGAAAGCCGTCGCTCACCGTAAAAAAAATGGCCAATAGGCCGCCGGAAACCGTCAGAATCCGTCGGTAATCTGGGTAAATTGTTTTTTTGCAGTACAGCATCATTTTCATACCAATATATAACACAACTCATCAAAATCAATATATAAGTCAGATATATAAGCTGAAATCAATATCAATATAAAACTCAAACATCATCATATCAAAGGCAAACATACTCAATCAACATAAAACAAACCTTCCATCATCAGTTTCACCCATCCAACTCTAATATATACATCCAACATCAATGTACAATATATACATCTAACATCAAACACCACATATCAACTCCATAAATCAACCACCAAATCAACCAGACAAATCAATGTCAAACAGAACATGTCCATAAATCAACCTCACCATCACTCAATGTTTATATACACCGGTTTAAAAAAAATCGCAAATCATACCTCACGACTCATCATCAGCTCCGAAACCACCAAACGAAGGGAATACTCCATGATGCTCCACATACTTGGCCAAACATTGGTTGAGTTGCTCTATTTGCACTGCTCGTAGGCGGTCCTACTCCTGCAACTATGCAATCTGTTGTCGAAGCTCATTAATCTCCGCGTTGTCCTGAGCCCTTCAGTAAGCCATTTGTGATGTCCGAGCCTACAAAAAAAGTCGAAATATGTTTAAGTTATTACGTAACTTTTATAAAAATTAAGAAAATTTTACAACTTAGTTCATTTTTATAAATTATCGATTGATTGTCATAGCCTTAGCGCATGTTTCTCTGGGTTGGATCCATAACAGAGTCAAAGATTGCATCCTCCTTGTAAAATTTGATCAAAATCTTAAATATCTTAACTTGACCAAATCATTGGTGGTCGCAAGGTCTCAACTCTATTGCCTATAAAGTTTTTTTATCTTTTCTAAAAGGATGATTAATATGGAGAAATATCGATGACAGTCAAACCACGAAATTTTCTTCAAATGCAGTAAAGAAAATGCTCGTGTTTCTTCCATGCAATAAGGGCAAGCTCGAAAACTGGCCGTACTCCAACCCACTATTATAAGGTGTAACGATTATAGGCCAAGATGAATATTTTGAAACAAATTGAGAGAACGGTGAAAATCCATCCATACATAAACCAAGTCTAACATTACGGCTCTCTGCTGCGAAAGCGGGGTATGTCATATTAAATGATTCCATGTTTCTCTATCAAACTGGGTATGTTAACGTACCTTCTTCCTATGTTCTGACACAGTACCATCTTATACGATGCACGGTTATAGAAGATGCATATAACCTTTGAAGCTTAGGAGTGATGGTTAAGTAATGCATACGCTTATACGAAACATCATTTCCCTTCTTTTTTCTTGGTTTGTGTCTTTCCTGATTAGATATTTTACAATTCCTAAGACTGATGTCTTCTTTCCAAAACAACATGCAACCATTTAAACATGTATCTATTTTTTGATACATCAAACCAAAAGCAGACATAAGTTTTTTTACTTCATAATGATTTTCACACATTAAATTATCGGGTGGCATATGCCATTTTGCAGCTTGTACTATAGCTGTAAACCCAGCTTCTATAAAGTTGTATTTTGATTTCATCGAAATGTATTCCGCAGTTACTGATAGTTGAGTACCGCTTGTACAACCATCCCAAAGGGGTTTCTTTGCATAATAAATCAAAAAAAATTGCTCCAATACTCGATTCTTTTTCGACATTAACATCGATACCATCAATTTCAATAGTGGGAAACATTGAACGTGCTGCATCTTCAACCATATCTTCTATGAGATTCTCAAAACAAGTTCATTATTCATCTCCTTCTCTGAATGTACAGGATTAGGTGCTATAAGTTCTCCATGACGATCCCACACCAAATAATTCGACATAAAACCATATTGGCTCAAATGAACTATTACCATATCTAGTATCAAGTGCTTCAATAGTTTGCACCCACTACATGGACAACGAATTTCTTCATCGTTTTCCATTATTATGTAAGAACTCAATAAAGACGTGTACACCATTTTGAAAACGTTCACTTATTGAGCCTCCAATTTCTCTTCTTTGTTGGTACATCCAGCTCCGAAAATAATTGACCATTTTTCCAACTTTAAAACATAAAAACGCATTAATCATTTATGTGTTGTTATTTTTTCAAATAAATTATACATTTAAAATTTTGCAAATATATAATATTATTCTGTTTAATTTTATTTTCAAACGGATTTACATAAATTATTATATGAATATAATCTACAATTTTTAGATTATTGTTTTACACTTTGATGGTTGGCCATCCTATTTTCCATTACAAACACAGTAGTAATTATATTTTGCAAATCATTTTATTATAAATGATTCAACAAAATTTTGGCAGCACTTCCCCTTTGTTCCCTGTATCGTACACATAAGTGTGTACACAAGGAATAAAAAGAAAGTGTTGTCGAAATTTTGTGAACCGTTTAAAATAAAATGATTTGCAAAATATAATTACTAATGTGCTTGTAACTTGTCCAATACTGGGACAAATTCGATAAATATTGTATCGGATGAATATAAATATTCGTTCTATGATAAAAACGAATACCATACAACGATCATATACAATATTTGTCAAACGGTGCCAAAAACTCTCCAAGGGATTTACAAAAAGTAAAGCGTATTATACAAAAAAATTTACAATAACTTATTACATGCTAAGAAACACATACACCAAATCGTCTTTTTCGTCATCTTGAAAATGCGTACACCAAATTCTGAGCATCGACTCTAATTAATTCAAATTAGTCGTAATGCATGTATGCACTAATTAATCAATGCATATACACCAAATAACACACATATACATTAAACAAAATTTTCTCACAACATTTTAACGATGAAAAATTATAATAACTATCTAATTAGCATTCAATAGGGTATACTAAACAATCAATGTGGTATTATACAACTATAACAATAAACTAACCCTAATTTAACAAATCAAAATTAATTAGGATTTAAAAATAAAACCTGATTGGAGATTGGAGATTGATGAAGGGGCTAGGCTTGTTGAGGGTGGAGAATGATAAAGTTGGAGAAGCTCGGGGAGGCGACGGCTGGTTGACGACGGGTAGGAGGTAGAGGTAGGGTTTTTGGTAGATTTGGGGGAAGTTGAAGAATAAAGCAGCGGGTCTCGACTTGTGGCTTGTATGCACGATAATTTTCGATGGCTAGCGATGGTCGTCAACGGCATCGTTGTTTCAGTTTTCGATGGCTAGCAACGTCTATTATATATTATTTATGAAAACTCCATGGAGTTCAATACCTGTCGCTACTCGCTAGCCATCTGAAACTGCCGTCGGCGACTATCGAATGGCTCCATCGCTATTTACTGTTTTTCTAGTAATGGGTTCTTATGTAGTTTAGAGTAATAGCAATAACATATTTGTAGTATATAGTATTACTATACATATTAGTTTTATTTTGAATTATTATCTTAATTCAATCCAATAACATTAATTACTATTTGTAATTTACTCCATGTTGTTGTACTTAATTGTTATTTATGAATTATTCACTAATTATGAAAGTCGACCAACTTCTATTTTATAACGATTTTAGGTACTATAATTTCTAAATTAACCAATCTAATGCTTGCAAATTGCAGGTGAGGCCTCTAAGCTCTTATACAAAAGAACTATCATTTTATTCCATTTAGCATTTTAATCCTTGGCAGGAACTCATGGTTTTCTTAAGGATAGAGTAAGAAGCCTGCTCACACAAACTATGGGCATGGAATATATTTTTTGGAAAAAAAATTTCGTGCTGATGTTTTTGCCTTGAAAGTGTTAGATTTCCATTAAACTAATCCTGTGCTTTTAATGCTCATCACTTCGGACGTTTTAATTGTACTATTTTTAGATAAGTTTGTTTTTCTAAAGTAAGCACAAATTTTATCACGTTTTGCCTGGAAAAAGGTAACCGAATCTTTGAAAACACGCATGTTTTGTTTTTTGATTATGGATGAAGGTACACCTTTTTTATATTCATGGACTTTAAATGGATACAGATAATAACTCGATTACATCATAAACCTCAAAGAAAAGAGGAATGGATTCATTGATGGCTAAATTTTAAGTCAATAAATAGTAATATTGCAACCTCTATTGGATTTTCCATTTGTGACAATAATGTTTTTAGATATTATATCTAGAGGCACTTGGAACCCAATCTCATCAATGTCAATTTATCATTAAAAAATAACCATTATAGTATGATGTTAACATACAAAATTATATAAATGGTATAACCTTCGCATAACTTGAGCTTGGTAACATAATGTACCGTTTGTCTTTATCGAATGTTCAATTATCAAACAAATATATAATTTAGACCTAAAAATAATATGTTGAATAAGATAAACAACAAAGCTTTACTATTTATGTTGCATAATATTACCAATCAACAAATTATATTTTTAAAACTAATGTTTCATTTTATTTTTAGTGATGCTTGTCAATCATAACATATATATTTTTCTTTAAATAACGGCGAAGAAACATTTTTAATGTTACCTTTACTACAAGAGAAAGGGCAATTTCCGACGGCCGTCCGTCGCGAGCTGTCGGAAATACCGTCTAAATACAGACAACGCTTTTCGTCGACTTCCGACGGCTTCATCGAAGGAATTGCGACGGCTAGCAACGACACTTCCGACAACGTTTTCGATGGCAACGATGACTACGTGGCATTGAAATTTTCCATTAAGACGTCGCTATTTACGCCCAGATAGCCGTCGCTAGCCATCGAAAAAATTGTCCATTAAGCCGTCGAAATCCGTCGAAAATCTAGGTAATTTTTTTTTCTACAGCCGAGCATCACTTCCATACCAATATATAACACAACTCATCAACTTCAATATATAAATCAGATATATAAGCCGAAATCAATATCAATTTCAATATAAAACTCAAACGTCATCATATCAAACACAAACATATTCAATCAATACAAAAGAAACCTTCCGTCATCAATCTCACCCATCCAACTACAATATTTACATCCAACATCAATGTACAATATATACATCCAACATCCAACATCAAACTTGACATATCAACTCCATAAATCAACCACCAAATCAACCACATAAATCAATGTCAAACACCACATGTCCATAAATCAACCTCACCATCACTCAATGTTTATACACACCAGTTTTAAAAAAAACTACAAATCGTACCTCATGACTCATTATCGGTTCCGAAACCACCATACGAAGGGAATGCTCCATGACGCTTCACATACTCGGCCAAACGCAAGCTCAGTTGCTCAATTTGCACTGCTCGGAGGCGGTCCTGCTCCTGTAGCTGTGCAATCTGCTATCAAAGCTCATTAATCTCCATGTTTACCTGAGCCCTTCGGTAAGCCTTTTGTGATGTTCAAGCCTACAAAACAAGTCGAAATATGTTTAAGTTATTACGTAACTTTTATAAAAATTAAGAAAATTTTACAACGTAGTTAATTCTTATAAATTACTGATTGATTGCCATAGCCGTAGCGCCTTTTTCTCTGGGTTGGGTCTATAACAAAGTCAAAGATCGCATCCTCCTCATCAGTGGTCAACTTCTCCCATCCCGAATGCTCAAGCATCCCCGCACGTGCTTGCATAAATTTTTCCTACAATGCAAAATTAAATACAAATAAATATTATATGACATTATTATAATATTTTATAACTAATTAATTAAAATGATCATTATTAATAACTTCTAACTTAAAATATACTTACATGTGCGTCGTATGCTCTATCATCCTCATACCAGACATACGACACTGATCCCTCGTCGTCTGTCTGCCTAACGACATGGGTATGCTTAAACACGTCCATATACAAGACGGGACCCCCACGTGCTCTTTCCTGCAATAATGGTGTATATTATTGTTGTTCATATAAATTTATACCAAAAATGTAATAACTATTCATAATTGCAATTAATTAATTTATTAGGTCCTCATGATAGTGCTGAAATGATTTTGAGCCACCACGGTGTGTGACTGGATTTTTCTGCCTATTCGCAGAGTTCCTATCCGATTCTACCTGCAAATTAAAAATTAAGATTATATTTACAGGTATAAATTATGTATTCTGTACTAAATAAATTAAGGTGATATCTGATAGACTTACATTAAATTCGTCGCTGCTCCACCATGCGACCCAAGCATCCTAGACACTGGCGCCCATGCAGCTTAGCTTCTTCCCAGTTTTTCTTATGGTAGACGTTGTATCCCTATAATTCTTTGCCACTTTTGAGTTCCAGTGGCGCTGGAAAAGAGACACGTCGTCCTCTTGTAAGTCTACTACCCCTGGATATATTTAAAAAATATATAAGTTATACATTTATACTTAATCAGCAAATTGTAAAGTGATTATATATAATGGTATATACTTTTACACTTACCAAGAAGTCCTGCCATATACTCTCCCGTACATGGTCTGGGATCCTGCTCCACTTCGGCCAACATGGAGTCATACGAGTCATATATGCCTGCTTCGATATGCTGAGAACAGTGTTAGAAGGCTTAAGCTGAAAACCCATGCATTAAATATGGTATAGAAAAATCATGACTAATAAATCATACAAAATATTTACAATGCTGAAGTAAATTTAATACGTACAAGCCATCAGCTTTCGGTAGCAATCTAACTACCGTACGCGGCACCTCGTGCGAAGGGACACTGCCATCATCACCACTGCGACCCGTCCCTCTCTGAGTCGTAGAGGGAACCAGACTGTGAAGAACTCCGCCGCCTAAAGGACATCTGAAATACCTGTCACATACATATTATTTTATTATGGCAGAACATATCATTCAATTATGAGTAAACATATCAAGGATTAACATCAATAATCGCATGTAATATACAAAAAAGTGTAACATCAATACTCTCATAAATTACCTTTTTTCAACATGTATACTACTAAATTAGTCTTCGTCGTTTTCTGATTCAGACTCGGTCTCATAATCTATTTTGTTTTCCTTTGTGGTCTCAAATGCTTCTACTAATACATTTGATTAATAATTTAGAGCTCCAAAATCGGTTTGATCATCTTTATTACAAATTCACCATTTTCCTTGATATCCGCTTGGTACGCTTGTTTTTCCGGAATATTCTTTCTATCAAACGTAAATCTTGTCTTCATTTTAAAAACCGCCGACCAGTCTGCTTTATCTCTTTTAATAGATGGATAAGGAGCATAATAAACTTGTAGGGCCTGTTTTTCTAGTATAAATGGATCATACTTATGATAACGTGATATATGCATTATTCCAATAGTATTATATTTTTGGTGCACGTTGATTCCAGAATCTAGAACATTACTGAACCAGTTGCATCTAAACAAATAAACTTCTTCCGCGGGTCTGGTGAAATATGTTAATTGCAAAACCTGAGTTAACACATCGTAAAAATCATTTATGTGATTATTTGGATCATCACTACTTTTAACATATACACTGATATTGTTAGTTAATTTTTCAGCTTCATATTCTTTGGTGTTGAATTTGTATCCATTGACAAAGAATATTGGATATGTCTTGACTTTTCATTTTGGTCCCATCGCAAGATGTTTCAACCTTTCGTCGACCACACAATTTACCGGATCATATACATGGTTCGAAAACCAAGTAGCAAAAGTTTTGCCGATATCCCCACTTGGATGTTGTGATTCATAAATATTGCATATATAGATAATATATTGCATTATAATTAATACACACATGTATTATTCAAGTAAATAATTTTAGATGTGTTATTCATTAATACCTAACAAATGACGTAATTCTGCACAGTTAAGAAGAACATATGTGTGGGCTACATGGTGATCTCTGTCGTCTAACCATACTTCCATACATTTTCTAATAGGGCATCCATGCTGTCTAAAAATAGATAGCATTAATTCAGAAGAATCTTGTTCAATGCCCTCATCATTTCGCATAGCACTTTCAAAAGACAAGTTCACGTGGTCACTGAAATAATGAGAGAGAAAGAACGAAGCTTCTTCTTCCATATATGATTTTCATATCGAGCCTTCAACTCGTGCTTTTTGTCTCACTTTTTTCTTTAGATGATTTTAGTATCTGTTAAGAATAATTATAATTAAATTTTATTACATGTGGTTAAACTAAAATTTAACATACTCAATATGAATACCTTTAAAATGGATCATCCATCCATGTTGCACAAGACCTCGAAGACGTGCTTCAAATGGATGACGAACAGGTAAATGCTCCATTACATTAAAGAAAGAAGGAGGAAATATTTTCTCCAGTTTGCAGAGCAGTATAGAAATTTCTTCCTCAAGTTTACGTAGACGATTAACTTTTAAGGTAGTTGAACAAAGCACCTTATAAAACAATCTAGGTCTGTTACAACCATCCAAACTTTAGTGGGCAATAGTTCTTTGAATTCGACGGGTAACAAATGTTCCATCATTACATGACAATCATGAATTTTCATCCAACTCGGTTTACCATTCTTATAGTCGACACAACTACGAAGATTAGAGGATTTCCCATCAGAAAACCTTAATCCTTCCACCCACTTTAACAGTACTTTAACTTGGTTATGGTCTAGCTCATAGCATGCTTTGAGTTTTTTATGTCATTTGGCTTCATATGAAGTTCATGACGATTGCATATTGCTTCTATATCTCGTCTTGATTTCAAATCGTCTTTAGTCTTTCCTTTAACATTCAGAACTGTGTTAAATACATTATCGAACAAGTTTTTCTCATTGTTTATCAAGTTGATATTATGACGAATTAGGAGATTTTCCAATAAGGAAACTCCCTTTGTTTGCACCAATTATGAATCGTCGATTTACCTTGAATTTCAATTTGTTCGTCGGTTTCAAGTATCTTTGGATAATCCTTTACAAGGTCATAAATACCTTCGCTTGACCAAATCGTTGGTGATCGCAAGGTCTCAACTCTATTATTTGTAATTTTTTTATCTTTTCTAAAAGGATGACTAATATGGAGAAAATACCGATGACAGTCAAACCATGAAATTTTCTTCCCATGCGGTAAAGAAAATGCTGGTGTTTCTTTCATGCAATAAGGGCAAGCTAGACGACCAACCGTACTCTAACCTGATAGCATTGCATACGAAGGAAAATCGCTTATAGTCCACAGCAAAGAAGCGAACATATGAATTTTTTTTGAAATGCCATATGTTTCAACACCTTCATACCATAGTATTTTCTACTCTTCAATAAACGGTTGTAAATATACGTCGATTCCTTATGTCGGATCATTAGGGCAAGGGATGACAATAGTGAGAAACATACACAGAGTTTTCATACACATCCACGGAGGTAAATTGTAAGGTGTAACGATTATAGGCCAAGATGAATATTTTGAACCAAATTGAGAGAATGGCGAAAATCCATCCGTACATAAACCAAGTTTAACATCACTGCTCTCCACTGCGAAAGCGAGGTATGTCTTATCAAAATGCTTCTATGCTTCTCCGTCAGTTGGGTGTGTTAACGTACCTTCTTCCTGTGTTCCCACACAGTGCCATCTCATATGATGCGTAGTTACAGAAGATGCATGTAACCTTTGAATCCTAGGAGTGATGGGTAAGTAATGCATACACTTGTACGGAACTTCATTTTCCTTCTTTTTTCTTGGTTTATATCTTTCCTAATTACATATTTTACAATTCCTAAGATTAATGTCTTCTTTCCAAAACAACATACAACCATTTAAACATGTATCTACTTTTTGATACGGCAAACCAAAAGCAGACATAAGTTTTTTCACTTCATAATAATTTTTGCACATTAAATTATCGGGTGGCATATGCCATTTTGCAGCTTGTACTAAAGCTGTAAACCCGGCTTCTGTGAAGTTGTATTTTGATTTCATCGCAATGTATTTTGCAGTTACTAATAGTTGAGTACCGCTTGTACAACCATTCCAAAGGGGTTTATTAGCAGCATCCAATAAATCATAAATTGTTTTTACTCCAATACTTGGTTCTTCTTCGACATTAACATCGTTACCATCAACTTCAACAGTAGGGAACATTTAACGTGCAGCATCTTCAACATATCTTCTATGATATTCGTCGGAACAAGTTCATTATCCACCTCCTCCTCCGAGTGTACAGGATTATGTGCTATAAGTTCTCCATGACGATCCCACACCAAATAATTCGGCACGAAACCATATTGGCGCAAATGAACCATTACCATATCCGGTAAATGCTTCAATAATTTGCACCTACTACATGGACAACGAATTTCTTCTTCGTTTCCATTATTACTTAAAGCGAATTCAATAAAGACGTGTACATCATTTTGAAAAAGTTCACTTATTAAGCCTCCAATTTCCCTTCTTTGTTGGTACATCCAGCTCCAATCGATAAAATAATTGACCATTTTTCCTACTTTAAAACATAAAAACGCATTAATCATTTATGTATTGACATTTTATTTTTCAAATAAATCGTACACTTAAATTTTCGCAAATACATAATATTATTCTATTTAATTTTATTTTAAATGGATTTACACAAATTATTATATGAATAAAATCTGCAATTTTTAGGTTATTGTTTAACATTTTGATGGTTGGTCATCCTACTTTCCATTACAAACACAGTAGTAATTATATTTTTGCAAATCATTTCATTTTAAACGATTCAATAAAATTTCGACAGCATCTCCTCTTTGTTCCCTCTATCGTACACATATGTGTGTGCAAAGGGAACAAAAAGAAAGTGTTGTCGAAATTTTGTGAACCGTTTAAAATAAAATGATTTGCAAAATATAATTACTACCGTGTTTGTAACTTGTCCAATATAGGGACAAATCCGACAAATATTGTATCGGATGAATATAAATGTTCGTTCTGTGATAAAAATGAATATCCATACAACGATCATACACAATATTTGTCAAACGAGGCCAAAAACTCTGTAAGGTATTTACAAAAAGTAAAGTGTATTACACAATAATTTGTTTACATTCTAAGAAACGCATACACTAAATCGTCGTTCTCGTCATCTTGAAAACGCATACACCAAATCCTAAGCATCGACTCTAATTAATCCAAAGTAGCCCTAATGCGCGTATGCACTAATTAATCATCGCATATACACTAATTAACGCACATATACACTAAAAAAAATTTCTTTCTCAACATTTCAATGATAAACAATTATAATAACAACCTAATTAGCATTCAATAGGGTAGACCAAACAATCAATGGGATATTATACAACTATAATAACAATTTAACCCTAATTTAACAAATTAAAATGAAATAGGATTTAGGAATAAACCTGATTGGAGATTAATGAAGGGGCTAGGCTTGTTGAGAGTGGAGAGTGATGAAGTTGGAGAAGCTCGGGGAGGCGCGACTGCTGGCTGACAACAGGGAGGAGGTGATGGAGGTAAGGCTTTTGTTTAATTTGGGGGAAGGTAAATAATGAAGTAGCTCTCTCGGCTAGAGCCTGCATGCACAATAATTTTCGACGGCTAGCGACGGCCGTCGATGGTTTAGTTGTTTTGGTTTTCGATGGCTAGCGACGGCTAGTATGTTTTATTTATGAAAACGCCACGGAGTTCGACAGCCGTCGCTACTCGTCGGAAATTGCCGTCCGCGGTCGTCGGAAGCCTTCGTTGCTATTTACTATTGTTTTAGTAGTTCTTATAATTGAAAAAAATTCAAAGAAATAGACATATGCATAAATTTATAAACAATTTGCAATCCTTTTATACCCTGGCATAACAATAATAAGCATTTTTCTTCCTAACAGGTAAACCTCAATGCGATCCTTGAAAATTGAAGTTGTAATATACAGAAATAATATATGCAGTTGTACTTCATGTATACAAATAGTTAATACGAGGAAGAAATAAAAAGGATTCACAACACTACACATGCTCATGTTCATGCTCGTGAACTCCATTCTTCCCGTTTGCAGCATGGACCATTCACTAGTTGCAAACGGATATAGCGAAAACCATATTATTATTCTTGACGTAGCGGTGAATAACAAAAATGGATGAAACGGTGAAAGTAGCAATCGGTGGATTGAAAATACCAAATGTCCAAATCCGTTGATCTCAAAGATACCGGATTCTAGCTATCTTTGTCACGTTGATCGTGCACGATGCCATGAAAGAAGATCTACAATTCTTCGAACGTTGATCAAGCTCACTTGATACCGTGAATTGGCTTCAACAATCCTTAATTCGAGCGCACTCGAATGCCGAAGGTGGAGATAGGAGATAACACTCAACTACCAATTTAAGAAGAGGCACAAAGCACTCGAACAAAGTTTTATTCAAAATCAACCAACTTTACAAATGACACGACTCGCCTATTTATAGGCTTACAACACAACACAACACTTACATCACAACACATTACAAGGCAATCACGACCTAACATATTTACACATGACCGACCTAACATAGGTCGTTAACGACCTAACAAATACAAGACGACTTAAAAACAAACGACTCAACAACACATAACGACATAACAAATACAACATACAAACGACATAAGGAATTACAACATAACGACCTAAAAATATAACACCACACGGCATAAGCTTCAGCGACATGAGGAGAATCAGCTTCCGGAATGACTTATGCGACCAATAGGACGAGCAACATAAGGAGTTGAGAGACCTAGGCTTGAGCGACCTAAGAATGATGCGGCCTATGGTCGAGCGACTCAAGGCAGGAGCGACATAAGAAACACGGCAGCGACATAAAGAAGATAGCAACATAAGAAAGAGTGACATAACTTCTTGCGACCTAAGGAATAACATCTTCAGCGACCTAAGCGATGAACAATTTAAGCCCTTGAGCGACCTAACCCCACAACGACCTAATGCTTGCAGCATCAGATAACATGACTCATTAGGTTGCACGCGACCTAAGACACTTAGCTTCACACAACCAAGACTTAACACATTAGTTTGTGGCTTGGTAGGTCGAGTTTCAGTAGGTCGTAGCTCGTTTGGACGGCTTATCAACTTGCTTGGCCGGCCTTCATAGCTTGTTTGCGACCTAAAATGGCGCGACTTAAGGATTAACATGCTAGGTCGTAGTTCAGGAGAGTTAGGTCATTGGCGACCTAAGACCTTCACGACATATGAACTTCACGACCTAACTTGTTGACTTAGCTCGTTAGGTCGTCCAAGCGACTTAAGAATATCCAGTTGGTGTTCTGCATGGTCCTTCACTGTATCACCTATCTCGTTAGCTCGTAATTCATTAGGTCGTTTGCGACCTAAGATTCGCGACTTATGGGATTTCATGAATTATGGAGCAGCTTCGATCTCGTGACCATGGTGCACTGCATCATACTCCCCTGGTTGACAGAAATTCGTCCTCGAATTTACAGTTTCTTCTTCTTCGACCAGCTTATTCTCGTGAAACGGCACCAAGTGTTTGACATTGACAAAGTTAGCAATAGGAAAATGTTCCGACAAACTCAATTTATAAACATTCTCATTATTCCCTTCACGACTTTCAAACGATCAATCTTCCTAGCCCCTAGCTTGCTGTAAGCTCTAACAAGAAATCGATCCTCGGTAAACATTGCATACACTAAATCTCCTTCTTTGCATTCAACACTTCGTCGTGTAATATCTGCTGATTGCTTATATTTCACATTTGCCTTAAGCAATCGTTCCTGTACAACTTTGCGACATCCTTGCAACTCATTTATGAAATCATTGGCTCGTTTAATCACCCCTCTCTGCGGTGGCACTGTTGATAAAGCTAACGGTCCTTTAGGAATTGTTTAATAGACAACCTGGAATGGACTGAACCCAATGCTACGATGAACTGCGTGGTTGTGTGCAAACTCAACTAGACATAACTTTGAATCCCAACTTTTCAAATTATCATCCTCGAGGCTTCGCAATAGATTACTTAGGGGTCTGTTCACAACCTCAGCTTGTCTA
Organism: Allium fistulosum; assembly: GCA_030737815.1. Lineage (NCBI taxonomy): Eukaryota > Viridiplantae > Streptophyta > Magnoliopsida > Asparagales > Amaryllidaceae > Allium > Allium fistulosum. Next base: position 50,543,451 of record CM060903.1, read on the forward strand.
TCCGTCTGTGGATGATCAGCGCTACTATATTTCAACTTAGTCTCAGTCATTTTCCATAGACTCATCCAAATATGGCTCAAAAATCGAGTATCTCTATTCGAAACAATAGATTCAGGTAATACATGAAGTCTATCGATCTCTTTGAAGTATAACTGAATGACATTAACGGCCTCTGTAGTCTTCTTATAGGTAATGAAATGCACCAATTTTGAAAACCGGTTAACCACCACATAAATAGAATCATTGCCATGTTGTGTTCGCGGCAATCCCAAAACAAAGTCCACACTAACATCCTCCCGTATTTTAGCATGTATATGCAACGGCATACATAAACCTGCATTTGTCGTGGTCTTCTTTGAAACTTGTCGATTATGGCTCCTCTGAACAAACCTTTCAACTTCCTTCCTCAATGACGACCCAAAATAAGACTTTGAGATTAGTTGCATGGTACGATCACGGCTCATGAATTTATCTCTATGAAAGTCTTTGATGATTTTCATTTGCTGACTGCAATCAGAAGTATACAACTGCCTTCCTTCGAGCAGAAACCGAATAACCAGTCTTCTCAACTCTTCCTGCTCTATTGGACACATATGATAACGTGGCCTATGTGGTACAATAGCATCTGGCATTTGATCAACATGATATTGTATGTCCCTCAGTGGCGGTACCTCCTTGGGCAACTTTGCAGGGAGTACATCTTCGAATTCATTTACCACTGGCTCATCCTCCTCAGGAGTCTCGAGATCTTTACTAGTTTCATTCTCATTCAACATAAACACTACCGCTCTATCCTCCACTTCTTTAACAAACTCTTCTATAGATAGTAGACTAATAGAACCCACCTTCTTCACTGATAAATTACAACCTTCATCTCTTGACACACTTTCTTTATCCTCATCAAACCTCGCTGGTTGTGAATTTTCAACTTCATGTTCATCAAATTTCGTTGGTTGAAAATCATCAACTTCCTTTTTATCAAACTTTGCTGGTTGTGAATTTTCAACCTCATGTTCGTCAAACTCCGTTGGTTGAAAAACATCAACTTCATTTGTATCTAATTTTGCGGATTGTGAGTAATCAACTTTATGGTCATCAAACTTCACGGGTTGAAAAGAATCTACTTTATCTTCCACTTCAACAATATCTTTCACTTCTTCAACAAATTCTTTCGAAGATATTCGATTGGTTGTTTCCACCTTCTTCTCTGGCTTGCTTTGACCTTGTTCACGCTTCTTAAGAACTAAGATAATTTTGGTTCCTTCGAACACGAAACTGTAGTTGTTGGCGTGACTATTATGTTGTACGGCTCTATCATACTGCCATGGTCTTCCCAATAGTAGGTGACACACATCCATATCAACCACATCACACCATACATCATCATTGTACTTTTTCCCAATAGAAAATGTAACCAATGTTCGTCTTCCCACCGTCACTTCTTCCCCTTCCTTTATCCATGCCAGTTTATGCGGTCTAGGTTGTTTTTCAGTCTTCAACCCTAACTTCATAACGGCTTCTTCAGAAATAAGGTTATCGCAACTTCCCGCATCAATAACGAATTTACAAACCTTTCCCAAGATAGTACAGGTAGACTGAAAAATATTGTTCCTTAGCCAAATAGAATCATTCTCATGCTTTGGCAAATTACACCCTTCGTCTCTATGACCACGTATGTCTCTATGATCATGCAGATCCCTTCTACTCGATCTTTTGACATCACGGCATGGTTCATTGTCAAACTCATATGGAGTTCTTCTCTCTTCATCTCTGTACCCATGGTGATCTCGTCTCATTGAAATTGATGATCCTCTTTTATCTTGATAAGTTTGGGGCGACATCCTCCTTGCTTCCGTAACCGATGGCGAAACTCTGTTTCCTCCATGGTTCAAGACTGGTGATCTTCCTCTTTGACTTTGATTCAAATCCATCATCAACTTCTCCAACTTTCAAAAACCTTTATTGAACTTCTCTTCGAGGTTATCACTAATTTGTCGCTCTATTGCCTTAGCATCTTCTCTTCTATACACATCGGCAATATTCTGATGACGATTATCTCTTCTCGGATGCATGATTGATCTTCAACAAATCTTCAACACTCGGCCTAGATCAAACTTTATACTCGGCTCAACTTCAACTAGTTCGGCTTGCTCCACACACGGCTCAAACTTCAAATACTTAAACTTAGCTCGGCTCAACTCTCGGCCTTGAATAACAAATGATGCATTGTTGAATCAAACAATCTTCAACTACCTTTAACTTGGATTCCACTTAACTTTAACACTTTAACTCGGCCTTGATCTACAAAGTGATGGACGGCTTCAACGAGCTCTCGGATCTAACACTGATAGGCTCGATTGAAATTGAACAAACACTTCTCTTTGCTCCAACAGGCTCATCTTAGCTATGATTGGCTAAGTCTCGCTCTAATACCAAATGACGCAGCGACGAATAACAAAAATGGATGAAACGGTGAAAGTAGGAATCGGTGGATTGAAAATACCAAATGCCCAAATCCGTTGATCTCAAAGATACCGAATTCTAGCTATCTTCGTCACGTTGATCGCACATGATGCTGTGAAAGAAGATCTACAATTCTTCGAACGTTGATCAAGCGCACTTGATACCGTGAATTGGCTTCAACAATCGTTGATTCGAGCGCACTCGAATGCCGAAGGTGGAGATAGGAGATAACACTCAACTACCAATTTAAGAAGAGGCACAAAGCACTCAAACAAAGTTTTATTCAAAATCAACCAACTTTACAAATGACACGACTCGCCTATTTATAGGCTTACAACACAACACAACACTTACATCACAACACATTACAAGGCCATCACGACCTAACATATTTACACATGACCGACCTAACATAGGTCGTTAACGACCTTACAAATACAAGACGACTTAAAAACAAACGACTCAATAGTACATAACGACATAACAAATACAACATACAAACGACATAAGGAATTACAACATAACGACCTAAAAATATAACACCACGCGACATAAGCTTCAGCGACATGAGGAGAATCAACTTCCGGAATGACTTATTCGACCAATAGGACGAGCGACATAAGGAGTTGAGCGACCTAGGCTTGAGCGACCTAAGAATGATGCGGCCTATGGTCGAGCGACTCAAGGCAAGAGCGACATAAGAAACACGGCAGCGACATAAAGAAGATAGCAACATAAGAAAGAGTGACATAACTTCTTGCGACCTAAGGAATAACATCTTAAGCGACCTAAGCGATGAACAATTTAAGCCCTTGAGCGACCTAACCCCACAACGACCTAAGGCTTGCGGCATCAGATAACATGACTCGTTAGATTGCATGCGACCTAAGACACTTAGCTTCACACGACCAAGACTTAACACATTAGGTCGTGGCTTGGTAGGTCGAGTTTCAGTAGGTCGTAGCTCGTTTGGACGGCTTATCAACTTGCTTGGCCGACCTTCATAGCTCGCTTGCGACCTAAAATGGCGCGACTTAAGGATTAACATGCTAGGTCGTAGTTCAGGAGAGTTAGGTCGTTGGCGACCTAAGACCTTCGCGACATATGAACTTCGCGACCTAACTTGTTGACTTAGCTCGTTAGGTCGTCCAAGCGACTTAAGAATATCCAGTTGGTGTTCTGCATGGTCCTTCACTGTATCACCTGTCTCGTTAGCTCGTAATTCATTAGGTCGTTTGCGACCTAAGATTCGCGACTTATGGGGTTTCATGAATTCTGGAGCAGCTTCGATCTCGTGACCATGGTGCGCTGCATCAATTCATCACGTTCAGAAATCGTAGTTCTGAAACTAAACTAAAATCAATGATAAATGCTACTCACTCTCATAAATCGTAGATATTTCAGTAGAGGACATCTGAAACGAATTTTGTCCCCTTGTAGTATGGTCCGAAGAAGAAAAAAAGAAATGCTTGGGTGACATTTCCACATCTTCAACGTTACCTTCCAGCATTTCTATAACTCTAAGCATCGTAGGACGACATGGTGACATTTGAATGCACCATAGTCCAACTTTATACACTTTCATTTCCACATCTACGGTCTCAACATTATGATCCAACACTTCTAAATTTGTTTGTTTGTTCAGTCGGTCATAAATCCATGAGGATAGTAGGCTTCACTCGAATTCTCCACTTGTCAGTCATAGTTTCTCCTTTCATCTGCCATTTCTAGAAGCAGCATTCTGAAACTATACACATCGGACTTGTACATATATGTATCGTATGCATATATGTGTGAGTGCATGTGTAATATAATAATCCATGAAAGGTATTATATGCCCATATGTAGATGTTGGGATTTACATCGCAACAGACATATTAGCTAATTTTGTATGTCATGTATGTTGTCCAAATATGTGCATGTATATGTGTTACAATACACACACATATGTATGTATAAATATATTATATATAATATATGAACATAAAACATTTATATATATATACATAATATATATATAAAGAGAGAGAACAATTATTAAAAATTATTATAATTCAAAATTAACTTAGTTTTGCAAACATAATAATTTTAGTATTTTAATTTGTATATATTATGAATACAATAATGTTTCCATTCATAAATAATTAACATAAAATAATCTATTGTTGAAAATTCAAATTTTACAATTTTCAAAAATCTAGGATCGTAAAATAGAGCTTTGGAAAATCTGGAGATTTTTCAAAGTTGAAATATTATTTTTAAAACTAATACATTGATTTCAGCAATAATTATTTAATATAAAATAATATTTTATTAAAATTAAAATTTTAAAATTTTATAAATTCTAAGAATGAAAGGTTATGAAAAATTTTGAAGAATTTTTCAATTAAAATATTATTTTTAATAAATCATAAACAGTTTTTTAGAAATAATATTAATTATTAAAAATAATAAACTTTATTAAAAAATTACTAAAATTTTTCTATATGTTTCTAAAATGATAAAATATTTTTTCTAAATATAAAATTGAATTTTTAATTTAATAATTATTTTATATATAATAAAAAATTCAAAAATTCAATAAATGTTAATTTAAAAATATGAATATATGTAAGATAAATAATTTTCGAATTTGTAAATTCATATTATATATAAATAAGTGTACTAAATTTTTTAAACCATATATATGTCTTATATATGTATATATGCTATTATGAGAGAGAAATATACACTAATATATATATATATATATATGAATTTATTAAGAAATATATATAAAACAGTTATTAATGACCAAAATTGATTTTGTACAGTAAACAAGATTTGTCTATACATAAATCAAATAGTATAATAAACAAATTATGCACATAACCAAACTGATTTCTGACAACCACATCTACTTACAAAAATATCACCTAACTAAACATATAGTAGCAATATATTTAAACAGATATGAAATTGCTCAGTATAGGATCATAGAATATAATTTAATTACTGTACTATGAATTAAAATTACCAATTTAATAATGCCTTTGAATCCACGTTGAAGCAATGACTTCCCTTCTTTTTACTGTTCTTGATTCGTGGGATTGCAAGTCCGGAATCACCGACCTCTAACTATCGAATAGTATTATTTTAATTTGAAATATATTTGAGAATTTTTGAGTGGATTGAGAGCTATGTTTTAACCGAAATGAAGAAGGTAATGGCAGCCAAAAAGGTTAGTAATTGTTTTTACACACACACTGATATATATAGGGTTGTATTAGAGAGAAATAAGGAAAATCTTTTTACCCATTCTTACTTTTTCTCAACCCATTATCTCCAAGCCAATTCCCTATGTTTTAGCCATCCCTAGACATTCCCAAAACCAAAATTTTGCAGTCCTAATGATGGGCCTTAAACCTATCTAAGCCCAAGCCAAAATACTATGCAATTAAATCTAATTTAATCGCTTGTCGATATAGTATATCGATCGATATATTTATAACAATTATAAATATATATATATAACATTATTTATTTCTCAAATTATATTCAAATTTTATAATTAATATTTCATAAATATTAATTAATTTACAACAATTATAAACTAATTAAACCGTTCAGTCTTAAGAGAATTCATCATTTCAGCTGTGTAACTCTTGGGTGTAAATTTGGTCAGCGATTAACATCGAACTATTCTAATGTTAACTTTCACACGTCACTTAGCAGGTGGTGTGACATTATGGCCAAATTTATCTCTTACTCATTTTCGGTAAAATCCAGTTTTAGTTTAATAAGCGTTACCCGGTTATGACATTTGTTTACACCAATTATCTTCGTCAAAACTATATCACTTTGGACTTATGGAATTTGGTAACGGTCAAAATTCCAACCTCATCCACATTCAACTTTATAGTCTAAATACAAAGTCATTGGTTTAATAATAACAATTATTATTAACCGAAATCCTCTGGCCAGAGACTTTGTCTTTAAGTTGACTTGAGTTGACTTTGATACTAACCGCATATAACTGAGGAGATGAATCCTCTCTTAAATAGTGCTTCACTTCCAAAACTTCCACTCAACCCAACTATAGTCACTCGATGGACCTCATGCCATGATTTGGCTATAATCAAAGCGGAGTTTTCATATTGAAGATCCACAGTATTCTCAAGTCGAGAGAACTTTGTAAATCAGTCACATAGATATTTTCTGTTTGACCTTAGTTATATTAACCAACAGAGAACTATCGAGTGAGTCAATCTGTAATGACCGGCCTTTTTGGACGGTTTAAATCGACGATAAACCACACACGTTAGACTCAAACCATCCAAAAGGGCAGATTGTTATGGGGTAAATAAAAAAAGAAGAGAAAGAAATAAAACCAACACAGAATCTCACAACAGAATGACAAAATATAATAATCAAATAAACAGTTCATGAAGCTGTTTTACAAATAACATTTGATTTCACATTTACATTTCAGAATCAGAGTACATACAACAGTAATAAAGAATAATGCAGCGGAACAGTATGATGCAGCGGAATAAATAAAATAAATAAATAGTGCTAAATCTTCGTCTTCGTCCTCCAAAAACAGTCTTCGATACACTGAAAAGCTCAGACTGACCCGAGCGAATTGAAAAGAAAAAACACTCGAGTCAGAACTAAAAGATCTTATGTAAGTTAAATCAACAGTAAATAAATGTGAGTGTAACGGCGTCAAAGATGTTTACGGGTTTTGAAACCTCCTATCCAGTGTCTAACGTGAGTGCAATAACTTAAGAGCTGTTTGGGATTTCCATCTCCTAAGGATCCGTTAAACTATCTACATACATAGTACAATACGCTATTATAATAGTGTCTACAATAAAGTAAAGTATTAAAATAGCGTTAAGGCGTTACCCATATCCCCCTTAACACATTTTTATCTATTCCCATACTCTATACAGTACCGTAATTTCTCCGTAAACTAGAGGGCTATCAGAGGGCATTCCATAGGTATGGTACAGACCAAACTCGTAGAAGGCACTCTAGGGCATGTGAACATGGCACTTGAGGCAATGCCAGGGTGGATATACCAATTGCACTCCCGGACTGGTGGTAACGCATAGCAGCCAGCTACTACCACCCACCTCGGACACATTCCCATAATCAAAATCAAGGGGTGGCCACCAAATCAATCACAAAGTCATAATATGTTATCGAAGAAATGCGCCCGATAGGAGGAATGACCTCACTTGGCCCGGTATAGCTCCTGCTTTAGTCACATCTAAGCTAACTCATGGGAATCAGGGTCACATAAATACCTCATACAGAATCGTTCATCAAACCATCCTACTTCATTTTCGGAATCTCCACCACGTGCACAGTTGTTAAAGTGGTTTTCGGTATTGGCAGAGAGTATGACAATGTCTGATCCCGGTCTCTTTAACAACCAAACGCTTATTTCACACCGGATGGTTCCTTTACATTTCCAAAACCATTTAATAATTAATATCAAAATATCATATTCGATTTCAAACCATATCACTTTCGGAATCATATTCACTTTCAAAAACATATTTACTTCAAAACCATATTCGCTTTAGAAATTATCGATAAGATAGGTAAATTAAATCCTCGTTCCAAAACAATCATATTTACTCAATTATGTCATTTCACAAAAATAGGTATCAATCCCAAATTCCAACTTAGGTTGTATCATCATCAAGGATATAAATATAAATACTTCAACTTTACACGGTTTGAATTTTTTTAAAATAGTTTAGATAGTCATAAATAGTTTTAATAGTTTAAAAATAGTTTAAATATATTAAAATAGTTTAAATAGTAAAAATAGTTAAATAGATTTAAATTTGATTTAATTTGATTTAAATTGATTTAAATAGATTAAATATAGATTAAATATATTTTATTATATTTAAATAGATTAATTATACATTAAATAGATTTAAATTATATTAAGTAGATTTTAAATAGATTAAATAAATTTAAAGTAGATTTACATTATATTAAATAGATTTAAAATAGATTAAATAAATTTAATTAGTTTAAAATAGGTAAAATAGATTAAATTGGATTAAATAGGTTATAATAGATTAAAAATAAATTAAAATATTTTTAATTTATTAAAATAGTTCAAATAAATTTTAAAGTAGATTTCAAAGTTATATCCAAACATTTTCAATAACTCAATTCCGATAAATTCATTTATTTTTTGACACTTCAACTTTGAAATTCCAATTTAAATCCTTTGAACAATTCATTAAATCAATTACAATTTCGACTTTAACGCTTGGATTAACGAAAATAATTAATTTTATATAAATCAATTTCTATTTCAAAATGCCAGTTTACTGAATTCAAAATTTAAGGAATTAAAAATCATTTAATTTAACTAATCCGGTATCCATATATAATTTTCTACCCCATGGTCAAGTGATACAGATATTTATCATTTCAATCCATAACTTAAACTTTACGGATATATATCATTTCAAACCGCAATCCCGAATTAAATAAAATCCATAAGTCTATCATTTCAACCCATAACGATTTTGGCAAATTCTATTGCAACACAGATAATTACTTAGTAGCCCCCCTAAAATAAATAAAATTTTAAAGACTAAAATACCCATAAAAAGCTACGTACTTTCTTTCTTCTCAATTCCATTATCTTCTTACGTCAGTTTTTTACTGTCTAAACCACCGCTTCTTCAAAACCCTAGTTTCTAAATCAGGGAAGAAAAAATTAAAATTTTCACTACTAGCTGATGGGTTTTGAAGAGGAGAATGCATTGTAAACGCAATCACAGCAGGTAATTCAAAAAAAAATTGAAATGTTTTTAACTTTTTGCAAATACAATCGTAGGCTGTCGATTACGGGGATTGGTAATAATTCACACAGGGGTTATGCTGGGTTTCTGGCTTAATCTTGCAAATAATTGTGTGAATTTTTACACATCCACGTAGAAAGCCTACGTGGTATTGACATGAATCACGAAGTCACCTTGCATGGTAGTTCGTTTTGTTTTTTTTCTGTTTGAACTTTTCAACGTTTGATGAGAAGGGTAGTTCTGGAAATGGTAGGGTCTACTAAGTTATTTTTTGGGTTTACAGAATTTTTTAATTTTTGGGGGGCTACTAAGTAAATACTTGGGTTGAAATAGTATTTGCCAACGATTTTTCCCTAATCTATAGATCGTTCGGGTATGTATCATTTCAACCCATAGGGAAATTGCAGTGTTATAACAATACAAAAATACAACATCCAGTCATCCAATATCAACAATCAACATCCATCACAATCATCATCCAAATCAACCAGTAACAGATAACTAATTATCAATAACATGTACAAAATTAACAATTAAATTCAATATTAAATTAAACGATGATTAAATACAAATAAAGTCAAATTTAACTAGAATGACAATTTAAACATGCCAAACATCGATCAGTTAATTTCTAATCACATCATAAATTTAATTTAACTAACATTAGATAATTTATTCGTTGTGAGTGGGTTAAAACACTCATCTTTTGATTTCAAATCGATTTGAAATCCAAAATAAGCTCCAAATTTGAACAGTCTTAGAATTCGTCTAAACCAATTTCCTAATGTCTGGAATTTCAATACGATCGCAGTGGAATAAACAGCACGTAAATCTGAGCTCGTATGCACAAGTTATATAAGTTAGAACGATAGGAATTTTAAACTTTAAATTAAATAATAAAATAAAATAAAATAAATACACGTTACCTGCTTGTACGCAAACTCTAGCGCCCTATCTCATTCATCGCGACAACTACCCAGCCGCCACCTCTTCACGGTGTTGCCGCGCCACCTACGCACAGATCCACGCCCATTTGACCACACCTTCGACATCACCTTCGCCTGCCGCCCACATGGTGACCGCGCACACATCCCAGATCGCCTCAAGCGATCACTCCACCGTCCCCCCGACATGCTGATTCAGTTGAATTCGTGGCCATCTACGACGAGCGAAAGTCACCACAAGGCCTGCTCGACCTCGTCTTCCCCACGGCGCTTCCCGATCGTCGATCGGACGACGATCCGCCGTTGGATCGTCAAAACTTTATATGGACGGTCAAAACTTCCTCAACGATTTCTGGACAAACAGTGATTCGATTCGAGAAACGAATTGCACCAGTGAATTACGCTCGTCAAGGGCTTCGAATCAGTATATAATTTGATATGGTTTGGAGAAGTTTAATTTTGAAATTGGTTTGGAGATTGAATTGTAGCGTTTGAAATTTGTTTCTGCCATTGAAGAAAGGAGCAGACAGAAGGAGTTGTACATATAGGAATAAGGAATAGAAAGACTGCTAGGGTTAGAACAGAACAATATATACTAATGAAGCCTGATAAGAAATGAATAATACCCGAATTGATTTGAAACGACAAATATGACACGAAAAGCCCGTTCTACTTTCGGAACGAAAGCAAGTCATCCCATATATTAAAATAGATGTTTTCGATAGTTTAAAACCCAATAAAATAAGTTTCAAGTCCTAATTCCATCGTATGAAGAAGTTAGCTTTAAAATCAGCTTATTTCAAATTAATTTCAATTGAATTTAATTAAATTGATTTTTACGCGTTTCGAGTCCGTACGATCAAACAACAATTTTGATCGCTACGAAACTTGAAATCCTACAAAAATTTACCGTTACAGATCCGATGAAACTGGTTTCATTCAAATCCAAGACAGTGGCCAAAATGGCTAATTTCACATTAATTAAATAAATTATTATTAAATTGGATAAATCACTTTTTAATTTCAAATCCTATAATTAACAGATTTTATCAGTTTTGATTACTTAGACATTTATAATAATTTAAAACAAATTTACATATCAATTGAGTGTTAAATATTACACTAATTACAGTGTTCAATTTCAACTGTAATTAAATCCAGTTAATTATAATTTAATTTTAATAAATTGTTTTAATTTGATTTAAATCTTTTATTCAATCAATTATTACTCTATAGACATAGTTAACATTTGTTTATATCTTATTGCATTAATATTCTACAATTGTCACCTTTTACCATATTGATTGCAACAATTCATTTATATTGAATTTTTTTCGATTTTCACATTAATTATAATTTGAAAGGCCCAATTAATTTATTTATCTTGGTTTCACTCTTTTATTAAATCAATTATTGCCCTATGAATATAATTGACATTTCTGTACATTTTATTGCATTTATCTTTTACAGTTATCGTCTTAACTCGTATTAAAGTAACATTAAATTACATTTAATTGCAATTGATTTTAAATTTAATTCAATAGATTAAATAAATTGATAACAAATGGCAATTGTTGCGTTTTCTTAATTTAATAACATTTGTAAGTTTGTTATCTACACATAAATGTTATAGTTATTTACACACACTAATTTTATTCAATCATAATATATTACTTACTATTTCATTAATTAATCCAACATTTAAATTATCAATTACTCTTTTAATCCGATTATCAATTAATACACACATTATTACAATTAATTTACAATCTATGACCAATTATAACTTTTTAATCATTTCAATTAATTGGAATTACATTCAAAGCAATTATAAATTACCTTAAATTAATATTTTTACATTTTATTCCAATTATATTCTTATTATTAAATCAAAAATTTTTATTTCTTCCAACATTAAATCACAAAACTTTATTAAATTAACTATTTTTAATTATCGAAAATTATGGGTCGTTATACTCTCTCCCAATCAAAACTTTTCGTCCTTGAAAAGAGAAAAAGTGGAACTAAGGAATGAATATATCTTATTCAAAATATTAAATTAAAAAAAATTAATTTACATAATTAAATAATTTAAACAAAATGTATCAATTTATAAACAATTAATTCCTTTGTATTCAAGTTAACAAAAGTTTGAAAAACATTTCACAAAAATTTTCGAAGTCCAAAATTCACAGAAAATTTCGGCAGAGTCTCCTTTGTGCGGAGAGGTCTGGGAGAAATAGTAATATCAATAATACAATATATATCACATATTTTCAAAATAATATATCCCAAACCATGGAAAAACAATATAATATCGTTAGAAAACCGTAATTCGAGAACGCACCTATTTGTCGGGCAGAAAACGCTTAATCTATGAAACCAAAAGCAGTAGTTATTACTTCCATAACCAATATTTCACTTATATATCCAAAAGAGTTAATAATTATATAAAAGAGAATGTTTATGTTATCTATATTAGTCACAACCAAATCGACTCAACATGCAATAGTCACAAGCAACAAAACCATACAATCATCACATGCAATCAAAACAATCCACCATCCCTCTATAGCAATCAAAACAAAGAGTTTGTTCGGGTTCGGAAACTTTCAATCGTATAAAAATGATAAATAAACTACTAAGTAAACCATACACTCAACAGTCATAGATAAACTTTATCGATTATGTATACATCTCTATACAAAATAGAAGTATCCTTTCCAAACCAATCCATAAGCCAAACAAACAATAATTTCCAATAATATTTAAGTTTTATTCTTATTACTCTTTTATTTCACATTATTTACTATTCATTTTCATTTATTCATACAATGTTTGTTTAATTATTTGACATTTATCACTTACAAAATTTATTTTCCATTCATTTATACAATACCATTTTCTTTTCATTACCTTACATTCTTTGCTTACATAAGTTATTTTCATTTCAATTATTAGATTATTTATTAGGTAAATCTCTTTACAATTTAATTCACCATTAATGGAATATATTTTTCACATTCATTCTTCCATATATAGTATTGAATATTAAATTCATTTCTAAATTATTTCAATGCTTTTTGAAGTTATAACCATTCAATTAAAGTAATACTCATTTTAATTGTAAATGGCTTCAACGTTAAATTAAGTCTATAATTATTTACTTACAGTGTTCACCTTTCTATTCAATCTGATTATAGGTAGCTTAAATGTTAACTTAAACTTATAATCACTTTTCTTACATTATTCACTTCTATTACATTTAATTAGTAACATTTCAACCATTAATCATAAGTTTATAACAATTTTTTTCAATATCAGAATTCTTATTTATAAAAGTAATTTCATTGAACACTTTCATTTACTAAAGTTTACTTGTACAGTATTCTTTTACATATCATATTTAACATTACAACTTTTTACATTTTTGTAAGTTATATATATGTCTTTTAGAATGCAATAGAAAATTACACAAGTTATCATATATTTTTTTATTAAAATGTTCAATAGTTACATTTTCTTATTTCCATTTCTTAATTTATAAATGACAACCTTCAATTTATTTATATTTCATTAATCTCTTAACATCTAATTTCTTATTTCACATATTAGCAGCTTCCAAACATTCAAATAGTTAAGATTTCAATTTATTACATTAACTGAAAACTACTAATTATCAGGAGGTTTAAGAACTAACTATGGGTTATATTTCCAAATCATTTTAAAATAATATATATATATATATATATATATATATATTCATCATTATAGATCAAATCATATTTAGAAATTCAAAATTAAGATTCGTTTATCAAAACAAGGTGTAGGAAAACTACTACAACCATCTACCCACTTTGAAACTCGAAAATGAACGTCGATGATGCGTGCACTCATCACTGAAATTATTTTCCAGCAACAAATAGGGTAATACAGATCATATTTCCTTCTAAAATTCCTTTAAACATTTCTTTCAAATCATGTTAAAATATTTATATTAGAAAATACTTCTATATAATATTATTATTATATTCCAAAATCATTCGAAAGAAATTTCCAAACTCCTGGAACTTAAGTTCTCAACTTTCAATTAATATTCATTTTATTTACAATATCAATTTACAACAAATGTTTATAAATTTTTGACCTTCTATCAAACAACATGTAACATCCAACTATATCATTTACAAAATTTATTATTTTATATACAAAATATATAATAGGCAAAATTATTTAATCTACCTATAGTTCAAAACAAGATTGTGTCGGTCTGTCCTATTAAGTGTTTAAAAATTTCTATTGATGCCATAGCGTCCTATGTACTGACCGGAATTTATATACACAAAACAGAACAAATTAACCCAATATAAAACATTTTATAACACTAACAAATATGCTCTCTCATATATATACACTTAGTAACTCATTCTAGGATATTACTGCCCTATTTAATATGAGTCAGACCCCACAAAGCTAAGGTTATCGCTAAACCAAAGCTTTGATACCAATTGTAACGACCGGTCTTTTTGTACGGTTTAAATCGACGATAAACCACACACATCATACTCAAACCATTCATAAGGGTAGATTGTTATGGGATAAATAAGAAAAAGAAGAGAAAGAAATAAAACCAACACAGAATCTCACAGCGGAATGACAAAATATAATAATCAAATAAACAGTTCATTAAGCTGTTTTACAAATAACATTTGATTTCACATTTACATTTCAGAATCAAAGTACATACAGCAGTAATAAAGAATAATGCAGCGAAACAGTATGATGCAGTGGAATAAATAAAATAAATAATAATAGTGTTAAATCTTCGTCTTCCTCCTCCAAAAGCAGTCTTCGATACACTGAAAAGCTTAGACTAACCCGAGCAAATTGAAAAGACAAAACACTCGAGTCAGAACTAAAGGATCTTATGTAAGTTAAATCAACAGTAAATAAATGTGAGTGTAATGGCATCAGAGATGTTTATGGGTTTTGACACCTCCTATCCAGTTTCTAACATGAGAGCAATAACTTAAGAGATGTTCGGGATTTCCATCTCCTAAGGATCCGTTAAACTATCTACATATATAGTATAATACGCTATTATAATAGTGTCTACAATAAAGTAAAGTATTAAAATAATCTTAAGGCGTTACCCATATCCCCCTTAACACATTTTTATCTATTCCCATAGTCTATACAGTACCGTAATTTCTCTGTAAACTAGAGGGCTATCAGAGGGCACTCCATAGGTATGGTACAAACCAAACTCGTAGAAGGCGCGCTAGTGCATGTGAACACGGCACTTGAGGCAATGCCAGGGTAAATATACCAATTGCACTCCCGGACCGGTGGTAACGCATAGCAGCTACTACCGCCCACCTCGGACACACTCCCATAATCAAAATCAAGGGATGGCCACCAAATCAATCACAAAGTCATAATATGGTATCGAAGAAATATGCCCGATAGGAGGAATGACCTCACTTGGCCTGGTATAGCTCATGTTTTAGTCACATCTAAGCTGACTCATGGGAGTCAGGGCTACATAAATACCTCATACAGAATCGTTCACCAAACCATCCTACTTCATTTCTAGAATCTCCACCACGTGCACAGTTGTTAAAGTGGTTTTCGGTATTGGCAGAGAGTATGACAATATCTGATTTCGGTCTCTTTAACAACCAAATGCCTATTTCACACCGGATGGTTCCTTTACATTTCCAAAACAATTTCATAATTAGTATCAAAATATCATATTCGATTTTGATACCATATCACTTTCGGAATCATATTCACTTTCAAAACCATATTCACTTCAAAATCATATTCGCTTTTGAAATTATCGATAAGAAGGAAAATTAAATCCTCGTTCCAAAACCATCATATTTACTCAATTATGTCATTTCACAAAAAAAGGTATCAATCCCAAATTCCAACGTAGGTTGTATTATCATCAAGGATTTAAATATGAATACTTCAACTTTACACAGTCTGATTTTTTTTAAAATAGTTTAGATAGTCGTAAATAGTTTTAATAGTTTAAAAATAGTTTAAATAGGTTAAAATAGTTTAAATAGTAAAAATAGTTTAATAAGATTTAAATTTGATTAAATTAGATTTAAATTAATTTAAATAGATTAAATAGATTTAATTAGATTTAAAATGACTTAAATAGATTAATTATAGATTAAATAGATTTAAATTATATTAAGTAGATTTTAAATAGATTAAATAAATTTAAAATAGATTAAATAGATTTTCATTATATTAAATAAATTTAGAATAGATTAAATAAATTTAATTAGTTTAAAATAGGTAAAATAGATTAAATTGGATTAAATAGGTTATAATAGATTAAAAATAAATTAAAATAGTTTTAATTTATTAAAATAGTTTAAATAAATTTTAAAATAGATTTCAAAGTATATCCAAACATTTCCAATAACTCAATTCCGATAAATTCATTTATTTTTTTGACACTTCAACTTTGAAATTCCAATTTAAATCCTTTGAACAATTCATTAAATCAATTCAAATTTCAACATTAATGTTTGGATTATCGAAAATAATCAGTTTATATAAATCAATTTCAATTTCAAAATGCTAGTTAACTGAATTCAAAATTTAAGGAATTAAAAATCATTAAATTTAACCAATCCGGTTTCCGTATATAATTTTCTACCCTATGGTCAAGTGATATAGATATTTATCATTTCAATCCGCAATTTAAAATTTTACGGTTATATATCATTTCAAACCGCAATCCCGAATTAAATAAAATCCATAAAATCACCTGAGTCTATCATTTCAACCCATAACGATTTTTCTCTAATCTATAGATCGTTCGGGTATGTATCATTTCAATCCATAGGAAATTTGCAGTGTTATAACAATAAAAAATACAACATCCAGTCATCGAATATCAACAATCAACATCCATCACAATCATCATCCAAATCAACCAGTAACAGATAACTGATTATCAATAACAGGTACTAAATTGACAACTAAATTCAATATTAAATTAAACGATTATTAAATACAAATAAAGTCAAATTTAACTAGAATGACAATTTAAACATGTGAAACATCGATCAATTAATTTCTAATCACATCATAAATTTAATTTAACTAATATTAGATAATTTAGTAGTTGTGAGTGGGTTAAAACACCCACCTTTTGATTTCAAATCGATTTGAAATCCAAAATAATCCCCAAATTTGAACAGTCTCAGAATTCATCCAAATCAATTTCATAATATCCGAAATTTCAATACGATCACAGCGGAATAAACCGCACGTAAATCAGGGCTCGTATGCACAAGTTATTGAAGTTAGAACGATTGGAATTTTAAACTTTAAATAAAATAATAAAATAAAATAAAAGAAGTACACGTTACCTACTCGTACGCAAACCCTAGTGCCCTATCTCGTTCATCATGACAACAACCAATCCGCCACCTCTTCACGACGTCGCCGCACCACCTACGCGCAGATCCATGATTATCTGACCATGCCTCCGACATCACCTTCGCCTGTTGCCCACATGGTGACCGCGCCCAGATCGCCTCAGACGATCTCGCCGTCGTCCCCCTTGACATGCTGATTCAGGCGGATTCGTGGCCATCTACAATGAGCGAAAGTCACCCTAAGGCATGCTCAACCTCGTCTTCCCAATGGAGCTTCCCGATCGTTGATCGGACGACGATCCGCTGGATCGTCAAAACTTTATATGGACGGCCGAAACTTCCTCAATGATTTCTGGACAAACAGTGATTCAATTCGAGAAACGAATTACACCTATGAATTACGCTCGTCAAGAGCTTCGAATAGGTATATAATATGATATGGTTCGAAGGAGTTTAATTTTAAAATTGGTTTGGATATTGATTTGTAGCGTTTGAAATTGAAATTTGTTTCTGCCATTGAAGAAAGGAGCAGACAGAAGGAGTTGTACGTATAGGAATAAGAAATAGAAAGACTGCTAGGGTTAGAACAGAACAATATATACTAACGAAGCCCGATAAGAAATGAATAATACCCGAATTGATTTGAAACGACAAATACGACCCCAAAAACACGTTCTGCTTCCTAAACGAAAGCAGGTCGTCCCATATATCAAAATAGATGTTTTCGATAGTTTTAAACCCAATGAAATAGGTTTCAAGTCCTAATTCCATCGTATGAAGAAGTTAGCTTTAAAATCAGGTTATTTCAAATTGATTTCAATTGAATTTAATTAAATTGATTTCTACGCGTTTCAAGTCCGTACGATCAAACAACAATTCTGATCGCTACGAAACTTGAAATCCAAAATAAATTTACCGTTACGGATCCGATGAAACTGGTTTCGTTGAAATCCGAAACAGTGGCCAAAATGTCCAATTTCATATTAATTAAATAAATTATTATTAAATTAGATAAATCACTTTTTTATTTCAAATCTTATACTTAACATATTTTGTCATTTTAGATTACTTAGACATTTTTAATAATTTAAACAAATTTACATATCAATTCAATGTTAAATATTACACTAATTACAATGTCCAATTTCAACTGTAATTAAATCCAATTAATTATAATTTAATTTAAATAAATTGCTTTAATTTGATTTAAATATTTTATTAAATCAATTATTACTATATAGATATAGTTAACATTTGTTTATATCTTATTTCATTAATATTCTACAATTATCACCTTTTACCATATTGATTGCACCAATCTATTTATATTGAATTTTTGTCGATTTTCACATTAATTATAATTTGAAAAGCCCAATTAATTTATTTATCTTGGTTTCACTCTTTTATTAAATCAATTATTGCCCTATGAATATAATTGACATTTCTGTACATTTTATTGCATTTACCTTTTACGGTTTTCGTCTTAACTCATATTAAAGTAATATTAAATTATATTTAATTGCAATTGATTTTAAATTTAATTCAACAGATTAAATAAATTGGCAACAAATGACAATCGTTACCTTTTCTTAATTTAATAACATTTGTAAGTTTGTTATCTACACATAAATGTCATAGTTATTTACACACACTAATTTTATTCAATTACAATTTATTACTTACTATTTCATTAGTTAATCCAACATTTAAATTATCAATTACTCTTTTAATCCGATTATCAATTAATACACACATTATTACAATTAATTTACAATCTATGACCAATTATAACTTTTTAATCATTTCAATTAATTGGAATTACGTTCAAAGCAATTAAAATTACCTTAAATTAATATTATTACATTTTATTCCAATTATATTCTTATTATTAAATCACAAATTTTTATTTCTTCCAACATTAAATCACAAAACTTTATTAAATTAACTATTTTTAATTATCGAAAATTACGGGTCGTTACACGTTCCATAGTTATCCAATAATGTTTCCTGGAGATTTGACCAGGCCACTGAGTGCTCGGCATTGGCCACTACTCGGCATGAAGGACTGTTCGGCATCCAGGAGGACACGGCGAAGCGCGCGGCATCCAATGGGAGCCGGCATCCATAGCGTTCGGCATCCAGTGGAGCTCGGCATCAGAGAGTGTCCGGCATCCAGGAGTGTTCGGCGAAGCACTTGTCACCCAGGAGTACTCGGCGTGGTATTCGGCATCAGGAGAACTCGGCATCCCAAAGTGCTCAGCGTCAAGTGGTGTTCGGCATCAAGACTGCTCGGCGTACAAGATCGCTCGGCATCGAGGCTGCTCGGCATACAAGAGTACTCGGCATACCAGAGTGCTCGGCATCAAGGCTGTTCGGCATCAAGACTGCTCGGCATACAAGAGTACTCGGCATACCAGAGTGCTCGGCATCAAGGCTGTTCGGCATCAAGACTACTCGGCATACAAGGTTGCTCGGCATCAGGGCTGCTCGGCATACAAGAGTACTCGGCATCCCATGGTGTTCGGCGTAATACTCGACATTCAGAAGGCATTCAGTATGCACAACTTCACAAGGACCGTTCGGTATGGGAAGCATCGTTCGGCATGGGAAGGGTTGCTCGGCATCAGAGCGTTCGGCATACCAGGGTCGGCATGCAGCGACCACTGTACTGAGACTTGACCGTTCGGCTATCCAGCCCACTTGGGAAGTCCAGCCCATATTTGCCTATAAATAGAGGGGCAGGGTCACAGTGAAAGGGATCCTTTTTTGGAGAGAAAACACCGGGGAGACTCTGCCATTTTCAAGACTCATCTTCTCTACTTAACAACTTCACTCAAGCATTTGATTCACGAATTGTATTTGTAATCAACTATAAAGGAAATCAATAAAGTTGAACAAAGTGGACGTAGGCAATTACGCTGAACCACTATAAACTTGGTGTTCTTACTTTCTGCATTTAAATTAGCATTGTCTTCTCTGTTTAATTTAACTTCGTCACTTATATCTCTACACAATCATTCTCAACGAGGTTAGTGACCAATTTTGGTGCTAACACTTTGGTGCTTTCACTGAGAATTGAATTCTCAGACCTCAAGGATCTGCTTTGAAGCTACTGGATTGAATAAATCCCCCAAAGAAGATCCGACTCACTGATAGGACATCCGTTAATTCTACTCAGAGTTCATACCGATAACTCTACAATGGCAAGACCACGTACCAGGTCAGCTTCCCTTAATGCGGATGCCCGAGAGACTGCTAGCGTGCAACAAGCAGGACCTAGCAATCAACCAGCAATCCCGAGTGCAGGGATTGCCGCTCAAGAACAGACTCCAGTTGTCACCAGAGTGGAGTTCAACGACTTGATGAGAGAACTTAGGGAAAGCAGGAGACAACTGGGAGAACAGATGCAAGCTAATGCCAACCTGATGGCACAACTCACTCAACAGCAGCAACAGAATGCTGGGGGCAATCCAGCTGCTTATTCCTCTTCTGACAGCTCAACTTCTTCTGATGAGCCACCCAGGCGCAGACGCCGTAAGACTGAAACTGCAAGGGCAGATGCTGCTGTTCGAACAGCAGGAGACCGCGACCAAGCCAGAACTGGAAACTTCCGAACCGGAGTACAGGTGGAGGAGGGAGCTCCAGATCATCAAGATGTTAACAATGCTGAACCTCATGACGCACGATTGGCAGATCGCCAGGGAAGGAGGCATCAGCATGGACAGGCACGTAGAACTGACTCCAACCTCCCAGCTTCCATACAAACACCCGATCTGACAGCCATGATCAGGCAACTGATGAAGGAAAATCAGGGCTTATCAAATGACGATTGGGGAGTGTCAAGAAGTCATACTCCGTTCACGGATGTTGTGCTACAAGCGTCCTACCCCAAGAAGTTTAGCATGCCAACCATTCCTGCATACGAAGGAAAGACTGACCCCAGACAACATGTAATGAGGTATGAATGGATGATGGATTCAGCCAGAGCAAATGATGCCACCAAGTGTAGGTGCTTTCCGATTACTCTATCTGGGATCGCTACTATGTGGTTCACCCGACTTCCTCCGCGATCCGTATCAAATTTCGAGGAGTTGGCAAAGAAGTTTATTGAGCAGTTCAGGATACACACTACACGCCCGAAGGACGTGATGTCTCTGTCAAGTGTAATCCAAAATCCCGGAGAGTCGCTGAAGGAATACTTACAAAGATTCCACGTTGCGGCAACTGAAGTCAGTAATCCCAACGACCATGCAATTCTAATGGCTGTGATGAGAGGTGTAGATCCAGATTCTGAATTCGGAGATTGGCTGGCAGGAAAACCTCCGACTACGCTAGAGCGTTTCTACTCCAAGGCGCACCAGTTCATAAGAAGAGAGGAAGCTAGGTGGGTACGACGAGACAAGGCACCGGGACCTGCCCAAGAGTCAATCAAGAGCAACATTGCTGTGAAGCAATCTGGAGACAATTCAGGAAAGGTCCAAGTCAACGTCCAGAATAAGCCTGTGCAGCCCAAAGAGTCCGGAGGAAGGAGTCAAGGAAAGAGGAAAGAAGCGGGAAAGTGGAAGTCGAGAATTCCAAGCTACAGCGAGTACACTCCGCTAAACGCCCCACTTGAGAACATTTACCTATCCACATGCAATACTTTTCAGTACAGAAAACCACGTCCGAAAGAATCAACTGAAGAACAGAAACGGACTGGGAAATATTGCCGCTTCCATGAAACCTATGGACACAACACGGAAGAATGCAGACACCTGCATGACGCTATCGAGAAATTGATCAGACAAAAGAAGTTGCAAGAATTTATGAAGGATCCGCAGGAAGGAGGACAGGGAACGTCCGACCCAGGTCGGGCACCGGCTCCACGTCATCCAGAGGAACCTGCCCGGACTGTTGGAAGACTGGTTATAAATACAATTATCGGTGGACCTCATCCCGCAGATAAGAACTGGCAAGAAAAGGAGCGATATGCGAGCTCCTTGAAGCATGCGGATTTCGAGTGCTGTTCAAACGTAGAGGACGGGGCCCCTGCTAAGCAGCAGCGCGTGATGACAGACGATATTGTGTTCAGAAACAGAGACGCTGATCAGATAGAGGCTCCGACCATCGATCCCATGGTCATATCTGCAACAATCGGACCAGCGTATGTAAAAAGAATTTTGATTGATTGTGGAAGTTCAGTCAACATCATCTTCAAGAAGGCATATGATCAGATGAAGCTAGAGACAAAAGACTTGAAACCATCCAAAGCTCGTATCCACGGTTTTAACGGCGCTGCGACTGATGCAGTGGGATATGTCGAGTTACCAGTTGAACTGGGACAAGGCGAGCGTCGGAGGGTACGAATTCTACCCTTTGTAGTTTTGGATGTGGACTCTCCATATAATGTTTTCTTGGGTCGGCCGGCCCTGGCTGAATTTAGGGCGGCACTAGCCCCTTGGTGCTTGACTTTGAAGTTCCCGACTGACAAAGGAGTAGGCATTGTTCACGGAGACCAAGCAGCTGGTCGTTCTTGTTATGTGGCCGAGCTCCGAGAAGCCCACCGGAGGGAAAAAGGAAAGGGTGCGGACAATCCTGTCTGCATCCTAAACCCGAATAATTGACAAGTAGTGCCCGAGCCCTGGCTCGGGCATAGTTCTCGGATCTACGGAGATATAGATCCGAGAGACAACGATGAGAAACCCAGGGAAGAGAAGGCGGCACCGGCTGAATTAACAATTGACATTTCGGTTAGCCGTGACGACCCTTCGCGAATACTAAAGATCGGATCACAGTTAGGCCCCGCAATGACGGAAGACCTTAGCGACTTCCTCCGAGCAAACCTTGATGTTTTTGCCTGGACGCATTCTGATATGTGTGGGATTTCTCCCGCCATCACAAGTCATATGTTGAACATAGACCCGAAATACGTCCCAGTCAAGCAAAAGAGGAGAGGAATGGATCCAGAGAGATCCGCCGCTCTTGGAGAGGAGGTGGACAAACTCAAAGCAAAGGGGTTCGTCCGCGACGCCCTCTACCCGGAGTGGGTCTCCAACCCCGTGCTAGTAAAAAAGGCAAATGGGAAATGGAGGACTTGCGTAGATTATTCCGACTTGAACAAAGCATGCCCTAAGGACAGTTTCCCGTTGCCTAGGATCGATCAGTTGGTCGATTCCACGGCAGGACACGAATTATTGTCATTCATGGATGCGTACTCGGGATACAACCAAATCCCAATGCATATTCCGGAACAAGAACACACCAGCTTCATTACAAATGTCGGGCTGTATTGCTATGTAGTGATGCCCTTTGGATTAAAGAATGCTGGAGCAACTTACCAACGTCTGGTGAATCGAATGTTCAAGGACCAGCTGGGCAAAACCATGGAAGTCTATGTGGATGACATGCTCGTGAAGTCACGGCAGTCAAACGACCACATTCAAGACTTAGCTGAAATGTTTAACATACTCAGGTCCTATGGAATGAAGATCAACCCGCTGAAGTGTTCTTTCGGCGTTGCATCAGGGAAGTTTTTAGGATTCATCGTCAACGCTAGGGGAATCGAAGCCAACCCAGAAAAGATCCAAGCCATTCGAGACGTACAAGCGCCCAGGACTGTAAAGCAGGTACAGAGCTTGAACGGAAAAGTGGCTGCGCTAAGTCGATTTATATCCAAGGCAACTGACAAGTGCATCCCATTCTTTGACATAATAAAGAAAGGAAAGAGGAATTTTGAATGGACGTCTAGCTGCGAGGAAGCTTTCCAGAACCTGGTAAGGCATCTGGAAAGCCCACCGATGCTATCTAAACCAGTTGACCATGAGATGCTATACGTTTACTTGGCTATATCCCCTCATGCGATAAGCGCAGCTTTGGTCCGTGAGGAGGATCGAGTCCAGAAGCCGGTATATTATGTTAGCAAGCGTTTAACGGGGGCAGAGAAGAATTACCCTAAAATTGAGAAATTGGCTTATTGCTTGGTGATTGCATCACGCAAGCTACGCCCATACTTTCAAGCGCATTCAATCGGCGTTTATACCGATCAACCCCTGAGGCAGGTACTTCAGCGACCAGAAACTTCTGGAAGATTGCTAAAATGGAACATCGAGTTGAGCCAATTCGATATCGCGTACTTACCACGGAGAGCTATCCGAGGGCAAGCGTTAGCAGACTTCATCGCTGAATTTACCATACCCATCAAACCGGACGATCACGACATCATTCCCCCCATACGATGGAAGTTATACACTGACGGTGCATCAAACGACCGTTGCTCCGGCGCGGGCGTAGTTCTTATAACTCCGGAAAACCGATCAATCTGTTATGCCCTGAAGCTCGATTTTCCGGCTACGAACAACGAAGCTGAATATGAAGCATTGATCGCTGGCTTGAAGCTTATCAAAGAACTCGGAATCAAATCAATCGAAATCTTTTGTGACTCGCAGTTAGTGGTATACCAAGTATGAGGAGACTACCAAGCAAAAGGACGAAAGCTTGCTCCGTACCTCGTTCAGGTCCAGGAACTACTATCAAATCTCGAGCGTTATGACATTTCACATATCCCGCGAGAACAAAACAAAGAAGCCGACTTGTTGGCTAAGTTCGCGAGTACCGACGATGTTCAACAAATGGGATTGTATCCCGTGGAAGTCTTGCATGCCCCGAGCGCAGACGAGATGAAAATCGATCTTGTGTTGGAAACAGAGATCGAGAAGGACTCGTGGATAACCCCATTCAAACTGTACCTGACAACCGGGGCTTTACCAGAAAGAAGAAGCGAAAGACGACAGGTCCTTCGAAAGGCCGCGCGGTACGTCATGCAGGATGGATCCATGTACCGGAAAGGATTCTCCGTCCCATTGTTACGATGCATCGCTCATGATGAAACGAAGCGAGTCTTGAGGGAAGTCCACGAAGGGGAATGCGGCGACCATACTGGGGGGCAAACGCTAGCAAAGAAGATCCTCCGCTATGGGTATTACTGGCCCACCGTAAACCGGGATGCCGCGGACTACGCAAGAAAATGCGACAAGTGTCAAAGATATGCAAAAATCCCGAGGGCTCCATCAACGGAACTCACACAAATGATCAGCCCTTGGCCATTCGCGATCTGGGGAATCGACATAATCGGCTCTTTGCCTCTATCCAAAGGTGGTGCGAAATACGCGATAGTTGCAGTCGACTATTTCACGAAATAGGCTGAGGCAGAACCTTTGGCCACTATCACCTCTAAGAAAGTCATTAACTTCGTTGTACGAAATATTATATGCCGCTTTGGTCTTCCACGCACCATCATTACAGACAACGGAACGCAATTCGAAAGTAGAGAGTTCAAAGAGTTCTGTTTAAAGTACGGCATCGAGAAAAAGTTCGCTGCCGTTGCACACCCAAAAGCTAACGGACAAGTCGAGGCCGTTAACAAAATAATCAAGTCCATACTAAAGAAGCGTTTAGAGAAGGTTGGAGGCAAGTGGGTAGATGAACTCCCGACAGCATTATGGGCATATAGAACTACCCACAAGTCCGCGACCGGCCACACTCCGTTCGCCTTGGCATACGGCTCTGAAGCCGTAATACCCGTGGAACTTGAAGTTCCATCGCACCGAGTGACATACTATGACCCCAAGACGAACCAAAACCTCTTGCTGGAATCACTGGACTGCATCGATGAAAAACGTGAAGAAGCTGAGTTAAGGGCGGCGGCGCACAGACATCGAGTCAAGCGCTACTACGATGGCCGAGTTCTCCCAAGGATCTTCGATGTGGGTGATCTCGTTCTGAAACGAGTCTTCCCAGTACCATCACGCATGAATCCCAGCTGGGAAGGTCCATACGCCATTGAACGGAAGCTTGGAGAAGGAACATTCAAGCTAGCGACCGTTGATGGCACGACACTCCCCCGAGCATGGAACAGTGAACATTTGCGGCACTATTACATTTAGCATGTTTCCCTTTCTTGTTATAGGCATTATTGTTTTCCGCATGTTTCCATTCAATAATGACTTAGTTTCCTTTTGAAGTTGTAATCGAGCAATTTAGTTGATTTTCATTAATAAAGGCTTGAAGCCACATTTTCTATGAAGTTTCTGTATCTCTTAATTGAATGATAAATTACATTATTCTGTGCGGCGTACAGACCCATACGAACGATTCCAATCTCCGAATCCCCAGAGTGCGGAGCGGAGTACTCTAAGTCCCCAGAGCGCGGACTAGAGTATAAACGATTTCCAATCTCCGAGTCCCCAGAGTGTGGAGCGGAGTACTCTAAGTCCCCAGAGCGCGGACTAGAGTATAAACGATTTCCAATCTCCGAGTCCCCAGAGTGCGGAGCGGAGTACTCTAAGTCCCTAGAGCGCGGACTAGAGTATAAACGATTTCCAATCTCCGAATCCCCAGAGTGCGGAGCGGAGTACTCTAAGTCCCCAGAGCGCGGACTAGAGTATAAACGATTTCCAATCTCCGAATCCCCAGAGTGCGGAGCGGAGTACTCTAAGTCCCCAGAGCGCGGACTAGAGTATAAACAATTTCCAATCTCCGAATCCCCAGAGTGTGGAGCGGAGTACTCTAAGTCCCCAGAGCGCGGACTAGAGTATAAACGATTTCCAATCTCCGAGTCCCCAGAGTGCGGAGCGGAGTACTCTAAGTCCCCAGAGCGCGGACTAGAGTATAAACGATTTCCAATCTCCGAATCCCCAGAGTGCGGAGCGGAGTACTCTAAGTCCCCAGAGCGCGGACTAGAGTATAAACGATTTCCAATCTCCGAATCCCCAGAGTGCGGAGCGGAGTACTCTAAGTCCCCAGAGCGCGGACTAGAGTATAAACAATTTCCAATCTCCGAATCCCCAGAGTGTGGAGCGGAGTACTCTAAGTCCCCAGAGCGCGGACTAGAGTATAAACAATTTTCAATCTCCGAGTCCCCAGAGTGCGGATCAGAGTACTCTAAGTCCCCCGAGCGCGGACTAGAGTATAAACGATTTCCAATCTCCGACTCCCCAGAGTGCGGAGCGGAGTACTCTAAGTCTCCAGAGCGCGGACTAGAGTATGAACAGTCTCAAGTCTCCAAGTCCCCGGAGCACAGTGTCAGCAAACCAAATAAAGACAAGAGAATCATTCAAACAAGAAGAAACTAAAATTTTATTCGATAAGTCCAAAATAGGGATACAAGATCACTCCTACAAAATTCGGGCCTATACAAACTACAAGTTATGAAAGGTAGAAACTGTTACAAACTTAAGCAAAAACTTGTTGAACAAGTGCATCGATCATTTCTTCGACTTCTTCTTCTTGTCCGCCTTCGGTGTTTCCGACGACTCCTCTCCCTCACGTTTCTTCTTGGACTTTTTGCTTGCTAGAGAGACGGAGTCAGGAGTAGGAGACGGAACATCTAATGGTTTGGACCTGCCCGGGAGAATGATTTTCAAAGGTCTATTCCGCGGGTCAGTAAGTTCCAAGACTTCAGATTCAACTTTGACTTTGACCTTTCTCTTCTCCTCGTCGGCAATACGATCCTTCATGCTCATCTCTGAAGTATGTTCAGAGGCGCCAGTGATTTTAACTTCGTCGCTTCCTTCGGCCGGAGACGAGGTGTCAAGTTTGTCATCGTCAAGCGCCCCGATCACTTGAGCGTCTGGGCCGGGAGTTACCTCTGCGTGAGCAGCGTCGCTTGTTTTCCCCGCTTCCTCCTTGGCGTCATCGCTCCTCGGAGTTAGCTCAGTGTCAGAACAACCTGTGAGAAATATAAGAAGTGGGCATTAGAACGAATAACCACTGTTGAAAAATGACGGGATCACTTCGATTTCTAGAGAAAGAAGAATCTCCTACCAGGATCAGGTTGACTGTCGGTGGCGCGCGGGGTTTCACCCTCCAGGATAGGTGACAGCACATGAACGCCAAGCCCGGGATCTTCGGGATCATAACTGGCGTGTTGCTCGAATGGATCAAGCGTCGACCGACCAGCCGATTGAGCAGCGTAAGGAGCGGCAATGTGAGGAGTAGTAGTGTCGGCCTCTGATGGGCCAGCCTCGTTGTTCTTCTCTTTCGAAGGGGAAGAGCCTTTGCCATAGAGAGCCAATGCTACGGATAAATCCGATGGCTCATTCCCCCTCAGGAACTCCTTCACCAGTGCATCCTCGTCGATTTCTTCGGAGCCTGATTCGACTTTCTTGATCTTTATCAGAGTCTCCCATGCCTCAGCCAGGGATTCATGGTAGTCGTCGCCCAAGAATGTTAGATCGCGGTGCATAAGGACGCGGGCTCCGTACTCGGCGATCAACGGGTCAAACATACTTTTGACCTCTTCCCTGCCAGTCTCTGCGGCCGCCTCAAGGCGAGAATCGAGCTCCTCCTCAGCCATTCTTTTACCCTCCTCACGGGCTTCATCCTTCATTCTCTCGACCCCGGCAAGTTCACCGTCGAGCTTTGCCTTTAGGAGCCGGGTAGCAACAATCTCATCGCAATACCGCTGTGATTCTTCCTGAGCGGCTATTTTGTCTTCTTTCTCCTTGGAGAGTTGTTCTTTCAGCTCTTTGACTTGAATAGCGAGCACGTCCCTTTCTTTTTGAACAGAGTCTTTTTCTAGGGCAAGGGCGCCGCTGCGCTGAACTGCTTCATCAAGCTCCTTTTTGTGAGCCACCTCTAAGCGAGTAACTGCCTCGGCAGTATCTTTTGCGCCTTGTTCAGCGACTTCTAGCTTTAACTTATAAGAGGCGAGTTCTTCGTCTTGGAGTTTGATGATTTTCTTATCGCTGTCAGCCTCCAGATTCAGACGGTCAATCTCGTGTTGACGCTCAACAGATACTTCTGAGATCTTCTCCACCAGGTGCACGAATGCGTCATGTTGAACATAGACGTCATTGTTGCAGGCAATCACACTTTTCTTCACGTGCCCAGGAATGTGATGGATGGCCGGGAGGAATTTCAAACCGTCAAAACAAATCTTCGGAAACTTGGCCTTAAGATCGACCATCTTTTCCGCAACGGTTGGGTCCACGGCAGGAGCAGGAGGAGGAGGCTTAGAGAATTCCGTTCTTTTACGCGGCTCTCGGACTTGCCTCGTACTCGATGAACTGGAATGTTGCTCTCGAGCAGCATCCGACTGATAACCCTTCTGCAAAGACTTCTCTTTATCCAGTTCAGCAGTAGGAGGAAGATCACGGGACTGAGAAGATTGATAGTGCGCTTTCTTGCGGTGAGACGACTCGCGAGGGCGATTGTCCCTATCTTCGTAATCACCTCGGTCCCGGCGTCTGCCTGAACCGGAATCCCGTCCGGAGTGATGAAATATTGAAGACCCCTGAAGGCGATCAAGTCCGTGAGAACGGCCCATATCACCTGCAAAGAAGGAAGATAACAACGAATTAAGGAGAATTCACGAATTAAAAAGACTTGAAGTATGCTATGGAATGCGCGTGTGCGTGTGTGTCCTAAGTGTTCCCCCCGACGGACCCGTTCGTTTGTCTTTGCTAATCGGAGTATTATCTCTGTGAGCCGGGAGTTGAACTCCTACATTGCCTCTAGCGGGCGAGGAGAATTTGAGAGCTTCAGGATCATCGAACCCATAATTAAGTATGTCTTCGGGGATAGAGAGGTTTGAGAGACCCCTCAGAGAACTCTCCAGGCGCTGTGAAGAAGCCTCTTTTTCAGGAGGGATAGGCGTAGGTTTTGAGGTGTCGCCGACTTTCTCTTTCTGAACCGTATATTTCAGCTCTTTCTTTCCCTTCGAAGGGGAGGATGACGTCTCAATATCCTGAACTTCGATTGCCGGATTCCAAGCAGGGCCCACGTTCTCGCCCTGAGTGTCGGGTGCATCATCCTCTCTACGCTCGCCTTCTTCGTGCGCGACGGGAGCGCGACGCGACGACGGGCCGGCAAGTTTTTTCCCTTTACCAGATGGAGGTTTGGGAATTGTAACACCTTCTGGAAGGCTGACCCGACGGTCAGGAGCTAGCAAGCCGAACCCCGACAGCGATTCATTTGAAATGATAGCTCGAATATCTCGATCCTCGGCCGGAAGAGCTCTAATCGCGTCGACAGCGTCGGAATATCCTCGGCCTTCCGGACGCGGGTTAATACCTGAAAAGATGAAACGAAGAGTTAAGAAAAACATGACTCCCATTAAGTACGAGTAACGGTTCAGCAGAGAGACTTACTGCCTTCAACCCATCTCCTAGCAAAACCAGATGGGCATCGCACATAGAACCACTCCTGTTTGTACAGGGCGAATTTGCTACAGGCCCCTGTCAAAATCTGGCACTTGTGATATGGCTCGAGGAATATGAAGGAAGGGCTATCTTTCCGTCTCTTGAACATATAAATGTATCGGATATCACCGGGGGTTGGAGGTCTGGAGAAGACAGCCATGAAGAGTAAATAAGTCCCATATAGGAACGCATGACCATTCGGGTGCAGCTGCGACGGAGCGATGTCTATATACTGCAGCACATCCCGGAGAAATAGGTTAAACGGAGGCACGCTGCCCATCCAGCACATAAACTTGTTGCAGGCCGTGTACCCGACTGGGGGCAAATGAGGACGGTCGTGTCTCGAAGGAACTAACGCGTCAGTAAAGGGAATTCCGTGAATGGAACATATCCGTCGCAGAGCGGCCTCATTGATCCTCGAGGCTTGAGAATCGACCGGATTGTCCAGCAAGATGGTTGACTCCAGAGCATCGGGCGCCAAATTATGAGCGGGAGAGATTGACGGGTTGGAAGCATCCGCGGCTCCTTGCTTTGTTGACGGCCCAGGCCTGTCAGATATGGTGGCAGAACTAGATTTTCCTGACATCCCGAATAAATAATGAACCTGGCTAAATGCTTGAGAAAGCTATACTTGAAAAACGTTGAGCGTTAGAATTAGCAACACGAGTTTTCCCCCCACGTGGTGTGTGAACTAGTGCAAGCAATTGTGTAAAGACAATAAGAATCTAAAGGTTTTAAAGATATAATAATTAGCTTCGGATCATCGCCTTCGAAGACCGTCATCGCTGACCGTCTCAAAAAGCTTGCCTTGAGTTACATTGTTCATCCTGAGAAGAGTTCGGCATGTATCTTGGTTCGGTTAAGTCATTGTCAAGTGTTCGGCATTTGAATGTTGTTCGGCATTTTTGATGTTCGGCAATTTATATGGTTCGGCATTTTTGATGTTCGGCAATTTATATTGTTCGGCATTTTTGATGTACGGCAAATATGATGTTCGGCACATATATTGTTCGGCCTAGGTATTTATGTTGTTCGGCATTTTTGATGTTCGGCAATTTACATTGTTCGGCATTTTTGATGTTCGGCAAATATGATGTTCGGCACGAATATTGTTCGGCCTAGGTATTTATATTGTTCGGCATTTTTGATGTTCGGCAAATATAATGCTCGGCAGTTATATTGTTCGGCAGGTATGTAGCTGTTCGGCATGACAGTTGTTCGGTAATTATGTCGTTCAGTCTAGGAGCTACTCGGCATATATGTCTGTTCGGCATAAGGGTACTGTTCGGCCTTAGTTCGTTCGGCTAAGGCAGTGCTCCGCCCTCGATCATAACTCCGCCCTGCTCTTTCTCCATTCACGACGAACGACAGAGACAAGATCGCCCGGCGAAGATTACGCCGTTCGACGCCCCATCTCCCTTTTTCTTCCAATCTTGATCGGCACAAAGGAGCTAGGTCTAACTACCATGCACTGTTCGGCGACTCCGAACGTGCGAACCACTTCTACTAACCACACATTGTACACCATGTGATGAACCTAAAGATTGAAGTAATGTAATCATGGAGGGAATGGTACCTAGTTCGACGATCGAGATTGAGGAAGGATCAACTAGACTTTAAATCTGATAGAGTGGCAAGAATTGCAAATCTCTGGGAATAATAGAAGAGAAAGCGTAAAGGGAAAGTGATGGAAGGGCGACTGGTTATATAGAGGGAGGTAGAAGTCGAAAAGGCCATGACCGGTAGAACCGGTCAAGGTCATAGCGTCCGGCCCCGGCGCATAACGGTTCGGCAAGGAAGCACCGTTCGAACGCGCATGTCTCGTTCGGCATTTGGAACACGTCCGGCACACATCGATCCCACAAAGGGGACGTCTCCGTTCGAGGTTAGCCAAGGGTTTAAGACGTGGCGAAAAGGTTGCACAGTTCAAAGCGTACCACGTTCGGCCACGCGATACACTTTGGGGGGCAAGTGTTTCCTGGAGATTTGACCAGGCCACTGAGTGCTCGGCATTGGCCACTACTCGGCATGAAGGACTGTTCGGCATCCAGGAGGACACGGCGAAGCGCGCGGCATCCAATGGGAGCCGGCATCCATAGCGTTCGGCATCCAGTGGAGCTCGGCATCAGAGAGTGTCCGGCATCCAGGAGTGTTCGGCGAAGCACTTGTCACCCAGGAGTACTCGGCGTGGTATTCGGCATCAGGAGAACTCGGCATCCCAAAGTGCTCAGCGTCAAGTGGTGTTCGGCATCAAGACTGCTCGACGTACAAGATCGCTCGGCATCGAGGCTGCTCGACATACAAGAGTACTCGGCATACCAGAGTGCTCGGCATCAAGGCTGTTCGGCATCAAGACTGCTCGGCATACAAGAGTACTCGGCATACCAGAGTGCTCGGCATCAAGGCTGTTCGGCATCAAGACTGCTCGGCATACAAGGTTGCTCGGCATCAGGGCTGCTCGGCATACAAGAGTACTCGGCATCCCATGGTGTTCGGCGTAATACTCGACATTCAGAAGGCATTCAGTATGCACAACTTCACAAGGACCGTTCGGTATGGGAAGCATCGTTCGGCATGGGAAGGGCTGCTCGGCATCAGAGCGTTCGGCATACCAGGGTCGGCATGCAGCGACCACTGTACTGAGACTTGACCGTTCGGCTATCCAGCCCACTTGGGAAGTCCAGCCCATATTTGCCTATAAATAGAGGGGCAGGGTCACAGTGAAAGGGATCCTTTTTTGGAGAGAAAACACCGGGGAGACTCTGTCATTTTCAAGACTCATCTTCTCTACTTAACAACTTCACTCAAGCATTTGATTCACGAATTGTATTTGTAATCAACTATAAAGGAAATCAATAAAGTTGAACAAAGTGGACGTAGGCAATTACGCTGAACCACTATAAACTTGGTGTTCTTACTTTCTGCATTTAAATTAGCATTGTCTTCTCTGTTTAATTTAACTTCATCACTTATATCTCTACACAATCATTCTCAACGAGGTTAGTGACCAATTTTGGTGCTAACAAATAACTATTAGTATGTAACCCCTAGATGCCCCCAGCAGTCATGAGTAATTGACACAGCATGCAAGTAGATCTGAACCAGCGGTCAAATCCCAAATGACGCAGCACGCAAGTAGATCTGAACCAGCGGTCAAATCTATCCAGGATCCAATCACGAATTGCGGAAAAATGAATTGATGAAACAAGATAAATTGATGAATTGATGATACCCAAGTGCCCAAATCCGTTGATCTCTCGAGATACCGGATTCTAGCTATCTTCAACACATTGATCGCGCACGATACCGCGTTAGAAGATCTACGATCCTTCGACGTTGGTCTCGCGTACGAGATTCCATGAATCGACTTCAAATTCGTTGATTCGAGTGCACTCGAATATCCGAAGATGGAGAAAAGGAGATCACACTCAACTTCCAATTTTAATGGAGGCACAAAAGCTCTCAACAAATTTTATTCAAAATTCAACCCCCTTACAAATGGCACAAACCCGCCTATTTATAGGCTTACAACACACATAACTCGCTCACAACTCAACACATGACTTAACAAATAACAAACGACTTAAGAAACAATACATCACAACAACAAATAAAACCAAGCAGCGACTCAACAAACTTCGGCATCCAGGAGCGACTCAAAGGAAACACGGCATCGACATAAAGGAAGTAACGACATAAGCAAGCAGCGACACAAGGACCTTGCGACCTACTGGAGCGGCTTCGACTTAAGGAGCATGCCTTCGCGACCTAAGGAGATGCGGAAATTCTGGAGCGACCTAGGTGTAAGCGACCTAGGGCTTCACGACTTACAGCTTGATGAAGCGGCATAAGAACGCCGCAACTTAAGGAGCAAGTCTTCGCGACCTAAGGAGATGCGGGAATTCTGGAGCGATCTAGGTAGAAGCGACTTAGGTTGTTCGCGACTTAAGATATGTTGCGCTGCATCATTCGCTTCGCGATTTACAGCTTGATGGACCGACCTAGGTGGAAGCGACTTAGGCTATTCGCGACTTAAGGTATGTTGCACTGCATCATTCCTCCCCTAGTTGAAAAGAATTCATCCCGATTTCACACTTTCTCCTTCTTCGACATGCTTATTCTCATGATATGGAATCAAGTGTTTGACGTTGAAAACGTCAGTAGTATGGATATGATCTGGCAATCTTAACCGATAAGCATTCTCATTAATCTTCTTTACGATTTCCAAAGGGCCAATCTTTCTAGCAGCCAGTTTGTTGTAAGTACCAATAGGAAATCGATCCTTAGTCAATACTGCATATACAAAATCTCCTTCTTTAAACTCAACATTTCGTCGCTTAATATCCGCGGATTACTTATATTTCTCATTCGCCTTAAGCAATCGTTCCTGCACGACCTTGTGGCACTCTTGCAATTCATTCACAAAATCACTAGCTCGTTTGATCGCTCCTTTCTGCTGTGGTACTGTAGATAAATCTAATGGTCTCTTAGGCATTGTTGAGTAAACGACCTGGAATGGACTGAACCCAGTGCTACGATTAACTACATGGTTGTGTGCAAACTCAGCTTGACACAGCTTGGAATCCCAACTCTTCAAATTGTCATTCATGAGGCATCTCAATAGCTTACCTAGGGATCTATTCACAACTTCTGTCTGTCCATCCGTCTGTGGATGATAAACACTACTGAATTTCAGCTTTGTCCCGACCATTTTCCATAGACTCATCCAAAAATGACTCAGAAAACGAGTGTCTCTATCCGATACAATAGATTCAGGCAACCCATGAAGGCGATAGATCTCTCTGAAATATAACTATGCGACATTAACTGCATCTGCCGTCTTCTTGCATGCGATAAAATGTACCATTTTTGAAAACCGATCAACCACCACGCAGATAGAATCATTGCCACGTTGCATTCTCGGCAATCCCAATACAAAGTCCATACTAACATCTACCCATGGTTTAGTAGATATAGGCAACGGCATATATAAACCTGCATTTGTTGCGGTCCCCTTTGAAACTTGACAAATATGGCACCTCTAAACGAACTTTACAACCTCCTTCCTCATTGATGGCCAAAAATATGACTTTGAGATCAACTGCATAGTACGGTCACGGCCCACTTGTCCTACTTCATGTAATTCTTTGATGATTTTCATTCGCAGACTGCAATCTAGAATACACAACTGATTTCCTCTGAATAGAAAACCATCAACCAGCATATATCCATCCATGTTTCCCTTCTTGACTTTGTCTAAGATCTTGGAAAAATATGAATCTGAAGTAAGAAAATCTGGAATTAAGTCAAAACCCATCACCTCTACTCGCATGGTTGTTAGTAAATTATTCCTCCGACTCAATGCATCGGCGACGCGATTAGTTACTCCAGACTTGTGCTTTACGATGAATGTAAATTACTGCAAATAAGCTATCCACGATGCATGCCTAGCTGCAATCTTATTCTGCCCTTGTAAATGTTTCAATGCTTCATGATCCGTATACAAAATAAATTCTTTGTGGAACAAATAATGTCTCCAATGCTTCACGGCCTGCACAATAGCATAAAACTCCACATCATAAGTACTGTATCTCATCTTTGCTCTAGAAAGTTTTTCGCTGAAATAGGCAATTGGACGACCCTTCTGACTCAACACTCCTCCAATTCCAACTTTGGATGCATCTGTATGTAACTCAAATAGTAACTGAAAATCTAGCAACACTAGAATCGGTGTTGATGTTAAAAGTTCCTTGATCTGTTCAAAAGCAGATCCTGTCTCTTTCGTCCATGAAAACTGTTTTCCTTTCATACGATCAGTAACAGGAGCCATCACACTACTAAAGTGCGGTATAAATCTTCGATAAAATGAAGCTAACCCATGGAAACTTCTGACTTCTGTTATATTTTTGGGCTGTGGCCAATTTCTGATTGCGGCTACTTTACTGTGGTCCACTTGTATCCCTTCCTTGGACACGACATAACCCAGAAATAAAACACTCGGCGTCATGAACACGCATTTCTTTGTCGCTGCATAGAACTGTTCTTGCCGAAGAATAGTTAACACCTTTCGCAAGTGTTGAATGTGCTCCTCTGTGCTAGCACTATATATCAAGATATCATCAAAGTAGATTACAACAAACTTCACGATGTAAGGTCTGAAAATTTGACTCATCACCCTCATAAATGTACTTGGTGCATTAGATAGACCAAATGGCATGACCAGCCATTCATATAATCCTTCCCGAGTCTTGAATGCTGTCTTCCATTCATCACCTGGTCTTATGCGAATCTAATGATAACCACTCTTAAGGTCGATATTAGAAAAGATTACAGACCCACTGAGTTGATCCAATAGATCATCAAGTCTTTGCATAGGAAATCTGTATCTGACAGTTATTTTGTTGAGTGCCCTGCTGTCTGTACACATTCTCCACGAACCATCTTTCTTTGGCACCAACAGAGCTGGTACAGCACAAGGACTGAGACTCTCTCGAACACGCCCTTGCTCAAGCAACTCCTCAACCTGTCTCCTCAACTCTTCATGCTCTTTCGGACTCATACGATAATGTGGCCTATGCGGTAAAACAACACCTGGCACTAGATCAATTTGATGTTGTATGTACCTTAGTGGCGGTAAATCCTTGGGTAATTCCGCAGGAAAGACATCTTCAAATTCATTTAACACCATCCTAACCTTCGTAGGAATTTCAAGATCTTCACTTGTTTCATACCCAATCAACATAAACAATTCAGCACTATCTTCCACTTCTTTAACAAATTCTTTCGAAGATAATAGACTAGTTGGTTCCACTTTCTTCTCTGACTTGCTTTCACTTTGTTCACACTTCTTAGGAACTAGGTGATTTGAGTACCTTCGAACATGAAACTGTAGCTGTTGGTGCGACCATTATGTTGTACAGCTCTATCATATTGCCATGGTCTTCCCAATAGTAGATGACACACATCCATATCGACAACATCACACCATATATCATCTTTGTACTTCTTCCCAATAGAAAATGTAACACATGCTCGTCTTCCCACTGTCACTTCTCCACCTTTCTTTAGCCATGCCAGTTTATAAGGTCTAGGGTGTTTTTCAGTCTTCAACCCTAACTTCTGGATGGCTTCTTCAGAAATAATGTTATCGCAGCTTCCCGCATCAATAAAAAATTGACAAACCTTTCCCAAGATAGTACATGTAGACTGAAATATATTGCTTCTCAGCCAATTAGAATCATTCTCATACTTTTGCGTTAAACAATACCTCCTCATCATCAAGTTACACCCTTCGTCTCCTGACACAACTTCTTCATCTTCATCAAACTTCGGTGGTTGAGAATAATCAATTTCAGCTTCCACATCCTCATACTCACATTCCTCTGCAACTAATGCTATTTTCTTTGGCTTTGTACATTCATTACTGTTATGGCCAAACTCCTGACAATTATAGCACTTGATACTGTTATTGACCTTTGCTTTAGCGGCTTCATTGACAATTGGTTTATTGACTGCCTTGGAAACATTAGCACTATTACTAACACCCTTATTCTGGTTGTTGGAACTCGTAAACACAACACTTCCTTGTCTCCCTTGTTTCTCCCAAGCTAGAGCTTTCTGATATGCTTCAGCAACAGACATTGGATTAATCATATTAACCATGTCTTGAATTTGCATTCGTAACCCCCCAACATATCTAGCCGTTAGCTGTTCCTCGGTTTCCATAATATCATTCCTTGCAATCAGTTGATAGAAGTCATCTGCATAGTCATTCACTGTCTTCGTCCCTTGTCTCAAATTCTGCAAACGTTGATACATAAGAGATTGATAATTGTACGGTAAAAAAGTCGCTTTCACCATCTTTCTCATCTTCTCCCAAGTGACAACTTTTGATTTTCCCATTCTCTCCCGAGTTAGTTTAGTTTGTTGCCACCAAGCCATAGCTCTTCCCATTAGTTTTGTAGCAATTAATTGGACTCTGTGATTCTCAGGCACATCCTTGAATTCCAAAATTTCTTCAACATTCGACAATCAATCGAGAAATTCTTCTGCTTGCATACCACCTTTGAATTCTGGAATTTACATCCTCATACCTGACTCCCATTTACGATAATTTTCTGAATCCCGAAATTGATTTCGCACTTGGCCTTGATTTCAATAATGAATACTACCTCCATCACCATCTTCCTCAAAATCAGATGTA
The DNA here is from genome assembly GCA_030737815.1 of Allium fistulosum. Taxonomy (NCBI): domain Eukaryota; kingdom Viridiplantae; phylum Streptophyta; class Magnoliopsida; order Asparagales; family Amaryllidaceae; genus Allium; species Allium fistulosum. The sequence continues at coordinate 50,582,472 of CM060903.1, forward strand.
TTTCGATATCGATCCTGACCATCTACATCCCTACGACCACGCATGTTCCTTCTACCTTGTCTTTCAGCATCACGATATGGTTCATTTTCGAAACCACGTTGAGTTCTTCCCTCTTCATTTCGGTACCCATGGTGGTCTCGCCTCATTGAAACTGATGATTCCCTCCTATCTCGATACGATTGGGGTGACATCCTCCTTTCTTCTGAAACCGATGGCGAAACTCTGTTCCCACCCTGGTTCGAAACTAGTGACGTTCTCCTTTGATTTTGATTCATGTCGATCATAAATTTCTCCAATTTCTCAATACCCTCATTGAATTTTTCATTGATATGCTGCTCCATCTGCTCAGCTTCTTGTCTTCTATATAAATCTTCAACATTTTGATAGCTGTTAGCACGTCTCGGAGGCATGATCAAATCTTCAACAAATCCAAATACAAACTTCACTTCGATCCAAAAAATCTCGAATCAAAACTCCCCAACTTGTTTGAAATCTCACGAACACCCAAATGAACAAACAACTCAATTCGAACTCCAAAAACTTCAAATCTCGAAACTACACCCAACGAACTTGGAAAAGTTCGTCTCCTTGCTCTGATACCAAATAACGCAGCACGCAAGTAGATCTGAACCAGCGGTCAAATCCCAAATGACGCAGCACGCAAGTAGATCTGAACCGGCGGTCAAATCTATCCAGGATCCAATCACGAATTGCGGAAAAATGAATCAATGAAACAAGATAAATTAATGAATTGATGATACCCAAGTGCCCAAATCCGTTGATCTCTCGAGATACCGGATTCTAGCTATCTTTAACACGTTGATCGCGCACGATACCGCGTTAGAAGATCTACGATCCTTCGACGTTGGTCTCGCGCACGAGATTCCGTGAATCGGCTTCAAATTCGTTGATTCGAGCGCACTCGAATATCCGAAGATGGAGAAAAGGAGATCACACTCAACTTCCAATTTTAATGGAGGCACAAAGCTCTCAACAAATTTTATTCAAAATTCAACCCCCTTACAAATGGCACAAACCCGCCTATTTATAGGCTTACAACACACATAACTCGCTCACAACTCAACACATGACTTAACAAATAGCAAACGACTTAAGAAACAATACATCACAAAAACAAATAAAACCAAGCAGCGACTCAACAAACTTCGGCATCCAGGAGCGACTCAAAGGAAACACGGCAGCGACATAAAGGAAGTAACGACATAAGCAAGCAGCGACACAAGGACCTTGCGACCTACTGGAGTGGCTTCGACTTAAGGAGCAGGCCTTCGCGACCTAAGGAGATGCGAAAATTCTAGAGCGACTTAGGAGGAAGCGACCTAGGGCTTCGTGACTTACAGCTTAATGGAGCGACATAAGAACGCCGCGACTTAAGGAGCAAGTCTTCGCGGCCTAAGGAGATGCGGGAATTCTGGAGCGACCTAGGTTGAAGCGACTTAGGCTGTTCGCGACTTAAGATATGTTGCGCTGCATCATTCGCTTCGCGATTTATAGCTTGATGGAGCGACCTAGGTGGAAGCGACTTAGGCTGTTCGCAACTTAAGGTATGTTGCGCTGCATCAGCAATACACTGCCAAACATTTGGAGAGCGTCGGTCTCAATGGATACATTGATATCCAGTATCGATGCATCTTGACTAGGAAGATTTAAAATGGTATATTTGTTTCGTTGTGACAAATTACTCACGATTACAACACTTTGTAACTATTATCACAAAATATACCATTTATGAATTTTTCTATTAAATATACTTTTAATTAAGTTAATTAATTAATATAATCACATTATATCGAGTATATAATAGGAAGAAAATACCTTTTATTTCGAACAAGATTGGTCAATGAGTTAGATATATGTAACCAATTACATAATTGCCCCTAAGACATACCCCAAACTCTATCACTTTGCAGAAGTATTTGCTACAACTTCTCCATGACGATCCCAAACATAATACTCCGGCACGAAACCGTTTTTGCATAAATGGACTTTCACAATATCGGGTAACAAATACTTCAAATGTTTACACCTACTACACGGACAATATCTTTTATTATAAAAATCTTCTTTTATTGAGCCTCTCAATCCCATTCTTTGATATATTCATCTCCTCCGATCAACAAAATAATCGATCATTTTTCCTATTTCAAAAAGTATGTCACAAAATTCAAAAATAAATATTGGTCATATTACGAATTCAAGTTTTATTTTTCAATGTATCGATACAAAAACTTATACCCCACTTAAGAATACAATATAGAAATGTTGGTTTATGGTTATCTTTTTTCCTGGTTAGTCATCCTACCACCCATTACAAACACAGTAAACACTTACATTTCGTACATTATTTCGTTTTTAAATGATTCAACAAAATTTCGACGGCACTTTCCTTTTGTTTCCTGCATTGTACACAAATGCATGTAGGTAGGAAACAAAAAAGAAAAGTGACGACAAAATTTTGTGAACCATTTGAAATGAAATAATGTGTGAAATGTAATTGTTTACTGTGTTTATAACTTGTTCAATATAGGAACAAATCCAACAAGTATTGTACTAGATAAATATAAATGGCCGTTTTGTGACAAAAACGGCTATTTATATAACGATCATGTACAACACCTGTCGGACGGGGCCAAAAACTCTCTGAGGGACGTAAAAAAATAGTGGTTTATAAAAATGAATATTTACTAATTTTATAAATTTCAAAAAATTATTAATTTACCATATTTGTTTCGCGTATTTTATTGAATAAGACTACTTTAATATTGTTGTCATTTTCCAATACATTAAAAAAAAAATTTAGACTCGTGCATTCATTATTGTTATACAAGTCAAGATGTTATACAACTCATGTCTTATTACAAAAAACACAATACAATGGTAGAAACAACACATATACAATGTTTTATACATACACACATAATGACGCAGCAGCGGAAATACAAATTGAATAAATCGATGAAAGTAGCGATCGATGGAATAAAAGATATCGAATTGCACAAATTCGTTGATCCGAAGATACCGAATTCTAGCTATCTCAAACACGTTGATAGCGCACTATACCATGTTTAAAGATCTACGATTCTTCACACGTTTATCTAGCGCACTAGATACCGTGAATCGGCTTCAGCAATCGTTGAATCGAGCGCACTCGATTAACCGAGAGTGGAGATTGTAGATTACACTCAACTACCAATTTAATTGAAAGCACAAAGCCAACAAACAAAAGTTTTATTCAAAATCAACTAACTATTACAAATGACACCACCCGCCTATTTATAGGCTTACAACTCAACACTTACATCACAACACTTAGGTCGTAAACGACCTAAGACGAACAACGACTCACGACCTAAGACAGACGCGACCTAAACATTACAACATCAAGCGACTTAACATAATTACAACACAAGACATATTACGACATATCAAATACAACATACAAACGACATAAGGAATCAAAGTACAAACGACTTATCAAATAGTGCTTCAGCGACCTAGTAACCTTCCGCGACTTAAGAAACTCGTTTGCGACCTAACTCTTCTGCTCCGCTTCGCGACTTACAAATTTCAACGACCTAAAGAAGTTCGCGACTTATAATTCATCAGCGACCTAAAAAGCACGGTAGCGACCTAGGGCTGGAGCTTTATAAGTTGTTTGCTTGTTCGCGACTTAAGGCAAAGGCATTGGCAATCTTCTTTCTCTTACTTCCTTCGCGACTTGGGTTAGGTCGGAGCTCTGCTCGTTCGCGACCTTGGGAAGAGGAATTCAGAGAAATTGTGCGACATAAAATAAGTCGTTCGCGAACTAGGGTTAGCTCGCGGTGTAGGATAGCACGGCAACGACTTAGAGTTAGCTCGCGGTGAAGAATTAGGTCGTTCGCGACTTAGATTTAGGTCGGAATTCGACTTAGATAAATTTGCGAAGCGACCTATGGTGGAAGCACGAATCAAGAAACTGGAGTGACCTAGATGGAATTGCGATTCAGAAATTCGCGACCTAAGGTATGTCGTTTTAGCTTATTTCGCGCTGCATCATCCTCCCCTGGTTGAAAAGAATTCGTCCCGAATTCACACGTTTTCCTTCTTCGAGATGCTGTCTTTCATTCATTATCTGGTCTGATGCGGCTCTGGTGATAACCACTCTTGAGACTGATTTTGTCTTGACCCTTTGAAGATGCGGCTCGACATAAGGAACGCATTGCGTAACACAGACGTGGCATTAGGCAGGCGGCATAAGGAAGTGATCTGAGGGAGATGACATATGAAAAAGTGTGGAATGAACTAAGCACTAGGTGCCAGATCCAATTCATGTAGCACAGAACTTCATAAGAATAGTGTCGTATACCATATTGCTTGTGCCAATAGGAAGATGTGATATAGAACCAAAACATGTAGAAAACGTGAGACGATATAAGGAAGTTTAAAATCACGGAACGACTTAGGAAATCACGACCGAAAAAATGTGACTCATGCTCAGACTCTCGTCTTTCCTTATCTCGTTCGGGTGTGTCCTCATTTAAAATCTTCCCTTGATGTGTTGCATCAATTTCCCCTGACTGAGATGAATCCCCACTCGCTTCTCCTTCAACATGTTTATTTTCATGAAACGATTCCAAGCAATTGACGTTGATAAAGTCAGCAGTGCGGTCATGATCAGGCAATTCCAACTGACAATCATTCTCTTCATCCTGTCTTTTCAACTCTTCCTGTTCTTTCAGATTCTGAAGATCATACGATCCCTGTAGTAGAATGGCAACTGGTACTAGTTCAGTGTGAGGTTGAATGTCCTGTAGTGGTGGTAACTCTTCGGGTAGTTCTTTAGGATATTCGCCTTCAGATTCATCGAATTCTGATTCAACTTCCTCAAAAACATCAAGATCTTCACTCGTTCCTTGCCCGGTCAATATAAACAATTCATTACCATGTTTCACCTTTTCGACAGGCTCTTCCAAAAATACAAGACTAGTTTCTTCAGACAGTTCCTCTGAAATCTCACCTTCAAACTCTCCGAATACTTCAACCTCTTCAGATGTCTCAAAATCAGAATTTTCCCCATATTCAATCAACATTGATAATTCATCACTTGCTTTCATTTTATTGACGAACTCTTCCAAAGATAATAAACTATCTGATTCTGCTTTCTCTTCTGTTTCACTTTTACTTTGTTCGGGCTTCTCGGGGATTATGGAATTAACACTTAGCGGCCTCTCGTACATAAGCTCAGGTGTTAAACAAGAATCCTCCATCATCAAGTAACTTCCCTCAACTCCGAACACACTTTCTTCTTCCATACTATCGACATCAATCTTCGGCGGTGAAAAATAATCAACTTCTACATCCACATACTTTGACTCAATTTCTTCATCATCATCAAATTTCGGTGGTTGATAAAAGTCAAATTCAGCAGTCCTCCTCAACAAGTTACATCCTTCATCTCCTGACAAAACTCCTTCATCATTGTCAAATTTCGGTGGTAATTCTTCGAACGATTCTGTAGGACCGACCTCTTCAAACTCTTCTAACATTGGTTTAACCTCCTCGGGAGTTTTAAGCTCTTCACTTGCCTCATACCTAACCAACGATTCAACACTACCTTCTGCTTCTTCAACATCTTTGTAACAACCCGGAATTCGTACCAATTAATTATCGTCTTTAGACGATTACTTTTCCCTAGCTATTTGTTTTGGAGTTTTAAATCGGTTTGAAATTCCTTTGATAAAAATTGGTTAAGTGTTGTTGGGCTTTAAAAATTTAATTCTCCACTTCTTTTGTTGCCATGATATTCATGTACACCCGTTCCCTTCATTTTCTTTTCATTGCTAACCCTAAAAAAAAGAATGGAGAAAATGGCGGCCTCGTAGAATAAAATGCTCGATCATTCCACTCGCGCGTTCTTCAATTCGATAGATAGGGATTTGAAATCAAAGGCGCCAACTTCAATAAATCGATTGAACGATGTCGTTTGGTCGATCGTTCGTGCCCCGATAGCAGAGGTGAGTGATCTTCATTTTCACTCACATCTAATTCATGTTCAAGCTTATTTAGGGTTTAAATTACGTGATTTTCATTCGTATAAAATCGTTTGAATTTGCCAATTTATTGGCTCAGTCGTTTGAAGTGTTTGGATATTGATCAGATTCTCGTGTCTTAGGATTTCACTCGATTTTTACGATGATTGAATTTATTGACTTTCGGCTTTGTTCGATTTTACTTACTGTTTTAGCTCGTGACCACCACGGCTTCGAATCACAGTTGGTATATGTAGTTTGGGGTAGTTTGATTCGACCTGCAGTTGTTTTCGATTGTAAACATGATATTTGGTGTGGATTTTGTTCGACTTTGGCCACCCTTCGGCCCTTGACTTTGTTGAATTTCGATTACTAGGCACTTTGGTTGATATTATTTGCAACTGTGATACAGTGGAATTTCATCTGGTTCTATTCTTTGTGTAGTTGACTTTGGCTCCTCTGTGGTTGGTTGTAATTGAATTGCACTGCTGTTTCTTCACGGTTTGAACTTGATTTAATTCGAACTTGTTCTTCACTGATCTAATGTTTCCTGTACACTTCTACTTTGTTCATTACAGTTTTATTGTTACATGTTTTCTAGCAACTGTGATCTTCACTGTTGCCTTGCAATTGCCACTTTGACTATACTGGTGCACTTTTCTATATTTGTGTACTTGACCATGGTTGAAGTTGTAATAGCTTCACTGTTATATGAACATTGGTGGTCTTTGTTGCACGGCCTTATGTCATACTTGTTGATGTCTTTGTAGTTGTTTCCATTCAGCACTTCACGGCCTTCAAGTCTTTCACGTTGCATATTCTTTGTAGCACACTTGAGCTGGTTTATGCAATTTGTCACTGTATCATATAAACACAGCTTGCATTAGAGTTGTTACTGTTGCCTTGAACTGTTGCCACAACGTTCATGTGCATTTTCTACTTAAGTGAAATGGGTTTCGAGTTGTAGTATTGGACACTTGAGTTTCACTGAGTAGTGTGCATATTAGTTGTCACTTGTGCTTTGGTCTTTGACTTGAATATGTTGCATTCATTATAGCCTGGCCATCCAGCCTTTTTCATATGTTCTCTGTCTAGTCTCTAACCATCTTTGTTGTTACCTGATTTCGACTTTTGGTTATCACTGCGGTATGATTATGATGTTAATACTGTCCAGTTTACAGTACTATATTTCTGTTTGCAATTTTTACGTTCGGGTTTTTGAGGCTGTTTGCATACAGTTGCATCTTAGTCTTCATATATATATGTATGCATTCATTTTTCACTTGCACTTGTATTTGTTTCCACACTTGTGCAAGCTGTTACAGTCTGGACTTGATTTTACTACCTCAGTTGTACTTCTTTTTATCGTTCGGTCTGGATTTATATTCTGGTTCAAGTATAAGCCAGTTTCATTTGTGTTGTTATCACACTTGAGTTGAACCCAATTTTGGGGTTAGACCTTGTGATCAATTGTGTCTTTCACTGAGCTTTTGTGTATCTTATACGATAGTGGCGAGGCAGTACACGCGTGCGTGTACTGCAGCCCTATCAGGTTTGACAGTTTTAAATTGATGTTCGATTTGTTGAATTGTCTTGTTGGTTAAATTCAATGCTTTGGAGTTGTATTCTGATTTGGATTGTTGATTTGTCGTTTAACACTGTTTAGTGTTATATCTGCCATTATCAAATTCTCGTATCGAGAGTTGGATATACGAGATCTCTGAGACTGTCGTCTATTTGATGTTGATTATTATTGCTTCTATGCACTAATAACTGAGTTTGAATTAGACTGACCCGTGTATTATTTTCTTTTGAATTTAATACTCGGGTCAGACCCGAGTTATTTCAGGTTGTAGATTTCCTGCTTTGAGTTGCTGTTCGGGCTATGAAGACTTTTTATATCTTCTGAAGTAGTTTTCGTCGTTTTGTAGAAGTCGTGTCATTGTATAGGATGATATGTATTCATGTATATTAGTTGATAATGTACTTGTATATATAACTTCCAGAGTCGACAGTTGTAGTTGTATCATATGTATTGTGTCAACTATATTGTAACTGACATCAGTTATATATATATGAGACTTTTGTTTCTATCTGTGTTCCGCATTTATATTATCTGTGTTATTATTATATCTAATGTCCTAAACTATTATGAACCATCGTAGTTTGTTTTATACTGATAATTGGGTATGCCGATGGGAGTAAATAAATAAGATGAAAATTGAAAAGTATATACCACTCCTATCGAGGTAACCAATTTAGCGTAAGGCCAACTACGGATGGCCGCTCCTATCCAGCCTTATTCTTCGTAATAATAGACAGTATTTCTTTTAATACTCTTTGTTATTATGAGCATAGAGGTGGGGCGTTACAGTTGGTATCAGAGCTTGGGGTTTATGGACATAATATAAAACATAACTTGGATGGAACATATGTTACAACTATTGGTCGATGTTTTATTTGTGATTTGAGTCAAAACTAAAGTTTTGAAATTTTGATGAAATTTTTAAGTATCTTTATTTAAAAATAAAAGAGAAACTGTGTTTTGTTGACTAGATTGATTTGGGTACTGTTTATCAGAGTGCGCAGCGGAAACAGTAAAACTGTCTTCGCTGGGTACAACTGATAATCTTTTTGAGTTAAAAATCGAACTATGAAATTGAAATGAATTTCATTTGTTGTTTACATAGCTGTATTTATTTTATTTTCTTGAGAATTTCGAATCCGATTTGAGGATTCGAAACGATCGCAGCTATGTGATTTTTGTTGAGATCTTTGTTGGTCTTCTTTTATGCTAATCATATATTAATTAGATTTTGCTGTTTTAAATTATCTTCATTGAAGATGTATTTGAATGATTTCTTTGTTCATTTTGTAGTACGTGCAAATTTGAGTTGCACGTTACTGCATTAATTTTACGTTGAACCGATGCTTGGTTATGAAACATATTTTGTTGCTGTTATTTTTATAACGGGATTTTTACACCAATGCTAACTTTTTGAAGCACGGTGTTTTGTGGCATTTTTGATGAATGAAAATTTACTGATATTACATTTTGATGTAAATTATTTTGATGAGATTTTGACGTTTAAAAATTACTGACGCTTTGGCTTCAGTAACAGTCAAATTTTTAAAAGTGGATTTTCAAGCGGTTATTCCACAATGCTAAATTTTGAGATTCGTTTTATGATGTTTTGAGAAGTGCAATTTCCTTTTCGAAATTGCTACTGATGTTGTTGCTTTAATCACGTGATTGAAAAAATCGTTTTATAATGAAAATTGTTTTATAAATTTTTTTAACAGTTTGCGCTTTCAAAAGAATGAGGAAGCGATTTAAACGTTTCAGCAAAATCGAGGACTATGACCCCTTTCTTTTACTGATTCGCTTAACTCCGAACTTGTTCAGTTGAGAATGTGAATTGTTACTCTATGAAATAAATAAAAATTGTTTTCAGAAATTTTACAGTTTGCGCTTTCAAAAGAATGAGGAAGCGATTTAAACGTTTCAGCAAAATCGAGGACTATGACCCCTTTCTTTTACTGATTCGCTTAACTCCGAACTTGTTCAGTTGAGAATGTGAATTGTTACTCTATGAAATAAATAAAAATTGTTTTCAGAAATTTTACAGTTTGCGCTTTCAAAAGAATGAGGAAGCGATTTAAACGTTTCAGCAAAATCGAGGACTATGACCCCTTTCTTTTACTGATTCACTTAATTCCGGACTTGTCCATTTGAGAATGTAAAGTGCATTTTTACAAAATACACAATTTTGCACTTTCAAGGAAACGATGAAGAGAATCAAACGATTTAGTAAAACACGTGGTATGGGACATGTGCGTTTGCTATTTCGGTTAATTCCGGACTCGTTAATTGAAATATTTGATGTTTTGATGATTTTGATGCTTTCGTGTGCTTTCGAGCCACTATGAGGACCTTCGGGTCATATGTTGGACCTTCGGGTCATATGATGGACCTTCGGGTCAAATACCAGTACTAGACCTTCGGGTCACTCTGCGGACCTTCGGGTCAATTTGTTGGGCGCCAAAATTATGTTGAGTACTTGGTAGGCTTCAGCCATTTGTTGATGCACGTGCGGCGAATTAAAAACTCGCCATCTGATGGGATCGATCCAAGCTTTTATGTTGATTTTCTAGTCTTCTTAATTGATTTCTAGATATTTGTTGTTTCCAATTATCTGCAGGTAATTGGATATTTGTTGATATGAGTTCTGATTATCATTTTTGATAATCGGATATTTGTTGTTTCTAATTATCGCTTGTGATAATTAGATATTTGTTGATATGAGTTCTGATTATCGTTTTTGATAATCGGATATTTGTTGTTTCTAATTATCGGTTGTGATAATTAGATATTTGTTGATATGAGTTCTGATTATCGTTTTTGATAATCGGATATTTGTTGTTTCTAATTATCGCTTGTGATAGTTAGATATTTGTTGATATGAGTTCTGATTATCGTTTTTGATAATCGGATATTTGTTGTTTCTAATTATCGCTTGTGATAATTAGATATTTGTTGATATGAGTTCTGATTATCGTTTTTGATAATCGGATATTTGTTGTTTCTAATTATCGCTTGTGATAATTAGATATTTGTTGATATGAGTTCTGATTATCGTTTTTGATAATCGGATATTTGTTGATTCTAATTATCGCTTGTGATAATTAGATATTTGTTGATATGAGTTCTGATTATCGTTTTTGATAATCGGATATTTGTTGTTTCTAATTATCGCTTGTGATAATTAGATATTTGTTGATATGAGTTCTGATTATCGTTTTTGATAATCAGATATTTGTTGTTTCTAATTATCGCTTGTGATAATTAGATATTTGTTGATATGAGTTCTGATTATCGTTTTTGATAATAAGATATTTGTTGTTTCTAATTATCGCTTGTGATAATTAGATATTTGTTGATATGAGTTCTGATTATCGTTTTTGATAATCGAATAATTGTTGTTTCGAATTATCGCTTTTGATAATTAAATATTTGCTGATTTGAGATTTAATTATCGCTTTTGATAATTCAATATTTGCTAATTTGAGATTTAATTATCGCTTTTGATAATTAAATATTTGCTGATTTGGATTTAATTATCGCTTTTGATAATTAAATATTTCCTGATATGGGATTTAATTATCGCTTTTGATAATTAAATATTTGCTGATATGAGATTTAATTATCACTTTTGATAATTAAATATTTGCTTATTTGAGATTTAATTATCGCTTTTGATAATTAAATATTTGCTGCTTTGAGATTTAATTATCGCTTGTGATAATTAGATATTTGTTGATATGAGTTCTGATTATCGTTTTTGATAATCGAATATTTGTTGATTTGAAATTTGATTACCGTTTGTGGTAATTAAATAATTGTTGATTTGAAATTTTAATTACCGTTTGTGGTAATTAGATATGTGCTGATTTGTTTTCTGATTATCGTTTGAGATAATTAGATATTTGATGTTTTCTGATTATCGTCTTTGATAATTTGATATTTGTTGATTTGTTTTCTGAGTATCATTTGGATAATTGGATATTTGCTAATTTTGCTGATTATGTAATTCTCTAGTCCCTAATTGATTCTAGAGTATGCTGATTTTATTGAGTTGCTATTTTCTATCTATTTCTGTAATAGTTAGAGTTTGTTGATCATGGAATTTGTGTTTTCTAGTTATTTGTTGGATAACTAGATAAATGCAGTTTGCAATTTGTGATTTGTGCTTCATAATTATCTTTGTTGATAATTAGATTTGTTGTTTTCTAATTATCGTATCGATAACTAGATATTGCTGTTTTGTGATTTTTCTGTATTTTAAATATCTAGTTGATAATTAAATATCGCTGATAATTGCGTTTATTCAGTTTTGTTGTTTTCTGATTATCTATTTGATTGTTAGATTTTATTGAGAATTTGTGAACTTCTTTTATGAAATTAAAAGGTTTCTGTGATGTTTGAATTCTCTACCTTTATTTTTCTAGAGTAGCCAGTTTATGGTAGAAAAATAATTGTTATAGACAACTTTAAGTATGAAAATTGCGGGGACGCAATTTTTATAAGGAGGGGAGTCTGTAACAACCCGGAATTCGTACCAATTAATTATCGTCTTTAGACGATTACTTTTCTTTAGCTATTTGTTTTGGAGTTTTAAATCGGTTTGAAATTCCTTTGATAAAAATTGGTTAAGTGTTGTTGGGCTTTAAAAATTTAATTATCCACTTCTTTTGTTGCCATGATATTCATGTACACCCGTTCCCTTCATTTTCTTTTCATTGCTAACCCTAAACAAAAGAATGGAGAAAATGGCGGCCTCGTAGAATAAAACGCTCGATCATTCCACTCGCGCGTTCTTCAATTCGATAGATAGGGATTTGAAATCAAAGGCGCCAACTTCAATAAATCGATCGAACGATGTCGTTTGGTCGATCGTTCGTGCCCCGATAGCAGAGGTGAGTGATCTTCATTTTCACTCACATCTAATTCATGTTCAAGCTTATTTAGGGTTTAAATTACGTGATTTTCATTCGTATAAAATCATTTGAATTTGCCAATTTATTGGCTCAGTCGTTTGAAGTGTTTGGATATTGATCAGATTCTCGTGTCTTAGGCTTTCACTCGATTTTTACGATGATTAAATTTATTGACTTTCGGCTTAGTTCGATTTTACTTACTGTTTTAGCTCGTGACCACCACGGCTTCGAATCACAGTTGGTATATGTAGTTTGGGGTAGTTTGATTCGACCTGCAGTTGTTTTCGATTGTAAACATGATATTTGGTGTGGATTTTGTTCGACTTTGGCCACCCTTCGGCCCTTGACTTTGTTGAATTTCGATTACTAGGCACTTTCGTTGATATTATTTGCAACTGTGATACAGTGGAATTTCATCTGGTTCTATTCTTTGTGTAGTTGACTTTGGCTCCTCTGTGGTTGGTTGTAATTGAATTGCACTGCTGTTTCTTCACGGTTTGAACTTGATTTAATTCGAACTTGTTCTTCACTGATCTAATGTTTCTTGTACACTTCTACTTTGTTCATTACAGTTTTATTGTTACATGTTTTCTAGCAACTGTGATCTTCACTGTTGCCTTGCAATTGCCACTTTGACTATACTGGTGCACTTTTCTATATTTGTGTACTTGACCATGGTTGAAGTTGTAATAGCTTCACTGTTATATGAACATTGGTGGTCTTTGTTGCACGGCCTTATGTCATACTTGTTGATGTCTTTGTAGTTGTTTCCATTCAGCACTTCACGGCCTTCGAGTCTTTCACGTTGCATATTCTTTGTAGCTCACTTGAGCTGGTTTATGCAATTTGTCACTGTATCACATATAACACAGCTTGCATTAGTGACGCAGCGGATAATTCAAAACAAACTTCGATCGGTGAAAGTAGCAGTCGATGGATTGATGAATGCTGAATTGCCCGAATTCGTTGATCCGAAGATACCGAACTCTAGCTATCTCTGACTCGTTGATCCGAAGATACCGGGAAAGAGATCTACGATTCTTCGACGTTGATCTTGCGCACAAGATACCGTGAATCGGCTTCAACCAACGATGATCCGAGCGCACTCGAATGACGTAAGTGGAGATAGGAGATACACTCGACTACCAATTGAAATTGAAAGCACAAAGCTAACAAAAGAGAATTTTATTCAATATTCAACAACCTCAAAGTTACAACTCACCCACTATTTATAGTAGTTACAACCCAACACGTACGAAACAAAAGACAAGTACATACAACACAAGATCATACAACACAACACCTTACAACCATAGGTCGGAACCGACCTATAACACGCGACTTATGCAAACAGTAGACATTCGACTTAAAACAATAACATCTTCGCGAATTAAAAGTATCTCGCGAGTTATCTTCTTCAGCTACAACTTATCTCGGCATCAACTTATTGAAGGTGACCTGCGATTTAGGGAAACTCAGAGGGAGTTCTTTGGTTTAGTATTAGGTCGGGAAAGTTAGGTCGGTCGCGACATGGGGTTTGATCGGAGAAAGAGTTAGGTCGGAAATACGATAACTCGTTCGCGAGTTAGGGCAAGGTCGGGGAGTTGGTAAGTCGGAGTGGGCGCTGAGTCGTAGGTCGGTGAAGAATTAGGTCGTCTACGACCTTGGGTAGGTCGGCAATTGGATTGGTAGGTCGGCAATGGAATCGACTGGGTGGGAGTAGGTCGGTCGTGACTTAGGTCGGCCGCGACTTAAGGTACATGCTTCATCATCCTCCCCTTGTTGGAAGGAATTCGTCCTCGAATTCACATTTTCGTCAATTTCATCAAGTTCCTCTTCATAATACGGAATTAAGTGTTTTACATTGAAAACATCAGAAGTATGAATATTTTCTGGCAACTTTAACTGATACACGTTATCATTGATCTTCTTCAGAATTTCTACTGGACCAATCTTTCATGCTTTCAACTTGTTGTAAGTTCCCACTGGAAAACGATCTTTCGTCAATATCGCGTAAACAAAATCACCCTCTTTGAGGACAACACTTCTTCGTTTCTTATCCGCCATTTGTTTATACTTCTCATTCGCCTTTTCCAATCGTTCCTGAACGATTCTATGGCATTCCGTCAACCCATCAACAAAGTCAGCTGCCCGCTTAACTGTTCCCTTCGGTCGTGGTACTATTGTCAAATCCAACGGTCCCTTTGGCAAACTTGAATATACAATCTGAAATGGACTGAAACCTGTACTTCGATTGACTGCGTGATTGTGTGCGAACTCAGCTTGACACAGTTTCAAATCCCAACTTTTCAAATTGTCTTTCACAAGACATCGTAACAAATTTCCCAACGATCTATTCACCACCTCTGTTTGCCCATCTGTTTGAGGATGATATGCACTACTAAATTTCAGCTTCGTTCCCACCATCTTACACAAACTAAGCCAAAAATGACTTAAAAATCTGGTATCCCTGTCGGAAACAATAGATTCTGGTAAACCATGCAATCGATACACCTCTTTAAAGAATAATTGTGCCACTCGAACTGCATCCGCTGTCTTCTTACAGGCTATAAAATGTGCCATCTTCGAAAACCGGTCCACCACAACAAATGTAGAATCACTTCCCCTCTGCATTCTCGGCAAACCCAACACGAAATCCATGCTGATATCAACCCATGGTTTGGTAGGCACAGGTAACGGCATATATAACCCTGCATTCGTCGCTGTTCCTTTCGAAACCTGACAAATATGACACCTCTCCACAAATCTTTCTACCTCTTTCCTCATTGACGGCCAAAAATAAGATTGAGAAATTAACTGCAAAGTACGATCTCTACCCACATGGCCTTCTTCATGTAGTTCTTTAACAATCTTCATTCTCAAGCTACAGTCTGGGATGCACAAACGATTTCCCTTAAACAGAAAACCATCCACCAACACAAATTCATCCGTATTTCCTTCCTTTACTTTTTCAACAAATTTCACAAAGTAAGGATCTTCTTCAATCAATTCTGGCAATAATTCAAAACCTGTCACTTCCACTTTCATTGTTGTCAACAAATGATTCCTCCTACTCAAAGCATCAGCCACACGATTGGTTACCCCTGACTTGTGCTTAACGACAAAAGTAAACTGTTGCAAATAAGCAATCCACGATGCATGTCTCGCTGAAATCTTGTCTTGCCCTTGCAAATGCTTCAATGCTTCATGATCAGTGTAAAGAACGAACTCCTTCTGAAATAGATAGTGTCTCCAGTGTTTAATAGATTGTACAACAGCATAAAACTCCACATCATATGTACTGTATCGCATCTTCGCTCCGGACAACTTCTCACTGAAATATGCAATAGGACGCCCCTTCTGACTCAACACCCCTCCAATTCCAACCTTGGATGCATCAGTATGTAGTTCAAATACAAACTGAAAATCAGGTAGCACTAGAATTGGTGCAGAGGTCAAAAGATCTTTGATTCGTTCAAAAGCAACCTCGGCTTCCTCCGTCCATGCAAACTGTTTACCTTTCATGCAATCTGTAACAGGCGCCATCACACTACTAAAGTGTGGAATAAACCTTCGATAAAATGAAGCCAACCCATGAAAACTACGAACTTCCGTTATCGTCTTGGGCTGCTGCCAATTTCTGATCGCCTCAACTTTACTTTGCTCAACCTGTATTCCTTTCTCTGAAACAACATACCCCAGAAATAAAACACTGTGTGTCATGAACACGCATTTCTTCGTAGCAGCATAAAATTGTTCTTGTCTCAGTACCATCAGCACTTCTCTAAGATGATTCAGATGTTCCTCTGAACTCCCACTGTAAATCAGAATATCATCAAAATACACCACCACAAATTTCCCAATGAACGGTCGAAAAATCTGATTCATCACCCTCATAAAAGTACTCGGTGCATTGGATAAACCAAATGGCATGACCAACCATTCGTATAGACCCTCCCTGGTTTTAAAAGCAGTCTTCCACTCATCTCCTGGTCTGATACGAATTTGATGATATCCGCTCTTCAAATCAATCTTCGAAAATATAGTAGCTCCGCTTATTTGATCTAACAAGTCATCCAACCTCGGCATTGGAAATCTATATCTCACAGTAATCTTATTCAATGCTCGACTGTCAGTGCACATCCTCCACGTTCCATCCTTCTTGGGTACCAGTAAAGCTGGTACAGCACAAGGACTTAAACTCTCCTGCACACGCCCCTGTTCAAGCAGTTCCTCTACCTGTCTCCGCAATTCTTCATGTTCCTTCGGACTCATTCGATAATGTGGTCTGTGTGGCAATACAGCACCGGGAACAAGATCTATCTGATGTTGTATATCCCTCAACGGTGGCAACTCCATTGGTAACTCCTCTGGAAATACATCGTCAAATTCTTTCAAAACTGGTTTAACTTCTTCTGGAATTTCAACCTCTTCACTGCTTTCTCGTCCAATCAACAAGAATACTTCTGGTTCTTCCTCAACCTCCTTAACAAACTCCTTCAAAGATAATAAAGTTTTCAGCTCTTCGATTTCTTCTGACTTACTTTCTCCTTGTGGTCTCTTCTTTGGAACTAGGATAATCTTCGTGCCTTCAAACATAAAACTGTAACTATTGGTCCGACCGTCATGTTGTACTGCTCGATCATACTGCCATGGTCTGCCCAACAACAGATGACACACATCCATGTCGACTACATCACACCAAACCTCATCCTTGTATTTCTTCCCAATAGAGAATGGAACACAAACTCGTCTATCCACTTTCACTTCTCCTCCTTTCCTCAACCATGCTAACTTGTATGGACTCGGATGTTTCTCTGTTTTCAATTTCAACTTTGTCACAGCTTCGGTTGAAATAATATTATCACAGCTTCCTGCGTCTATCACAAACTTACACACCTTCCCCAGAATAGTACATGTTGACTGAAAGATATTACTCCTCAACCAACTAGCTTCCTCCTGCTTCGGTGTTAAACACGATCTCCTCAGCATTAGGTTACAACCTTCATCCCCTGACGCAATATCCTGCTTATCCTCCTCAGCTGGACTAGAACAATCTTCATCAACATCCTCATCGTCAACTTCTGCAATCATGGTTCTCTTCTTTGGCTTTGGACACTCACTGCTTTTATGACCCAATTCTTGACAATTGTAACATTTGAAACCATTGTTAACCTTTGACTTCTCAACCTCCTTCAACACTGGTCTACTGATAGGTTTAGAAAGGTTAGAACCCCCACTAACACCCTTCATTTGATTGCTGGAATTAGTAAACACACCACCTCCTCGTCTACCCTGCTTCTCCCAAGCCAACGCTTTCTGATGTGCTTCCGCTACAGATCTTGGATCGAACATATTAACCATATCCTGAATCTGCATTCTCAATCCCCCAATGAATCTAGATGTCAGCTGCTCTTCCGTTTCCATAATGTCATTCCTCGCAATAAGCTGGTAAAACTCATCCGCGTAATCATTAACAGTCTTCGTGCCCTGCCTCAAGTTCTGCAAACGTTGATACATCAAAGATTGATAATTGTAAGGTAAGAACGTTGCTTTCATTAGTTTCTTCATCTTTTCCCAAGATTCAACTTTTGACTTCCCCATTCGTTCACGTGTAAGTTTGGTTTGCTGCCACCATGCCAAAGCTCTACCCCTCAACCTTGTAGCAACCCACTTCACTCTACGACGTTCTGGAACTTCTTTGAAATCAAAAATTTCTTCAACATTAGCCACCCAATCCAAAAACTCTTCAGCCTGCATACCACCTTTGAATTCTGGAATTTCTGTCTTCATCCCAGATTCCCACTTGTGATCGTACTCTGACTGATTCCTTCCTCGTCCACGTCCTCGTCCATGAACACTACCATCATCATACTCTTCTTCACCATCCGATGTATATCGATGTCGATCCTGACCACCAACATCTCTACCACCACCATTTCTTCCACCAACATTCCTACGATCCACATTCCTCCGATCTCGATCAGTCACATTTCTATCTCGACCTCGATCATCAACATTTCTATCACAATCTCGATCCACGCTTCTATGATCACTATCAACACTTCTCTCCCGATTAGAATGTGGTGAAACTCTACTTCTTCCATGGCTCGATCCAGGTGAAACCCTTCTCTGATTTTGACTCATTTCCAACATCATCCTCTCTAATCGACCAATCCCTTCCGTAAGCTTCTCATTGAAATTCTCGTTGATTCGTTGCTCCATTTCGTCGGCCTCTTCTCTTCCGTACAAAGCATTAATATTGCGATGACGTTGAACTCGTCTTGGCGGCATGATTGAATACTTCACAAACACTTCAACAAATTCACACTTCACGATTCAAACACCTTTCGAACTTTGATCCAAAATGAAATGGATCGGAAACTCCAACTTTGTTGCAAAATATGATGAACACGATGAACACAACCTCAACACTTCAAATTCTCGGCTCCAAGACTCGATTTAGCTATGATTGGCTAAAACAAGCTCTGATACCAAACTGACGCAGCGGATAATTCAAAACAAACTTCGATCGGTGAAAGTAGCAGTCGATGGATTGATGAATGCTGAATTGCCCGAATTCGTTGATCCGAAGATACCGAACTCTAGCTATCTCTGACTCGTTGATCCGAAGATACCAGGAAAGAGATCTACGATTCTTCGACGTTGATCTTGCGCACAAGATACCGTGAATCGGCTTCAACCAACGATGATCTGAGCGCACTCGAATGACGTAAGTGGAGATAGGAGATACACTCGACTACCAATTGAAATTGAAAGCACAAAGCTAACAAAAGAGAATTTTATTCAATATTCAACAACCTCAAAGTTACAACTCACCCACTATTTATAGTAGTTACAACCCAACACGTACGAAACAAAAGACAAGTACATACAACACAAGATCATACAACACAACACCTTACAACCATAGGTCGTAACCGACCTATAACACGCGACTTATGCAAACAGTAGACATCCGACTTAAAACAATAACATCTTCGCGAATTAAAAGTATCTCGCGAGTTATCTTTTTCAGCTACAACTTATCTCGGCATCAACTTATTGAAGGTGACCTGCGATTTAGGGAAACTTAGAGGGAGTTCTTTGGTTTAGTATTAGGTCGGGAAAGTTAGGTCGGTCGCGACATGGGGTTTGATCGGAGAAAGAGTTAGGTCGGAAATACGATAACTCGTTCGCGAGTTAGGGCAAGGTCGGGGAGTTGGTAAGTCGGAGTGGGCGCTGAGTCGTAGGTCGGTGAAGAATTAGGTCGTCTACGACCTTGGGTAGGTCGGCAATTGGATTGGTAGGTCGGCAATTGGATTGGTAGGTCGGCAATGGAATCGACTGGGTGGGAGTAGGTCGGTCGTGACTTAGGTCGGCCGCGACTTAAGGTACATGCTTCATCAATTAGAGTTGTTACTGTTGCCTTGAACTGTTGCCACAACGTTCATTTGCATTTTCTACTTAAGTAAAATGGGTTTCGAGTTGTAGTATTGGACACTTGAGTTTCACTGAGTAGTGTGCATATTAGTTGTCACTTGTGCTTTGGTCTTTGACTTGAATATGTTGCATTCATTATACCATGGCCATCCAGCCTTTTTCATATGTTCTCTGTCTAGTCTCTGACCATCTTTGTTGTTACCTGATTTCGACTTTTGGTTATCACTACGGTATGATTATGATGTTAATATTGTCCTGTTTACAGTACTATATTTCTATTTGCAATTTTTACGTTCGGGTTTTTGAGGCTGTTTGCATACAGTTGCATCTTAGTCTTCATATATATATATATGTATGCATTCATTTTTCACTTGCACTTGTATTTGTTTCCACACTTGTGCAAGCTGTTACAGTCTGGACTTGATTTTACTACCTCAGTTGTACTTCTTTTTATCGTTTGGTCTAGATTTATATTCTGGTTCAAGTATAAGCCAGTTTCATTTGTGTTGTTATCACACTTGAGTTGAACCCGATTTTGGGGTTTGACCTTATGATCAATTGTGTCTTTCACTGAGCTTTTGTGTATCTCATACGATAGTGGCGAGGCAGTACACGCATGCGTGTACTGCAGCCCTATCAGGTTTGACAGTTTTAAATTGATGTTTCGATTTGTTGAATTGTCTCGTTGGTTAAATTCAATGCTTTGGAGTTGTATTCTGATTTGGATTGTTGATTTGTCATTTAACACTGTTTAGTGTTATATCTGCCATTATCAAATTCTCGTATCGAGAGTTGGATATATGAGATTTCTGAGACTGTCGTCTATTTGATGTTGATTATTATTGCTTCTATGCACTAATAACTGAGTTTGAATTAGACTGACCCGTGTATTATTTTCTTTTGAATTTAATACTCGGGTAAGACCCGAGTTATTTCAAGTTGTAGATTTCCTGCTTTGAGTTGCTGTTCGGGCTATGAAGACTTTTTATATCTTCTGAAGTAGTTTTCTTCATTTTGTAGAAGTCGTGTCATTGTATAGGATGATATGTATTCATGTATATTAGTTGATAATGTACTTGTATATATAACTTCCAGAGTCGACAGTTGTAGTTGTATCATATGTATTGTGTCAATTATATTGTAACTGACATCAGTTATATATATATGAGACTGTTGTTTCTATCTGTGTTCCGCATTTATATTATCTGTGTTATTATTATATCTAATGTCCTAAACTATTATGAACCATCGTAGTTTGTTTTATACTGATAATTGGGTATGCCGATGGGAGTAAATAAATAAGATGAAAATTGAAAAGTATATACCACTCCTATCGAGGTAACCAATATTAGCGTAAGGCCAACTACGGATGGTCGCTCCTATCCAGCCTTATTCTTCGTAATAATAGACAGTATTTCTTTTAATACTCTTTGTTATTATGAGCATAGAAGTGGGGCGTTACAATCTTCGCTGAAGGATAATGGGCTAGTCGGTTCCTCTTCTTTTTCCGGCTCGCTTTTGGTATAATCATCCTCATCCTCGTTTTCACATTCTTCGACAACTAATGCTTTCATCTTGGGCTCAATACTTCTATGGTCAGACTCTTGATAATGATAGCGCTTAATTCGGTCATCAACATTTGTCTTCGTGATTTCATGTACAACTGGTTTGTTGACTCTCTTAGAAACATTTATACTGCAATTAACGCCTTTATTCTGATTGCTGGGGTTTGTAACCACACTCTTTCCTTGACTCCCTTGTCTCAACTTCTGCAATTGTTGGTTCACACGTGTTTGATAATTGTAGGGTAAGAAATTTGCCTTCATCATCCTTTTCATCTTATCCCACGTGACAACTTTGGATTTCCTCATTCTCTCTCTGGTTGATTTAGTTTGTTGCCACCAATCCATAGCTTTTCCTTTCAATCTAGTAGCAACTAACTTAACTTGACGATCCTCAGACACGTTGTTGAGTTTAAAAATCTTTTCAACCGTTGATAACCAATCCAAGAATTCGTCTGCTTGTACACCACCTCAGAATTCTGGAACCTCCATATCCTTCCTTGATTCTCGTGTATGACCATTCTCTTCAACATTCCTATATCGATTTTGCCCTTGACCTGGATATCGAAAGTGAACACTATCACCATAACTATCTTCTTCAAACTTAGATGAGCTTCGATGTCGATTCTGAACATTGACTCTTCTATGACCATGCACGTCCTCTCTACTTCTTCTTTCCTCTACTCGACATCTTTCATAATCACAATATGGCTCATGCTCGTAACCATGATAAGCTCTTCTTTCTCCATTCTGATAATCACGATTGTCTCGAACTCCACGATCTCGATTTATCGACAAAGATGATTCTCTTCTTTCTCTATCATAACGTGGCGACACTCTCCTTTGATTTCGATTCATATCAGACTTCATTCTCTCCACTCTCTCGAAACCCTTATTGAACCTTTCATCGATATGTTGTTCCATCTGTTCAGGATCTTCACTCCCATACAAATCCGCGACACTATGATGATGGTTAACACATCTCAAAGGCATGATCAGATCTTCAATAGATCCAAACACAAACTTCACTTTGATCCAAAAAAATTCTTGAATAAAACTTCCCCACTTGTTTGAAATCTGACGAACACCCCAAATAAACAAACAACTTAATTTGAACTCCAAAACTTCAAATCTCAAAATTGACGCCCAACGAACTTGGATAAGTTCGTCTCCTAGCTCACGACTAGAACAAATCTCGCACAAACTTGAACAAGTTCGCTTCTAGCTCCAACACTTGACTCTACTCTTCTCCTTGGCTCGGCTGAAATTGAACAAACACTTCTCCTTGGTCCAACAGGCTCGTCCTAGCTATGATTGGCTAAGTCTTGCTCTGATACCAAATGACGCAGCAGCGGAAATACAAATTGAATAAATCGATGAAAGTAGCGATCGATGGAATAAAAGATACCGAATTGCCCAAATTCGTTGATCCGAAGATACCGAATTCTAGCTATCTCAAACACGTTGATAGCGCACTATACCGTATTTAAAGATCTACGATTCTTCATACGTTGATCTAGCGCACTAGATACCGTGAATCGGCTTCAGCAATCGTTGAATCGAGCGCACTCGATTAACCGAGAGTGGAGATAGGAGATTACACTCAACTACCAATTTAATTGAAAGCACAAAGCTAACAAAAAAAAGTTTTATTCAAAATCAACTAACTATTACAAATGACACCACCTGCCTATTTATAGGCTTACAACTCAACACTTACATCACAACACTTAGGTCGTAAACGACCTAAGACGAACAACGACTCACGACCTAAGACAGACGCGACCTAAACATTACAACATCAAGCGACTTAACATAATTACAACACAAGACATATTACGACATATCAAATACAACATACAAACGACATAAGGAATCAAAGTACAAACGACTTATCAAACAGTGCTTCAGCGACCTAGTAACCTTCCGCGACTTAAGAAACTCTTTTGCAACCTAACTCTTCTGCTCTGCTTCGCGACTTACAAATTTCAACGACCTAAAGAAGTTCGCGACTTATAATTCATCAGCGACCTAAAAAGCACGGTAGCGACCTAGGGCTGGAGCTTTATAAGTTGTTTGCTTGTTCGCGACTTAAGGCAAAGGCATTGGCAATCTTCTTTCTCTTACTTCCTTCGCGACTTGGGTTAGGTCGGAGCTCTGCTCGTTCGCGACCTTGGGAAGAGGAATTCAGATAAATCGCGCGACATAAAATAAGTCGTTCACGAACTAAGGTTAGCTCGCGTTGAAGGATAGCACGACAACGACTTAGAGTTAGCTCGCGGTGAAGAATTAGGTCGTTCGCGACTTAGATTTAGGTCGGAATTCGACTTAGATAAATTTGCGGAGCGACCTATGGTGGAAGCGCGATTCAAGAAATTGGAGCGACCTAGATGGAATCGCGATTCAGAAATTCGCGACCTAAGGTAAGTCGTTTTAGCTTATTTCGCGCTGCATCACATAATCATAAATTATACATACTCTTTAAAATTTCACGATAACATATGAAATTGGTATACCATGTGATACTATAAACCATTATTACGCTATTGGAAACAATTGCAATCACTAATTAGCCATAATTTATCAACTTATGCAAAACTAGATTTAGGATAAAAAATAGATTTTTCGTGAAAATAAGATATTTACATGAGATTGAAAGTAATAAAGTGTGATTAGACAGACGTGGAGGATCCAGAAGCTTGAAATTGGTGATTGGAAGCTTGAATTGGGGAATTGGGGATTTGGGGGTTTTTTGTTTAAGTTTTTCGTGCTGCAGAATGGAGAAGAAGAGGCTCGGCTGTATCCTGTATATCGCAAATTTCCGACGGCTTCCGGGGGCCGCCGACGGTCCGTCGGAAGCCGTCGCTATGCTCTGTCGGTATTTCAGCTTTTTCCTGTAGTGATGTATTTAGATATTATATCTAGAAGCACTTGGAACCCAATCTCATCAGTGTCAATTTATCATCAAAAAAATAACCATTATAGTATGATGTTAACGTACAAAATTATATAAATGGTATAATCTTCGCATAACTTGAGCTTGGTGACATAATGTACCGTTTGTCTTTATTGAATGTTCGCTTATCAAACAAGTATATAATTTAGACCTAAAAATAATATGTTGAATAAGGTAAACAACAAAGGTTTACTATTTATGTTGCATAATATGACCAACCAACAAATTATATTTTCAAAACTAAATGTCTCATTTTATTTTTAGTGATGCTTGTCAATCATAACACATATATTTTTCTTTAAATAATGGCGAAGAAACATTTTTAATCCTACCTTATAATTGGAAAAATTTCAAAGACATAGAAATATGCATAAATTTATGAACAATTTGCAATCCTTTTGTACCCTGCCATAACAGTAATAAGCATTTTTCCTCCTAACAGGCAAACCTCAACGCGATCCTTGAAAATTGAAGTTATAATATGCAGAAATAATATATGTAGTTGTACTTCATATATACAAATAGTTAATATAAGGAAGAAAGAAAAAAGATTCACAACACTACACATGCTCATGTTCATGCTCGTGAACTCTGTTCTTCCCGCGTGTAGCACAGACCATGCACCATTCACTAGTTGCAAATGAATATAGCGAAATCCATATTATTATTCTTCACGTTCGGAAATCATAGCACTGAAACTAAACTAAAATCAATGATAAATTCTACTCACTCTCATAAATCGTAGATATTTCATTAGAGGACATCTGAAATGAATTTTGTCCCCTTGTAGTATGGTCCGAAGAAGAAAAAAAGAAAGGCTTGGGTGGCATTTCCACATCTTCAACGTTACCTTCCAGCATTTCTATAACTCTAAGCATCGTGGGACGAGAAGATGGTGACATTTGAATGCACCATAGTCCAACTTTACACAATTTCATTTCAACATCTACGGTCTCAATGTTATGATCCAACACTTCTAAATTTGTTTGTTTGTTCAGTCGGTCATATATCCATGAGGGATAGTAGGCTTCACTCGAATTCTCCGCCTGTGAGTCATAGTTTCTCCTTCCACCTGCCATTTCTAGAAGCAGCATTCCGAAACTATACACATCGGACTTGTACGATATTTGTCCAAAACTTCTTGAAATAAGTTCGGGTGCCATGTATCCAATAGTACCTGTTGTGAATACTCATTTTATGGAAATTGGCAGAGAGGAATATATACAAATAATTAGGAGCACGTCTTTATGTATGTTATTCAGTGTAAGTTTTGTATATGGTAATAAGACCGACACAAGATACAGCATACGAATCAACTTTGTTGAGAAAATTCCGACACCAAGAGATAAATCATAAAGATCTATATACTGAAAACTAAGAGAACTTTTGATTAAGAAAGATTTTGATGCTCTAACCATGCTGTACCCCCTTAGTTCAAAGCTTATTGTATTGATATCCCATATTCTGTATATTTTATGAAGGAGACCAAAATGAGAACTTATATCACATAAAGAAATAGCACAATATGCTGAAAGAAAGATGGAAAACCATTAGATTAGACATTTAGTGACACATATATGAGGCGGGGAATAAAAAAAAATATTTGTTGTAAAATTGCCAATGATTTACTGTTAAATTATATTAATTCTGACCGTACCTCTTGCTGCAAAAGTAGAAACCAAGCTATTGTCTTTGGAATAAAGTTTTGCAAGTCCAAAATCAGAAACTTTTGGATCGAAATTACTATCCAAGAGTATATTATGGGGCTTAATATCAAAGTGCAGAATCCTCATATCACATCCTCGATGTAAATAATCTATTCCCCGTGCCACTCCAAGAGCTATCTCGGTCAGCTTCTTTGTCGTGAACTTTTGAGTCGAGGAAAAAATATACTTATCTAAAGATCCATTATACATGTACTCATAAACAAGAGCCCTGTGTAAACCTTCTGAGCAAAAGCCAATTAATCGAACAACATTGGTATGATGAATTGTACCTATAGTGGATACTTCGCTAATAAAATCTTCTCCGTTATCATTTGATGTACCCAACAACTTCACGGCAACTAAATAATCACCAGGTAGCTCTCCTTTGTAAACTGTTCCGAATCCTCCTTGTCCTAATTTATCTTTGAAATGCCTTGTCATTGCGACTATGTCAGTGTACACGTATCGTGTTAGTGTTGTTCGTTGCTGGTTACGTAGAAAAATTTCTATATAGTCGATAGGAGAAAGCATTTTTAATAATTCGTAGAGGAGAAAGACAAGTATACATAGTGGTGCTATTATAAGTCTGCCGGCTATGATTATCACTGCAAAAAAGATATCATGGTAAAACCATACCGTCTTTTGGTTAGTTGACCGTCACAATTAAAAGAAAAATTAATGATATATGTCATGGATCCACAACCCATGTAATTCCTATATGTCAATTCAGTTTTGTTTATAGATACTTCAAGACACTGTATTTTTGTTGTGATTGAGTATTATGTTGAAGCAATTACCGAAATACAGAAATACGATGTTGATCAACACAGCAAAAGCAATGGAGCATCCAAATACAGTAGAATCCTTACTTTCTGCGCAATGTACGAATTCAAACTCAATTTGAAAGAGAAATTTGAATCGGTCATAATAATTCCGATAATTTGTGTGCTTCTTAGCTTCCCTGCAATATAGGGTAGCAAAATCATGCATGTATAATGTATATTATAGATTTAACATTAGTCAAAAAATTAGTTATATTTCTCATTCAAAGTGTGAATGGCTTAAATTTTTTATGATTGGTTAAATAGCTAGTGAATACAATAGTTTTAACGTGAACTAAATATTAGGAGGAGATAATTAACAATTTGTTGCGATCAATAAACTATAATTTTCTGAAAAAGAGATAACATGAAGACTGAAATAGAGATAATATGGCTACTTACGGTACAGCTTGAGTAAGGCAGTAATGTATGATTTTGGATCTTGAAATTTTCTCTCTCTCTGTCCATGAAAGGGCGAACCCATTCTTCATGGTTCCAAATATATCATCTCCATTGTTGTACATTTCCACCTCATAAAACATAATAGGAACCATAGTCAGATAACTACATGATATAGCAACAGACTCAATCTTACCCCAAATACTGTCGACCACATAAATGAATCTGTTGTTTTGACTAAGGCAGGGAATTACTGCCCCAGAGAAATTGCTGTCTAGCTTTTTCGAACAGTTTATGAACCCATACCAATCAAACCTGAAATTAAATCCGGCTGGAATGGAAGTATGAGTTATAGCTTGGAAATGGAGACTGCACTTGCCACTTGCTAACTCCATGTCAACTATATTAATGGTAGAGTCGTCGTAAGAAATGTTGGTAACAAGATAGTTATCAAAAGGAGCTGCCATGAATGTTTTCTTTCCAATACATGACAGTTGGTACTTTTCATCTCCAATACAGTTAGAAGGACCTCCTTTTAATGTGAAAGGATAGCTTATGTATTGATTCCCACATCTGGAAGGATTGCATTCTTTTGATCCATGCGTTGTTGATATTTTAATTGAACATAACAACATGAAGATTATTACTACCATTCTTCTCTTTTTTGATATCATTTAATTTTAGTGGTTCATATTATATAAGAGTGTTGATTGTTGAATTTGCAGGTGACTATATAGACAACTAAAAGGACTTGCAGGCCCCAACTTTTGCTCCACTGAAATAGTCAATGAAAATTGTTTTCAGGAGAAAGATTCGCAGAAGAAAAGTATTATACCAAAGCAATGATACTATAGTAACGGTGGTCTCAAGCTCCCAAAAAAACTATAAAATAAAATTAAAAAAAAAAACTTTATTCTTTTTTTATTAACTTGAACGTTTAAGTACATGGAAATGTTGATAACACTACCTTACCTAAGTACGAGTAAACGTATCTATAAGTAATGCTATATCTTAGCGTTGCATTCAACCTCTTGAAAACTATTTTTAAAAGTTAATAAAATTAGTTCTTCTATTTTATATTTTTTCTCTCTTATTATGTTCGTATAAATATTACCAACATGACATCAAAGCGCATGTGTATTTGTGTGCGTTTTTCTAGATATGATATTTTTTAGATACATATATCATTATCTAGATCTATTTTTGTAGTATTCGGTTTTGGTTGTTTTTGAGATTGATTTGAGTTTGGGACTTGGTGTTTTGAGTTACGATTATGTTTTGGGATTTGAATTAAGTACTTTGAACTTGGATAGAGTGATTTAGTGTTTTTGTGGACTTTGTTTCTGATAAAGTAGGGAAGCATCTCATATAGAGTTTAAGAAGAAGTCAAGATCTGCAATGAATCTCAAGTATAGTAATTGCAGAATTCAATCTATGTAAATTATCATTTGTTGATGCTAAAAAGGTAATTTAGATCACAACAGCAACGAGAATCATAAAGAAAGCAAAATTGGAGAGAAAACACAAATTTCATAGTGGTTAGATTGTTAACTATATCCATATCCATTTTATTATTTTTAATTGCTTGAATTTGAATCATAAAACAGTTACTACAATTATTCAAAATCGATATTTCTATGAGTGCCGATTTTTTATTTTGGCAGCATTGTTCATCGGCAAAAAAATTAAATTTGTTATGGAAGGGTTAGATTATTGTGGAAAATAGGCCAAAGGCAAAATGTTTGGTCTAAAATTCACGAGATTCTTTATTTCGTCAGAAGGAAATACATTTATTCTTATGGCTAGTGATGCAGCGCACCATGATAAGCAAGCGAAACAAACACGAGATAGCAAGTTAGCGACTCAAATGGATATGGCTGTCTTTCTTAAGTCGTTAAGTCGCTAAGTCGCTAAGTCGCTTAAGTCGTTATATCGATAAGTCGCTAAGTCGCTTAAGTCGCTCAAGTGGATATGGATGCTTTCTTAAGTCGTTAAGTCGCTAAGTCGCTTAAGTCGCTCAAGTGGATATGGCTGCTTTGTTAAGTCGCTTAAGCCGTTGAAGTTCCTTATGTCGCTTAAGTCGTTCCTGAAGCTGTGCTATTTTCCTTAAGTCGTTTCCAGTAGGTCGCTGCCGTGTTTGCTTATGTTGTTTCTTCCCTTATGTCGTTGCCGTGTTTTCGTTGAGTCGCTCCTGGATGCCGAAGTTTCTTATGTCGCATTTGTTAAGTCGTGTGTCGTTTGTGTTGTAATTATTGTGTCGTTTTTCTTATGTCGTTAAGTCGTATGATGTTGTAACTCGAATGATGTTAAGTAGTATGTGTTGAGTTAAGTCGTGAGTCGCATGTGTTGAGTCGCATGTGTGTGTTGTAATTCCCTATAAATAGGGGTGTGTTGTCATTTGTAATAGGATAGAATTTTGAATAAAATTTTTTGAGAGCTTTGTGCCTCCATTAAAATTGGAAGTTGAGTGTGATCTCCTTTCTCCATCTTCGGATATTCGAGTGCGCTCGAATCAACGAACTTGAAGCCGATTCATGGAATCTCGTGTGCGAGATCAACGTCGAAGAATCGTAGATCTTCTAACGCGGAATCGTGCGCGATCAACGTGTTGAAGATAGCTAGAATCCGGTATCTCGAGAGATCAACGGATTTGGGCACTTGGGTATCATCAATTCATCAATTTATCTTATTTTATCGATTCATTGTTCCACAATTCGTAATTGGATCCTGGATAGATTTGACCGTTGGTTCAGATCTACTTCCGGACTGTATCATTTGGTATCAAAGCAAGGGGACGAACTTTTCCAAGTTCGTTGGGTGTGAAGTTTCGAGATTTGAAGTTTTTGGAGTTCGAATTGAGTTGTTTATTCATTTGGGTGTTCGTGAGATTTCAAACAAGTTGGGGAGTTTTGATTCGAGATTTTTTTTGGATCAAAGTGAAGTTTGTGTTTGGATTTGTTGAAGATTTGATCATGCCTCCGAGACGTGCTAACCGCTATCAAAATGTTGAAGATTTGTATAGAAGACAAGAAGTTGAGCAGATGGAGCAGCGTATCAATGAAAAGTTCAATGAGGGTATTGAAAAACTGGAGAAATTGATGATCGACATGAATCAAAATCAAAGGAGAACGTCACCAGTTTCGAACCACGGTGGAAACAGGGTTTCGCCATCAGTTTCAAAAGAAAGGAGGATGTCACCCCCGTCTCATCGAGATAGGAGAGAATCATCAGTTTCAATGATGCGAGACCACCATGGATACCGAAATTAAGAGTGAGGAACTCAACATGGTTTCGAAAATGAACCATATCATGATGATGAAAGACAAGGTAGAAGGAACATGCATGGTCGTAGGGATGTAGATGGTCAGGATCGATATCGAAATACATCTGATTTTGAGGAAGATGGTGATGGAGGTAGTATTCATTATCGAAATCAAGACCAAGTGCGAAATCAATATCGGGATTCAGAAAATGATCGTAAATGGGAGTCAGGTATGAGGATGGAAATTCCAGAATTCAAAGGTGGTATGCAAGCAGAAGAATTTCTTGATTGGTTGTCGAATGTTGAAGAAATTTTGGAATTCAAGGATGTGCCTGAGAATCACAGAGTCCAATTAATTGCTACAAGACTAAGGGGAAGAGCTATAGCTTGGTGGCAACAAACTAAACTAACTCGGAAGAGAATGGGAAAATCAAAAGTTGTTACTTGGGAGAAGATGAGAAAGATGATGAAAGCGACTTTTTTGCCGTACAATTATCAATCTCTTATGTATCAACGTTTGCAGAATTTGAGACAAGGGACGAAGACAGTGAATGACTATGCAGATGAATTCTATCAATTGATTGCAAGGAATGATATTATGGAAACCGAGGAACAGCTAACAGCTAGATATGTTGGAGGGTTACGAATGCAAATTCAAGACATGGTTAATATGTTTAATCCTATGTCTGTTGCTAAAGCACATCAGAAAGCTCTAGCTTGGGAGAAACAAGGGAGATGAGGGAGTGGTGTGTTTACGAGTTCCAACAACCAGAATAAGGGTGCTAGTAGCAGTGCAGATGTTTCCAAGGCAGTCCATAAACCAATTGTCAATGAAGCCGCTAAAGCAAAGGTCAATAACAGTATCAAGTGCTATAATTATCAGGAGTTTGGCCATAAAAGTAATGAATGTACAAAGCCAAAGAAGAGAGCATTAGTTGCAGAGGAATTTGAGTATGAGGATTTGGAAGCTGAAATTGATTATTCTCATCCACCGAAGTTTGATGAAGATGAAGAAGTTGTGTCAGGAGACGAAGGATGTAACTTGATGATGAGGAGGTCTTGTTTAACGCCAAAGCATGAGAATGATTCTAGTTGGCTGAGAAGTAATATCTTTCAGTCTACATGTACTATCTTGGGAAAGGTTTGTCGATTTGTTATTGATGCAAGAAGCTGCGATAACATTATTTCTGAAGAAGCCATCAAGAAGTTAGGGTTAAAGACTGAAAAACACCCTAGACCTTATAAACTGGCATGGCTAAAGAAAGGTGGAGAAGTGACAGTGGGAAGTCGAGCATTTGTTACATTTTCTATTGGGAAGAAGTACAAAGATGATATATGGTGTGATGTTGTCAATATGGATGTGTGTCATCTACTATTGGGAAGACCATGGCAATATGATAGAGCTGTACAACATAATGTTCGCACCAACAGCTACAGTTTCATGTTCGAAGGTACTCAAATCACCTTAGTTCCTAAGAAGCGTGAACAAAGTGAAAGCAAGTGAGAGAAGAAGGTGGAACCAACCAGTCTATTATCTTCGAGAGAATTTGTTAAATAAGTGGAAGATAGTGCTGAATTGTTTATGTTGATTGGGTATGAAACAAGTGAAGATCTTGAAATTCCTATGGAGGTTAGACCGGTGTTAAATGAATTTGAAGATGTCTTTCCTGCGGAATTACCCAAGGATTTACCGCCACTAAGGGACATACAACATCAAATTGATCTAGTGCCAGGTGCTGTTTTACCGCATAGGCCACATTATCGTATGAGTCCGAAAGAGCATAAAGAGTTGAGGAGACAGGTTGAGGAGTTGCTTGAGCAAGGGCATGTTCGAGAGAGTCTCAGTCCTTGTGCTGTACCAGCTCTGTTGGTGCCAAAGAAAGATGGTTCGTGGAGAATGTGTACAGACAGCAGGGCACTCAACAAAATAACTATCAGATACAGATTTCCTCTGCCAAGACTTGATGATCTATTGGATCAACTTAGTGGGTCTGTAATCTTTTCTAAGATCGACCTTAAGAGTGGTTATCATCAAATTCGCAAAAGACCAGGTGATGAATGGAAGACAGCATTCAAGACTCGGGAAGGATTATATGAATGGCTGGTCATGCCATTTGGTCTATCTAATGCACCAAGTACATTTATGAGGGTGATGAATCAAATTTTCAGACCTTACATCGGGAAGTTTGTTGTAGTCTACTTTGATGATATCTTGATATATAGTGCTAGCACAGAGGAGCACGTTCAACACTTGCGAAAGGTGTTAACTATTCTTCGTCAAGAACAGTTCTATGCAGCGACGAAGAAATGCGTGTTCATGACGCCGAGTGTTTTATTTCTGGGTTATGTCGTTTCCAAGGAAGGGATACAAGTGGACCAGAGTAAAGTAGCCGCAATCAGAAATTGGCCACAGCCCAAAACTATAACAGAAGTCAGATGTTTCCATGGGTTAGCTTCATTTTATCGAAGATTTATACTGCACTTTAGTAGTGTGATGGCTCCTGTTACTGATTGTATGAAAGAAAAGCAGTTTTCATGGACGAAAGAGGCAGGATCTGCTTTTGAACAGATCAAGGAACTTTTAACATCAGCACCGATTCTAGTGTTGCCAGATTTTTAGTTACTATTAGAGTTACATACAGATGCGTCCAAAGTTGGAATTGGAGGAGTGTTGAGTCAGAAGGGTCGTCCAATTGCCTATTTCAGTGAAAAGCTTTCTGGAGCAAAGATGAGATACAGTACTTATGATGTGGAGTTTTATGCTATTGTGCAGGCCGTGAAGCATTGGGACATTACTTGTTCCACAAAGAATTTGTTTTGTATACGGATCATGAAGCATTGAAACATTTACAAGGGCAGAATAAAATCGCAGCTAGGCATGCATCGTGGATAGTTTATTTGCAGCAATTTACATTCGTCGTAAAGCACAAGTCTGGAGTAACTAATCGCGTCGCTGACGCATTGAGTCGGAGGAATAATTTACTAACAACCATGCGAGTAGAGGTGATAAGTTTTGACTTACTTCCAGATTTTCTCACTTCAGATTCATATTTTTCCAAGATCTTAGACGAAGTCAAGCAAGGAAACATGGATGGATATATGCTGGTTGACGGTTTTCTATTCAAAGGAAATCAGTTGTGTATTCCAGATTGCAGTCTGCGAATGAAAATCATCAAAGAATTACATGAAGAAGGATACGTGGGCCGTGACCGTACTATGCAGTTGATCTCAAAGTCTAATTTTTGGCCGTCAATGAGGAAGGAGGTTGAAAAATTCATTCAGATGTGCCATATTTGTCAAGTTTCAAAGGGGACAACAACAAATGCAGGTTTATATATGTCGTTGCCTATACCTACTAAACCATGGGTGGATGTTAGTATGGACTTTGTATTGGGATTGCTGAGAACGCAACGTGGCAATGATTCTATCTATGTGGTGGTTGATCGGTTTTCAAAAATGGTACATTTTGTCGAATGCAAGAGGATGGTAGATGCAGTTAATGTCGCACAATTATATTTCTGAGAAATCTATCGTCTTCATGGGTTGCCTGAATCTATTGTATCGGATAGAGACACTCATTTTCTGAGTCATTTTTGGATGAGTCTATGGAGAATGGTCGGGACAAAGCTGAAATTCAGTAGTGCTTATCATCTACAGACGGATGGACAGACAGAAGTTGTGAATAGATCCCTGGGTAATCTATTGAGATGCCTCGTGAATGACAATTTGAAGAGTTGGGATTCCAAGCTGTGTCAAGCTGAGTTTGCACACAACCATGTAGTTAATCGTAGCACTGGGTTTAGTCCATTCCAGGTCGTTTACTCAACAATGCCTAAGAGACCATTAGATTTATCTACAGTACCACAGCAGAAGGGAGTGATCAAACGGGCTAGTGATTTTGTGAATGAATTGCAAGAGTGCCACAAGGTTGTGCAGGAACGATTGCTTAAGGCGAATGAGAAAGATAAGCAATCCGCGGATATTAAGCGACGAAATGTTGAGTTCAAAGAAGGAGGTTTTGTATATGCAGTATTAACTAAGGATCGATTTCCTATTGGTACTTACAACAAACTAGCTGCTAGAAAGATTGGCCCTTTGGAAATCGTAAAGAAGATTAATGAGAATGCTTATCAGTTAAGATTGCCGGATCATATCCTTACTACAGACGTTTTCAACGTCAAACACTTGATTCAATATCATGAGAATAAGCATGTCGAAGAAGAGGAAAGTGTGAATTCGGGGTCGAATTCTTTTCAACCAGGGGAGGATGATGCAGCGCACCATGATAAGCAAGCGAAACAAACATGAGATAGCAAGTTAGCAACTCAAATGGATATGGTTGTTTTTTCTTAAGTCGTTAAGTCGCTAAGTCGCTAAGTCGCTTAAGTCGCTAAGTCGCTTAAGTCGTTATGTCGATAAGTCGCTAAGTCGCTTAAGTCGCTCAAGTGGATATGGATGCTTTCTTAAGTTGTTAAGTTGCTAAGTCGCTTAAGTCGCTCAAGTGGATATGGCTGCTTTGTTAAGTCGCTTAAGTCACTTAAGCCGCTGAAGTTCCTTATGTCGCTTAAGTCGTTCCTGAAGCTGTGCTATTTTCCTTAAGTCATTTCCAGTAGGTCGCTGCCGTGCTTGCTTATGTTGTTTCTTCCATTATGTCGCTGTCGTGTTTCCGTTGAGTCGCTCCTGGTTGCCGAAGTTTCTTATGTCGCATTTGTTAAGTCGTGTGTCGTTTGTGTTGTAATTGTTGTGTCGTTTTTCTTATGTCGTTAAGTCATATGATGTTGTAACTCGAATGATGTTAAGTCGTATGTGTTGAGTTAAGTCATGAGTCGCATGTGTTGAGTCACATGTGTGTGTTGTAATTCCCTATAAATAGGGGTGTGTTGTCATTTGTAATAAGGTTGAATTTTGAATAAAATTTGTTGAGAGCTTTGTGCCTCCATTAAAATTGGAAGTTGAGTGTGATCTCCTTTCTCCATCTTCGGATATTCGAGTGCACTCGAATCAACGAACTTGAAGCCGATTCACAGAATCTCGTACGCGAGATCAACGTCGGAGAATCGTAGATCTTCTAACGCGGAATCGTGCGCGATCAACGTGTTGAAGATAGCTAGAATCCGGTATCTCGAGAGATCAACGGATTTGGGCACTTGGGTATCATCAATTCATCAATTTATCTTGTTTCATCGATTCATTGTTCCGTAGTTCGTAATTGGATCCTGGATAGATTTGACCGCTAGTTCAGATCTACTTCCGGGTTGCGTCAGCTAGCGTCCACTTTGATGAAGAGAGTGTAGCTGACGTAGCGGATATTCACGAAATGGATACACCGATGAAAGTAGAAATCGATGGATTGAAAACTACCGAATGCCCAAATCCGTTGATCTCAAAGATACCGGATTCTAGCTATCTCCAACACGTTGATCGCGTACGATAGCGTGTTAAAAGATCTATGATTCTTCGAACGTTGATCTCGCGCACGAGATACCGTGAATCGGCTTCAAATCCGTTGATTCGAGCGCACTCGAATACCGAAGATGGAGAAAGGAGCTCACACTCAACTTCCAATTTCAAAGTGGCACAAAGCACACAAACAAAGTTTTATTCAAAATCAACTATCTTACAAATGACCCAACTCGCTTATTTATAGGCTTACAACACAACACAAACACTTACATCACAAAGCACCACAATACAACATTCCCACGACCTATCATATTTACAACATACACACGAGTTACGACCTAAGTAACAGACGACCTATCTCATCACAGTAACAGGAGCATCTTTACGCGACCTAGGACTTGAGCGACTTAAACTCTGGACGACCTAAAGTGGACAGTGGCCTAAGGAAATCAGAACAGCTTCATGAACTTGCGACATAACCACTTGAACGTCTCAAGAATAAGCGGCATAACTTCTTGCGACCTAAGGAACCATATCTTTAGCAACCTACGAGCAAAATCTGCTTCCTTTACGTGTTGTGAGTTAGGTCGTGATTCATTAGGTCGTTCACGACCTAAGCTTGAGCGACCTAAGGCAATCAGTTTCACACGACCAATATTTGACTCGTTAAGTCGTATCTTAGTAGGTCGATTCTTGGTAGCTCGTAGATCGTTTGGACGGCTTATCAACTTGCTTGGTCGGTCTTCATAGCTCGCTTGCGACCTAAAATGGCGCGACTTAAGGATTAACGTGCTAGGTTATAGCTCACTCGCAGGCATCATTTGTGGGTATAACTCGCATGCATAACTCGTTAGGCCACCTGCGCGACTTAACAACTTGTTAGGTCGATGTCGACCTAAAGTATAGGAAGGTCGCGCTGCATCATCCTACCCCGGTTGACATAAATTCATCCTCGAATTTACAGTTTCTTTGTCTTCGATACTCTTATTCTCGTGAAATGGAATCAAGTGTTTGATATTGTCAACGTTGGCAATAGGAAAATGATCCGGCAAACTCAACTTACAAACATTCTTATTAATTCCCTTCACAACTTCCAAACGACTCATCCTTCCAGCATCTAGCTTGTTGTAAATACCAACAAGAAATCGTTCAACCATCATGTGGATAGATTTGTTGCCACATTGCGTCTTCATCAAACCCAATACAAAGTCCATACTTACCTCCACCCATAATCTAGTATGTATAGGTAATGACATACATAATCCTGACTTCGTCGCGGTCTCTTTTGAAATTTGATAATTATGGCTCCTCTGAACAAACCTTTCAACCTCCTTCCTTATTGACGGCCCAAAAAAAGACGTTGTAATCAACTTTATGGTACGATCACAGTCCTCGTGTCTTTCTACATGTAAGTCTTTGATAACTCTTATTCGCCAACTGCAATCAGAAGTATACAATTGCCTTCCTTCGAACAGAAACCCATAAACCAGTCTTCTCAACTCTACCTGCTCTATCGGACACATATGATTACGTGGCATATGCGGTACAATAGCACCTGGCACTTGATCAACATGATGTTGTACGTCCCTCAGTGGCAGTAATTCCTTGGACAACTCTGCAAGAGCTGCATCTTCACATTCATTCACCACTGGCTTAACCTCTTCGAGAATTTCAACACTTTCACTAGTTTCATTTTCATTCAACAGGAATACTTCTGCACTATCCTCCACTTCTTTAACATACTCTCTTTTAGATTGTAGACTAGTCGAATCTACTTTCTTCACCAAAAAATCACCCCTTTCACATCCTAGCACATTTTCTTCATCCTCATCGAACTTTGCTGATTGTGAATTTTCAACCTCATGTTCATCAGATTTTGTTGGTTGAAAATCATCAACTTCATCTTTATCAAACTTTGGTGGTTGAAAACAATCGACTTCATCTTCCACATCAACAAACTCCTTTAAAGACAACAAAGTCTTTACTTCCTCGATTTCCTCCAATTTTTTTTCACTCTATTGTTGCCTTTTAGGAACTAACGTGATTCGTGTACCCTCGAACATAAAACTGTAGCTGTTGGTTCGACCATCATGTTTCATAACTCTATCATATTGCCATGGTCACCCCAAAAACAGATGGCATACATCCATATCAACCACTTCACACCAAATTTCGTCTTTGTATTTCTTCCCAATGGAAAAATTAACACAAGCTCTTCGATTAACCTTCACTTCCCCTCCTTTCCTCAACCAAGCTAATTTGTAGGGGTTTGGATGCTTCTCTGTTTTCAATGACAACTTCTTTACAGCTTCTGAATAAATGATATTATCACAGCTTCCTGCATCGATGACAAATTTACAAACCTTCCCTAGAATAGTGCATGTCGACTGAAAAATATTGCTCCTCAACCAACTAGAATCATCTTCTTGCTTTGGCGTTAAACATGATCTCCTCACCAACAAACTACAACCCTCATCTCCTGTCAGTAATTCTTCTTCTTCAACTGGTAGTGAATTGACACACTCTACCTCTGCATCGTCATTCTCAATCTCCGCAATCATTGCTCGCTTCTTTGGCTTTGTACATTCATTGCTTTTATGGCCCGACTCTTGACAATTAAAGCATTTGAGATTAATATTGACCTTTGCTTTGTTGGCTTCATTCACAATTGGCTTATTGACGACTTTGGAAACATTCGCACTGCTACTAACATCCTTGTTCTGGTTGTTGGAATTCGTAAACACACCGCCTCCTCGTCTCCCTTGCTTTTCCTAAGCCAATGCTTTTTGGTGCGCTTCAGCTACAGATATAGGGTTAAACATATTTACCATATCCTGGATCTGGATCCTCAACCCCCCAACAAACCTAGCAGTCAATTGTTCCTCCATCTCCATAATGTCATTTCGAGCAATCAATTGATAAAACTGATCAGCATAATCATTAACAGTCTTCGTCCCGTGCCTCAAGTTCTGCAAACGTTGATACATAAGAGATTGATAATTGTAAGGTAAGAAAGTATGATGCAGCCCAATTTGGTGAAGTGTTAGGTCGCGAACGACCTAACAATTCCTTTAGGTCGCTCCAGCGACTTAGTGAAGCTCGCAAACGACCTAGCGAGGTAGCAGAGTTATGCAATGATGATGCAGCCCAATTGGGTGAAGTGTTAGGTCACGAACGACCTAACAATTCCTTTAAGTCGCTACAGCGACTTAGTGAAGCTCGCAAACGACCTAGCGAGGTAGCAGAGTTACGCAGTGAAACATCGGAACGACCTAACGACCTATGCATCCCCAATAGGTCATTCATGTTATCATCTTCTTAGGTCGCTTCGACCTTAACGAGTTACGACCTATGTTAGGTCGCGTACGAAGCTTATGCCGCCTGGATATCTTGAGTCGCATTGTTTTAGGTCGCATGTGTTGTTAGGTCGTAGGTCACGATCAATGGGCAAAAGTTAGGTCGCGTGAGTTGTATTTTAGGTCGAGGCCGATCTATGTGTTGTAAATATGGGATATCGTGTGTTGTAATGTGCTATATTCCGTGTTGTGTTACTGTGTTGTTTCTTTAGGTCGCAGACGACCTTAGTTAGGTCGTAGGTCGCAACTTATGATAGGTCGGTGGTAATATTGAGTTGTAAACCCTATAAATATGGGGGTTGGGTCATTTGTAATTTTTAATTGATTTTGAGTAAAACTTTGTTTTGTGTGCTTTGTGCCACTTGAAATTGGTAGTTGATTGTGATCTCCTATCTCCATCTTCGGCATTCGAGTGCGCTCGAATCAACGGATTTGAAGCCGATTCACGGAATCTAGTGCGCTAGATCAACGTAGAAGAATCGTAGATCTTCTGTCACGACATCGTGCACGATCAACGGGACGAAGATAGCTAAAGTCCGGTATCTTTGAGATCAACGGATTTGGGCGTTTGGTATTTTCAATCCACCGATTGCTACTTTCACCGTTTCGTACATTTCTATTATCCGCCGCTGCGTCATTTGGTATCAGCGCTAGACTTAGCCAATCATAGCTAAGCCGAGTCTTGGAGCCAATTCTTATAGAAGAGTTTGAGGAGTTAGTGAAGCCGAGCTACATCAAGCGAAGCCGAGCTAAGTGAAGTATTGTTCAGAGATCAAGCCAAAGAGTTTAAAGTTGAAATTGTGAAGATTCAATCATGCCGCCAAGAAGAGCTAATCGTCATCAAAATATTGAAGATTTATACAAAAGAGAAGATGCTGAACAAATGGAACAACGCATTAGAAAGAAATTCAATGAGAAGTTGGATGAAGGTATTGGAAGGTTAGAGAAACTGATGATTGACATGAATCAAAGTCAAAGGAGAAGGTCGCCAATCTTGAACCATGAAGGAAACAGAGTTTCTCCATCGGTTACGGAAGCGAGGAGGGTGTCGCCACAATCTTATCAAGAAAGGAGAGAATCTTCAGTTTCATTAAGATGAGAACATCATGAGCATAGAAGTGAAGAGAGAAGAACTCCACGGGAGTATGAACGTGATCCATATCGTGATGTTGAAAGACAAAGTAAAAGAGATATGCGAGATGTTAATGGTCGAGATCGATATCGAAGTCCATTTGATTATGATGAAGAGAGTGACAGAGGGAGTATTCATTATCGAGATCGAGACCAAGTACGAAATGCATACCGGGAAGTTGAAGATGATCGTCGATGGGAGTCGGGAATGAAAACTGAAATTCCAGAATTCAAGGGTGGAATGGTTGTAGAAGAATTTTTGGATTGGTTGTCTAATGTTGAAGAGATTTTTGACTTTAAGGAAGTTCCCGAGCATCGAAGAGTGAAGTTGGTTGCTACTCGTTTGAGAGGAAGAGCT
The DNA here is from genome assembly GCA_030737815.1 of Allium fistulosum. NCBI lineage: Eukaryota > Viridiplantae > Streptophyta > Magnoliopsida > Asparagales > Amaryllidaceae > Allium > Allium fistulosum. The sequence continues at coordinate 50,623,396 of CM060903.1, forward strand.
ATGGCATGGTGGCAACAAATTAAACTTACACGGAAGAGAATGGGGAAGTCAAAGATTACTACATGGGAGAAGATGAAGAAATTGATGAAAGCTACATTTTTCCATATAATTATCAGTCTCTTATGTATCAATGATTGCAGAATCTGAGATAGGGAACAAAGTCTGTGAATGATTATGCTGATGAGTTTTATCAATTGATTGCAAGGAATGATATTATGGAGACAGAAGAGCAACTGACTGCTAGATTTTGTTGGAGGGTTGAGAATGAAAATTCAAGATATGGTGAATATGTTCGATCCAAGATCTGTCGCTGAAGCACATCAGAAAGCACTTGCTTGGGAGAAGCAAGGTAGGAGAGGTGGTGGTGTGTTTACAAATTCCAACAATCAAGTGAAGGGTGTTAGTGGGAGTTCCAATGTTTCTAAAGCTGTTGCAAAACTAGTTGCGAATGAGGTAGCTAAGACCAAGGTTAGTAGTGGTATCAAATGCTTTAATTGTCAAGAATTTGGTCACAAAAGCAAAGAATGTCCAAAGCCGAAGAAACGAGCTATGATAGCTGAGGTTGAGGATGAGGATGTAGAAGCTGAATGTTCCAATTCACCACTTGATGAGGAGGAAGAAGAGTTGTCAGGAGATGAGGGTTGTAACTTGATGATGAGGAGGTCTTGTTTAACACCAAAACAAGAGGATGATTCTAGCTGGTTGAGGAGCAACATTTTTCAATCAACATGCACTATTCTGGGGAAGGTTTGCAAGTTTGTTATCGATGCTGGAAGTTGAGATAACATTATCTCTACAGAAGCTGTGAAGAAGTTGGCGTTAAAGACTGAGAAGCATCCGAAACCTTACAAGTTAGCTTGGTTGAGGAAAGGTGGGGAGGTGAAGGTTGGACGAAGAGCTTGTGTTAATTTTTTGATTGGAAAGAAATACAAAGATGAAATTTGGTGTGATGTTGTGGATATGGATGTCTGTCATTTGTTGCAGGGGAGACCATGGCAGTATGATAGAGCTGTGCAACATGATGGGCGTACCAACAGTTACAGTTTCATGTTTGAAGGCACAAAAATCACTTTAGTTCCAAAGAAGCGACAACAAGAAGAAAGCAAGCTGGAGGAGATTGAAGAACTTAAAACTTTGCTATCTTTGAAGGAGTTTGTTAAAGAAGTCGAAGAGGAGCTTGAAGTATTTTTGTTGATTGGGCGTGAGAGAAATGAAGTGGTTAAAATCCCCGAAGAAGTAAAACCAGTGCTGGAAGAATTTGACGATGTATTTCCTGAAGAGCTACCATCGGTGTTACCACCGTTGAGGGATATACAACACCAAATAGATCTTGTTCCAGGAGCTGTGTTGCCACATAAACCACATTACAGGATGAGTCCAAAGGAACTGAGGAGTTGAGAAGGCAGGTAGAAGAATTGCTTGAACAGGGGCGCATACAAGAGAGCTTAAGCCCTTGTGCTGTACTAGCATTTTTAGTACCGAAGAAGGATGGTTCGTGGAGGATGTGTACAGATAGCAGGGCACTGAACAAAATAACCGTCAGATACAGATTTTCGATGCCGAGGCTTGATGATCGGTTAGATCAAATCAGTGGGTCTGTAATCTTTTCGAAGATTGATCTTTAAAGTGGTTATCATCAAATTCGAATTAGACCGGGAGATGAAAGGAAGACAGCATTCAAGATGAGGGAAGGATTGTATGAATGGCTGGTCATGCCGTTTGGTCTATCGAATGCACCGAGTACATTTATGAGGGTGATGAATCAAATTTTCAGGCCGTACATTGGGAAGTTTGTGGTAGTTTACTTTGATGATATTTTGATTTATAGTGCTAGTACAGAGGAGCATATTCAGCATTTGCGAAAGGTGTTGATAATTCTTCGTGAAGAACAATTCTATGCAGCAACAAAGAAATGTGTGTTTATGGCGCGGAGTGTCTTATTTTTGGGATATGTTGTATCGGAAGAAGGAATACAGATGGATCAAAGTAAAGTTGAAGCAATCAGAGATTGGCTGCAACCCAAGACTATAACAGAAGTTCGAAGTTTTCATGGGTTGGCTTCATTTTATCGAAGGTTTATTCCACACTTTAGTAGTGTGATGGCGCCTGTTACTGATTGTATGAAGGGCAAGCAGTTTTCATGGTCGGAGGAAGCAGAGGTTGCTTTTGAACGAATCAAAGAACTTTTGACGACAGCACCAATTCTAGTATTACCAGACGTTCAGTTGTTGTTTGAGCTACGTACTGATGCATCTAAGGTTGGGATTGGAGGGGTGTTGAGTCAGAAGGGGCGTCCCATTGCATATTTCAGTGAGAAGCTTTCGGGAGTGAAGATGAGATATAGTACGTATGATGTAGAATTTTATGCTATTGTGTAAGCCGTGAAACATTGGAGACATTATTTGTTTCACAAGGAGTTTGTGTTATATACTGATCATGAGGCTTTGAAACATCTGCAAGGACAGGAGAAAATTTCAGCAAGGCATGCATCATGGATTGCATATTTGCAGCAATTTATATTTGTTGTGAAACACAAGTCGGGAATTACGAATCGCGTGGCAAATGCATTGAGCAGGAGGAATCATTTATTAACTACAATGAAAGTTAAAGTGATGGGGTTCGAAGTACTTCCAGAGTTGTGTGTTGAAGATCCTTACTTTGCAAAGTTTGTAGATGAAGTCAAGGAGGGAAAGACAGATGAGTTTGTATTGGTGGATGGTTTTCTGTTTAAAGGAAATCGATTATGTGTACCAGATTGTAGTTTACGGATGAAAATTGTAAAGGAGTTACATGAAGAAGGCCATGTGGGTAGAGATCGAACATTGCAGCTGATTTCTCAATCTTATTTTTTGCCGTCAATGAGAAAAGAAGTTGAGAGATTTGTGGAGAGATGTCATATTTGTCAAGTTTCAAAGGGAACCGCTACAAATGCAGGATTATATATGCCGTTACCTATGCCTACCAGACCATGGGTTGATATCAGCATGGATTTCATTTTGGGTTTGCCGAGAACTCAGTGAGGAAATGATTCTATATTTGTTGTGGTGGATAGGTTTTCGAAAATGGCACATTTCATAGCATGCAAGAAGACAGCAGATGCCGTCCGAGTTGCTCAGTTATTCTTTAAAGAGGTGTATCGATTGCATGGGCTACCTGAATCTATTGTTTCTGATCGGGATACTAGATTTCTAAGCCATTTCTGGTTAAGTTTGTGGAAGATGGTTGGAACAAAGCTGAATTTTAGTAGCGCCTATCATCCACAATCTGATGGGCAAACGGAGGTGGTTAACAGATCGTTGGGAAACTTGTTGAGATGTCTCGTGAAAGATAACTTGAAAAGCTAGGATATGAAGTTATGTCAGGCAGAGTTTGCACATAATCATGCAGTCAATCGAAGTACTGGATTCAGTCCGTTTCAGGTTGTATATTCAAGCTTGCCAAAGGGACCATTGGATTTGATGACAACCATATTAGAAGGGAGTTGTTAAGCGAGCTAGTGATTTTGTGACTGAGTTGCAGGAGTGCCACAGAACTGTTCATGAACGATTACTTGCATCGAATGAGAAGTATAAACAACTGGCGGATAAGAAGCGAAGGAGTGTGAACTTCAGAGAAGGTGATTTGGTTTACGCCGTGTTAACAAAAGATCGTTTTCCAGTGGGAACATACAATAAATTGAAGGCGCGAAAGATTGGTCCAGTAGAAATTTTGAAGAAAATCAATGAGAATGCGTATCAATTGCAACTACCAGATAGTGTTCATACTTCTGATGTTTTCAACGTCAAATACTTAATTCCGTATCATGGGGATGAGCGTGTTGTGGAAGAGGAAGGTGAAAATTCGAGGACGAATTCCTTTCAACCGGGGGAGGATGATGCAGCCCAATTTGGTGAAGTGTTAGGTCGCGAACGACCTAACAATTCCTTTAAGTCGCTCCAACGACTTAGTGAAGCTCGCAAACGACCTAGCGAGGTAGCATAGTTACGCAATGATGATGCAGCCCAATTGGGTGAACTGTTAGGTCGCGAATGACCTAACAATTCCTTTAAGTCGCTACAGCGACTTAGTGAAGCTCGCAAACGACCTAGCGAGGTAGCAGAGTTACGTAGTGAAACATTGGAACGACCTAACGACCTATGCATCCTCAGTAGGTCGTTCATGCTATCATCTTTTTAGGTCGCTTCGACCTTAACGAGTTAGGACCTATGTTAGGTCGCGTACGAAGCTTATGCCGCCTGGATATCTTGAGTCGCATTGTTTTATGTCGCATGTGTTGTTAGGTCGTAGGTCACGATCAATGGGCAAAAGTTAGGTCGCGTGAGTTGTATTTTAGGTCGAGGACGATCTTTGTGTTGTAAATATGTGATATCGTGTGTTGTAATGTGCTATATTTCGTGCTGTGTTACTGTGTTGTTTCTTTAGGTCGCAGACGACCTTAGTTAGGTCGTAGGTCACAACTTATGATAGGTCGGTGGCAGTATTGAGTTGTAAACCCTATAAATAGGGGGTTGGGTCATTTGTAATTTTTAGTTGATTTTGAATAAAACTTTGTTTTGTGTGCTTTGTGCCACTTGAAATTGGTAGTTGAGTGTGATCTCCTATCTCCATCTTCGGCATTCGAGTGTGCTCGAATCAATGGATTTGAAGCCGATTCACGGAATCTAGTGCGCTAGATCAACGTCGAAGAATCGTAGATCTTCTGTCATGGCATCGTGTGCGATCAACGGGACGAAGATAGCTAAAGTCCGGTATCTTTGAGATCAACGGATTTGGGCATTTGGTATTTTCAATCCACCGATTGCTACTTTCACTGTTTCATACATTTCTATTATCCGCCGCTACGTCAAAGTAGCTTTCATCAACTTCTTCATCTTCTCCCATGACTCAATCTTTGATTTGCCCATTCTTTCCCGTGTAAGTTTTGTTTGCTGCCACCACGCCATAGCTCTTCCTCTCAACCGAGTAGCAACCAACTTAACTCTCCGATGCTCGGGAACTTCCTTAAAGTCAAAAATTTCTTCAACATTAGATAACCAATCCAAAAATTCCTCAGCTTGCATACCACCCTTGAATTCTGGAATTTCAGTTTTCATCCCTGACTCCCATCGTCGATCATCTTCAACATCCCGATATGCATTCTGTACTTGGTCTCGATCTCGATAATGAACACTACATCTATCACCATCTTCATCAAATTCAAATGTATTTCGATAACGATCTCGACCATCCACATCTCTATGATCATGCATATCCCTTCTACTTTGTCTTTCAATGTCACGATATGGCTCATATTCATACTCCCGTGGAGTTCTTCTCTCTTCACTTCTATGCTCATGATGTTGTCATCTCAATGAAACTGAAGATTCTCTTCTTTCTCGGTACGATTGTGGCGACACCCTCCTCGCTTCCGTAACCGATGGCGAAACCCTGTTTCCTCCATGGTTCGAGACTGGCGACCTTCTCCTTTGACTTTGATTCATATCTATCATCAATTTCTCCAACCTACCAATACCTTCATCCAACTTCTCATTGAATTTGTTGCTAATTCATTGTTCCATTTGTTCGACATCTTCTCTTTTGTACAAATCTTCAACATTTTGATGACGATTAGCTCTTCTCGGAGGCATGATTGAATCTTCAACTCTCAGCTTGAACTTCAAATTGAACTTCACACTTCAACTTAGCTCGGCTTTAAATCTTCAAACTCTCCTCCTTGGCTCTAAGACTCGGCTTAGCTATGATTGGCTAAGTCTAGCACTGATACCAAACTGACGCAGCGGATATTCACGAAATGGATACACCGATGAAAGTAGAAATCGATGGATTGAAAAATACCAAATGCCCAAATCCGTTGATCTCAAAGATACCAGATTCTAGCTATCTCCAACTCGTTGATCGCGCACGATACCGTGTTAAAAGATCTACGATTCTTCGAACGTTGATCTCGCGCACGAGATACCGTGAATCGGCTTCAAATCCGTTGATTCGAGCGCACTCGAATACCGAAGATGGAAAAAGGAGCTCACACTCAACTTCCAATTTCAAAGTAACACAAAGCACACAAACAAAGTTTTATTCAAAATCAACTATCTTACAAATGACCCAACTCGCCTATTTATAGGCTTACAACACAACACAAACACTTACATCACAAAGCACCACAATACAAGATTCCCACGACCTATCATATTTACAACATACACATGAGTTACGACCCAAGTAACAGATGACCTATCTCATCACAGTAACAGGAGCATCTTTACGCGACCTAGGACTTGAGCGACTTAAACTCTGGACGACCTAAAGTGGACAACGACCTAAGGAAATCAGAACAACTTCATGAACTTGCGACATAAGCACATGAATGTCTCAAGAATAAGCGGCATAACTTCTTGCGACCTAAGGAGCCATATTCTTAGCGACCTATGAGCAAAATCTGCTTCCTTTACGTGTTCTGAGTTAGGTCGTGATTTGTTAGGTCGTTCGCGACCTAAGCTTGAGCGACTTAAGGCAATCAGTTTCACACGACCAATATTTGACTCGTTAAGTCGTATCTTGGTAGGTCGATTCTTGGTAGGTCGTAGATCGTTTGGACGGCTTATCAACTTGCTTGGTCGGTCTTCATAGCTCGCTTGCGACCTAAAATGGCGCGACTTAAGGATTAACGTGCTAGGTTGTAGCTCACTCGCAGGCATCATTTGTGGGTATAACTCGCATGCATAACTCGTTAGGCCACCTGCGCGACTTAACAACTTGTTAGGTCGATGTTGACCTAAAGTATAGGAAGGTAGCGCTGCATCAGTAGCCTTGAATAAAGTCGCGCTGCCTCCATTCTATCCTCATCTGAGATTGACCTTTCCTTCGCTTTGCTTTTGCCAAAGTTCGTCGCTCCATCTACCCAAAGCTCACCGCTGCTATTCGCTTGAGATGCCGACTCAAAGATTTGTCGCACTTCACCATTCTTCTCAGATGAAGATCGAGAACCCCACTCATTCATTCTGGATTGCTTGAGTTAAATTCGTCGTCATCGCTCTACTTTGTGATGCCGAGAATGGGAGACGTTGCCATGAGCATTTTCGAATCACTTGAGATGAACGAAGTTTGAGTGCGTCACCTGCTTGTGAACACTGTGGAGTTCTAACACCATGTTGATCCTAACTGGAGGTTTGGAATATACTGAAATTACTTTTAATTGATAATGTGATGCAGCCAATGAAGCGAATTCGACGATGTAAAGAAAATCCGTCCAGGATCTCACAAATGCAGCGTAACAACTTCTCACGACCTAAGAATTTCGGTTTAAAAAACTCGAGCGGCATAGCTGGAGCGACCTAAAATCATCAGCCACCTAACTTCATCAGCGACCTAAGAGACTCGAGCGGCATAACTGGAGCGACCAAAAAACATCAGCGACCTAAAGAATTCGCGACTTATTGGGGATTTGAAACTCGCTTGCGACTTACTGGAAGTTGCTTGTTCGCTCGCGATTCAATGTATGGAGCGACCTAGGGCTTGCGATATAAGGAAGGTCATTCGATGCTTAGCTGGAGCGATTTAGGGACGATTCGTTCGCGACCTACTGAATCTTGCCGCGACTTAAGGAGGAGGAGGAGCGACTTAGGCGGCTTCACGAATTCTGGAGCTGCGATTAAGGTACGCGCTGCATCATCCTCCCCTGGTTGAGAAAAATTCGTCCTCGAATTTAAAAGTTCTTCCCCATTGGGTTGTTCATCTCCATAATAAGGTATAAGATGTTTAACATTAAACACATCAGAAGTGTACACATCCTCCGGCAGCTTCAACCTATAAGCATTTTCACCGATCCGTTTAACAATCTTTACAGGACCAATCTTTCGAGCTTAAAGTTTATTGTATGCTCCCACTGGAAAACGATCCTTCGTTAGGACAGCATATACTAAATCTCCTTCTTTAAATTCAGCACTTCTTCGCTTCAGATCCGCAGATCGTTTATACTTCTCATTCGTCTTCTCCAATCGTTCCTGAACGATTCTATGGCATTCTATCAACCCATCAACAAAATCAGCAGCTCGCTTAACTGTCCCCTTTCGGTTGTGGCACTATCGTTAAATCCAACGGCCCCTTTGGCAAGCTTGAATATACAATCTAAAATGGACTGAAACCCGTACTACGGTTGATAGCATGATTATGAGCGAACTCCGCTTGACATAACTTCACATCCCAGCTCTTTAGATTATCCTTCACAAGACACCGCAACAAATTTCCCAACGATCTGTTCACAATCTCGGTTTGTCCATCCGACCGCGGATGATAAGCACTACTGAAATTCAGCTTTGTTCCCACCGTCTTCCACAAACTCAGCCAAAAATGACTCAGAAATCTGGTATCCCTGTCCGAAACTATAGATTCTGGTAAACCATGCAAGCGATAGATCTCTCTAAAGAACAACTGTGCCACATGGACTGCATCTGTCGTCTTCTTACAAGCAACAAAATGTACCATCTTCGAGAAACGGTCCACCACAACATATATAGAGTCATTTCCCCGTTGAGTCCTCGGCAAGCCCAACACAAAATCCATGCTTACATCAACCCATAGTTTTGTAGGAACAGGTAAAGGCATATACAAACCCGCATTTGTAGCTGTCCCTTTCGAAGCTTGACAAACATGACATCTTCGAACAAACTTTTCAACTTCCCACTTCATCGAGGGCCAATAATAAGACTGAGAAATTAAATATAATGTGCGATCCCGACCAACATGTCCTTCTTCATGCAACTCTTTTATAATTTTCATTCTCAAGCTGCAATCTGGTACGCACAATCGATTCCCCTTGAATAAAATCCATCTACCAACACAAACTCATCAGTACTCCCATCCTTGACCTTCTCAACAATCTTCGAAAAGTAAGGATCTTCCTCTAACAACTCTGGCAATAGTGCAAAGCCTATCACTTCAACCTTCATCGTTGTCAACAAATGATTCCTCCTGCTCAAGGCATCAGCTACACGATTCGTCACCCCTGGTTTTTGCTTTACAATAAAAGTAAACTGCTGCAGATACGTGACCCATGAAGCGTGTCTAGCTGAAATTTTGTCCTGCCCTTGCAAATGTTTCAAAGCTTCATGATCCGTATAAAGAACAAACTCCTTCTGAAATAGATAATGTCTCCAGTGCTTCATAGCTTGAATAATTGCGTAAAACTCCACGTCATAAGTGCTATATCTCAACTTGGCTTCAGACAACTTCTCACTGAAATAAGAAACTGGTCTTCCATTTTGACTCAATACTCCACCAATCCCAACCTTCGAAGCATCAGTGTGTAACTCGAACAATATCTGAAAATCCGGCAGTACCAGAATGGGTGCTGTCGTCAAAAGTGTCTTGATCTTCTCAAAAGCTAACTCTGCTTCCTCTGTCCACACGAACTTTTTCCTTTCATGCAATCGGTTACAGGTGCCATCACTTTGCTAAAATGTGGAATGAATCTTCGATAAAAAGATACCAACCCATGAAAACTCCTCACTTCAGTAATTGTCTTGGGTTGTGGCCAACTCCTGACAGCTTCCACTTTGCTTTCATCCACTTGAATACCCTCCTTCGATAGAACATATCCCGGAAACAAAACACTATGCGTCATGAACACTCACTTCTTCATTGCTGCATAGAATTGCTCCTGTCGTAGAATCAATAGCACTTCTCGCAAATGCTGGATATGCTCTTCCATACTCCCACTATAGATCAAAATATCGTCAAAGTAAACTACTACGAACTTCCCAACAAATGGTCCGAAAATCTGGTTCATCACTCTCATAAAAGTACTAGGAGCATTTGACAAACCAAGCGACATAACCAGCCATTCGTATAGACCTTCTCTAGTTTTAAAAGCAGTCTTCCACTCATCACCCGGTCTAATACGAATATGATGGTATCCACTCTTCAAATCAATCTTTGAGAACACAACAGCCCCACTCAACTGATCAATCAAATCATCGAACCTCGGCATAGGAAACCTGTATCTCACAGCGATCTTGTTTAGAGCCTGATTGTCCGTACACATCCGCCAAGTCCCATCCTTCTTCGGTACCAATAAGGCTGGCACTGCACAAGGACTCAAGCTCTCCTGAACACGCCCTTATTCTAACAACTCCTCCACCTGCCTTCTCAGTTCCTCATGCTCCTTAGGACTCATCCTGTAATGTGGCCTTCGAGGTAATGCCGCCCCTGGCACAAGATCAATTTGATGCTGAATATCTCTCAACGGTGGTAACTCCTTTGGCAACTCTTCAGGAAACACATCTCTGAATTCTTCCAACACTGGCTTTACTTCCTCTGGAACTTCAACAGATTCAGTAGCTTCATGTCCAATCAACAAGAACACCTCTGGACTCTCCTCTACTTCTTCAACAAACTCCTTCAAAGTCAACAAAGTCTTCAGCTCCTCAATCTCTTCTGACTTGCTCTCTCCTTGCTGTCTCTTCTTCGGAACTAAAATGATCTTAGTACCCTCAAACATAAAGCTGTAGCTATTGGTTCGACCATTATGCTGCACTGCTCGATCATACTGCCATGGTCTTCCCAAAAGCAAGTGACAAACATCCATCTCCACCACATCACACCAGATCTCATCTTTATACTTCTTCCCAATAGAAAATGGAACATGAACTCGCCTTTCCACCCTCACCTCTCCTCCTTTCCTTAACCACGCTAACTTGTAAGGATTTGGATGCTTCTCCGTCTTCAACTTCAACTTTCTCACAGCTTCGGTAGAAATGATATTGTCACAACTTCCCACGTCAATCACAAATTTACACACCTTCCCCAGTATAGTGCATGTCGACTGAAAGATATTACTCCTCAACCAACTAGCCTCCTCTTCCTGCTTCGGTGTCAAACATGATCTCCTCAACATTAGATTACATCCTTCATCTCCCGATGCGATATCCTGTTCATCCTCCTCAACTGGACTAGAATAACCTTCATCAACATCCTCTCCTTCCACTTTAGCAATCATAGCTCGCCTCTTCGGTTTCGGGCATTCATTACTCTTGTGACCCACTTCCTAGCAATTATAACACTTGAAACTGTTGTTGACCTTCGCCTTCGCAACTTCATTCACAACTGGTTTACTGGCAGCTTTAGAAACATTGGAACTCCCACTAGCACCCTTGGTCTGAGTATTGGAACTTGGAAACAAACGACCTCCTCGTCTTCCCTGCTTCTCCCAAGCCAACGCCTTCTGGTGCGCTTCAGCCACAGATCTAGGGTCAAACATATTTACCATATCCTGGATCTGGATCCTCAACCCCCCAACAAACCTAGCTGTTAATTGTTCCTCCGTCTCCATAATGTCATTTTAAGCAATCAGTTGATAAAACTCATCAGCATAATCATTAACAGCCTTCGTCCCTTGCCTCAGATTCTGCAACCTCTGATACATGAGTGATTGATAATTGTAAGGCAAGAATGTAGCCTTCATCATCTTCTTCATTTTCTCCCAAGCAACAATCTTCGACTTCCCCATCCGTTCTCGTGTAAGTTTGGTTTGCTGCCACCACGCCATAGCTCTCCCTCTCAACCTAGTAGCAACCAACTTCACTCGACGATCTTCCTGAACCTCCTTGAAATCAAAGATCTCTTCAACATTAGATAACCAATCTAGAAATTCTTCAGCCTGCATACCACCCTTAAACTCTGGAATTTCAATTTTCATTCCGAACTCCCATTTTTGATCATACTCTGAATAATTTCTTCCTTGGCTTCGATTTCGACCATGAACACTACCATCATCAAACTCCTCATCAAAATCTGATGCATATCGATGTCGATCATGACCACCAACATTTCTACCACCACCATTTCTACCACCAACATCCCTTCGATCTACATTCCTCCGATCACGATCATCCATATCTCTTCGATTTCGATCGTCAACATTCCTATCACGATCGTCAACATTTCTACGATCATGATCTTCTCTTCTCTCCCGATCTGAATGTAGTGAAACTCTATTTCCCCCATGGCTCGATTCAGGTGAAACCCCTCTTCTACTTTGATTCATTTCAAACATCATTCTCTCTAATCGACCAATCCCCTCATCAAATTTCTCATTGAATTTATCACTAATTCGTTGCTCCATTTGTTCAGCATCTTCTCTTCGATACACATCTGCAACATTCTGATGACGATTAACTCTTCTTGGAGGCATTGTCAAATCTTCAACAAATCCTCAAAAATTCAAACTTCACTTCGGCGCGCAAAATCCCAACGAGCAAAATTCAAACACTTTCCGAACTTTGATCCAAAATGATATGGATCAAAACTCCCAACTTGTTGCAACTTCACAATGAACACGATGAACACCAAACTTCTCAACACTGCAAATCCGATCTCCAAACTTCAAATTCTCGAAATGATGCAAACTTCTTGCGATCTAGCTCCGATACCAAATGATGCAGCCAATGAAGCGAATTCGACGATGTAAATCGAATCCGTCCAAGATCTCACACGATTAGCAGAAATAATCGGTGAATCGATGATAAATTGGTGAATTTAAGAATACCCAAATGCCCAAATCCGTTGATCACCAAGATACCGGATTCTAGCAATCTTCGACACGTTGATCGCGCCCGATGCCGTGAGTGAAGATCTACAATTCTTCGAACGTTGATCAAGCGCACTTGATTCCGTGAATTGGCTTCAACAATCGTTGATTCAAGCGCACTCGAATGCCGAAGGTGGAGATAGGAGATAACACTCAACTACCAATTTTAATGGCGGCAAGAAGCACAAACCAAATTTTATTTAAAATTCAACCACCTACAAATGAACCAACACCCGCCTATTTATAGGCAAATACAACTCACGCCTCCCATAAGTCGTATGCGACTTAATGACTTAACATAAATCGACTTACGACTTAACAACTCAAACAAAGAAAAATACCAATACTAGGTCATTACATGACCTTCAACATACCTCACGACTTAACTACACTCATACAACGACACAACAATTTACACAAACAAGTATACGACTTAATAACAATACAACACGACTTACAAAACAAACGACATAAGAAAGTAACGACCTAAACAATGCACTAGTTACAACACACGACTTAACAAAACCAAGCAGCAACTTAACAAATGCGGCATAACAACTTCTCGCGACCTAAGAACTTCGGTTTAAAAAACTCGAGCGGCATAGTTGGAGCGACCTAAAATCATTAGCGACCTAACTTCATCAGCGACCTAAGAGACTCGAGCGGCATAACTGGAGTGACCAAAAAACATCAGCGACCTAAAGAATTCGCGACTTACTGGGGATTTGAAACTCGCTCGCGACTTACTGGAAGTTGCTTGTTCGCTCGCGATTTAATATATGGAGCGACCTAGGGCTTGCGACATAAGGAAGGTCGTTTGAGGCTTAGCTGGAGCGATTTAGGGACGATTCGTTCGCGACCTATTGAATCTTGCCGCGACTTAAGGAGGAGGAGGAGCAACTTAGGCGGCTTCGCGAATTCTGGAGCTGCGATTAAGGTACGCGCTGCATCATAATGTTGTTTGGTCAGTTTTTTGTTTCTGTATTTGCTATTCAATCCTTTTATATTATAATGATATATGAAACTAGCATTTCTATGCGTACTATGCAATTTAGTCTGTTAGTGTTTTATTATTTTGCATCTGATGTTCAATGTTGCTCTTGTTAGTTTCAAATGGTGTATTTGATGTTGATTGTATTTTGGTAAGCTTCAGGCTGTTGTTGAATTTGTTAAAGTGTAATGCTAAATATATATAGCATTTCATTTTAATAGTTAACTATTTGTATTATTCATAAATATTGTGGAATTTGCAGGTGTATTAAATATTTTTGAACAATTTTAGGTATTCAGCAATATATGTTGTTTTAAGATTTTCACAGTACAAACATTGAACAACAAGTTTTTGCACTATGCTAGTTGTATATTGCAGTTCAGTGCAACTGAAAGTAATTGGAATAGACATAATATTGTGTAATTTAAAGTTGTATTACATACTTTTGCAAGTACTCAGTAGTTTATCATTCTAGAAATATGACAGTTAACTTCATACCTAAAATGTCACTTCAAACTATTATTTTAGATATCATATAAATGCTACTGAAATGTGTAACTACAAATGCTACAATAAACTATCATTATGCAAATTTTAAATATGCTAGTAGACTTTGTAGCTAAAATGCCATATTAGACTATCATTTCACATATCATAAGCATGCTAGTAACCTTTGTAACAAACTTACTAAATTAAACTATCACTTTTTATGTTCTAAACATTCTAGTGGATTTCATAGTTAAAATGCCAAATAAAAATATCATTTCACATATCATAAACATGCTACTAGACTTTATAACAAAATGCTACACTAGATTATCATTTTGCATTTTTTAAACATTTTAGTGGATTTCATAGTTAAAATGATATATAAAACTATCATTTCACACATCATAAACATGCTACTGGACTTTGTCTATGTATCTCAGTTAAATAATATATCTCAGTTGAACAATTTATCTAGGTTATATATTGGTTTTCATATGTACCCATTTAGCTTTTGCATCAATACATATCCATTAAGTTTGGTATTCGATTAGTTTTTGTACCCATATATACCCGATTAGGATTGACGATTAGTTAGCTTTTGCATCCATACTTACCTAATTAGGTTTGACATCCAATTAGTAATTGCATTCAGTGGTATGCTCGGTTAAATAATATATGTCAGTTATAGATTGGTTTCCATATATACATGATTAGTTTTGGCATTCGGTTTGCTTTCGTTTCCATACGTATTTGATTAGGTTTAACATTCAATTAGCTTATGTATCCATATGTACCTAGTTAGGTTTGGAATTCAGTTATCTTTTACATCCATATGTACTCGATTAGGTTTTACATTTGATTTACTTTTGCGTCCATATGTACTCGATTAGGTTTGACATTCGGTTAGCTTTTGTATTCGATGGTATGCTCGGTTAAACAATATGCCTTGGTTTCCATATGTACCCAATTGGGTTTTTCATCTGGTTTGCTTTTGCATCTGTATATACCAGATTAGGCTTGACATTCGATTTTCTTTTACGTCCATACGTATCTGATTAGGTTTGGCATTCAGTTAGCTTTTTTATCCATACATACCTGATTAAGTTTTTCATCATGTTATCTTTTACATTTAGTGGTATGCTCGGTTAAACAATATATCTTTGGAGATTGGTTTCCATATGTACGCAACTAGGTTTAGCATTCTGTTTGCTTTTGCATCCATACGTATTCGATTAGCTTTGACATCCGGTTTTCTTTTGCATCCATAAGTACACGATTAAGTTTGGCATTCAGTTGACTTTTTTATTCGATGATATGCTCGTTTAAACAATATATCTTGGTTATAGATTTGTTTCCATATATATCTGATTAGGTATGGCATTCAATTAGCTTTTGTATCCATACATACACAATTAGGTTTGACATTCAGTTAGCTTTTGCATTTGATGGTATACTCGGTTAAATAATATGTCTCGATTATAGATTGGTTTCCATATATACCCGATTTGGTTTGACATCCGATTTTCTTTTGTATCCGTACATATCCGTCTAGGTTTGTATATCATAAACATGTTAGGTGACCTCATAATTAAAACGTGACATTAGACTATCATTTCAAATGTCATAAACATGCTACAGACTTTGTAACTAAAATGCTACATTATACTATCAGTTTGTATATTTTAAACATGTTAGTGGAGTTCATAGCTAAAATGCCACATCAAACTATCATTTCAGATAACATAAACATTCTATTGAAATTTGTAACTAAATTATACATCAAACTATCATTTCAAATATCATAAACATTGTAACGACCCGTAAATTTTAGTGGCTTTATTTATTTAATTAACTGAATTTTTGTGAAATTTTAAATAATAAAATTTTGAAATAAAAATTTAATATTTGGAATACGTCTACTTAAACGTAGTAAATGGTAAATTTTCATCAGATAATATTAAAATTTATTTTATTGAATAATTTTATTCAAATTCAGCTCAGTTAATATTTGATGGCAATGAAATGTCTTTCAAACCTGAATATTTTTCTATGGAAAATTTGTAATTCATCTTCTGAGTGAGACGTCATATTTCGTTTCATCAAATTTTGACTACTATTGCTCCGTTTATCTTATTTTCGACAAATTACCAGCATTTTCGGTACCGATTATCGACTTTTGATACGATGGTCATACCACAGATATAAGTGTACCATTACGTTCGTCTCGTCGAGCTTATTCCTACAGTACATTTATTTCAGTATTTCGACGTCTGATACGCGTCGAAATTCACTAAATGATTTCAGCATCGGTTTCGTACTCGGGTCTTTTAAGTTTCCAGTGTCCTTTCATTGTCTTCCGTTTGAAAAGCAAACAACTATTTGCCATAGATATTACTAAAATTCCAGTGTCCTTTCATTGTCTTCCTTTCATTGTCTTCCACTTTCATTTTGCCCAACTTTATTTCAAGTTGCTTCATATTCATACTTATTTACTTCCACTCATCACGAAAATGGACATCGCCTTGCCTCTGACTTTACAACCCCACGTGGCAACCGAGACCAAGCACCGTGCGACACCACTTCGTCGACCTTCCCAGCCTCGGACCTCCTCCCTTCACCCGACCGACCAAGACACAGCAGCACACGCATATCACCTTCCTCACCCATTCCATCACCGACCCCATTGCCGAATCTTGCGGCCTCTCCGACCTCCACATCAACACCGTCTTGTGCAGGCAGCGCCCTTCACTTCCCCTCTTCACAAGCCTCGGCTCCACCAAACTGTCGTCGCCAACTTGTAGACTGCACAGCCTGAGGCAGTTGTGATCTCACCACCTAGACCTTCGCCCATTCTTGCTTGCTTCTGTCGATCTCTGATGCTGTCTGAGTGTTCGGCCCTCCCTTCCTATAAACGTATGTTTTACATATATATGTACTGTATTCTTGATTTTAAATAAGTATTGTATGTCGATTTTAAATAGTATATATGTTTATAGTATAGTGTATATGTTATATATTATATAGAGAAGTAGTATTACATATTTTATTACAAAGTTGTTGATAGATATATTGGGGAATATAGCCTCTATTTTGTTATGTACAGTAGTACTATAGTATGGTAAAGTATAAATTTATATACTAGTCTATATCTATATTATACCTAGAGTTATAGGCTGCCTGTTAGTATAAATAGTATTGTATAATTTATATATAAAGTATGTAAGTGGTTGTCTTATATTATATATCTACCTATATATATGATTTTTCGTAATCTGTCAGTATAGGTTAGTTATGATATGTTAATCTATAAATGTTAGTTTATATAAATTATAAAGTATGTTAGTTATATAAGTTATAAAATGGCAGTCTTGAAAATAGGTTGTCTATATACATGAATATATATGAGCCAACATGTGTTCTGTAGCTTTGTATAAGATGATGAACTGTATATATATATAGTTTTATTAACTTAGGTAACTAATATACATATAATTATATAAATAGGTTATGTGTTCAGATTTATATGTATAGCATGCTTACAGGTATGATATACTAAAGTACTTACCTAAACTTATTTTGATACTTAGTATGGATTTGAAATAACTCAAATATATACACTTTTAAAAGGTATAATTTAAAGTATATTTGTCTTTTATAGTGTCTGCATATGTGTGTTGTTAAGTAGCCCACTTATATATATATATATATATATTGTTGAAGCTAATCTATATTAGGAAAATGGGAATTTGAAAAGGATATAGGTTTAAATTAAATGAAGATTTTTAAAGTATATATGTATATATAATATTGATTTAAATTGTATGTATATATAAAGTTGTGTAATGTACTAGTTCACATTTGTGTATATATATATATTTTGCTATATATATATCGTTTGAGTATTATTTTAAAATATAATATATATATTTCCGTTTATGTCAAGCCAATCTGATTGTTCTCATCGATTTCCTATTATCAGCTTTGATCGTCGAACTCGTGCCTATCTTGCTTTGCTTTGGAATCCATGCTTGGATCCGTAACTCATTCCATTGTCTATTTTCTCTAGCCTTGAAAGGTGAGAAATCACTCACGATTAACGTTCTTATATTTATTAAATTTGATTTCAATTGAAACGACAATTGAAATATGCTGCTGTTAGTCATTTAAATTGATATATATATATATATATGTACTGTTATCTGTATCTGTTCACCTATGACATCTGATACCATTATTTGTTATTTATACTGACGATATATGCCTGCTACTGATTGTTATATTATTATCATATCTATTATCACTCTGCAAGTTCCCTGTTAGTATAGAACTCACTATGGGTTGAAATGATACATACCCGAACGATCTGTAGAATAGGAGGAAATTGTTATGGGTTGAAATGATAAACCCAAGCGATTTTCATTTGAATTGAATTTGGGATTGCAGGTTGAAAAATATATACCTGTATATACTTAAATTGCGGATTGAAATGATAAATATCTGTATCACTTGACCATATGATAGAAAATTATATACATACACCGTTGGTCTATATATATATATATTGAAAGTGATTTTCTATGGTTTTGAAAAGAAATATATGGTTTTAATAAATATTGATTTTAAAGATTTATTAAAGTTGATTTAATAAAGTTGATTTAATCAATATAAAATATGTTTAAGTATTTATGTAAAATTTATATTTTCAATTATAGAGTTTATAATGTTTCAGGTTGAAAGATAAATTTGAAATGGATTTGGAATTTAAATTATTTAAGAATTATACTTAAATAAGTTTGATTTGGAATTTATTGAATTTGAAAATTTAAAGATGTGTTTTACAACTTGAAATTGATTAAAGGTGACTTAAATGGATATTTCAAACATATATAAATTAAATGGGATATTTTGTTTATTTAAATTTGTAAATTGAAGTTGTACTTAATGATATTGAAACGATTAAGAAAATATTTCAAAAACTAAATAATATTAAAGTGAATTTGATATATATATATATAATTATCGAATTTAGTTTTGGAAATGTGGAATTTTTAAAGCTTTGAAATATATTGAAATTTAATGGTTTATTTTGTGTTTCAACTCTGTATTTGAAATCGATATAATTTGAAATGATTTATTGAGAAATTGAATTGATTTGAAATTTATGAATTTAGATTGAATTAAGTTGAATTTGGAAGTCGAGTTGATTTGAATCGATTTGTGAATTTGTGGAAACTATCTTTATTATATAAAGTATTTTAAATTATATTTAAAACTATTTTTATATTATTTTATAAACTATATTTTTAATATAAACTATTTTAATATAAATTATTATAATACAAACTATTTTAATAGACTAATTATTTTAAATATAAACTATTTTAATTTATAGCTATTTATATAAACTATTTTACCTTTGTATATATACTATTATAAATATCTAAACTGCTAAAGGAAAGTGTTATGATTTCCAAAGTTATGAATTTCAAAGCATTATGATTTCCAAAGTATTATTATTTCAAATTGTTTTGGTTTCGAAAGTGTTATAACTTTGAAAGTACTATGATTTTGGAAGTTAATATTTTTGAAATGGAAATGATATCGTTTGATATGGTTTTAAATGGAAAGGATATTTTTGGTTTTGAAGTATAAACTATTTTGAAATGACCGTGGTGTTATAATAACGTTTGGTTGTTAAAGAGACCGGGATCAAATATGGACATACTCTCTGTCGATACCGAAAACCACTTTAACAAATGTGTACGCGGTGGAGATTCCAGAATGAAGTAGGAAGGTAGCGACGATCCTAAGGTATATTTACGTGGACCCAACTCTCGTGAGTTGGCATAAGGTAGCTAAAACAGGAGCGATTCCGGGCCAATGAGTTAGCTCCTCTGATCGGACACATTCCATCGTATACCATTCTATTACTTTGTGATTGATTGGGTGCACCCCTTGATTCAGGAGCGTGGCTCGAGTTGGGTGATTGCTTCGGCTTTGCGTTTCAAACAGTCCGGATGCGTAATTGGTATATCTACCCTGGCATTGCCTAGTTGTGCCGTGTCACCTACCATAGCGTTCTTTACTACGAGTTTGATTTGTGTCGTACCTATGGAGTATCCTCTGGTAGCTCCAGTTTACGGGGTATTACGGTACTGTATAGTCTACTGGCATTATAAAATGTGTTAAGAGGGATATGGGTAACGCCTTAACGTTATTTTAATAGTTTACTTTACTTTAGACATATTATAATAGCGTATATTACTACATAGTAGATAGTTTAACGGATCCTTAGAGGATGGTTATCCCAAACATTCTTTGAGTTACTTGTATTTCAGTTGATATTTCACTTGAGTTGGATTTATTGATATAAGAATGTTAATCTTGACTTGAGTGTATTGTGTTTTGCTTTACGCTCGAGTCAGACTGAGTGTACCAGTGTTCGAGACTCACCTTTGGAGTTAGAGCTTCGCTTGGAGATCCAGCTATATCTATTCAGCTTGCAGTTATTCAGTTGATTCCAACGATGTGTTCAGATCTTGTATTTGATAATTGTAGTGAGACATATATGTATTCAAGACCTCTGCTGTATCTTGTTTAACTCTGTTATTTATATATAGTAGCTTCATAAACTACTATTCTTTTGTTTCCGCTGCATTATTGTTATATTACTCTATGTCTGTGAATTTTTTTATTTACTGTATATGTTGGGTTTTGCCAAATTTAAATTAACAATCTGATATTTTGAGCAATTCAAATCCGACATGTATGGATGCGAATGGTTGAAAATTTCAGGATGTTACATGTGGTATCAGAGCTTTGGTTTTAGGCAAACTTAGCATATGTAGTAAATTTGATTATAGAACCACTTTCGTTCGAGCTTTGAATTTCTTTCTTTGATTTAGTTTTCCTTTGAACTTTGGAACGTCCCCTCGGTTCCAAAATCCATTCCTTTCTCTCCCATTCATTTTGAAATTCATTTTGTTTCTTCCTATTCGTATTCGTTTTGGTTCTGGAGCTTCCCATAACTCCACTTCGATTGATTTCTATAATAATTGGTGGTTTCGCCAATCTTTGAATAATCTATAAAGGGGTGAAACTCCTTTACAATCGGTATTTACTCACCGAAGATTTTTGTATCCTCGGTTTACGATGCTGCTATCTTTTGCTATACCCAAATTCTATCTCTGGCAATCGAAAGTCGATTTGCTCCAGAATTCTACCTCGATGTTATTTTTTAGTCACGGTTGACCTGGTTAAGGTCATCCGCGATTGATCTCAGTATATCCAACTTCCTATTTTGAAATTTAATTATTTCTCTCCCTTTCGAGCCTATCTTCTAGTTGAATTTCTTTGGTTAGGATCCCTCTATATTTGGATCTCTATCCTTGTTTTGAAATGCATTCTTGTATCATCGAGTGAGGGAGTGTATTTGTATTAATATAAAAATGTTTTATAGTGTGTTGTTTGAGTTGTTGATGTTGATTTGGGTTTTCGATTGATTCGTCTGATCAACGCTATCGATAGGATTCTCAAAACACTTGAACAGAGCAAACTAACACAATATTATTTTCAAAATTTGGTAAATGAAATAAATTTATATGATTATATTATAAATATATAAGTAAAACTTTTCCAGAACTTAATAAGTTAATTAAATTGGTTATTTGAAATTATAATATTTGATTATCATTTATTGTTTTATAATGAATTTATAAACATGGTTTATAAATTGATTTGGAATTGAAATGAATTTAAGAATAGAATTTGAGAATTTAAGTTTCCGATGATTTCAAACTTTGGTTTTAAAAGGTTTAAAATGTATATTATCTAAAGTATTTTCGAATAGAAATGGTTTTCAAAGAATTTTAAATGTTAAAATCAGTACTATTCTCTTTTGTCGCTGGAAAATAATTTCGGTGATGACTGTAGCATCATCGACATTCATTTTCGACTTTCAGAGTGGAGAGACCATCCTGTAGCATTGCTACACCTTTGTTTTGGAAGTTAAATTTGATTTGAATTTCGTAAAGTATGATTTGAATTACAATATATATATATATGATTTTAGATTTGATTTGGTATATATGGTGTGTGTGTGTGTGTGTATTTATCTCTAAATGGTTTGAAGTTAATTCGGAAATTTAATTCTTAAATTTATGTTAAGGATGATTTTAATTATAAAATAAAGCCAAATTTTTGAATAAATGTTTAAACTTGAAATAATTGAATTGATAAATTTTACTTGTATAATACTTAATTGCATATCAATATATATAACTTACCTAATTACTCAGAAGTTAACTATGTAATTGAGTAGTATACAATATAAAATGAGGTTAAAGGAATTTTAAATAAAATTTGAATGGTTGAATAATTGTAGTAAGTGTTTATACATCAAATCTATGATTATAGAAAATGTTAATTGAGATAATTTAATAATAAGATAGTGAATAAATAAGTAGTTAAGATTGAATTATAAGTAAAATTTACTTAAGTAAAATCGAATGGATCTAATAAATGAGATAAATAAAAATGTATTTTGTTTTGAAAGAAATTTTGTAACAAATATTTATATAAACTGAAAACAAATCAATTTAATGAAATACCTTGAATTTAAAATCAATTATTGAATGTTAGTTAGTTTAAATTGAAATTTATATGTTTTAAATAAATTGTTTTCTTTTGAATTTCAATCTATTTTTCTTTGTGGTAGTTTCTATTCTCCTACCTCCTTCCTTTTCGGGGACGAAAAGTTTTGAGTAGGGGAGAGTGTAACGACCCGTAAATTTTAGTGGCTTTATTTATTTAATTAACTAAATTTTTGTGAAATTTTAAATAATAAAATTTTGAAATAAAAATTTAATATTTGGAATACGTCTATTTAAACATAGTGAATGGTAAATATTATTCAGATAATATTAAAGTTTATTTTATTGAATAATTTTATTCAAATTCAAGTCAATTAATATTTGATGGAAATGAAATGTTTTCCAAACCTGAATATTTTTCTATGGAAAATTTGTAAATCATCTTCTGAGTGAGACATCAAATTTCCTTTCGTCAAATTTGGGCCGCTATTGCTCCGTTTATCTTATTTTCGACAAATTAGCAACATTTTCGGTACCGATTATCGACTTTTGATACGATGGTCGTACCACAGATATCAGTGTACCATTGCGTTCGTCTCGTCGTGCTGATTCCTATAGTATATTTTTTTCAGTATTTTGACATATGATACGCGTCGAAATTCGCTAAATGATTTTAGCATCGGTTTCCTACTCGGGTCTTTTAAGTTTCCAGTGTCCTTTCATTGTCTTCCGTTTGAAAGGCAAACAGCTATTTGCCATAGATATTACTAAAATTCAGTTTGGACTTTCACTATTCCCCGGGTTACAATATAATTTATACTGTTTCGTTGTTTCCTTTTCTCCTCAGTCTTCCACTTTCATTTTTCCCAACTTTATTTCAAGTTGCTTCATATTCATACTTATTTACTTCCACTCCTCACGAAAATGGACATCGCCTTGCCTTAACTTTACAACCCCACGTGGCAACCGAGACCAAGCACCGTGCGACACCACTTCGTCGACCTTTCTAGCCTCGGACCTCCTCCCTTCACCCGACCGACCAAGACAGAGCAGCACACGCATATCACCTTCCTCACCCATGCCATCACCGGCCCCATTGCCGAATCTTGCGGCCTCTCCGACCTCCACATCAACACCGTCTTGTGCAGGCAGCGCCCTTCACTTCCCCTCTCCGCAAGCCTCGGCTCCACCAAACTGCCGTCGCCAAATTGTAGACTACACAGCCCGAGGCAGTTGTGATCTCACCACCTAGAACTTCACCCATTCTTGCTTGCTTCTTTCGATCTCTGATGCCGTCTGAGTGTTCGGCCCTCCCTTCCTATAAACGTATGTTTTACATATATATGTACTGTATTCTTGATTTTAAATAAGTATTGTATGTCGATTTGAAATAGTATATATGTTTATAGTATAGTGTATATGTTATATATTATATAGAGAAGTAGTATTACATATTTTATTACAAAGTTGTTGATAGATATATTGGGGAATATAGCCTCTGTTTTATTATGTACAGCAGTACTATAGTATGGTAAAGTATAAATTTATATACTAGTCTATATCTATATTATATCTAGAGTTATAGGCTGCCTGTTAGTATAAATAGTATTGTATAATTTATACATAAAGTATGTAAGTGGTTGTCTTATATTATATATCTACCTATATATATGAATTTTCGTAATCTCACAGTATAGGTTAGTTATGATATGTTAATCTTTAAATGTTATTTTATATAAATTATAATGTATGTTAGTTATATAAGTTATAAAATGGCAGTCATGAAAATAGGTTGTCTGTATACATGAATATATTTGAGCCAACATGTGTTCTGTAGCTTTGTATAAGATGATGAACTGTATATATATATATATATATAGTTTTATTAACTTGGGTAACTAATATATATATAATTATATAAATAGGTTATGTGTTCAGATTTATAAGTATAGCATGCTTACAGGTATGATATACTAAAGTACTTACCTAAACTTATTTTGATACTTAGTATGGATTTGAAATAACTCAAATATATACACTTTTAAAAGGTATAATTTAAAAGTATATTTGTCTTTTATAGTGTCTGCATATGTGTGTTGTTAAGTAGCCCACTTATATATATATATATTGTTGAAGCTAATCTATATTAGGAAAATGGGAATTTGAAAAGGATATAGGTTTAAATTAAATGAAGATTTTTAAAGTATATATGTATATATAATATTGATTTAAATTGTATGTATATATAAAGTTGTGTAATGTACTAGTTCACATTTGAGTATATATATATATTTTGCTATATATATATATCGTTTGAGTATTATTTTAAAATATAATATATATATATTTCCGTTTATGTCAAGCCAATCTGATTGTTCTCATCGATTTCCTATTATCAGCTTTGATCGTCGAACTCGTGCCTATCTTGCTTTGCTTTGGAATCCGTGCTTGGATCCGTAACTCATTCCATTGTCTGTTTTCTCTAGCCCCGAAAGGTGAGAAATCAGTCATGATTAACGTTCTTATATTTATTAAATTTGATTTCAATTGAAACGACAATTGAAATTGTTGTCATTTAAATTGATATATATATACTGTTATCTGTATCTGTTCACCTGTGACATCTGATACCATTATCTGTTATTTATACTGATGATATGTGCCTATTACTGATTGTTATATTGTTATCATATCTGTTATCACTCTACAAGTTCCCTGTTAGTATAGAATTCACTATGGGTTAAAATGTTACATACCCGAACGATCTATAGAATATGAGGAAATCGTTATGGGTTGAAATGATAAACCCAAGCGATTTTCATTTGAATTGGATTTGGGATTGTGGGTTGAAAAGATATATACCCGTATATACTTAAATTGCGGATTGAAATGATAAATATCTGTATCACTTGACTATAGGATAGAAAAATTATATACAGACACCGTTGGCCTATATATATATATATATTGAAAGTGATTTCTATGGTTTTGAAAAGAAATATATGGTTTTAATAAATATTGATTTTAAAGATTTATTAAAGTTGATTTAATAAAGTTGATTTAATCAATATAAAATATGTTTAAGTATTTATGTAAAATTTATATTTTCAATTATAGAGTTTAAATGTTTCAGGTTGAAGGATAAATTTGAAATGGATTTGGAATTTTAATTATTTAAGAATTATACTTAAATAAGTTTGATTTGGAATTTACTGAATATGAAATTTTAAAGATGTGTTTTACAACTTGAAATTGATTAAAGGTGACTTAAATGGATATTTCAAACTTATATAAATTTAAATGGGATATTTTGTTTATTTAAATTTGTAAATTGAAGTTGTACTTAATGATATTGAAATAATTAAGAAAATATTTCAAAAACTAAATAATAGTAAAGTGAATTTGATATATATATATATAAAATTATTGAATTTAGTTTTGAAAATGTGGAATATTTAAAGCTTTGAAATATATTGAAATTTAATGGTTTATTTTGTGTTTAAACTCTGTATTTGAAATCGATATAATTTGAAATGATTTATTGAGACATTGAATTGATTTGAAATTTATGAATTGAGATTGAATTAAGTTGAATTTGGAAGTCGAGTTGATTTGAATCGATTTGTGAATTTGTGGAAACTATCTTTATTATATAAAGTATTTTAAATTATATTTAAAACTATTTTTATATTATTTTATAAACTATATTTTTATATAAACTATATTTTTAATATAAACTATTTTAATATAAATTACTTTAATACAAACTATTTTAATAGACTAATTATTTTAAATATAAACTATTTTAACTTATAGCTATTTATATAAACTATTTTACTTTTGTATATATACTATTATAAATATCTAAACTGCTAAAGGAAAGTGTTATGATTTCCAAAGTTATGAATTTCAAAGCATTATGATTTCCAAAGTATTATTATTTCAAATTGTTTTGGTTTCGAAAGTGTTATAACTTTGAAAGTACTATGATTTTGGAAGTTAATATTTTTGAAATGGAATTGATATCGTTTGATATGGTTTTAAATGGAAAGGATATTTTTGGTTTTTAAGTATAAACTATTTTGAAATGACCGCGGTGTTATAATATCGTTTGGTTGTTAAACAGACCGGGATCGGATATGGACATACTCTCTGTCGATACCGAAAACCACTTTAACAACTATGTACGTGGTGGAGATTCCAGAATGAAGTAGGATGGTGGCGACGATCCTAAGCTATATTTATGTGGACCCAACTCCCATGAGTTGGCATAAGGTGGCTAAAACAGGAGCAATTCCGGGCTAATGAGGTAGCTCCTCTGATCGGATACATTCCATCGTATACCATTCTATTACTTTGTGATTGATTGGGTGCACCCCTTGATTCGGGAGTGTGGCTCGAGTTGGGCGATTGCTGCGGCTTTGCGTTTCCAACAGTCTGGATGCGTAATTGGTATATCTACCCTTGCATTGCCTAGTTGTGCCGTGTCACTTACCATAGCGTGCTTTACTACGAGTTTGATTTGTGTCGTACCTATGGAGTATCCTCTAGTAGTTCCAGTTTACGGGGTATTACGGTACTGTATAGACTACTGGCACTATAAAATGTGTTAAGGCGGATATGGGTAACGCCTTAACGCTATTTTAATAGTTTACTTTACTTTAGACATATTATAATAGCGTATATTACTACATAGTAGATAGTTTAACGGATCCTTAGAGGATGGTTATCCCAAACATCCTTTGAGTTACTTGTATTTCAGTTGATATTTCACTTGAGTTGGATTTATCGATATAAGAATGTTAATCCTGACTCGAGTGTTTTGTGTTTTGCTTTACGCTCGGGTCAGACTGAGTGTACCAGTGTTCGAGACTCACCTTTGGAGTTGGAGCTTCGCTTGGAGATCCAGCTATATATATTCAGCTTGCAGTTATTCAGTTGATTCCAGTGATGTGTTCAGATCTTGTATTTGATAATTGTATTGAGACATCTATGTATTCGAGACCTCTGTTGTATCTTGTTTAGCTCTGTTATTTATATATATATTTGCTTCACGAACTACTATTCTTTTGTTTCTGCTGCATTATTTTTATATTACTCTGTGTCTGTGATTCTATGATTTTTTTATTTACTATATATGTTGAGTTTTTCCAAATTTAAATTAACAATCTGTTATTTTGAGCAATTAAAATCCGACATGTATGGATGCGAATGGTTGAAAATTTCAGGATGTTACAAACATGCTACTAGAATTTGTAATTAAAACGTTACATTAAACCATCATTTTGCATGTTTTGAACATGCTATTGTACTTCATATATAAAATGTCACTTTACACTATCATTTTAGATATCATAAACATGCTACTTTGCATTGTAATCAAAATGCTACATTAGTCTACCACTTTGCATATTTAAAAAAAAGCTAGTGTACTTCATAAATAAAATACTAAATTAAATTATCATTTGGCATTCAATCTAGTCTACATTTAGGTGAGATTCGAGTGACAATGACAAGGGAGAGGCTTGAACGATGGTGGCTTGTACAATGGGGGCTTCATATAGGGCTATCAAAGGATACCCGAAAAATCTGAATCCGTCCGCATCCACATCCGAAAAGCTGTTAAATATCCGATATCCGAAAAAACGGATATGGATGCGGATATGAAGATATCCGCATCCGAAAATTATCTGTCCAGTTTTTTCAAGATTATATTTCAAATTATGTGTATTTTAGTGCAGTGAAGATATTTATTTATTATTTTATTATGTTAATAGTTTATATTATATGCACTTAATGCTTTTTAACTACTCTAAACTATTTTTTATCATCATATTTGTTAATTTTTAATACTTTATAATCAATGGAATTGAAAATTATTTATGTTAAACTAATTTTCTTTAATAATTCTTGATTTATCGGTCGTTAGCGGATATGATAATTATCCGATATCCGTCTGTATCCGCGGATGCGGATATCCGATATCCGAAAATGATTTCGGATGCGGATGCGGATGTGGATATGACACCATCCGCATTCGAAAGCATCCGTTGACAGGCCTAACTTCAGACGACGATTGCTTAAACGGTGGAGTGAGAATGATAAGGGAGGTGAGATCTAGGTTTTGGTGATTTCCATGCTGACAATGGCACGAGAGAGGCTTGAATGACAATGGCTTTAGATGTTGATTGCCTAGGTGGTGGCGGTTAGAGCAAGCAATCGCTGAAGGTAGATGGTGGTTGTTGTCCATCGGAAGGGGAGGAAAAAGTCGAAGTTGGGAAATTTAAAAAATGTTCTATTTTCCTTCAGCCTAAATTTTGATAGTTGCGTCCTAGATTTAGAAATTAGTTTAAAGTTTTTCCTTTAAACTAATTACATTTAGATTATTTATATTGGAGTTAATTTTGTCCCAAATCGAAAATCTTATAGGGATATACTGAAAATATCCAACTTAAGTCCTTCAAGTGCATACATATCCAGATCCGCAAACTAGGAGAACAAACGAGTCAAAATAATCTGAGTGATAGTATAGAATAATTGTTCGACACGTTTTGTTCGATTGTAAGAATGTTAGGGTTATCCACTTTTGAGGCTCGGTAGGAAGTTGTTTAGCAAGGTAATTGTAATGGACCATTGAGGAGGCTATAAATTGGTTGGGAAAATTGCTAATCGGAACAAATTTTTTGGCTGGAAAGTATTGGCTTATTCGAGGGTTTGTTTGATCAAACCAGTTTTGTGGCTCAACAACCCTAGTCAGTCTAGGAAACATATGGCTGAACCACACTTCTTTCCAATGATTTCGACCTTTTTTGACATCAAATTTAGGTTACTTCTATAAGTGCTCTCCACTCTTAGAGAATCACATTTTCATATAAAAAAATAGATTGCTTCATTGTGATAGAGTTAAAGGAGTGTGCTAGGGACAATTATGTAATTTGATTACGTAGTTAACTTTATTTTAGCAAATCTTGTTTAAAATAATACACATTTGTGTTTTTTATTATGTGTTTTTAAACATAATGTTTTAAATATATTTTGACATGAAAGAAAAAATCCTTGGGATAAAGTGTGTAACTTCTTTATATGATGTATATCGATTTACTCATGCTTATTAAAGAAAACAAAAAGGTTACGTATGTGTGGTTGTTAGAGAACACATAATGAGTCATTAAGAATATTCTATAGATTATTATATATAATTCAAATAGAAAATCTCAAGTGATTATGTGCAATAGTCATTTGACATGAGAGTAACATCATACTTATTTGTAGAAACCATATATCGATTACAAATAATCGTACGACAGTTGATTGTGGTAGAGTAATAGTCAACTATGTGTTAATACACATGTTCAAGCGAGACATTACTCATAAGAGGATTTTTCTCCTTTGCTACAAAATGTTAGTGTCATACTAATTATAGATTGACATAGAGTTACAAAGTCATTGGCAAAGACATAATTATGGTTGATGGGTAAGTGCTATTTGTTTGTACCATGTGACTTAGAAGCTCAAATTAGCAATTAACTTGCATGTTACTATATTTTATGAACCTTGACTAAGCTCCAAATTTCTAAGTGACATAATGTTGATAAATAGACATAACTGCACAACATATTGTTGCTTGAGTGTGTAACTTCTTAATTATGAACTAGAGATACACCTAGATGATTTATAAGCATATTACCATGTGTTTAGTGATGTATTTCAACAGAGTCATTACAATCAATGTTTGAATTGGTCAAATATTATTGAAGATGAAGTGTCACACATAGGAGTCTCACGACCATAACTCTCAATGATTGACGAAAGCAACTAAACAAAGTGACATATACGTGTTATATACTTTTATATTTTTCATGCAATTAATATAAAAATAATATTTGATAACGTGGCATTTTTTTATATGTAATTGTTATAAATGTGATATTAATTTTAAAATTTTGAATTTAATATTGAAACATTTGAAATAAACAACCAAATATTTTGCGAAAATATCAGTTTGAAATGAATATTCCTATGTAATTAAAATAACAACTACATTAACTAAATGCACACACACACACATATATATATCTATTATATATATATATATACTAGATTTAATTCAAGAGTATTGAAATTAATATTAAAATATCATAAATAACTTAACATGTATTTCAAAGGTGAATCGAAGGCGAAAGGGTAGGATGATTGGACCTTGAACGAATGCACTCTCTCACACACACTTATATATATATATATGTGTGTGTGTGTTAGGTATATACTAAAACTTTAAAAGTTATAATAATAAAAAACAAAACCATGTGGATGTTAGAACACATTCATGTTATATGATTACATTCGATGTCAAATGATTATTTACACTATTCAATATGTCTTTACATCGATATCACCTTGAAATTAAATTTAAAATTAATAATTTAACATTAGGAATTTGGAATTTAAGTTTTTCTCTATTATTTATATTCTTAATTGAGTATTAAATCAATTGTATGGTTGCTGCTCACACTTAAACCACATCGTATGATTTGGTGATGCTTTGACTATCATTAGATTATTGAAAGCAAAATTTGTGACTTTGTTGAGCACTCTTAAGAGTTATAAAGTTTGATTTCATGTGATCAAGAAATGACCATTTTAAAGTGACAAATGTTCTTTTTGTCTTAGTGAGAACACTCAAGACAACAAAGATGATTCAAGTGAGATATAAGTGTGCTAGGAGTTATATGAGATATAACACATAAAGAACTTAATTACTCACGGTTTCTGGAGATTGCAATTTATTGCTCATACTCAAGATTGTGGTAACAAAATAAATGAGTCCTAACCTTAATAATGGAATTGTGAAATTCTTGTACCTCCTTAAAGGTTTTCATAGATTTGTTAAAACCAAGTGCGAGACAATACTAGAAAACTTTAGTAACCATTATAACAAGTATAATATAATACTTTCTGTAACAATCCCGGATTTTAATTAAATTTAAATTGATAATTAATTGAATTTTTGAATTAAAATTGTAAAATTAATTGTAAATTGAAGTGAGTTTCCCCAATTCAAATAAAATATATATTAAATCATATGAATTTAAA
The DNA here is from genome assembly GCA_030737815.1 of Allium fistulosum. Taxonomy (NCBI): domain Eukaryota; kingdom Viridiplantae; phylum Streptophyta; class Magnoliopsida; order Asparagales; family Amaryllidaceae; genus Allium; species Allium fistulosum. The sequence continues at coordinate 50,655,143 of CM060903.1, forward strand.
TATTGTATATATGTGATTTGGATTTAAATTTCAAGTAAATGGTTTAATAATAATTTAGGCTAAAAAATAGAAATCAATATATAAAAGATAAGTTATAAAAATATAACGAAAAGCATTAGCTAAAATTTTAACAACATATTAAATATAGAAATTCATTTTTTATTACAAATTAATAAGTATAAAAAGAAAAATAATATATATTCAAATATAAAAATAAATAAATAAGTATGTACACTTGTAGATGAAAACAAATAAGCAAAGGAAGACATTAGTATAAAGATGAGTATGAACAAAAGAAGAAAGATATAAATATTTATGTACAACATCAAATAGGATAAGTATAATTGTACAAGCCTAATTAATGCAAGCACAAATTTTATTATATCAGCCACCAATGCAAGAAATATCTCTGATTTTTTGTACAAAACATATTATCACCCTGTACAACACAATATCATCACCCAGTAAACTTATCTCCTATATATCAAACTCTTCAATTCATTTTTGTCCATCAAAGCCATGTAAACCTGAAGTAAACATCATCTTAAACTTGAACAAACTTCAACTTATAAACAACAATATAATCAACTCAAACCAAAGATTAAAGAAGAAAGATTTAAACAAGAGATCAAAATTTGTAAACCCAGACCTTAAGCTTAACCTGGAATTCTAGATTTTGAAAAAGTAAAGTTTTTTTTTTAAAATTTTAAATGTTTAAAATGAATTTAAATGTTAAATTATACTTTTTAATATATGAATTTAAAATGGAATTTGATTTAAACTCTCAAATTTTTTTTCATAACAAAGGTATTACTTTAACATAAGAAATTAAAAGTTAGAGAAAAATAATTTGGTCTTAAACTTTATTAAAAAAACCAATTGGTATTTATTCTAAATCATGGATTTTTAATGAATTTTTTTAAAGGTGAATTAAATACCAATGTTTCAACCTATTGATAAGGGATTATTAAATCATTTATAAAAATGAGATTTGTTTAAATTTAATAAAAATATAATGATGAGATATAATTCATTAATTATTAAGTTAATTAAAATAGATAATTTGTTTATTTAATTAATTTATGATTTGGATTAATTGAATAAGTAATTAAAGGGTTAAAATAATTAATGAGGGTTTATATATTTATTGGTAATTAAAGATTATTAATTAAATGTTAATTAATAACCAAAGTTGATTAATCAAGTGATTAATCAATAATTAATTCAAGGATCATGTGATGAATTAATTAAGGTAATTAATGCGAGATTAATTAGTTTAAGTTAAAGATTAATTAACTAATGAAAATGATTAGAGATAATTATATAATTAAAAGAAATTAATTTATGGTTAGAGTTAATTAAGTAATCAAGGATAATTACTTATTAAGGATAATTAATCAAATAAAGATTAATTAAGGATTAATTTATAAATGAGATTAATTATGATCAATTAAGAATAATTTAAATTAATTAAGGTAATTGATTAATTAATTCATATAAAATGACTTGTAATTAATTTATCAGGATTGGATTACGAATTCATCAGTAATTAATTTAATTGAAAATAAATTGAATTAATTAGGATTAAGCAATTAATTAATCCTGCTTATAAATGATTATTGAATGTTTGACCTTGCTTATGAATGATTGTATTATATGAGATGCCTTGAATTGATTGTCCTATCTGATCTATGATATTTTGTTCTGTGGATTGAGCTGTGTATAATTTATTCATTTATTTGTGATACATTTGTATATTTTCTGTGAATCTGTGATGAATGATAAGCGTTATAGTTTATACCGCTTATCAAATACATTGTTGTATTTGAATCTGTGATGATTGAATGATGTTGCACTATTGTGTTAAACCCTTGGGCTACACCTTACACACACAAATATGGATTTCACGAGGAAATCGGTTAAGTCACAGATGATTTAAATTTAACGTTTTTGAAATTGAAATTTTAATTTCAATTGATTTTGGAAATGGATTTGGGTTAAATGTTAAAGCCTTTGAAAAGGAGTTTTTAAGATAAAAGTTACTTTGAATAATTTGGTAAAGTTTTTCAATTTAAATAATTTAATTTGAATTTGAATTCAAAATTTGGTATTGAATTCCATGTTTGGAAATTATGGTTAAGATGTTATAAATGTGTTTATATGAATTTAAACCATTTTAAAAGTATGGTTTTGGGAATTTAAATTTAACCCAAGGACTTTAACTCGTATAAATGAATCAGATTTTCCGAAATGAAAACTATTTGTTTTCAAATAATAGAAGCTTTCATATAAGGAATGAATCTCCAATTTGTGTCAAAAGAATTTCAAGTTTGAAATGAAAATGGTTTTCCGAGTTATGAATAAATCTTTGTGAAAGATTGTTGAACTTTGTTTTGAAATTGGAAAGGTGTACCTTTTGTATAAAATGTCGAAATGGAATTGTTTTGAAAGCTATCAATTAAATCTTTGATTTAAAGATTGGACGAGTTAATCCAATTTGAAAGGAAAACTGATTTGAAAATCTATGAATAGATCTTTGTGACACTGGGTGAACTTTGTGAGATGAATCTTTTCGTAAAGATTAAAATGGTAATTTGTTTAAACCATTTGAAAGAGAAGTTTTGGGTAATAAGTTGTGACTTAACTGAAATCCCAATATCCATATGTTTTAAAATATTACGCTCATTATTCGGTTTAGCCGGGAGAGGACTTTATGTCATATAACCCATTCTGAATAGTGATACGACGTGAATGGATAGCATTTGAAGACCGGTTTTGAAGACTGGGTGTTTGCGAGAACGATAGGATAACCTATCGATTGTCTCTGCACTGAGTAGCTACGGTATAGAGATTTCCTAAGTGATGGGAAGTCTGATCGGATTGTGAATACCCGGATTGCAAGGGTTTCTTTAGAAGTGCCTTCAGTTCTGTTCGAACCCGGAACAGACTTGTATGGTTGTATGTCTGACACTACACTTTGAGATATAAAGCTGATTTCTTTCAAATACATTTCTGTTTGGTGGCGGAGAATTTATTCTCTTAGCTTAACACCCTTCTTTGAGACGTACGAGCTCAGAGGTTATGTAGTTGAAGGTTATCAGTGATATACTCCCAATTTGGTAGTGTGGCATGTTGAGTGTTGCTGTGTGTTGCTGATGAAAGCATGGCTTTCGTGTAAAGCATAGCTTTGTGTACGAGACCTCATCGAGCCTCACAAACCGAAAATGGCCGAAACAGGAAAGATGCGGCAAGGTTTCAGGGGTAGATCCCCTAGGGTATGTACATTCCTTCTGGAAAAAGGTGGTATCATGGTATGGAGCCCAGATACTACCTGTGTGATTGCTCCAATCTCATTTACTGTGTGATTGTTGATTTGTGATCGAGGGCCCTCGGATAAAGGTCGCAAACGACCGGGGGTAGCATATCTCAGGTTTACTACCTGGGAAGGGGGTAACCGACCTTGTGTTTCCAGAGAGCTAGTTAGTTCTCGGGGCGTCCTTCTAGAGGTGTTCCTACGTGGCATAGGAAGTTCCTTAGCCTGACCATTTGTTGGGAAATCCAAAGAAACAATACGAGCCCTTTACGATTGCAATTTGTATAACGTGTCACCTCAGGTGGCAGCTATAGTAGGCATAGTATAATGGTACCTATGCTGGCTAATATTAATATTGTATTTTCGAAAGGATTTTCACACTATGCACTAATAATAATATCAAAAGAGTTTTCTCGTATTAAGCATATTTGACTATCATAAGAAGAAATCTCCTCCAAGTCTACGATTGCATTGTGTGTGTGGTGGGAGGCCTTATGGTAGTTTCATTTTCCGAAAAGCATTCTGGATTTCCTTTTTATCTGTTTTTATTTCAAACAAATGTTTTTGTTTACTCATACCAAACCCATGACTGACCCGGAGTTTATTGTTCCCTTCCTAAACTCTGGGTGCCCACAATTTTCCACACGGGCAGTCTAGAGTTGGGTTTTTCAAATAGTCAGGTTTAGTAGATTATCGGGAGCTAGTTCAGTTTTTGGAGTTCATTCGGACGACTGACCTTGCTTATCTTTGTGCATCCTGATGATGGTTCGAGCTTGATGTTGGAGTTGTTGGACTCATTCTCTTTTAAAGATCATTTGGTTATCACTTCTGTTGTTTCCGCTGTAACATTATTATTTGTCTCTGATATTCTTGTATCATATAGATATCATTATTGTATATCATATTCTGGATATTGTATCATTTGTGATGTATATGATATTATCCATTTCTTTCTTCCGTTGTGTTGTTATACTTAACGTGTTATAAGCTCCGGCGAGCCAGATTCGGCGTTTGAATTGGCGGCATTTGAGTACAAGTGAAGTACGGGTGCCGATTTTCGAAGGCCGAGTCAGGATCGTTTCACTTTCTAATCTACTTTAATAAACCATGCTGATAAAATGATATTAGTCAAATTATTTCTTGAGATCACTGTACTAAATAGAGTAAACTACAAAGACTCGACAAGAGTGTTAAACACACACTTTTCTATGAAAAGCACTAGCACGTTGTCGCTTTAACACCCTTACAAAAGACGAGCGATACTAGTAAGGTTGTTGAGTTTGTGAAACTTGGTCACTCTACTACAAACTTATCCAATGCTTCGTGCTTTCCATCATGAGCACTAAGATTCAAAGTCAACATGATACTATTGATGTCCATGTCATATTCAATCACTAAAAAATTTAAATGGTTAGTGATAAAAATATAAAAATGTATAATTTAAGCTTACATTTCATCTTGTTTCATTTAAATAAATGTTACGTTAAGGGTATTTTTACATGCTATTAACAAAATTTTAAAAACGTTATCAATCACCATTCATACCTTTACATTTAACATTTTTCGACTAAAGAAACTTACTTTTGCATAATTTGATTGAAATGTTTGTTTAAATTTTGTACGCATTTAAGTCCAAATTTCAACATTATCATTATATGGATATGTGTATACAAATTGACCGTTAAGAAGAAGAAGAATGGACATGGATTTTGGTGCAAATAAATTCACATATAACCGATAATATATTTAAATCCCAAAAGTGAAAAATAAAGATTTCTATCTACATAGTTAAGGTCCACATACACTGACTTCATTGTAGACCACAATTAATTGAAGAAAGCTCTTTAAGTTGAGAACTTAATATTTATTTATGAAGGGCACTTCCTAAGCTGTATTGCCCATATTCCATAAACAAGAATTAAAGTTTCATGCATGTTTAAATAACTTCTTATGTAACATGAAGGAGGAGAATTTTCAAATGAAAACTTAGGTTACAAAATCATAAATAAAATATATTCCATCTCTCTTTCATTTTAATGTCATCTTTTTCTTTACTTTATGCAGTTTAACATTATGCTCTTTTCTTTCATGCTATAATTTATTTTATGCACTTTTACTTTATGCAAGATGATTAGCTCTTTCTTTTCTTTTATGCAACTAGGTTAGCACTTTTTCTTTCATTTTGTGCAATCAAAATAGCTCTTTTATGTTGTCCTTTCCTTTTATTTATTTATGAAATCAAAAAAATATTGAGATGTAATATAGGAAGAGTAGTATATAGCATACTACATGTCAAATATGTCAGTGGTTCGAATCACGCGGTACGCAGTATTCGAACCTGTGACCTTATATACTAAAGCCAAATTGTCTAACCATTGAGACAGTGGTGTTGGAGTAGTGGTAAGGAGTTAGGTTGACAATTCACATTTTTTCAGTACTCAACTCAAACCGAACTCTCCTTAACCTCCTACTGCATAAGCTGCATATTTCCAAATGATATTTAGTACCAACGCGAGCAATTGGATTAGACCTTTCAAGGAAAGAATAGATGGGTTGTAACAACATGCATATTTTACGAATTGTATATTTAAATATTTTATTTAAATATAGAATCGTTAATCGGATTAAAGTCCGAAAAGCTACTTTTTGCAAACAGTCGAATTGGGACTCGAGACCACTTCCATGGAGTCCAAAATGGTGTTTGCACTTTTTTAAGTATAAACATCGATATGTTTGGAGTAAGTTTAATTTTGACATTTTCTTTTTGGGCTTTTGGGTTTGTGTTCAGCCCATTAACCTTCTTTTTACCCAAACTCAGTCCTCTCCTCTCCACTTATTCATTTCATTTCTTTTTCTCAAGCTCAAAACTGAAAATGGGGAGAGGAATGGGAAATTAGAAATCCAAAACCCTAGTTTCCTTAGCAAATACAAATTCTTGCTCCAAATCCAAAGAGAAGCTAAGGTATGTATCTCCATCTTCTTCTCCAACTCAATCTCTCTTTAAATTTAGAAATTTCCTAAACCTAACTTTGGAAATGTTCTTCTTTTGAGCTTAGATTCAAGCTCCTAGAGTTGAGATTGAAGAGTGGTTGATTCTCCTTTGTTTTCAAGCTTCTTCTTCCTTGTTTTTGTGTAAAAGGTGAGATTTTTATCTCACATCTTTGTCTATAACTATCTTTGATGTTAGGTATGAATTCCTAACACTTGTTCATGATCATTTGATTTTGATTTGAATTGATTTGATGAACATTTCAATTTTTGGTGTTTTGAAGTCAAAACTTTGAAAATACTTGTTTTGATTTGTGAACATATTTTTGTTGGCGTATCGAAGAGCCTATAGGGCTGGGTTGCCGATTGGCGTAAACCCCTAGCGGCCATCGCTCGTCCGTTCGCCAATTGTTTGGGATTTTGCCCCTTGGGGGCTAGGCTGAGAATACTGGAATTTCCAGTATCAGTCGACCGACCACCCTGGTCAGTCGACCGAGCCTGGAAATAGAAAGTTTCCATGCATGATTCAGTCGACCGACCACTCTGGGTCAGTCGACCAAGCCTGGAAACAGAAAGTTTCCAGGCATGATTCAATCGACCAACCACCCTGGCTCAGTCGACCGAGCCTGGAAACAGAAAGTTTCCAGGATTTGTGTCAGTCGACTGACCACCCTAGTCCAGTCGACTGAATCTGCTGTCTCTGCCTATTTTGCCTTATGTGTTTGAATTTCCAATTTTTAATCGATTCTTGATTCTTCATTTTGTTGTTATCATTTATTATCTTCTTTGATGACTTCCTTTTTTTAGGATTTTTGTAACATCCCGAAAATTTTCGACTTTCGAAAATTCAACATCGATACTCACTTTATCGACTGCTGAGCCATCGAATGCCGAAAATCCGAAAAGTTATGGTTTTAAGAAAGAAGAAAAAGGTAGAAGAAGAAGATAGAAGAAAAAGAAAGAAGAACAACAATAGAACAACATCAGAACAGAAAACAATATCAGAATCTCACATATCGCAGCGGAACAATATACAGTAGATAATTACTAGTCTTTTTAAAACAAAGAACTATATCAGTTTTATATATACATCAATCAGAGTCAATATACAACTCAATACAATACATCACATCAATGGACAGTTATCTAAACTTGTCCTTATACAGAATACACAGCGGAATAAATACTATCAGATACAAATACTACGTCTCGTCATCCAGCTTGTCTCCAAAGCTCCAGAATATCCAGAATATCCTGATAACATAACTCTAGGCTGCCCGTGTGGAAATTGGTGGGCACCCAGAGTTTAGGAGGGAACAATAAACTCCGAGTCAGTCATGGTGACTGGTGTGAGATCGTAAAACAGTTAATCTTTAAAACAACAACAAGATAACTTTAAAGTCAATTCGAAATGCTTTTGGAAAATGAAACTACCATAAGACCTCCCACCACACACACAATGCAAACGCAGAATTGGAGGAGATTTCTTCTTATGATAATCAAAGATGCTTACTACGCAAAATCAAATCATTTTGATATTATTATTAGTGCATAGTGGAAAACATTTCGAAAGTATAATATTAATCTTAGCCAACATACGACCAGTATCGTATGCCTACTATAGCTACTATGTTCAATAGCAGGTTACCGCCACATTCCATAGCAGGTGATACAACTAAAACCGTACACGTCACGTATTGTTTCTTTGGATTTCAAACAAATGGTCAGGCTAAGGAACTTCCTATCCACGATGGGTACGTCCCTGGAATAGACGACCCGAGAATCTAACGTTACGGTTAGATCTCTGCCAACACAAGGCCGGGTTACCTCTGCAAAAATAGGTAACTACTGACACGCGTATGCCATCCCCCGATCGTCACCGATCTTCCCGAGGATCCCCGATTCGCAACAAACCACATAGATAATAATAATGCAGTAACCACAGAGGTTAAGTATCTGGGCTCCATACCATGATACCACCTTTATCCAGAAGGAATGACATACACTAAGGGGCGCTACTCCCTAGAACCTTGCCGCATCCTTCCTGTTTCGACCATTTCCGGGGTGTGAGGCTCGATGAAGTCTCGTCCACAAAGCTACGCTTTCTACAAAAAGCCCTGCTTCGGGTCAAACAAAATGATCAACCTATGATCACAAAGATATAAGATCAAACAAATGATCATATCACAAATGATCAAACACTGATCATTTCACAGCAACACTCAGTATGCCACGTTACCAAATTGGGATATATCGCTGATAAATTTCAACTACATAACCTCTGAGCTCGTACGTCTCAGAGAAGGGTGTTAAGCTAAGAGAATAAATTCTCCGCCACCAACAGAAATGTATTTGAAAGAAATCAGCTTTATATCTCAAATTGTAACGTCAGACACACAATCCATACAAGTCTGTTCCGGGATCGAACAGAACCGAAGGCACTTCTCACGAAGCCCTTGCATATCCGGATAATTTTCAATCACGTCAGGACTTCCCGTCACTAAGGGTGATAAAACCTCTAAATCGGAGATCAGCCGATGTAGAGTAACTCGACGGTAATCCTTCCGTTTTCAAAAATATCCGGTCTTCAACACCGGTCTTCGAATGCGATTCATAACGACGTATCACCTATTCGGAATGGGTTATACGACCCCATGGTCCTTTCCCGGCTAACCCGAATAGTGAGCGTATATTTAAAAACAAGTGTGGCATTCAAATTCATCCAATTCACAACAAATACCTATCTAAAGGTAATTATTGATAGTCGGTTATTTAACTATCAATAAAGATGCGCAACATCATCAGATTCCAAATAATTTCCCAAATTATTTTATCTTCCAAAAATATCTTTACTAGATATAAAATTTCCACACTTAACCATTTGAAAACAAATTCAAATCAATTTCCACATTTTCATTTTATCTTTGAAGATAAAATCTCAAAACAGTTCATTTCATATTGGAAAAGCATTTCCATACTTATTTTAAAATAAGTAATTCACAAATCATTTATTTTCAACATTTGAAAATATTCGATATACTTAAATCAATATTAAGTATATATTCATTCTTTAAGGAAATCATACATTTTAACATTGATTTGAGTCAAAACGGATGTTGCGTAAAACATCGTTACGACGACTCGAAATCACTAGTATAGGGATTCGGATTTAGATAGATATATAAATCCCAATACTACATCAAAACGTTTCCTTTCGGAAATCATTTACTATAACAGCAGTGTTATAGTCCACCATTTCCTTAAATTTCTCGAAAACGTCTATTTCAACAATAAATGTTGAAATCTATGATTTCGATAGTTCACACGTTTAAAACATCTTTTAAAACAATTAACTTCATTTCAAATATCACTTTTCCAAAACCATATCCATTTTACTTAACAATATATTCACTGTCCAAAATCGTGAATATACTTCACAAATTACATTTCACTATTTTCTACACATTTTATTTCAATAATAATTCGCTATCCAAAATCGCGAATATATCTTCTTTAACATTTTAATTTATCAAATCCAATTGATTTCGAATTTATCAAAACAACGTTTATAAATTCACCTTTTTATATTCCATAACACTTTGATTTATAGATTCCTTTTTATTGACTTCTATAATTCACTCATCAAAATAAGTGATTTCAGATTTATAAACAACGTTTATAAATCACATTTATACTTCATAACAATTTCAACTTATGAAATCATTTCATTTGGCAATTTCTATTTATATCCCAATTACGTGCAAAAATCTAATTTATAAGTAAATTACTTATAAATCGTTTATTCTACAACATCTATTCACTTTATAACTTCACGTTATAAATCTATTAATTTCGTTTACTTATGGAATCCTTTTATCCTTCTTTCTAACACTTATAAAAAAAATTCGTTTTATAAGTCCAATATTTCGATTTACAAAAAATATCAATTTTATAAATCTTTCTATACAAATCGTTTATAGTTATTCCAAAAATCCCAACTTAAACCATTTTATAAATAAATCGACTTTTACTTCAAAACGACACTTCGGTTATATTTCACTAAAAAATTATAACTTTTATAACTTTAAAATTTTACGTTTATAAATCGATTCAAAAATCCCATAAAACGTATATTTTCAAAAATCACTTTAAAAACCTTTTAAAATAACAGTCGTTATTTTTACATTTCAAAACTGAATCCGATGATGCAACAGCATCAATCAGTCCATCACAACAGTCAATATCATATATCAATATGATAACAGAATATATCACAATATCTGTAAATAAATAACTACTGGTGAGGAATCCAGTTGGATCCCTCCAACCTGTTTCCCTGCATCCAAAAATGTCAGCACAATACCAATTCCGCTCCAGTACGGAATTATCGCGGTATATGGGTTTTTATAAATCCGCTTACTAACGGCGCAATAGGGTCTCATCCGCTATACGAGGCGGGAATCAATCAATCCAATATATACATATGCCAATATGTATATATTGCTATATATAGATATATCCTATAATATCTAATATCACATCCAAACAGTCAATCATCAATCAATAACTGTAAAAAATTCCACATTCAAATTGAGTGAGAAGATCTCACCGTGATTTTAATTCTGATTTCAGCATTTATTTTCGAATAAAATTGAACGGCCGTTTAATTTTACTCAAAAATTTCACTGATTCCAAACACGCCCAGATCTGCGCTGCAGCGTAGAGCGCGTCGCTGCGATTCCAACGCTTCTGGTTTCGTCAATTTCTGATCACGTACGAAAGAGTTACGGCATTACAAACTTAATACAATCTAATATTTTCAATTTCAATTTCAATTTTCTTTTATATATATTTTACAACCTTAAATCTGAGCCGTTCCTTTCTTTCTGCAAAATCGTGGCCGTGTATACGTTCTTCTCCCTCACGCACGTACCCAGGTCGTGAAACCCATTGCCGCCACTCTAGGGTTTAATTTCCCTCCTTCCAAACCTCATTCCAAGATGATCAGCACCCTTCATCCCACTCGCCTCGCCAAGAGCTACTCACGCCTACCACCCCATAACACTCGGCTGCTCCCAAACGTGGGAATTCGTGCTCGAAATGGTGATGCACGCGACCGTCTAGCCTCCCCTTTGGTTGACGAAATGAAATCTTAACCGTACGGATTTGAAGTACTTCCCGAGCTCTAGAACTTTCGTGTTGATAATCTTTGCTAATAATGTGTGGATTAAGGGAAAATCGAGGAAGAAGATGATTGCTCTTCGGCCATTCATTTCGTTGGTGGCGGCTGAACGTGATGAAACCCTAGCCTCTTTTGTTTTCTATTTTTGTGAATTAAATCGTCTATTTATAGAAATAAAACGAACACTATTCATTCCGGTTTCCCGAACTCCGATTTACGTGCGGTAACTGGCGTTTCTGGGGTTTACCCCGCGTTCCGAACGCAATGGAACAGGTTTCGGAAGCTAATTCGATCATCTGTGCGAGATATGGAATTAAACGATCAATTTAAATTAAACCGATTTAAATCGATTTCGGGGCGTTTTAATTTGTACCGGGCAAATGGTAAATCCAAAAATTACAAAATTTGAAATCTTACAATAACATCACATTACGGATCCGATGAAACTGGTTTCGTCAAAATCCGAGACCGTTTGAAAAATGACTAATTTTAACTCGACGATAAAAATTAAAACGATATCGATGCGTTTCGAGTTGCCACGGTCAAACGATAACTCCGATGGATACGAAAATTGAAATCCGATAATAACTAACTATTACGGATCCAATGGAACTGGTCTCGTTCAATTCTGAGACTGTTCGAAAATTGGCTATTTTTACAGTCGATAATTAAATATTAAAATATTCAATTTTCACAATTTAACTCCAAATTCAATTTTAACAGTTCTAAAATATTTCTATAACTCCAGTATGATTAAATAAAATTTTACAAATCATTTTCAATCATTTTAAACTCGTTTTTCAATTATATCTGGAATTTCACTATTTAAATTTATCGATTTAATTATCAAATTAAATCCAATATTCGAGAAATAAATCATTCGACTTCTAAATTCCATTTATTAATATTTAAAATTAATTAAATATTCGAATTTTAATTATCGAAAATTCTGGGTCGTTACAAACTTCCCCCCTTAAAAGAATTTCGTCCTCGAAATTACAAGTCAGGAAGAAAGGTCCTTAACTCGTCTACTATTTTTCCACAATCTAATAGTTTTATCAATTTTCAAACGGATCTTCCTACTAAAGATTCGTTATCATCTCAACTAACTTTCCAACTTAAATTTTAAGTTTCAAACAACATTGCTTAACTTCTAAATTCAAATTCGAGTTTAAATTCAAATTTTAAACTTTCAAAATTTTATCAAAAATTTTCTAACGCCCTAAATTTCCAAAAAATTTCGCCAGCGTCTCCTTTGCGCGGCTAATACGGCACTACTACAAAACGTCCCTACGGACTCTCAGATTTCAAAAAGAAAAAGAAAAAGCCAAGCGGCTAGAGAGAAATCATCAAAAACTCATATTTAATTTAAATACATACCTTTTGTCGAGCCATTCAAATTATCTGTGAAATCAAATCCAATTTCCTTTATAACCTGTATATCCTACTAGCCATAATATCTAGTTACATATATTCAAACTATTCCGTACATTCAATTACAAAATTTTCAATACTTACTTCCATATCATCTTTAATTCACTATTGAAGTTATATATTCAATTTCGTTCAATCTTTACATTTCAATTCCATTTGAATTCAATTCACAATTTCAATTCAATTAGTTTACATTCACTAATTCACATTCGTTCACTTCCAATTTGAATTTAATCACATAGCTTTCCAATTTGCTAATTCAATTTAATTAATACTTAATGAATTTTTATACACAATCAACTAACAATCAAATAACAACCAATGTATATTCAACACAACCAAATTATAAATTTTACATTCGATTTGGTTCAACACTTTTAAATTAAATTGACTTCCATTCAATTTATTTAATTTCTCAACTTCATTAGCTTTTAATGAATTAACACTTATATTCATTATTTCATATCAATACTTCACATTAGATTGATTAACATCCAATCCATTTATTCAATTCAATTGCTAATTCATTTAACAAATAAAGTTGAATTTCATATGGTATTCCAGAATCTTACCAACATTTCAAAATCATTTGAAAACAATTCAAATTCCATTTGAATTTCCAAAACAAAAACCCAAATTTTCAAACCACTTCCATTTAAAACAATTTGGCAGCAATTTCTCTTTTGGAAACCCGAAAATGAACACCAACGATGCCGCGGTCATCATCGGAATTATTTTCCAGCGACCGAAAAGAGTTTAGAGCTTTTATCTCTCTAAAATGTTTTTCAAACCTTTGAAATTCATTTTCAAATCAAAAAGATTTAAACTTCCAAATCCCCAAAAATTTTCAAATTCCTTTCAAAACATTTCCAAAAACTTCTCTGGAATTCCGTTTTAAATTACAAATCACATTTATAATTTACATTCTCAAATTTCATTTGTATGTGAATTTTATTCCTTAACTTTGGAGTTACGATTTCAATTTCTTATTCAATTTCAATGATAATAATTCACTATTATTACTTCCTAACATCCATGCAACCATATACTATAGTACTTTATAGAAAACATTTCTTTTCTATACAAAAATAGTTTTGGGTAAAATTATTTCATTTACCCTATTTAAAACAATACTGTGCCGAATTGTTCTATTCAAGTGTTTAGAGATCCCTATCGATAGAGTTGTACGGACAATACCGACCAGAATCCATATACCACTCAACAAACCAATCATCACAATATAAAACAATTTTATATTCACTAACAAATACGCACTCGTATCTATTATTACACTCAAACTCATTCTAGAGTACTACTGACTCTATCTCTAATGAGTAACACCCAACAGAGCAGGGTTGTCGCTTAACCATATGCTCTGATACCACTTGTAACATCCCGAAAATTTTCGACTTTCGAAAATTCAACATCGATACTCACTTTATCGACTGCTGAGCCATCGAATGCCGAAAATCCGAAAAGTTATGGTTTTAAGAAAGAAGAAAAAGGTAGAAGAAGAAGATAGAAGAAAAAGAAAGAAGAACAACAATAGAACAACATCAGAACAGAAAACAATATCAGAATCTCACATATCGCAGCGGAACAATATACAGTAGATAATTACTAGTCTTTTTAAAACAAAGAACTATATCAGTTTTATATATACATCAATCAGAGTCAATATACAACTCAATACAATACATCACATCAATGGACAGTTATCTAAACTTGTCCTTATACAGAATACACAGCGGAATAAATACTATCAGATACAAATACTACGTCTCGTCATCCAGCTTGTCTCCAAAGCTCCAGAATATCCAGAATATCCTGATAACATAACTCTAGGCTGCCCGTGTGGAAATTGGTGGGCACCCAGAGTTTAGGAGGGAACAATAAACTCCGAGTCAGTCATGGTGACTGGTGTGAGATCGTAAAACAGTTAATCTTTAAAACAACAACAAGATAACTTTAAAGTCAATTCGAAATGCTTTTGGAAAATGAAACTACCATAAGACCTCCCACCACACACACAATGCAAACGCAGAATTGGAGGAGATTTCTTCTTATGATAATCAAAGATGCTTACTACGCAAAATCAAATCATTTTGATATTATTATTAGTGCATAGTGGAAAACATTTCGAAAGTATAATATTAATCTTAGCCAACATACGACCAGTATCGTATGCCTACTATAGCTACTATGTTCAATAGCAGGTTACCGCCACATTCCATAGCAGGTGATACAACTAAAACCGTACACGTCACGTATTGTTTCTTTGGATTTCAAACAAATGGTCAGGCTAAGGAACTTCCTATCCACGATGGGTACGTCCCTGGAATAGACGACCCGAGAATCTAACGTTACGGTTAGATCTCTGCCAACACAAGGCCGGGTTACCTCTGCAAAAATAGGTAACTACTGAC
The DNA here is from genome assembly GCA_030737815.1 of Allium fistulosum. NCBI lineage: Eukaryota > Viridiplantae > Streptophyta > Magnoliopsida > Asparagales > Amaryllidaceae > Allium > Allium fistulosum. The sequence goes on from CM060903.1 coordinate 50,670,486, forward strand.
ACGCGTATGCCATCCCCCGATCGTCACCGATCTTCCCGAGGATCCCCGATTCGCAACAAACCACATAGATAATAATAATGCAGTAACCACAGAGGTTAAGTATCTGGGCTCCATACCATGATACCACCTTTATCCAGAAGGAATGACATACACTAAGGGGCGCTACTCCCTAGAACCTTGCCGCATCCTTCCTGTTTCGACCATTTCCGGGGTGTGAGGCTCGATGAAGTCTCGTCCACAAAGCTACGCTTTCTACAAAAAGCCCTGCTTCGGGTCAAACAAAATGATCAACCTATGATCACAAAGATATAAGATCAAACAAATGATCATATCACAAATGATCAAACACTGATCATTTCACAGCAACACTCAGTATGCCACGTTACCAAATTGGGATATATCGCTGATAAATTTCAACTACATAACCTCTGAGCTCGTACGTCTCAGAGAAGGGTGTTAAGCTAAGAGAATAAATTCTCCGCCACCAACAGAAATGTATTTGAAAGAAATCAGCTTTATATCTCAAATTGTAACGTCAGACACACAATCCATACAAGTCTGTTCCGGGATCGAACAGAACCGAAGGCACTTCTCACGAAGCCCTTGCATATCCGGATAATTTTCAATCACGTCGGGACTTCCCGTCACTAAGGGTGATAAAACCTCTAAATCGGAGATCAGCCGATGTAGAGTAACTCGACGGTAATCCTTCCGTTTTCAAAAATATCCGGTCTTCAACACCGGTCTTCGAATGCGATTCATAACGACGTATCACCTATTCGGAATGGGTTATACGACCCCATGGTCCTTTCCCGGCTAACCCGAATAGTGAGCGTATATTTAAAAACAAGTGTGGCATTCAAATTCATCCAATTCACAACAAATACCTATCTAAAGGTAATTATTGATAGTCGGTTATTTAACTATCAATAAAGATGCGCAACATCATCAGATTCCAAATAATTTCCCAAATTATTTTATCTTCCAAAAATATCTTTACTAGATATAAAATTTCCACACTTAACCATTTGAAAACAAATTCAAATCAATTTCCACATTTTCATTTTATCTTTGAAGATAAAATCTCAAAACAGTTCATTTCATATTGGAAAAGCATTTCCATACTTATTTTAAAATAAGTAATTCACAAATCATTTATTTTCAACATTTGAAAATATTCGATATACTTAAATCAATATTAAGTATATATTCATTCTTTAAGGAAATCATACATTTTAACATTGATTTGAGTCAAAACGGATGTTGCGTAAAACATCGTTACGACGACTCGAAATCACTAGTATAGGGATTCGGATTTAGATAGATATATAAATCCCAATACTACATCAAAACGTTTCCTTTCGGAAATCATTTACTATAACAGCAGTGTTATAGTCCACCATTTCCTTAAATTTCTCGAAAACGTCTATTTCAACAATAAATGTTGAAATCTATGATTTCGATAGTTCACACGTTTAAAACATCTTTTAAAACAATTAACTTCATTTCAAATATCACTTTTCCAAAACCATATCCATTTTACTTAACAATATATTCACTGTCCAAAATCGTGAATATACTTCACAAATTACATTTCACTATTTTCTACACATTTTATTTCAATAATAATTCTCTATCCAAAATCGCGAATATATCTTCTTTAACATTTTAATTTATCAAATCCAATTGATTTCGAATTTATCAAAACAACGTTTATAAATTCACCTTTTTATATTCCATAACACTTTGATTTATAGATTCCTTTTTATTGACTTCTATAATTCACTCATCAAAATAAGTGATTTCAGATTTATAAACAACGTTTATAAATCACATTTATACTTCATAACAATTTCAACTTATGAAATCATTTCATTTGGCAATTTCTATTTATATCCCAATTACGTGCAAAAATCTAATTTATAAGTAAATTACTTATAAATCGTTTATTCTACAACATCTATTCACTTTATAACTTCACGTTATAAATCTATTAATTTCGTTTACTTATGGAATCCTTTTATCCTTCTTTCTAACACTTATAAAAAAAATTCGTTTTATAAGTCCAATATTTCGATTTACAAAAAATATCAATTTTATAAATCTTTCTATACAAATCGTTTATAGTTATTCCAAAAATCCCAACTTAAACCATTTTATAAATAAATCGACTTTTACTTCAAAACGACACTTCGGTTATATTTCACTAAAAAATTATAACTTTTATAACTTTAAAATTTTACGTTTATAAATCGATTCAAAAATCCCATAAAACGTATATTTTCAAAAATCACTTTAAAAACCTTTTAAAATAACAGTCGTTATTTTTACATTTCAAAACTGAATCCGATGATGCAACAGCATCAATCAGTCCATCACAACAGTCAATATCATATATCAATATGATAACAGAATATATCACAATATCTGTAAATAAATAACTACTGGTGAGGAATCCAGTTGGATCCCTCCAACCTGTTTCCCTGCATCCAAAAATGTCAGCACAATACCAATTCCGCTCCAGTACGGAATTATCGCGGTATATGGGTTTTATAAATCCGCTTACTAACGGCGCAATAGGGTCTCATCCGCTATACGAGGCGGGAATCAATCAATCCAATATATACATATGCCAATATGTATATATTGCTATATATAGATATATCCTATAATATCTAATATCACATCCAAACAGTCAATCATCAATCAATAACTGTAAAAAATTCCACATTCAAATTGAGTGAGAAGATCTCACCGTGATTTTAATTCTGATTTCAGCATTTATTTTCGAATAAAATTGAACGGCCGTTTAATTTTACTCAAAAATTTCACTGATTCCAAACACGCCCAGATCTGCGCTGCAGCGTAGAGCGCGTCGCTGCGATTCCAACGCTTCTGGTTTCGTCAATTTCTGATCACGTACGAAAGAGTTACGGCATTACAAACTTAATACAATCTAATATTTTCAATTTCAATTTCAATTTTCTTTTATATATATTTTACAACCTTAAATCTGAGCCGTTCCTTTCTTTCTGCAAAATCGTGGCCGTGTATACGTTCTTCTCCCTCACGCACGTACCCAGGTCGTGAAACCCATTGCCGCCACTCTAGGGTTTAATTTCCCTCCTTCCAAACCTCATTCCAAGATGATCAGCACCCTTCATCCCACTCGCCTCGCCAAGAGCTACTCACGCCTACCACCCCATAACACTCGGCTGCTCCCAAACGTGGGAATTCGTGCTCGAAATGGTGATGCACGCGACCGTCTAGCCTCCCCTTTGGTTGACGAAATGAAATCTTAACCGTACGGATTTGAAGTACTTCCCGAGCTCTAGAACTTTCGTGTTGATAATCTTTGCTAATAATGTGTGGATTAAGGGAAAATCGAGGAAGAAGATGATTGCTCTTCGGCCATTCATTTCGTTGGTGGCGGCTGAACGTGATGAAACCCTAGCCTCTTTTGTTTTCTATTTTTGTGAATTAAATCGTCTATTTATAGAAATAAAACGAACACTATTCATTCCGGTTTCCCGAACTCCGATTTACGTGCGGTAACTGGCGTTTTTGGGGTTTACCCCGCGTTCCGAACGCAATGGAACAGGTTTCGGAAGCTAATTCGATCATCTGTGCGAGATATGGAATTAAACGATCAATTTAAATTAAACCGATTTAAATCGATTTCGAGGCGTTTTAATTTGTACCGGGCAAATGGTAAATCCAAAAATTACAAAATTTGAAATCTTACAATAACATCACATTACGGATCCGATGAAACTGGTTTCGTCAAAATCCGAGACCGTTTGAAAAATGACTAATTTTAACTCGACGATAAAAATTAAAACGATATCGATGCGTTTCGAGTTGCCACGGTCAAACGATAACTCCGATGGATACGAAAATTGAAATCCGATAATAACTAACTATTACGGATCCAATGGAACTGGTCTCGTTCAATTCTGAGACTGTTCGAAAATTGGCTATTTTTACAGTCGATAATTAAATATTAAAATATTCAATTTTCACAATTTAACTCCAAATTCAATTTTAACAGTTCTAAAATATTTCTATAACTCCAATATGATTAAATAAAATTTTACAAATCATTTTCAATCATTTTAAACTCGTTTTTCAATTATCTCTGGAATTTCACTATTTAAATTTATCGATTTAATTATCAAATTAAATCCAATATTCGAGAAATAAATCATTCGACTTCTAAATTCCATTTATTAATATTTAAAATTAATTAAATATTCGAATTTTAATTATCGAAAATTCTGGGTCGTTACAATTTTTGAGAATGTCCATTTTATGGAATTGGTATCGATTTCTTTGGATTTGATTCACGTCTTCGAACGTGGATTTTGGTGATTGATTGTTTCTACAATCATTTCTGTGATTTTTCACTTTAAAATATAAAGGTTTTCTATACTAGTAGTAAATATTTAAACTCTTTTACAAAGATGATTTCAACTCTATTTTAAATATAAAGCTTGTTTTCAAAATCGTTTTCCAATCTATTAGTATACACAAACCTTTACCTCATTCGTATGAGAAAATAGAATTAAACGGCTTAGCAAAACAAGTGGTATGATACGCTTGCGTTTACTTCGTCGGTTAATTTTTGGACTTGTTCGATTGAAAATCTTGTGACAATTTTCGAGTGGAAGTCTACAATTTGTTCATAAATATTTAAGTTAAGCTAGTGGTTATGGGACATAAAGCTAAACTCATATATTTACTGGCTTAGTGTAATTCACACTTTTTATTAATCAATGATGATCATTTTGTGATTAAGACTAGCGATGTGCGATGTCTATTTGTCTGCAAGGGAGACTAAACCCCGTTTCTGTGGAACTTCGGTTCAATTTGGCAGGGTAGCGACCCGTGGTCTTCGGACCGTTTGTGGAGCTTTGGCTCAATTTTTATGGTTAGCGACCGTGGAATAGCGTTCCATTTGTGATACACGTGTTAGTGAGTTTTCATGCTCCCGTTTGTGATAGGCCTCCCTCTTTTGTGATTTCTGGATTTCTATTTCATGATTTCTAGAATTTGTGTGTTTCACCTCTTTATGTGATTGACAATTATATGTTTGTCAATATTTGTGGTATGGTGAATAAAATAAAGAATATGACATTCTTTTTGGTACTTTGAGATTCTTGAGATGTTGTATGATTTTGTTGTTGTTTTATATCATATTTGTTCTAGTACAACATTATTGTTATCATGCACTCTTATTATATCTACGCTTATATCTCATTACTTTATTTGATATTTATAGCTAGACTGATCTGTTTATTATTTTCTTATTAAATAATACTCGGATCAGACCGAGATGTTATAGGTGCTCCTGCTTGACTCCTTATCTGGGATCACCTTCTGACTTTTGTCTAACTACATTACATTTGTAGTTTTTGTTGTTATACATTCGAGATATAGACTCCATGATGTATACTTATTCTTTTGTCCAGCACTTGTATCTATTCTTTTGTAGTATTGTGGATCTTGTTTAACCACTACTCTGATGTACACTTTTGTGTGTTATATTCATATCTGTTTCCGCCTTTGAGATATGAAATTCTGTGACTGATTTATGTTATGTTTATTTCTATATTTGTTTCCGAGGTCCACTTAGCCACTGTGTAGTAGCTTTGAGTTTGTGTCGGTATGTCGGATTTCCTCCTGAAATGAAATGCATGTTATACCATCTGACATATCGGTGCTCGCACAAGGCAATTGCACAGATGGTCGCTCCTCAACAGCCTTATTCTTCGCGCTAGTTGATAACATTACCAAGTAGTGTTCTTGGCTAGCGTGAGCATAGAGATAGGGCGTCACATGGGTACATGGCTTTTGTGCAAAGTGATGACGATTGGGAAGAAACAGTGAAGAATATGAATGAATGGACAAGTACATGTTTATGTTGGGAAATTATTGAAAAAACAATAAAAACAGCGCTTTTGTGCCAAAATTCTATGAAATGCGACTATCGCCCATTGAGACTCGACTATGAAGATTAAATTTATGATGATAGCATCTAATTAAAGATAAACATAATCCATAATAGATAATAACAAACCATGTATCATCCCAATATAATCCAAACATAATTCATAGAATTCTAACATAATTAAAATCTTAACATGTTTAAATATAAGTAGTTTGAATACCATCATACTACCATCCACAAATTAATACAACATACCATCACCTACAAAGTAACTAATTTGAATACATCATAACAGCCACAAAATAACATGTTTTAATATTAGATAATAACAAAGACACCAATAGTCAATTGCAGCCTTAGCATTGCTTTCTCTTCGTCGTAGTTTTCTTACTGCGCTTGCTAGTCCATCCCACATATTTTTTTTCTTCTCTTCTTCGTCTTCCTACCTTCAAAATAATCTTCCGATGGCACAATCTATCCATAAAGATAAAGTGGTTCCTCTTCTTCTATGTGTTCGACTGTCCCTAGTTTTTGGTTCATGTTGCAGTCCATCCTTCCAAGCTGATATTATTTAGCAACATAGATGGTGAAACAAATAGGATCGAATATAGAAATGGTGAAATTATCAAATAAAATTATCGGGATTGTTCACCTTAAAAAGGTGAAATTAACCAATTGATAATAAATGAAACAGAAGCACATCAAAAGTTTTTAAAGTGATTCCAGTATCAATGTGATAGTATACATTCAGGAAGGGGAGAGGAGTTTTATTAATACTAAGAGAGAAGATTACAGAGATTAATATAAGTAATTTCTACTACATAGGCTCTTTTAAATATAGGCTTTGAAACATTAGATTAAACTTATCCTGCGACGTAGGACTAAACAAAACAACAAAACCTAATATTGTATCACGTTTTTCAACACTCCACCTTGATACAATATATGTCTTTAAATTAAGCCATCTAACTCCGTCTACACCTTCATACTCTAAGCAGTATCGAGCATAGCGGATACATTCCCAATAAGCTCTGGCAATGCCATCATCCATTGCACTTTTTGATGAACTCCAGCAATGCCACCACCCACCAACGGTGTTTAAACATATCCTTCCTATGTAGGATCTATCAATCTTCTCAATGAAATAAACGTCTCCATCTACTAATACTCTCTCCGCAATGCCACCATATGACACTTAGCACCTTGATAAGCCGATCAAGTTTGAGCAATGTTTGAACTTTGCAACAGGTAAGGACTTGGTGAACATGTCTGTTGCATTCTCCTCTATGTGAACCTTCTAAAGACGAATTACCTTCTCTTCATTCATTGTGACAAGAAAGGATTCTCTTACCTCTATATGCTTCGTCCTTGAGCTGAAAGACAGATTTTCAACTAAGTGAAATACACTTTGACTGTCACAATTCACTTCTAATCCATCATACATGAAACCCAAATCACACATCAATCACCTTAAATACAGTTCCCCCTTAGCCGCTTTAATAGCAGTTATAAGCTCTGCCTCTATAGTAGACAAAACCACAATGGTCTGCAACCTCGCTCTCTAACTAATAACTGCCTCTCCATGTGTGAACACATAACCCGATGTTGACTTCCTTTGATCTCTATTACCGTTGTAGTCAAAATAAAAAAATCCTATCGATTTGTAATCTCTAACTCTGGCGCCAAAAACAAGCCCATGATCTAGAGTTCCTCTAAGATATATAAAAATATACTTTACTGCATCCCAATGCTTCTTTCCTGTATTGCCATATATCCACTAACCAATGCTACATCCTGTGGAATGCCAGGCCTAGTGAAAACCATCACATACATAAAATTACCAACTGCCCTTCCATAGGGTACCTACTCGATGTAAGCTTTGTCCTTCTCTAAGATTGGAGAGCCTTTATTAGAAAGTTGTATGTTCAAAGGCATGGGTGTACTAATTGCCTTTTGCTCCTTCCATGCTAAACTGAGTAAGCACCTTCCTAAAATACTCCTTTTGAGTGAGCCTCAAAAGACTTAGCTTTCTATCACTTTGGATTTCCATACCAAAAATCTTTCTTGCTTCCCCAAGGTCTTTCATCCCAAATTCCGCATTTAGCTTCATCTTCAAACTATCAATTTCAATTTTATCGATGGAAGCAATCAACATGTCATCCACATAAAAGAGTAAATACCCAAATACTGCTCTTTAAATGCTTGAAGTACACATAAGAATCTTTGATACTACGATCAAAACCAAGTGAAAGCATAAAAGAGTCAAACCTCTTGTACCATTTTCTAGGCGATTGCTTGAGTCCATAAAGTGACTTCTTCAACTTACAAACCCATATCTCTTTCTCACTTACAACAAATCCTTCTGGTTGCTTCTTGCACATATCAGAAAGCGGTCATCACATCAAGTTGCTCCAACTCTGTTCGTCGACAGAAATTCTATCGGTTTAGACAACCGTCGAACGAATTTAGAAATAAAATTAACCGCAAGCGCACGGCGTACACTTTGTAGTACGTAGCGAATACGGGTCGATCCGTAGGGAATTGTGAGAGATTAAAAATCTATTCTATCAAATTAGACCAAAGTGAGATGAAAGTTGTTAACTACAAAAGGAAGCTAAAGCTAGAATTAAAATGTGATTAAAAATAAACTATTAAACTAGAGAACAATTTAGAGGCAAATCCACTCTAATATTTTTGTAAATCAACAAATAAAGAATTTATGATCTCCAACTTTGATATTAAGTGAAATAAGTGTTACATTTATCATAAGTATGGTTTGTTTATGTTATTAATTAACATAACTCATACCATCAAACTATAATACAACAATTATACTACTTATAATTCTCATGAAAATGAAGCCAAAGCAAAAGTTATTTTAAGTATGATCTATTTACTATTGTAACTAGTAATATAGATTATCAAATTTCATTTTTACTTTAATTTCAAAATCAAAAATGGATTAGCAAATGATGATGCAACTTGTGTTTATGTTGAATAAGTATAGCTCATTTACATAAGCAATATAAGCTATCAAAACCCACTTGTATAAACTTGCATCAAAACTCACATCATGAAGCATAAACCAAATGAGATCATAAATAATAAAATGTTGAAATTACATAATATTTGAGAGCTTCATTACCCCTACATTGAAGGGTTTAGCTACTCATTTGTGGCATTGAAGCAACACTTGTAAATTTCAACATGAAAGAGCAAAGAAATGAAAACTAAGCAAAGGAAGAAAGAGAGATTAACTAGTAACTAATTGCATAAAAATTAAAGCTACACTACTTGCATAAATGTAAGTCTAAACTATGAACATGAAAAGAAAGAGAACATAAAAATAAACATCAACATAAAAGCAAGGAAAAGCATGTAGAAAAGAGAGAAGAAAGAGGCTTGGAAGCCATTTTTATTTCATAGAATATTGAGCTTACACTTTGATTTCTTAATTTCCTAAGTAACATGAAAGAGTAGATGAAGTTTTCATGTACACAAGTGGGCTATTTAAACATGCATAAAACCCTAATTCCATTTTTAGGGTGCTTCCCAAAATGCCCTTTAGGAAGTGTGGCCACCAGGTAACCATTAGCCACTAATTAATCCATCATTTGTTGTGCATGAAGCTTTAACCTCCACTTAGTTGTCCATTAGCTCGTAATTGTACATTTAGGTAAGTGGGTGGGGTCCTCCATGATCTTGAACTTGAATTATTTCCTCTTCATTCCTTTGTATTTCATTTGTGCATGCATGTATCTTCATATAAGCCTCTTCCATATGCATCCAAATTCCTATAAAAATTATCAAAAAAATGTCCGAGTAAAAATTCTTAAATTAACACATGCACACAAATGACTATTTTGCCCTGAATGAAGATGAAAATATGATGGTTTGAAAATAATTGAATTTTGGTTTTAACATGCAAAAATGCCCAAATATGATATTTATTTAAATAAAAAGAGATAAAATATGGATGTATATATATGCACATTTACGTGCACATCAAATACCCCCACACTTATCTTTTTATTCGTCCTCAAATAAAGGAAAACTAAGATAAATCCGTTTTCGTAGGGAGCACGATTGCATTGAGCATATGCAACAAGCCGTTAAACCTCTGGGTGTCCCTAGTAGAACGAGTGTTGTTTCATGAGGGTTTTCAGCGGATACTACCCACAAAATCCAGATGCAAAGTGAAAATATTTACAAAATGCAAGATATATTTACAATGGGATGAATGCAAGTTCTTGAAAATATTTACAAATGATGGATTTACTCTTAAATCGACACAAAGAAGTTAAATATAAGTCTTGGTCATTATTTTGAAAATTTAAGTCATTTTTCGTCAAAATTTCCAACAAAAATCAAGTCATCATAGGCAATAGTTTAACTCGTTGTTTCGGCTGATAACAAAGTGTAACTATGAAATAAATCCTTGGTCCATTATCAAAATTTATTAAAGTGGTATTTTCATTTCTTTTCAATAACAAATCAAATCAAATAAGTAAAAATAGTGCTAGGATTTCAATTGCTTGTTCTCTCATTATTTGTAAGAAAAAATTACACACCTAGCTCAGGTAAACTGAGGCCAGATATACCACCCATGCACTACCTTTCGGGCTTATGTGAGGGGGGTACTGAGCATGGCGAGTGCACACACTTTCATGCATACACCTATCGACCGTAGGTGGTTTTTATTAAGTCTGTTCTTTTTTTTAACATGTGTTCCATACATGCATAACCGTGAGGACTTTTAAATGAGTATGAAAGCACATAATTAAAGATTCCAAGTAATTCACCCATGCATAACCGTGAGGACTTTTAAATGAGAGCGAGTACTTTGGATGTTATTTTTTTTAATATATTTTTAAGAGAGAGAGAGTTTGGCAAAATCATCTTAGCACCATTTAACTTAAAAGACAAAAATGTTATATCCTTTACTTTAAATTTACCACTCTTTAAACAAAGATTTTCAATTAGAACATACTTCATAATTAACATAGATGAACCTTCCTATATACTAGTTAAACCATTGTTATTTGTAATCAAACTTCATTTTTATTTTTGTTAAGACAAACAAATTTTCAAAAATTTTAATATATTAACCAAAACTTATACTTATCCCATAGTGTTTCTTCAAAAATAAATCAAAATGGTAAAAAGAAAATGTTTTTAAGATATAGGAGTTTTGAGATTTTTTTTAAGTAAGATAATGAAAATTCAAAAATGCCATGAAAAACCATGAAAAACTATAAAAAAAATGAAAATGAGACTCCCCCCACACTTAATTTTGACTGTGTCCCCATAGTCAATGCATGATATAATGAGTGTAACGAGAAAAATATGTACATATTTACAAAAGAGGGTTAACATTCTTACTAGACGTAGCTTGGCTCATGAAGGATCATGAGCTCCTCCTCTTGGTTATTTTGCAATTCCAAGAAAGGTTTCAAACGATGACCGTTGACTTTGAAAATTGATCTATCCCTGGGGTTTTCTATTTCTACACCACCATGTGGAAAAACAGTTCGTACCACAAATGGTCCGGTCCATCTTGATTTAAGTTTTTCCGAAAATAAATAAAGTCTCGAGTCATATAAAAGAACTTTCTGGTTAGGCGAAAACGTTTTTCTTAGGATTGACTAGTCATGATAAACTTTTGTTCTTTCTTTGGAAATTTTCTCGTTTTCATACGCGTCATTCCTAAGTTCTTCTAGTTTGTTGTGTTGCAATTTCCGGTTCTCGCCAGCTTTTTCAAGGTCAAAGTTTAAGTTTTTTATTGCCCACAACGCTTTGTGTTCGATTTCAACGGGTAAATGGCAAGCTTTACCGTAAACTAAACGAAATGGGGACATCCCAAGGTTAGTTTTAAAAGCAATACGGTAAGCCCAAAGCGCGTCGGTCAATTTCTGAGACCAATCTTTTCGATTTTTGTTGACAGTTTTCTCCAAGATTTGTTTTATTTGTCGGTTTGAAACTTCAACTTGGCCACAAGTTTGAGGATGATACGGAGTGGATAACTTGTGGGTTATCGAGTATTTTTTCATTAAAATTTCAAAAGAACGGTTACAAAAATGGGTCCCGTTATCACTGATTATTGTGCAAGGTGTGCCGAACCTCGAAAAGATGTTTTCTTTGAGAAATTTCACAACAATTTTATGGTGATTGGTTTTGCAAGGAACAGCTTCGACCCATTTTGAGACGTAGTCAACAGCGTGAAGGATATACAAGTTTCCAAAAGAATTGGGAAAAGGTCCCATAAAGTCGATACCCCAAACATCGAAGATTTCGATGGTAAGAATGGGGTTTAGAAGCATCATATCTCATCGAGAAATTCGTCCAAGCATTTGACATCGATCGCAAGTTTTACAAAATTCGAATGAGTCTTTGAAGAGAGAAGGCCAATAGAAACCACACTGAAGCACCTTTTCCGCAGTTTTTCGAGGACCAAAATGTCCACCCCTCGCTTGATCGTGGCAAAACGAAAGAACACTCCTTATCTCATTATCCGGAATGCAACGTCGGACGATTTGGTCGGGACAATATTTGAACAAGTATGGATCGTCCCAATAGAAATATTTCACTTGGGACATGAATTTGTATTTGTCCTGTTTGGACCACGATGAGGGAGTTTCTTTAGTGACTAAGTAGTTTACTATATCAGCGTACCATGGGTCGATAGAAATTGAAAGAAGTTGTTCATCGGGGAAGTTTTCATTGATCGGCAAAGAAGATGGTGCGTTCGGAAGACGAGACAAGTGATCGGCTATGACATTATCGGATTCTTTTTTGTCTTTGATTGTAACGTCAAATTCTTGAAGTAAAAGGATCCAACAAATTATGCGGGATTTGGCATCCTTTTTAGAGAAAAGATATCGAAGTGCGGAGTGGTCCGTGTACACAGTAATGTGTGACCCTATCAAGTATTGTCGGAATTTTTCGAGAGCAAAAACGACAGCTAGAAGCTCTTTTTCGGTTGTTGTGTAGTTGAGTTGAGCGTCGTTCAAAGTCATACTCGCATAGTAAATCACGTGAAGGATCTTGTTGATGCGTTGTCCTCAGACAGCACCAACGGCAAAGTTTGAAGCATCACACATTATTTCGAAAGGAAGATCCCAATTGGGCGCACAAATGATTGGAGCAGAAATGAGTTCGTTCTTAAGACGTTCAAAAGAAGAGATACAATCAGAGTTAAAATCGAAAGGAACGTCTTTTCCAAGGAGAGTAGTCAAAGGACGAGCGATTTTACTAAAATCTTTCACAAAGCGTCGGTAAAAGCCAGCGTGTCCAAGAAATGATCGAATGTCCTTAACAGTTTTGGGAATGGGTAGGTTTGCAATTACGTCGATTTTCGCTTTATCTACCTCAATGCCTTTATTTGATATGTCCAAGGACTATGCCTTGTTTGACCATAAAGTGGCCTTTTTCCCAATTCAAAGTCAAATGTTTTTCTTTACATCGATTTAGAACCAACTCGAGATGATGTAAACATTGAGAAAAAGAATCGCCAAAGATTGAGAAATCGTCCATAAAAACTTCTAGAAAGCGTTCAATCATGTCGGAAAAGATTCTAACCATGCATCGTTGGAAAGTCGCAGGGGCATTACAAAGTCCGAATGGCATACGTCGATAGGCAAAGGTACCGAATGGACATGTGAAAGTAGTTTTCTCTTGATCTTCGGGAGCGATGGGAACTTGGTTATAGCCGGAATAACCATCGAGGAAACAATAGAATTCGTGGCCGGCTAAACGTTCGAGCATTTGGTCGATGAAGGGAAGAGGGAAGTGATCTTTTCGTGTTGCGGCATTTAGTTTTCGATAGTCAATGTAAACACGCCAACCCGTTTGAGTACGAGTTGGAATAAGTTCGTTTGAATCGTTCTTAAAAACGGTTAGCCCAGATTTTTTTCGTACAACGTGAATTGGGCTAACCCATGAACTATCAGAGATTGGGTAAATGATTCCGTTGTCGAGAAGTTTAAGAATTTCATCATGTACCGCATCTTTCATTTTTGGGTTAAGCCTTCGCTGCACGTCACGAACAGGCTTGGCACCGTCGATTAAATGCATGCGATGTTGGACAAGAGCGGGACTAATTCCCTTTATATCGGAGATCGACCATCCAATCGCTTCCTTGTTTTTCGAAAAAATAGAGAGAAGAGAAGCTTCTTGATCAAGAGAGAGAGTTGCGGAAATTATGACGGGCAACGTTTCGTTATCACCTAAGTACGCGTACTTAAGGTGATCGGGAAGTGGTTTGAGGTCCAACTTCGGGAGTTTTTCGATCAAAGAGTTTGATTGAGATTCGGACTCAACTTGAAGCGACTCAAAGGGAAGAGTGTATTCAATTTCGTTGGGAATTTCGTGAAACAATTTTTCGTACTCGGCCCCATGTTCATCATTAAAATCAAGTGTTTCATTTTCAAAGTTTTCGTGAACGGCACTAACTTCCAACGTTTGGTCACGAGGTTCGTTTGATTGGCTTTCAAGATTGAAAATGTTGAGATCCAAAGTCATGTTTCCAAAAGAGATTTTCATCGATCCGTTACGACAATTGATTAAGGCATTTGAGGTGGCTAAAAATGGTCGGCCTAGAATCAATGGAATTTGACTTGTGGGATTTGTCACGGGTTGTGTTTCGAGAACAATAAAATCAACAGGGAATATGAATTGCCCTACTTGAATGAGCACGTCTTCGATTTCTCCCACGGGTTTCTTAATGGAACGATCGGAAAATTGAAGCGTGACTTTTGTGGGTTTGAGCTCACCTAAGCCTAATTGTTCGTACACGGAATATGGAATCAAGTTGACACTCGCGCCTAAGTCTATCAGACATTTGTTAATCGTCTTGTCACCAATTTTACACGAAATCGTAAGGCAGCCAGGATCTTTGTATTTTACGGGCATGGATTGGGACAAGACTTCACTCAAACTAGCGGCTAAGAAGACTTTTTTGGGCACTTGAGTGTGTCGCTTTTGGGTACACAAGTCCTTAAGAAATTTAGCGTAAGTGGGGACATGTTGCACGATGTCAAGAAGCGGAATGTTAACCTTGACTTGTTTAAAAATTTCCAACATCTTTTCCATTTGGTCCGAGTGTTTCTTTGGTCGAAGACGATGTGGAAATGGGACACGATACTCGGTAGGCGGGTCTACTCGAGTAGAAGAAGAAGAGTTTTGATTGGCATTCGATTCAAAGTTTGACTCCACATTCTGTTTAGATTCGTTCGTTGTTTTAGAAGTATCGAGAGAGGTTTCCGGTAAATCGTTTGGATTAACGACTTGATTATCGATTTGTTTACCAGAACGAAGAGTTGTGATAGCATTCAATTGGGTGACGTTGCTATCTTGAACAACATGGGCCTAATTTGAATTTGCGTTTTGATTTCTAGGATTTGAAATGGGTTGGCTTGGGAATGTTCCTCGTTCACGTTCACTTATAGATGTGGCTAATTGACTCATTTGCATTTCGAGTTTTGCAATCGATTGGTTTGTGTTTTGCATATATGAAGTCAATAAATTTTGCAAATTGCTGTTTGATTGAAGGCTTTGAGTAGTTGCTTTAGCCAACGTTTCAAGAGTTTTTTCAAGAGAAGTTAAACGTTTATCGTCTTAGGGAGGATGAGCAGAAATTGGTTGAGAATTCGATTGTTGCGGTTGAAAAGGAGGATTCGAAGCATTATTCGGGAATGCTTGAAAATTGAGACGAATCATATTTGTGTTGGGATTGTTTTGGTTCCAAGAAAAATTTGGATGATTTCTCTAACCAGGGTTGTACGTTGGAGAAAACGGGTCATTTTTGGCTTTATTGAAAGCATTAATTTGTTCGACAGAATTGGGACACTGATCAGCTATATGATTAGGATCGTTGCATTTATAACACATCGGTTGGGAAGCTTGGTTCGTTTGATTTGATGAGAAAACGTTATCGAATTTTTTAATCATTGCATCGATCTTAGCTTCCAAAGCAACAGAAGATCCTATCGAGTGTGCACTCGATCGGGAGTAGATTGATTTTTCATTCGAACGTTCCCATTGGGAAGATTTTTCGGCGAGATTTTCAAGAAATTGCCATGCATCGTCGTGATGTTGGGCAAGAAAGTTGCCTTGGCACATTGATTCAAGCATGGTTCGTGAGCTGTTTTCGAGTCCATCGTATAAAATTTGGCAAATCGTCCATTTTTCGAAATTATGGTGTGGACATTTTATCAAAAGCTCTTTGAATCTTTCAAAATATTTTCCAAATGGTTCTCCCTTGAATTGATGAAAGTTTACAATTTCGTTTCGGATTCTACTCGTTTTTTCCAAAGGGTAGAATTTTTTTAAGAAAGCTTTTACGAATTCTTCCCACGTTTTAATCGAGTTCGATGGTAAGCTGTACAACCATTTTTCAGCGTAATCCATAAGAGCGAATGGGATTAATCGAAGTTTGATTCCATCATCAGAAAGTCGTTGTAGTATAGTGGTGAGTATTCCTGCCTGTCACGCGGGTGACCCGGGTTCGTTCCCCGGCAACGGCGCCAAAAACTTGTTCGTCGACAGAAATTCTATCGGTTTAGACAACCGTCGAACGAATTTAGAAATAAAATTAACCGCAAGCACACGGCGTACACTTTGTAGTACGTGGCGAATACAGGTCGATCCGCAGGGAATTATGAGAGATTAAAAATCTATTCAATCAAATTAGACCAAAGTGAGATGAAAGTTGTTAACTACAAAAGGAAGCTAAAGCTAGAATTAAAATGTGATTAAAAATAAACTATTAAACTAGAGAACAATTTAGAGGCAAATCCACTCTAATATTTTTGTAAATCAACAAACAAAGAATTTATGATCTCCAACTTTGATATTAAGTGAAATAAGTGTTGCATTTATCATAAGTATGGTTTGTTTATGTTATTAATTAACATAACTCAAACCATCAAACTATAATACAACAATTATACCACTTATAATTCTCATGAAAATGAAGCCAAAGCAAAAGTTATTTTAAGTATGATCTATTTACTATTGTAACTAGTAATATAGATCATCAAATTTCATTTTTACTTTCATTTCAAAATCATAAATGGATTAGCAAATGATGATGCAACTTTTGTTTATGTTGAATAAGTATAGCTCATTTACATAAGCAATATAAGCTATCAAAACCCACTTGTATAAACTTGCATCAAAACTCACATCATGAAGCATAAACCAAATGAGATCATAAATCATAAAATGTTGAAATTACATAATATTTGAGAGCTTCATTACCCCTAAATTGAAGGATTTAGCTACTCATTTGTGGCATTGAAGCAACACTTGTAAATTTCAACATGAAAGAGCAAAGAAATGAAAACTAAGCAAAGGAAGAAAGAGAGATTAACTAGTAAATAATTGCATAAAAATTAAAGCTACACTACTTTCATAAATGTAAATCTAAACTATGAACATGAAAAGAAAGAGAACATAAAAATAAACATCAACATAAAAGCAAGGAAAAGCATGTAGAAAAGAGAGAAGAAAGAGGCTTGGAAGCCATTTTTATTTCATAGAATATTGAGCTTACACTTTGATTTCTTAATTTCCTAAGTAACATGAAAGAGTAGATGAAGTTTTCATGTACACAAGTGGGCTATTTAAACATGCATAAAGCCCTAATTCCATTTTTAGGGTGCTTCCCAAAATGCCCTTTAGGAAGTGTGGCCACCAAGTAACCAATAGCCACTAATTAATCCATCATTTGTTGTGCATGAATCTTTAACCTCCACTTAGTTGTCCATTAGCTCATAATTGTACATTTAGGTAAGTGGGTGGGGTCCTCCATGATCTTGAACTTGAATTATTTCCTCTTCATTCCTTTGTATTTCATTTGTGCATGCATGTATCTTCATATAAGCCTCTTCCATATGCGTCCAAATTCCTATAAAAATTATCAAAAAAATGTCCAAGTAAAAATTCTTAAATTAACACATGCACACAAATGACAATTTTTCCCTGAATGAAGATGAAAATATGATGGTTTGGAAATAATTGAATTTTGGTTTTAACATGTAAAAATGCCTAAATATGATATTTATTTAAATAAAAAGAGATAAAATATGGATGTATATATATGCACATTTACGTGCACATCAAAATCCAAGTCATGAGTAGCAGCAATAGCAAGCTAAATGTGGATGGAGGTATGCCTCAATACAGGTGAAAATATATCATCACACTCCACTCCATTCCTTTGTGAAACAGTTTAGAAACTAACCTAGCCTTGTATCTCCCATCATCCTTCGCCTTGAATACTCACTTGCAACTTATGGCTCGGCTTCGTAAAGGAGGTGGTAACAAATCCCAAGTCGTGTTCTTTCTCAATGACTCCAACTCCTCTTCCATAGCGCACATTCATTTCAAGCTATCACTTGACTTCATTACTTCTTTAAGGTTAAATGGCTCATTATGAACCACATGTAGAACATAATCAAACTGATCACCAAGGCTAAGGTTTTCATACTGCCATTCACCATACCTCTCGGATGGCCTAATAATTCTATGACTGACCTGAATGGTACAACTTTGCCTAAACTCCTTTCAGCTCCACCTTGAACTGAACTTCCTCTAGTTTCATGCACATCACCCACACTACTAGATGGACCTATGAACTACTCTGTGATGTCTCATTAACTGCATCTACATCTCTCACAGCAACAACACTACTATTAGGATGAAATATGGGAAAATCTTACAACTCCTTGGGCCTATCAAACTCATCAGATATGGTAGGCAATTCCTCTTTAGGATCGAACATTGAAGACTTATCAAAAGTTACATATCTAGAATGCACAATCTTTTTATCAATAGGGTTCCAAATCTGATATCCTTTGGTACCATATGTGTATCCCATAAATATGCCCTTGTACGCTTTATCTTCCGGCTTATCATCAACTGTATGGTGAACACACACAGGACAACCGAAAATACGAAGTAACCGAGTTACACTGCTTTACCCTTTCATTTCTTCTCTGGAATCTTTCCATCTATGGCTGAGAATGGAATTCAATTTATAATATGTGGCGTGGTCAACAAAACTTCCATCCAAAAGACCCTAGACAAAGCCACTGTCAATCAAACAACATGTCTTCTCAAGTAGAGTCTGATTCATCCTCTCAGCAACTCCATTGGATTGTGGATCTCCTAGTGTAGTGAAATGTCGTTGAATACCATGATGCGCACAAAAATTTAAGAACTCCTTAGAAACAAATTCACCCCCATTATCACATATAAGCACCTTCAACTTACAACCATATTGATTCTTAACTAGCGCTTTCTAAGCTTTAAACTTTTCAAAGATTTCTATTTTTCCTTTATCACATACACCCCAATTTTTCAAGAAACGTCATAAATAAAGGAAAGAAAATATTTCGCTCCCCTAAAGGAAGCAATAGCTACCGGTCCCCTAACATCTGTATGAACATAATCAAGCACTCTCTTTGATCTATGAAGTCCAACTCTAAAAGAAACCTTCGTCTGCTTTTCCAACACACATTCCTATTAAAATTTCAACTTGTCGAAGCTTTCTTCTTTGGTCATCTTTTGACTACAAAGCTGATCTAAGCCCTTCTCTGAAATATGACCCAATCTTAGATGCCAAAGTCTAGTTACATCCAAAGCATGAGAACTATCCACTCCAACGTAGGACTCTCCAAGAACTATGGTTCCCTTCAACGAATACAGATTTCAAAACATATCTCCCTTCATCAAAACAAGTGCACCCCTAGAAACCCTTAAACCATCCTTCCCATAGTCACTTTGCATCCCATGGATGCAAACTTCCATAAAGAAATCAATGACTTTCAAAGACCTGGAACATAGTGGACACCTGTTAAAGTGCGTATCACTCCGTCAAACATCCTAATTCGAACTGTACCCTCTCCGATGACTCTACAACTAGCATTATTTCTCATAAGGATCTCACTTCCCTCTTTTCCAACAAAAGAGCTAAAATAATCCTTGTTTGGCATCATATGGAGAGGTGCCCCTGAGTCAAGTACCTGATGGTCTGTTACATCAAATACCGTTGCAGTCAACACATCATTAGTTACAGTCTTCTCCACTGCAATCGATGAAGATCCATTGTAACGACTCATAAATTTATCGCTTTGAAAATAATATTTATTTTTAAATATTCAAATATAAGATTTTTTAACACAAATTATAATGTTTTATACAATAATTAATGATGGTAAACTTGTTTTAAAATTATATTTACAAATATAGATATTTGGCATTTCCGTCTTAAAAGCGACTAAAATCAGTTTTTAGTAAAATTGAGATTTTCTCAATATAAGATTATACGAAATTGGATATATACACTTATTTTTCAATTTAAGCACAAATATGTAATAAAATTATTTATTTTATTTTTGAAAATAAAATGCCTTTATGGCATCATCAAGGATGTCATCATTTTTATATATTTTATGGAATTTTAAATTAAGTTTAAATATTCATAAAATTGTTTTAAAATGATAATAATTCATTTTAACTAGTTATATAAAAATAATAAACCATTTACAATAGTTTTATAAAGATATATATTTGTTTTAAAAATATAAGAAAATTCATAACGCTTTGGCACTACAACAACACTTTTTATAAACACTCATTTTGATTAATTTTGAATGATAAGAACTTGGGTTTTAAATTTTGTTTACATTTATATGTAATTTAATTAATAAGTGAAAATGTGACCGGGAATCGACTTTCAAATTTTCAACGGTTTAACGAATAGAAGTTGTTCAAAGTGATCGCAACATTGTTTATATTTCTTGTGCGCATATGTAACATGCACATACATGCACCAACATATACATATACATACATATACATACCAAATACACACATAAAACTATATATATACACAAGTACAAAATATCATGATATTTATAACATATATCCACATGTAAGCAAACTACACATCAAACATCACCTCCTTACACACCTACACACCTAGGATATGATGAGAGGAGGACAAAAGAGGGTGGCTGAGCACATGGGGGGTGGTCGTGTGCATGGAGGAGGTGTGGGTGAGGGTAGTATGTTCTTTGTACCATACAGTATTTGTTTACATATTTTTGCTTATAAATACAAGGCATACCTTCTCATTTTATTCACATTTCCGTTCCATTTTCTAAGCTTCTTCTTCATTTTCATTAATGGCTTCCATGTCCTCATAAATTATTCCATAGTCGTGGCAAAGCTCTGCTAAAAATACACTTTCAATTATAGAAAGTTATCGCGTTAGTTTGAAATTAAAGTGAGCGATCACTTTCTCTTCTTCCTCCTTTCTTGGCCAAACTCATCAAGAGCCACCACCACCTTCCACTGTAACAACCCGGAGTTTTGTGGAAATTTATTTGTGTCAGATGATGATTAAATTGATAGCTAATCGCTGTTTGAAGTTGTTAAACTTGGTTGTGACTCTTTGATTTATTGATTAAGGAATTTAGTAGCTTAGCAATCTTGAATCAAATTGAAATTCTTTTGGAAATATGATTGAGAGTGTGGGCCTTGAAATCACTTTGGCCCATGTTTAATTATAGTGTCGTTATCTTTATCAACCCCATTCCCTCTTTGTTCAGTCAAAAAAAAGGAAACCCGTCCCCCATTTTTCAATTTCCTAACCCTAAGTCTAAGAAAAAGAAATGGTGGCTTTGTCTTCTCGTTCGTTCCTCTTCGCTCAGAAATTTGGGCATGCTTGTCTCGTCGTCAAATTGGGGCTTCGTGCAATGTCAATCATTTGTGAACGATTGTGGCTGCTCCTCGATTAATCGAGTTCGACTCGCCTTCTCGACTAGAAAAAGGTGAGTGAGTAACTCTCATTCACATCTAATTTAATCTAGTTAATTGTGAATCTTGTTGTTCGTTTCTCGGCTATCACTGCTGTGAACTCGCGTGATTTCTTATCACTCACATTTAGTTCAATTTTAATGCTTTCTGCTTTCGTCGATTGGTATGATTTGTTGCTTGTCACGGCTTGATTTGCAGTCGATTTCGCGTTTTCTAATTTCGTTGAAATGTGATGATTTCTCTGGCTTTGCCAATTTCACATGACTGGATGATGGTTTGTTCATTATAGTTTCGAATTGTTTTCGTGACAGCCCTAGATTGTTTTGCTGTTACTGTCGTTGATTTTGTTTTCGTCCCCTGATTCTAGTTAGTGGTTCACGGCTCCGGATTGAATTTTGATACTTCTTGGCTTTATGTTGGCTTTTTGACATGGTTCGATTTTTGTTTATCCACTGTATTGATGATTTTGGATGTGGGTGTAACGATATTGATTGTTCGACTTTCGTCCTTGTTCGATGGATCTGCTGTTCTAGGTATTCGATCCTCGATAGTTGCTTTATCTTCTCGGTTGATTTTTGAAAATATTACCAGACTTTGAATTAATTCCAGACTTTGATGTTTCGGCCTTTAGTTGCTTATGTGAGTTTCTGACTTAACTTGAGGTTGGTTTCGTGACCTTGTTACTTTGTCTGTTGGGCATCAGCTTGATATCTTATGTGATAGTTGCATTTGGACTTTAAGCATAACACATTGGATTATGCTTGGTTTGCTTTATCTGATCTGGTCGATCTTGTAATTGTTGCTACTCTAATCTGGTCAGCATTGTGCCTGCAGTCTTGTTTTTTTGGGCTTGATTTTGGGGTATTTGCATTTTCTTAGTTTCATTTTGTTGACTCGGTTTCAATACCGCTTCATGTACATTGCTCCGAGTTAAATTTGCATCAGTAATCTAGTTAGTCGGCAGTTCCTTGTGCCATCCATAATTCATTTTGTTTAGGGTGTATTTATTATTTTCTGCCTCATGCTGGGCTGCCTTTGCCTGTGCATGTTTGTCATCTGATCTGGAATATTCTAATTCTGCTGTCCACCTGGGTTGATCATAAGTGATACTTTCATTTATGTCTTCATGTATGCTTGCCTAGTCTGATACATTTTGAAGTTCATTTGCTGGTCCTATTTCAATTAATATAGATGTGTATGTGTATATATATTTACATGCATACATGTTTAATTGTAATTGCTCGGCATCGAGTTACATTTTGCGACAATAGGGTCTTTGACTTGTTCAGTTCTTTTTCGTGAGTACCTTCACTATGACAGACAGTGTTCGATTCTTCTTTTTAACACTGTAACACTGTTGTGGTTGTTTAAATAATTTGAAACTGCACTTGATTTTCATGTGCAATGAATGGCTCTTTCTTTTGAACTGAGCTTCGATTCCTTTGTGACTTCTGACTTGTTTTAGTTATGACTCGATTTCTTGTACCTTGGGTATTTTGTCTCGTTGACCATTTGCCTGTAGTTGTCATATATGTATAGCTGTTCAGTCGGCTTTCTATTCATTTGAGCTGGTTCATGTTGGCAATGAATTCATGTGTCTTGTGTTGCCAATTTTGGTGGCACTGTTGGTTTTTTAAGTAGTTTGATCAATTGGGTCATTTTGATGTATATGCAGTCTTCATTATTCATGTATCTGCTTTTCATATGCTTGTGCATTTTTGAACTGGTACACTTGTATCTAGTCGCACTCGAACCCCTTTAGTCACTTGGTTGTACTGCGCCTTGGACAGTCTCATTTGCAGGCTGATGGCCTTTGAATTGTACAGTTTCACTTGTAGTTCGTATTGAATCGGGCATCATTTCTTGGGACAGTTTGAATATCGTCCCACTTCGATTTTAGTCTTGGCTTCGAGCGTGTAGACTTTGTCTTGTGATCTATTTTGTTGGTTCTTGATTGTTTCAAGTTGATTTGTGAAATTTTTACAGCGAGTTGAATCCGGTCTCAAAGACCCGGGTTTGACCCTGTACATGAATGTAGACTTCCGGTGTACATTCGTGAATGATTCATCCCTCTTGATTTGAGATAGTGTACGTTGTTTTGGTTTATTTATGTTGACTTCTACAGTTTTAATTGTTGTTAGTTTTCACCGTCGTGATGATTTCGTGTACTGTGTGGCGAGGCAGTGCACGCGTGCGTGTACTGCAGCCACACAGAAAGTTGATTTGACTGACCTTTTTGAGATTACTGATTTGTTGATTTACACTGTTTAGTGGTATATCTACCGTTACCCGATTCTCTTATTGAGAAGTCGGATATACGTGATTTCTGTGACTGTCATCTATTTGAGATTATTATTTCTTCTATGCACTAATAACTGAGTTTGAATTAGACTGACTCGTGTATTATTTTCTTTTGAATTTAATACTCGGATCAGACCCGAGTTATTTCAGGTTGTAGATTTTCTTCTTTGAGTTGCTGTTCAGGATATGAAGACTTTTCACATCTTCTGAAGTTGTCAATGTCATTTTGTAGTAGTCGTGTCATTGTATAGAACGATATGTATTCATGTATATTAGTCGATAATGTACTTGTATATATAACTTCTAGAGTCGACAGTTGTAGTTGTATGATATGTATTGTGTCAACTATGTATTAACTGACATCAGTTATATATATATGAGACTTTTGTTTTTATCTGTGTTCCGCATTTATATTATCTGTGTTATTGTTATATCTAATGTCCTAAACTATTATGAACCGTCGTAGTTCGTTTTATACTAGTATTGGGTGTGTCGATGGGAGTAAATAAATAATAGAAGAAAAATAAAAGTATGTACCACTCCTATCGAGATAACCAATATTAGTGTAAGGCCAATTACGAATGGTCGCTCCTATCCAGCCTTATTCTTCGTAATAATAGACAGTATTTCCATTAATACTCTTTGTTATTATGAGCATAGAGGTGGGGCGTTACAGTTGGCATCAGAGCCTGGGGTTTATGGACATAATATAGAACATAACTTGGATGGAACATATGTTACAACTATTAGTCGATGTTTTATCTGTGATTTGAATCAAAACTAAAGTTTTGAAATTTGGATGAAATTTTTAAATATCTTTATTTAAAAATAATAGTGAAATTGTGTTCTGATGATTTGATTGACTTGTGTTCTGTTTATCAGAGTGCGCAGCGGAAACAGTGAAACTGTCTTTGCTGAGTACAACTGATAATCTTTTTGATTTAAAAAAAAATCAAAATACGAAATTGATATGAATTTCATTTGTTGTTTACATAGCTGTAATTATTTTGTTTCTTTGAGAACTTCGAATCCGAATTGAGGATTCGAAGAAATTGCAGATATGTAATTTTTGTTGAAATTTCCGTTGGCCTTCTTTTGTACTAATCATCTATTGATTAGATTTTTGCTGTTTTAAATTATCTTCATTGAAGATACATTTGAATGATTCTTTGTTCATTTTGTAGTACGTGCAAAAATTTAAATTGCACGTTATTGCATTTATTTTACGTTGAACCGATGCTTGGTTATGAAATGTATTTTGTTGCCGTTATTTTTACAACGGAATTTTACACCAATGCTATATTTTGAAGTACGGTGTTTTGTGGCATTTTGATGAATGAAAATTCACTGATATTACATTTTGATGTAAATTGTTTTGATGTGATTTTGACGTTTTAAAATTACTGTCGCTTTGGCTTCAGTAACCGTCAAGTTTTAAAAGTGGATTTTCAAGCGGTTATTCCGCAATACTGATTTGTGACCGTTTTTACGGTATTTTGAGAAGTACAGTTTCCTTATCGAAATTGTTACTGATTTGCTGTTTTAATCACGTGATTGGAAAATCATTTTAAAAAATGAAAATTGTCTTATAAAATTGTAACAGTTTGCGTTTTCAAAAGAATGAGAAAGCGACTTAAACGATTCAGCAAAATCGAGGATTATGACCCCTTTCTTTTACTGTTTCGCTTAACTCCGGACTTGTTCAGTTGAGAATGCGAATTGTTATTCTTACAAAATAAATAAAATTGTTTTCAGAAATTTTAACAGTTTGCGCTTTCAAAAGAATGAGGAAGCGATTTAAACGTTTCAGCAAAATCGAGGACTATGACCCCTTTCTTTTACTGATTCGCTTAATTCCGGACTTGTCCGTTTGAGAATGTAAAGTGTATTTTTACAAAATACACAATTTTGCACTTTCAAGGAAACGATGAAGAGATTTAAACGATTTAGCAAAAGTGCGGAGTATGGAACCACACTTTTACTATTTCGGTTAATTCCGGACTCGTTAATTGAAATATCTGTTGTTTGATGATTTTGATGAATTTCGCACTTTCAAGGAAACGATGAAGAGAATCAAACGATTTAGTAAAACACGTGGTATGGGACATGTGCGTTTGCTATTTCGGTTAATTCCGGACTCGTTAATTGAAATATTTGATGTTTTCGTTTGCTTTCGAGCCACTATGTTGGACCTTCGGGTCATATGTTGGACCTTCGGGTCAAATACCAGTACTAGACCTTCGGGTCATATGTTGGACCTTCGGGTCATTTGTTGGGCGCCAAAAATTATGTTGAGTACTTGGTAGGCTTTGGCCATATGTTGTTGCACGTGCGGCGAATTAAAAACTCGCCATCTGATGGGATCGATCCAAGCTTTTATGTTGATATTCTAGTCTTCTTAATTGATTTCTAGATATTTGTTGCTTCCAATTATCTGCAGGTAATTGGATATTTGTTGATATGAGTTCTGATTATCGTTTTTGATAATCAGATATTTGTTGTTTCTAATTATCGCTTGTGATAATTAGATATTTGTTGATATGAGTTCTGATTATCGTTTTTGATAATCAGATATTTGTTGTTTCTAATTATCGCTTGTGATAATTAGATATTTGTTGATATGAGTTCTGATTATCGTTTTTGATAATCAGATATTTGTTGTTTCTAATTATCGCTTGTGATAATTAGATATTTGTTGATATGAGTTCTGATTATCGTTTTTGATAATCTGATATTTGTTGTTTCTAATTATCGCTTGTGATAATTAGATATTTGTTGATATGAGTTCTGATTATCGTTTTTGATAATCAGATATTTGTTGTTTCTAATTATCGCTTGTGATAATTAGATATTTGTTGATATGAGTTCTGATTATCGTTTTTGATAATCAGATATTTGTTGTTTCTAATTATCGCTTGTGATAATTAGATATTTGTTGATATGAGTTCTGGTTATCGCTTTTGATAATTAAATATTTGTTGATTTTAGATTTAATTATCGCTTGAGATAATTAAATATTTGTGGATTTGAGATTTAATTATCGCTTTTGATAATTAAATATTTGTTGAATTTGAAAATTTGATTATCGCTTGAGATAATCAAATAATTGTTGAATTTGAAATATGATTATCGTTTTGATAATCAAATAATTGTTGAATTTGAAATTTGATTATCGTTTTGATAATCGAATATTTGTTGAATTTGAAATTTGATTATCGTTTTTGATAATCGAATATTTGTTGATTTGAGAAATTTGATTATCGCTTCTGATAATTAAATATTTGCTGATTTGAGATTTAATTATCGCTTTTGATAATTAAATATTTATTGCTGATTTGAGATCTAATTATCATTTTTGGATAATCGAACATTTGTTGACTTGAAATTTGATTATCGTTTTGATATTTGAATATTTGTTGTCGTTTTTGATAAGTAGAAAATTGGTAATTTGATAATTGTTGATTTGTTTCTGACTATCGTTTAGATAATTGGATGTTTGTTGATTCTATTGATATAAGATTTTCTAGTCTCCAACTGGTTCTAGAGTATGCTGATTTTATTGAATCGCTGTTTACTATCTATTTCTGATAATAGTTAGAGTTTGTTGATCAAGGAAATTTATGTTTTCTAGTTAATTGTTGGATAAATAGATATTTGCAGTGCGATTTGTGATTTGCGTTTTATAATTATCCTTGCTGATAATTAGGTTTTGCTGTTTTCTAATTATCGTATTGGTAATTAGATATTGTTGTTTATAATTTTCTGTATCCTAATTATCTGATTGAAAATTTAATATGGCTGATAATTGCATTTATTCTGTTTTGTTGCTTTCTGACTATCTATTGATAGTTAGATTTTGTTGAGAATTGCGAATTTCTTTTATGAAATAAAAAGGATTACTTTGGCATTTGAACTCTCGACTTTTATTCTCTATCTTAACCAGTTTATGTTAGAAAATTGATTGTTAATAACAACCTTAATTATGAAAATTGCGGGGATGCAATTTTTATAAGGAGGGGAGTCTGTAACAACCCGGAGTTTTGTGGAAATTTATTTATGTCAGATGACGATTAAATTGATAGCTAATCGCTGTTTGAAGTTGTTAAACTTGGTTGTGACTCTTTGATTTATTGATTAAGGAATTTAGTAGCTTAGCAATCTTGAATCAAATTGAAATTCTTTTGGAAATATGATTGAGAGTGTGGGCCTTGAAATCACTTTGGCCCATGTTTAATTATAGTGTCGTTATCTTTATCAACCCCATTCCCTCTTTGTTCAGTCAAAAAAAGGAAACCCGTCCCCCATTTTTCAATTTCCTAACCCTAAGTCTAAGAAAAAGAAATGGTGGCTCTGTCTTCTCGTTCGTTCCTCTTCGCTCAGAAATTTGGGCATGCTTGTCTCGTCGTCAAATTGGGGCTTCGTGCAATGTCAATCATTTGTGAACGATTGTGGCTGCTCCTCGATTAATCGAGTTCGACTCGCCTTCTCGACCAGAAAAAGGTGAGTGAGTAACTCTCATTCACATCTAATTTAATCTAGTTAATTGTGAATCTTGTTGTTCGTTTCTCGGCTATCACTGCTGTGAACTCGCGTGATTTCTTATCACTCACATTTAGTTCAATTTTAATGCTTTCTGCTTTCGTCGATTGGTATGATTTGTTGCTTGTCACGGCTTGATTTGCAGTCGATTTCGCGTTTTCTAATTTCGTTGAAATGTGATGATTTCTCTGGCTTTGCCAATTTCACATGACTGGATGATGGTTTGTTCATTATAGTTTCGAATTGTTTTCGTGACAGCCCTAGATTGTTTTGCTGTTACTGTCGTTGATTTTGTTTTCGTCCCCTGATTCTAGTTAGTGGTTCACGGCTCCGGATTGAATTTTGATACTTCTTGGCTTTATGTTGGCTTTTTGACATGGTTCGATTTTTGTTTATCCACTATTTTGATGATTTTGGATGTGGGTGTAACGATATTGATTGTTCGACTTTCGTCCTTGTTCGATGGATCTGCTGTTCTAGGTATTCGATCCTCGATAGTTGCTTTATCTTCTCGGTTGATTTTTGAAAATATTACCAGACTTTGAATTAATTCCAGACTTTGATGTTTCGGCCTTTAGTTGCTTATGTGAGTTTCTGACTTAACTTGAAGTTGGTTTCGTGACCTTGTTACTTTGTCTGTTGGGCATCAGCTTGATATCTTATGTGATAGTTGCATTTGAACTTTAAGCATAACACATTGGATTATGCTTGGTTTGCTTTATCTGATCTGGTCGATCTTGTAATTGTTGCTACTCTAATCTGGTCAGCATTGTGCCTGCAGTCTTGTTTTTCTGGGCTTGATTTTGGGGTATTTGCATTTTCTTAGTTTCATTTTGTTGACTCGGTTTCAATACCGCTTCATGTACATTGCTCCGAGTTAAATTTGCATCAGTAATCTAGTTGGTCGGCAGTTCCTTGTGCCATCCATAATTCATTTTGTTTAGGGTGTATTTATTATTTTCTGCCTCATGCTGGGCCGCCTTTGCCTGTGCATGTTTGTCATCTGATCTGGAATATTCTAATTCTGCTGTCCACCTGGGTTGATCATAAGTGATACTTTCATTTATGTCTTCATGTATGCTTGCCTAGTCTGATACATTTTGAAGTTCATTTGCTGGTCCTATTTCAATTAATATAGATGTGTATGTGTATATATATTTATATGCATACATGTTTAATTGTAATTGCTCGGCATCGAGTTACATTTTGCGACAATAGGGTCTTTGACTTGTTCAGTTCTTTTTCGTGAGTACCTTCACTATGACGACAGTGTTTGATTCTTCTTTTTAACACTGTAACACTGTTGTGGTTGTTTAAATAATTTGAAACTGCACTTGATTTTCATGTGCAATGAATGGCTCTTTCTTTTGAACTGAGCTTTGATTCCTTTGTGACTTCTGACTTGTTTTAGTTATGACTCGATTTCTTGTACCTTGGGTATTTTGTCTCGTTGACCATTTGACTGTAGTTGTCATATATGTATAGCTGTTCAGTCGGCTTTCTATTCATTTGAGCTGGTTCATGTTGGCAATGAATTCATGTGTCTTGTGTTGCCAATTTTGGTGGCACTGTTGGTTTTTTAAGTTGTTTGATCAATTGGGTCATTTTGATGTATATGCAGTCTTCATTATTCACGTATCTGCTTTTCATATGCTTGTGCATTTTTGAACTGGTACACTTGTATCTAGTCGCACTCGAACCCCTTTAGTCACTTGGTTGTACTGCGCCTTGGACAGTCTCATTTGCAGGCTGATGGCCTTTGAATTGTACAGTTTCACTTGTAGTTCGTATTGAATCGGGCATCATTTCTTGGGACAGTTTGAATATCGTCCCACTTCGATTTTAGTCTTGGCTTCGAGCGTGTAGACTTTGTCTTGTGATCTATTTTGTTGGTTCTTGATTGTTTCAAGTTGATTTGTGAAATTTTTACAGCGAGTTGAATCCGGTCTCAAAGACCCGGGTTTGACCCTGTACATGAATGTAGACTTCCGGTGTACATTCGTGAATGATTCATCCCTCTTGATTTGAGATAGTGTACGTTGTTTTGGTTTATTTATGTTGACTTCTACAGTTTTAATTGTTGTTAGTTTTCACCGTCGTGATGATTTCGTGTACTGTGTGGCGAGGCAGTGCACGCGTGCGTGTACTGCAGCCACACAGAAAGTTGATTTGACTGACCTTTTTGAGATTACTGATTTGTTGATTTACACTGTTTAGTGGTATATCTACCGTTACCCGATTCTCTTATTGAGAAGTCGGATATACGTGATTTCTGTGACTGTCATCTATTTGAGATTATTATTGCTTCTATGCACTAATAACTGAGTTTGAATTAGACTGACCCGTGTATTATTTTCTTTTGAATTTAATACTCGGGTCAGACCCGAGTTATTTCAGGTTGTAGATTTTCTTCTTTGAGTTGCTGTTCAGGATATGAAGACTTTTCACATCTTCTGAAGTTGTCAATGTCATTTTGTAGTAGTCATGTCATTGTATAGAACGATATGTATTCATGTATATTAGTCGATAATGTACTTGTATATATAACTTCTAGAGTCGACAGTTGTAGTTGTATGATATGTATTGTGTCAACTATGTATTAACTGACATCAGTTATATATATATGAGATTTTTGTTTTTATCTGTGTTCCGCATTTATATTATCTGTGTTATTGTTATATCTAATGTCCTAAACTATTATGAACCGTCGTAGTTCGTTTTATACTAGTATTGGGTGTGTCGATGGGAGTAAATAAATAATAGAAGAAAAATAAAAGTATGTACCACTCCTATCGAGATAACCAATATTAGTGTAAGGCCAATTACGGATGGTCGCTCCTATCCAGCCTTATTCTTCGTAATAATAGACATTATTTCCATTAATACTCTTTGTTATTATGAGCATAGAGGTGGGGCGTTACATCCACCCTCTCTAGTATAAGGCCGAGCACACCCAAGGTCCCAAGGCTGGATTCATAAGCTTCGGTGCGGTGCTAGCGGAGCTATAGTCAATTTTAGTACATCTAGATACAAATGAAAGTGAGAAAATCTACTAGTTTATTTTATAAATTATGTGATGATATGATATGTTTGCTATGATTGTTTTCTATATTCGATCATCATGTTTTGGATGCAATAATATGTTCGCTTGGTTATGGAAATAATTCACGGTAAATACACATCGAATTTACGCAAAGGAAACACTCTCTCTAATGAATTATAAAAGTGTTACGACATAGTTAAACCTCTTTAAACATGAATGAAAATGGTTTATAAATGTTTTATAAATATTAAAACTCATTTCGGAAATGTTTTGAAAAGATATGAACTTAGAGTCAAAATGGGCGCATCGCATAATGGTATTTCACGATTTCGCGTCATAAATATTAAATCAATGTGTAAAGTGTAATATAGCTTAGAATTATTCAAAATAGGAATTTTCTAGACTCTTATAACTATATTTTCTAAATAAAGGAGAAATATCAAGATGTCATTTGTAAAATTTGAGATATGTTCAAATCAAAATTTTAAAATCATCGTGTTTTGGCAGTTCGTAAAATATGAATTTCAACTCTTAAAAACAAATATTTTTAAATCTTTAAAAATATGAGATAAATTCTAAAAATATGTTAGAATGTTTGAAAATAGTTTTAAATGGAAAAATTGGACATATAAAAGGTTTAAATGGGATTTGTGATACGAAGCCCTTACAAGCATTATTCACCGACAATTTAACAAAGGAATTTGGAAATTTAAAAAATAAGATTTAAACTTTGTTTTTTCCCAAATCCTTTATAAATGTTTTTAAAATAATAAATCGATTATTTTAAGCATTTATAGTTGTTGACCGCCTTGTGGGTGATAGAGAGACAGTCTCTAGGCTTGGATTTGGAAAACTAGTTTCTTGCTCTCCCTAGCTATCCAGACTGGCCCGATAGAGGGGATAGTAAATTTAATTTACTCGGACCACATCTTGCTAAGATAAAAGAAAAGGAGATTTGAAGTTTCCTAAAGGTTAAACCAGATTTTAAAATAATAAGATGTTTGTTGATATAGGTAACATTCTGGTTAAATTCTATATTGAATTCCAAGGAGGGAACTCCTATCCGATGAATTTAAAAGGTGATTTCACAGTTATTCGACGAATAGTATGAGTTGAATGCGGAAATTATTATTGAGTATAATTGGTATAATTTCTATGGATTCCATTTTACTCAATAATGTTTTCCAATGTAATTAAAGAAAAATGATTTGGTATTTCCAAAATTTAAAAAGTGGTTTAATAATCCCATATATGCTGAAAAAATGAAATGTTTTAAAGACATATAACTCTAACAAGATATTTTACTTGGATAAAAGATATTGATTAATTGAATACTAATCACCCACATACTTGACATAAATTAGTTCGGCGAAACCGGGATCAGATTTGGGTGATTCCTATTTGAAAACAACTTCGAACTAATATACGCATTCGAACGTGAAGACATTTTGAAGACAATGATTTTGAATACGGAGATCTTTATAATGCAGGGCTGGTTTCCACTAGCCGCTGGGGTGATTCCCATATCATATATATGGTGATAGTGATACCTTTATTTTGATATCTTTGATGCAAGGACTGCTCGCTACTATTCCTTAGGGTAATTCCCAAACAGGATGTAGTAGGAGGAGTGCCTTCAGTTTGTCTTATTTTTGGACAACTTATATGCACGAATGTCTGACATTGCATTTCTAAAACTATGTACACTGATTTTTAAAAGCGTACATCAGTTTGGTGTTGTAGGAGGTAACCCCTCTTGCACTTAACACCCTTCCTTGAGGCATATGAACTCGTGGGTTGTTCTTTTGTGGAAATCAATACTGTGTTATTAGAAATGACAATGTGGCATTTAAAGTGAGATTTATTTTGTAAACGCTAATATGTTACCTTAGGCCTCACACCGGAAATGGCTAAAATAGGGTATGCCGCAAGGCTATATGGATCGCACCCATTAGGGTATGGTCATTAACTTTCTAGATTGCCCTGAATATATCGGGTTTTGTTGTGTATGTTGTGGCCACGGATAGGTCGGGAACGACTGGGGTGATGTTATATTCGGTACTATTCAAGGTTATTGTGTTGTACACCGAAAAGGTATAGACCAATCTTGCTGGATAAAGAGTTTCATCTGTGGGTCCTCGGTACATTCCTCTAGAGGTGCACTGTACTGAAGGTAGTCCCTTACATTGACATTGTATGGAATCCATTCTCCAATAAGTGCCTTTGGTTAGTTGTATACCTATTATGCCTGAATTTAATTAATATAACAATTTCTATGATTAGTATGTATTTATAATCCAGACACTATTATAATATTACCGAATTTTACAGAGCAATGTTTCGGTTATCACAAGGTAAAAGCTCGTCCGTGTTTATGTGCAGCATGATCTTATGAGATACCCTTTGTAATCATAAATACCCGTATTTTGAGTTTTCTCACACCAGTCTCATGACTGGCCCATAGTTTATTTTCTTAAACTCTGGGTACTCTATTTTTTCGAGTAGCCAAGTAGTTCAGGTCTAACTTGGGACATTTTTGGAGAAGCATGGAGTAGGAGCTGGAGTTTCCTCTGTAGATGGTTATCCATTTCCACTACATTTTTTTACTGTTTGTATTCAGCATTAGTAGGGACAGAGATTTATAACTATCCAAGCTGAGATTAGGATTGACCCTGATTTATGTATTAAAAATTTCCAATGTCAAGATTATATATTGAAATAATATATGTTATTTCATTCGTGTAAGATTTTGTTCTATCTTTATTCTTTTTACCCTTGATCAATCTGCCTTTTTGGCACTTGGATATTCGGTATATGAATACCATGGATTTATTAGTTTTAATTCCAAGGATTGTGAAGGACGAGTCATCACATCCATCCTCAACCTTCTTCTTCAATCTGGATAGTCTCTCTTCCAATGGCCTGGCTTTATACAATAATAGCACTTTCCATCTCTTGACTTTCCTCTCCAACCATTTATTGGCTTCCTAGACTTGGAACGCCCTTAGGATTCCAACTCTTCTACTTCTCTCTTCCTCTCTCAGCAAATAGGCCCTGGTTACTACTCCCTTCCTTCACTCGTCTCCTTTATCTGATCCCTCAAGTCTTCAGATAGAAGACCCGACTTCACATCATCTACATTCAAGGTGTCCCTTCCATAAATCATATTGTTAGTGAAACCTATGTAATGCTTCAGAAGGAAACACAAAAGAACCATCGCCTTCTGTTCTTCATCCAGCTTCAAATCCATATTCTTTATCTTCATTACAAGATCATCGAAAAAACTAAGATGCACCTTCACTGAAGCACACTCTCTCATCTTCATGGTGAAAAACGTCTTCAGCAGAATCAAACGGTTAATAAGTAATTTCTTCAGATAGAGATTCTTCAGCTTAGTCCAAATTCCTTTGTAGTGGTTTCCATGCTAATTTTCGAGATAACGTTTTCTCCCATGGCCAGTTGCAGAGTTGTATACGTCCATTCTTCCATCTCCTTCTTCCTCCTTCTTCTCCGCTGTAGAAATTTCAAGTGGTAACTCCTCAATATTAAAAACTACCTGATGAACCATATTCCCTTTTAGAGTAGCCTTCATCCTCCATTGTCACTTTTCGAAGTCTTTATCCCCATTCCATCTTTCTATTGCCCACTATGACCAAGATGCAATATAAGAACCTCTAACATAAGGTCTTGTTACAACAGGGGTAGCCTCTTCTTCTGCCATACTTCCTTACACCGTCTATAAATCAACTTAGATGCTCTGGTACTAGATTGTTGGGGTCTATCCTTCCAAGCTGATATTATCCAACAACATAGACGTAGGAACAAATATAATTGAATATACGAATGGGAAACAATCAAATAAAATTATCAGGATTGTTCGTCTTGAAAAGGTGAAATTAACCAATTAATAATAAATAAAAGGGAAGCACACCAAAAGTTTTTAAAGTGGTTCCACTATCAATGTGATAGTGTATGTCCACTAAGGGGAGAAGAATTTTATTAATACCAAGAGAGAAGATTAAATAGATTGGCACAAGTTATTTCTATTACATAGGCTCCTTTAAATATAAGCTTTGAAACTTATGATTGAACTTATCCCGCGATGTGGGACTAAGGAAAATAACAAAACCTAATATTTTATCACATTTTTCAATAGTTCATTCACTCACTAGGAGCACACGATCTAATAAATTCTACAATGTGTCAAAACCGACAATATTCCAAGAAATAACATAAGGAAAATTTAATACTACAAGAAATATCATTTTATTGAAATCAAATATATATAAAAACTTAAAATATGTATTGTAGAAACTTGTAGTGTTCAATAGAAGAGTGTTGTGTGCACTCGTATTAATTAGTTCAGTTATTCTTTTTTTATAATTGTAATAAGATGATGCAATACAGACTTGTACCACTCAAAATACATCTCATCACAATTGCAAAGATTCACAATTCATTGTGATGTTGAGCACTTATTCAGAAGATGATTCCTCCACTAAAAATCTCCTAAATTAGAAAATGAATCTTTAAATGATCTACGTGTTGATTTCAATTTCTTTCTATCAATATTAAAAGTAGTCATAGGAATGGGCTGAACATAACCAAGCTGGGACAGAATAAGTTGCAGGATATACGATTCTACCGTTTCAAAATGTACAATAGGACCATTATAGAATGCACATTGCTAAAATTAGTAATAATTACGTTTCAATTTATAAAAATCCCAAACAACATCACTACCTTGTAAGTCATTGGTCCTCTTCCTTAGACTTAATAGTTTGAGTGGAAAATTATTACTAAGTTCGAAAGCAAACAGTACTTTGCTCTCACTTCACCTTCCACCACACTAGAGCACCTATTATGTAATCTTAAATTCACAAAGTACTCAAAAATCCAAACCTACATTAAGAGGCGTGAATGTATTGAACATTGACCATGTCATAAATAATTTAAATTCAAGAATATATGCATACCTAAAGTATGCTCATACAACCCAAATTTGGTGGATAATTTTTCCAGCACTTTGACCTAATTTATGAAACAACCAAATCAAATATGCATTAGCCCAAGAGTAAGAAATCACGTGATGTAACTCACTAAGGAATTGTAAAATATGCACATACAATTTATTCCATCACTTGTCACCACAAACTAGACAACCAATAGCATACAAAAGGTACGTATTCACACAATATCTCTTACAGTCACCAGGATCTAATTATGTGGTACTTCAAAATGAGATCTCAAATGTTCCACTCTAATCTTCTTTTCATCACCCAGTATTGTAATAGCATTCACCTTATCAATCCCAAAACACTTATCCAACAGGCCATACACATCATCATAACTAATCTAGATCCACCATGGAGTCTTGTAACAGCTCCACCTTCAACCTAAAAACAATTATGTAAATGACTTCATCTATTGTTATCGACCTCTCACCATAGGGAAGATGAAATATGTTTGTTTTAGGAAAAGAACTTTCAACAAATGCATTCATGAGAGCTTTGTCAAAACTTTCATGTTAATGCATTATTAATTGAAAAAACCTGAGAAAGAATTGACATCTTTAACAAAATGACATTCTTTGTTAACATCCATAATCTTTGTGTCATGTCATGACTATGTACCTTAACAATTCTATCTAGCATCCTCCCTTGTTACCTAAGTTAGAACAACACTAATCGATAAACAAACATGTGTGTTTTCAAAATTAAATAACAATATCATATGACATAAACTTACTTCAGAATTCCAAATTTCATGAGCTATATGATTTTGGAATGCAACAATTAGCGATGATAGAACTTCATATTCAGGTGTTTCAATTGATACTCGATCCTTCATTGTTTTACTCTTCCTTTTTGCTTCTCGTATGTTTCCCTTAGTCTAGGTCTTCCTCTATCTCTTTATAACATTCCCCGGAGTTAAATAGAATAAATGTATTAAAATGGATATTTGGAATTTATTTGAATATTTGAAAATAAAATTCAAATATATAAATATCAAAATTTGGAACTGATATTTCAAACTGAGATTTAATGTGGGATAAGAATTTTAAATAGATAAATAAAATTAAAATTTATTTTGGATATCCTATAGAATTTAATTCTATAAATTGAAATTTGGATTTATTTGATAATAAAATGTGAAATATCAATTTAAAATTCAGATGTGAAGTTTAAATAGTGTTTTATGAGTCTAATTGCCAATTAAAATTTATATTTGTGGAATAAAATATATTCATGAGCTTTAAAATTATTTTAAGGAACAAACGATTATATTTAAATTGTTTTATGGATTAAAAGCACTATTTTGACCATCAAATATTTTTTTCAGGCGAAGTTAAAAATTATGAAATTTTTGTAAAGACTTGAATAATTATTACAAGTGTTTATATAAGGAAAAATAATTGACTCCGATAGAGATATAATTTGTATAAAAGAAAATCAAAGTTTTCTTTTGTTAAATGGCCAAAATAAAGCCCATTTTCAAAATAATCTTATGCCTTATCTATCTTTAATCTATCCTTATCTACGTTTACCCGCATCTTCCTAAAAATTAAAAAGCTCGAAAGCCATTATTTTACCTCAGCCCTTATTCAGAAATCTATTTGGCGAAAGAGAAAAAAATTGGGGACGCATGTGTGTAAACATTAGGATCAGGCACTAATGGAGAGGGTGCGTGACCTAGGGCACCGTGTGATGGGGATGAAGATGGGGTCGTGAGACGACATGGAGAAGAATGCACGAGCTCCTCAGACCTCGTTGGTAGCTGATGCAATATGGTGGCGCCATTTTGGTGGCAGTGCATGTGGTAGGAAGTGGTGATGCGAGCTGGGGTTACGTGACTCGGTAGGATATGAGGTTGCTAGTGCGACCACGTTTGGATACAATGAAGGGATGGTCACGACGACTTGAGTTAGAAGGTAGCGAGCTTTATCGATTGCGAATTTTGCAAATATAAATTTCTTTAGTCATGTTTTTTTACTTATTGGAAATGTGATTACATATAAGTTGGCTGTCCAAATTGATTTTCAATGATTAACTTTTGTTATTTTGGATTATTGGAAGATTGATTTGCAAATTAAAATCGTATGAATTTAATGTTCATTCATATAAAAGTTTGATAAAAGGAATTATAAGCAAGTTTTGCTGATTTGGGTTCATTTGATTAATTTATCTATAGATAAATAAAATAAAATTCACATTTCTATTTTTGAATTGTATTGTATTTACATTGATTAATGATGGCTTGGAAGCCTGATTACTGTTAGTAGATGTTTGATGGTTGAATGTTTGATCAATAATTTTTTGAATTAAAATATATATGGTTCGATGTATGCATTTAGGTGCTAAATGATTGTATATATGTTATCGTTTAAATTATTTTAAAAGTATTATATTTTTATATGATGATATGTGATTGATGAAATAATATCTTTGATTAGAGGTTGGAAAAATACAAAGAAATATATTGTGATAATTTATTTAAAGGAAATGAGAAAATAGGCTATGAATATTTAATGCTAGTATGATTATTAGTTAAAATAATTTTAATTTGAAATATATTTGAATATATCTTTGAAAGTTGTTGAAATTGATTTATTAAAATGAAGTTGATATATATATATATATATATATATGATTTTTATTAAATATGTATAATAGTGTATGAATTTATCTTGAATCACAAAGGAATTTTAATTGTTTTATATAGATAAAACAATGTGTGTGTGTCTATATATATAATATGCACCGCACCTTAGACAGTGTGTGTGTATGTGTGTATTATTTTATATATTGGTAATTCGATCATGTTTTGATCGTATATACTTTTATATTCGTATTATAATTGTTCGAATACCTCTCCATACAAAATAGACTTTGCAAAAAAAAAATTAAAATTTTCGACATGTATAGTTTTTTTAGAAATTTTATACTATTTGAAATTAAAGAAAGTTTTCAAAATAACTATTGAAAGCTATACATATATTCACTACAACAAAAACAACCTAAGATACCGCATAAAAAACATTATAATAGCCTATAACGGTGGTTTCATAAACTCTTAATTGTTTTAAAGTAGATTTTTGAAAGTAATGAAAATATTTCCACTTAATAAAATGTTTTATGATGATTACATAAAGTTGATCATAGTTTTGTATGTCTTAGCTTTATAAGGAAGAAGATCATTTAATAAATGATTTAGGAAAAAGCTTGTTTGGAAATGTAGTTTGAGCTTAAAATGGTTTGGGTAAATTTCAAATATTAAGTTGATTTAAAAGCTAAAATTTTGTTTGGAAAAGTGTTGTACTAAAACAACGATGACTTGAGATTTATAACTCCAAACGAGTTCAATATTTTGTAAATGAAAGAGTTTTCAGTAAGCTATAAAGTTTCTTTTTACCACTTTAAAAGATTTTTCATTTTATTGAGACTAAAATGGGTTTGAAAGTGGATAGACATTTCTGTCCTCTTCTGAAATTTTCCAAAATTTAAGCTGAAAGTAAAGGAAATTTAATTTTTGTGACAACTTTCATTTTATAAAATGTTCAAATTTGGTTGTTTGCTAGGTCAAAACATGTCTTATTTACATCAGGTCTGAAATGAAATTGATCTATTTCCTCTTAATAATTAAATGTAGCACTTCTTATTTATGAACATGAACTAATATCATCTATTTGAGTAAGTACAGGTGAAAAGAGGATAGTTGGACTATATTTTGAGCAAAAAGAATATATATAAGATTGTGCAAACTCGCTTTAAAATGCTAAAAAAGAAAAGTATGTTTTCGGATTAATTTTAAGAGTTGAATGATGGTATATTTTGTGTTTCCAACCTAATGGTCGATGTATATTATATAAATCATTTTTGTAATATTGTATACGGCCCTCCGTCCAAAGGAGACTCCGTCGATTTTTTCAAAAATTTCTAACACTTATAAAATTTGAGAAACAAATTGAAAAAAAATTATGTATGTTGTAAACTAGAGAATACCTATAGAAGAATTACAGAATAAACAACTTAAACTTTATTTACTCTAATGAAGAGTAATGAATTTAAATTTAAAATCTAAGTAAGAAGCTTTGAAAAGTTTTAAGTGTTGAAAATTGAGAATTTTAAATCTTGAAGATAATGGGTTGGAAACTTTAAGAATATTTGATCAGTGAGAGAGAGTTTAAAAATCTATTCCTTGAGTCTT
Source organism: Allium fistulosum (assembly GCA_030737815.1). NCBI lineage: Eukaryota > Viridiplantae > Streptophyta > Magnoliopsida > Asparagales > Amaryllidaceae > Allium > Allium fistulosum. The sequence goes on from CM060903.1 coordinate 50,711,351, forward strand.
AACTTGCCTTTGCGACTTGCATTTATGCAGCTGTATGAGTTTGGTGGTATTGGGGGAAAACCACCTACCTCTTATTAAGTTTTCTTTCCGTAATAGTTGTCGATCTAATATCGGTATGACTCCCTTCGTAGTGTAATACGGAAAGTCGTATCGATTATCATCTTGTGTGTTGGAGTTCGGGATAAAGTTGTGACAAAATCCCGACTCTGTTCGTGAAGATTCTTAGCAAACGATCTCACTCGATTTATTTATTACGTAACATCCTATCCGTGTTTTGCTTCGAAGGTGAAACGCCTTCGAAATTGGGATGTATTGCTCGTAGAAATTCAATGGTCTACAAATCCCAATAATTCCACTTAGGAAACCATAGAATTAATTGAGAAATCTTATCTTGGTTTTCTATCATCTTGTGTTGAAGGTAAGAAATTTTAAACTCAAGCATATCTATCTTCCTTTGCTTGATGAAATAATTATGTTGAATACAGCTCTTTTCTAGAAAATTGTGGGGATGGAATTTTTATAAGGGGGAGTCTGTAACAACCCTGGTTTAGTGATTTCCTGTAACTATTAAATTATAGCCGTAGTTATAATTTAATATTGAGAATTAATAATAATTTTGAGAATTTAAATTGTTTATTTGGAATAAACAATGAATTTTGAGAATAAAAATAGAAAATAACGTTTTGGAACTTTATAATAGTGTTTTGAGTTAATAATAAGTGGAAGATGATTTTTATTTGGTGATAGTGCAATAGTTTCATTAATTATTGCCAATTGCTTCTTTTAATAATTTTTTAAAAGGAGTAATTGATTTTTAAAGTGTGTTATGTAAATAAAAAGGTGGAAATTGGTCTAAAATATGTTTTGTCTATAAATTAAGTTTTGAAATGGTTTAAAATATTTTTCTAAGTGAGAAAAGTATTTTTGTGGAATTTTAGAAGTTAAAAATAGAGTTTTATTCATTTATCTGAGTAAATAGTGTATTTTTGAAAAATAAATGATTTTAATAATAATAATGTTTTAAAAATAAAAATTAATCTTTTCATATAGTGTAAAATAATTTATTTCATGTGTATGTAAATTTACATATTTTGTTTGGTTGAAAATTGGAAGAAAATGGCTTTGTTTTATTATATGGTGTAAATATGTGAATATTTGTTTCATAGGTGAATTAATTACTTAGGTTAAGTAATTTATATTCTTCTTTTGGGCCCTAATGGCCCATTATTGCTTAGTCTTGCTTGAGAAGGTGAGAAAAAGAACACTTGTACGTTTATTTCCTCACATCATCTTCTTCTTCCTTAGCTAGTAATTGAGAAATTAGAACCCACTCCACCAAATAGCAAATTCAAGCCTTTTTCTTCAATTAAATTCAAATCTTTGTGTTTTTAAAATCAAATTGGAGCTAAATCAACAGGTAGTCAAAATCTAAAACAATTTATTCATCAAAAATCAAGTTTTGAAATTGTTTCTATGTTAACAGTTCTCTTTCTCTATTGCATGTCTCTGTTTCAAATTTATACAGGTTTCTAAGGCTCAAATTCGAGCAAAGCTTCTACCTTTCAACTGATAATCCAAGGTTTTTGCTTTCATATAACAAAGTGAGTTAATAACTCACATTCTCTAGCTGCTGCAATGCTCAAAGAGCCAAAATTTATGAAATTTCGTAGCTTATGTAAATAGTTTATGCTGATTCTCTCTCTATGAAAATAAATTTCTGGTTGCTACTTTGGGCAGTTGTATCTCTCAATTCCGGCAATAAAATGTTGTCGGATTTTCTTCAGTTTGTAGTTTATGTGTTATAATTTGTTTCTACCAAATTTGGTTGAAAAATATTGTCAATTGTGTTTTTATAACTTTGCTGCAAAATCAACTAAAACCAAGATTTTCGCATGGGCATATTTTGTTTGAGTTGCTGCAAACATGGACTGAGTCCATGTTTGAGAAAGCATAACTCTTTCATTTCTTAGTGAAATTCGTCGATTCTTTTTTTGTTTGGAAGATAAAGTTTTCTACTATATGCAAATCCAATTTTCAGCTCAATCTGAGGTCGTTTGATCCTCTGTTTCATGTCTGAAAGTTGAACCTGAGATGGTTTCCACGCCCATACATCTGTTTTTTTGAACTGTTGCAAACATGGCCTGAGTCCATGTTTGAGATAGAGTAATTTTTTCATTTCCTGTCAGAATTCATTGGTTTTTTTTTTGGAAGATGAAGTTTTCTAGTATGTGCATACCAATTTTCGGCTCAATTTTCAGTAGTTTGGTCATCTGTTTCAGGTCTGTAAGTTGAACCCAAGATGGTTTTCAGGCTTGGCACATTTTTGTTTTTGAACTGTTGCAAACATGGCCCGAGTCCATGTTTGAGACAGCGTAACTTTTTCATTTCCAGACAGAATTCATCTATTCTTTTTGTATTTGAAAGCTAAAGTTTTCTACTATGTGCACACCAATTTTTAGTTCAATTAGATGTCATTTGGCCACTTGTTTCATATCCGAAAGTTGAACCCAGAGAATATTTCAGACCTGGGTATTATTTTTCCTATGCATTTTTATGTTCTTTTTCGGTCAGGCTTTTGACTGTTACTTCATGTTTTTTATATTTTTAAATTGTTTTGAGGGCTATGATATTTATCAATAGGCTAGCCCAGTTTTGATGAATTTGAAATTCAAATTTGAATTGAATTTGAATGATAGTTTTGAGTGATTTCTTTGATTTCGAGCACGGACTTTTCCAAACGATTTTGAAATAATTTTTAAAATAGATTGGCATTTTAATTAATTATTATATAATATTTTTAAATTATTTTTGAGCTATACAGTCTATATATATTCTCTATAATAAAGGAATTTTCAAAGTTTGATTCCAAATGCGATTTCGGAAACTGGTTTTAAAAGCTTGTTTTCTCAAGCAAATTATTTTACATATATAATACACGTTTTTGTACTATTCGAGTGAATGAGAAGGAGAATTAAATGGTTTGGTGAAATACGTGGTATGGGACACGTCGATTATCTGTTCGGTTAATTCCCAACTTGTTTGTTTGATCATTTTGACCTTCGGGTTGAGTTTACCGATGAGATGAGGTAACTTTTTATCGCTTTGAGTGTGAAATTTACTAGCGGTTAGTAAACCATTTAGTGAGAATGTGTGGTATGAGACACAAGTTAACACTATTCAAGTTCCTATCCGAGAGTCTATGATACATTTGTCTAAGAGACGTATTTGCCAGTACTAGACCTTCGGGTCATTTGTTCTTCGGGATGTTTGTCAAAGAGACGTTTTTCATTGCGACATATTTGTCCTTCGGAATGTTTTCCTTTGGTATTTTTGTCAAAGAGAGGTATTTATTTGTCCTTCGGGATGTTTGTCTAAGAGACGTGGCGCCTTATTTTGAGAGAATAGTACTTGGTGGGCTTCAGTTATAAGTACGTGCTATATCTTTGAGATGATTTCATTGATTTCCATGTGATTTTTCAAGTGTATCGCCTTTTTACATTATTGACCATTTGAGCCGTTCGAGATATTATATATGGAAATTACATCTTTGGAAATTGAACTCTTTATCGAGTTCTATATTTGATATTTGGGTTTGCCAACACTTGGCGTTTATTTGAGATTTATACTCTTCTATTTGGAGATATATGAGATTGCCATTTTTGGCGTATTTTGTATTTGAGACTTCACTATTTAGAGAATATTTTTATGGTTGCCATTTATGGTGAGTTTTGACTTTGAGATTTGGTATTCTCCTATTTTGGAGATATGGTTCATAGAAACCATTTTAGTGGTTTTTGGGATTTCGCCGATGATACGAGGCATTTATTATACTTAGTGTTATTCGGTGAGTTTACCTATTTCGAGGACATCCACTTAGTGTAATTACCTTTTTTGAAGTAGTGGCATGCTCTTATTATTGTTTCTTCTCATTCGAGAGGATATCTTACACTTTACCTTATGCTCATATTATCACTTATCCTTATAAACTGATTTGTTTAGCTAGACTGACTAGAGTATTTTATACTCGGGTTAGACCGAGTTATTTCAGGTTAGATACTTGCTTTTGGACTTTACTTGATGCTTCCACCTTGGATATCAACTAATCTCTTTTTGTAGTTTTATAGTTGTTTTGTATGACTCTGATATGTATTTATTGTTTTGACTCGCGTGTATATTGTGGTCGTCATACCACTTATGATGTATTATTTGTATTGTATTGGGATGTATCAGTATATATGTGTATATATATATATATATCTATTTGCTGTTCTGTGATGTGTTATGCATTTGAGTTATTATATTTTGTTCTGATAGATCCTATAGCCATCTGTAGTTTTGTATTAAGCATTTATTGGATATGTCGATCAACTTGAACTAGAAAATATAATATACAACACTAATCGATGTATTCAATAGATATTTAAGACAAGACTATAGATGGTCGCTCCTAACCAGCCATATTCTCTACATTGGCAGACAGTATTACCCAGTAGTACTCTTTGTTAATGTGGGCCTCGAGGTGGGGCATTACAATTTTGTCTATTGAATGTTTTCTTGCGTACCTCATCGATGAGTAAATAAATAAATAAAAGATAATTTTTTAAAATAAAAGTGTTTTTTAACTTTAAAATAAAATTACTTGTGCAAACTGTACTTAGGAAAATTGAAAAAGGATTGAAGACAAAAGAGTAGATCCCAAAGTATAGTGGAAACATGGCATATAAGGGAAGAATGGAAATATGGAATTTTCATCTAAACCCTTTCCAAGCATAAGAAAATAGATTTAGAAAATAGAATTTTCCGAAATTTGATGTTAGCAATGGCATGCTAGGAATATGGATGGTAGGAATTGAATGAGAAATTGTTTGAACTACACTTTTGATGTGCACATAAATGTGCATATAATTACATCCATATTTTATCTCTTTTTATTTAAATAAACATCATATTTGGGCATTTGTACATATTAAAACCAAAATTCAATTATTTTCAAACCATCATATTTTCATCTTCATTCAGGGGCAAAATGGTCATTTTTGTGCATGTGTAAATTTGAGAATTTTTACTTGGACATTTTTGATGATTTTTATAGGAATTTAGATGCATATAGAAGAGGCTTATATGAAGATACATGCATGCACAAATGAATACAAAAGAAGAGGGACATAATTCAAAGTGAAGATCATGGAGGACCCCACCTACCCACCTACCTTAATGTACAAATTAGAGGGTAATGAACATGCTTATGGAATTAATGGCTTCATGTACACTTAAATGATGATTAGTAGAAGCTAATGATTACTTGGCCTCAACACTTCCTAATGGGTATTTTGGGAAGCCCCCAAAAAATAGAATTAGGGTTTTATGTATGTATAAATAACCCTCTTATGTACATGAAACTATCCTCTACTCTTTCATTTTACTTAGAAAATTAAGAGATCAAATTGTAAGCTCAATGTTCTATGAAGTAAAAATGGCTCCAAGCCTCTTTCTTCTCTTTTTTCTACATGCTTTTCTTTGTTTTTATGTTAATGCTTTAATTTATGTTCTCTTCTTTTCTTTGTTAGTAGAATAGTTTTACATTCATGCAAGTAGTGTAGCTTAATTTCTTTTGTTGTAAGTAGTTTAATTACATTCTCTTCTTTGCTTATTCTCTATTTTCTTCTCTTTTTAATGTTGAAAGTTACTTGTGTTGCTTCAATGCCACAAATGAGTAGCTAAAACCCTTCAATTTAGGGGTAATGAAGCTCTCATATATTATGTAATTTCAACATTTTATTATTTATGATCTCATTTGGTTTATGCTTCATGAAGTGAGTTTTGATACAAGTTTATACAAGTGAGTTTGATAGCTTATATTGTTTATGCAAATGAGCTATTCTTATTCAACATAAACATAATTTGCATCATCATTTGCTAATCCACTTTTGATTGTGAAATTAAAGTAAAAATAAAATTTGATGATCTATATTACTAGTTACAATAGTAAATAGATCGTACTTAAAATAGCTTTTGCTTTGGCTTCATTTTCATGAGAATTATAAGTGGTTAATTTTTTGTATTATAGTTTAATGGTTTGAGTTATGTTAATTAATAACATAAACAAACCATACTTATGATAAATACAACAATATTTCACTTAATACCAAAACTAGAGATCATAAATTGTTTGTTTGTTGATTTACAAAAATATGATAGTGGATTTGCCTCTAAATTGTTCTCTAGTTCAATAGTTTTTTTAATCAAATTTTTATTCTAGTTTAGCTTCATTTATTTCTAGTTAACAATTTCTTCTACATTTGGTCTAATTTGATTGAATAGATTTTTAAACTCTAACAATTCCCTACGGGTCGACCCGTATTCGCCACATACTACAAAGTGTATGCCGTGCGCTTGCGGTTATATTTTATTTTGAAATTCGTTCGGCTATTCTAAATCGATATACATTTAGCCGTCCGAACAAGTTTTTGGCGCCGTTGCAGGGGAATTTATTTGATTTTGATTTTCTATTCTTCGGATTAGTTTCGTGTGATTTTCATTGTGTGTTTGTTGTGTGTTAATTTGTTTTAAAAAAATATTGGTTGTGTGTTTGTTTGCATTTGTGCTTGTTAATTTGCATTTGCATTTAGTTGTGCTTTTCTAGTTCTTCTCTCAAAAAAAAATAAGAAGAAGAAGGGCCTAATCATATTGCAATTCTGTTTTCCTTCTACTGTGCATTCTATTTTTGTTATAAAATTTTTCTTCTCTGTTAGTTTTATGTTCTAGTGTGTATGTTCTCTGTTTTTCTTGGTTAAACTTGTTACTGTACTCTGCTATTTATCACTTAGTTGTCTGTTTATTGTGCATTCAAACTGCATTCTTCTTGCATAAAAAAAAGAAAGAAATAAGAAACATTTTATTACAATTTAGGTTCAGTTACATGTTACACTTTCTGCTTACATTCTTCTTACATTTTTCCCACTTTTTCATCACTACATTTCAATTACATACTACTTCTCCACAAACACTTCTGCTTGCCACAATTCTGTTACCATTGCCTTTTCATCTCAACAGCAACCACCAATTCATCATTACCCTGCCTTGCTAACTCTGCATACATCCATTACTGCACATCCCCTGACCTACCTCCTCAACTTCCCTCTCTAATCAACTCATATCACCACAAACCACTACTGCCAATCAAACTCCTACACCTCTGCTGCTCATGCCACTACCATAATTTCCATTCACCAGCGACCTTCTACAAACTCACCACAACATCCACCATCACGTTGACTTGCAAGTCTATATATCATCTCAGACAATCCCCACTGCTAACCATCACTGAGCAACCCTTCACATTGATCATTCCCTGCCACTTCACCCCATACAACTACTAACATCGCCATTACTGCTTCAATTGAACTTAATATCATCACATTACCTACATTTCAAAACTGACAGCCCCTAACAACACCTTCCTCCATCTCTCAACCAACGACAGTTCACCAAACAATCACACTACCATCTCCTTCAAGCTCAAGACTGCTGCCACCATATCAATCAACTTGACCGCTGCCACCATTTCAATCACCTACATACTGACTTGCAACTTCATCATCTCGATCACACTACTGCCTTCCATTGCTAAGACATCCCTACCCTGTCCATACATACATCCACTAACATTTCTCTATACTTAACAGTGCAGCCACCATCCCACATAATACTGCTGCAACCACCATTCTACCAAAACAGTCGCCAAACCACAGAATCGGCATCCAAATTCACCTCGAACTCGAACCACCTCCACAGCCAATTCGCCACCCCAGACCCAATTTCAAACTCCGCCTCCTCCAATTCGAGCGCCAACTCCAATTCGCGACCCAATCTCCTCCACGACTATCGATCAACCCAAAATTGACACCATCTTAACTCGCTTCGACCAACTCGCACCTGAATCAAACCAATCAATCGTGAGATGTTAAGTTGTGAAATCATTTTGATTCGCGAATTTTGAATTTGAGTTGCGAACTTTCTATTGAATTGGGGAGGTTGTTTTGACCATTTAACATGCTTGCTTACTGTTGTTTTTGTGAAGAATACCTATAAAATAACTAGGCTGATAATTGCTGGTGGGCTTGTATTCTTGTTTGGTTTGTTTTGTTTTAAAAGTCTATTTTGTTTGATTTATTTTGTTTTGAAAAGAGAATTTTTTGTTCTTTTTCTGTTGACTTAGTTGTGATTCTATCTTAAAAAAAATAATGGAAGGAGTTTGTGTATTTCTTTTGTAAACTCATTTTGATTTCGTTTTTTATCATGATGGTATGGTGAATTGTTTGAAGTCCATTGTCCATTGTTCTTTTTCCAAAAATAAAAAAATAAAAATAAAAATAAAAATTTTTTAAAGTATAACTTCACTTTTAAATTTTGTTTCATTTTCGAAGAAAAAAAAGAGAGTGAAGCCATTGAATATACCTATTTTCACTTGTTTTCAAATTGTTGTTTATTTTGTTTTGATTCCCATTTGTTTTAGTCTTAAAAAAAACAAGTTCAACTTTATTTAATTTTCATTTTTCAATTGTTTTCACTTTTTTTAGTTTTCATTTATTTTATTTTCAATTTTTTTTCGCTTATTTTGTTTTTCATCTTTGATAAACGTACTAAAAAATAATAATAAAAAAAATTGTTGAATATATCTTGTTTTTCATTTCAGGTTGCCAAAGCAAATTAGGTGAAGAACCTCTTGGCAAAAATAATTGCCTGCCTGCTTGCTCTAAAAAATTTGCTTGCTCCGCTGCTTAGCTTGTTTAAAAAAAATTTGTCGCTTTAAAAATAAATTGCTAATAATCTGCACGTTCTGGTATCGTGCCCTTTTCCCTTATTTGAATTACATTGTTCGTTGCTTGCATTTGCATTTATGTATAAAAAAATTCAAAATCCAAAAACAAAAACAAACTTCATTTTAGTTGCATTGTAAATTCACGTTTAATTTCTATTTTTCATCTCATCTCATCAAATCAATCAAAAAGGTAAAACATACCATGAAACAAGTCAGGATAAGTATCTCGAATCCTGCTTTCAGTTTCCCAAGTACAGTCTCTCTCGTCGTCACTCCATCGGACTTTGACTAATATAATTGTCTTGCTCCTTAGCCTCTTCTCATCTATCTCGACTATACAAACGGGCTTTCTAACTATAGTTAAATTCAGCTCCACTACTATGTCATCTAACACAGTGGGCGTCATAGTAGTCTCTGGATCACGAATATACTTCTGTAGATGAGAAACATGAAAAACATCATGGACACCTGCCAAACTATTCGCTAACTCTACTTTATATGCGAGTTTCCCGATCCTCTCAATAATAGGAAATTGTCCAACGAATCTCGGTGCTAACTTCTCTGATTTTCCAAATTTGATAACACCCTTCATTAGTGACACTTTGGCGAAAACATGTTCTCCAACCGAGAATTCCAAATCTTTCCGTCTCTTATCAGCATAACTTTTCTGCCTAGATTGAGCTTCCTTCATTCTCACTCGATTTAACTCAATCTTCTCTGCAGATTCTCTAACTAAATCTGGACCAAGAACCAATCTATCCCGGTCTCTAACCAAAAAATGGGATATTTGCATGGTCTTCCATAATAAGCTTCAAACGGTGCCATCTCTATACTAGTCAGATAACTGTTGTTATACGAAAACTCGACTAAATGTAGATGGTATTCCCATGATCCCCTAAAGTCTAATGCGTTGCCCATCTTTCTACGGATGGTAAGTGGTACTCATCATGAGATTGGTACCTAAAGTCCCTTGTAGACTCTTCCAGAACACGCAAGTGAATAAGGAATATCTATCGCTTACTATACTACTAGGAATTCCACGAAGTCTAACTATGTTCCTCATGAGCAACTTAGCCAAAACATGTGCTGTCCTTGTTTGCTTAACTGAAATGAAATGGGCACTCTTGGTCAATCTGTTCACCCTGACCCTTATACTTTCATTTCCTCTATTTGACCTAGGCAACCCATTTATAAAATCCATTGAAGTAGAATCCCATTTCCATAGGGAACATCTAAAGGCTGAAATAGATTTTTTTTAATTTTAAAGTATTTTAAATAGTTTTTATTTTTTATTTTATTTTAAGTGTTTAAATATATATTTTTGGAAAATGATTTAAATTATTTTAAATTTTAAAGTATTAAGACTTGGCAAATTTTTAGTGGAAATAAACAATATTTGGAAATTTATTCCACAAGAGGAAAGTGATTTGAAAAATGTTTTCAAAAAGTGTTGAAGTGTAGAAAAAATTAATATCTTACGAAGATATTTTGAATTAAATAATAATTTGGGAAATTATTAATGTCTGATGGATGTTTGTGAATGTTATTTGATAGTTAAATAACCGACTATCAATATTGGCCAATGGCCTGATCGTTTCGAAGAGACCGGGATCGGGATCTATTTCCCGAAAACCACTTCGATCCGGTTTGTACATTTTCATGAGGAAGACGAGTTTGGAGTCGAAAATGGAGCAATGATGTGCAAGTGCTAATCGCTACTAATCCTGAGGGTGATTCCAAAATGGATGTAGTAGGAGTAGTGCCTTCGGTTTCGTTCGGACCGGGAACGGACTTGTATGGATGAATACTTTCAGAACATCGTCAGGAGGACGGTGAGTATTCTAAGTGAATGTGTGCTAAAAAGGTAACAGTTAACCTCGAGCCTCATCAACCGATAATGGCTAAAACAGGGGAGGTGTGCACAAGGCTAAGTGGTTAGCAACCAAGTAGGGTAAGGTCATCACTTTCTAGATGTTCCTTTTTATTCGTCTTAGTGGGCGGTTGTTGATCCTAACCGCGGGATGATCTTATTCGGACTATCCAGTAAGGGGTAGCTCCGGTCTTGTGTAGCAGGGAATCAGGGGGATCCTTGGTATGGTGATCTAGGCCACGTACTGTGACGGGCGGTACCCCAGTAGCCCTGCCATTGTATGGAAATCCATTCTTTCTACGTGCCTTTTACGGTTTTGATTGTAGAACCCACTTTGTGGCTAGTATGCTGGAATTTAATAATTTAACAATTTCAGCTATTTGAATAAGTATTTGTATATATACATTATTATAATATAAGAGGATTTTATATAAATGTTTTGGTTATCGTAAGGTAAAAACCCGGCATATTTATTCATGGCGTGGTCTTACGAGATACCTTTGATTTCAAAGGATTTTTGAAAACTTTAATAATCCAATTGAATGTGATTTTCTCACGCTGGTTTTCCAGACTGACATGGGTGTAATTTTATTATAATGCTCGGGTCAGACCAAGTATTATAGAATACAAGATAGGATGCTGTGGAGCTCAGGAGATGAGCTGGATGGTGAGACGTATCACACGTACTTGAAGTATATTCCGCTGTGCAGTATAGCTGTATAGTCAGCTTTTATAAGGACAAGTTAATATAAATGTCTATCGGTTTAGAAAATAGCCGAGCGAATTTTATAATAAAACTAACCGCAAGCGCACGGTGTACGAATGTAGCATGTGGCGAATACGGGTCGATCCGCAGGGAATTGATGATTTTAAAATTCTATTCAATCAAATTAAACCAAAGTCGAGTGATTGTTAACTAACTAAAAGAAAGTAAAAACAAACTAAAACTAAGGAAAATAAAAGGATGAGATTAAAGAGCAATTTAAAGGCAAATCCCCTCTAATGATCATATAAATCAACATAATGAAATTATGATCTCTTTTTGGTCATTTGTGACATTAGTTGATTCAATTATCATAAGCATGGCCTAATTGTGTTATTAATTAACACACTTAAACCATCAAACTTTAATGCACCCTCTAACCCACTTACTAACTTCAATGAAAATGATATGAAATTAAAAGTAGAATCTATTTTAAACATGGTTTATTAACTATTGAATTATAAACATAAACCATCAAATTTGATTCTAAATCCACTTCCATTACCATGATCATATGTAGATGAAGAGGTAATTAGTGATTCATATGACTAAGCATAGCCTATTTGTTTTGAACAACATAAGCTATCAAACTCAATATTAAACACAAAATCACACACACGTCCAACTTTCCATTAAGCACAAAAGAGACATAAATGAGAAATTATATTGCATCTACATGATTCAAGAGAGCATCATTACCCTTAAATTGTAGGGATTAGCCTCTCATTTGTGTTATTATGTCAACACTAGTAGAAAGCAACATGAAATAAACAAAAATAAAAAGAAGAGGAAAATGAAAGCTAATGGAAAAGAGAACTAATCTAATTGCATAAAATAAAAGAGATCTACACTACAACATGAAAGGAAATAAACAAGAAAATGAAAAGAACATGTATTAAATTGGATAAAAAAAAGAATTACATAAAAGAAGAAATGGCTAAGTAGCCATGAAAAGAAAGAGAGCTTTCATTTTATTTTCCTAAGAGAAGAGAGCCTAAAAGAGAGACTAAAGGAGAAGAGGGTTACATGAAGATAAGGGGTATTTATACAAGTGTTAAACCCTAATTCATATTTTTGGGGAATGCCCAAAAAGGCCTTGTAGGAAGTGTAGTGGCCAAGTTATCATTAGCTTCAATAATCCCTCACTTAAATGTACATGAAACCATTAATTCCATAAGCATGTGCATTAGCCTCTAATTTGTACATTAAGGTAGGTGGGTAGGTGGGGTCCTCCATTATCTTCACTTTGAATTATTTCCATCTTCATTTGTTCTCTTCACTATTGTGCATGCATATATCATCATGTAACCACTTGTATATGAAGCCAAATTCCTTTAAAAAATATAGAAATTTTTAATTAAATTTTCTCAAATTAATATATGCACAAAAATAACCATTTTGCCCTTGGATGAAAATGAATATGTGACGATTTGAAAATAATATGAATTTTGGTTTAAACAAGTTAAAATACCCGATATGATCATTTATTTAATTTAAATAGATTAAACATGGTGGTAAAAATATGCATATTTACGTGCACATCAACTGTATAGTCAGCTTTTATAAGGACAAGTTAATATAACTGTCCAGTATTTGTTTTGATTGTGATATACTCTGATGATGTATTTTATAAAACAGATATAGTTTCTTTTTATGTAAAGATCAGTCATTTATCTATTATATATTGTTCCGCTGCGATTGTGAGATTCTGATGTTGTTTTGTTTTCTCTTCTTCTACCTCCTTCTTTCTTTCCTCAGCAGTCTGTCTTTTCCGGCACTCGATCGTCGACATATTATATAGTGGTGTATTTGTGTTGATTTTCGGGAGTCAAGAAGGGCGGGTCGTGACAGCCGGTCACACCATTTCTACACCAACTATCTTGACTGATCAAGACCGAACCAACATAGCCGAGCCACTTGTGTCGAACTCTCCGAGGCCGGGCCACTAAATACCGAACCAAATGAACAAATTCCTCTAAGACCGGTCCACCAAGTGCCGAGCCACCCTTGCCGAGCGATCTCTCATTGGAAATCTTGACCGAACCATCTTGATTTCCCTTCCTTGAATGAGCGACACCTACCCTAACACTTATGAAGCCGGACCACAATCACCCGAACCACTAGGGCCGAACTCATCTATACCGAGACACTGGGACCAACTCCATCTTGACCGTGCTGCTTTGTCCCACCTGACTTGGCTGAACCTCTATGCATATGCTTGAACACCGAACCACCTTCACCGAGCCATACAGTTACATCGGTCTCTTATACTTCCAGTCATCTCTTAGCTCGAGTCCCACTTAGGTTTAACCATAGGTTCTGCGACTATCGCCATGTAGCCAGGCCAAAGTGCCGGGTAACATTAATAATTAAATCCTCTTTTTAAAACAAGCCCAATTCCTCGATTTTAACCTCACTTCGTAAATATGGAAACCTTACTTGGACACTAGTAAACCAATTTTATACTTATTTCCAAATTCACTTCTATCTTTCAAAAATATTAAAACCTCAAATTTTGATCCTTTTTATTTAAAACGAGTACACTTAAGCATTTATATTTAGAACTCCTTTTTATATACCTTTATTCCAAAATCCTTGTTTTACAATATACCAAATTTATTAAATACAAATTTCAAAACCAGTTATTTTATCTAATTAATTTACCAAAAACTCTATATAAATATTTTGCTTCAAAATCCTTATTTATACTTCTTTACCAATTTAAAAACCATATTTTATTTGAATTTAAAATACCAAAATCTAGCTAAAACTGCCATATCATCCAATCGATTTAAATCACACAATAACCTCTCACAAATTATTCAAACAACACATATATCACCATATATGAAATTAAATTCAACATTTTTGGGGAATCCAGTTAGATCCCACCAACCTGTTTCCTGCATCCACAGATGCTAACACAACATAAAAATACCAATTCCGCTTCGAGGTCATCCACTATTATGCGGGACGCATAGGGTCTCATCCACTATATATATGCGGGAATATCAATCACTCCAATATATATACTACCGTATATAATATCACATCCAACTGATAAAATGCATCAATTTTACCAATCAAACATTTTTTAATTTTCACTATTTAAAATTAACCACTAGCAGTCCAAAATTGAGTGAGATTAACTCACCTTGATTTTTAATTTCCCAAATGTTCCAATTTTCAATTATTAATTTTATTGTTTACCAAACCCATTGAATCGCTATATTTGAAATGTTAAATTATTTTACCGATTCTTTCAAAAGCTCCATATTTAAAATCAATTAATAAATTCAAATTTTACATTTAAAATAAATTAAATGTTCGAAACTAAACGACCAAAATTCCTACAATATACATGTTGTATGATTTAAAAGAGGTTCGAGATTGGTTCGAGATGCTAGAATCTACATGGAGATTCGAGATCTGTTTGAGATGCTCGAACACATTTAGTTGTACTTGATCTATTTAGCATGTGGGAATCCATGAGTGGTTCCAAGATCTATTGAGATATGCGAATCCTTGTGTGGTTCTGAGATCTGTTCGAGTTGTGAATCGTGTGCTGGAGTGTCGAACGTTGGCTCACTAGGGTGATGACTAAAACCAAAGATATGATATAAAAACCATGGGTTTAGCTAGCCTAAAGGTTGAGGGGACTCTACCCTAGAGATACCTATTGTTATGCATGCAATGAGTGGTGCACTCGGCCTTGATGGCCAGCAACGTATTTCCTATGGTGCATTAGTTAGGGATGTTTGATGCTTCGGGAGGATATCTCTGATCCTTATGTAGGAGGACCGTTCTTGATGTAGTGGGGGCACCTTCGAGGAACCCTAAACAATTAGCGAATGCGCCTTAGCGATTTTGATTGTATACCTATTATTGTTGTGGTGTACACTTACATGCACCACAACTACTTGATTATATATATTTCATACCCTAGTCTTTATTATAATACCATTGGATTTTTTAGTATAATGGTTTGGTAATCGTAAGGTAAAAACCAGTCCGTGTTTGTGAGCAGTGTGGTCTTACAAGATATATTTATTTTTAAAAGGTTTTATAACATTTTAAATCCATATGATTTTTGTTTCTCATGCTGGTTTACCAAGCTGATATGGGCATTATTTTCTTATAATGCTCGGGTTAGCCATAGCATATTTCCAGATTTAGTTATGGATGTTTCGAAGCTTTAGAAGATGAGCTAGATGCCTCCAAGACGTATTCATATATCTTAATTTCCATTGCATTTCTTGTTTTGTATTTATAGCAATGGAGGACATGTTGTTATAACTGTCTAGGTTGACGATAGGTAGTTTAGTTTGGTCGATGTATGTATATTATAGGTTTCATTTGTAAAGATCATGTGTATATTATATACTACTCGCCACGATATGAGATTATGTTATGTCTTTTATTTTCTTTCACTCTAACAGTCTATATTTCTAGCGCTCGGATGTTCCGCACATGCATATCGTGGATGTATTAATGTCAACTTTTGAGGGTTGAAATGGCCGGTCATTACATGTATACATAAGTATTTGGGAAAAAAAATTTGTAATTAAATATTGATGAAGTGATACATATTGACTGTAAAATCTTTTCAAATATTAAATGAAGGAAGTTTTCATGATGAAAAGAGAATTTTAAAACTTATTTTCAAGGGAAAAATAATTTAACGGTTATTTTGTGTATATTTGTCCATTGAATGATTTATGAATTTCGATCGATATGTCTGATTCGCATTATTGATGTGGATTTCTGACGCAGCGGATAATTCAAAACAATGTAGATCGGTGAAAGTAGCAGTCGATGGATTGATGAATGCTGAATTGCCCGAATTCGTTGATCCGAAGATACCGAACTCTAGCTATCTCGAACTCGTTGATCGCGCACGATACCGGGTTCAAAGATCTTCAATTCTTCAAGCGTTGATCAAGCGCACTTGATTCCGCGAATCGGCTTCTACAATCGTTGAATCGAGCGCACTCGATTATCCGAAAGAGGAGATAGGAGATTACACTCAACTACCAATTTGAAATGAAAGCACAAAGCAATCAAAAGAGAATTTTATTCAATATTCAACAACCTTTACAAATGAAACATCTCGCCTATTTATAGGCTACAACATGTAAACCAGAAAAAAAACATACAGCTCCTAAGTCGGCAACCGACTTAACAACACCTCCGACTTAGCATAAGTCGTATCTTATTTACAACACAGTTCAGAAAACTTTGAAAATATTACAAGTGCTTAGGTCGGTTCCGACTTAACAATAGTCGACTTATGAACCCAGACGACCTACGACTTATAAAGACTCCGACTTAACAAACAGACAAAAACATCAAAGAAAATACAAGTACTTAAGTCGTTGCCGACTTAAAAATGCTACGCGACTCAACTTAGTAGCGACTTAAGGAATCAACGGTCCAGCTTAACTCGGCAGCAGAAATCAACAGCAACAAGTCTTCGGCGACTTAAAACATGCGCATCTCAGATTAGTGGTTTAAAGAAATCAATGGTTGATATTAACTCGGCAGATCATCCAACGGCATCAGGGCTTTCGCGACTTAAAATTTCGACCGACTTAAATAAGTCGTAACTCGGTGCCGACCTATCACTTTTCTTAAGTCGGTGCCGACTTAACACTTCACCAGTTGGCTCTGTTTTCTTTCTGCATAACTCGGTAGATAGTTCAGGCGACTTAACTAAGTCGTAACTCGGCAACAACTTATTCCCTGCTTTGTTAAGTCGTACACTTGTCAAAACTAAGTCGTTAACTCGGCAGCGGCTTAAACCTTTGCATTTTCCAACTGTTCTTCCCGTAGTCTTAGGTCGTAACCCTGCACGTTTCTTAAGTCGTAGATGACTCATAGCTTCTTCCATAAGTCGGTCACGACTTATACTTCCTTCCTTAAGTCGGTTACGACTTATGCCTTCCCCTTTGGTTGTCCAGATGAGTCGTGGACGACTCATCACCGCCTCCTTAAGTCGTAGACGACTTATACCCTGTGCTGCATCATCACTAAGTCGTATAGTACGACTTAGGCTATCTCGTGTACGACTCATGCCTTGGGCAAATAAGGCCTGTGCTGCATCATCCTCCCCATGTTGAGAGAAATTCGACCTCGAATTTGCACTTTCTTCATCCCCAACAAACTCATCCCCATGATATGGTACGAGATGCTTAACATTGAATACGTCAGACGTATACACATCATCCGGCAGCTTTAGTTTATAAGCATTTTCATTGATTCGTTTCACAACTTCCACCGGACCAATTTTCCTGGCTTTCAACTTGTTATAAGCGCTCACTGGGAAACGATCTTTTGTTAATACTGCATAAACCAAATCTCCTTCGTTAAACTCAACATTTCGTCGTTTCAAATCTGCAGCTCGTTTATATTTCTCATTTGCTTTCTCTAATCGTTCTTGAACGATTTTATGACACTCCGTCAGCCCTTCGACAAAATCAGCAGCTTTCTTAATTGTCCCCTTCGAGTGTGGTATCATCGTTAAATCTAACGGTCCCTTCGGTAAATTTGAATAAACAATCTGGAACGGACTGAACCCAGTACTTCGATTTACTGCATGATTATGGGCAAACTCTGCCTGGCATAACTTCACGTCCCAACTCTTCAGATTATCTTGCACAAGACATCTCAACAAGTTTCCCAATGATCTGTTAACCACCTCAGTCTGTCCGTCCGTTTGCGGATGATAAGCACTACTGAACTTCAACTTCGTTCCCACCATTTTCCACAAACTCAACCAAAAATGACTCAGAAATCGAGTATCTCTATCCGACACAATAGATTCTGGCAATCCATGAAGTCGATAGATCTCCCTGAAAAACAACTGAGCAACATGAACAGCATCCGCCGTCTTCTTACAAGCAATAAAATGCGCCATTTTTGAAAATCTGTCAACCACCACATAAATGGAATCGTTACCACGCTGTGTCCTCGGTAATCCCAACACGAAGTCCATACTCACATCAACCCATGGTTTTACAGGTACGGGTAACGGCATATATAAACCAGCATTAGTCGCAGTTCCTTTCGAAACTTGACAAATATGACAACGCTCCACAAACCTCGCTACTTCTTTCCTCATCGATGGCCAAAAGTAGGATTGTGAAATTAACTGTAAGGTACGGTCTCTTCCAACATGCCCTTCTTCATGTAACTCCTTGATAATCTTCATTCTCAAACTACCCTCCGGTATGCACAATCGACTTCCTTTAAAAAGAAAACCATCTACCATCACGAAGTCATCCGTCTCTCCCTCCTTGACTTTTTCAACAAATTTTGCAAAGTAAGGATCATCAGTGAATAACTCTGGCAATATTTCAAATCCCGTCACTTCAACCTTTAGTGTAGTCAACAAATGACTCCTCCTACTCAAAGCATCAGCCACACGATTTGTCACCCCTGACTTGTGTTTCACAACAAAAGTAAACTGTTGTAGATACGCAATCCACGATGCATGTCTCGCTGAAATCTTGTCTTGCCCTTGCAAATGCTTCAATGCTTCATGATCAGTGTAAAGAACAAACTCTTTCTGAAACAGATAGTGTCTCCAGTGCTTAATAGATTGTACAACAGCATAGAACTCCACATCATACGTACTGTATCGCATCTTTGCTCCTGACAACTTCTCACTGAAATATGCAATTGGACGCCCCTTCTGACTCAACACTCCTCCAATCCCAACCTTGGATGCATCAGTATGTAGTTCAAACACTAGCTGAAAATCAGGTAATACTAGGATTGGTGCAGACGTCAGCAATTCCTTGATCTTCCCAAAAGCACTCCCTGCTTCCTCTGTCCATGCAAACTGTTTGCCTTTCAACTCTTCATGTTCCTTCGGACTCATTCGATAATGTGGTCTGTGTGGCAATACAGCACCTGGAACAAGATCTATCTGATGTTGTATATCCCTCAACGGTGGCAACTCCGTTGGTAACTCCTTTGGAAATACATCGTCAAATTCTTTCAAGATTGGTTTAACTTCTTCAGGAATTTCAACTTCTTCACTACTCTCACGTCCAATCAACAAGAATACTTCCGGTTCTTCTTCAACTTCTTTAACAAACTCCTTCAAAGTCAATAAAGTTTTCAGCTCTTCGATTTCTTCGGACTTACTTTCTTCTTGTGATCTCTTCTTTGGAACTAATATAATCTTCGTGCCTTTAAACATAAAACTGTAGCTATTGGTCCGACCGTCATGTTGTACTGCTCGATCATACTGCCATGGTCTTCCCAATAATAGATGACAAACATCCATCTCTACTACATCACACCATATTTCATCTTTGTATTTCTTCCCAATAGAGAATGGTACACGAACTCGTCTATCCACTTTCACTTCTCCTCCTTTTCTCAACCATGCTAACTTGTATGGACTCGGATGTTTCTCTGTCTTTAATTTCAACTTCGTCACAGCTTCGGTTGAAATAATATTATCACAGCTTCCTGCGTCAATTACAAACTTACACACCTTCCCCAGAATAGTACATGTTGACTGAAAGATATTACTCCTCAACCAACTAGCTTCTTCCTGCTTCGGTGTTAAACACGATCTCCTCAGCATTAGGTTACAACCTTCGTCTCCTGACGCAATATCCTGCTTATCCTCCTCAGCTGGATTAGAACAATCTTCATCAACATCCTCAACGTCAACTTCTGCAATCATGGTTCTCTTCTTTGGTTTTGGACACTCACTGCTTTTATGACCCATTTCTTGACAATTGTAACATTTGAAACCATTGTTAACTTTCGCCTTCTCAGCCTCTTTCACCACTGGTCTACTGATAGTTTTAGAAACATTAGAACTTCCTCCAACACCCTTCGCTTGATTGTTAGAATTAGAAAACACACCACTTCCTCGTCTCCCTTGTTTTTCCCAAGCCAACGCTTTCTGATGTGCTTCTGCTACAGATCTTGGATCGAACATATTCACCATATCCTGAATCTGCATTCTCAATCCTCCAATGAACCTAGATGTCAGCTGCTCTTCTGTTTCCATAATATCGTTCCTTGCAATGAGTTGATAAAATTCATCAGCATATTCATTAACTGTCTTCGTGCCCTGCCTCAAGTTCTGCAAACGTTGATACATCAAAGATTGATAATTGTATGGTAAGAACGTTGCTTTCATCAATTTCTTCATCTTCTCCCAAGATTCAATCTTTGACTTCCCCATTCGTTCACGTGTAAGCTTGGTTTGCTGCCACCATGCCAAAGCTCTACCCCTCAGCCTCGTAGCAACCAACTTCACTCTACGATGTTCTGGTACTTCTTTGAAATCAAAAATCTCCTCTACATTAGCCACCCAATCTAGAAACTCCTCCGCTTGCATACCACCCTTGAATTCAGGAATTTCTGTCTTCATCCCCGACTCCCATTTGTGATCATACTCAGAATAGTTTCTTCCTTGACCCCTTCCTTGAACACTACCACCATCATACTCTTCTTCAAAATCAGATGCATAACGATGTCGATTCTGACCACCAACATCTCTACTACCATTACGCCTTCCACCATCATCCCTTCTATCAACGTTCCTCCGTTCTCGATCATTCACGTTCCTCCCACGCCCTTGATCATTTTCAATACTTCGGTCTCGATTGGAATGTGGCGAGACTCTACTACCTCCATGATTAGATTCTGGTGAAACCCTTCTCCGATTTTGATTCATCTCCGTCATAAGCTTCTCTAATCGGCCAATTCCTTCATTAAGCTTCTCGCTAAAATTCTCATTGATTCTTTGCTCCATCTCATCAGCCTCTTCTCTTCGATATAAAGCTTCTACGTTTTGGTGGCGATTAGCTCTTCTTGGCGGCATACTTGAAAACTTCACAAATTCTAACACTTTTCGGATTTTGATCCAAAATGAAACGGATCGAAAACTTCCACTTTGTAGCAAATCGCGATGAACACGATGGACAAAGTTTCGGCCTCCAATGCAAATCCGATCAAACAATCTTCGAACAATGATGAACACTTCACTCTTGAGCACGGCCTAACACTCCAAGCTCGGCTTCTCTTCAAACTTCAAATTGAATAGGCTCCAAGTCTCGATCTAGCTATGATTGGCTAGAACAAGCTCTGATACCAAAAACTGACGCAGCGGATAATTCAAAACAATGTAGATCGGTGAAAGTAGCAGTCGATGGATTGATGAATGCTGAATTGCCCGAATTTGTTGATCCGAAGATACCGAACTCTAGCTATCTCGAACTCGTTGATCGCGCACGATACCGGGTTCAAAGATCTTCAATTCTTCAAGCGTTGATCAAGCGCACTTGATTCCGCGAATCGGCTTCTACAATCGTTGAATCGAGCGCACTCGATTATCCGAAAGAGGAGATAGGAGATTACACTCAACTACCAATTTGAAATGAAAGCACAAAGCAATCAAAAGAGAATTTTATTCAATATTCAACAACCTTTACAAATGAAACATCTCGCCTATTTATAGGCTACAACATGTAAACCAGAAAAAAAACATACAGCTCCTAAGTCGGCAACCGACTTAACAACACCTCCGACTTAGCATAAGTCGTATCTTATTTACAACACAGTTCAGAAAACTTTGAAAATATTACAAGTGCTTAGGTCGGTTCCGACTTAACAATAGTCGACTTATGAACCCAGACGACCTACGACTTATAAAGACTCCGACTTAACAAACAGACAAAAACATCAAAGAAAATACAAGTACTTAAGTCGTTGCCGACTTAAAAATGCTACGCGACTCAACTTAGTAGCGACTTAAGGAATCAACGGTCCAGCTTAACTCGGCAGCAGAAATCAACAGCAACAAGTCTTCGGCGACTTAAAACATGCGCATCTCAGATTAGTGGTTTAAAGAAATCAATGGTTGATATTAACTCGGCAGATCATCCAACGGCATCAGGGCTTTCGCGACTTAAAATTTCGACCGACTTAAATAAGTCGTAACTCGGTGCCGACCTATCACTTTTCTTAAGTCGGTGCCGACTTAACACTTCACCAGTTGGCTCTGTTTTCTTTCTGCATAACTCGGTAGATAGTTCAGGCGACTTAACTAAGTCGTAACTCGGCAACAACTTATTCCCTGCTTTGTTAAGTCGTACACTTGTCAAAACTAAGTCGTTAACTCGGCAGCGGCTTAAACCTTTGCATTTTCCAACTGTTCTTCCCGTAGTCTTAGGTCGTAACCCTGCACGTTTCTTAAGTCGTAGATGACTCATAGCTTCTTCCATAAGTCGGTCACGACTTATACTTCCTTCCTTAAGTCGGTTACGACTTATGCCTTCCCCTTTGGTTGTCCAGATGAGTCGTGGACGACTCATCACCGCCTCCTTAAGTCGTAGACGACTTATACCCTGTGCTGCATCATCACTAAGTCGTATAGTACGACTTAGGCTATCTCGTGTACGACTCATGCCTTGGGCAAATAAGGCCTGTGCTGCATCAATTTCTAAACACTAAATCGAGTCATTTCGACATAATATTTTAAACATATACGATAACATTATCAGATGTAAAAAGAAAATTATTTTGGCAAGTGGGGAAAAATTTGCCGACAATAAAAATTTATTTCATGAAAGAAATATATATTTGGGAATTAATCTATTATACTAAAAGTGATTTGAAAAAAAAATTGTGAAAGGTAAAGGAACTTTGTACAATGGTATTTAGTTTTGAAAATAATTATAGGTTAAATTTATTTTTCTTGGTTAGATTAATTTCTAAACAATGGTTAGAGCCTCCGGTTATTAGTGTAAAGTGGAGGCCAATGATGAGGCAATGTCAATACATTTTTGACTATAGTCAATATGGCAACCAATTGGTTAAAGGAGTCACTAAAATTCATGGCAAGTCAACGTTGTTATATCTTAATTAATATGTGTAAATTTAGTGACAATATGTTTATGCGATATTTTGTAAACATTAGAGCGCGGAGTTAATTTTTATAAGTATTTTGGGAGGTTTGTGAAAAAAATTTGTAAAACACAAAAAAAACAAAATTTTACAAGGAAGAGATGATGTCTTACTTTAAAATAAACATATTATTTACCTTATTAATTGACAAATGTTTTATAAGGTAAAATGTAGCTATGATATAATGTTTAAAAACATACTTTAGAAAGTACATACATACATATACATATATATAAAGAGATGGAGAAGATTTGGAATCAAAATTTTGAAATATTTTCAAAAAATCAAATGAGGCTTGGATATGCTAATTCATCATAAGCACAATAGTTAAACCCTATTTTACTATATTGAATCGTTCATAAACCATTAAATCATCATCATTTGTTTAATGGCATCGGAGTAGCTCTAAAACAAGTGACACAAGTGTAGTTGCTGAATTTTAGAAAATTTGTTTCCAAATGGTTACACCTGGTACATACTAAGCAGTAGGGCTCCAAGCGGTTTTACTATTGACATATGATAGAAAATATTTTCAGGGAAATGTTTAGAGTTTCGAGCTAATTCACAAATTGTTTCTTCTAAAAAATTCAAAATCGAAGCCATTTTTGCGAGCTTATAAGAAACATAAAGGTGTTGTTTAAGTAACCCAATAATTTCTATATTTAAATCGTCATCACCTTATTATACTAAAATTTTAATAGATGAAAACAACAATAAAATTTTGATCACTTTAATAGCTGCAGCACATACATGTCACCATATCATTATTTAATTATTTAAATTAACTAAATTAGGTTTTTGGAAACAAGGAAAAAAGATGATGTAGCTGCATCATATTGTAGGAATTGTAGAGGCATGGCCTTTTATAGGACGCCGCTATATATAATGTCATATTTAGGATTCACAATTTTGTGGCATACGACAAAATGGTGTTATTAAAATTCAAAATTATAATCAAATAAGTTTACCCATAACAAAACACATCAAAGCATGAGAAATGATAAATTCCACTTGCATAATGTCTAGAGAGACTATATTAAATCAAAATATAAGACATTAATAGATGAATAAATAGAATATAATGTAAGAGAAATACATTCAATATTTGGAAATGGAAGATCCAAGATTCATATTTATTGCATAATTTTAAATAGAAAGAAGAGATATGTAGAATTAATAAATGTATTAGTAATTAAATTGAAGAAAAATATACAACAAACTATCAAACCTTACCCGTAACTTGTGAGAAGAGACCATAAGTGTGCATTGGCAGAGTGAATAAGAAAAGTAAAACGGTGAATCTTTTAAGGTAAAGAAAATCGTGCACATATTAATAAACCCTGGTTAAATGAACTTTAAATTATTATTACAAGCTTAAAATAAAGCCAGAGATTATTTTGAATTTGCTTGTGAAATATTTTCAAAACACAGGTAAATTCAAAATAACCCACTTTGGCTTGTTATATCATTATAGAGATAATTTTTGATTTCGTGGTCCGGTTTTGATGAATTTTCTTTCATATGAAAGATATCTTAATATGGAATGACCCGCTTTTTTGCCATTTTGCCAAATTCTAAATTTTCATAGCCATAAAATATGTTTGAAGTTGGGAAACAATTCTTTCATATGCTTATATTTTCAACATACAACAGTTTAATGTTTTGGCAATAACTTTTAGGTGTTTGTTTTTGGAAAGTTTGTGCTATTTTTAAAGTTATGATAATATGAGACAAATTTTATTTTAATAATCATGTAAAATTTAGATGTTGACTATGCGAAAACTGTGTTGATAAGAAGTGGGTATGTGGATAAAAAATTCATTTTGGAATTTACATAGTAATATCACCATTACTTCTACTGTATGTGTAATAACCTACCATTTTGACCCCCAAATGTCGATACTAATATATCCATGCTATTCCTGTGCTGAGCATCCAAGTGCCGAAAAGACATATCGTTTGGGTGAAATAAAAAGGAAAACAGAACAAGAAAGAACAGAATACAATTTAAGAATCTCACAGTGGAACAATAACATATAATAACAAAAAATAGTACAAACTACTACTTTAAGTTACATAGCATTTCAAAGTTACAGTTCTAAATACCATCATCAGTCTGGACAGTTATAACAACCTATGCTCATAATTACTGATATATACATAACATTAATGTAGCGGAAATAAAAACATTATGGTAGGTGAAAGTATCTAGCTCATTTCATTGAGCTTTAAAGAACATCAACAAAAACCTACCTTTCTCGAACTACTTGAAAGGCCACCTATGGAAATAAGAGAAATATAAATCCATGAGTCATACATAAGTCTGGTATGAGAAACTCAAGAAATATGTGTACAACATATAATATCACTTTTGATACTGCAAGGAATGCCATAACGTTATCCTCTCAAAAGTACCACCTTTTAATAAGTGCATAAGGTGGATAATAGTAACGTCGAAGGTGAATAATATAAATTAGAAAATAGTTGTGCAACTTGCATCTAATGACACAATAGTATCAGATAGGTATGCAATCGAAATCACTAAGGTATGCTTACATAATGGATTTTCCATGAAGATCTCTTTGGTCAAGCCAAATCCAAACACCATGCACAAGGATCAAAAATTACCTTCCGAGCATTGTATATCTCTAGATAAAATACCATAAGGTAAACAACTGGCCCATGCATGAATGCTAGTAGGAAACACATGGAATTAAGTATCATAAACTCTCGTGCACAACATATCAAAAGAATACTCTAGATATTGAGTTAATTTACCCCATTGTGGGTTAGCTGAACCCCAAGCTCTGGAGCTGATCCGTCTTTAGCTATTTTGTGATGTCAAGATCTTGTTCGACATCTTTCACATGATTCCTCATCAATCGAATAGAACACAAATCCCCAGATGGATTCCAATATCTCAAACAGATTGCAAATCCTTACATGAATTCGGGCATCTAGAATAAATCTCAAATCTCTACATAGATTCCATCATAAGTCCTCCAATGAATGTTAATGCTAACTGTACCCTTGGATTAACTTCGAGATAGACAATTCAACTCTATAGCATTCCACTTCACAATTTCTTTCAAAACATAGAATGCGTATACTATTTTTGAAGTGGTATTTGATAAGTAAAACACTTACCAATCCCGTACAATTCAAAACAAAATCAATGAATTTCTAGTTAACACAATTCTGGTTCTTTTAGAAGTAAGTGAATTAGCAAACTATATTAAGAGGAGTCCTCCCCAAGGGAACTTGTATACATAAGTTTTTAAATTTAGAGACGTTTCATACCTGTAACGACCCTGAATTTTTGACATTTGAAATTAGAATATTTAATTCATTTTAAATATCTGGAAGTTAGTTTAATTTGAAATTTAGATATCAAAATGAATTTGGCGATTAAATTATTGAATTTAATCTACTGAAGTTGGGTAAAAATTTGGATATTCAGTTCTAAGCTGGTTAAAAATAATATGAAGGCTTAGAAAATCTATATTGATGATACTGAAGGTAATGGAACTTTCAGAATTGAATTTGAAACTGATTTGTTCAGTTTTGAAATTTTATCGTTTAAAATCGATATTTAAAAAAATAGCCTTCAGAGGCACAGTCTCAGAATTCGACGAAACCAATTCCATTGGATCCGTAATATTGTATTATTATCGGATTTCAATTTTCGTAACAATTGGAGTTGTTGTGTGAGCATACGATAAGAAACGTGCTGAAATTTATATCAAATTCAATATAATAACTGAGTCCAAAAAGCTATCTTCTCCATACGATCGAATTAGGACTCGAAACCTTTTCCATTGCATTCAGAATAGGCATATAACATTATAAACGCCTAGTGACACGCCTCGATAGGATATCGAAATTTTAGTTGCAAATTCGTGACGATTTAAATTTAAATTAAAATATATTTATACCCTAAGTCAAATAGCAGCCTACTTTCTTTCCATATCAGAACTTTTTTTCTGAAGCACTGCAGCCTTCCTCCAAAAGCCAATGTCTCGTCCTTGTCTCCCCATTCCTTTACAAATCCCACGCGAATCATTTCAAGAGTAGAAAAAAATATCTCGTTCAAAAACAAATCAAATGGCCGCTCTCTTTCTTTTCGAGTCAAATACAAAGCAGCTCAAAGCCAAGTAAAATCAATTCGTATAAAATCAAATCCCCTCTTCTCTTCGTTCGAAATCAATTTCACAATGGAATCCATTATCGAGATCGAACGAAAAAAAGAATGGCCTGTGAAATCAATTCGCGTTCCCCTCACCAGTCCAAAAGAGGAGAATCGATTAACAGTTTATCGAAGGGGGCGGTCGCATATGCAGGCGCGCGTCGAGTTGGATTTGATCCAGGAAATTTCAAGTGGTTCAGGTTCCAAACGAGAATCCGCGACTTCGACTTTGGGTTCTCTGTTTTTTTGACTCCAATGGCAACGTTCGTAAGGGATGGTCGGGGATATCTCGTGTGTGGCAGCAGCTTGTGTGGGTCGTTCTCGAGCTAGGTAAGGTAGTTAATTGGTGATATTCATATATATATATATATTATAGGGTGGCTTATCTTAAGAAATTAATTAACAGCAAATATATATATATATATATATATAGATCAAGAATTAACGGTTTGCTTTAAGTTTAATCAGCTTTTTTTTAAAACAGCAAGGTATATTATTTCACTCATTAGATACTAACTGGGCTTGATATGAAGTGTTGAATTATTTTATATAGACTCAGAGGTTAAAAGAAAATGTATTATATATAATTGGTTTACAAATTGTTTAGAAGTAGCTTTTGTTTCCAGTTTGAGTAGGCTACTACTGCTCTTTACAGGAAATAGAAAAGGAAAAAAGAAACAAAATTAGTTCAAAATTTAATTCTTTGATTAAAATTAAATCACTAGTTTAAAATTAAATTATTAATTGAATTAAAATTTTAAAATGGTAATTGAATTATTCGATTAGTTTGAATATTAATAAATTGTATAATTGTTTATACAAGGTCAAAATTGTGAAGAAAGAATGACTGTATGGATTGGATTGCAAATTAAAAAGCAAAGGTGAGATATTCTCACTCAAGTTAAGATAATTGAAATTTCAGTTATTGATTGATTGCTTGATTGTGATAGTATATATAGTAGTATATATATATATATATTGGAGTTGTTAATTTCCCGCATTATATAGCAGAAGAGACCCTATGCGCCGCATAATAGCGGATGATATTTTATAAATTCCATATACCGCGATATTCCACCGCGAAGTGGAATTGGTATTGTGCTAACATCTATGGATGCAGGGAAACAGGTTGGAGGGATCCAACTGGATTCCTTAAAATTATATGAATTTGTTTCATATGTTGTATGAATTTGTTTCATATGCTGTGTGATGATTTATTGATAATCTGTGAATGATTATATTGACGATTGAATGTGTTGAAGGCTATAATTTAGCCGAATGTATTTTTGGTATCGTTGGATACCAGAAATAAATAAATAAATTTGATTTTTGAAATTAAAGTTGGAATTTTTAGTAAATTTTTTTAAAAGAATTGGGTGAATTTAAAAGAAGGAATTTAAAAGTATAAAGTTAATTTTTGAAATCTTATCGAATTATTTCCAAAATATGGTGAAAAGATTTTAATAAATGGATTTCGGGAATATTATTCGAAGGTTGAAGAATTTATTTGAAATACAAATTTTAATAATTGAAAGAAATAAAGGCATTTATTTTGAAGAAAGATAAATTCAAAAATAAATTTGGAAATTGATTTGGTGTTTAAAAATAAATCCTGGGAAATCCATTCTAAAATCGATTAGGTGTTTGAAATAAATGTTTGGAAAATCAATTTGGGATTGGAAATAAAATTTGGAAATCAATTTAAAAGTTGATTTAGAGTT
The DNA here is from genome assembly GCA_030737815.1 of Allium fistulosum. Taxonomy (NCBI): domain Eukaryota; kingdom Viridiplantae; phylum Streptophyta; class Magnoliopsida; order Asparagales; family Amaryllidaceae; genus Allium; species Allium fistulosum. Next base: position 50,740,649 of record CM060903.1, read on the forward strand.
GAAAGTGAATATTTGAGAAATCGATTTGAAAATCGTATAAAAAGTGAATATTTGGGAATTTAAATTCATAATGGAATTTATAAAGGAAAGGGAAATTTGTTTTAAAAATAAACATTGATTTATTTTTAAAGTGTGGAAATAAATTTACGGATTTGGAACATAAATTTAAAATGAATCGATAAGGATTATTTAATTGGTTTAAATTGACCATTTTGAAGTGAAAGTGTATACTTACTATAAAGCCGAGTATATTTCCAAAGTAGCTTTTAAAATATAAATTAAAGGTTCTAAAGTTGGATTTTAAAGGAATATTTTGGAGATAAAGTATTTGAACTCGACAGATTTCCAGTGGAAATAAATAAATATTTGGAAATATATCCCGTATAGGGAAATTGATTTGAAATTTGTTTTCAAAAGTTTGAAAGGTGAAATATGATTTGAAATTTGTTTTCAAAGTGATGAAGTGTGGAAAAATATATATCTTGTGAAGATATTTTGAAAATAAATAATTTGGGAAAATTATTTAGATCTGATGATTGTTGTGAATGTTGTTTGATAGTTAAGTCACCGACTATCAATGTTTTCCTTTGAAATGGCACTTGAATTTGTTTTGAAACAAGCGGTCATTATTCGGTTTAGCCGGGAGAGGACTTTGTGTCATATAACCCATTCCGAATAGTGATACGTCGAAATGGATCGCATTTGAAGACCGGTGTTCAAGACCGGGTATTTGTGAAAACGATAAGATGACCTATCGATTGTCTCTGCACAGAGTAGCTACGGTATAGAGATTCCCTATGTGATGGGAAGTCCGATAAGGATTGTGAATACCCGGATTTGCAAGGGCTTCTTTGGAAGTGCCTTCTGTTCTATTCGAACCCAGAACAGACTTGTATGGTTGTATGTATGACACTACACTTTGAGATATAAAGCTGATTTCTTTCAAATACATTTCTATTGGTGGCGGAGAATTTATTCTCATTGCTTAAAACCCTTCTCTGAGACGTACGAGCTCAGAGGTTATGTAGTTGAAGGTTATCAGTGGTATACTCCCAATTTGGTAGTGTGGCATGCTAAGTGTTGTTGTGTGATTGCTAATGATTTGTGATCAAAGCATGGCTTTGTGGAAAAGCGTAGCTTTGTGGATGAGACCTCATCGGACCTCACACCGCGGAAAAGGTCGAAACAGGAAAGATGCAGCAAGGTTATAAGGGTCGCGCCCTTTAAGGTATGTCATTTCCTTCTAGAAAAAGGTGGTATTATGGTAAGGAGCCCAGATATTTACCTGTGTGGTTGCTCCAATCTCATTTACTATGTGATTGTTGCTTTGTGATCGAGGGCCCTCGGATAAAGGTCCCAAAGGACCGGGGGGGTGGCATATTCGTGTAGTAGTTACCTAGTGTAAGGGGTAACCCGGCCTTGTGTTGGCAGAGAGCTAGTTAGTTCTCGGGACGTCCATCTAGAGGCGTACCCATGTGGCATTAGGAAGTTCCTTAGCCTGACCATTTGTTGGAAATCCAAACAAACAATACGCGCCCTATACGGTTTTAGTTGTATAACCTGCTATGGAATGTGGCGGTAACCTACTATTCAACATAATAGCTATAGTAGGCATAAGTGCGAAATGCCTATGCTGGCTAAGATTAATATTATACTTTCGAAATGTTTTCCACACTAGACATTAATAATAATATCAACTGATTTTTTGTAGTAAGCATCTTTGACTATCATAAGGAGAAATCTCCTCCAATTCTGTGTTTGCATTGTGTGTGTGGCGGGAGGCCTTATGGTGGTTTCATCTTTCAAAAGCATTGCGAATTTCTTTTATTTTCTTTGTGAAAATAACTGTTTTACGATCTCACACCAGTCACCACGACTGACTCGGAGTTTATTGTTCCCTTTCTAAACTCTGGGTGCCCATAATTTTCCACATGGGCAGCCTAGAGTTAGGTTATCAGTATATTCTGGATATTCTGGAGCTTTGGAGACGAGCTGGATGGCAAGACGTACACTCATACTTATTTATTTATTCCGCTGTGTATTCTGTATAAGGACAAGTTTATATAATCGTCTATTGTAGTATTGTGTTGTATATTGACTCTGATGATGTATTGTATAAACTGATATAGTTCATTGTTTAAAGATTATTGATTTATCTATTATATATTGTTCCGCTGCAAATGTGAGATTCTGTTGTTGTTTTGTTTTTTTATTCTGTCTTCTTCTACCTCTTCTTTTTAACCCTAATGATTCACTTTTCCGGCATTCGATTGTGCGGCATTTGATACAGTGGACATATTAATGTCTACTTTCGAGCGTCGAAAGGTCGAAACGTTACAAGTGGTATCAGAGCTGTTGGTTAAGCGACAACCCTGGCTCTGTTGGGTGTTACTCATTAGAGATAGAGTCAGCAGTACTCTAGAATGAGTGTGAGTGTAATAATAGATATGAGCGCGTATTTGTTAGTGAATATAAAAATTGTTTTGTATTGTGTTGACTTAACGGTTAATTGTTTATAGATTCTGGTCGGTGCAGTCTGGCCAATTGTAATTGATAGGGGTTTCTAAACTCTTAAACAAGATAAACCGACACAGTATTGTTTTAAAATAGGGTAAATGAAATAATTTTGCCCAAAACAATTTTTGTATAGAAAAGAAATCATTTTTCGTAAATTATTATTGTATATGGATGCTTAGTTGTTAGGAAGAGATAATATTGAAACATTATCATTGTTATATGGAAACAGAATAAGAAATAATGGTATAACCAGAAATTTGGAGATAAATTCATTTAACAAATGAAATTTATAAATATGAATTGAAAGTATAAGGAAATTAATTCATATACGAATGAGATTTGTAAATGTAAATTGTAAATGTGATTTATAATTTGAAATAGAATTCCAGAGAAATATTTGGAAAATAAAAATTCATTAATGGAATGAAATTGGTAATGTGAAATTGTGAAATAAACAAATGAAGCTACATTTGTAAATAAATGAATTAGAATTGAAAAAAAATAATAAGATTTGATTTGAATCAAGTTGAAGAAAAATCCAAACTTGGAAAAATAAAATAAAATGGATTGAATTTAAGTAAACTAACTTGATAATGTATTAATTCATGAAATAATGAATTGGAAGTGGAATTAGTTAAATTAAAATTGAATTGTGAGCTGAATAAAAATGGTTTGAATTTGCATGTAAATTCAAGTAAGTAGGAAAAATAAATTGAAATTTCCTTGTTATTGATAAAGTAAATTCGAGATGAATTAAATATGGGAATTTGAAATTTAAAAAGGATAAGTGAATATACTGATTGAATTAAATAAGTAGGTGGAATGGATTTGATAAATGGAAAAAAATAAAATCAAAGAATTAAATTGGAAATTGTTTACAAGGAAACTATAACTTGAGTTTTGAGTTGAAATAACTTAAGCAATATTGGATAAAAGCTCGACTTAAGGAAAGAGATTGTGAAATGGTTTCAAATGAAATGAATGTGAATATGGAATGTAAATTAAATTGAATGGAATCAATTGAAAATGAAATGGAATTAAAATAAATTGAGTTGGTATCAATTTCAATTAGTTATAAACTAGCATGGATATTCTATTAAGTGAATATCGTTGAAATTTGCATATAAATGGTTGTCGTTTGACGCAAACGAGATGGTATAAAAATCTATGAGTTTATAAAAGTAAATAAAATTAACTTTGGAATCAATTGAAATGGATATGAGTTAGATTCATTTAAAAAAAATGAATTGAATATAAGGAATTGTATTGTAAACCATTGAATTGAATGTAAATTAGATGGAAGCAATTTAATTTGTATTGAAACTTTATAAATTGCTAATGGAGATAAATTTGGATGTACTGCTTATGAAAACTATGTGTTTACTATTGAAAATGAGTAAAATGTTAATGAATTTCCTATATATGTCACTTACGTGTTTAAATTGAGTAAGTACAGGTTTTTGGAAGCCGTTTGGCTGGATTTGAGCACGCAAATAGCTAAATAAATAACCGCTTTGCTTAAAAATGCTAATAAAGGTACGCCTACGCAATACAAAATAGGAAATATGAACTGTTTTTGCTTTTCCGACCGTGTGGGTCGATGTATATATATTTATATCTTTTGTCAAATTACAAAAGCTCCTCCGTACAAGGGAGACTCTGCCAAAATTTTCTGAAAATTTTGGGAGTTAGAAAAATTGAAAAAATTTGGAAAATTTTGTTAATGGAAAATTGATTTTCAAATTGTAAGGGAAACTAGGAATTGAACTTGAAAATGAAAATCATTGTTTTGGTTGAAGTTGAAAGTTTTGGAAAAGGTGAATATCGAGTTTTCACTAAGTGAATTTTTGATTTTTGAAGATAAAATGAATTCAAATAGAATTGAAATTGTAAATTGAATTCAAATGCAATTGAAAATGCAAAGTTGAATGGAAATGAATATATAACTTTGTTAGTGAAGTGAAAATAAATATAAGAAGTATGTAAATACTTATATTGAACTTAAGAAATGCATGGAGAAAGTTCTGAAGTAAATTTGGAATTGGAAGTATACTAAGTTAATAATTGGATATTATTGTTAAGTAAAGTATACAGGGATTATAAAGGCTATAGGAAAATGGAATTGGATTTTAATTTCGAAGGTAAATTTGAATTTGTTCGACAATAAGGTATGTATTTAAAATTTCAGTATGAAATTTGATGGGTTTCTCATTTTGTCACTGGCATTTTGTTTTCTGTTGGGATTTAGGAGTCCATAGGGACATTTTGTAGTCGTACCGAGCTAGCCGCGCAAAGGAGACGCTGGCGAAAATTTTCGAAAATTTAGAGAGTTAGAAATTTTTTGAGAAATTTTGGATAATTTACAATTTGAATTTAAATTTAAATTTGAATTGTGAAGTAAAATAAAGTTGTTTGAGCTTATGAATGAGTTTGGAAAGTTAGAGAAAGATTAGTTTGTCTTAATAAAAGATTATTCTGGAAAATAGTTTAAAACTATTTGGATTTGAGAAAATAGTTAACGGGGATTGGAGCATTCTTCTTAACTTGTAATTTCGGGACGAAATTCTTTTAAGGGGGGAAGATTGTAACGATCTTGAATTTTTGACATTTGAAATCAGAATATTTAATTGATTTTAAATATCTGGAAGTTAGTTTAATTTGAAATTCAGATATCAGAATGAATTTGGCGATTAAATTATTGAATTTAATCTACTGAAGTTGGGTAAATATTTGAATCTTCAGTTCTAAGCTGGTTCAAAATAATATGAATGCTTAGAAAATCTATATTGATGATACTGAAGGTAATGGAACTTTCAGAATTGAATTTGAAACTGATTTGTTCAGTTTTGAAATTTTATCGTTTAAAATCGATATTTAAAAAAATAGCCTTCCGAGGCACAGTCTCGGAATTCGACGAAACTAGTTCCATTGGATCCGTAATATTGTATTATTATTGTAACGACCCACTATTTTGGACCATTCAAATCGACAATAATCCACACATGTCTGACTTGAATAATTCAAAATAACAGATTGTAAATAAATTTGGAGCAAATGAAATCAAATACACAGAATCACAGACACAGAACATATCAGAATAACTCACAGCGGAAATAAAATACCATAGTAGTTCATGAAGCTACTATATACAAACTCTCAAAACATAATACATAATATCATTCTGAAAACATATACAATAGAAATCCCAAATACATAGAAGTTTATAAATACCAGAACTAGAATAGAACAACTGAACTGAAAGGAACAGATAACTAGACAAGCAGAATCTCCAGCGATTCCTAGCTCCAGAATGAGATCCAAAGCTAAGCTGTAAATACTCAGGCTGACCCGAGCGTAAAGTAAAACACAAAACACTCGAGTCAGGACAATATATACTTATATAATGTAAACCAACTCAAGTGAACTGTAGTAGAAATGCACAATAACTCAAAGGATGCTTGGGATCGCCCATCCTTCAAGGATCAGTTAAACTATAAATTAAATACACCCCGTGGTTAAAATTTCAAAATGGTATTTTATACTTCGAAATCAAATATCATTTCAAAATTCAATATCCTTCAAAAATCCATTTCAAAATATCAAAATATCATATTTCAAAATAGTTTATATTTCGAAACAAATTACTTTATTTTAAATCATAAAAATAAAGTTATTATTAATAATTAAATTATTAAATTTCCAAAATTTTAATCTTTCATTCGTTCACTTAAATTAATTAAAACAATGAAAATTCAACTTTTGCAGCATTTAGAAAATGCTACGGAAAGTCACATTTAAAACAGTTCAATTTAATAAAAGGCAGCATTTAAAATGCTGTAATAGGGTTACATTAGTTTCAAATAAACTTAGTTAAATTCAACCATTATAACATTACAAAAATGCTATAATAGCCTTTAATTAAATTTAGCCATTTGGTTCATTATTATCAACTACAGCATTTACAAATGTTGTATTATCATTTACATTAGAATTAATAGCATTTCAGAGATGCAGTTAATTAACTTCAAATATTCAGTATAATTTCACAAACAATTATATTTTTATATGAATCATTTTTAACTTATAAAATCATATATAATCATTCAAATACCCTTATATTCATGATTTTATAAAGTTAAACCTCCATTCAAAAATCAAAATTTAATAATAATTCACTTATTAAATTCCAATTTTAAATTATAAATTCATTAAATTAAATTAACTTAACACTTAATTTTAAATTTTCAAATATAACTTAATTCCATTTTTATTTACTTAACTTAAAATTCACTCTTAAGCCAAATTCACAAATTTCCAATTTTAGTTATATTTCAAAATTTCAACTTAAATATTCATTCATTTCACATTTTAACTTTATTCAAAATCATTAATATAATATAAAAATCATTTAAATTCACTTTAATCCAAATTATCATGAAGTTATCACATTTCATATTTAATTTAAATTTCAATTATCACCCAATTAAAATTTCCCAAAATAACTTACATTTCAAATTTTCTAGTTTTACCAATAATTTATTTCACTTATAAATTTTCAAAAAATCAATAATGCTTACATAAATCATTTTTTATTTAGTTTAAATCAAATATTATAATATTTACATTTCAAACAGATTTTTAAGATTTTTATAAAAACATATTTTAACAACGGGTCTGTATTTCATTTCTAGTCTAGGCAAAGTGATACGGGTAATATATCATTTCAACCCGTAATTTACAAAGAAAACCCGGGTTTGATCATTTCAAACCCGCAATCCCAAGTAAATGAAAAATAATTGAAAATCATTCAGGCCTATCATTTCAGCCCATAATGATTTTCTCCTATTCTAAAGTCCGTTCGGGTATGTATCATTTCAACCCATAGTGATTCTAATCTAAAGGGAACTTGCAGTGTGATAAACTGATAAAAATAATAGAACAACATAATATAACAGTAACATATAATATAATAGGTGTTTAAGCATGGGTGAACATCATAAAATCATAACATAGCAAGTGTAACATGATAATGCATTTTACAGATTTAAAAGGGGTCAATTCACTAGTTATATATGTACATATTGTCTGGTGAGAATAACTCACCTGTTAAGCTGGAGATTTGCCAACAAAGCTCACAACACAAAGATTATGAAGGCACGACAACTCTAATACAATTTGAGTGTGGAGAGCAAATCCAATGATATAGATCTTGTGTTACAACCCAAACAAAAATCAAAGCAAACCATAAATTTCAATACACTAGAAATGACATAACTTTTAAATAAAAAGAGATACGAATGCCAAATCTTTTGCCTTGCTTTCTCTATTCTTTTGTCATGGCCTAGGGATGTTTTTGGCTCTGGTTTGAACAAGTTTGGCTCAGGTTTGGTCATGTGTATGCATGGCCTACGTAGTAGAATATGAGGAGAAAGTTTATACAAAGGAATATGAAGAGTTTAAGGCAAAATTGGTGGGTTTTGTTCACAAAAAATGGCTCGGCCATGGGCTTGTGTGGTCAGGTCAGAGAGGTATGGATCAGGTCAGTGGAAGGAAAGGTGTGTGCTGGTGGTGGAAAATGAAGTGGTGAACAAATAGTGGTCAAACAACATGTTTTTATGGCTTGTGTTGCAATTTTTGTGGAGTTTTGGCATCATGGTGGCTCGGCCTTGGTCAAGACTAGAGAAGTAGCTGGTGGTGATGGCAGGGAAGAGATGTAGGGGGTGGTGGCCATGGATATGGAGTGGAGGCCATTCAAAGAAGCAAAGAAAACAAGGCAAAATACAGGAAAAATGAGAAGAAAAGTGTAAAAAGTAGCCATTACCCATAGATTTTTCTTGAAGCCATGAATGAATGAGAAGGTAAAATGTTTTTGGGTGAATGGAGGCTGAAAAATCACGGCTACAAACCAAAAATGCACAGCCAAGATAGTAATTGAGGAGTTATGGCAAATGAAAGGACAAAGGAGATGAAAGGACTTAAGGTAAATAAGCTTTTAAAACTCTTCATATTTCTTTTTCTTTAAATTCAAATAAAACAAAAATAAAATCAGTAAATTGACTTTAAAACTGAAACAGAGTAATATAAAATAAAAATAATTAATTAATTTTAAAGAAAATGGAAAAAGAATATAAGAAATTGCTTAAAAATTGAAAACAGGGTCCAGAAATTACAAATAAATCACTATTGACTTTGGAAAATTAAAAACTTCATTTTAAAAATATTTTAAAAAAAAAAGTGAAGTAAAATAATTCATTTATATTTTAAAAATGAAATAATTAATTAAATTTAGAGAAATTAGAAAAAGAAATAAAGAAATTGTTTAAAAATTCAAAACAGGACTTAAAATTTACAAATAGAATATCACTAGTTTTAGAAAATTTCTATTTCACTTTAAAACAAATAAAAGGTCAAATAAATAAAATAAATGAGGAAAAAAATAAAGTGGGAATGAGAATAAAATAAGATTTTAAGAAAAAAAAATAGAAAAATAAATAAAGAATTACTTTAATTAATTGAAACTGGAAATTAGAAATTGTAAGCAAAAATACAACTGACAGTGGAAAATGTCAATTATACTTTTAAAAATGTTTTAAAACCAAAATATATGCATAACATGTTATTTTACCCATATAAATATAAATTAGAACATTACATGACAAATAAAATATTATTTATACAATTTAAAATAAACAATTTGTTAAATACAGCAAATTACACACAATATTGAAAAAGGCATAACATTCACATTATAAATCAGATTTCAACGAAACGAAAAGCATTATTCTTAAAATTTTATTTACTTTCATAATAAAAGATAAAATTAAAATTTTCAAACTTTCAAATTTCTAAATTAAAAGTCAAAGTTTGACTATATTGACCAAAATTCACTTTTCTGGAAACTATTCTTTTTAGTCATGTTTGGAATTCTAATTCACATCAAAATCAAAATTTATATTTAAAATAACAAAATTTATTCATTTTAATAAATAAAATAAAGTTTTTAAATCAGGAAATTAAATTAAAGAAATTAATATATATATATATAATTAAAAAAATCACAAAATACAGGGTTGTTACACTCTCCCCCACTCAAATCTTTTCGTCCTCGAAAAGGAAAAAATTTCGGAGAAACAACTAGGCAGAACAATAGGTTGGAAGACATCCCCGAAAAGAAGGTAGGGGAATAGGGATATTTAGGAGGGAAAATGGGTTGAAAGACAAGGATGAGCCATTAATTAAAATTGTTGGTTAAAGAGGTAAAATATTTAAAACACTTTAAAATCCTTTAGGAAGGAAAATAACTGATCAAAATACCCTTTATATAATATTTTATAAAAATACTTTTATAACTCGATGTTTCAACAAGTTTATCCTTGTTCCTGTAGACTCTGGTAGTGCGTTGATCAGGCGCAAAACTGGAATTCTCCAGGTACTTAGTAGACCTGTTTCAACACCTAGTGAAAATACTGGGAAAACCTTTAAAAACAGATATGGAAAGTACAATCCAAACAAAAACGAATCAAATCATGGATCGCAGATACACAATGGTTACGCCTGGATCCCCCAGGAAACATCCGTACCTTTTAAGCATTCGTTGCCTTGCGAATTTCGCCATGCAACAAACCGGTGGACCGCAGGATACATAAAAATGGTTACGCCTGGATCCCCCAGGAAACATCCATACCCCTTAAGCAATCTCTGCCTTGCGGATTACGCCACTAACACGACCATAGATCGCAGATACACAATGGTTACGCCTGGATCCCCCAGGAAACATCCGTACCTTTTAAGCAATCACTGCCTTACGAATTACGCTATGCAGTCGAGTTCGTAAGACCATGGGTAACGCCATGGAATTCGAAGGACACTCGAGTATCATATCCGGAAAACCAAAAATCAGAGAGAATAATATCGATAGAATGAATCCAAGATGTAGCCACAAATTGGATATCAAGCAGAAGGCACTTTCCATATCTTTACTTCGAAAATATGTATCATATAGTACCTTTTCAAATCACTTTCAAATATCTTACTTATATAATATCCATTATATATAAGATTTCACTTTCAAATTGAGTACCTTTTCAAATCTATAGTTTTCGAATCAATTTCATACTCATACAAATCAATTTTATATAAGTTCGACAACTTCCAAATCAAGTGTTTAGTAACATAAGGTTCTCAAATTTCAATTTGTTTCAATATCAGTTCAATTTCAAAATCATATACAATTTCACCGAATTATTTCTTCTCAAATTAATTATCTTTAGTTTCAACGTTTCCAGAATAATAGATTTAGAAAATAAATCCAAATTTCCAAATCAATAATTTAAGTCAACCAATTCATTTCCAAAATCAAATGTTTTCAAAATCTTCTTATACTTATGTAAGGTCCATCTTATATAAGGATCAAATTTTTCAAAATAAATTTCGCTGTATGAAGAGCCATATGGGATTTGAATATCTTTGCTTTTATGGGTTATATATCTTTGTAATTTAAATTGGAATTTTCTTTTAGTAAGCAAAGATATTCTAACTCGACAGCTTTCAATTTCAGCGTCAAAATATATAAATGATATTAGGATATAAGATGTACATACGTCATCATTTCGCAAAACTACATTTGATCGCTCGCTCGATCACACAAGTTCGCTTTCGGACTAGTATTGTCCATTCGACTTCCCTAATGCGGATTTCGATATGGTTTCTCGACTAGAAGCCATCAGTCTCCTTGCATAGCCATATACTACGATAGAGAATTCTAGAATCAAGCCCAAAATCCATATCAAATATTCGCCATCAAGAGTCGAATGAAAATCCTAACACGAAATGGTGTAATCCACCTCGAACTTGTGTACTCAAACTTGGATCAAATTAATTATGTGAATAAAACACCATACGTACAACTTATATATTTATTCCAACTTGTTAAATATATAGTTTCATAAAGATGTTACTAAGTTAAAACATTTAAACTAAATTTTATTCAAAATATTTTGAAGACCAAATTCTTTTCAAAGCATTTCGAATCTAAATTTCATATTAGAAAATTTTAAAATTGCCTTATTCATTTACTTAACAAAACAGTTTCAACTTATTTAAATCATATTACTTCATACTTAAACATTCAAAACAAATTTATATACTTTATCAAATAATTCATACTTTTCAAAAAATTTAGCTTTGAAAAGTTAACCTTGATTTGGAAGTGCTCGAACCTTCAAAATAGTCGAAGAAATCATATTTCAATCCAAGAGTTGGAAATCATAATTAAATCAGTAAATCAATTCCAAAATAGGGTTATATCAAATCAAATCCAAAACTCAAGGACTGAACACCGGCTCATTTCAAATTGTTCAATATATATACATATATCTTTCGAATATCACATCACGCTTCGGAATTTGAAATCAGAATTGGTTTCACAAATCAATCGCATAACAAAGTTACCGAAGTGGCCTCTCCCTCACTCAGAAACTCGAAAATCAATGTCGATGATGCGTGCACTCATCACCGAAATTATTTTCCAGCGACACAAGTGGTTCTGGACTTCCATTTACTTTGAAAACTTCTTTGAAATTCCTTCAAAATCATTAAAACCCATTAAAATCATTGAAACATTACTTATTCGGAAAAATAATTTCAAATCATATTATTTATTATTTCAAAATTTTAAAACCAGTTCCAAAATGCCAGAGTTCAATCACTTAAATTCAGATTCAAAACCTTCAATTATAAATCATTTTATATGAAAACATTTCTTATAAAATTTTCAAAATTTCAAATCCTTTCAAAACTTCAAATTCTCATTTTTTTTAAAAGGTACATAATCCTTATCAAAAACATTTCATCTTTATATAAAAATATGGCCATCCTTATCAAAATAAAAACTACGATGAATACACAATTTTCAAAAGACAATCAACCACAAACTTTCCAAGGGACGATTCAAGGATGGATTTCAAAGCAAAACAGAGATTCAAATTTAGAAGGACTCTAATCAAATAGAATTCTAATTCAAAGATAGGCTCAAACGAAGATAAGATAATTAAATTACCAAATAGAAGATGGATAAGCCTATATGAATCGCGGGCGACCTTAACTGGTCAACCGTGACTTCAGGAATATAATCGATGCGAAAATCTAAGGCAAATCGACCTTCGATTGCCAGAGATAGAATCTAAATATAGCAGAAGATAGAAAACATCGTAAACCGAGGATACAGAAATCTCCGATGAATCAATGCCAATTATAATCATTCAAAGATTGGCGGAATCGCCACCCTATAAAGGTCATACAAAGTGGAGTGATGCAATGCTCCAAAATCAAAAGAATACAATTAGGAGAGACAGGAATGGATTTCAGAACAAGTGGGAGCGTTCCAAAATTCAAAGGAATCTTATTCGATAAGAATCCAAACGAAGATTAGAGATATATAACCTATATCGATACAGAAAAATTCCCATAAAAATTTGGAAAGACTCGAATTCATAACATACGAAAACAGAAGCATAAATATCTTTAGTTGGACAACTTTAGCTAAGCAAAAGATACAACAGAGTTTACTCAAAACAACTTAACAAACTACTGATTTTGCCATACTCAAAATAGATTCCTATCAACAATGGATCTAGATCAATCAAGAGAGAAGTTCAAAATTTTAGAGGATCCTAATCAAAGAAATTACTAACAAGGTGGATACGAAAGGAATGAAGTTTAAGAAATATTTTACTTTCAAAGCAAGGAAATTTATATCAAAATAATCTTTGAAAATTCTTTAAAAATCATTTGAAAATCATTTTATACTTCGAAAATACTTTCTCTCACAAAGAAATGATTCTGAGATTGATTTCACTTATACTAGGGTATTTCTACCCTATCTCTAATGAGTTTTTGCTCCGTAGGCAAAGGTTTGCCTAAAACCAAAGCTCTGATACCAACTGTAACGACCCACTATTTTGGACCATTCAAATCGACAATAATCCACACATGTCTGACTTGAATAATTCAAAATAACAGATTGTAAATAAATTTGGAGCAAATGAAATCAAATACACAGAATCACAGACACAGAACATATCAGAATAACTCACAGCGGAAATAAAATACCATAGTAGTTCATGAAGCTACTATATACAAACTCTCAAAACATAATACATAATATCATTCTGAAAACATATACAATAGAAATCCCAAATACATAGAAGTTTATAAATACCAGAACTAGAATAGAACAACTGAACTGAAAGGAACAGATAACTAGACAAGCAGAATCTCCAGCGATTCCTAGCTCCAGAATGAGATCCAAAGCTAAGCTGTAAATACTCAGGCTGACCCGAGCGTAAAGTAAAACACAAAACACTCGAGTCAGGACAATATATACTTATATAATGTAAACCAACTCAAGTGAACTGTAGTAGAAATGCACAATAACTCAAAGGATGCTTGGGATCGCCCATCCTTCAAGGATCAGTTAAACTATAAATTAAATACACCCCGTGGTTAAAATTTCAAAATGGTATTTTATACTTCGAAATCAAATATCATTTCAAAATTCAATATCCTTCAAAAATCCATTTCAAAATATCAAAATATCATATTTCAAAATAGTTTATATTTCGAAACAAATTACTTTATTTTAAATCATAAAAATAAAGTTATTATTAATAATTAAATTATTAAATTTCCAAAATTTTAATCTTTCATTCGTTCACTTAAATTAATTAAAACAATGAAAATTCAACTTTTGCAGCATTTAGAAAATGCTACGGAAAGTCACATTTAAAACAGTTAAATTTAACAAAAGGCAGCATTTAAAATGCTGTAATAGGGTTACATTAGTTTCAAATAAACTTAGTTAAATTCAACCATTATAACATTACAAAAATGCTATAATAGCCTTTAATTAAATTTAGCCATTTGGTTCATTATTATCAACTACAGCATTTACAAATGTTGTATTATCATTTACATTAGAATTAATAGCATTTCAGAGATGCAGTTAATTAACTTCAAATATTCAGTATAATTTCACAAACAATTATATTTTTATATGAATCATTTTTAACTTATAAAATCATATATAATCATTCAAATACCCTTATATTCATGATTTTATAAAGTTAAACCTCCATTCAAAAATCAAAATTTAATAATAATTCACTTATTAAATTCCAATTTTAAATTATAAATTCATTAAATTAAATTAACTTAACACTTAATTTTAAATTTTCAAATATAACTTAATTCCATTTTTATTTACTTAACTTAAAATTCACTCTTAAGCCAAATTCACAAATTTCCAATTTTAGTTATATTTCAAAATTTCAACTTAAATATTCATTCATTTCACATTTTAACTTTATTCAAAATCATTAATATAATATAAAAATCATTTAAATTCACTTTAATCCAAATTATCATGAAGTTATCACATTTCATATTTAATTTAAATTTCAATTATCACCCAATTAAAATTTCCCAAAATAACTTACATTTCAAATTTTCTAGTTTTACCAATAATTTATTTCACTTATAAATTTTCAAAAAATCAATAATGCTTACATAAATCATTTTTTATTTAGTTTAAATCAAATATTATAATATTTACATTTCAAACAGATTTTTAAGATTTTTATAAAAACATATTTTAACAACGGGTCTGTATTTCATTTCTAGTCTAGGCAAAGTGATACGGGTAATATATCATTTCAACCCGTAATTTACAAAGAAAACCCGGGTTTGATCATTTCAAACCCGCAATCCCAAGTAAATGAAAAATAATTGAAAATCATTCAGGCCTATCATTTCAGCCCATAATGATTTTCTCCTATTCTAAAGTCCGTTCGGGTATGTATCATTTCAACCCATAGTGATTCTAATCTAAAGGGAACTTGCAGTGTGATAAACTGATAAAAATAATAGAACAACATAATATAACAGTAACATATAATATAATAGGTGTTTAAGCATGGGTGAACATCATAAAATCATAACATAGCAAGTGTAACATGATAATGCATTTTACAGATTCAAAAGGGGTCAATTCACTAGTTATATATGTACATATTGTCTGGTGAGAATAACTCACCTGTTAAGCTGGAGATTTGCCAACAAAGCTCACAACACAAAGATTATGATGGCACGACAACTCTAATACAATTTGAGTGTGGAGAGTAAATCCAATGATATAGATCTTGTGTTACAACCCAAACAAAAATCAAAGCAAACCATAAATTTCAATACACTAGAAATGACATAACTTTTAAATAAAAAGAGATACGAATGCCAAATCTTTTTCCTTGCTTTCTCTATTCTTTTGTCATGGCCTAGGGATGTTTTTGGCTCTGGTTTGAACAAGTTTGGCTCAGGTTTGGTCATGTGTATGCATGGCCTAGGTAGTAGAATATGAGGAGAAAGTTTATACAAAGGAATATGAAGAGTTTAAGGCAAAATTGGTGGGTTTTGTTCACAAAAAATGGCTCGGCCATGGGCTTGTGTGGTCAGGTCAGAGAGGTATGGATCAGGTCATTGGAAGGAAAGGTGTGTGCTGGTCTGGCCAGAGGTGGTGGAGGCGGCCTAAGGTGGTGGTGGTGGTGGAAAATGAAGTGGTGAACAAATAGTGGTCAAACAACATGTTTTTATGGCTTGTGTTGCAATTTTTGTGGAGTTTTGGCATCATGGTGGCTCGGCCTTGGTCAAGACTAGAGGAGTAGCTGGTGGTGATGGCAGGGAAGAGATGTAGGGGGTGGTGGCCGGGGATATGGAGTGGAGGCCATTCAAAGAAGCAAAGAAAACAAGGCAAAATACATGAAAAATGAGAAGAAAAGTGTAAAAAGTAGCCATTACCCATAGATTTTTCTTGAAGCCATGAATGAATGAGAAGGTAAAATGTTTTTGGGTGAATGGAGGCTGAAAAATCACGGCTACAAACCAAAAATGCACAGCCAAGGTAGTAATTGAGGAGTTATGGCAAATGAAAGGACAAAGGAGATGAAAGGACTTAAGGTAAATAAGCTTTTAAAACTCTTCATATTTCTTTTTCTTTAAATTCAAATAAAACAAAAATAAAATCAGTAAATTGACTTTAAAACCGAAACAGAGTAATATAAAATAAAAATAATTAATTAATTTTAAAGAAAATGGGAAAAGAATATAAGAAATTGCTTAAAAATTGAAAACAGGGTCCAGAAATTACAAATAAATCACTATTGACTTTGGAAAATTAAAAACTTCATTTTAAAAATATTTTAAAAAAAAATGTGAAGTAAAATAATTCATTTATATTTTAAAAATGAAATAATTAATTAAATTTAGAGAAATTAGAAAAAGAAATAAAGAAATTGTTTAAAAATTCAAAACAGGACTTAAAATTTACAAATAGAGTATCACTAGTTTTAGAAAATTTCTATTTCACTTTAAAACAAATAAAAGGTCAAATAAATAAAATAAATGAGGAAAAAAATAAAGTGGGAATGAGAATAAAATAAGATTTTAAGAAAAAAAAATAGAAAAATAAATAAAGAATTACTTTAATTAATTGAAACTGGAAATTAGAAATTGTAAGCAAAAATACAACTGACAGTGGAAAATGTCAATTATACTTTTAAAAATGTTTTAAAACCAAAATATATGCATAACATGTTATTTTACCCATATAAATATAAATTAGAACATTACATGACCAAATAAAATATTATTTATACAATTTAAAATAAACAATTTGTTAAATACAGCAAATTACACACAATATTGAAAAAGGCATAACATTCACATTATAAATCAGATTTCAACGAAACGAAAAGCATTATTCTTAAAATTTTATTTACTTTCATAATAAAAGATAAAATTCAAATTTTCAAACTTTCAAATTTCTAAATTAAAAGTCAAAGTTTGACTATATTGACCAAAATTCACTTTTCTGGAAAATATTCTTTTAGTCATGTTTGGAATTCTAATTCACATCAAAATCAAAATTTATATTTAAAATAACAAAATTTATTCATTTTAATAAATAAAATAAAGTTTTTAAATCAGGAAATTAAATTAAAGAAATTAATATATATATAATTAAAAAATCACAAAATACAGGGTTGTTACAATTATCGAATTTCAATTTTCGTAACAATTGGAGTTGTTGTGTGAGCGTAGGATAAGCAAACATGCTGAAATTTATTTCGAATTCAATATAATAACTGAGTCCAAAAGGCTATCTTCTCCATACGATCGAATTAGGACTCGAAACCTTTTCCATTGCGTTCGGAATAGGCATATAACATTATAAATGCCTAGCGGCATGCCTCGATAGGATATCGAAATTTTGAGTTGCAAATTCGTGACGATTTAAATTTAAATTAAAATATATTTATACCCTAAGTCAAATAGCAGCCTACTTTCTTTCCATATCAGAACTTTTTCTTTGAAGCACTACAGCCTTCCTCTATACGCCAACGTCTCGTCCTTGTCTCCCCATTTCTTTACAAATCTCACACGAATCATTTCAAGAGCAGAAAAAAAATATCTCGTTCAAAAACAAATCAAATGGCCGCTCTCTTTCATTTCGAGTCAAATACAAAGCAGCTCAAAGCCAAGTAAAATCAATTCGTATAAAATCAAATCCCCTCTTCTCTTCGTTCGAAATCAATTTCACAATGGAATCCATTGTCGAAATCGAACGAAAAAAAAGAATGGCCTGTGAAATCAATTCACGTTCCCCTCACCAGTCCAAAAGGGGAGAATCGATTAACAGTTTATAGAAGGGGGCGGTCGCATACGCAGGCGCGCGTCGAGTGGGATTCGATCCAGGAAATTTCAAGTGGTTCGGGTTCGAAACGAGAATCCACGACTTTGACTTTGGGTTCCCTATTTTTTTGACTCCAATGGCAACGTTCGTAAGGGATGGTCAGGGATATCTCGTGTGTGGCAGTAGGTTAGGTGGGTCGTTCTAGAGCAAGGTAAGGTAGTTAATTGGTGATATTCATATATATATTATAGGGTGGCTTATCTTAAGAAATTAATTAACAGCAAATATATATATATATATATATAGATCAAGAATTAACGGTTTTCTTTAAGTTTAATCAGCTTTTTTTTTAAAACAGCAAGGTATATTATTTCACTCATTAGATACTAACTGGGCTTGATATTAAGTGTTGAATTATTTTATATAAACTCAGAGGTTAAAATAAAATATATTATATATAATTGGTTTACAAATTGTTTATAAGTAGCTTTTGTTTCCAGTTCGAGTAGGCTACTGCTGCTCTTTACAGAAAACAGAAAAGGAAAAAAGAAAAGAAATTAGTTTAAAATTTAATTCTTTGAATAAAATTAGATCACTAGTTTAAAATTAAATTATTAATTGAATTAAAATTGTAAAATGGTAATTGAATGTTTCGATTAGTTCGAATATTAATAAATTGTATAATTGTTTATACAAGGTCAAAATCGTGAAGAAAGAATGACTGCATGGATTGGATTGCAAATGAAAAAGCAAAGGTGAGATCTTCTCACTCAAGTTAAGATAATTGAAATTTCAGTTATTGATTGATTGCTTGATTGTGATAGTATATATAGTAGTATATATATATTGGAGTTGTTGATTTCCCGCATTATATAGCGGAAGAGACCATATGTGCCGCATAATAGCGGATGATATTTTATAAATCCCATATACCGCGATATTCCACCTCGAAGTGGAATTGGTATTGTGCTAACAACTGTGGATGCAGGGAAACAGGTTGGAGGGATCCAACTAGATTCCTCAAAATTATATGAATTTGTTTCATATGTTGTATAAATTCGTTTCATATGCTGTGTGATGATTTATTGATAATCTGTGAATGATTATATTGACGATTGAATGTGTTGAAGGTTATAATTTAGCCGAATGTATTTTTGGTATCGTTGGATACCAGAAATAAATAAATAAATTGGATTTTTGAAATTAAAGTTGGAATTTTTAGTAAATTTTTTTAAAAGAAGGGTGAATTTAAAAGAAGGAATTTAAAAGTATAAGATTACTTTTTGAAATCTTATCGAATTATTTCCAAAATATGGTGAAAAGATTTTATTAAATGGATTTCGGGAATATTATTCGAAGGTTGAAGAATTTATTTGAAATAAAAATTTTAATAATTGAAAGAAATAAAGGCATTTATTTTGAAGAAAGATAAATTCAGAAATAAATTTGGAAATTGATTTGGTGTTTAAAAATAAATCCTGGGAAATCCATTCTAAAATCGATTAGGTGTTTGAAATAAATGTTTGGAAAATCAATTTGGGATTGGAAATAAAATTTGGAAATCAATTTGAAAGTTGATTTAGAGTTGAAAGTGAATATTTGAGAAATCGATTTGAAAATCGTATAAAAAGTGAATATTTGGGAATTTAAATTCATAATGGAATTTATAAAGGAAAGGGAAATTTGTTTTAAAAATAAACATTGATTTATTTTTAAAGTGTGGAAATAAATTTACGGATTTGGAACGTAAATTTAAAATGAATCGATAAGGATTATTTAATTGGTTTAAATGGATCATTTTGAAGTGAAAGTGTATTCTCACTATAAAGCCGAGTATATTTCCAAAGTAGCTTTTAAAATATAAATTAAAGGTTCTAAAGTTGGATTTTAAAGGAATATTTTGGAGATAAAGTATTTGAACTCGACAGATTTCCAGTGGAAATAAATAAATATTTGGAAATATATCCCGTATATGGAAATTGATTTGAAATTTGTTTTCAAAAGTTTGAAAGGTGAACTATGGTTTGAAATTTGTTTTCAAAGTGATGAAGTGTGGAAAAATATATATCTTGTGAAGATATTTTGAAAATAAATAATTTGGGAAAATTATTTAGATCTGATGATTGTTGTGAATGTTGTTTGATAGTTAAATCATCGACTATCAATGTTTTCCTTTGAAATGGCACTTGAATTTGTTTTGAAACAAGCGCTCATTATTAGGTTAAGCCGAGAGAGGACTTTGTGTCATATAACTCATTCCGAATAGTGATACGTCGAAATGGATCGCATTTGAAGACCGGGTATTTGTGAAAACGATAGGATGACCTATCGATTGTCTCTGCACCGAGTAGCTATGGTATAGAGATTCCCTATGTGATGGGAAGTCCGATCGGGATTGTGAATAGCCGGATTTGCAAGGGCTTCTTTGGAAGTGCCTTCGGTTCTTCGTTTTTGTTCGAACCCGGAACAGACTTGTATGGTTGTATGTCTGACACTACACTTTGAGATATAGAGCTGATTTCTTTCAAATACATTTCTGTTGGTGGCGGAGAATTTATTCTCTTAGCTTAACACCCTTCTCTCAGACGTACGAGCTCAGAGGTTATGTAGTTGAAGGTTATCAGTGATATAGTCCCAATTTGGTAGTGTGGCATGCTAAGTGTTGCTGTGAATTGCTGATCATTTGTGATCAAAGCATGGCTTTGTGGAAAAGCGTAGCTTTGTGGACGAGATCTCATCGGACCTCACACCGCGGAAAAGGTCGAAACAGGAAAGATGCGGCAAGGTTATGAGGGTCGCGCCCTTTAGGGTATGCCATTTCCTTCTGAAAAAAGGTGGTATTATGGTATGGAGCCCAGATATTTACCTGTGTGGTTGCTCCAATCTCATTTACTGTGTGATTGTTGCTTTGTGATCAAGGGCCCTCGGATAAAGGTCCCAAAGGACCGGGGGTGGCATATTCGTGTAGTAGTTACCTAGTGTAAGGGGTAACCCGGCCTTGTGTTGGCAGAGAGCTAGTTAGTTCTTGGGATGTCCATCTAGAGGCGTACCCATGTGGCTGTAGGAAGTTCCTTAGCCTGACCATTTGTTGGAAATCCAAAGAAAAAATATGCGCCCTGTACGGTATTAGTTGTGTAACCTGCTATGGAATGTGGCGGTAACCTGCTATTGAACATAGTAGCTATAGTAGGCATAAGTGTGAAATGCCTATGCTGGCTAAGATTAATATTATACTTTCAAAATGTTTTCCACACTAGACATTAATAATAATATCAACTGATTTTTCGTAGTAAGCATATTTGACTATCATAAGGAGAAATCTCCTCCAATTCTGCGTTTGCATTGTGTGTGTGGCGGGAGGCCTTATGGTGGTTTCATCTTTCAAAAGCATTGCGAATTTCTTTTATTTTCTTTGTGAAAATAACTGTTTTACGATCTCACACCAGTCACCACGACTGACTCGGAGTTTATTGTTCCCTTTCTAAACTCTGGGTGCACATAATTTTCCACACGGGCAGCCTAGAGTTAGGTTATCAGTATATTCTGGATATTCTGGAGCTTTGGAGACGAGCTGGATGGCAAGACGTACACTTGTACTTATTTATTTATTCCCCTGTGTATTCTGTATGAGGACAAGTTTATATAACCGTCCATTGTTGTATTGTGTTGTGTAACGACCCGGTATTTTGGACCATTCAAATCGACAATAAATCCACACATGTCTGACTTGAATAATTCAAAATATCAGATTGTTAATTTAAATTTGGCAAAACTCAGCATATGCAGTAAATAAATCAATCTCAGAATCACAGACACAGAGTAATACAATAATACGCAGCGGAATAGATAAAATAGTAGTTCATGAAGCTACTATATAAACATCAAAGTTAAAATAAAATACAACAGAATATCTCAAATACAGTGAAGTCTTCTGTACGAATAGATGACCCCTCTGAACAAATCAACTGGAAAAGATGAAAGCTGAATCGATAGTTGGATCTCCAAATGAAGCTCCAAACTCCAAAGGTGAGCCTCAAATGCTGTATCACTCGGTCTGACCCGAGCGTAAAGCAAAACACAAAACACTCGAGTCAGGATTAACATTCTTATATAAATAAATCCAACTCAAGTGAAATATCAATTGAAATACAAGTAACTTAAAGGATGTTTGGGATAACCATCCTCTAAGGATCTTCAGAACTATCTACAAGGTGGAAATATACATTATAACACCGTGGTCATTTAAATTTAATTTATACTTAAAAACCCAAATATCATTTCATTTCAAATATAACTATTTTCCAAGATAGTATATATATTAATTTATAAAGTAAAGCATTTAATTTTCTCAAGTCTCGCAATCGATTCAAATCAACTTCAAATTCCAAATTCAAATTTATTCAAAGCTCAATTCATCAATTCAATTCAGTTCTAAATATACCATTTAAATTTTCAATATATTTCAAAGCTTTAATATTCAACATTTCCAAGTTAAATTTAACAGTTTCATATAGCACTTGTTTTAACTTTATTATTATTAAATTAGGGAATATTCTCTTAATAAATTCAATATCATTTAACTAGCCTTAACTTTCGTTTTTACTAAATATTTCCTTAAATTTATTTAAACAAGAAATATTCATTAAGTTATTTAAATCAAACTCAAGTTATAAATCATATCTAAAATTCCAATTTCAATAAGCTTTATATTGGTTTAATTAAATAAAATTCTTTACTAAATTCAAATTATCTTCCCAACCTTAACTTATTCAAATTTTTACAAAAATCTATTTTGAAATATAAATTTTATACTTAACATATTATATGTATTAAATCTATCTTAATTAAATTAAATATCATTATTAAATATATATATATATATCATTTCCATTTATATATAATCATTTATGAATCAACATTTATTAAAACCATATATTTCTTTCCAAAACCATAGAATTTATATTCAAAATATTTATATATGGACCAACGGTGTCTGTATATATATTTATCATATGGTTAAGTGATACGGACATTTATCATTTCAATCCGAAATTTAAATATATACGGGTAGATATCATTCCGACCCGTAATCCCAATTTCAATTCAAATGAAAATCGCTTGGGTTTATCATTTCAACCCATAACGATTTTCTCCTATTCTAAAGTCCGTTCGGGTATGTATCATTTCAACCCATAGTGATTTCTATACTAACCGGGAACTTGCAGAGTAATAGCAGATAATAAAAAAAAAATATAACAACAGGCATATATCATCAGTATAAATAACAGATACGGGTGTCAGATGTCATAGGTGAACATATACAGATAATAGTAATAACAGGCATATAAATACTAGATACTGGTGTCAGATGTCATAGGTGAACATATACAGATAATAGCATATATAACAATTTAAATAACTACAGCATCATATTTCAATTGTCGTTTCAATTGAAATCAAATTTAATAAATACAAGTACGTTAATCGTGAGTGATTGCTCACCTTTCGAGGCTAGAGATATTTGACGATGAATTGAATTACGAACCCAAGCACAAATTCCAAAGTAAATCAAGATTGGCACGAATTTCGAAGAAAAGCCTGATGGGTAGAAATTCAATAGACAAGCTGAGAAATCGAAATAAATCGATTCAGTTTGGTATAAATTGAAACAGATTTATATTATCTACCTATCTTCCAAAAATCAATTTTTTTGAAATATACACTTAGATATATATATATATATATATATCATTTCTAACTTTAAGAGAATAATACATGCAGACAAATACATGTACACTATAACTGAACATATGCAACTCTACATATCCAAGCAAATATGCAGACCAGACTTAATATAATGTATACTAACTAAAGCAGATCAGATATGAGATGAATTAACATCTATAATATACTTTATAAGATCTAACAGGTATACAGTCAAGTGTATATATGAACCTATATATGAGCTACACGAAATACCAGCAACATCTCAACCTTGGAAATAATACCGTGTATTAAATTAATATATAACTAACTATTTCTAATATGCTTATATATAGTACTTACATACATGCAACAATATATATGCAGACGTATATAAATATACCCAAATCAAACTCAAAGATATATATAAACTAATACATATACTAATATATACTTAAACAGCTTCCATACTATACAATTTGTAAAATTTATGGAGCCAACAGACCCGTGAAAATATACATATATAGGGGGAACACAAACCAAAGCGAACATGAGAAAATATACATATATAGGTATATATAACACATGTATATAGACTGACAACTATATGACTCCCTTTATAATAAAATATTCTGTAGCACATATTTCATTTAAAATGTATGTACTATAACATTATGCGAACAGTGATTATCCAAATAAACTTATATATTTGAAAACACAACAGAGAATATAGTTTATAACATAGAAATATATTCATAAAAACCTGAAACATATTATACTTTATATAACTAACAGAAATGCAGACAACTACCAAACTTACAAATATAACTTGCTTTATATAATATATACACTAACTAGAGAAAATCATATATGAAATGAACTAACATATATCTATACTACTGTAATCATGCCCATACTGTAAATATATATATATATAATAGAATAGAATAAAAATGGCGGTGTACTGAGTTTCAAATCAAACAGGCTGTCACCAAAAATGTAAAAACAACTTATATAGTTTATATTTAAAATCAACAACTTACCATATAGCATATAATGTATATATACTACAATAAACTATGAACCAGTACGTAAGCAACGAAGGATGCAAGAGAGCTCGGGATGGTGACGGGTGTACTGGCACAGGCGGTGTCGGTGGTTGAAGTCAGGCCGAAGTGGAGTGGCGGTGCTTGGCCTGGTGGCGGCAGCGGAGGCTGTGGTCGGAATGGAAGGAGGGGAGGTGGAGGTGACAAGGCAAGGCCAAGCGCGAGTAGCGCAGGCTGGGGAATGAAGGCCGAAGGACAGTTGTGGCAGCAGGCGGTGGACGTGGGCTTTGGCTCGGGTGGTGGCACGGGAGCAGTAGAAGAAGGCTTCGGCTGCAAGTTTGGATCTGGGCTCGGTAGGGGGGGGGGGGGAAGGAGAGGTGGATGGGTGCCGAAAACTAGGAGGGGAAGGGAACATTTTTTCAGAGGGAAGGGAAAAAGTCTCAGGCAAAAGAAAAGGACAGGGGAAGAAGAAGGAAATCTTTTGCTTTCTGAGGTTAACATTTTGCAAAAGGAAGGATGGAATGGGAAAGGAGAGAGAAACGTGAAAATGAGAAAGGGGGTGTCAGGCCACAATAAATAAACACAAAACAAATGAAAAGTTTCTCAAATAGAAGGGCCACAGATAAAGTAACGTACCACCCTAAGATCAAGCAATGAGAATAGTGAACGTAAATCTAGATTTAAAGCTGAATAATTAAACAATTGGACAACACGTTACAAATTTGAAACCGACAGAAAGCGAAAAGTTAAAAAAGTGGTACCGTCACAACGGACCGTTATCAATATTTCCGTCGCGTATCGGACCTCAAAATACTGAAATAAATATACCGTAGGAATCAGCACGACGAGACCATCAAAACGGTATACATATATCAGTGATACGATCATCCGATCAAAAGTCGATAATCGGTATCGAAAATGCTGCTATTTTTCCAGAATTAAGATAAACGAAGCAGTAGAAGTCCAAATTTGGAAGAACGAAAGATGACATCTGACTTAAAATAGGATTTAGAAATTTTCTATAGAAAAATATTCAGGTTTTGAAATAAATTTATTATCATCAATTTTAACTGACTTAAATTGAATTAGAATTTCACAAGAAAATAAACTTCAATATTATCAAATGGAAATTTACCAGTTGCTATATTAAAATAGACGTATTCCAAATAGTAAATTTTTATTTTCAAATTTTATTGTTTAAAATTTTACAAAATTTCAATTAATTTAACAAATAAAAATCACTAAGAGTTTTGGGTCGTTACATGTTGTATATTGACTTTGATGATGTATTGTATAAACTGATATAGTTCTTTGTTTAAAGATTATTGATTTATCTATTATATATTGTTCCGCTGCGAATGTGAGATTCTGTTGCTGTTCTGTTTCTTTTTCTTCTGCCTTCTTCTACATCTTCTTTTTAACCCTAATGATTCGGTTTTTCGGCATTCGATTGCGCGGCATTTGATATAGTGGACGTATTAATGTCGACTTTCGAGCGTCGAATGGTCGACACGTTACAATACCAATGTTCCACCCCAGGGGTTCTTAAATCATATGAAACCGTGAAGCTTTTAGATACCTTCCAAGTTAATTTGGTTAAGTTCGATGTTGACTAGTCAACAATCTACTTCAGAATAGATGATCGTATATGAAAACCAAGTCTCGTATACTTATCACATTTTCGATCTTCTCAAATTGCACTATTCTTCGATCAATACTGAAGCCAGTAGCTTAGAGCACCGCTGCTTCTAAACTCTACTTGAACATCAGTCTTAACTCTCATAGATAGACAAGCCTGCCTCATTGACATTTATAGCTAAGTACATGACTAAGTAATTTCCATAAAATAGTAAACACACAAAGCATGATCAAGTTACACAAAAGCATGATTAAGTCATATAAAGCATGATAAAGTTACGTAAGCGATTGCTAATCCCTTTTTATTTAATTCACCCTTTTATTAATTAAAACCTCTTCGTAAATAATTGTATATATTTTCATAATATCATTACAAAAGACATATACATGTATACTACTATGTCATTATTCATTTCACTCTTTTAAATACTTAGAAATGTATCCATATTCTTATTCAAAATTATATAAGAATATTCACAAATCTTAAACAAGATTTCACATTTGCACAAGTACACTTTAACAGGTTAAAAACAAATGTCATTAAAACATTGTCACCACTGACCTAAAATAATTCCTTTTAAATTATCTATAAAACATTTCTTTTAAAAGTCTAACTACATTACTAAGTATAATAAAAAAATGGTTACACACAATTGACCATATTGTCACACAAACCCAAAACCATTCCACACTTGTGATTATCTTTAAAAACATTCAATTATAGACATAGTTATATCTAAACTTGTTAAACAAGGTAATATACTTTTAAATTAACTTCACAAAAACTATATATTAAGTGTTGTAATCCAAACTGCACCTTACTCTTTTATAAAATACTTAACTTACATTTCCAAACTTATATATATACATATATACTTAAAAATACTTATAAACAAGTTTTAAATATCTATGTAAAATATTACTTAAAAATAACTAATTTATAATTTCACAAAAATTAATAAAAAGCATGTTTTACATTTTACAACATTTTACTCTAAAAATTCATAAATAATTCTTAAAACTATATTTAAACTTATAATCTTTTTCCATACATAAACCCATATTATTAGAACTTCCATATAAATATTCTACAAAGAAAATAATTTATAAACCATTTTAATCGTGAAAATTTAGTCGAAACTCATTTAAACCAAAGTAGCGCAACGACTCACACTTGGTGTAGTAGGTCGAGGACAACATTTATAAATGCTATCTAAAGTCCTATGTAGAAAATCAACATGAAAATGCTTTATCTTTGTGGCTAGTTTTCACCACTTAAATTAATAATTAAAACTTGAAATTTTTAATGTAAGTATTATACTTAGAGTACATAAATGAGAAGAAAACCCTAAAGATATCTTCCAATTTATTTTTAAAAATTCCTTAAAACAAGTATTTACTTAAGTGTTCGATTAGCGACCTTTTTACCCCAAACTTTAGCCACTTTGTTTGACCAATTACAAAGTCTTTTAAACTCCAATTTTTTTTCCTGTAAGAAGGTACTCTTATATTACTTTTTCCAAATGCAAAGAAATCCCTAAGGATATCTTTCAAATCATATTAAAAATTCCTGAAAGTAAGGGATTTCGAAGTTCTCATATAGGGACATTCTTCTCGTTGTAACTTTTTGTAATTTTGTTTCACAAGTTATTGAATGATTTAAACTTCACTTTTTTGCTGTAATAAGTACTCTTATATTTCTAATTAAAATGCAAAGAATCCCCTAGGACTTTGTTCGATTTTATTATAAAAAATTTCAAAAACAAGATATTTCAAGGTGCATATATAGCGACCTTTTTGTTGTTAACTTTGTTCAACAAGTTAGTGAATGAATTAAACTTCCATATTTTTTCAATAATAAATATGCTTATAGTACTTATTAAAAATGCAAAGAAGCCTATAGGATGTTGAAACAACATGGAATTTTTAATGTTTCAAATAGAAATATTTAATTTATTTAAATATTCAAATTTGAATCGAATATTTTGAATAATATGAAAATCAGTTATTAGTAAAATGACTTGATTTTTAATGACGTATTTTTAAATGAATTTACTGGATTTTTTCATAATTTATAATTTGGAAAATATTTAAATTTTCATTTGACGTATTTAGGGCAAACGTTGGTATTTTTGAAATTTCACAAAATAAGATAACCAGTGTATTTTATTATTGATTTCTGATCGTTTATCATTTTTGTGAGCGATCGTATTTTTATTTCTATAGTTTGTAGTTCATATGTGAATGAGATATTGTGTAGCGGAGTACCGCAAAGCTTTCATTTCAAAACCTTTTCAAATCAAATCCTAAACAAGGTTTTGCAAGAAGCGATAATTTGATTTGTTTTTGATATGAAGGGATCCTTAACTTTTCATTACTTAGCTTGAAATGTTGCCATGCTTTATATGCCACTTCACCTCACTTTTATTTCACTTCATTTCTTCTCACTTCACTCCTATTTCTATCCTTTTCTTTTTCTTGGCCAGTAAATGAAAAATCAACAAACCTTAAGTTTTAAAAAATAAACATCTCACAAACCTTCAACTTTCAGCTAAAACTCTAACTAAAAAGTTATAGGGCATGACTTATAGTATTTTACAAAAAACAGTCGTTCAAGGTTTCGTCGTGCAAGGAAGCCATGGCAAATTTATGACCATCGATGGCTCAGATTTTGTCAAAATCCAATGAGAATGAAATTGGGAATGGAGAGCATAGTCACGTTCATCCCATCAAGCTATGATTTTAGAGGTTGTTTGCAGGCGATGAATTGGTCAGAGTTGGCCATGAGGGGTGACAAACTGTTTCACAGTTATAAATTAATTTTCGATGTTGTGATCGATGAGAGGAGTAATGGCCAATGCCATGACGAAGCTTGGGTGAAGGCGCAACTTTTTTGTGTTAATGGAAAATACTCCGGTGATCAGAGGTGATGAGTGGAGCTCGATCTAGGGTTTTTCTCTTCTTTGTTGTTAGGTTTGACTTTTTAAACTTCGATGGCGATGGGGATATCGAGTTGGCCATTGAGATAACTGGGTGTGCTTCGATTGAAGGCCAGTCAAACAACAGTCTTGGTGACTATCGACGGCCGAGGCGATTGGGGTTGGAAGAGTGAGGAACGATTTGGTATTAACAGCATGTAATTTTTAATTTGGAGTGAGCATGTTTGAATTTCGATGGTGATGGTCGGAGTGGGTGGTGTGGGTGTCGACGTTTCGAGCTCGAGAAGATGAGTTTGTTGGCGGTCGTTATTTGGCAAGGAGGAAGGGGTTCTAGTGTCAGTGTGTAATGACCTGCATTTTCAGTCATTGATTTTGAACATTTAATTTATTTTAAATTTTGAATTTGAAATGTAAATGGAATTTTAGTATGAATTTTATCATTCAAATAAGTGGAATAAAACTTAAGTTCCAAAAATAGCGATTTATTTGATACATTTAATTGTGGAATTAATAATTGGAAATCATTTAAACAATTAAAATTTGAGTTGAATATGAATTGAAAATGATTTCCGATCTGGATACAAATTCTATTGGAATTATAATTAGGATAGTAAGTTTTAAAACTGGAATTTCAAGTAATTTCGTCAATTTTTGAAATTCATCGATTTAATCGATGCATTAAAATAGCACTCTGGGCACATTCTCTAAATTCAACGAAACAGTTCCATTTGATCCGTAATAGTGTATTATTATCGAATTTCAATTTTCGTAGTGTTTAGAGTTACCATTTGGTCGTACGGGATAGAAATACATTGAATTTATTATCAAAAATTTAATATTATAATTGGTTTCAAAAAGCTATCTTCTGCATACGATCGACTTAGAGCTCGATCCTAGTTCCATTGGGTTTGGAATAGGGATATGACATTAAGAACGCCTGGCGGCACGCCTTGATAGGGGTTTAGAATTTCGAGGTATGTAAACGAGATAATTTTGAATATAAAAATATAAATTTTAAATCAACGGCCATCCTAACTCGTACGGGGCGCCACCCTGTACTTCTGATCATGCCGACATCATCCCTTCTAGTTTATATTGGTGTGTACTCCTTCTCCTTCTCCTTATGAAATCAAAATCATGAATAAAATAAAAAAAATTAAATGGTGAAGTCGCGCGTGCGTATGGGGGAACGTAGGGTGGCGCCTACGCGTGCAAGGAGGCGCGACCAAAGCAGCCTTTATCGGCAATTAGGGTTTGATCACTGTCGCGACTATTGTGATTGCTTGCGTGTAGGGGGATGGAGGTAGCGTCTAGGCAGTGGGGTAGAGGAGATTTTCATGGCGATAGTGGGTGTTTGGGTGGTTTAGGGAAATGATGGTGAGAATAGCCGAAGCCTAGGGGATGGATGCGTTTCCGGAGGCATGTGGTGGTGATGAGGTTGTGCTAGGATGGCAGAACTCAAGGAGGAGAAGCCATCATTGTAGTCGGATGTTGGGATAGGTGACCAGAGAGAGAGGAGGTTGGAGCATCGACCATGAGGAAGTGGGGATAATCTAAAAGCTTTGTCGTGAACGAAGGTAATAAGAGTTAGGTCATTTAGGAGTAATTAAGTAATCATCGTAGTTAATTTTAATTTCAATTTTAAAAATGGTAGGTTTTTTAATACAATAACTTTTTATTACGACAAAAATCATGTAACTAGTTGTATGGAATTCATAGCTGCGTAATTTTCACAATAAAAATCGGTTCAAAATTTATTGAAGATAGCTGGAATTCTAAATTAAATTGAACGCTGTTCAATTTGATTTAAAATTGGAACGGATTGCAAATAAAAAAATCAAGGTGAGTAAATTTCATTCATTTTGGATTACTGGATTTAATTTATAATAATTAAAATTAATTATTGGATGCTTGGTTGAATTGATATATTTTTATCAATTGAATGTTATATTATATATAGTAGTATATATATTAGTAATTAGATATATTTCCCGCTTATTGGAGCGGATAAGACACTATGCGCCCGGCATAATAGCGGATGACCATATATTATCGCAATATCCTGCCTCAAAGCGGGATTGATATTTTATGTTATATATAACATCCGTGGATGCAGGGAACAGGTTGGAGGGATCCAATAGGATTCTACAAATACATTGATTTTTTTTTCATATATAGAGTGATATATGATGTAATTAAATAGTCTGCTATGGATTGTTGTGTGATTTGATTTATTGAATGTTATAATTAGCACTGGCCTTAATTTTGGTATTATAAATACCATAAATAATATTTTTTATTTTAAAAATGGAATTCAAAACCGATTTTGGAAATGAAAACATTTATATTGACTTTTGGGATTATTTCAAAATGAATTGGGTTGGATAAAATAAATGATTTGATTTTGGGATTTGTACTTATCTGTTTTGGAAAATATTTTAAATAGAGATTATAAATATAACTTATATAAAGGACTTTTAACAATGGATTTTTAAGTGATATTTTCATAAATTGAGGTTTTATAAATTAGATTAGTTTTATAAACAAGTGAAACTCAAAGGAGTTTATAAATTTATAAACGATGTTTGTAAATAAGGGGAAATGATATCAGTTGATAAATTGGGAATATAAATTCGTAGTGTGAATTTATATCAAGATGTGGAAATCGGTTCTGGAAAAAATAGTGGATTAAAATTTTGAAATGTGAGAATGATTGTGGAATTGAAATATAGACGATGTGATAGGAATCAAGAGAGATTTTTAAATTGAAATTTGTAATATGGGATTTTAAAAATAGATTTTTGTCGAGAAATTAAAATTGTTTTGAAATGGGACTTTTATTTATTAAGCTATATAGTTAAAGCTGTTTAGTATTGAAATATTTTGAAAACTCGATTATGCAAATATTCAATATTTATTGAAATGAATTCAAACTTTTATAATAAGTTTTGTAAATCGATTAGTTTTATTTAAAAATGAATTAGAAATGAGTTATCAATGTTTATATAAAGTGTTTTAATATTTTAAATAATTACTTAAACATGTTTAAAAAATTAAAATAAATTATTGTTCTTTAAAAATACATATTATGTATATATAGAGTTTTGAAATGATTGTAATTTACTTATAAATGCTCTCGAGATTTTTGAACCGGGTTTATTAATAGATATGATTTTTATAAGAGGAATCTTACAATGGAAATTCTGGAAACTTAAGTAACTTCCGCAATGTTGAAAAATGAAAACTTCGAAAATGAATTAGAATTCATAAAAGAAGTTAGAAATGGGTAGATGGAATTATAGACAAGTGAAATCGATTTTGGAAACTTTAAAGGAAATTAATTAATGAATTCCAGAAACTTGTAGAATCTGTTATTAATGAGAGAAGGAATTTACAAGTAAATTATGAAGGATTTGAGAAGTATGAAATAGAATGGCATATTTCCTGAGTATTGGAAGTAAAATGATTTGTAAAATAAACTTACAAATATTCCCAGATTATTGAATGAAAGGATTTGAAATATTTTAACTATGAGATTGTTATCATAGAAATATTTTTAAAGTGTTGAAATATAAATGGAATTGAAAAATAATATTTCATATTGATATTATTCGAAAATATCCTGTTATGGATATAAATATTTGAAATTGTTTTCAAATATTGAAATATTGGAAGAGAGTTGAATATATATCTATGTACAAATATTTGAAATGAATGTTTGAAAAGATTTAATATAATATGGTCTAGTGACTGCTTATGTGTGAACTTCGATAGTTAAATAACCGACTATCAAATCTGACCAAATTCGTTGATCGTTTCAAAGATACTGAGATCGGATTTGATTATTCGAAAACCACTTTGATCCTATTTGTGCGTTACAAATTATGATATCATGAAGATAATGAAGACGGTGATTTTGGAGATTCGATTTGTTCAGACCCAAAACAACTTGTGTGGATGAGTACAATCATTTTCATCGTAGTTTGGAAGGTAGTGTAGCATTACAAGTATGAATGCTATTTTAAAGGTAAAACGTAGTCTCAAGCCTCATCAACCAGAAATGACTAAAACAGGGGAGATGCAGTAGAGGTGTACTGTGGCGGGCGGTACAGCAATAGCCCAGTCGCTATATGGAATCCCATATCCACTACGAGCCTATATGGTTTTGATTGTGCCTAACTATGCTGAAACGTCAAATGCAAGCATTTCAGCTATTTTCTAGTTTATTTTCTATAGACACTATTATAATATTAGATGATTTTGATACAAAATGTTTAGGTTATCGTAACGTAAAAACCCGTCTTGTTTATGTGTGACATGGTCTTACGAGATACCTTTGTTTTCAAAAGAATTTTGGTAACGGTAATAAAATTCAAATTGAGTGTGTTTTCTTACGCTGGTTTTACAGATTGACTCGGGTGTTTTTTTATTATAATGCTTGGGTTAGACCGAGTATTATAGATTCAGGTTAGAATGCTATGGAGCTCATGAGACGAGCTGGAGGAGACTCAGGCGTATTCCATGTACTTGATTACATTCCGTCGTATGCGTTAAACTGAACGTTCGATATTTGTAAGGACAGGTTATTATAACTATCCAGATTGAATGTTGATTGTTGTACTATGATGATGGTATGTATATTAACAGTTACAGTTTCTTGTATAAAAATCTGTTATTATATATTATATATTGTTCCGCTGCGATTTTGAGATTCTGTATTGTTGTTTCTATTTTCCTCTATCTTTTCTTCTTCATCCCTAATGATTCATATTTATGTTCAATTTGAGTTGGACACATGTTGTAACGTCCCGGATTTTCGCGCTCGAAAATCGACATCCATACTTTACATCGTACTCGAATGCCGTAGATTCGACCGTTCAAATCCGAGTCGCCGGAGCTTATAACAACATTAAGTAAATAACACAGCGGAATAAATGAATAATACATTGATATACAATATCTGATACAACAGAGTGATACAATGAATATCAATATACATCAGAGATATGATACAACAAATAGCAGCGGAAAAGAAAACGATAACATCAGCAGCGGATAATCTCCATCTTCAGAATGCCAATCTAGATATAGCTCGAACTCCCAATAATGATGCACAAAGATAAGCAAGTGCAGTCCATATCCAAAGACTGAACTAGCTCCAGATAATCTACTAAACCTGAATATCTGAAAAACCCAACTCTAGACTGCTCGTGTAGGAAATTATGAGCACCCAGAGTTTAGGAAAGGAACAATAAACTCCGGATCAGTCATGGGACTGGTGTGAGCAACAAAAACAGTTTATCTTTAAAACAAATAGCAAGAGAATTTAAAGTCAATTCGCAATGCTTTTGGAAATTGAAACTACCATAAGGCCTCCCGCCACACACACAATGCAAACGCAGAATTGGAGGAGATTTCTTCTTATGATAGTCAAAGATGCTTACTACGCAAAATCAAATCATTTGATATTATTACTAGTGCATAGTGTAGAAAACAATTTCGAAAGTAGAATATAAATCTTAGCCAGCATAGACATTTCGCACTTATGCCTACTATAGCTACCATGTTCAATAGCAGGTTACCACCACATTCCATGGCAGGTAATACAACTAAAACCGTACAGGGCTCGTATTGTTTTGTTTGGATTTCCAACAAATGGTCAGGCTAAGGAACTTCCTATTCCACGAAAGAAACGCCTCTGGCGGGACGTTCCGAGAACCAACTGTTCTCTGCCAAACAAGGCCGGCAACCCCTTTTCCCAAGGGATAAAAGAAACCTCAGATATGCCACCCCCGGTCCTTTAGGACCTTTAACCGAGGCGCCTCGAAACCAACATCACACATAATAAATAAGTGTATCCACATGAGTAAGTATCTGGGCTCCATACCATGATACTACCCTTTTCCAGAAGGAATGGTCATACCCTAGGGGAGCTACCCCTGAAAACCTTGCCGCACGATTCCTGTTTCGACCATTACCGGGTTGTGAGGCTCGACGAAGTCTCGTCCACAAAGCTACGCTTTTTCAAAAAGCCACGCTTTGGGTCAACAGATGATCAACCTATGATCACAAAGATAAATGATCAAACAAATGATCATATCACAAATGATCAAACACTGATCATCACACAGCAACACTCAGCATGCCACATTACCAAATTGGGATATATCGCTGATAAATTTCAACTACATAACCTCTGAGCTCGTACGTCTCAGAGAAGGGTGTTAAGCTAAGAGAATAAATTCTCCGCCACCAACAGAAATGTATTTGAAAGAAATCGGCTTTATATCTCAAAGTGTAATGTCAGACATGTAACCATATAAGTCTGTTCCGGGTTCGAACAGAACCGAAGGCACTTCTCACGAAGCCCTTGCAAATCCGGATAATTTCCAATCACGTCCGGACTTCCCGTCACAAAAAGAGTGATATAAATCTCTATACCGGAGCAACTCAGTGCAGAGACATTCGACAGGTTGTCCTTTCATTTTCGAAAATATCCGGTCTTCATCACCGGTCTTCAAATGCCATCCATATACGACATATCACTATTCGGAATGGGTTATACGACCCAAAGGTCCTTTCCCGGCTAACCCGAATAGTGAGCGCAATATTCAAAACATATGGATATTGGGATTTCAATTAAGTCACAACTTAAACCCAAACTTCTTTTTTCAAATGGTTTAACAAATTACCATTTTAATCTTTTTAAACAAAAAGATTCAATTCACAAAGTTCAACTGAATTTCACAGATTCATTTACAGATTTTCCAAATCGATTCCCAATTCAATTTAATTAATTCGTTAAATCTTTAAATCAAAGATTTAACTAATAGCTTTCAAAACAATTCCATTTCAAATGGTTTGAACAAACATCAATTTTAAATCTGTTAAGATAACAGATTTAATTCATAGCTTTCAAAAAGAATCATTCATAATTTGAAAAACTGTTTTTCAATTCAAACTTTGAAATTCCTTTAACTAAATTGGAATTTCATTTCTTATCTGAAAGCTTTTATCTTTTGAAAACAAACTGTTTTCATTTCGGAAATCTGATCCATTTATACAAGTTAAAATCTTTGGGTTAAATCCAAATTCTCAAAACTTTACTTTTAAATGGTTTAACTTTATATAAACACATTTATATCATCTTTAATCCCTAATTTCAAATCATAGAATTCAATTTCAAAATCAATTGAATTCAAATTTAAATCAAATTATTTAAATTTCAAAACTCGATTAAGTTATTCAAAATAACTTTTATCTTTGAAATTCTATTTCAAAAGCTTTTCACTTTAAACTCAAATTTCCAATTTCAAAATCAATTGAAATTAAAATTTCAATTTCAAAAATATCAATTTCAAATTATCTGTGACTTAACCGATTTCCACGTGAAATCCATATTTGTGTGTGTATGGTGTAGTCCAGGGGTTTTACACACAATAGTGCAACATCAATCATCACGGATATATCGATAAGCGGTAAAGTCGATAACGCTTATCTTCATTCACAGATTCATAGATAAAATAAATTTATCGGTCACAAAGATTCATAATTATAATTCGATGTGGGTTTCGGATAACCAACTGGAATCCGACTCCCGGTCGCATCGAAATTCAAGTGCCGTTTTACGGGCAAAAAGGGTTTCATATTCACATAGTAATATATCACAGAAACAGAAATCACATATCACAACATAAATCAAGACGTATCACAAAACATCATATATCAGGGAATATCAAACTACTCATATCATTCAACAGAGTCCAACATCCATACGTAAGGTCAAGCATTAAATAATCATTTATATACAGGATCAATTAATCATTTAATCCTAATTAATTCAATTTTATTTCCAAGTAAATTAATTTCTTTATGAATAAATTATCCAATCTTGGTTTATTAATTACAAATCACATGATATAAATTAATTAATCAATTGCCTAAATTAATCCAAATTATTCTTAACTAATCATATAAATTAATTTAACCTTTAAACCAATTACATAATAAATTTATCCCTTAATTACTTTTATTTATTAATTAACCTTTAAATTAATAAATTATTCTCAAATTAATTACCAAATCAATTTATCACATTATCCTTAAATTAATTACTGCTTGATCACTTGATAAATCAACTTAAATCATTGATTAATATCTTATTAAAAATCCTTAAATCACAAATTTATTATTATTCCTAAATAAATAAATCTTTAAACCTCAATTAATTAATTTAAACCTTTAATTACTTTCTAATTTTAAATGAATCTAAATCATTTATTCAAATATTTATTTTAATTCATATCAAAGCACTTGATTAAACTTGGCTTTGAAACTTTCATTTCAAACTTGAATTTGCATTCTTAAAATTCAACCCACTTACATATTTTAGGTTGTTAAACAAATTTTAAATTTAAAACTCGACTTGTATAAAACTTAAAACTGTTCATTTCTGAACTCAGGAAATCTCGAGTCAAACCCGAGCCAACGTTTGAAATACTCGAACATCACTTCGAGTTACCCCCTCTGCCTTATTACTTCGAGTCCACGCGACAATGTTCCCGAGACCAACCCGAGCTCTTCGCTTCTTCCCCAAACCTCCATTTCCCAGTGCACACGAACGTGCACGGTGCACCTGCCCCATCACCTCCGGCCAGCGACGGTCACCGCGACCATCCCAATCCATCACACGATCGCGTGTGAACCCAACTACAAACCCAGTTCCAACAACACTTAATCGAATAAAAATTTCGATCATCTGCTCGAATCACCTGCAGAACTCGAGCCACCAAAAACCCCCATTGCTGACCATCTCGTCGCCGTTTAACTCCGCCAACCTCACCATCGATCACCATGCCCACAAGCTTCGTCTTCCCCAAATCCTAACACCTCCGGTCCAACCACCAAGTCGCGATGGTCACGACAGTCGAACCCATCCAAAAATCAACTTAAACCCTACTTCAATCTAATTCAAACGATTGAGACATTGGAAAAATTAAACTGCATTTTTCCCATCCTCAACAACATCAAAGCTTGCCTCACCCAAAGTTTCAACTCGAATCGTGTG
This sequence comes from Allium fistulosum, assembly GCA_030737815.1. NCBI lineage: Eukaryota > Viridiplantae > Streptophyta > Magnoliopsida > Asparagales > Amaryllidaceae > Allium > Allium fistulosum. The sequence goes on from CM060903.1 coordinate 50,779,301, forward strand.
TTTGATCATCGGTAATTGGCCAATTTGCCGAAACACTTCAATAATTCATTCCCCATTGAATATCACTTTAAAATTTATGATTTGCATGTTAAAAATCATTATTTTCAACTACAAATCCAACTATATAATCCAAGCAAGAATTAAAGATAACAAATTTTTGAATGAATCAAGATTTTCACTGCAATACCCATTTTAAAACTATTTATAAACTTAAACTTACAGAAACCATTTTTTTTTGAATTTTCCTTCAACATTATCAAACAACTTTGATTCAAACATCAAAGTCAAATAATGATGTTAGTAGAAGATTTGACTTTAGTATATATGATGATGTTTCCAGTTCTTTGCTTTCCAGAGTTATTTTCAAACTGTTTTTAACTTAACTATATATTTAAATCTCAAATTAGAATGTAACAACCAATATTGTTTTAACTCAAATCATTCATCAGTATAACAAAGAGCAAAATTTTTAAATCCTAACAAGACATGGGGAAAACTAGAAACATACAGTGTATATGGTAACAGTCTGCATTCAAGGATCATTCATTATTCACACGGCATATCTATCTAAAGATATAAACTTACTCATTCTCATACATATATGCGTCAGAAATATACATCTAAATTTGTCGTTAAGTGATGTTACTCACCTGGTTTCAGAAAAATGAACAGAGCCTGTTGTTGAGATTCCAGGCCTGAGAATTCTCTCTGTTTTGATTTCCAGTTTTCTTCTTTTGAGAGATTCTTTAACTTCTTTTAAAAAAACAACTGAAATGCTTGGATTGATTTCAGGCTTGCATTTGTGAATAGCCTTGCTCAGGCTTTGGAAAAAGATTACAGAGTTTGTTGTTTTCTCTTGTTTTGAAAATGGTTTTAATGCTTTGCTTTGTTTGAATGAACGAAAAAGGAAAGGAAACTTGATAATAAAGAAAATGAGTTTGCAGGTGATGATATTCTTTTGTGCAGGGTGTTTTTATATTAGTTTGTACAAAGCTTAGTATGGATTTTTCTTGCTTGTAGGCTGATAGTTCACTTGGGTATGGCTGAGATGTGGCATTAAATGCTAATGTACTACATGTCTTCATATTTATATTTGTTTTACTTATTTACAGGCTACCCATTTTCATTTGTTTATAGGCTGAGATGATGTTGTTTTGGTTTTGTTTATATACTTGAGTATATTTTATTTCTTTTGCTTTTTAAAATGGTGGCTGCAGTTATTAGCTTGTACAATAAATATTCACTTAACTTTGTTTATTCTTCTACTTGCCCATATACTACTTTACTCGGCTGGAAATGATCTTGTACATGCTGAGGAGATGTGGCATTAAATGCTAATGTCTCTACTCTTGTTAACAACCCACTATTTGTTATTATGTAGTATGTACAGTTTTGCTTTTTATTACTATCCTGATTTGTTTACACTTTGTAATATTACTTGATAATATATATATAAATTCCTATAGTTAATATGTTGTTAAAATTAAGCAAATGTTCTACTTTTATTTTTATTAAAATTTTATCTGATATTAATTTCTATTTCTAGTTTTAAATATTTATCGTTATCTTACTCGTTTTTAAATTCTATTTATAACTTAATATTTATTATCTTATATTTAATTTGTAAATTCAATTTAGTATTATCCATCAATTTTAATATTTCATATTATTATCAATCATTTATTTAAAATTTAAACTCAAGTCAAATATATCTATATATTTAATATTTTCAAATTCACTTATTATTTGAATCGGGGAAACTCGCTCCAATTTTCTAATTAAATTTACAAATTTTTGTCCAAAAATTTATTTAATATTAAATTTAAATCAAAAATTCATTTAATTATAAATTTAAATAAATTTAAATTTCAGGGTCGTTACAAACTTCCCCCCTTAAAAGAATTTCGTCCTCGAAATTTGCAGGCACGAAACAAAGACAGAGATAGACATATTCGATCTCCTATAATTCCTCAAACAAAAGATACGGATTCCGAATTCAAGTCGGAATATCTCAGAATACATACCAATTTGTCCCTCTTCGGACTTTGGTATTTACAGAAATTTCAATAGAATTTCAAATTTGGTTTCAAACGAAACCGTTTTATCGATTCAATTCAATTTAGCCTTCATATTCTATTAATCAATTTAACTTTAATTTAAAATTTCCAATTTCAAATTCATTAAGGTTTAAATTAAAAAAAACTGATAAGAAATCGATGCAATACGAAGTAATCATCTTCGACAACGATTCGTAGAGCCATCATCACACCGAAACTTCTTGTTGTAGCTGTCACGAAGCAATCAAAGAATTTGGAAACGAATCAAAAGAGATTGATAAGAAAGTTATTTCCACTGTTGCAGGGTATTGACAATTTATAGTCGTATTCCCTTGTCCCCTATCTCGTCATCTTCTTGCACTCATACTCACTATCAGTGGATAGTAAGAGAATTTATTGAGACGTTCAGACTGATATCTTAGGGATATACTCATTCTAGAGTTTACTTCACTCTATCTCTAATGAGCTACTTAACGTGTTATACTCCTGAGCTAAAGTTCAACCTTAGCTCTGATACCAAATGTAACGTCCCGGATTTTCGCGCTCGAAAATCGACATCCATACTTTACATCGTACTCGAATGCCGTAGATTCGACCGTTCAAATCCGAGTCGCCGGAGCTTATAACAACATTAAGTAAATAACACAGCGGAATAAATGAATAATACATTGATATACAATATCTGATACAACAGAGTGATACAATGAATATCAATATACATCAGAGATATGATACAACAAATAGCAGCGGAAAAGAAAACGATAACATCAGCAGCGGATAATCTCCATCTTTAGAATGCCAATCTAGATATAGCTCGAACTCCCAATAATGATGCACAAAGATAAGCAAGTGCAGTCCATATCCAAAGACTGAACTAGCTCCAGATAATCTACTAAACCTGAATATCTGAAAAACCCAACTCTAGACTGCTCGTGTAGGAAATTATGAGCACCCAGAGTTTAGGAAAGGAACAATAAACTCCGGATCAGTCATGGGACTGGTGTGAGCAACAAAAACAGTTTATCTTTAAAACAAATAGCAAGAGAATTTAAAGTCAATTCGCAATGCTTTTGGAAAATGAAACTACCATAAGGCCTCCCGCCACACACACAATGCAAACGCAGAATTGGAGGAGATTTCTTCTTATGATAGTCAAAGATGCTTACTACGCAAAATCAAATCATTTGATATTATTACTAGTGCATAGTGTAGAAAACAATTTCGAAAGTAGAATATAAATCTTAGCCAGCATAGACATTTCGCACTTATGCCTACTATAGCTACCATGTTCAATAGCAGGTTACCACCACATTCCATGGCAGGTAATACAACTAAAACCGTACAGGGCTCGTATTGTTTTGTTTGGATTTCCAACAAATGGTCAGGCTAAGGAACTTCCTATTCCACGAAAGAAACGCCTCTGGCGGGACGTTCCGAGAACCAACTGTTCTCTACCAAACAAGGCCGGCAACCCCTTTTCCCAAGGGATAAAAGAAACCTCAGATATGCCACCCCCGGTCCTTTGGGACCTTTAACCGAGGCGCCTCGAAACCAACATCACACATAATAAATAAGTGTATCCACATGAGTAAGTATCTGGGCTCCATACCATGATACTACCCTTTTCCAGAAGGAATGGTCATACCCTAGGGGAGCTACCCCTGAAAACCTTGCCGCACGATTCCTGTTTCGACCATTACCGGGTTGTGAGGCTCGACGAAGTCTCGTCCACAAAGCTACGCTTTTTCAAAAAGCCACGCTTTGGGTCAACAGATGATCAACCTATGATCACAAAGATAAATGATCAAACAAATGATCATATCACAAATGATCAAACACTGATCATCACACAGCAACACTCAGCATGCCACATTACCAAATTGGGATATATCGCTGATAAATTTCAACTACATAACCTCTGAGCTCGTACGTCTCAGAGAAGGGTGTTAAGCTAAGAGAATAAATTCTCCGCCACCAACAGAAATGTATTTGAAAGAAATCGGCTTTATATCTCAAAGTGTAATGTCAGACATGTAACCATATAAGTCTGTTCCGGGTTCGAACAGAACCGAAGGCACTTCTCACGAAGCCCTTGCAAATCCGGATAATTTCCAATCACGTCCGGACTTCCCGTCACAAAAAGAGTGATATAAATCTCTATACCGGAGCAACTCAGTGCAGAGACATTCGACAGGTTGTCCTTTCATTTTTGAAAATATCCGGTCTTCATCACCGGTCTTCAAATGCCATCCATATACGACGTATCACTATTCGGAATGGGTTATACGACCCAAAGGTCCTTTCCCGGCTAACCCGAATAGTGAGCGCAATATTCAAAACATAGGGATATTGGGATTTCAATTAAGTCACAACTTAAACCCAAACTTCTTTTTTCAAATGGTTTAACAAATTACCATTTTAATCTTTTTAAACAAAAAGATTCAATTCACAAAGTTCAACTGAATTTCACAGATTCATTTACAGATTTTCCAAATCGATTCCCAATTCAATTTAATTAATTCGTTAAATCTTTAAATCAAAGATTTAACTAATAGCTTTCAAAACAATTCCATTTCAAATGGTTTAAACAAACATCAATTTTAAATCTGTTAAGATAACAGATTTAATTCATAGCTTTCAAAAAGAATCATTCATAATTTGAAAAACCGTTTTTCAATTCAAACTTTGAAATTCCTTTAACTAAATTGGAATTTCATTTCTTATCTGAAAGCTTTTATCTTTTGAAAACAAACTGTTTTCATTTCGGAAATCTGATCCATTTATACAAGTTAAAATCTTTGGATTAAATCCAAATTCTCAAAACTTTACTTTTAAATGGTTTAACTTTATATAAACACATTTATATCATCTTTAATCCCTAATTTCAAATCATAGAATTCAATTTCAAAATCAATTGAATTCAAATTTAAATCAAATTATTTAAATTTCAAAACTCGATTAAGTTATTCAAAATAACTTTTATCTTTGAAATTCTATTTCAAAAGCTTTTCACTTTAAACTCAAATTTCCAATTTCAAAATCAATTGAAATTAAAATTTCAATTTCAAAAATATCAATTTCAAATTATCTGTGACTTAACCGATTTCCACGTGAAATCCATATTTGTGTGTGTATGGTGTAGTCCAGGGGTTTTACACACAATAGTGCAACATCAATCATCACAGATATATCGATAAGCGGTAAAGTCGATAACGCTTATCTTCATTCACAGATTCATAGATAAAATAAATTTATCGGTCACAAAGATTCATAATTATAATTCGATGTGGGTTTCGGATAACCAACTGGAATCCGACTCCCGGTCGCATCGAAATTCAAGTGCCGTTTTACGGGCAAAAAGGGTTTCATATTCACATAGTAATATATCACAGAAACAGAAATCACATATCACAACATAAATCAAGACGTATCACAAAACATCATATATCAGGGAATATCAAACTACTCATATCATTCAACAGAGTCCAACATCCATACGTAAGGTCAAGCATTAAATAATCATTTATATACAGGATCAATTAATCATTTAATCCTAATTAATTCAATTTTATTTCCAAGTAAATTAATTTCTTTATGAATAAATTATCCAATCTTGGTTTATTAATTACAAATCACATGATATAAATTAATTAATCAATTGCCTAAATTAATCCAAATTATTCTTAACTAATCATATAAATTAATTTAACCTTTAAACCAATTACATAATAAATTTATCCCTTAATTACTTTTATTTATTAATTAACCTTTAAATTAATAAATTATTCTCAAATTAATTACCAAATCAATTTATCACATTATCCTTAAATTAATTACTGCTTGATCACTTGATAAATCAACTTAAATCATTAATTAATATCTTATTAAAAATCCTTAATTCACAAATTTATTATTATTCCTAAATAAATAAATCTTTAAACCTCAATTAATTAATTTAAACCTTTAATTACTTTCTAATTTTAAATGAATCTAAATCATTTATTCAAATATTTATTTTAATTCATATCAAAGCACTTGATTAAACTTGGCTTTGAAACTTTCATTTCAAACTTGAATTTGCATTCTTAAAATTCAACCCACTTACATATTTTAGGTTGTTAAACAAATTTTAAATTTAAAACTCGACTTGTATAAAACTTAAAACTGTTCATTTCTGAACTCAGGAAATCTCGAGTCAAACCCGAGCCAACGTTTGAAATACTCGAACATCACTTCGAGTTACCCCCTCTGCCTTATTACTTCGAGTCCACGCGATAATGTTCCCGAGACCAACCCGAGCTCTTCGCTTCTTCCCCAAACCTCCATTTCCCAGTGCACACGAACGTGCACGGTGCACCTGCCCCATCACCTCCGGCCAGCGACGGTCACCGCGACCATCCCAATCCATCACACGATCGCGTGTGAACCCAACTACAAACCCAGTTCCAACAACACTTAATCGAATAAAAATTTCGATCATCTGCTCGAATCACCTGCAGAACTCAAGCCACCAAAAACCCCCATTGCTGACCATCTCGTCGCCGTTTAACTCCGCCAACCTCACCATCGATCACCATGCCCACAAGCTTCGTCTTCCCCAAATCCTAACACCTCCGGTCCAACCACCAAGTCGCGATGGTCACGACAGTCGAACCCATCCAAAAATCAACTTAAACCCTACTTCAATCTAATTCAAACGATTGAGACATTGGAAAAATTAAACTGCATTTTTCCCATCCTCAACAACATCAAAGCTTGCCTCACCCAAAGTTTCAACTCGAATCGTGTGTTTGATCATCGGTAATTGGCCAATTTGCCGAAACACTTCAATAATTCATTCCCCATTGAATATCACTTTAAAATTTATGATTTGCATGTTAAAAATCATTATTTTCAACTACAAATCCAACTATATAATCCAAGCAAGAATTAAAGATAACAAATTTTTGAATGAATCAAGATTTTCACTGCAATACCCATTTTAAAACTATTTATAAACTTAAACTTACAGAAACCATTTTTTTTTGAATTTTCCTTCAACATTATCAAACAACTTTGATTCAAACATCAAAGTCAAATAATGATGTTAGTAGAAGATTTGACTTTAGTATATATGATGATGTTTCCAGTTCTTTGCTTTCCAGAGTTATTTTCAAACTGTTTTTAACTTAACTATATATTTAAATCTCAAATTAGAATGTAACAACCAATATTGTTTTAACTCAAATCATTCATCAGTATAACAAAGAGCAAAATTTTTAAATCCTAACAAGACATGGGGAAAACTAGAAACATACAGTGTATATGGTAACAGTCTGCATTCAAGGATCATTCATTATTCACACGGCATATCTATCTAAAGATATAAACTTACTCATTCTCATACATATATGCGTCAGAAATATACATCTAAATTTGTCGTTAAGTGATGTTACTCACCTGGTTTCAGAAAAATGAACAGAGCCTGTTGTTGAGATTCCAGGCCTGAGAATTCTCTCTGTTTTGATTTCCAGTTTTCTTCTTTTGAGAGATTCTTTAACTTCTTTTAAAAAAACAACTGAAATGCTTGGATTGATTTTAGGCTTGCATTTGTGAATAGCCTTGCTCAGGCTTTGGAAAAAGATTACAGAGTTTGTTGTTTTCTCTTGTTTTGAAAATGGTTTTAATGCTTTGCTTTGTTTGAATGAACGAAAAAGGAAAGGAAACTTGATAATAAAGAAAATGAGTTTGCAGGTGATGATATTCTTTTGTGCAGGGTGTTTTTATATTAGTTTGTACAAAGCTTAGTATGGATTTTTCTTGCTTGTAGGCTGATAGTTCACTTGGGTATGGCTGAGATGTGGCATTAAATGCTAATGTACTACATGTCTTCATATTTATATTTGTTTTACTTATTTACAGGCTACCCATTTTCATTTGTTTATAGGCTGAGATGATGTTGTTTTGGTTTTGTTTATATACTTGAGTATATTTTATTTCTTTTGCTTTTTAAAATGGTGGCTGCAGTTATTAGCTTGTACAATAAATATTCACTTAACTTTGTTTATTCTTCTACTTGCCCATATACTACTTTACTCGGCTGGAAATGATCTTGTACATGCTGAGGAGATGTGGCATTAAATGCTAATGTCTCTACTCTTGTTAACAACCCACTATTTGTTATTATGTAGTATGTACAGTTTTGCTTTTTATTACTATCCTGATTTGTTTACACTTTGTAATATTACTTGATAATATATATATAAATTCCTATAGTTAATATGTTGTTAAAATTAAGCAAATGTTCTACTTTTATTTTTATTAAAATTTTATCTGATATTAATTTCTATTTCTAGTTTTAAATATTTATCGTTATCTTACTCGTTTTTAAATTCTATTTATAACTTAATATTTATTATCTTATATTTAATTTGTAAATTCAATTTAGTATTAACAATCAATTTTAATATTTGATATTATTATCAATCATTTATTTAAAATTTAAACTCAAGTCAAATATATCTATATATTTAATATTTTCAAATTCACTTATTATTTGAATCGGGGAAACTCGCTCCAATTTTCTAATTAAATTTACAAATTTTTGTCCAAAAATTTATTTAATATTAAATTTAAATCAAAAATTCATTTAATTATAAATTTAAATAAATTTAAATTTCAGGGTCGTTACACATGTGACCTATTGTCGATTCGAAGGGTATGGAGATACGGGTTGTTACACAGTGCATGGTGATGCATGTTTCCATTTATATGAGGTGAAAAGTTAGCGTTTGAGGAAGAAGGTTCCTGTAGCTTACGGGTTTGGTTGTTGCAAGTGGGCTTGGCGCATTCGAGTTTTGGTAAGAATTTATAAAACCTTTATTTGTTTAATTTTTAACTAAATGTGTGTTGAATTTAAATTTCCATATCTAATTAATTTAATCTATTTAACTTGCATATTTTTGCGTTAGTTTTGTATTGATGAACACAACATTATGGTATAATTTGTTGATAGTTTTAGTGAAGTATAAACTAATGATAAATAAATAGTGGTAAATTTAATTACATTGATTTTATTATAACATGGTTAAATTAGTTATACTTCCTTTCTGATATCTATTTAGCAGAATAAAACATCATTCTACTATAAATTAATTGGGTATATCATTTTGAACATCTATTGACCAGAATTAATCCCCGTTATGTGCATGCAAAGTAAAATGATGGTTTTTGAAGTTAATTAAGATAAGGATTGATTAATATTAAAAAAATGTTGTGTTAACTATTGATTGTTAATTATTGAGTGCCAAAAGCTTGATAGCCAGGCTATATTAGTTATGATTATGATGTGTTGCAAAAGTTGTATTCTTTTTACAATGAAAGCGGTGATAACAATGGTTAAGTGTATACTAGCCCTGGGCCTTGTAATAGTATTTTGAAATGTCAGTATTAGTTATTTTTAACTTAAAAATGGTTTTGATTGAAGGATGATTTTAAATGCGACTTTGGAATTTTCGATGACCTTTTGTTGAGAAATGTTTTTTTGAATTTCTCTATTTTTACTTCAATTCTTTTTTAGTCTTTACTAACATATATTGAAATGATTTAAAAGTATTTTTAGGATGTATTTATAACACAGAAAAGTTAATATAATGTTTATTGTAAATAAAAGGAATTTCTCTCTTATAGTAAAGTGACTCTATTTTAAAGAAGATGGAAATATTTTGAAAAAAAAAAATTTGTGAAACCATTGTCTAAAATGTTTTATAAAAGAATAGATTTATAAACGGAATTTTATAAATAAAAGAATAGATTTATAGATGATATTTTATAAAAGGAGTTTTATAAATAATTTTATAGTTTATAAAAATAATTTATAAATAATTTTGGAGATTTATAAAAGGATTTTTATGAATAATTTTAGAAATTTATAAAGGAAGTTTTATAAATTAATTTTGGAGATTTAAAAAAGAAGTTTTATAAATAATTTTTGAGATTTATATATCGAGTTTTATAAATAATTTTATGGATTTATAAAGGAAGTTTTATTAATTAATTAGAGATTTATAAATGGAGTTTTATAAGTAATTTTGGAGATCTATAAAAGGAGTTTATAAATAAAAAAAAGTTTTCTGGGTTTATAATAAACAATGTCTTCAAATAACATTTGTTTTAACCCAAATAAGTATGATTTTAAAAGTGTAGTGTTTTGTGAATATACTTATATCATTGAGATAAGTATATGGTTACGTTTTCTAAGTAGTGAAGGTGTATTGTTTTGTGAATATACTTATACCAATGAGATAAGTATATGCATGTTTTTCCAAGCATTGGAAAAATATAAATGAAGTAGTGAATGAGGAGTATACTTATGTATATTTTTGTAAAAGTATTTTGATATGAATATTTATAAAATGGTTTTAATTAATGAAAGATTAATTAAAGAGGCTTATGGCTGCTTATGTGTCTAATCGTGCTTGGTTTCTTGTGAAATCAAACCTCTAATTTGATTGATTATGTCACATACCGAAATTTTCGACTTTCGAAAATTCAACATCGATACTCACTTTATCGACTGCCGAGAAATCGAATGCCGGAAACTCGAGTAGTGATGGTTTTTTAAATAGAAGAAAAAGGTAGAAGAAGAAGAAAGCAGAAGAAAGAGAGAAGAAAAAGGAAAAGAAGAAAGAGAGAAAGAACAACAGAATAACATCAGAACATAAAACAATGTCAGAATCTCACATATCGCAGTGGAACAATATATAATAAATAACACTAGTCTTTTAAAACAAAGAGCTATATCAGTTTATACATACATCAATCATCAGAGTCAATATACAACTCAATACAACAATGGACAGTTATATAAACTTGTCCTCATACAGAATACACAGCGGAATAAATAATTTCAGATACAAATACTACGTCTCGCCTTCCAGCTTGCTTCCGAAGCTCCAGAATATCCTGAATATCCTGATAACATAACTCTAGGCTGCCCGTGTGGAAATTGGTGGGCACCCAGAGTTTAGAAGGGAAACAATAAACTCCGAGTCAGTCATGGTGACTGGTGTGAGATCGTAAAACAGTTTTATCTTTAAAACAACAAGAATATTTAAAGTCAATTCGCAATGCTTTTGGAAAATGAAACTACCATAAGACCTCCCACCACACACACAATGCAAACGCAGACTTGGAGGAGATTTCTTCTTATGTTAGTCAAAGATGCTTACTACGCAAAATCAAATCATTTTGGATATTATTATTAGTGCATAGTGGAAAACATTTTGAAAGTAGAATATAAATCTTAGCCAGCATAGGTACCATTATATTATGCCTGCTATAGCTGCCTCCTGAGGAGACAGGTTATACAATTGAAATCGTAAAGGCTCGTATTGTTTCTTTGGATTTCCAACAAATGGTCAGGCTAAGGAACTTCCTATTCCACGAATAGAATGCCTCTGGAATGACGTTTCGAGAACGTAACCGGATCTCTGCCAACACAAGGCCGGGTTACCTCTGCAAAAATAGGTAACTACTAACACGCGTATGCCATCCCCCGATCGTAACCGATCTTCCCGAGGATCCCCGATTCGCTACAAACCACATAATAAAAATGCAGCAACCACATAGGTTAAGTATCTGGGCTCCATACCATGATACCACCTCTATCCAGAAGGAATGACATACACTAAGGGGCGCTACTCCCTAGAACCTTGCTGCATCCTTCCTGTTTTGACCATTTCCGGGGTGTGAGGCTCGACGAAGTCTCGTCCACAAAGCTACGCTTTCTACAAAGCCATGCTTCGGGTCAAACAAATGATCAACCTATGATCACAAAGATATAAGATCAAACAAATGATCATATCACAAATGATCAAACACTGATCATTTCACAGCAACACTCAGTATGCCACGTTACCAAATTGGGATATATCGCTGATAAATTTCAACTACATAACCTCTGAGCTCGTACGTCTCAGAGAAGGGTGTTAAGCTAAGAGAATAAATTCTCCGCCACCAACAGATATGTATTTGAAAGAAATCAGCTTTATATCTCAAATTGTAACGTCAAACACACAATCCATACAAGTCTGTTCCGAGATCGAACAGAACCGAAGGCACTTCTCACGAAGCCCTTGTAATTCCGGATAATTTTCAATCACGTCCGGACTTCCCGTCACTAAGGGTGATAAAACCTCTAAATCGAAGATCATCCGATGTAGAGTAACTCGACGGTAATCCTTTCGTTTTCAAAAATATCCGGTCTTCAACACCGGTCATCAAATGCAATTCATAACGACGTATCACATATTCGGAATGGGTTATACGACCACATGGTCCTTTCCCGGCTAACCCGAATAGTGAGCGTTTATTCAAAAATAAGTGTGGCATTCAAATTCATCCAATTCACAACAAATACCTATTCAAGGTAATTATTGATAGTCGGTTATTTAACTATCAATAAAGATGCGCAACATCATCAGATTCCAAATAAATTTTCCAAATTATTTATTTCCAAAATATCTTTACTAGATATATAATTTTCCACACTTTAAAAATAAATCAATATTTATTTTTAAACGAATTCCCGTTTCTCTTATAAATTCCATATTAAATTTATATTTCAAATATCTACTGATATATGATTTTCAAATCGATTTCAATATTCAATTTCGATTTATCTTTAAGAAGAAAAATTCTAAAACGTTTCATTTCATTTTGGAAAACATTTCCATACTTATTTAATAATAAGTACTTCACAAATCTATTTAATTTCAACATTTGAAAATATTCGATATACTTAAATCAAAATTAAGTATATTTTCATTCTTTAAGGAAATCACTTACTATAACAATATTTATTTGAGTCAAAACGAATGTTACGTAAAACATCGTTACGACGACTCAAAATCACTAGTATAGGGATTCGGAATTAAGATAGATATATAAATCCCAATACTAGATAAAAATATTTCCTTTCGGAAATCATTTACTATAACAACAGTGTTATAGTCTACCATTTCCTTATTTCTCGAAAACGTCTATTTCAACAAGAACTGTTGAAATCTATGCTTTCGATTCATAATACATTTTAAAACATCTTTAAAATGTTTAACTTCATTTTTAATATCACTTCTTCAAAAATGAATCTATTTTATTCAATAATATATTCATTGTCCAAAATCGTGAAAAAAATTCACTTAACCCAATTTCAATCATTTCTACACATTTTTATTTCAATAGAAATCCGCTATCCAAAATCGCGAATATATCTTCTTTAATAATCTCCTATATTTAATTTATCAAACTCAATTGATTTTGAATTTATAAACACGTTTATAAATTCTATTTCTCTTTTATAACAACTTTGATTTATAAATTTTCTTTTATTTACTTCTATAATTTACTTATCAAAATAAGTGATTTCGGATTTATAAACAACGTTTATAAATCGCATTTATACTTTATAACAATTTCAACTTATAAAATCATTTCATTTAGCAATTTCTATTTATATCTCATCTAAGTGCAAAAGTCAAATTTATAAGTAAATTCCTTATAAATCCTTTATTCTACAATATCTATTCACTTTATAACTTCACGTTATAAATCTATTAATTTCATTCACTTATACTTCTTTTTAACACTTATAAAAAAATTCGTTTTATAAGTCCAATATTTTGATTTATAAATTATCAAATTTATAAACCTTTTTATACAAATCGTTTATAGTTATTCAAAAATCCCAACTTAAACCATTTTATAAATAAATCAACTATTTACTTCAAAAATCACACTTTGGTTAAATTTCACCAAAAAACTTAACTTTTATAACTTTAAGATTTTAAACGTTTATTCATGTGAAATAAATCAATTCAAAAAAATTCAATAAAACGTCTATTTTCAAAAATCACTTTAAAAATCCTTTTAGAGTAAAAGTCGTTATTTTTAAGCTTCAAAAATTGAATCTGTGACGACCGCCCATGACCCCTGCACCGAATCTAGAGATAGTGCGCTGTAAAGTGTGCCAGGCGACCATGGACGATTGTCAGGGTAAATTAAACACAACAAAATCTATCGTATTACTCACAGCGCATGGACAAAATACAATAGAACATATGTATAGTGAAGCTTTACAGAACAAAATGACATCATATAAAAACTCCATAATAGTTGAGTACAAGCATCCACATAGTCAATACATCAAGCCTTACTACATATCTCTCAGAGAATACAAAACAGCGGAATATCCAGTACATATAATAAGAAGATAATATGCAACCCTCAAGCTCGTCTTCGATATCAGCATCGTGAGAAGAGAACAACACCTGTCACCTGCTACCTAGTCTGCCCGTCCCAAAATGGACGAACAGCCCAAGGCAATAAGAATTAAAACATAAAGCCTTGAGTCAGACAACAGTCTTAGTGAGCAGTAAATTAACTAACAACATACCAAAAGAGCATAAAGGAAAAGGAATAGGAATACAACCCTCCCACTCCAACATCATTCTACAGTGATAGCCCCCAGACACACACTAAGCAGAAGCAAACATAGCAGAGCATACAATTTAAAATAAAGCTACTATCACTCGAGTCAAGGGCGATGTTTTCCAAGTACCAAGGCCTAAATCCGATAAGCACCCAGAAAATACCGCTCTTGAGTCCGAAATGATGTTACAACCAAACATCCATGACTCTGGCTATCACTGTTATCATTGCTTCGATATCACCGTTAATTGAATGACCGGCACATTCTTTCAGCCGTCCGTCAAGGGCTAATTGAAACCCCGGTTCTAGACATAACTCCCGCACGTCGTCGCAGCCCGTGCCTAGGACTATCGAATCTGCCCAGAGTACTCGACCATCAACAGTTGGCCGTTGGGACTATCGAATCTGCCCAAACGTACTCTTGCTTAGAGCATGCTAGAACCTTCAACAACGATGCTATCCAAACCTCCTAGTCATCCTCCTCGACGACTATTCTTATATCCATTCATTATCCTCAACTCGAACCATATCACCGAGTTATCAACATGCTTGGAATGATCCCGTCTGGATTAGACCAAGTCTTCATCACATGATGCCTCGCTTCATTACATCCTCGCAAAGCCTCATCTCATCATCACATCATCAAATCTATGCATAAGAGCTTCATCATCCCGCTACATATGCCACGAGCAGCTTTCCCAATTCAAGAGCCTTTCCCTTAGCTTTTGAATCATCTTCGATCTAGATCTAATCATCAATCATCTAGTTCATAACAATCAATCAAATCAAACATCAATCCAAGCAACCAAGCATTCAAAAATGATCTAAGTAGACAATTATAACAATAATGGCATTTTCGTAATTAAAGAGTTGAAAGTCCAATAAGCATGAAAACATGGATTATATCTCTACAAACTTGATGAATGAACTTGCATAGGTTAACATATGATAAAATGGATGTAACATCATCATGAACAATGGATCTATATGGATCTACACTTTGGATGAAGAAAATGCATGGAAATCTCTATTTTAACACCAAATCGAGCCAACAATCCGATATACTCCTTTGGATCCGTGTGAGAGATAATCACCACTCACCAAATCACCAAACAACCTCAAATCAACAAGCTTCAGATCTGGACAGCGAAGGATGAAGCTTGATCTATCACGAATCCGCTTCAAACGAAGAAATCTCACTTGAAAAGATGAAGGTCTTCAACTTTAGCTCTTGAATCTTCAATCTTGATCTTCGATTTGGATGAAAGGAATCACTAGATTAGAGTGGAGAAAAGAAGTGAAGAAGTGTAGAAGTCGAGCTCTCAAAATGGCAGCACTTCGTCGCTTCAAAATCCCGATCCCAAAAATGAAGAGAAACTCTCCTATTTATAGCTGAAATCCCTATCTCGTCTGCCTCCATGAGTCGTTTACGACTCACGACTCAAAGCCCTACGACTTAACTTCTGCCTATGACTCACGACAAAACAGCTATCTCCTAAGTCGTCTCCGACTTATAGCATGCGCCTACGACTCACTAGACCCCCTGTCTACGACTTAAATGCGCACGCCTTACTTGGTTAGACGACTCAACTACTAACTCGTATACGACTCATCACAAAGGCTACGACTCATCCACTTGCGCGAGTTATCACCTACGCACGACTCAACAACTTATGACTCATCCCTTAACTCGTCCACGACTTAACTGGTTAGACGAGATAACCCATTCTACGACTTATAACCTAGCAGCCAACAACTGAGTCGGTCACGACTTAACAAATAGCTGGGGTTACGACTCAACTGGTCAGACGACTCATCAGATAACTAGGATACGACTCATCAGATGACTTGGGTACGACTCATCAGATGACTTGGGTACGACTCATCAGATGACTTGGGTACGACTCATCAGATGACTTGGGTACGACTCATCACCTTAACTCGGTCACGACTTAACTGCTACAACTTAAGCCTTATCTCGCCCAGTCCTTAAGTCGCGCCTACCCCTTAAGTCGTTCAAACGACTTATCCTTACACCCTTAACTAGCTAAACCCCTGAGTCACTCCTATCCCCTAAGTCGTATACGACTCACGACTCACACTAAATCGTTCACGACTCAGGACTTAGCCATTTTCGCCTAAAATCTGAAATGGCTCAAAAACTCTAAAATTCCAGATTCTGACGAACTTGTCGATCCGTTAAAAATACGGGTCGTTACAGAATCCGATGATGCAACAGCACCAATTAGTCCATCACAACATTCAATATCATATATCAATACGATAACAAAATATATATCAATATCTATAAATAAGTAAATACAGTTGAGGAATCCAGTTGGATCCCTCCAACCTGTTTCCCTGCATCCAAAGACGTCAGCACAATACCAATTCCACTTCGAGGTGGAATATCGCGGTATATGGGTTTTATAAAAATATCCGCTTACTAACGGCACAATAGGGTCTCATCCGCTATACGAGGCGGGAAATCATCAATCCAATATATACATATGCCAATATGTATATATTGCTATATATATAGATATATCCTACTATATCTAATATCACATCCAATAGCAATCAATCAATTCAATAATAATTGCAAATCATTTTGAGTGAGAAAAATCTCACCATAGCTTTTAATAGCAATCCGTTTCCAATCCGACTTGTTTTCTTGACTTATTTTACCTTGTATAAATAATTATACAATTTATCAATATTCGAATAAATTGAAAAATTAAATTCCATTTGATAATTCAATTAATCCGTGATTTGTTTTTATTGTAAACAAATACCTTTAAATTTCAAACAAATTTCTTTTAACAAATTTATTTAACTAAAATGAAATTTACAACCAAGTTTCTTTTAATAAATATTTTCATATAATGAAAATAATTAAATGAACCATTTAAACCAATTAATTTCTTTAAATCGAATAATAAATTTCCCTTTTGATAATTTTAAACTAACCAGTGATTTTAAAATGGTATATAACTATTTTCTTTTGAAGTTATATACTTATACCTTCTTTTCAAATAAAATCTGCTTTTAATGATTAAGTTAACAAATCCTTTTAAATAAATTTTAAAACTGTTAATTACGTTGATTAAAAAAATTAAACACCTAAATATATTAATTAAAGATTTTTTTTTCAATCAGTTAAATATTGGTATATATATGTCTTTATATTTTTATTTTCATTTTTCTTACCAAAAATTTTATTTTGACTAATTTCCTCTTCTGACCTATATAAACTTACTGAAATTTTTAAATAAACTATAGATTAAAAATCTAATTTCAGTAGAAATTATCACCACGAGCATTACCTGGCCATCGATTCCCAGTCCGACACGCGCACCCCTATCACCCACTCGAACGAGACCACCTTCTGCCGAAGTTCAACTACATCGACCATCCCTTCGAACAACTCCACCACGTTGCGTCGACGAAACCCAGCATCGAGCTATCACCATCGCGATTCCCTGCCGAAGTTACTTCCAAATCTCGCGACGAAACCCCAACCCTCGATTCTCGACTTCGGTTGCTCTCAACCCTTTACTTTTGAACTTCCCATCAGCCACCGAGACCACGTACACGCGCGAGATCGACTGTCGCGATGCTACTGCCGCCGATCGAACGAGATAACTTCGTTCCCCTTGTCGCCGCCGCACCTCGAAATCGCGAGCTCGGCCATAAATCGATTTATTTTATTTGCCTGCCATTTTTTTTCAAAGTGAACTGAGGAAGGGCTTCGGCCATTTTATTTCCTTCTCGTTCGTGATTTTAATTAACGCAAAGGAGGGAGAGGAGGGACGATTTCTTTGTTTTGAACGAAAATGAAGTGAGGAGGTATAATTTAAAACAGAGGAAGCGTGATGGGTTGCACGATTTCTGCATCGTGATTTCAGGCGTGAGCAACGGGGCGTGTTTCAAGGAACGAATAGTAATTGACGTGACCAATTTAAATTCGAATTCGAATAAATTTCGATGCGTTTACACGTCGTATCCTCACATAACAACTCCAAATGCCACGAAATTTGAAATCCGGCAATAATTCAATATTACGGACCCAATGGAACTGGTTTCGTTGAGTTTCGAGACTGTGTGAAAATTGACTATTTTTAAATATCGATTCAAACAATTAAATTCAAAACTGAGCAAAACAGTTTCAAACTCGATTCCAAAGCTTCTATTATCTTCAGTATCATCGATATAAATATTAAAAGCTTTTCGAAATATTTTTCTTCAACTTTAAATTGAAGATTCAAATTTTTATCCAGTTTCAATAGATTAAATTTTATAATTTAATCGCCAAATTCAAAGTTATATTCGGGATTCAAATTAAATCATCATTCAAATATTTAAAATAAATTAAATATTCTCAATTTAATTTGTTCAAAATTCTGGGTCGTTACAAACTTCCCTCCTTAAACGAATTTCGTCCCGAAATTACAAGTCAGGAAAAAAAGTCCTTAACTCGTCTACTATCTTTCACAATCCAATAGTTTTATCAATTTATCAAAACAAATCTTTCTACTAAAGATTCATTATCATTTTAACTAACTTTCCAAATATTTTCAAAATTTTCAAATAACATTGTTTACTTCAAAATTCAAATTCAAATTCAAATTTAAACTTTCAAAATTTTCTCAATAAATTTTCTAACACTCGAAATTCTCAAAAAATTTCGCCAGCGTCTCCTTTGCGCGGCTAATACGGCACGACTACAAAATGTCCCTACGGACTCTCAGATTTCAAAAAGAAAAGAAAAAACCAAGCGGCTAGACAAGAAATTATCAAAAACTCATATTATAATTCAAATACTTACCTTTTGTCGAGCAATTCAAACTTATCTTTGAAATAAAGTTTCCAATTCCTTTATAACCTGTATATCCTACTAGCCATTATATCTAGTTACAGCATTCAAACTATTTTGCACATTTCACTACAAAGTTTTCAATATATACTTCTTATATCATTTTTACTTTACTATTGAAGTTATATTCGTTTTTAAACAAAATGAATTCATATCCATTATAGTTTATAATCAATTCAAATTGATACAAATTCAATTTATTTTAATTCTACTTCATTTGCAATTGATTCCATTCAATTAAATTCGCATTTCATACTTTCATTCGGTTTATTCTATTAACCAGACAAATTTCAATCAAACATTCCAGATCTATTCCATTCACTACTTTAATTCAATTAGTACCTTCACTTATTCATTTTAAATTTCATTCATTCGGAATTTATTTCTTCCTACTTAAATTTATCTTTAAATTCGAACCATCCCTTTTATTTAGTTCACAATTCAAGTTTCAATTTAATTAATTCAACTTCCATTTCATGAATTTATTAATTATCAAGGTAGCTTATTCGGATTACATCCATATTTCAATTTATAATTCCAATTGATAAAATCATTTATACCTTCATATTTACAATTTCATTTCATTAATGAATTTTAATTACAATTATCTTCTTGGAATTCTATTTTTTTTTATTTATAAATCTATTTACAATCTATATTCACAATTTACTTCCATAATTCAAATTTATTCACTTAAACTTACTTTAATTTAACTTCATTCTTTAAGTTAAATTTATTCTATCAAAATTCAAATTGTATAAGTTATCAACTTAGTAATATCTCATAAATATCTTTATATAGCATTCTAGAGTCTTTTTCAACCCTTTCAAAAATAATTTTGAAATCAATTCAAATCATCCTTTGAATTTCCAAAACAAAACCCAAATTTTCCAAACAACTTCCATTCAAAACAATTTGGCAGCAATTCCTCTTTTGGAAACCCGAAAATGAACACCGATAATGCTGCAGTCATTACCGAAGTTATTTTCCAGCGACCAAAAAGAGTTTAGATCTTTCATTCCTTCAAAATATTTTTCCAAAATCCTTCAAAATTTATTTTCAACTCCAAAAATGATTTAAACTTTCCAAATCTCCAAAATTTCAAATTCTTTTCAAAACATTTCCAAAAACTTCTCTGGAATTCCGTTTTAAATTACAATTCACATTTACAATTTACATTCTTTAATTTCATTCGTACGTGAATTTATTTCTTAGCTTTGGAGTTACGATTCCAATTTTTTATTTAATTTCAATGATAATAGATTAATATTATCACTTCTAACAACCATGCAACCATATACTATAGTAATTCATAGAAAAACATTTCTTTTATATACAAAAATAGTTTTGGGCAAAATTATCTCATTTACCCTATTCTAAACAATACTGTGCCGAATTGTTCTATTCAAGTGTTTAGAAACCCCTTCGATACAGTTTTGCAGACTGTGCCGACGAAGGTTCATATGCCACTCAATAAACCAATCATCACAATATAAAACAATTTTATATTAACTAACAATTACGCGCTCGTATCTATTATTACTCTCAACTCATTCTAGAGTACTGCTGACTCTATCTCTAATGAGTAACACCCAACAGAGCAGGGTTGTCGCTTAACCATATGCTTTGATACCACGCTGTCACATACCGAAATTTTCGACTTTCGAAAATTCAACATCGATACTCACTTTATCGACTGCCGAGAAATCGAATGCTGGAAACTCGAATAGTGATGGTTTTTTAAATAGAAGAAAAAGGTAGAAGAAGAAGAAAGCAGAAGAAAGAGAGAAGAAAAAGGAAAAGAAGAAAGAGAGAAAGAACAACAAAATAACATCAGAACAGAAAACAATGTCAGAATCTCACATATCGCAGCGGAACAATATATAATAAATAACACTAGTCTTTTAAAACAAAGAGCTATATCAGTTTATACATACATCAATCATCAGAGTCAATATACAACTCAATACAACAATGGACAGTTATATAAACTTGTCCTCATACAGAATACACAGCGGAATAAATAATTTCAGATACAAATACTACGTCTCGCCTTCCAGCTTGCTTCCAAAGCTCCAGAATATCCTGAATATCCTGACAACATAACTCTAGGCTGCCCGTGTGGAAATTGGTGGGCACCCAGAGTTTAGAGGGGAAACAATAAACTCCGAGTCAGTCATGGTGACTGGTGTGAGATCGTAAAACAGTTTTATCTTTAAAACAACAAGAAGATTTAAAGTCAATTCGCAATGCTTTTGGAAAATGAAACTACCATAAGACCTCCCACCACACACACAATGCAAACGCAGACTTGGAGGAGATTTCTTCTTATGTTAGTCAAAGATGCTTACTACGCAAAATCAAATCATTTTGGATATTATTATTAGTGCATAGTGGAAAACATTTCGAAAGTAGAATATAAATCTTAGCCAGCATAGGTACCATTATATTATGCCTGCTATAGCTGCCTCCTGAGGAGACAGGTTATACAATTAAAATCGTAAAGGCTCGTATTGTTTCTTTGGATTTCCAACAAATGGTCAGGCTAAGGAACTTCCTATTCCACGAATAGAACGCCTCTGGAATGACGTTCCGAGAACCTAACCGGATCTCTGCCAACACAAGGCCGGGTTACCTC
This sequence comes from Allium fistulosum, assembly GCA_030737815.1. Lineage (NCBI taxonomy): Eukaryota > Viridiplantae > Streptophyta > Magnoliopsida > Asparagales > Amaryllidaceae > Allium > Allium fistulosum. The sequence continues at coordinate 50,801,340 of CM060903.1, forward strand.
TGCAAAAATAGGTAACTACTGACATGCGTATGCCATCCCCCGATCGTAACCGATCTTCCCGAGGATCCCCGATTCGCAACAAACCATATAATAAAAATGCAGCAACCACATAGGTTAAGTATCTGGGCTCCATACCATGATACCACCTCTATCCAGAAGGAATGACATACACTAAGGGGCGCTACTCCCTAGAACCTTGCTGCATCCTTCCTGTTTTGATCATTTCCGGGGTGTGAGGCTCGACGAAGTCTCGTCCACAAAGCTACGCTTTCTACAAAGCCATGCTTCGGGTCAAACAAATGATCAACCTATGATCACAAAGATATAAGATCAAACAAATGATCATATCACAAATGATCAAACACTGATCATTTCACAGCAACACTCAGTATGCCACGTTACCAAATTGGGATATATCGCTGATAAATTTCAACTACATAACCTCTGAGCTCGTACGTCTCAGAGAAGGGTGTTAAGCTAAGAGAATAAATTCTCCGCCACCAACAGATATGTATTTGAAAGAAATCAGCTTTATATCTCAAATTGTAACGTCACACACACAATCCATACAAGTCTATTCCGGGATCGAACAGAACCGAAGGCACTTCTCACGAAGCCCTTGCAATTCCGGATAATTTTCAATCACGTCCGGACTTCCCGTCACTAAGGGTGATAAAACCTCTAAATCGGAGATCAGCCGATGTAGAGTAACTCGACGGTAATCCTTTCGTTTTCAAAAATATCCGGTCTTCAAAACCGGTCATCAAATGCAATTCATAACGACGTATCACATATTCGGAATGGGTTATACGACCCCATGGTCCTTTCCCGGCTGACCCGAATAGTGAGCGTTTATTCAAAAATAAGTGTGGCATTCAAATTCATCCAATTCACAACAAATACCTATTCAAGGTAATTATTGATAGTCGGTTATTTAACTATCAATAAAGATGCGCAACATCATCAGATTCCAAATAAATTTTCCAAATTATTTATTTCCAAAATATCTTTACTAGATATATAATTTTCTACACTTCAAAAATAAATCAATATTTATTTTTAAACGAATTCCCGTTTCTCTTATAAATTCCATATTGAATTTATATTTCAAATATCTACTGATATACGATTTTCAAATCGATTTCAATATTCAATTTCGATTTATCTTTAAGAAGATAAATTCTAAAACGTTTCATTTCATTTTGGAAAACATTTCCATACTTATTTAATAATAAGTACTTCACAAATCTATTTAATTTCAACATTTGAAAATATTCGATATACTTAAATCAAAATTAAGTATATTTTCATTCTTTAAGGAAATCACTTACTATAACAATATTTATTTGAGTCAAAACGAATGTTACGTAAAACATCGTTACGACGACTCAAAATCACTAGTATAGGGATTCGGAATTAAGATAGATATATAAATCCCAATACTAGATAAAAATATTTCCTTTCGGAAATCATTTACTATAACAACAGTGTTATAGTCTACCATTTCCTTATTTCTCGAAAACGTCTATTCAACAAGAACTGTTGAAATCTATGCTTTCGATTCATAATACATTTTAAAACATCTTTAAAATGTTTAACTTCATTTTTAATATCACTTCTTCAAAAATGAATCTATTTTATTCAATAATATATTCATTGTCCAAAATCGTGAAAAAAATTCACTTAACCCAATTTCAATCATTTCTACACATTTTTATTTCAATAGAAATCCGCTATCCAAAATCGCGAATATATCTTCTTTAATAATCTCCTATATTTAATTTATCAAACTCAATTGATTTTGAATTTATAAACACGTTTATAAATTCTATTTCTCTTTTATAACAACTTTGATTTATAAATTTTCTTTTATTTACTTCTATAATTTACTTACCAAATAAGTGATTTCGGATTTATAAACAACGTTTATAAATCGCATTTATACTTTATAACAATTTCAACTTATAAAATCATTTCATTTAGCAATTTCTATTTATATCTCATCTAAGTGCAAAAGTCAAATTTATAAGTAAATTTCTTATAAATCCTTTATTCTACAATATCTATTCACTTTATAACTTCACGTTATAAATCTATTAATTTCATTCACTTATACTTCTTTTTAACACTTATAAAAAAATTCGTTTTATAAGTCCAATATTTTGATTTATAAATTATCAAATTTATAAACCTTTTTATACAAATCGTTTATAGTTATTCAAAAATCCCAACTTAAACCATTTTATAAATAAATCAACTATTTACTTCAAAAATCACACTTTGGTTAAATTTCACCAAAAATCTTAACTTTTATAACTTTAAGATTTTAAACGTTTATTCATTTGAAATAAATCAATTTAAAAAAATTCAATAAAACGTCTATTTTCAAAAATCACTTTAAAAATCCTTTTAGAGTAAAAGTCGTTATTTTTAAGCTTCAAAAACTGAATCCGATGATCCAACAGCACCAATTAGTCCATCACAACATTCAATATCATATATCAATATGATAACAGAATATATATCAATATCTATAAATAAGTAAATACAGTTGAGGAATCCAGTTGGATCCCTCCAACCTGTTTCCCTGCATCCAAAGACGTCAGCACAATACAAATTCCACTTCGAGGTGGAATATCGCGGTATATAGGTTTTATAAAAATATCCGCTTACTAACGGCGCAATAGGGTCTCATCCGCTATACGAGGCGGGAAATCATCAATCCAATATATACATATGCCAATATGTATATATTGCTATATATATAGATATATCCTACTATATCTAATATCACATCCAATAGCAATCAATCAATTCAATAATAATTGCAAATCATTTTGAGTGAGAAAAATCTCACCATAGCTTTTAATAGCAATCCGTTTCCAATCCGACTTGTTTTCTTGACTTATTTGACCTTGTATAAATAATTATACAATTTATCAATATTCGAATAAATTGAAAAATTAAATTCCATTTGATAATTCAATTAATCCGTGATTTTTTTTATTGTAAACAAATACCTTTAAATTTCAAACAAATTTCTTTTAACAAATTTATTTAACTAAAATGAAATTTACAACCCAGTTTCTTTTAATAAATATTTTCATATAATGACAATAATTAAATGAACCATTTAAACCAATTAATTTCTTTAAATCGAATAATAAATTTCCCTTTTGATAATTTTAAACTAACCAGTGATTTTAAAATGGTATATAACTATTTTCTTTTGAAGTTATATACTTATACCTTCTTTTCAAATAAAATCTGCTTTTAATGATTAAGTTAACAAATCCTTTTAAATAAATTTTAAAACTGTTAATTACGTTGATTAAATAAATTAAACACCTAAATATATTAATTAAAGATTTTTTTTTCAATCAGTTAAATATTGGTATATATATGTCTTTATACTTTTATTTTCATTTTTCTTACCAAAAATTTTATTTTGACTAATTTCCTCTTCTGACCTATATAAACTTACTGAAATTTTTAAATAAACTATAGATTAAAAATCTAATTTCAGTAGAAATTATCACCACGAGCATTACCTGGCCATCGATTCCCAGTCCGACACGCGCACCCCTATCACCCACTCGAACGAGACCACCTTCTGCCGAAGTTCAACTACATCGACCATCCCTTCGAACAACTCCACCACGTTGCGTCGACGAAACCCAGCATCGAGCTATCACCATCGCGATTCCCTGCCGAAGTTACTTCCAAATCTCGCGACGAAACCCCAACCCTCGATTCTCGACTTCGGTTGCTCTCAACCCTTTACTTTTGAACTTCCCATCAGCCACCGAGACCACGTACACGCGCGAGATCGACTGTCGCGATGCTAGTGCCACCGATCGAACGAGATAACTTCGTTCCCCTTGTCGCCGCCGCACCTCGAAATCGCAAGCTCGGCCATAAATCGATTTATTTTATTTGCCTGCCATTTTTTTTCAAAGTGAACTGAGGAAGGGCTTCGGCCATTTTATTTCCTTCTCGTTCGTGATTTTAATTAACACAAAGGTGGGAGAGGAGGGACGATTTCTTTGTTTTGAACGAAAATGAAGTGAGGAGGTATAATTTAAAACAGAGGAAGCGTGATGGGTTGCACGATTTCTGCATCGCGATTTCAGGCGTGAGCAACGGGGCGTGTTTCAAGGAACGAATAGTAATTGACGTGACCAATTTAAATTTAAATTCGAATTCGAATAAATTTCGATGCGTTTACACGTCGTATCCTCACATAACAACTCCAAATGCCACGAAATTTGAAATCCGGCAATAATTCAATATTACGGACCCAATGGAGCTGGTTTCGTTGAGTTCTGAGACTGTGTGAAAATTGACTATTTTTAAATATCGATTCAAACAATTAAATTCAAAACTGAGCAAAACAGTTTCAAACTCGATTCCGAAGCTTCTATTATCTTCAGTATCATCGATATAAATATTAAAAGCTTTTCGAAATATTTTTCTTCAACTTTAAATTGAAGATTCAAATTTTTATCCAGTTTCAATAGATTAAATTTTATAATTTAATCGCCAAATTCAAAGTTATATTCGGGATTCAAATTAAATCATCGTTCAAATATTTAAAATAAATTAAATATTCTCAATTTAATTTGTTCAAAATTCTGGGTCATTACAGATTATTTATTTGATAGTTAGATAACCAACTATCAAACCTAGACCAAATATACTCTGGAAATATCTAGAAGAAACATAGGAATTATGTGATACAGTTATCTTGGATAATGTTGTATTGTACGTATAAACTCCTTTTGCCCTTCTAGGACAAATGATTAGGAAATCCATCCATTTAAATGGTTAGGAGGTGATCTTCTCTCTTATGTTTTGTCTATTTATTTCTCAAATAACTAGAGTTGATATTATTGGAAACTATCGATTGGTTTTTGAGCGCCCGGTAAGTGGGGGAGTCTGCTTATATGAGATGACTCGAAGCCATAATCACTCCAAAACCACAAACGTTTTCTATGCTTTGGAAGAGGTTTGTGATCTATTTTTAGATATGGGGATCCATATGCGATTCTAAGACCTATTGAGGTATGGGAATCCATTTGTGGTTTCGAAATCTATTTGAGTGGTGACTTATGTGCTCAAATGCAGGACCTAGCCTTACCAGTGGAGATTAATAAAACTTGAAGTAAGATGCATAGACTAAAGGTTTTACTAACCCAAAGGGTGAGGGCAACTCTGCCCTAGAGGTACCTATAATCATTGTGCATGCAGTGAGTGATGCACTCAGTCTTACTAGCCAGCTATGTAATTTCTATGGTACATTAGCTAGGGATTTACGATGCTTCAAAAGAATATACTTGATCCTTATGCAGAGGATCGTCCCAGAGGTTTTGAGGGCCCAATCATGGAATCCTACATAATTAGCGAACGCACCTTAGCAGTTTGATTTGTATACCTGTTCTTGCTGTGTCGTACACTCATGCACAATACAACTATTTCTTATGCATTTTCAACTCTAAACATTATTATAATATCATTGGAATTCCTATAAAAACGGTTTGGTTATCGTAAGATAAAAACTTGTTTGTGTTTATTTGTGGCGTGGTCCTATGAGATACCTTTATTTTTGAAAGGTTTTATAATGGTAAAATCCATATTATTTGTGTTTCTCACGCTGGTTCACCAGACTGATGCAGACTTTATTTTCTTATAGTTCTCAACTCAGCCCAAGCATATTTCCAAATTTAATTACAAATGCTTTGCAGCTTTAGAAGTTGAGCTAGGTGCCTCCAAAATGTATTCACAGATCTTTATTTCCGCTGCATTTCTTGTTAGTATTTATCAGCATTTGTGAGGAGAGACTGCTATAACCTTTAATGCCGATGATAAGTTAGTTTTTTTTTTTTTGTAAATTGGTAAAATTTTATTAAGGCATTAAAAGCCCAAAACAAAGTCAGCCCACGCTGAACAGTACAAACTCAAAGTACAAAAACATTCCGACATAAACTAAACCTTTCCAAAAAGCAAAAGGAAAAGCTTCTCTCCCAAAACATTTCATGGCGGCTGGAACTGACGACTCCTACTTGGGATTCCTTGCGATGGAAAGTTCCAGTCCTCTCCTACAACATGAGCTTCGTCTCGTGCCTGCCTGGTAAGAATCCCCCTCTTAATCCTCTTCATAATTATCTGCATGTCCACAATTGCTAATCCATTAACTTCCGTGTGCTTTCTATGCTTGTTCTGGAAAATTCTTCGATTCCTTTCTTTCCATATGCTCCACGCAGTCACAGTGATGGCGATTTTGTGCAGCTTGGATTCAACGTCTTTGTCGCCTCCTCTCCGACTCAGGTACTCCACTTGTTCTATTAAGTTGTTAGAGTGAGGTCTTATATTTAGGTATTTGTTGCACGAGGTCCACACCGAGTTTGCAAAACTACATGCAAAAAATAAGTGTTCATGTGATTCTGGGCTCTGATTACATAAGACACAGACAGTTTCATTTACTACTCCCCATTTCGATAGTCTATCCCTTGTCGGCAATCTCTTCAGAATAGCTTTATAGGCTGTATAAGCCATTTTTGGATTGTTAACGTGATCCCATATAATTTTGCTCCAAGAAGCTTTGCTGTCTTTTTGTCTAATCTCCTCTCAGGTGGCCTTTGTAGAAAATTCGTTTCCAGTAGGCTTCCAGACCCATACGTCCATGTCTCTGCCATAGAAGATAGGCATGTATGTATAAAAACTTTCTTTTTTTAAAGATACTTTATATTATATATTACTCGTCATGGTGTGTGATTTTGTTCTTTCTTTTCTTTCGAGCCAATAATCTATTTATCCAGCACTTGGACGTTCAACCGATGAATAACGTGGCTGTATTAGTGTGAGGGTCTCAAAAGGCGGTCGTTATACATGGTATCAGAGCTTAGGTTGAGAGAACACCTAAGCCTTGATGGGGTAAACACGTTAGAGTTCGTGTAAGTGACAGTCTAGAATGAGTTTGAGTGTGCATATATATACAAGTGCATATTTGTTAGTGCTATAAAACTATTTTATATTATGTTGATTGGTTTGTTGATTGGCTTATGTACCTTGGTTGATGCACTTGATCAACATTATTGACATGGGTTTCTAAACACTTGAACAAGACAAACAGACATAGTAATGTTTTTGAAATTGGTAAATGAAATAATTTTACCTTGAATTATATTTTATATATAAAAGCATAATTTCTAAAAATTTGTATAGATTTGTGATATGTTTGTCTGTTAGGAAATGATAATATTCAGTTTTTATCAGTTATTATTTAATTGGTTGTGCATGGCCAGTTTATGAGCAGTTTTACATTTTCACTACATGGGTAGGGTAGATAGTAATTGTAGGAATATTAAAACGAGCACCTTGTGAATTAAGTTTCACAGTTCGATTATAAGGCGTTCGATTATAAGGCGTTCGATGATAATGCTAGGTTAAAATTTAATTTTAATAAAAGTTTTTTATTTTAATCTAAACAAAGATGTACATTTTTGAAATGTATTTATAAATATGGTTTATAAATAAAAGGATTTAAAATTGAGAATTTGAGAGCCTAAATCTTGGTATTTTGAAAATTATTTTTTAAGTTTTGAGAATAATAATGATAGTCCTATTTGAATGTATATATGAATAAAAATATTTTAAAAGAATTTTAAAGGGGATAGAAAGCACTGAACTCACTTATATTGTTGGAAAATAATTCTAGTGGATGACTACAGTATCATCGGCATTCATTTTTGTGATTCTAAGTGGGGAATGCTACCATAGTAATTTGCTATAGAGTTGTTTTGGTAAAACAAATCTTATTTTAAATTCCAAAAGTATGATTTGATATACAAAAGGAGATATGTATACATTATTTCAAAATGATTTGAAATAAAACCTGATGTGTAATTCTTAAGTTTTCTATTAAGTTATTTATGAGTGCATGTATCATATGCATTAGGGTGATTTGATTTGTCCATATCACTATGATATGTTGTTTGTATTTTTCATTTGTTGAACTAAAATGGAATTTTAACAATTTTGGACAGTCGAAAACTTCCGAATTAGTTGAGAATTTGAAGACAATTATTTAAGATAAAATAAAAGTAGAGTTTTGTAACTCTAGAATGGAAAGATAGCAAGTTAAAGTAGTTTTGAATTTGTTGAACATCCTGGTTAAGTAAAAAAATGATATTCTATATATACTCTCCGGATATAGTAGGGTATTGTACAAGTTCAAACTTAAGTTAAGTTTTTATGAAATATTTTCATAAATGAATTTTTGCCGCAAAATCAAAATTAATATAAGTAAGAACTAATAAGAATAAGTATATAATTTATTCGTAGATCATTTCTTTGCATGATTCTTGATCCAAGATTCGAATACATGACTTTGAAGTTATTCATACCGACCCGAAAAAGGATTTATCACTCAATTCTTGATAGTGAACACCTGGTGAGTGTTCGTGATATGTTCCTAATGTTTTCTATCTTAGTACATAGCCATGTATGGAAAATGGGGGTTTCTAATTAAGAAGCCTTATTGGTGTCCGCATTAAGGAAGTCTGGTAAGTGATACTAGTCCAAAAGAGAAGTTTATGTATTCGAGTTAGTGATCGAATCATATAGTGTATGTATGAACAATATACATTGTATGGGCTTATGGAAAATGTTAAGCATTTGTGTGGGCTTATTTCTTTCTTCGATTGATAATGATGAAATTTCAAGAACGAAATTCTTTTAAGGGAGAAGAATGTAACAACTGGGAATTTTTAAAGTTTCGAATGAGAATGTTTAATTTATTCAAATATTCAAATTAGATTCGAATATTATGAATAATAGAAAAATCAATTGTTAATAAAACGACTTGATTATTAATGACGTATTTTTTAATGAATTTATTGAATTTTTCATAAGTTTTAATTTGGAAAATATTTCAATTTTAGTTTACATATTTTACAACAAACATTGGTTTCTGAAATTTCATAGAATAAGATAACCAGTGTATATTGTTGTTGTTTTGTGATCATATCGCATTGTTGTGAGTGATCATATTTTTATTACTGTCATTCGTGGTCCATATGTGGATAAGATATTATGTAGCGAATTAGAGCAAAGCTCTCTTTAAAAAAAAATTCAAATCAAATCCTAATTTTTTTGCAATAAGCCATAATTTGATTTTCTTTTTGATGTGAAGGGATCCTTGACTTTTCAATTAATAAGCTTGGAAGGTTGCCTTGATTTATACACCATTTCACCTCATTTTCATTTCACTTCACTTCAGTATGTAACGACCCCCTATTTTGGACCATTCAAATCGACAATAATCCACACATGTCAGACTTGAATAATGCAAAATAACGGATTGTAATAAAATTTGGAGCAAATAAAATCATTCACAGAATCACAGACACAGAAATATCAGAATAACTCGCAGCGGAATTTAAAAATAACCATAGTGGTTCATGAAGCCACTAAAATACATAGTCTCAAAACAAGTACAAATTACATAGTCTAAAACCAATACAGTTTGAATAACCATAGAAAATCCCAAATTCATTGTCTCAATTACATAAGCTAAAATAGATGACTGAATAGTAAAATAGATAACAGCTTGATAAAGAAAATCTCCAGTAGTCCAAGCTCCATGAAGATGAAGTCCAACTGATACTCAGGCTGACCCGAGCGTGAAATAAAACATAAACACTCGAGTCAGGATATACATACTTAAACAGTGTAAACCAACTCAAGTGAACTGTAGTAAAGGTACAAGTAACTTAGAAGATGCTTGGGACCGCCCATCCTCTAAGGATCCGTTAAAATATCTACTATGTAGTAATATTCGCTACTATAATAGTGTCTAAATAAGTAAAGTATAATCATATCGGAAAATAGCGTTAAGGTGATGGAGAACCTTAACGCGGTCGGATCTTAAAATCATAATCGTAGTAAAGCTCGATATGGTAGGTGACACGACACAACTAGGCAATGCCAGGGTAGATATACCAATTACGCACACGGACTGATGGATACGCATAGCAGCCACTACCGTTCCACCTCGAACAACATTCCCAAATCGGAGGATGGCCATCTAGTCAAATCACAAGTAAGAGTATAATATCGAAGAAATGTGTCCGAGAAGAGGTGCTACCTCACTGGTCCGAGATCGCTCCTGTTTTAGCCACCTTATGCCAACTCACGGGAGTTGGGTCCACGTAACATACCTTAAGAACGTCGCCACCATCCTACTTCATTCTGGAATCTCCACCGCGTACACGGTTGTCAAAGTGGTTTTCGGTATCGACAGAGAGTATGTCCATATCTGATCCTGGTCTCTTTGCCAACCAATCGTTATTATAACCCGTGGTTATAGATTTAAAACAATTTATCAAATATACTTCGAATTAAACCATTTAAAACAAAGACATTATTGTTTTAAAATCAAATATTAAATTCCCAAAATCTAACGCTTTCGGAGTTCACTTAATCACTTAAAACAATAACGTTAAAATTTCAAGCTTTCACGGTATTTAAAAGTGCGGCGGTAAGTTATATTTGAAAACAATTTTATTCAACAAAACAACATTTACAAACTGCTATAACAGTTCAGTTTTAAACAAAAATCATATTTCAGCCTACTGCAGTCCTTAACAAGTGCTACAGTAGCCCTTTTATTAGTTCAGGTTAAATTTAGTTTCTACTACAACAGCACTTACCAAGTACTATCATAGCCTTAGTTCATTTTAGTCTTTTGGTTCACTTATAAAATCCACAACACTTAACAAGTGCTACAGATTCTACCTAGTTCAGAACTTATAAAATCATACATTAAAAATGTTCATTTCAATCCTTTAACTAATTTATTTTTAAAGAGATATTTTACAAATTAAAACCAAAACTTACAAATTCGCTTATTACATTCATTCAACATTTAAACTTAAACTCCATTTTTCCACCAATTTAAAACTAAATTTTCATTTCAATTTAATTAACTTAAGTTTCCATCTTTTCTTTTAGTCAAAATTCAAATTTAAGTTTCGTTTTAAAATCAATATTTCTCCATTTATTTATATTTATCACATAGAAAAAACCATTTCAATTCTAAATAAATCACTTAAAAATTCGATTTAAATCAATTTAATATTATTACAATATTTAAATTATTTAAAGGTATTTAGAAAATACAGAAAAAAATACCATGGGTCTGTATAATATTCTCTAGCCTAAGTCAAGTAATACGGATACTATATCATTTCAATCCGAAATTTACAAAGAAAAATCCAGGTTTTATCATTTCAAACCCGCAAATCCCAAGTAAATAAAATTTAATTGAAAATCGTTCAGGCCTATCATTTCAGCCCATAACGACCTTCCCTTATTCTAAAGTCCGTTCGGGTATGTATCATTTCAACCCATAGTGATTCTATTCTACAGGGAACTTGCAGTGTGATTTAACAGAACTGAATAACAGTAAAATAAGAACAGAATATAACAGATGATACGATATGCAGTTTTAACAATTCTAACATCAACTATAAATAAATCACAGGTAATTACAACATCATTTATTTATTTATTTCTACACATTCAGTTGCAGTCGTTTCACAATCATATAAGTATGAATATTCGTGTGAGATTTACTCACCTCTATGGAGCTGGAGATTCAGAAAAAGAAATATGATGCCTATCGAACGCACGCAGAAAGCACGATCAGTTGTTAGCGGATGCGCCAACTAGATTCAACCAAAAACACAATAAATAATCAAATCTAAGATTGCACGAATAACGAACTTTCAAATGAAGCAAACAACCGAAAAAGAAACAAGTTGAAAATCGAAAACAATAGCACAACTACCTTTAAAATAGAGATTATAACTTAAATTTGCAAAGTGACAAAACAAAAAAAAATTCCAAAGCCAAAAGTCAGGCAAAATAGACAAGATACAAATATAGAGGTGACCAAACAAAACTTGTTCATCATTTTTTTTTTCTAACCAAAAGCCAGGTCGAACATTTAAACTAATATACCAAAATACAAGGGACGAAACAGTTGTTTGTTCATTTTTTTCTTCAAAACAAAAGTCAGTGGAAACTGCTCTACAAAATACAAGGCAGAGGCAAAATAGTTTTATAACTTCAAATACATAGGCTCAATCACTTTTTTAAAATAGAGACTATACTTCAAAACAAAGGCTCGACCACTTTTTGTTCATATCTTTTTTTTTACAAAGGTAGTGGCAGTAAAACATCAAAATAAAACGTTGTTCGTTCCTCTTTTGTTTTCAAACAAGGCTTGGGGAAATAAACAAAATACAAAACCAAGATGACCAACATTTCACTGCTCTAGTTCAAAACAGGCTTGGTCGAGTTTGCGGTGACATGGGGTGGAGCTGACGTGGTGGTTTCGGTCTGGAGTAGGGGCGGTTGGTGACGTGGTGGTCCGGCACGAGTTGGAGGGCTGTGGGTGGTGGCTGGCACAGACATGGTGGTGGACAGAGCGTGGGGTTGGACGTGGGATCTCGGCTGGTGGCGAATGGGTGGGTCAGGCGGAGGGGTTGGTCAAGCATAGGCGTGGTGGTGGACTGGGTAGGCTGGCGGAACGTGGGTGGGTTCGTCACGGCGTGGGTTGGAGGAGTTTCGGTGTGGCTGTGTTCGGTCTGGCAGGGTGGGCTTCGTGGTGGTCTGGTCACGGTTGGGGTGGAGGTGGTGACGTGGGTTAGGGGGCTGGCACGGTCTGGTGGAGGAAGGTGGGTGGTCTGGGGTTCGGTTGAAAGCGTGGGGTCGTAGGGGATTGGTGTGGTGGTGGACTGGTCTGGTGGATGGAGGCATGGGGTAGATCTGGGTTGGGTGACGGTGGAGTAGGCAAAAAAAAAATAAACAAAACAGGGGACAGGTAAACGTTGAAATACAAAAAAAAATAGAAAAGGGAAGAAGATGCGGTCCTTTACCTAATGGAAGAAAGTTCACGCCGATTTGTGAAGGAAGCAAAAGTGAGATTTTGTGGTATGGCAATTTGTTTGAACGTAGAATAAAATATCAAATACTCACAAATTTACAGAGAGAAGGCAAAGAAAAGTCTGGATCGGTTAGAGGAAATAAAGGCAATAATAAATGTGTGAACGAAACGTAAGGAAGGTAAAAGGAATTGGAATAATTCTCATGTGCACGATTTAAGGCTAGATTTGAGCAAGATTTTTGAACGGCTAAACTTGCAATGTTAGCCCAAAGTAACATATAATTTAATTTATTTCTCTTTTTGAATAAATTAAGAATGCTAACGGTTACTTTTAAATAAAATTTAAAAATGATAACGTTTCTTTAAATAAAATAACGTATCATTTAAACCAAAATTTAAATAGCTATTATCATAATTAATAAAACTTGATTGTTAAATATAAAGTTAAGAACGGGTGAAATTATACGTAAAATGTAAAGTTTAAATTTCCCGTTTTACGCTAGTTATTACACTTTTAATTCAAATCAATATTTCAAAATGTTTATTTTTTAAATAAAATTTCATTTAAAAATTTTGGGCTGTTACACTCTTCCTCACTCAAAGCTTTTCCTCCTCGAAAAGGAACAAAGAAGGAAAACAAAGAAAGATAAGACAGAATAGCAAAAGTACCTGAAATAAACAATTCCGGATTCTAAGCACGAATGCTCTCCTCCGTCTCCCAGGTGCAATCCCGTTCATCAGTGCTCCACTGCACTTTGACCAGGTTGATAGATTTTCTTCTTAGCTGCTTCGTACCTCGATCGACGATACGAAGTGGCTTCCTCTCAATAGTCAGATTTGGCTCAATATCCAAACTATCAAGAGCAGAAGGCTGAATAATAAGAGATGGATCATGCAGATAGCGACGAAGATGAGATACATGAAAGACATTGTGTATTCCAGAAAATTTCTCGGGTAAATCCAGACGATAAGCAAGAGAGCCAATTCTTTCCAAAATGCGGAAAGGACCTACAAATCTAGGAGAAAGCTTTCCTCTACGATCAAAACGAATAACATTCCTTAAGGGAGAGACCTTAAGGAAAACCAAATCACCAACAGCAAACTCTAAACTCCGTCTTCGATGATCAGCGTACTTCTTCTGTCTATCTTGAGCAATCCTCATCTTCCTCTTAATCTCTTCAACTCTCTCTGAAGCTTCCAAAACCATCTCAGGACCAAGAACCAAACGATTACCGGATTCAATCCAGCAAGAAGGAGATCTACAAGGTCATCCGTAAAGAGCAGAAAACGGAGATGTCTCAATACTGGCCTGATAACTATTGTTATAAGTGAATTCGACAAGATGGAGATGATCTTCCCAAGATCCTCCATAATCAAGCACACAAGCACGAAGAAGATCTTCTAAAATCTGATTCACCCTTTCCATTTGACCGTCGGTCTGTGGATGGTAAGCAGTGCTCAGATTTAGATGAGTACCCAAAGAATCCTGAAAGGCTTTCCAAAACCTACTAGTAAAGATAGGATCACGATCACAAACGATACTGAGAGGAACACCATGGAGATGAACAATCTCCCTCATGTAAATCTCAGACAAACTAGAAGCTGAACGGGTAGACTTGACCGGAATGAAATGAGCTGATTTGGTCAATCTATCCATAATAACCCAGATACTCTCGTTACCCTTCCTAGTCCTCAGTAAACCATCAATGAATTCCATAGAAACTTGTTCCCACTTCCAATTGGGAATCTCAAGAGGCTGCAATAAACCAGGGGTCTTCTGATGATCGGCCTTGACTTGCTGACAAGTCGTACACCTATTTACAAAAATGGAAATATCTCGCTTCATACCTTTCCACCAATATAACTTCTTCATGTCCTGATACATCTTGGTCACGCCTGGATGAATAGAAAGTCTGGACTGATGATTCTCCTAAAGTAACTCCTGTCTCAATCCATCAACATTCGGGACACAAATCCTATTATTAATCCTCAGTATACCCTTATCATCAATCTGAGCTCCACTGCCATCAAGACTACTACCTCCAACTCTGCTTCGAACACTCTCCTTAATCAATCTAAGCATCTGATCCTCATCGTGTCTAGCCATAATACGATCCACAAGAGGTGAAGAAACAACAATCTGACACAACAAAGCTTTCTTCCTACTCAAAGCATCCGCCACAACATTAGCTTTTCCCGGTGTATAGTTGATGTCGAGGTCATAAGAAGCAAGGAACTCTAACCACCTAACTTGTCTCTGATTCAAATCATTCTGAGAGAAAATATACCTCAAAGACTGATGATCTGTGAAAAGCTCGAACTTGGTACCCAACAGATGATGTCTCCAAAGCTTCAAAGCGAAAACAACAGCAAGCAAATCTAGATCATGGGCAGCATAATTTACTTCATGGGTCTTCAACTGTCTACTAGCATAAGCAATCACTCTACCATCCTGCATCAGAACAGCTCCCAAACCTTCTCGACAAGCATCAGTGTATACCGTTAATCCCTCATTTCCATTTGGAACGGTAAGAACAGGTGCGGAAGTAAGCTTGTCTTTTAACTCATTGAATGCGGCCTCACACTTATTACTCCACATAAACTTAGCATTCTTCCGAGTTAAAGCAGTGAGGGGTGCAGCAATCCGAGCAAAATTCTCTATGAATCTCCGGTAATAACCGGCGAGGCCCAGAAAACTACGGATATCAGTAGGAGTCTTAGGAGTTTCCCAATCCTGCACAGAATAGGAAAAGGATAATAGGAAAGATAGAGTAAATTGAAATGAAACAAGGAAAGAGAAGGAAAGAAGAACTTACATTGATCGCAGCGATCTTGACAGGATCAACTGAAACTCCATTACTAGAAACAATATGCCCGAGAAATCGGACTTCATCCTTCCAGAAATGGCATTTGGAAAATTTAGCCTTTAATTGATGATTTCGAAGAGTCTCAAGAACAGATTTCAAATGTGACTCATGTTCTTCTTCAGACTTAGAGAAAATGAGGATATCATCCACAAAGACTAGAACAAATTTATTAAGCACATCACGGAAAACACGATTCATCAAGTCAACAAAGAAAGCAGGAGCATTAGTCAAACCAAAAGGCATGACTAACCATTCAAAGAACCCGTTATCAGTACGGAAAGCAGTCTTGGGAATACTTTCCTCGGCAACTCTGAGTTGGTGAAAACCTGTGGCAAGATCAAGCTGAGAGAAAACAGTAGCACCATAAAGCTGATCAAACATGTCATTGATGCGAGGCATTGGATATCTATTTTTCATAGTGAGCTTGTTCAACTCCCTATAATCAACACACATCCGGAGAGAACCATCGGACTTGGTGACGAAAACCACCGCAGCTCCCCATTCAGAAAAACTAGGTCTGATCAGACCCTTGGAAGATAGGTCCTCAATTTGTTTCCTTAACTCAACCTTCTCGCGGGGTGCCATTCTTCTAGGAGGAAGAACTACAGGTCGAGCTCCAGGAATAAGATCAATGCGGAAATAAATTTCCCGCTTGGGAGGTAAAGCAGTAACTTCCCCAAATACATCCGGGTAGTGATTGACTACCCGAGTCGACTGAAGATCAACAGGAGAAGAATCCAATGAGTAGATAAAGCTACCAGCCTAATCATGAGGCAGACTACACTGAATAACCAAAAAATTACCCCAATCATCCCTAAGAGAAACAATTCGCGATTTACAAGAGATATGGGCATCGTGATTCTTTAACCAATCATCTCCAAGCAGCAAATCAAAAGTATCAAAACCAAGAATATAGAAGTCACCACTAAAACGATGATCGGAATGGTGGAGTTTCACATGTTTACAAATCTTATTAAGGTTTGCGGGACCACCAATAGGATTTGAAACACATAGAGGAACAGAAGCATACTCAGGAGAAAGGAGATGTTCAAACTTGTTACACATATCATCAGAAATAAAACTATGCGAAGCCCCAGTATCAAATAAAACACGAACAGGATGATGAAATAAAGTAAAGGTGCCTTGAAGAGTACCTTGATCATCGCTAGGAGCAGGAGTAGGTGCAGCAGGTGATGAAGCAGATGTGACAGCAAATACGCCAGATGGCTTTCCCTTCTGATATAAAGGACAGTCCTTCCTAAAATGACCCGGCTGAAGACAAACATGTCAAAGATCGTTCCTGGAAACCTGAGGTGGAGGAACAGCAGCACCAGACGGAGTAGGGCAACTATTGGCATAGTGTCCCTTCTGGTCACATTTGAAGCAAGTAATGGAGGAAAGATCAATTGGGTGTCTCTGGAAAGGAGCAGATGCTGAAGATCCCAAGCCCGCATGCTTGATCCAATTCTTCTTCTGCTGGTGGAAATTGGGCTTTCTCTTCTTGGAATTTGCAGAGGAAGATTGTGAAACATGAGCACCAGAAGCAGCAGGACCCTTGGAAGTAGGGTTCTCATAGCGAATAGCCATATCCATGAGCTCAGTAAAAGTGCCATGAACATGTGAAATAAGACGGTCGTAGAACTCTGGACGAGCTCCAGAAATGAACTTCTCATTCTTCATTAGCTGAGTGTCGATAAGACTAGGACCAAATTTTGAAAGTTCATTGAACTTCCACTCATATTCGGAAAAAGACATGGTACCCTGCTTAAGATCCATGAATTCACGATAAAGCTGAGATTTCCCGGCTTCGGGCATCCATTTTGCCACAAAAGCCTCCCTGGAAAGAAAAATACAGAACCGAACTTAAGATAGATTCAAAAAGAAAGGAAATGGGGAAAATTCAAGTTAACACAAAGGATACCTGAACTGCTCCCACAAAAGATCACCTTCGTTAGTGTGAGTCGTAACAGACTCCCACCAATCTAAGGCTGACTCTTGCAGCTGCCATGCTGCTAACTGACGCTTCTGGGCATCAGTGATCTCTAGACCAGTAAAAATTCTCTCCAAACTTCGTAGCCATTGCTGGGCTTCGATAATACTCTCTAAACCGGTGAACCTAGTGCCACCGAGCTGAGAGAATTCCTTGCAAAGAACAATAAACCTAACGGGTGCAACAGGTGGAGGAATTGGGGCAATACCACGACCCCTAACTCTAGCATTTCCACGATTCATCCTGGAAATATCAAGAATAAATTTTAGGACAAAGTACAGAGAAGGCAAAGATAAGTTAAGATAAGACACGATAAGATCACTTGGGTGAATATCCTAATAACAAAATTTCTAACAAGGTAGATACTGAAAGAAGGAAGTTTAGAAAAAATTTCTTCTTAAAACAAGAAAACTTTATACCAAAATAATCTTTAAAAAAAATCATTTGAGAAATCATTTTAAAATCATTTTATACTTTGAAAATATGTTCACTCACAAGGAAATGATTCTGGGTTTGATTTCACTCATTCTAGGGTATTTCTACCCTATCTCTAATGAGTTTTTGCTCCATAGGCTAAGGTTTGCCTAAAACCTGGCTCTGATACCAAATGTAACGACCCCCTATTTTGGACGATTCAAATCGACAATAATCCACACATGTCAGACTTGAATAATGCAAAATAACGGATTGTAATAAAATTTGGAGCAAATAAAATCATTCACAGAATCACAGACACAGAAATATCAGAATAACTCGCAGCGGAATTTAAAAATAACCATAGTGGTTCATGAAGCCACTAAAATACATAGTCTCAAAACAAGTACAAATTACATAGTCTAAAACCAATACAGTTTGAATAACCATAGAAAATCCCAAATTCATTGTCTCAATTACATAAGCTAAAATAGAAGACTGAATAGCAAAATAGATAGCAGCTTGATAAAGAAAATCTCCAGTAGTCCAAGCTCCATGAAGATGAAGTCCAACTGATACTCAGGCTGACCCGAGCGTGAAATAAAACATAAACACTCGAGTCAGGATATACATACTTATACAGTGTAAACCAACTCAAGTGAACTGTAGTAAAGGTACAAGTAACTTAGAAGATGCTTGGGACCGCCCATCCTCTAAGGATCCGTTAAAATATCTACTATGTAGTAATATTCGCTACTATAATAGTGTCTAAATAAGTAAAGTATAATCATATCGGAAAATAGCGTTAAGGGGATGGAGAACCTTAACGCGGTCGGATCTTAAAATCATAATCGTAGTAAAGCTCGATATGGTAGGTGACACGACACTACTAGGCAATGCCAGGGTAGATATACCAATTACGCACACGGACTGATGGATACGCATAGCAGCCACTACCGTTCCACCTCGAACAACATTCCCAAATCGGAGGATGGCCATCTAGTCAAATCACAAGTAAGAGTATAATATCGAAGAAATGTGTCCGAGAAGAGGTGCTACCTCACTGGTCCGAGATCGCTCCTGTTTTAGCCACCTTATGCCAACTCACGGGAGTTGGGTCCACGTAACATACCTTAAGAACGTCGCCACCATCCTACTTCATTCTGGAATCTCCACCGCATACACGGTTGTCAAAGTGGTTTTCGGTATCGACAGAGAGTATGTCCATATCCGATCCCGGTCTCTTTTCCAACCAATCGTTGGTTATAGATTTAAAACAATTTATCAAATATACTTCGAATTAAACCATTTAAAACAAAGACATTATTCTTTTAAAATCAAATATTAAATTCCCAAAATCTAACCCTTTCGGAGTTCACTTAATCTCTTAAAACAATAACGTTAAAATTTCCAACTTTCACGGTATTTAAAAGTGCGGCGGTAAGTTATATTTGAAAACAATTTTATTCAACAAAACAACATTTACAAACTGCTATAACAGTTCAGTTTTAAACAAAAATCATATTTCAGCCTACTACAGTCCTTAACAAGTGCTACAGTAGCCCTTTTATTAGTTCAGGTTAAATTTAGTTTCTGCTACAACAACACTTACCAAGTACTATCATAGCCTTAGTTCATTTTAGTCTTTTGGTTCACTTATAAAATCCACAACACTTAACAAGTGCTACAGATTCTACCTAGTTCAGAACTTATAAAATCATACATTAAAAATGTTCATTTCAATCCTTTAACTAATTTATTTTTAAAGAGAAATTTTACAAATTAAAACCAAAACTTACAAATTCGCTTATTACATTCATTTCAACATTTAAACTTAAACTCCATTTTTCCACCAATTTAAAACTAAATTTTCATTTCAATTTAATTAACTTAAGTTTCCATCTTTTCTTTTAGTCAAAATTCAAATTTAAATTTCGTTTTAAAATCAATATTTCTCCATTTATTTATATTTATCACATAGAAAAAACCATTTCAATTCTAAATAAATCACTTAAAAATTTGATTTAAATCAATTTAATATTATTACAATATTTAAATTATTTAAAGGTATTTAGAAAATACAGAAAAAAATACCACGGGTCTGTATAATATTCTCTAGCCTAAGTCAAGTAATACGGATACTATATCATTTCAATCCGAAATTTACAAAGAAAAATCCGGGTTTTATCATTTCAAACCCGCAAATCCCAAGTAAATAAAATTTAATTGAAAATCATTCAGGCCTATCATTTCAGCCCATAACGACCTTCCCTTATTCTAAAGTCCGTTCGGGTATGTATCATTTCAACCCATAGTGATTATATTCTACAGGGAACTTGCAGTGTGATTTAACAGAACTGAATAACAGTAAAATAAGAACAGAATATAACAGATGATACGATATGCAGTTTTAACAATTCTAACATCAACTATTAATAAATCACAGGTAATTACAACATCATTTATTTATTTATTTCTACACATTCAGTTGCTGTCGTTTCACAATCATATAAGTATGAATATTCGTGTGAGATTTACTCACCTCTACGGAGCTGGAGATTCGACAAAAGAAATATGATGCCTATCGAATGCACGCAGAAAGCACGCCAGTTGTTAGCGGATGCGCCAACTAGATTCAACCAAAAACACAATAAATAATCAAATCTAAGATTGCACGAATAACGAACTTTCAAATGAAGCAAACAACCGAAAAAGAAACAAGTTGAAAATCGAAAACAATAGCACGACTACCTTTAAAATAGAGATTATAACTTAAATTTGCAAAGTGACAAAACAAAAAAGAAAATTTCCAAAGCCAAAGGTCAGGCAAAATAGACAAGATACAAATATAGAGGTGACCAAACAAAACTTGTTCATCAATTTTTTTTTCTAACGAAAAGCCAGGTCGAACATTTAAACTAATATACCAAAATACAGGGGACGAAACAGTTGTTTGTTCATTTTTTTCTTCAAAACAAAAGTCAGTGGAAACTGCTATACAAAATACAAGGCAGAGGCAAAACAGTTTTATAACTTCAAATACATAGGCTCAACCACTTTTTTTAAAATAGAGACTATACTTCAAAACAAAGGCTCGACCACTTTTTGTTCATATCTTTTTTTTTACAAAGGTAGTGGCAGTAAAACATCAAAATAAAACGTTGTTCGTTCCTCTTTTGTTTTCAAACAAGGCTTGGGGAAATAAACAAAATACAAAACCAAGATGACCAACATTTCACTGCTCTAGTTCAAAACAGGCTTGGTCGAGTTTGCGGTGACATGGGGTGGAGATGACGTGGTGGTTTCGGTCTGGAGTAGGGGCGGTTGGTGACGTGGTGGTCCGGCACGAGTTGGAGGGCTGTGGGTGGTGGCTGGCACAGACGTGGTGGTGGACAGAGCGTGGGGTGGGACGTGGGATCTCGGCTGGTGGCGAATGGGTGGGTCAGGCGGATGGGTTGGTCAAGCATAGGCGTGGTGGTGGACTGGGTAGGCTGGCGGAACGTGGGTGGGTTCGTCACGGCATGGGTTGGAGGAGTTTCGGTGTGGCTGTGTTCGGTCTGGCAGGGTGGGCTTCGTGGTGGTCTGGTCACGGTTGGGGTGGAGGTGGTGACGTGGGTTAGGGGGCTGGCACGGTCTGGTGGAGGAAGGTGGGTGGTCTGGGGTTCGGTTGAAGGCGTGGGGTCGTAGGGGATTGGCGTGGTGGTGGACTAGTCTGGTGGATGGAGGCATGGGGTAGATCTGGGTTGGGTGATGGTGGAGTAGGCAAAAAAAAAATAAACAAAACAGGGGACAGGTAAACGTTGAAATACAAAAAAAAATAGAAAAGGGAAGAAGATGCGGTCCTTTACCTGATGGAAGAAAGTTCACGCAGATTTGTGAAGGAAGCAAAAGTGAGATTTTGTGGTATGGCAATTTGTTTGAACGTAGAATAAAATATCAAATACTCACAAATTTACAGAGAGAAGGCAAAGAAAAGTCTAGATCTGTTAGAGGAAATAAAGGCAATAATAAATGTTTGAACGAAACGTAAGGAAGGTAAAAGGAATTGGAATGATTCTCATGTGCACGATTTAAGGCTAGATTTGAGCAAGATTTTTGAACGGCTAAACTTGCAATGTTAGCCCAAAGTAACATATAATTTAATTTATTTCTCTTTTTGAATAAATTAAGAATGCTAACGGTTACTTTTAAATAAAATTTAAAAATGATAACGTTTCTTTAAATAAAATAACGTATCATTTAAACCAAAATTTAAATAGCTATTATCATAATTAATAAAACTTGATTGTTAAATATAAAGTTAAGAACGGGTGAAATTATACGTAAAATGTAAAGTTTAAATTTCCCGTTTTACGCTAGTTATTACACTTTTAATTCAAATCAATATTTCAAAATATTTATTTTTTAAATAAAATTTCGTTTAAAAATTTTGGGCTGTTACACTTCAGTTCTTCTCGCTTCACTTCATTTCTTCTCGCTTCACTTCACTCCTCTTTCTCTTGTTTTCTTTTTCTTGGTTTGTAAATGAAAAATCAACTTCCCTTAGGTTTGAAAAATCAACATCTCACAAACCTTCCTCTTTCAGGTAAAACTCTCAACTGAAAAGTTGTAGAGCATGAACTGTAGTATTCTATAGATATAGTCACTTTGGGTTTTTTCAAGTAGGGAAGCTGTGGCAAATCCATGGCCATTGGTGGTTTAGATGTTGTCAAAATCTGACTAAAACAAAATGGAGAATGGAGGGCATGGTCGCTTTCATCTCCTCGAGCTATGATTTTAGGTGGTGTTCACAGGTGATGAATTTGTCGGAGTTGGTAATGAGGGGCGACGAACCCTTTTACGGACATAAATTATTTGTCGATGTTGCGGTTGACGAGAGGAGTAATGGTCGGTGCCGTGATGAAGCTTTGGTGAAGGCGTAACCTTTTCATGTTAGTGGCAACTACTTCGGTGATTAGAGGCGATGGGTGGAGCATGATCTAGGGTTTCGTTATTCTTTGTTATTGGGTTCGACTTTTAAACTTTGTTGGCTATTAGGTCCATCGATTTGGCCATGGAAGCGACGGGGTGTGCTTTAGTCGGAGGCAAGTTGAACAGTTGGGTCTTGGTGAATATCAGTGGCCGAGTCTGTGGGGTTTGGAGGAGAGAGGATCGATTTAGTTTTATTGGAAGTGTTTTTAATTTGGGGATGAGTATGGTCGAATTTCGAAGGCGATGGTCGGAATGTGCGGCATGGGTGCTAGCGTGTCGAGCTTGAGAATAGGAGTTGTGGGTAGTAGTCGTTTGATGAACGGTGGAGGGGTTCGTGGTGTAAGTGCACGGTGGTGCATGTTTCCATGCACAGGAGCCGAGAATTTAAATTTTAAGGGGCAAGGTTCCTGTAGCTTATGGGTTTGGTTGTTGCAAGTGGGCTTGGCCCATCCAAGTTTTGGTGAGAAATTATAAAACATTTGTTTGTTTCATTTTTACTTAAATGTGTGTTGAATTTAAATTGCAATATCACATTCATTTTAAATCCATTTAACCAACGGATTTTTGCATTAGACTCGTATTAACGAGTACAACATTATGGTATAACTTGTTGATAGTTTTAGCAAAGTATAAAATAATGGTAAATAAATATTGGTAAATTTAATTACGTTAATTTTAATTATAATGTGGTTAAATTAGTTATACTTCGTTTCTGATATCTATTTAGCAGAATAAAACACCGTTCTACTATAATTTAATTGAATAGATTATTTTGAACATCAATTTAGTAGAATAAATCCCATTATGTGCTTACAAAGTAAAATGATGATTTTTAAAGTTAATTAATATGTGGATTAATTAATGTTGGATAAACTATGTGTTAACTATTGATTGTTAATTGTTGAGTGCTAGAAGCTTGTTAGCCTAGCCATATTGGTTTTAACTTTGATAGGTTCGCAAAAGTTGAGTTCTTTTTAAAATGAAATCAATAAAAACATTGGTTAAGTATAGTAGTTCTGGACCTCCTTATAGTATTTTGAAATACCATTGTATATTTTTTTGATTTAAAAATGATTTTGATTCGAACGATGGATTTAGATGTGACATTGGAATTTTCGGTGACCTTTTTTTAGAAATGGTTTTTGAATATCTCTGTTTTTACTTCAAACCTTATTGTTAGTTTTT
This sequence comes from Allium fistulosum, assembly GCA_030737815.1. Classification (NCBI taxonomy): domain Eukaryota; kingdom Viridiplantae; phylum Streptophyta; class Magnoliopsida; order Asparagales; family Amaryllidaceae; genus Allium; species Allium fistulosum. The sequence goes on from CM060903.1 coordinate 50,825,719, forward strand.
TCTAAAATGTATGGAAATGTTTTAAAGAATTTTTGGAAGTATTTATATTATAGGAAATTCAATATAATGTTTATTAGAAAGAAAAGGAGTTTATCTCTTATAATAAAGTGACTCTCAAAAGTTTTATAAAAGAACAGATTTATAAATGGTATATAAAAGTCTTATAATGAAAGCCACTCTGTTTTATCTCTTATTTAAAATGTTTTATAAAATAATAGATTTATAAATGGTATTTTATAAATATAAAAATAGATTTGTAAATGTTATTTCATAAAAGGGGTTTTATAAATAATTTTGGAGATTTATAAAGGAAGTTTTATAAATAATTTTAGAGATCTATAAAAGGAGTTTTATAAATAAGATTTGAGATTTATAAAGGAAGTTTTCTAAATTAATTTTAGAGATTTATAAATGGAATTTTTTAAATAATTTTGGAGATTAATAAAAGTAGTTTTATAAATAATTATAAAGATTTATAAATTGTTTTATAAATTAATTTAGAAATTTATAAAAGGATTATTTTAAATAATTTTGGAGATTTAAAAAAGGAGTTTATAAAAGTGAATTATAAAACAAAGTTTTATAAAAAAAATGGTTCTGGTTTATAATAAATAATGTCTTCAAATGACATTTGTTTTAACCCAAATAAGTATGGTTTTGAAAATGTAGTGTTTTGTGATTACACCTATAGCGTTGAGATAAGTATTTGGTTACATTTTTTAAGTGGTGAAAGTGTATTCTTTTGCGAATATATTTATACCAATGAGATGAGTATATGGATGTTTTTCCAAGCATTGAAAGAGTAAAAATAAAAAGTGAATAAGTAGTATACTTTTGTATGCCTTTGTAAAAGCTTTTTGATACAAGTATTTACAAAGTGGCTTTCATTAATGAAGGACTAATAAAAGAGTCTTAAGAGTGCTTATGAGCTTAATCGTGCTTGGTTGCTTATGAAATTAAGCCTTTGATTTGATTGATTGTTTATTTGATAGTTAAATAACCGACTATCAAACCTTGACCAAATATACTCTGGAAATATCTAGAAGAAACATGGAAATATATCCCCTTAAACAGCTAGGTGGTGTAACGACCCTGAATTTTATATGAATTTAAATTGTTAATTAAATTAATTTTTGAATAAAATTGTGGAAATTGATTTATAAAGTGATGCGAGTTTCCCCGAAACAAAATAAATTTTGTATAAATCATTTAAATTAAAAACATTGTATATAGTTATAAATGTGAATATATATGTATATGGGCATATATGAGTGAATTTGAAATTATATATATATACACACATTGAATTTGAATTTAAAATCTTAAGTTATAAACGGTTTAAAAATGAAATTTTATAAGCTATAAAGTATAGGATAAATACATTGGATAAGATCCAATAACAAATTAAATCTAAAAATTCATCTATATTTTGAAATGAATATATATAGTTTTATAAAATATAAAGTAAGTAAATAAACCTTAACATCATAGTACGAATATAACAACTTTATAAAGCACATAAGATACTATGAAAGCATACCAGATAAGTAGAGATGTAATAAGACAAGTATATATATGAATGTGTTTATTTTAGAATGAATATAAGTATACACAACATAAAATCAAGTATAAGCAAAAGAAAACAAAGTATGTACGAATGAAAAGTTTGCATAGGAAGAAGAATACATATCTTCATGTTGAACAGGTAAACAACTATGTACATATAAAAAGAAAATATATACAAGGGGACAAGTATGATACATGAAGGACATAAGCATGCAATGCCATCTTCTCAGCCGAAAATAATATGTACAAAGCTAATAAATACAGCCTCCAAACCAAATAAAAATCTCTGATCAAATGGAATATCAACTTGTACAAACACATTTTTATCACCCTATCTATATTGTACAACAAAATATATCCCCTGCAAACTCATTTTACATATCTTCTTAAATTCATTTTCATCCATCTAAGTTGAGAAAATATGAAGTAAATATCACTTAAAACTTAAACAACATACAACTCAGATCAATCAGAGAATCAAGAAGAAGAATTTCAACTTGCAAATGACAACCCGTTTCAAGCATAAAAGAAAAGCTCTGCTTTCTTTCCTCTGGAAAATACTGTGAGCAAATTCTCAAACCCTTATTTATATCTTTTGTTTGCCTGCGAAAATGAATGAATTGAATATCTGAGTATCTATCTACCTGTTCCTCTGTTCAAACCTCAATGGCTTCTGTGAGCAAACTACCATTTACATTTTGAATCTGTGGTTGACCTTGATGCTGTGAGTAAACATATCTTTAAAAAGTTTAAATCTATTTAAACCAGTACAGACTTCATTAAACTTAAATATGATTGTGATGTTCTGGGTTCTCTGAAAATTCATACAGGATGTATGTTTGTTTCAAAAACAAAAGTCATTTGCTGTTAATCATTGTAAAGCTTTGATTTTTCAAAATAATCAAGATGTTTAAAACTTAAAACAATAACCTGGAAATAGTTTGTGGCTTGACAGTGTAACAGGGGTTCTGTTATTTCAAATTTACAGTAAAAAGAAATCATATGTTCAAATTTGAATATTTTATTTTGTGGATTTGAATATATATCTGGAATAAACATACCAAAGTAAGATTTTTAAAACTTGAATGAAGATTTTTAGTTCAGTAACTCAAGAACAGTTCGCATTTGAATAAAAATGGAATTTTTACCAATTTCTCATGATTGAAACAATAATAAATGCTTAAACTTGAATAGAAGTTAGTATAAACATCAGGGATGTCACAAAAATTATCAAAAAAATTATCCATTGCGTGGATTGGGAGTTCGAGATCGAAGTAGGGTTTAAACTCGAAAAGTATACGGTCTGGAAAACGTGGTAGTTTAATCGTCACGAATTGACCGAGCTTCACGAGAACTTGGGGGATGATGGCGTGGGGTGTTGTCGTGCTAGGGCCGGAGTTTCAGGGCGTCAGGTGGTCGTCGTTGGTGGGGCGAGGCGTTTAGGCTGATGGGTTTCGAGTTGCAGTTCGATGAAGAGGTGAGTTTTTGATTTCGAGTGTCTTCGATCGAACTGAGGTTCGATTTGGAATTAGCAAAGGTTTTTCGACTTGCTGGTGATCAAGGCGATCACCAGAATCGCGCCGAACCACCATGCACGTGCACGGTGGTGATGATGTGTCAGTGGAAAGAAAATGGGGAGGACGTGGTTTCTGGAGAGAAAACTCGAAGCATTCGAGTGAAACCATCGGGGAGGTGACGAAGAGGTTTTAAGACTTGAAAGTTAAAAAGAAAAAAACAACAGAGATTTGAAAGGGAAGAGAAGAAGAAACAGAGAAGAAGTATACGAGAGGAGAAGAGAGAGACTCGGGGAAGAGACGAGAAGGACCCGAGTATCACTCGAGTGAAAAATAGGGTTCGCTCGGGTTACTTTAAAAATGGGTTTAGCCCAAATTAAAATTCGAGTTGTACTGTTAAGTAAAATTTAGTGTTTATGAATAAGGACTCGGAAACATTTTGTTTCCTGTTTTAAACTTACCCAGATTTAAACTAAAATGAATTTGGCTTTAAAATTCTTTTAAATAATTTAAAAGTTGATTTATTTAATTAATAAATGATTAAAGGATAATTAATCAAAATAATTTGTAATCAATTAATGATTAATTAACCAAGATTTATAATTTATTCATAAGAAATTAATCTGATTTGAATTTATCAGACAATTAACCGACCTTACTTATGAATGTTTGGATTATATTGGATGATTTGATTGTTGATATCCTTGATATATGATGCTTTGTGATACATCCTGATTTATGTTGTGATCTGAAATTTCTATTTCTGTGATATATTACTTTGTGGATATGAAACCCTTGGCCCGTAAAACGACACTTGAATTTCGATGCGACAGGGAGTCGGATTCCAGTTGGTTATCCGAAACCCACATCGAATTGTAATGATGAATCTTTGTGATTGATAAATTTATTTTATCTATGAATCTGTGAATGAAGATAAGCGTTATCGACTTTACCGCTTATCGATATATCTGTGATGATTGATGTTGCACTATTGTGTGAAACCCCTGGACTACACTTTTACACACACAAATATGGATTTCACGTGGAAATCGGTTAAGTCACAGATAATTTAAATTTGATGTTTTGAAATTAAAATTTTAATTTCAATTGATTTTGAAATTGGGAATTCGGGTTTAAAGTGAAAAGCCTTTGAAATAGAATTTCAAAGATAAAAGTTATTTTGAATAACTTAATCGAGTTTTGAAAATTTAAATAATTTGATTTAAATTTAAATTCAAGTTTGAAATTGAATCCTATGATTTGAAACTATGGATTAAAGATGCTGTACAAGTTATATATGGGTTAAACCATTTTAAAGGTATTGATTTGGGAATTTGAATTTAATTCAAGAGTTTTAACTCGTATAAATATAACTGGATTTTTCCGAAACGAAAACTACTTGTTTTCAAATAATAATATCTTTCATTTTAAGAAAGGATTTCCCAATTGTGTTGAACGGTTTCAAGTTTGAAATAGAATTGAAATGTTTTGAAAACTATGAAATGAGTCTTTGATTTCAAAGACCGGATGAGTTAATCCAACTTGAAATGGAATTGTTTTGAAAGCTATAAGTTAAATCTTGATTAAAGATTTAACGAGTTAATCAAATTGAAATGGAAATTTTTTTGAAATCCATAAATGGATCTTTGGGAATGGGGTGAACTTTGTGAATTAAATCTTTTGTTTAAAAGATTAAAAGTGTGGAAATTGTTTAAACCATTGATGGTTTTTGAAATGAATCTTTTTGTTTAAAAGATTGCAAATGGTAATTTGTTTTAACCATTCGAATGAAAAGTTTTGGGCTTTAAGCTGTGATTTAACTGAGACCCCAGTATCCATATGATTTTTAATTGCGCTCGTTATTCGGTTTAGCCGGGGGAGGACCTTTGTGTCATATATCCCATTCCGAATAGTGATACGACGATATGGATAGCATTTGAAGACCGGTGGTGAAGACCGGGTATTTGCGAGAGCGATAGGATGACCTATCGATTGTCTCTGCACTGAGTAGCTACGTATAGAGATTCCCTAAGTGATGGGAAGTCCGATCGGGATTGTGAATACCCGGATTTGCAAGGGCTTCTTTGGAAGTGCCTTCGGTTCTGTTCGAACCCGGAACAGACTTGTATGGATGTGTGTCTGACGTTACACTTTGAGATGTAAAGCTGGTTTCTTTCAAATACATTTCTGTTGGTGGCGGAGAATTTATTCTCTTAGCTTAACACCCTTCTCTGAGACGTACGAGCTCAGAGGTTATGTAGTTGATGGTTACTAGTGATACATTCCCAATTTGGTAATGTGGCATACGAAGTGCTGATGATCATTTGTTGATCAAAGCATGGCTTTGTGAAAAAGCGTGGTTTTGTGAAAAAGCGTGGCTTTGTGGACGAGACTTCGTCGAGCCTCACAACCCGGTAATGGTCGAAACAGGAATGTTGCGGCAAAGGTTTGTAGGGGTAGCGCCCCTAGGGTATGTCATTTCCTTCTGGATAAAGGGTGGTATCATGGTATGGAGCCCAGATACTTAACTCGTGTGGACACGGTAATTTATTACTGTATGATGTTGCTTTGTTGATTTTCGGGATCCTGGGATAAAGGTCGGTAACGACCGGGGGATGACATAGCTCGTGTGTTAGTTACCTAGTTACAGCTGTACAGCGTGAGGTAGCGTCAGTGTGTTAGTTACCTAGTTACAGCTGTACAGCGTGAGGTAGCGTCGGCCTTTTGTTTGCAGAGATCCGGTTAGGATCCGGGGCGTCTTTCCATAGGCGTTTCTATTTCGGTAAGGAAGTTCCTTAGCCTGATCATTTGTTGGAAATCCAAAGAAACAATACGAACCCTGTACGGTTTTAGTTGTATTACCTGCTATGGGATGTGGCGGTAACCTGTTATTGAACATGGTAGCTATAGTAGGCATACGATGAAATGTTGTATGCTGGCTAAGATTTATATTATATTTTCGAAATGTTTTCTACACTATGCACTAGTAATAATATCAAAAGAGTTCTGATTTTGCGTAGTAAGCATGTTTGACTATCATAAGGAGAAATCTCCTCCAATTCTGCGATTGCATTGTGTGTGTGGCGGGAGGCCTTATGGTAGTTTCATTTTCCAAAAGCATTGCGGATTTCAATGTTTAAAAGGCTTTTGTTGTCTGTGTAAAGATAAACTGTTTTTGTTGCTCACACCAGTCCCATGACTGACCTGGAGTTTATTGTTCCCTTCCTAAACTCTGGGTGCCCACAATTTTCCACACGGGCAGTCTAGAGTTGGGTTTTTCAGATATTCAGGTTTAGTAGACTATTTGGAGCTAGTTCAGTTCTTGGAGTTCATGGACTGACGTTGCTTATCTTGGAGCATTCTATTGGTGACATTCTATCCGCTACTGGTGTTATCTATTTTCTTTCCGCTGCTATTTCTTGTATCATATCTCTGATGTATATTGATATCTGTTGTATCATTCTGTTGTACCTGTCATTGTATCAATGTTATGTAATTGATATATTCTTTTTCCGCTGTGTTGTTATACTTAATGGTGTTATAAGCTCCGGCGAATCGGATTTGAACGGTCGAATCTACGGCATTCTAGTACAAGGTGAAGTACGGATGTTGATTTTCGAACGCGCAAAATTCGAGTCGTTACATTTGGTATCAGAGCTAAGGTTGAACTTTAGCTCAGGAGTATAACACATTAAGTAGCTCATTAGAGATAGGGTGAAGTATACCCTAGAATGAGTATTCCTCAGATATCCGTCCGAATACCTCAGTAAATTCTCTTGCTATCCACTGATAGTGAGTTTGAGTGCAAGAAGAGGATGAGATAGGGGACAGGGAAATACGACTATAAATGGTCAATACTCTGTAACGACAAGGAAACACTCTTTTCTCTATCAATCTCTTTTGTTCAGCATCTCTTCTCTATTCTTCGATGATTTCTGGTAAGTCCAGGAATAAATTCGATATATTAAAATGGGACATAAACTACAACTGAGCCAAAATTGTTTGTTTGGATGAATTGTTTGCTTTGATTGCTATGGTTGATAGGTATAATTTGGTTTCTAAACTAAAAGTTTTGAAATTGTATCCATATATCTATCTATTCTTTGGGTCCCGATATGTTCTACGAATGGTTAGTTATCCCTTTGAACTAACCGATGCCATTGTATACTTCGTAGATCTGGATAACCCGAGTATCTTGTGAAGTGTTAAAACAGATTCGTTCTTGTATCTGTTATTGATATTCTGATTTGGTAATCCAAATGCAGAATAAATGTTCAGTTTGAGTTGATGAAATATTCTTCATCCATATTTGTGTCTCCATGGAAAATTTCGAGGACGAAATTCTTTTAAGGGGGGAAGTCTGTAACGACCCTGAATTTTATATGAATTTAAATTGTTAATTAAATTAATTTTTGAATAAAATTGTGGAAATTGATTTATAAAGTGATGCGAGTTTCCCCGAAACAAAATAAATTTTGTATAAATCATTTATGTAACGACCCGATATTTTCAACCATTCGCATCCATTATAAGTGTATAGGTAGACACTCATGCCGGAGCTGAATTGCTCAAAATACCGCGTTGTAAATAAAATTTGGCAAATCTCATAATATACAGTAAATAAATATAATCACAGATCACAGACACAGAGTAAAATAATGCAGCGGAAGTAAAAGAAATAGTAGTTCATGAAGCTACTATATAAATATATCAGAGTTACATAAGATACAACAGAATAAATAGAGTACAACAAAAGTCTCAATAAAATAACCAAGTACAAGCTGAGTAGAACAACGGAAATGAAATAGATAGGACATGACAAGCAGATAATCTCCAGCGATTCAAATCTCCAAGAGAGTGGAAATCAAAATCTGTGAATAACTCAGGCTGACCCGAGCGTAAAGCAAAACACAAAACACTCGAGTCAGGACAATATATACTTATATAATGTAAACCAACTCAAGTGAACTGTAATAAAGGTAAAAGTAACTTAGAAGATGCTTGGGACCGCCCATCCTCTAAGGATCCGTTAAACTATCTACTATGTAGTAATATTCGATATTATAATAGTGTCTAAATAAGTAAAGTATAATCATATAGAAAATAGCGTTAAGGGGATGGAGAACCTTAACGCGGTCGGATCTTAAAATCATAATCGTAGTAAAGCTCGATATGGTAGGTGACACGACACAACTAGGCAATGCCAGGGTAGATATACCAATTACGCACACGGACTGATGGATACGCATAGCAGCCACTACCGTTCCACCTCGAACAACACTCCCAAATCGGAGGATGGCCATCTAATCAATCACAAGTAAGAGTATAATATCGAAGAAATGTGTCCGAGAAGAGGTGCTACCTCACTGGTCCGAGATCGCTCCTGTTTTAGCCACCTTATGCCAACTCACGGGAGTTGGGTCCACGTAATATACCTTAAGAACGTCGCCACCATCCTACTTCATTCTGGAATCTCCACCGCGTACACGGTTGCCAAAGTGGTTTTCGGTAAGACAGAGAGTATGTCCATATCCGATCCCGGTCTCTTTAACAACCCAACGTTATTATAACCTGTGGTTATAAGTTTAGAAACAGTTTATACTTCAAAATAAAATATCATTTCAAACCATATCTTTATCAAAATAAAGATTAAATCAATTCCAAACCATTTCCATATATTTAAATTTTCATATCATTTAAAAACTTCATTTCAAATCATTTTAATATAATAAAATATCATATCCTTACAAAACTTCATTTCAAATCATTTTAATGTAATAAAATATCATATCCTTACAAAACTTCATTTCAAATCATTTTAATAAAATAAAAATATCCTATCAGTTCAAATCCAAATATTCAACTTTAAATACCTTTTAAATTCAAAGATATCGTTCATTTACTATCATTTCAAATCACCTTTAAATAGTTTATATTCCAACCAAAATAATTAGTTTAAACCTTTTAAAAGTGTAATTATTATATTTTCAAATCAAGTATTCAATTTCCAAAGTTTCAAACCATTCTGAGTTCGTTTACTAAGTCAAAAACCCTAATTATTAAAATTTCAGCATTTCACAGCATTTAAAAACAACTGCTATAAGTTATATTTGAAAACATTTTTAATTCAGCAAAGACAGCACTTAAAACTGCTGTTAAAACTCAGTTTTAGTTGAATTATAGTTCAAAACAGAAAAGACAGCATTTCAGAAGTGCTGCGGTAGTTCAGATTTCAAAACAAGGGTTAAATTTGGTTTCAGCAAAGACTGCAGACCACTATAGCATTTCCAGAGAATGCTATAATAGGCCTGAGTTCAATATTAGCCTATAAGTTCAATTACAGCAACTACAGCATTTCAGAAATGCTGTAATAGCTCTTTTTACACAATTTTAGTTCAAAACAGAATCTATAGCATTTCTAAATGCTATTAAAAGTAGATTTCAGGTGTTAGTGTATTTCCAGCAATTAAATAACTTCAATTTAAAACACATAAACATTTTAAAAATCATATTTTAACATTTAAAATGTTCATTTACATATCATTTAACATGTATCTTTTTCACAATAAATTTCTTATAATTAAATCCAATTTTCAACAATTTACTTAATAAATTTAAGTGTAAAAGTTTCCAATTCTTCACATTTCAACAAATAACTTAACACTTCAAATTTAAATTACCATTTCACAAATTTAACTAAATTTCCAATTTTATTTAATTAACTTAAACCTTTAATTAAAACCAAATTTCACATTTCCAAGTCAAGTTATATTTTAAAAGATCACTTTTAAACATTCATTTATTTAACCACTTAAATTCATAGAAAAATCAATAATACTTTAATAAATCACTTAAATTCAAATTTAATCAAATTATCATATTTACCATTTCCAAATAAAATTTAATATCCATTCTATTTATATAACCTAAATATCACTTTTAACCAAAATTCCAAATTTCCAACTTAAGTTATATTTCAAAAATCCAGTTAAACCATTCATTAATTACATTTTTAACACATAGAAAAATCATAATTTCTTTATTTTAAAACATTTCAAAATCTATTTAAATCAAATTTCATAAATTTATAATTTTTAAAATACTTAAAAATATCCAAAACACTTTATAAAATAACCACGGGCCTGTATATAATTTTCTAACTTAGGTCAAGTGATACGGATATGTATCATTTCAATCCGCAGTTAAAAAAAAAGAAAAATCCGGGTTCTATCATTTCAAACCCGCAATCCCAAGTTAAAATAATTTTAAATAAAAATCGTTCAGGCCTATCATTTCAGCCCATAACGATTTTTCCATATTCTAAAGTCCGTTCGGGTATGTATCATTTCAACCCATAGTGATTCTAATCTACAGGGAACTTGCAATGGTGATAACAGATATAAATAATAGAATAACATTAAATAACAGTAACATATGATATAACAGGTATAATAACAGGTGTGAACATCATATGATAATAATATAAGCATATAAAACTTGATAATATATTTCTACAGATTCGTAGGGTGTCAATTTACTAGTTATATAGGTACATATTGTCTGGTGAGAATAACTCACCTTTTTATGCTGGAGATATCAATTAGAATGACACAATGGATCCAAAAGGCACGACCTTTGATTTGAGTGGAGAAAATAGCCAAGATATCATCTTGTAAACAATACCCAAACAAGACAAAACAATATAGCACATGAATATACTTAACATAAAACAATGTTGAACAAATTGAAATACAAAGCAATAAAGACAAGACTTTGCCTTTACCATTCAAATGCTTGACCATAGGGGATCATGTGCTCAGCCATGATGTGTTTGGGCTCAGGTTAGCATCATATAGGTCGGGTTTAGCACACCTAAGCATGGCAACATGAAGTGATGTGAAGGGTAGGAGATGCAACATGAAGAATATCAATGGACAAGGCAAATAGGTGAAGTTTTGGTCACAACAAGGCTCGACTTGGTCATTGCTTGGCTCAGCCATGCATGGTACAGGTCTGGACAGTGGAGGGTGATGGTGCAGCAGCAGCCAAAGGTCATGTAGTTGCTGGTGGTTGTGGTTCTAGGGGTGGCCAAGGTGATAGATGAAGGTGGTGGTGAAGCATATGTGGTTTAGGCATTGTTTGGAAGGGTTTTTGTGCAATTTTGTGGTGCTAACTTAAATGGATGGGCATGGCTTGTCATGGTCAGTGGAGGAGGAGGAGGTGCTGCTGTAGATGGTGGTGGGCCTGAAGGTGGAGAGGATGGTGGAGATGAAGGTGGTAGAGGCCAAGCAAAGCTAGAAGAGGAGGAAGGCAAAATCAATGGAAATTGTGAAGTAAAGAAGAGATAAAGGAAGAAGATAAGAGGAGAATGGAAGCCATAATTTTTTTTAGGGTTTAGGAGCTTTGGAATTTCGTGAATGAGAGAAAAAAAAAGTGGCGGCTGAAGAAATGAGGAGATGTTGCCAATTGAATGAAAAGTTAGGTTAAAAAGTAGAAGGGTTAGAAAATAAAAGGGCCTTAGGAAGATAGAAAGTTTAAGGCCTTTCAAATTTCTTTAATTCATTTTTATAAGTTTATATTTCTGATAATAACAGAAATTCCAGTTAAAAATTCGAAAATTTGATAAAATATAAAAATATATATAATATTTATTGATTATATAAAGTAGAATTAAGGAAAATAGTTAAAACAGTGAACTAGACTAGAAAATTTTGAAATTGAATAGAAAAAATTTTAGAAAATTCATATGAGCTTGCAATATATTTTTAAACATAAATAATATATAAAATAAAAATATATTCACAAAATAAATATTTAAAATTTAATTTACATATAATTTTTAATGAAGAAAATAGCAGAAAATAGGAAAACAGCCTTTAAAAATGAAAAATAAATACAGTAAATTTTGGAAAAATACTATTATCAATTTAAAAACATAAAAAGACAAAATATACATAAAAAACATATTAACACATATTAAAACAAAATATAAGAAAGAAAATATGATTTAAAAAAATTTAAAATAGGCAAAATTGCACAAATAAACAAATTATACTAAAAATTGAAATGTACATAACTTTTACATTTTAACTCCGTTTTCAACGAAACGAAAAGTAGTGTTCAAGTTATTAAATCTATTTTCATAATAAAAGATAAAATTTATAATTTCAAACTATTAAAAATTTAAACTTAAAAGTCAAAGTTTGACTATTGACCAAAATTCACATTTTCATAAAATATTAAATTTAGTCATATTTGGAATTCTAATCCACATCAAAGTCAAAGTTTATATTTAAAATAACAAAATTTATTCTTTTCATAAATAAAGCTTTTGAATCTGGAAAAATCAATTAAAAAAAATATTTGAAAAATACAGGGTTGTTACACTCTCCCCCACTCAAAACTTTTCGTCCCCGAAAAGGAACGAGGTACGGGAAAGCACAGAAAAAGATAGAATGAAATAGAATTAAGGCAAGATGATAAGACGATTGGAATTACACCTGATAATTATTGTTATAGGTAAGTTTAACAAGATGGAGGTGATCAAATCAAGAATATAAGCACGAAAAAGATCCTCTAGAGTCTGAATCTCCCTTTCACTTGACCGACAGTCTATGAATGGAAAAACAGTGTTCAGATCCAGATGAGTAACAAAGATTATCATAGATTACAGAAAGATTTCTAAATAGACTGGTATAAGCAATAGCCTTCCCATTCTGTAACAAGATAAGGGAAATAAGGACAACTAAAAGATAGTTTGGAAAAAACAAAACCAGATAATAAATTTAAAACCATAATGCTTTGAAATCATAACAATTTAGGGATGTTTATCATTTGGAAATCACACTGCTAAAATCATAACACTTTGGACAAGTTATTCTTTTTTTTAAAAAAAACATAATACTTAGAAAATCATAACACCCTAAAAAAAGTAATCTTCATTTAAACCATTTTAATTCAAGGTCAAATAATATTCATTTTAAAGTTGTAACATTTCTAAGTTCATTTAATTATAAAAATTTTCAAAACATTGTATTTTCAAAATAGTAGTACTTATAAAATGCTACAGTAGATATATTAATATTTCAAATCAGTTCGATTCCAGAAATATTTATTTGGATATCATTTAACTTATGACTTATTAAACAAACTTTATGAATGGAATATTCAAATCAAACTATACTTCATTTATTAAGTTAAAAGTTCACTATTTTAGTTAGCTCTTAATTTAACACATAACCTAACACTTTATTTAAAATACCCATTTCATAAATAGATATTCCTTTAATAAGTTACACTTAAAATTTCATTTGAAAACCAAATTCTCAATTATCAAATTTTAGTGATGTTAAAATACATTTTAACTATTTAAATCATAATTATTCATTTTTCAAGATATATATATTTCATAAATAAAATATTTATCATAGCAAATATAACAATCAAATTCCTTTACACATTTATTCATTTAGACATCAATTAAACTATGAATTCAAGTTAAATAAACTTTATTACAAAATGTCCAATTCCAATGTATTTTATTTTATCTATTCAAAGATACATTATTTATTATACAACATATTTGTTACAGGAAATAACCATTATTAAAATTCCTAGGTTAGACTTAAGGTTCCATATTGAATCAAATTTGATTATTAAGTTATTTAAATAAAATCTCTTTAAATTCCTTTTTCACTATTTACCTCTGTTAATCTTTTATAACTAAAATTTAAGTGTATAACATTTATTATAACCACTCAAATTTTATTTATAAAATCATTTCTGTACTGCATATTATCCAATTACATTGTTAACTTCAAAAAAAAATTTATGGTAAGTTATATTTGAATGCAATTGTATTATACAAATAAAACTTTCCAATTCAATTATCTCAAGTTTGAATCATTTATCCAAATTTTTTATTTTTTCTTCTTATAATTGAAATTATTCTTCAAGATAAAATTTAAGAATTTGAATCTTCGAACATCTTCAAACCATTTGGAGATAAGTAATTATATATACATAATATGTTAAATCAAATTTAAATCATATATCTATATATATATTATAATCCAGTCATATTTTAGAAATTCAAATCAATTAGATTTTCCAAAACAAAGCTGTAGCAAGACTACAAAATGGTTTCTTCACTTCGAAACTCGAAAATGAACGTCGATGATGCTGCAGTCATCACCGAAATTATTTTCCAGCGACAAAGAGAAGAGCACTAAATTTTTAAACTTTAAAATCCTTTAGAGACAAATTTTTATTCAAAATACTTTAAATAATATCCTTTTAAAAATTTTAAACACAAGGTTTGAAACCATCGGAAATTAAATTCTTTAACTTTCTTGTTTTAAATTCATTTCAGTTCCCAAATAAATTTATAAACAACTATTTATAAATTCATTTGTAGAACAATAAATGATAAATCAAGTATTATCATTTCAAATTATCAATTTAAATCAATTTATTAAGTTCCATAAAATTATATATCCAAATTTATTTCATAAACCAAATTTTAAAATAATATTATGTCAGTTTGTTCTGTCAAAGTGTTTTAGAAATCCTATCGATAGCGTTGATCAGACGAATCGATCGGAAACCCAAATCAACATCAACAACTCAAACAACACAATATAAAACAAAACATTAATTTACAAGTACAGTTCAAAATGTTTGGAAGATAGATTGGAACAAAAGACAAGATGATTAAACAGAGTAGAGAGATGGGTAAGCTTAGATAAATCGCGGACAACCTTAACCGGGTCAACCGGGACTTAATGGATAAGATCAAATGTGGATTTTCTGGGGTAAATCTACCTTCGATCTCAAGAGATAGAGTTTGGAATAACAAAAGATATTAGAATCTAAACCAAGGATAAATATAAATCTTTTGGTTAATCGATGCTGATTGTAAAGGATTTTCACCCCTTTACAAGAAAATTAGAATATTGGCGAGACCGCAAATTTACTATAAAGATCATTCGAAGTGGGGTTATGTGATACTCCAAAATCAAAAGAAGATGAATAGTGAGGGACAAGAATGAATTTTGGAACCGCAGGGAACGTTCCAAAAATTCAAAGGAATTTTGAATCAAGAGGAAAAGATTCAAACTCGAACGAAAGTGATTCTGTAAATAAATCTACTCCATATGCTGAGTTTTGCCTCAAAGCCAAAGCTCTGATACCAACTGTAACGACCCGATATTTTCAACCATTCGCATCCATTATAAGTGTATAGGTAGACACTCATGCCGGAGTTGAATTGCTCAAAATACCGCGTTGTAAATAAAATTTGGCAAATCTCATAATATACAGTAAATAAATATAATCACAGATCATAGACACAGAGTAAAATAATGCAGCGGAAGTAAAAGAAATAGTAGTTCATGAAGCTACTATATAAATATATCAGAGTTACATAAGATATAACAGAAGAAATAGAGTACAACAAAAGTCTCAATAAAATAACCAAGTACAAGCTGAGTAGAACAACAGAAATGAAATAGATAGGACATGACAAGCAGATAATCTCCAGCGATTCAAATCTCCAAGAGAGTGGAAATCCAAATCTGTGAATAACTCAAGCTGACCCGAGCGTAAAGCAAAACACAAAACACTCGAGTCAGGACAATATATACTTATATAATGTAAACCAACTCAAGTGAACTGTAATAAAGGTACAAGTAACTTAGAAGATGCTTGGGACCGCCCATCCTCTAAGGATCCGTTAAACTATCTACTATGTAGTAATATTCGATATTATAATAGTGTCTAAATAAGTAAAGTATAATCATATAGAAAATAGCGTTAAGGGGATGGAGAACCTTAACGCGGTCGGATCTCAAAATCATAATCGTAGTAAAGCTCGATATGGTAGGTGACACGGCACAACTAGGCAATGCCAGGGTAGATATACCAATTACGCACACGGACTGATGGATACGCATAGCAGCCACTACCGTTCCACCTCGAACAACACTCCCAAATCGGAGGATGGCCATCTAATCAATCACAAGTAAGAGTATAATATCGAAGAAATGTGTCCGAGAAGAGGTGCTACCTCACTGGTCCGAGATCGCTCCTGTTTTAGCCACCTTATGCCAACTCACGGGAGTTGGGTCCACGTAATATACCTTAAGAACATCGCCACCATCCTACTTCATTCTGGAATCTCCACCGCGTACACGGTTGCCAAAGTGGTTTTCGGTAAGACAGAGAGTATGTCCATATCCGATCCCGGTCTCTTTAACAACCCAACGTTATTATAACCCGTGGTTATAAGTTTAGAAACAGTTTATACTTCAAAATAAAATATCATTTCAAACCATATCTTTATCAAAATAAAGATTAAATCAATTCCAAACCATTTCCATATATTTAAATTTTCATATCATTTAAAAACTTCATTTCAAATCATTTTAATATAATAAAATATCATATCCTTACAAAACTTCATTTCAAATCATTTTAATGTAATAAAATATCATATCCTTACAAAACTTCATTTCAAATCATTTTAATAAAATAAAAATATCCTATCAGTTCAAATCCAAATATTCAACTTTAAATACCTTTTAAATTCAAAGATATCGTTCATTTACTATCATTTCAAATCACCTTTAAATAGTTTATATTCCAACCAAAATAATTCATTTAAACCTTTTAAAAGTGTAATTATTATATTTTCAAATCAAGTATTCAATTTTCAAAGTTTCAAACCATTCTGAGTTCGTTTACTAAGTCAAAAACCATAATTATTAAAATTTCAGCATTTCACAGCATTTAAAAACAACTGCTATAAGTTATATTTGAAAACATTTTTAATTCAGCAAAGACAGCACTTAAAACTGCTGTTAAAACTCAGTTTTAGTTGAATTATAGTTCAAAACAGAAAAGACAGCATTTCAGAAGTGCTGCGGTAGTTCAGATTTCAAAACAAGGGTGAAATTTGGTTTCAGCAAAGACTGCAGACCACTATAGCATTTCCAGAGAATGCTATAATAGGCCTGAGTTCAATATTAGCCTATAAGTTCAATTACAGTAACTACAGCATTTCAGAAATGCTGTAATAGCTCTTTTTACACAATTTTAGTTCAAAACAGAATCTATAGCATTTCTGAATGTTATTAAAAGTAGATTTCAGGTGTTAGTGTATTTCCAGCAATTAAATAACTTCAATTTAAAACACATAAACATTTTAAAAATCATATTTTAACATTTAAAATGTTCATTTACATATCATTTAACATGTATCTTTTTCACAATAAATTTCTTATAATTAAATCCAATTTTCAACAATTTACTTAATAAATTTAAGTGTAAAAGTTTCCAATTCTTCACATTTCAACAAATAACTTAACACTTCAAATTTAAATTACCATTTCACAAATTTAACTAAATTTCCAATTTTATTTAATTAACTTAAACCTTTAATTAAAACCAAATTTCACATTTCCAAGTCAAGTTATATTTTAAAAGATCACTTTTAAACATTCATTTATTTAACCACTTAAATTCATAGAAAAATCAATAATACTTTAATAAATCACTCAAATTCAAATTTAATCAAATTATCATATTTACCATTTCCAAATAAAATTTAATATCCATTCTATTTATATAACCTAAATATCACTTTTAACCAAAATTCTAAATTTCCAACTTAAGTTATATTTCAAAAATCCAGTTAAACCATTCATTAATTACATTTTTAACACATAGAAAAATCATAATTTCTTTATTTTAAAACATTTCAAAATCTATTTAAATCAAATTTCATAAATTTATAATTTTTAAAATACTTAAAAATATCCAAAACACTTTATAAAATAACCACGGGCCTGTATATAATTTTCTAACTTAGGTCAAGTGATACGGATATGTATCATTTCAATCCGCAGTTAAAAAAAAAGAAAAATCCGGGTTCTATCATTTCAAACCCGCAATCCCAAGTTAAAATAATTTTAAATAAAAATCGTTCAGGCCTATCATTTCAGCCCATAACGATTTTTCCCTATTCTAAAGTCCGTTCGGGTATGTATCATTTCAACCCATAGTGATTCTAATCTACATGGAACTTGCAATGGTGATAACAGATATAAATAACAGAATAACATTAAATAACAGTAACATATGATATAACAGGTATAATAACAGGTGTGAACATCATATGATAATAATATAAGCATATAAAACTTGATAATATATTTCTACAGATTCGCATGGTGTCAATTTACTAGTTATATAGGTACATATTGTCTAGTGAGAATAACTCACCTTTTTATGCTGGAGATATCAATTAGAATGACACAACGGATCCAGAAGGCACGACCTTTGATTTGAGTGGAGAAAATAGCCAAGATATCATCTTGTAAACAATACCCAAACAAGACAAAACAATATAGCACATGAATATACTTAACATAAAACAATGTTGAACAAATTGAAATACAAAGCAATAAAGACAAGACTTTGCCTTTACCATTCAAATGCTTGACCATAGGGGATCAAGTGCTCAGCCATGATGTGTTTGGGCTCAGGTTAGCATCATATAGGTCGGATTTAGCACACCTAAGCATGGCAACATGAAGTGATGTGAAGGGTAGGAGATGCAACATGAAGAATATCAATGGACAAGGCAAATAGGTGAAGTTTTGGTCACAACAAGGCTCGACTTGGTCATTGCTTGGCTCAGCCATGCATGGTACAGGTTTGGACAGTGGAGGGTGATGGTGCAGCAGCAGCCAAAGGTCATGTAGTTGCTGGTGGTGGTGGTTCTAGGGGTGGCCAAGGTGATAGATGAAGGTGGTGGTGAAGCATATGTGGTTTAGGCATTGTTTGGAAGGGTTTTTGTGCAATTTTGTGGTGCTAACTTAAATGGATGGGCATGGCTTGTCATGGTCAGTGGAGGAGGAGGAGGTGCTGCTGTAGATGGTGGTGGGGCTGAAGGTGGAGAGGATGGTGGAGATGAAGGTGGTAGAGGCCAAGCAAAGCTAGAAGAGGAGGAAGGCAAAATCAATGGAAATTGTGAAGTAAAGAAGAGATACAGGAAGAAGATAAGAGGAGAATGGAAGCCATATTTTTTTTTAGGGTTTAGGAGCTTTGGAATTTCGTGAATGAGAGAAAAAAAAAGTGGCGGCTGAAGAAATGAGGAGATGTTGCCAATTGAATGAAAAGTTAGGTTAAAAAGTAGAAGGGTTAGAAAATAAAAGGGCCTTAGGAAGATAGAAAGTTTAAGGCCTTTCAAATTTCTTTATTTCATTTTTATAAGTTTATATTTCTGATAATAACAGAAATTCCAGTTAAAAATTCGAAAATTTGATAAAATATAAAAATATATATAATATTTATTGATTATATAAAGTAGAATTAAGGAAAATAGTTAAAACAGTGAACTAGACTAGAAAATTTAGAAATTGAATAGAAAAATTTTTAGAAAATTCATATGAACTTGCAATATATTTTTAAACATAAATAATATATAAAATAAAAATATATTCACAAAATAAATATTTAAAATTTAATTTACATATAATTTTTAATGAAGAAAATAGCAGAAAATAGGAAAACAGCCTTTAAAAATGAAAAATAAATACAGTAAATTTTGGACAAATACTATTATCAATTTAAAAACATAAAAAGACAAAATATACATAAAAACATATTAACACATATTAAAACAAAATATAAGAAAGAAAATATGATTTAAAAAAATTTAAAATAGGCAAAATTGCACAAATAAACAAATTATACTAAAAATTGAAATGTACATAACTTTTACATTTTAACTCCGTTTTCAACGAAACGAAAAGTATTGTTCAAGTTATTAAATCTATTTTCATAATAAAAGATAAAATTTATAATTTCAAACTATTAAAAATTTAAACTTAAAAGTCAAAGTTTGACTATTGACCAAAATTCACATTTTCATGAAATATTAAATTTAGTCATATTTGGAATTCTAATCCACATCAAAGTCAAAGTTTATATTTAAAATAACAAAATTTATTCTTTTCATAAATAAAGCTTTTGAATCTGGAAAAATCAATTAAAAAAAATATTTGAAAAATACAGGGTTGTTACAATTTATATTAAAAACATTGTATATAGTTATAAATGTGAATATATATGTATATGGGCATATATGAGTGAATTTGAAATTATATATATATATATATACACATTGAATTTGAATTTAAAATCTTAAGATATAAACGGTTTAAAAATGAAATTTTATAAGCTATAAAGTATAGGATAAATACATTGGATAAGATCCAATAACAAATTAAATCTAAAAATTCATCTATATTTTGAAATGAATATATATAGTTTTATAAAATATAAAGTAAGTAAATAAACCTTAACATCATAGTACGAATATAACAACTTTATAAAGCACATAAGTTACTATGAAAGCATACCAGATAAGTAGAGATGTAATAAGACAAGTATATATATGAATTTGTTTATTTTAGAATGAATATAAGTATACACAACATAAAATCAAGTATAAGCAAAAGAAAACAAAGTATGTACGAATGAAAAGTTTGCATAGGAAGAAGAATACATATCTTCATGTTGAACAGGTAAACAACTATGTACATATAAAAAGAAAATATATACAAGGGGACAAGTATGATACATGAAGGACATAAGCATGCAATGCCATCTTCTCAGCCGAAAATAATATGTACAAAGCTAATAAATGCAGCCTCCAAACCAAATAAAAATCTCTGATCAAATGGAATATCAACTTGTACAAACACATTTTTATCACCCTATCTATATTGTACAACAAAATATATCCCCTGCAAACTCATTTTACATATCTTCTTAAATTCATTTTCATCCATCTAAGTTGAGAAAATATGAAGTAAATATCACTTAAAACTTAAACAACATACAACTCAGATCAATCAGAGAATCAAGAAGAAGAATTTCAACTTGCAAATGACAACCTGTTTCAAGCATAAAAGAAAAGCTCTGCTTTCTTTCCTCTGGAAACTACTGTGAGCAAATTCTCAAACCCTTATTTATATCTTTTGTTTGCCTACGAAAATGAATGAATTGAATATCTGAGTATCTATCTACCTGTTCCTATGTTCAAACCTCAATGGCTTCTGTGAGCAAACTACCATTTACATTTTGAATCTGTGGTTGACCTTGATGCTGTGAGTAAACATATCTTTAAAAAGTTTAAATCTATTTAAACCAGTACAAACTTCATTAAACTTAAATATGATTGTGATGTTCTGGGTTCTCTGAAAATTCATACAGGATGTATATTTGTTTCAAAAACAAAAGTCATTTGCTATTAATCATTGTAAAGCTTTGATTTTTCAAAATAATCAAGATGTTTAAAACTTAAAACAATAACCTGGAAATAGTTTGTGGCTTGACAGTGTAACAGGGGTTCTGTTATTTCAAATTTACAGTAAAAAGAAATCATATGTTCAAATTTGAATATTTTATTTTGTGGATTTGAATATATATCTGGAATAAACATACCAAAGTAAGATTTTTAAAACTTGAATGAAGATTTTTAGTTCAGTAACTCAAGAACAGTTCGCATTTGAATAAAAATGGAATTTTTACCAATTTCTCGTGATTGAAACAATAATAAATGCTTAAACTTGAATAGAAGTTAGTATAAACATCAGGGATGTCACGAAAATTATCAAAAAAATTATCCATTGCGTGGATTGGGAGTTCAAGATCGAAGTAGGGTTTAAACTCGAAAAGTATACGGTCTGGAAAACGTGGTAGTTTCATCGTCACGAATTGACCGAGTTTCACGAGAACTTGGGGGATGATGGCGTGGGGTGTTGTCGTGCTAGGGCCGGAGTTTCAGGGCGTCAGGTGGTCGTCGTTGGTGGGGCGAGGCGTTTAGGCTGATGGGTTTCGAGTTGCAGTTCGATGAAGAGGTGAGTTTTTGATTTCGAGTGTCTTCGATCGAACTGAGGTTCGATTTGGAATTGGCAAAGGTTTTTCGACTTGCTGGTGATCAAGGCGATCACCAGAATCGCGCCGAACCACCGTGCACGTGCACGGTGGTGATGATGTGTCAGTGGAAAGAAAATGGGGAGGACGTGGTTTCTGGAGAGAAAACTCGAAGCATTCGAGTGAAACCATCGGGGAGGTGACGAAGAGGTTTTAAGACTTGAAAGTTAAAAAGAAAAAAACAACAGAGATTTGAAAGGGAAGAGAAGAAGAAACAGAGAAGAAGTATACGAGAGGAGAAGAGAGAGACTCGGGGAAGAGACGAGAAGGACCCGAGTATCACTCGAGTGAAAAATAGGGTTCGCTCGGGTTACTTTAAAAATGGGTTTAGCCTAAATTAAAATTCGAGTTGTACTGTTAAGTAAAATTTAGTGTTTATGAATAAGGACTCGGAAACATTTTGTTTCCTGTTTTAAACTTACCCAGATTTAAACTAAAATGAATTTGGCTTTAAAATTCTTTTAAATAATTTAAAAGTTGATTTATTTAATTAATAAATGATTAAAGGACAATTAATCAAAATAATTTGTAATCAATTAATGATTAATTAACCAAGATTTATAATTTATTCATAAGAAATTAATCTGATTTGAATTTATCAGACAATTAACCGACCTTACTTATGAATGTTTGGATTATATTGGATGATTTGATTGTTGATATCCTTGATATATGATGCTTTGTGATACATCCTGATTTATGTTGTGATTTGAAATTTCTATTTCTGTGATATATTACTTTGTGGATATGAAACCCTTGGCCCGTAAAACGACACTTGAATTTCGATGCGACAGCGAGTCGGATTCCAGTTGGTTATCCGAAACCCACATCGAATTGTAATGATGAATCATTGTGATTGATAAATTTATTTTATCTATGAATCTATGAATGAAGATAAGCGTTATCGACTTTACCGCTTATCGATATATCTGTGATGATTGATGTTGCACTATTGTGCGAAACCCCTGGACTACACTTTTACACACACAAATATGGATTTCACGTGGAAATCGGTTAAGTCACAGATAATTTAAATTTGATGTTTTGAAATTAAAATTTTAATTTCAATTGATTTTGAAATTGGGAATTCGGATTTAAAGTGAAAAGCCTTTGAAATAGAATTTCAAAGATAAAAGTTATTTTGAATAACTTAATCGAGTTTTGAAAATTTAAATAATTTGATTTAAATTTAAATTCAAGTTTGAAATTGAATCCTATGATTTGAAACTATGGATTAAAGATGCTGTACAAGTTATATATGGGTTAAACCATTTTAAAGGTATTGATTTGGGAATTTGAATTTAATTCAAGAGTTTTAACTTGTATAAATATAACTGGATTTTTCCGAAACGAAAACTACTTGTTTTCAAATAATAATATCTTTCATTTTAAGAAAGGATTTCCCAATTGTGTTGAACGGTTTCAAGTTTGAAATAGAATTGAAATGTTTTGAAAACTATGAAATGAGTCTTTGATTTCAAAGACCGGATGAGTTAATCCAACTTGAAATGGAATTGTTTTGAAAGCTATAAGTTAAATCTTGATTAAAGATTTAACGAGTTAATCAAATTGAAATGGAAATTGTTTTGAAATCCATAAATGGATCTTTGGGAATGGGGTGAACTTTGTGAATTAAATCTTTTGTTTAAAAGATTAAAAGTGTGGAAATTGTTTAAACCATTGAAGGTTTTTGAAATGAATCTTTTTGTTTAAAAGATTGGAAATGGTAATTTGTTTTAACCATTCGAATGAAAAGTTTTGGGCTTTAAGCTGTGATTTAACTGAGACCCCAGTATCCATATGATTTTTAATTGCGCTCGTTATTCGGTTTAGCCGGGGGAGGACCTTTGTGTCATATATCCCATTCCAAATAGTGATACGACGATATGGATAGCATTTGAAGACCGGTGGTGAAGACCGGGTATTTGCGAGAGCGATAGGATGACCTATCGATTGTCTCTGCACTGAGTAGCTACGGTATAGAGATTCCCTAAGTGATGGGAAGTCCGATCGGGATTGTGAATACCCGGATTTGCAAGGGCTTCTTTGGAAGTGCCTACGGTTCTGTTCGAACCCGGAACAGACTTGTATGGATGTGTGTCAGACGTTACACTTTGAGATGTAAAGCTGGTTTCTTTCAAATACATTTCGGGTGTTAAGCGAGGAGAATTTATTCTCTTCGCTTAACACCCTTCTCTGAGACGTACGAGCTCAGAGGTTATGTAGTTGATGGTTACTAGTGATACATTCCCAATTTGGTAATGTGGCATACAAAGTGCTGATGATCATTTGTTGATCAAAGCGTGGCTTTGTGAAAAAGCGTGGTTTTGTGAAAAAGCGTGGCTTTGTGAAAAAGCGTGGCTTTGTGGACGAGACTTCGTCAAGCCTCACAACCCGGTAATGGTCGAAACAGGAATGTTGCGGCAAAGGATTGTAGGGGTAGCGCCCCTAGGGTATGTCATTTCCTTCTGGATAAAGGGTGGTATCATGGTATGGAGCCCAGATACTTAACTCGTGTGGACACGGTAATTTATTACTGTATGATGTTGCTTTGTTGATTTTCGGGATCCTGGGATAAAGGTCGGTAACGACCGGGGGATGACATAGCTCGTGTGTTAGTTACCTAGTTACAGCTGTACATCGTGAGGTAGCGTCAGTGTGTTAGTTACCTAGTTACAGCTGTACAGCGTGAGGTAGCGTCGGCCTTTTGTTTGCAGAGATCCGGTTAGGATCCGGGGCGTCTTTCCAGAGGCGTTTCTATTTCGGTAAGGAAGTTCCTTAGCCTGATCATTTGTTGGAAATCCAAAGAAACAATACGAACCCTGTACGGTTTTAGTTGTATTACCTGCTATGGGATGTGGCGGTAACCAGTTATTGAACATGGTAGCTATAGTAGGCATACGATGAAATGTTGTATGCTGGCTAAGATTTATATTATATTTTCGAAATGTTTTCTACACTATGCACTAGTAATAATATCAAAAGAGTTCTGATTTTGCGTAGTAAGCATGTTTGACTATCATAAGGAGAAATCTCCTCCAATTCTGCGATTGCATTGTGTGTGTGGCGGGAGGCCTTATGGTAGTTTCATTTTCCAAAAGCATTGCGGATTTCAATGTTTAAAAGGCTTTTGTTGTTTGTGTAAAGATAAACTGTTTTTGTTGCTCACACCAGTCCCATGACTGACCTGGAGTTTATTGTTCCCTTCCTAAACTCTGGGTGCCCACAATTTTCCACACGGGCAGTCTAGAGTTGGGTTTTTTAGATATTCAGGTTTAGTAGACTATTTGGAGCTAGTTCAGTTCTTGGAGTTCATGGACTGACGTTGCTTATCTTGGAGCATTCTATTGGTGACATTCTATCTGCTACTGGTGTTATCTATTTTCTTTCCGCTGCTATTTCTTGTATCATATCTCTGATGTATATTGATATCTGTTGTATCATTCTGTTGTACCTGTCATTGTATCAATGTTATGTAATTGATATATTCTTTTTCCGTTGTGTTGTTATACTTAATGGTGTTATAAGCTCCGGCGAATCGGATTTGAACGGTCGAATCTACGGCATTCTAGTACAAGGTGAAGTACGGATGTTGATTTTCGAACGCGCAAAATTCGAGTCGTTACAGGTGGTGATCTCTACTCTTATGTATTGTATGTTTATTTCCTATAGGAATGGAGTTGAGATTACCGAAAACTATCGATTGGTTTTGGAGCACCTGGTATGAAGGGGAGTGTACATATATGAGATGACTCGAAATCGTAACCACTACAAAACCATATACATGTTCTATGCTTTAGAATAGGTTCATGATCTATTTTGAGATGTGGGGATCCATTGTTATTCCGAGACCCATTGAGGTATGGGAATCCATGTGTGATTCCGAGTTCTGTTGAGACGTGGAATCCATGTGTGGTTTCGAAACATGTTAAGATAT
Source organism: Allium fistulosum (assembly GCA_030737815.1). Taxonomy (NCBI): domain Eukaryota; kingdom Viridiplantae; phylum Streptophyta; class Magnoliopsida; order Asparagales; family Amaryllidaceae; genus Allium; species Allium fistulosum. The sequence continues at coordinate 50,851,741 of CM060903.1, forward strand.
GAGAATCCATGTGTGGTTCGAAAATCTATTCGAGTTGAGAATCGTTTGCTGAAATGCCGGACATAGCCTCACCAGCAGAGATGACTAAAACCAAAGGTAGGATGCATAGACTAGTGGTTTAGCTGACCAAAAGGATGTAGGAGACTCTACCCTAGATATACCTATAATCGTTATGCATTCAAAGAGTGGAGCACTCGGCCTTAGTGGCCAGTTATGTATTATCTATGGTACATCAGCTAGAGATGTATGATGTTTCGGAAGGATATCTCTGATCCTTATGCAAGACGACCATCCCAAAGGTTTTGAGGAACCCTTCGGGGAGTCCTACATAATTAGAAAACGCGCTATAGCGGTTTGATTTGTATACCTATTATTGTTGTGTTGTACACTCAGGCGCAACGTAGTTATTTCATACGTACTTTAACTCTAGACTGTTATAATATCATTCGAATTCCTATAAAAATACTTTGGTTATCGTAAGGTTAAAACCCTCCATGTTATTATGCGACGTGGTCTTACGAGATACTTTTGATTTTGAAAGGTTTTATAATAGTAAAATTTATATGATTTGTGTTTCTCACGTAATTTTACTAGACTTATCCGAGAGTTAATTTCTTATAATGCTCCGGTCAAACCGAGCAATTTTTCAAATTTATTTATGGATGCTTTAGAGCTTCAGGAGACAAGCTTGATGCCTCCAATACATATTCACATATTTTTATTTCCATTGCATTTCTTGTTAGTATTTATCAGCATTTGTGACGACCGACTGTTATAACTATCAAGGCTAATGATAGATCAGTTTTCTCTGATTGTTGTATGTATAAAAATCTTTCTTTTTGTAAAAGTCTATTTTATATTATGTAATGTAACGATCTACCTTTCTTACAACTAAAGATGACACTTAATACATCCATGGTATTCTTGTGCCAATCATTTAAGTATCTGAAAGACAGGTCATTAGGGGTGAAAAAATAAGATAGAAGATAAGAAAAGACTAAACAGTCACAGAATCTCATACAACGAAATAACATATGATAATCACATAATACGTTACAAAGTCATTTTAGAAATGATACATCAAAATCATGCTAATACAGTACTACTCTATGACAGTTATAATAGCATGTCCCCACCTAACTGATACAACATAATATAATACACCATAAAAAAGATAATAACTAATTATTGATGAAGTCTCCTGCTCTAAGCTACTTCAAAATGTATCAGTGGAAACATGAACTACTTTGCTGCCCATAAAAATTTAAGCACCCAAGAGGTTTAGGGAAAGAAATAACACTTCGGGGTGGACATGGTTCTGGTGTAAGTAAACTCAAACCAACTGAATTATTATGTTTAAAACTTCTTTAAAATCAAAGTATCTTGTAAGACCATGCCACACATATACATGGACAGGTTTTACCTTACGATAACCAAAACATATTTATATTAAAATATAGTGATATTATAATATTGTCTAAATGTCAATGTAAAATATGAAAATAGTTGAAATGCATGCATCCCACATTTCAACAAAAATGGGCATAATCAAAACCGTACGGCGCTTAGTGGAGAATGGATTCCAACAATGATTGGGTTATTGGGGTATTACCCGTCCGGGTACACTTCTAGAAAAATGTACTAAGGTCGAATCTATCGACCCCTGCCAACACATAACCGGCCTACCCTTTAACGGATAGTACCGGATATGATCACCCCTCATGGGCACCGAAGCATACAAATGAGAGATAATATTCACTTTAGATTAGCGATGATCATATCCTAACGGGAGCGACCTATATAACCCTGGTGCATCGTAGTCATTCCCGACTATTGGGGCTTGAGGCAAAATTTTACCTTTATTTAGCACTTCCCACTTGGAATGACATAGTGTCCTCCAGGCATCATGCAATGCTAACAGTCATCCCTACAAGTTCATTCCAGGAGCGAATGAAACTAAAGGCACTACTTCTATTACATCTTTTTCGGGGAATCCCTTCCAGGATTAATAGCAAATAGCCCTTGCACTTCAAAGCTCTATCCTCGATTCCATATTCTTCAAGGTGTCTTCAAGTTCAAACACTTGAGTTGGATCGAAGTGTTTTTCGGATAACATATCTGATCCTAGTCTCTTCGAAATAGCTTTCGATGGTTTTCGGTAAACTCAACCCCAGTAATTAGGAAATAAGTAGACAAAAAATAAGAGCAGAGATCACTTCCAAGATGTGGACGGAATTCCTTATCATTTATCGTAGAAGAACAAAACGAATTTATATGTACAGTATAGCACTACTGACAGTGACTAACTATGTAATTTCTTGTTTCTCCAAAATACTTCCAAAGTTACGTTTTGATCCTGATTTTGATAGTCGGTTATTTAACTATCAAATAAACAAATATTCAAACATGGATTTAATCCCATATGGAATCCGCTAAGCCTTGTTAAATTAATCTTTAATTAGTTAAAATCACTTTATAAACATTTGATGAAGAGTTCTTTACAAATACTATTCCCAAACCCCTTACATCCCCTTTATACTTGGAAAAACATTTATATACTTATCTCAACGGTATAAGTATATTTACCATAATTTACAAAAGTTTCTTTCTTTTCGAATTTTTTTTGAAAGCATTACTTACTATAAACCGATCCACTTATCCTTTATAAAAAGTTCTCTTTTAAAAGCTCACTTCAAATTTAAATATCTTTATAAATTCCTAAAATCATTATAAAACAATTTTATAACTCTACAAGTCAATTTACAAAACCTCTTTACAAACCTCTATGATCATTTATAAAACATTTCCTTATTTAAAAATCCTTTGATAAATCTTCTTTAAGAAAATTCCTTTACAAAATATCTTTTGCAACTCAACCTTTTTACTTAGTAAAACCCATTTTTATAAACAAGTTATTTTTTATAAATGCCTTTATGAAATTATAATATAACTTGAAAATCATTTATAAACCTTAACCCCGAACTGATTAAAGAATCGGAGCTAAATTAAAACCATAATTTATAATTTCAAAAGGAGGCCCAATGGCAGTAATTTAAGTTACCACTTAACATCAATTTCACTTTCAAGTCACTTAACCGTTTATTTATAAGAGTCAACATATATGTAAATGCAATTCATATCCGAATCAGAGAATGACAAATCGATACAACTCAACTAGCATATACAGTCCAAACAACATAATAGCAGGATGGTGATTTGTCCTACTAAATAGATGTCCAAACATTTCACTACTTATAGCAAAATGGGAATTTATTTTACTAATCATATATCCACAAAATAAACAATTATATTACAGCAGAACGGGAATTTATTTTGCTAATAGATTCCAAACAATCAAAAAAATCAACTGAGAGCAAAAAAAGGATTTATTCTGCTAACACATGTCCACACAATCAAACCATTTACAAAACTCATTCAAAATTGTTTGTCTTCTTGATGGTATCGACATTTGAATCACTTGTGCTCAAAACCATGCATCTTTGAAAAAGAAGTACCTTTAAAACAATTTGATTCTTGGAAAATAAGGATTAAAACTTAAAACTCCTTTTTTCAAATAATTAATTACAAGTTAAACCCTTTATTAAACCATAATTGATCTTTATTAATTCTTAACTTAATTTAATTATAGATTAAGAAGTAATTAACCTTAAATAAATAATTAAACAATAATTAACCATTACATAAATAGTTAAACCTTAATTAATCCTTTATTAATTATTAAATAATAATTTTAACCTTCAATAATAATTAAATATTAATTAATCTCAAATATTTAATGAAAATTTAATTAAAACTTAAGTAATAAATTAACCATTAATAAATAATTTATTACAAGTTAAAACTTTTAATTTATAATTAAAAATAATTAAACATTATTTTAATACTTAATTATTAAATAACCCTATATTTAATTAATAATTAATTAAAAATAAATCATATACTTAACCCATAATTAATTAAAAATGAATCTTACTTCTGAAAGATAATTAATTGATAACTATTCTTAGTTAATTAAAACTGATAAACCTTATTTAATACTTAATTAATTATTAGTTATCAAATCTAATTAATTAATAAATAATTATTAAATTCTTAATTACTTCCCTTAAACACCATTGTTTAGTTTCTAAGACATTTTAAAAGCACTTTTAACTGTAAAACCAAATTTTTGTAAAAATCAAATTTTTAAGCGAAACTGCATCCATAGTGACTATAGCTATGGATGCGTTAACTAAAAATGTTTTCTAAAGTTTCTTTAAAATCTTTATCATTTTGAAAGCTTGCTTACTTTTATAAAACATAAATAAGTATTTGGTAATGGTAAACAAAGTTTAAACTTAAAAAAGATTTCAAATTTTAAACTTTATAAAAACTTAAGTAAACACACTTTGAAAGCAAGGAATTTTTGCGTTGCTTGTTCACAACTTAATCCTAACTTCTTAGCATATACATAAACAAAAATCATGCATTCATATGTCATACACAAGCACAAGCAATATTACAACTTTCCATTTACTTACTCTTTTGTAACTCGGATTTCTAAGTCAAACTAAACATCACATCCAAGCATATATGTATACATATTAACGAAAATCAAACCAAAGCACAAATGTACACTTACATATCCATGTAAATCTCATCCAAACAAGCATCATACTTAGCAACCAAATAGCATAAAATGTTAAAACATTTAAATTTAAGTCAAAAGTTTACTGACCAAAGTTTAGAAAACTTTTTCAAAACTTGAAATAACTTTTTAAACTTGACTTAAGACCCTCGCATCTTGAAATAGGCTTGGCCTGAGGCATGCATGGTTTAACCATGATAAGAACAAGGATGTGTGGGCTTGACTTGGAGAGGTGGAGGTACTTCGGATAATGTTGAATTCACAAAACCGAACCCAACAATTAGTCATATTTTCTTAGTTTTATGGCCAAGTTACACTCAGAATTTTGAAAAGTGGTAAAAGGAAAAGTTTTGGTAATTATTTTCTCTACAATTTCAAAAATAAAATCACTCAATTTTGAAATTTTTTAAAGGAGATATGGTCAAAAGAAGAAGAGGTATTTCCGAAATAGAAAATCTTAGTCAAAAAAAGGTCTGAAAGAAATGCATTTTTTGACATAGCTAAGTCAAAATTTAAAAAAGTGGTACAAATGGAAGTTATAGCCATTGGAATTCTACATGGTTTAAAAAAAATTCTCCATTTGAATCGAAGATGAGGAAAATATGATAATAGGAATAGGAGGAAAAATGAAGGAATGGAAAGCTATTTATAAATAAGAGAAAAAAGAGAATTACCTATCTACTGACGAAGCGGATATTCTGAAAATGTACGAAACAATGAAGAGTAGCGATCGATGGAGTGAAAGATACCGAAATGCCCAAATTCGTTGATCCGAAGATACCGAATTCTAGCTTATCTCAAACACGTTGATAGCGCACTATACTGTGTTTAAAGATCTACGATTCTTCACACGTTGATCTAGCGCACTAGATTCCGTGAATCGGCTTCTACGATCGTTGATTCAAGCGCACTTGCATACCGAAAGAGGAAGTAGGAGATTACACTCAACTACCAATTTAAATGAAAGCACAAAGCAATCAAACAAGAATATTATTCAAAATCAACTCCCCCTTACAAATGACCACACATGCCTATTTATAGGCTACAACTCAACACGCCAAAACAGAACACAATCTCAACGCAACACTTAGGTCGGCCACGACCTAACAAACATCACGACCTAAATCATCACGACCTAAAAAAAATACAACATAAGCAAATACAACACAATGCTTTACAACTCATAGGTCGTAAACGACCCAAAACTACACGACTTATCATTTGAACGACCTAAAACAAGGCAGCATCTTCCAAGATTCTAGGCGGCAACGAACTGTAGCAATCGGCGATCTAAAGTTCTCGCGACCTAACTTAGGTCGTAGGTCGTACGTGACCTAACTTAGGTCGTAGGTCGAGGCATTCTTCATTCTGAATTTCGGAGCGACTTATCTTAGGTCGTAGGTCGTTTACGCGACCTAACTTAGGTCGAATCAAAACTCCGTGACCTAACATAGATCGAACTTCAATCTCGTGACCTAACTTAGGTCGTATTCTTTTAGCTCGTTCGCACTCCTTTACACTGAATCAAGTAACTCGTGTACCGTCTTCACTAAGTCGTGAGCGACCTTCACTAGGTCGTGAGCGACCTAAGACTTCAACTTTCCACGACTTATCTCCAAGATCTAGTTCGTTAGCTCGTGCATCTCCACTAGGTTGTTGCCGACCTTCACCAAGTTGCTGGAATGACTTAAAGGTTTCGTTAGGTCGTTCGCGACCTAAAACTTGAACTTCCCATAAGTCTTTACGAAGTCTTAACTCGTTAGCCTCCTCTTTAAGTCGTATCCGACTTACCAGCATGTTAGGTCGTACACGACCTATGTCTTCAACTCTCTGGGCTGCATCATCCTCCCCAGGTTGAGAAAAATTCGTCCTCGAATTTGCACCCTCTTCTTCCACAACAGACTCATCCCCATGATATGTATAAGATGTTTAACATTGAAAACATCAGAAGTGTATACATCTTCCGGTAGCTTCAATCTATAAGCATTTTCATTGATCCGTTTCACAATCTTCATAGGACCAATCTTTCTGGCTTTCAACTTGTTGTAAGTGCCTACTGGAAAACGATCTTTTGTTTGCACAGCATAGACTAAATGTCCTTCTTTAAATTCAACGCTTCTTCGCTTCAAATCTGCAGATCGTTTATACTTTTCATTTGCTTTCTCCAATCGTTTCTGAACGATTTTATGACATTCTGCCAATCCATCAACAAAATCAGCAGCTTTCTTAACTGTCCCCTTCGGTTGTGGCACTACCGTTAAGTCCAACGGTCCTTTTGGCAAGTTCGAATACACGATCTGGAATGGACTGAACCCTGTACTACGATTTACCGCATGATTATGAGCGAACTCTGCTTGGCATAACTTCGCATCCCAACTCTTCAGATTGTCTTTCACCAGACACCGTAATAAATTTCCCAGTGATCTGTTAACCACCTCGGTTTGCCCATCAGTTTGCGGATGGTAAGCGCTACTAAAATTCAGCTTCGTTCCGACCATCTTCCACAAACTTAACCAAAAATGACTCAGGAAACGAGTATCCCTATCCGACACAATAGATTCTGGCAATCCATGAAGTCGATAGATTTCTTTGAAAAATAACTGAGCAACATGCACAGCATCCGCCGTCTTCTTACAAGCAATAAAATGTGCCTTCTTCGAAAATCGATCAACCACCACATAAATGGAATCATTACCATGCTGCGTTCTCGGCAACCCCAACACAAAGTCCATACTCACATCAACCCAAGGTTTAGTTGGTACAGATAACGGCATATATAATCCAGCATTGGTCGCAGTTCCTTTCGAAACCTGACAGATATGACATCGCTCCACAAACCTTTCAACCTCTTTCCTCATTGATGGCCAAAAATAAGATTGAGAAATCAGCTGTAATGTACGGTCTCTACCCACGTGGCCCTCTTCATGTAGCTCTTTCACAATTTTCATTCTCAAACTACCCTCCGGTATGCACAATCGACTTCCTTTAAAAAGAAACCCATCCACCATTACAAACTCATCCGTCTTCCCTTCTTGACTTCATCAACAAACTTTGTAAAGTAAGGATCTTCTGCAATCAGCTCTGGCAGTAATTCAAAACCCGTCACCTCAACTTTCATCGCCGTCAATAAATGACTCCTCCTACTCAAAGCATCAGCTACTCGATTCGTCACCCCTAACTTGTGTTTGACAACAAAAGTAAATTGTTGCAGATATGCGATCCACGATGCATGTCTCGCTGAAATCTTGTCTTGTCCTTGCAAATGCTTCAACGCCTCATGATCAGTGTAAAGAACAAACTCTTTTTGAAATAGATAGTGTCTCCAGTGTTTAATAGCTTGCACAACAGCATAAAATTCCACATCATATGTACTATATCTCATCTTCGCTCCCGACAACTTCTCACTGTAATATGCAATAGGACGTCCCTTCTGACTCAGCACTCCTCCAATCCCCACCTTCGATGCATCAGTATGTAATTCAAACACCAACTGAAATCTGGCAACACTAGGATTGGTGCAGACGTCAGCAACTCCTTGATCTTCCCAAAAGCACTCCCTGCTTCCTCTGACCATGAAAACTGTTTACCCTTCATGCAATCCGTAACAGGTGCCATCACACTACTAAAGTGTGGAATAAATCTTCTATAAAATGAAGCCAACCCGTGAAAACTCCTCACTTCTGTTATCGTCTTCGGCTGTGGCCAATTTCTGACTGCCTCAACTTTACTCTGGTCCACCTGTATACCTTCCTTCGAAACCACATACCCCAGAAATAAAACACTATGCGTCATGAACACGCATTTCTTCGTTGCAGCATAAAACTGTTCCTGTCGCAATACCAACAACACTTCTCTCAGATGTTGCAAGTGTTCCTCTGCGCTTCCACTGTATATCAGAATATCATCAAAATACACCACCACAAATTTCCCATTGAATGGTCTAAAAATATGATTCATCACTCGCATAAATGTACTCGATGCATTTGATAAGCCAAATGGCATTACCAACCATTCGTATAGGCCCTCCCTGGTTTTAAAAGCAGTCTTCCACTCATCACCTGGTCTGATACGAATTTGATGATATCCGCTCTTCAAATCAATCTTCGAAAAGATAGTAGCTCCGCTCAATTGATCTAGCAAGTCATCCAACCTCGGCATTGGAAATATATACCTTACAGTAATCTTGTTCAATGCTCGACTGTCAGTGCACATTCTCCACGTCCCGTCCTTCTTCGGTACTAACAAAGCTGGCACAGCACACGGACTCAAGCTTTCCTACACACGCCCCTATTCAAGCAACTCTTCCACTTGCCTCCTTAATTCTTCATGTTCCTTCGGACTCATTCGATAATGTGGTCTGTGCGGCAACATTGCTCCCGGAATAAGATCAATTTGATGTTGAATGTCTCTTAGTGGCGGTAACTCCTTTGGTAACTCCTCTGGAAATACATCTTCAAATTCTTTCAATACTGGTTTCACTTCCTCTGGAATCTCAACTTCTTCACTGCTCTCACGCCCAATCAACAAGAATACTTCCGGCTCCTCTTCAACTTCTTTAACAAACTCTTTCAAAGATAACAAAGTTTTCAGCTCTTCAATCTCTTCTGACTTACTTTCTCCTTGTTGTCTCTTCTTCGGAACTAGGATAATCTTTGTTCCTTCAAACATAAAACTGTAGCTATTGGTCCGACCGTCATGCTGTACTGCTCGATCATACTGCCATGGTCTTCCCAAAAGCAAGTGACACACATCCATCTCTACTACATCACACCAGATTTCATCTTTGTATTTCTTCCCAATAGAGAATGGAACTCGAACTCGTCTGTCCACTTTCACCTCTCCTCCTTTTCTCAACCATGCTAGCTTGTATGGATTCGGATGCTTTTCTGTCTTCAGCTTCAACTTTGTTACAGCCTCGGTTGAAATGATATTGTCACAACTTCCTGCGTCAATCACAAATTTACACACCTTTCCCAATATAGTACATGTCGACTGAAAGATATTACTCCTCAACCAACTAGCTTCTTCCTGTTTCGGTGTCAAACACGATCTCCTCAGCATTAGATTACATCCTTCATCTCCTGACGCAATATCCTGCTCATCCTCCTCAACTGGACTAGAACAATCTCCATCAACATCCTCATCCTCAACTTCTGCAATCATGGTTCTCTTCTTTGGCTTTGGACACTCATTGCTTTTATGGCCCACTTCTTGATAATTGTAACATTTGAAACTGTTGTTAACCTTTGCCTCCTCAGCCTCCTTCACCACTGGTTTACTGATAGGTTTAGAAACATTAGAACTCCCACTAACACCCTTCACTTGATTGTTGGAATTAGTAAACACACCACCTTCTCGTCTACCCTGCTTCTCCCAAGCCAACGCTTTCTGGTGTGCTTCCGCCACAGATCTTGGATCGAACATATTCACCATATCCTGAATCTGCATTCATAACCCTCCAACAAATCTAGCTGTCAGCTGTTCCTCCGTCTCCATAATATCATTTCGAGCAATCAGTTGGTAAAATTCATCAGCATAGTCATTAACAGTCTTTGTTCCTTGCCTCAAGTTTTGTAGCCTCTGATACATAAGTGACTGATAGTTATACGGTAAGAATGTAGCTCTCATCAGTTTCTTCATCTTTTCCCATGATTCAATTTTCGACTTCCCCATCCGTTCACGTGTAAGTTTGGTTTGCTGCCACCATGCCAAAGCTCTACCCCTCAACCTCGTAGCAACCAACTTCACTCTTCGATGCTCTGGAACTTCCTTGAAGTCAAAAATCTCCTCGACATTAGACAACCAATCTAAAAACTCCTCAGCCTGCATCCCACCTTTGAATTCTGGAATTTCAGTCTTCATCCCCGACTCCCAACATCGATCATCTTCAATAACCCGATATGCACTTCGTCCTTGGTCTCGATCTCGAAATTGAAAACTTCCTCTATCTCCATCTTCATCATAAACAGACGTACTTCTATAACGATCTCGACCTCCCATATCTCTGTGATCTCGCATATCTCTTCTACTCTGCCTCTCTTTCATCATGGTAGGGTTCAAATTCATACTCCCGTGGAGTTCTCCTCTATTCATCTCTATATTCGTGATGTTCTCTTCTCATTGAAACTGACGATTCTCTTCTGCCTCGATAAGATTGTGGCGATACCCTTCTCGCTTCCGTAACCGATGATGAAACTTGGTTTCCTCCATGGTTCGAGACAGGCGATCTCCTCCTCTGATTCTGATTCAAATCATTCATCAGTGTAACGAAGCGGATTTTGCCCGCTCGAAAATCGACATCCATACTTTACATCGTACTCGAATGTCGTAGATTCGACCGTTCAAATCCGAGTCACCGGAGCTTATAACAACATTAAGTAAATAACACAGTGGAATAATTAAATACATTGATATACAATATTTGATACAACAGAGTGATACAATGAATATCAATATACATCAGAGATATGATACAACAAATAGCAGCGGAAAAGAAAATGATAACATCAGCAGCGGATAATCTCCATCTTCAAAGCATCAATCTAGATATAGCTCGAACTCCCAATAACGATACACCAAGATAAGCAAGTGCAGTCCGATCCAAAGACTGAACTAGCTCCAGATAATCTACTAAACCTGACTATCTGAAAAACCCAACTCTAGACTGCTCGTGTAGAGAAATTTTGAGCACCCAGAGTTTAGGAAAGAAACAATAAACTCCGTATCAGTCATGGGACTGGTGTGAGCAACAAAAACAGTTTATCTTTAAAAACAATTATCAGAGAATTTTAAAGTCAATTTGCAATGCTTTTGAAAAATGAAACTACCATAAGGCCTCCCGCCACACACACAATGCAAACGCAGAATTGGATGAGGTTTCTCCTTATGATAGTCAAAGATGCTTACTACGCAAAATCAAATCATTTTTGATATTATTATTAGTGCATAGTGCAGAAAACATTTCAAAAGTAGAATATAAATCTTAGCCAGCATAGACATTTCGAACTATGCCTACTATAGCTACCATCCAAACAGTGGGGCACCACCATAAGTAGATGACAGGTTCTACAACTAATACCGTATAAGGTTTGTATTTGGAAGATGGATTTCCAACAAATGGTCGGGCAAAGGAACTTCCCAAGTAAAATAGAACGCCTCTGGAGTGACGTTCCCGGATCCTAACCGGATCTCTGCTACACAAGGCCGGGTTACCTTTAAGCTAGGTAACAACTGACACGAGTATGTCACCTCCCGGTCGTTAGCGACCTTTATCCGAGGTACCTCGATTCCAACAACCACAAGAAATAAATCTTTAGCATCCACAAAGTAAGTATCTGGGCTCAATACCATGATACCACTCATAATCCAGAAGGAAATGACATACACTAAGGGGTCGCTATCCCCTAATAACCTTGCTGCCACGATTCCTGTTTTGACCATACCGGGTCGTGAGGTTCGACGAAGTCTCGTCCACAAAGCTATGCTTTGTCACAAAGACATGCTTTGGGTCAACAGATGATCAACCTATGATCATAAAGATAAATGATCAAACAAATGATCATATCACAAATGATCAAACACTGATCATCACACAACAACACTCAGCATGCCACATTACCAAATTGGGATATATCGCTGATAAATTTCAACTACATAACCTCTGAGCTCGTACGTCTCAGAGAAAGGTGTTAAGCTAAGAGAATAAATTCTCCGCCACCAACAGAAATGTATTTAAAAAGAAATCGGCTTTATATCTCAAAGTGTAATGTCAGACATGTAACCATACAAGTCTGTTCCGGGATCGAACAGAACCGAAGGCACTTCCAAAGAAGCCCTTGCAATCCAGATAATTTTCTAATCACGTCCGAACTTCCCATCACAAAAAGAGTGATATAAATCTCTATACCGGCGCGACTCAGTGCAGAGACATTCGACAGGTTGTCCTTTCATTTCGAAAATATCTGGTCTTCAACACCGGTCTTCAAATGCTATCCATATACGACGTATCACTTATTCGGAATGGGCTATGCGACACAAAGGTCCTCTCCCGGCTGAACCGAATAGTGAGCGCAATATTTAAAAATATATGGATACTGGGACTTCAATTAAGTCACAACTTATTACCCAAACTTTTCTTTTCAAATGGTTTAAACAAATTACCATTTTAATCTTTTAAACAAAAAGATTCATTCACAGATTTTCCAAACCAATTTCCATTTCAATTTAACTCGTTAAATCTTTAAATCAAAGATTTAACTTATAGCTTTTAAAACAATTTCATTTCGAATGGTTTAAATAAATCATCATTTTAAATCTGTTAAACAGATTTAATTCATAGCTTTCAAAAAGAATTCATTCATAACTAGGAAAACATTTTTTTCAATTAAATCTTGAACTTCCTTTAATTAAACTGGAATTTCATTCCTTATCTGAAAGCTTTTATCTTTTGAAAACAAATAGTTTTCATTTCGGAAATCTGATTCATTTATACAAGTTAAGGTCTTTGGGTTAAATTCAAATTCTCAAAACCAATATTTTAAAAGTGGTTTAAATTCATATAAAACACATTTATAATATCTTTAATCAAAATTCCAATCATTGAATTCAATTCCAAATATTGAATTCAAATTCAAGTTGAATTATTTAAATTTCAAAACTTAATTAAGTTATTCGAAAATAAGACTTATCTTTGAAATTCCATTTCAAATGCTTTTCACTTTAAACCCAAATTCCCAATCTCAAAATCAATTGAAATCAAAATTTCAATTTCAAAAATATCAAATTTAAATTATCTGTGACTTAACTGATTTCCACGTGAAATCCAAATTTTTGAGTGTAAAAGTGTAGTCCAGGGGTTTCACACAATAGTGCAGCATCATACAATCATCACAGATCAAAACACAGAAATATAGTTGATAGGCTGTATTAACTACCACGCTTATCGTATAGATCACAGATATAGATCACAAGATAATATACGAATGTAAATAAAGGAATACATTATACACAGCACAATCACACAGAACAAAATATCATAGATCAGATAGGACAGTCAATTCAAGGCAACTCATTCAATACTATTATTCATAAGTAAAGTCAAGCATTTAATAAATATTTATAGGCAAGATTAATTAATTGTTTAATCCTAATTAATTCAATTTATTTCCCGTTAATTTAATCACTTATGAATTTATTATCCAATCCTGATAAATTAATTACAAATCATTCGATATAAATAAATTAATCAATCACCTTAATTAATTACTCTTAATTAATTACAATAACTAATTAATCACTCCTTAATTAATAATTATTTCTTAATCACTTTCATTAATTAATTGACCTTTAATAAATTAATTACTTTAATAATTTAATTATTCTCAAATTAATTACCAAATCAATTTATCACATTATCCTTAAATTAATTATTGCTTAATCACTTGATAAATCAACTTTAATCATTGATAAATATTTTATTAAAAATCCTTAATTCACAAATTTATTATTCCTTAATAAATAAATCTTTAAACCTTAATTAATTAATTTAAACCTTTGAATTACTTTTTATTTATCTCTAATTATAAATAAATCTAAATCATTAATTTATAATTTAAATAATTTATTCTTTAATTATCTTATTAATTAAATCACTTAATTGCCTTAATTATCTCTAAGGTAATCTATTTCTTTATTAATGACTTCATTAAAGTGGATTTAAACATTACATTTCAAATTTAGATTCAATTTACATTTTAAATTTAAGATTTTGATATTTAACATTAACCAAATTTAAATATCAATTTATAAACATATATAAAAAAAGTCCTAACTAATTTACTTAAATTTTTATTTGAAATTTAAGTTTTAACATACACTACTTTTTATTTGACAATTCAAGTGAAAATAAATTATTTAACTTTTTATGTGAAAGTTCTTTTTATAAAAGAACTTAATCAAATCCAGTTCAAATATCTATTTGAAAACAAATAACTTTAAAAAGCTATTGATTTAAACTTGTCAAAAACATTCAGATCAAAAAAAAATCTGATTTAATTTCTAGATTTGGATTAAAAGAAAAACTTGAATCCATTTGTTTAAACATTTGATTTTAAACTTTGTTTTAAAGCCTTGATTTTAAATCTTGCTTTAAATTTTAAATTTTTATTTTAAAACTTTAAGATCCAAAATCATTTGAATCTATACTTCATACTAGATTTAAACTTTGTTTAAATCTATCATTACCACTTTAAAAATTCATTTGAATTTGTTTAAAATTCAAATTCATCAAACAGTAACAGGTTTTATCAAAAACCTGTGACCAAACTTTCACTCGAGAAAACCTTAAATTGCTCTGAGTCCTGTCCTTGTTTGCTTCGAGAAATTTACTCGAATAACCCGAGTCCAAAATCCAACAACTCCCAAATTTCACCTGACACACCACTGTACCGTGCATATGCACATCGCCGCCTTCTACCTCTGGTCGACATCACTACGTCAAACAAGTCGACAACCATCCACAGACCTTTTTCCGACCTTCGAAACTTCGTCATCGCCTCGAGTTTAAAATCGAGCAAGAAGAATCGAAACCTGGAACAAAAATTCAGGTTTCCCTCACGAAACCTGTCAACGCGAAAACCAAGCTCCCCCGCCCACCAGAGAACCACCACCACCGGCCACGACTTCGCCTACCATCTGACGCAGCGGCGGAATACAAAATCAATGATACGATGAACGTAGCAATCGGTGAATTGAAGAATACTGAAATGCCCAAATTCGTTGATCCGAAGATGCCGAATTTTAGCTATCTACGTCACGTTGATCGATCTCGATACCGTGAAAGTAGATCTTCAATTCTTCGACGTTGATCAAGCGCACTTGATTCCGCGAATTGGCTTCACGATCGTTGAATCGAGCGCACTCGATTGACCGAAGGTGGAGATAGGAGATCACACTCGACTACCAATTGGATGAAAGCACAAAGCTAACAAAGGAAATTTTATTTCAAAATCAACAACCCATTACAAATGGCACCACCGGCCTATTTATAGAAGTTACAAATTACAACACAAATCTTTACAACTCTTAAGTCGGCACCGACTTACGCCTTACCATAAGTCGTACGCGACTTAACAAAATACAAACGACTCAATCTTATTTACAAAGTACACGACTTAACAAACAGCAATGTTCAACGACTTATCCATCTTATCTCTCGACTTATCATATCTCGCGAGTTAGAAGTATTCGCGACTTATCCCCCAGCATCTCACGACTTACAAAATTGTCTTCACGACTTATCACAATTGCTTCATGACTTATCATCTTGCGAGTTAAGGGAAATTCGGTCACGATTAGTGGAGGCGCTTCACGACATAGGCTGGAGAAGACGTGACTTAAAGAAAACACTCGTCTTCAATGCTTCGCGATTTAGGGTTAGAGGAAGGGATGAGTCACTGGAAATGTTTAAGTCGGGTGGTGTTATGTCGTAGGGGTTATGTCATGGAGGTGTTAAGTCGCGGGTTTGGTAAGTCGTGAATGTGTAGTTAGGTCGTTGAATGGAAGTTAGGTCGGAGGTTGTTTGCGACTTATCGTTAGGGCGGAGGACTGTTTGAATTAGGTCGGGAAGTGTTATGTCGTGGGAATTTGAGTCGTAGGTCGCGGTGGGGTGGCTTAGGTCGGGGAAGTTAAGTCGTGGAGGCGGTAGGTCGTGAGGCGATGGTGATACATTGATGATGGAAGATCGCTCGTGGCATTCCTCGCTCTCGTCTTCGGTATGTGCTGCATCATCCTCCCCAGGTTGAGAAAAATTCGTCCTCGAATTTAAAAGTTCTTCCCCATTGGGCTGTTCATCTCCACAATAAGGTATAAGATGTTTAACATTAAACACGTCAGAAGTGTAAACATCTTCGGGCAACTTCAACTTATAAGCATTTTCATTGATCCGTTTTATAATTTCTACTGGACCAATCTTTCGGGCTTTCAACTTGTTATAAGCACCCACCGGAAAACGATCTTTCGTTAACACAGCATACACCCAATCACCCTCGTTGAACTCCACACTTCTTCTCTTTTTATCTGCCGCTTGCTTATACTTCTCATTTGTTTTCTCCAAACGTTCCTGAACAATTCTATGACAGTCTTTCAACTCATCAATGAAATCTGACGCCCGTTTAATCACTCTTTTCGGTTGTGGTACTACCGTTAAATCCAACGGCCCCTTTGGCAAGCTCGAATATACAATCTGAAACGGACTGTAACCAGTGCTTCGGTTAACAGCATGATTATGAGCAAACTCTGCCTGACACAACTTTAAGTCCCAACTCTTCAGATTATCCTGAACTAGACACCGCAATAAATTTCCCAGGGATCTGTTCACAACTTCAGTTTGTCCATCTGTTTGTTGATGATAAGCACTACTGAATTTCAATTTCGTTTCCACCATCTTCCACAAACTTAGCCAGAAATGACCTAGAAATCTAGTATCCCTGTCTGAAACAATCGATTCAGGGAATCCATGAAGTCGATAGATTTCTTTGAAAAATAACTGAGCCACACGAACAGCATCCGCCGTCTTCTTACAAGCAATAAAGTGTGCCATTTTCGAAAATCGGTCAACCACCACATAAATGGAATCGTTTCCCCTTTGAGTTCGAGGCAAACCCAAAACAAAATCCATACTCACATCAACCCAAGGCTTAGTTGGTACAGGTAACAACATATATAATCCAACATTGGTCGCAGTTCCTTTCGAAACCTGACAGATATGACATCGCTCCACAAACCTTTCCACTTCTTTCCTCATCGATGGCCAAAAATAAGATTGAGAAATCAGCTGTAATGTACGGTCTCTACCCCCATGACCTTCCTCATGCAATTCCTTCACAATCTTCAACCGTAAACTGCAATCCGGTATACATAATTGATTTCCTTTAAACAGAAAACCATCTACCATCACAAACTCATCCGTCTCTCCTTTCTTTACTTTATCTACAAACTTCATAAAGTAAGGATCTTCAACAAATAACTTTGGTAGCACATCAAACCCTGTCACTTCGACCTTCATTGTAGTCAACACATGATTTCTTCTACTCAATGCATCCGCAACACGATTCGTCACTCCCGATTTGTGCTTCACAACAAACGTAAACTGTTGCAGATATGCAATCCATGATGCATGTCTCGATGAAATCTTGTCTTGCCCTTGTAAATGTTTCAACGCCTCATGATCAGTGTATAGAACAAACTCTTTCTGAAATAGATAGTGTCTCCAGTGTTTAATAGCTTGCACAACAGCATAAAATTCCACATCATATGTACTATATCTCATCTTTGCTGCCGATAGCTTCTCACTGAAATATGCAATAGGACGTCCCCTCTGACTCAACACCCCTCCAATTCCAACCTTTGACGCATCAGTGTGTAGCTCAAACAACAACTGAAAATCAGGTAATGCTAGAATTAGTGCTGTTGTCAACAACTCCTTGATTCGTTCAAAAGCAACTCCTGCTTCCTCCGTCCATGAAAACTGTTTGCCCTTCATACAATCAGTAACAGGCGCCATCACACTACTAAAGTGAGGAATAAATCTTCGATAGAATGAAGCCAACCCGTGGAAACTTCGAACTTCTGTTATCGTCTTGGGCTGTGGCCAATCTCTAATCGCTTCGACTTTACTTTGGTCAACCTGTATTCCTCCATCCGATACAATATACCCCAGAAATAAAACACTATGCATCATGAACACGCATTTCTTCGTTGCAGCATAAAATTGTTCTTGTCGCAGTACCATCAACACTTCTTTCAGATGATTCAAATGTTCCTTTGGATTCCCACTATATATCAGAATATCATCGAAATACACCACCACAAATTTTCCAATAAATGGTCTAAAAATTTGATTCATCACTCGCATAAATGTACTTGGCGCATTTGATAAACCAAATGGCATTACCAAGCATTCGTATAGACCCTCCCTGGTTTTAAAAGCAGTCTTCCACTCATCACCTGGTCTGATACGAATTTGATGATATCCGCTCTTCAAATCAATCTTCGAGAAGATAGTAGCTCCGCTTATTTGATCTAGCAAGTCATCCAACCTCGGCATTGGAAATCTATATCTCACAGTAATCTTATTCAATGCTCGACTGTCAGTGCACATTCTCCACGTCCCGTCCTTCTTCGGTACTAACAAAGCTGGCACCGCACATGGACTCAAACTTTCCTGCACACGTCCCTGCTCAAGCAACTCTTCCACCTGCCTCCTCAATTCTTCATGTTCCTTCGGACTCATTCGATAATGTGGTCTGTGTGGCAACATTGCTCCCGGAACAAGATCAATTTGATGTTGAATGTCTCTCAGTGGCGGTAACTCCTTTGGTAACTCCTCTGGAAATACATCCTCAAATTCTTTCAATACTGGTTTCACTACTTTTGGAATTCCAACCTCTTCTTGACTCTCTCGCCCAATCAACAAGTACACTTCAGGCTCTTCCTCAACCTCCTTAACAAACTCCTTCAAAGATAATAAAGTTTTCAGCTCTTCAATCTCTTCCGACTTACTTTCTCCTTGTTGTCTCTTCTTCGGAACTAAGATGATCTTCGTACCTTCAAACATAAAACTGTAGCTATTGGTCCGACCGTCATGTTGTACTGCTCGATCATACTACCATGGTCTTCCCAAAAGTAAGTGACAAACATCCATCTCTACTACATCACACCAGATTTCGTCTTTGTATTTCTTCCCAATAGAGAATGGAACACGAACTCGTCTATCCACTTTCACTTCTCCTCTTTTTCTCAACCATGCTAACTTGTATGGATTCGGATGCTTCTCTATCTTTATCTTCAACTTTGTTACAGCCTCGGTGGAAATGATATTGTCACAACTTCCTGCGTCAATCACAAATTTACACACCTTTCCCAATATAGTACATGTCGACTGAAAGATATTACTCCTCAACCAACTAGCCTCTTCCTGCTTCGGTGTCAAACATGACCTTCTCAGCATTAGATTACAACCTTCATCTCCTGACGCAATATCCTGCTCATCCTCCACAACTGGACTAGAACAATTGCCATCAACATCCTCATCCTCAACTTCTGCAATCATGGCTCTCTTCTTTGGCTTTGGACACTCATTGCTTTTATGACCCATCTCCTGACAATTGTAACATTTGAAACTGTTGTTAACCTTCACCTTCTCAGCCTCCTTCACCACTGGTTTACTGATGGGTTTAGAAACATTAGAACTCCCACTAACACCCTTCACTTGATTGTTGGAATTAGTAAACACACCACCTCCTCGTCGTCCCTGCTTCTCCCAAGCCAACGCTTTCTGATGTGCTTCCGCCACAGATCTTGGATCGAACATATTAACCATGTCCTGAATCTGCATTCTCAATCCCCCAATGAATCTAGATGTCAGCTGCTCTTCCGTTTCCATAATATCATTCCTCGCAATAAGCTGGTAAAACTCATCCGCGTAATCATTAACATTCTTCGTGCCCTGCCTCAAGTTCTGCAAACGTTGATACATCAAAGATTGATAATTGTAAGGTAAGAACATTGCTTTCATTAATTTCTTCATCTTCTCCCAAGATTCAACTTTTGACTTCCCCATTCGTTCACGTGTAAGTTTGGTTTGCTGCCACTATGCCAAAGCTCTACCCCTCAACCTTGTAGCAACCAACTTCACTCTACGATGTTCTGGAACTTCCTTGAAATCAAAAATTTCTTCAACATTAGACAACCAGTCCAAAAACTCCTCAGCTTGCATACCACCTTTGAATTCTGGAATTTCAGTCTTCATCCCAGATTCCCACTTGTGATCGTACTCCGACTGATTTCTTCCTGGTCCACGTCTTCGTCCATGAACACTACCACCGTCATACTCTTCTTCACAATCCGATGTATATCGATGTCGATCCTGACCACCAACATCTCTACCACCACCATTTCTTCCACCAACATTCCTACGATCTACATTCCTTCGATCACGATCATTCACATTTCTATCACGATTTCGATCATCAATATTTCTATCACAATCTCGTTCTACACTTCTATGATCACTATCAACACTTCTCTCTCGATTTGAATGTGGTGAGTCTCTACTTCCCCCATGGTTAGATTCAGGTGAAACCCTTCTCTGATTTTGACTCATCTCCAACATCATCCTCTCTAATCGACCAATCCCTTCATTAAGCTTCTCATTAAAATTTTCATTAATTCTTTGCTCCATCTCATCGGCTTCTTCTCTCCCATACAAAGCGTCAATGTTACAATAACGGTTAGCTCTTCTCGGAGGCATGATCACTCTTCGACAAATTCCAACAAAAACTTCACTTCGATCTAAAAATCTTCAAATCAAAACTACCCACTTGTTGAAATCTTCAAAAATCTCTAAACGAACAAATATCTTCAAAATCTCGATAACCCACTTCTCCAAATGATGTAAATCTCGTACAACTCCAAAAATCTACGCAAACTCCTTGCGCTCTAGCTCTGATACCAAATGACGCAGCGGCGGAATACAAAATCAATGATACGATGAACGTAGCAATCGGTGAATTAAAGAATACTGAAATGCCCAAATTCGTTGATCCGAAGATGCCGAATTTTAGTTATCTACGTCACGTTGATCGATCTCGATACCGTGAAAGTAGATCTTCAATTCTTCGACGTTGATCAAGCGCACTTGATTCCGCGAATTGGCTTCACGATCGTTGAATCGAGCGCACTCGATTGACCGAAGGTGGAGATAGGAGATCACACTCGACTACCAATTGGATGAAAGCACAAAGCTAACAAAGGAAATTTTATTTCAAAATCAACAACCCATTACAAATGGCACCACCGGCCTATTTATAGAAGTTACAAATTACAACACAAATCTTTACAACTCTTAAGTCGGCACCGACTTACGCCTTACCATAAGTCGTACGCGACTTAACAAAATACAAACGACTCAATCTTATTTACAAAGTACACGACTTAACAAACAGCAATGTTCAACGACTTATCCATCTTATCTCTTGACTTATCATATCTCGCGAGTTAGAAGTATTCGCGACTTATCCCCCAGCATCTCGCGACTTACAAAATTGTCTTCACGACTTATCACAATTGCTTCACGACTTATCATCTTGCGAGTTAAGGGAAATTCGGTCACGATTAGTGGAGGCGCTTCACGACTTAGGCTGGAGAAGACGTGACTTAAAGAAAACACTCGTCTTCAATGCTTCGCGATTTAGGGTTAGAGGAAGTGACGAGTCACTGGAAATGTTTAAGTCGGGTGGTGTTATATCGTAGGGGTTATGTCATGGAGGTGTTAAGTCGCGGGTTTGGTAAGTCGTGAATGTGTAGTTAGGTCGTTGAATGGAAGTTAGGTCGGAGGTTGTTTGCGACTTATCGTTAGGTCGGAGGGCTATTTGAATTAGGTCGGGAAGTGTTATGTCATGGGAATTTGAGTCGTAGGTCGCGGTGGGGTGGCTTAGGTCGGGGAAGTTAAGTCGTGGAGGCGGTAGGTCGTGAGGCGATGGTGATACATTGATGATGGAAGATCGCTCGCGGCATTCCTCGCTCTCGTCTTCGGTATGTGCTGCATCACCATCCCTCTACGTGTTCCCAAACCCCCATTGAACTCGACGCTTCGATGCGTACGAACTGACCCAAAAATTCCACTCAGCCCAAACTAGATTTAGGAAGAAGAACCCACCACCGCTGCCTCCTCGATGATCTGTACCACGATCAAGAATTTTTCCTAGATACTACGATCGCTCCTCCATCACCAGAAACAATTCCGACCACCCCAGTTGCTTCAGCCTCGAGAAATTACCCAAAACCCATTTCCCAGTAAACCCCTAAATCCTCATTCAATTCAACATTTTAAATTTAAGATTTTGTTTTAAAAATCATAATCTTTAATGATGATTCAATACATATACATGAATCAATATAATTCAACATCTTATTTGTCACCTTATATAAGTGTTCACTGCATTCTTCTTGTTCACAGGAAACTTCTGATCTTATATTACTTAAACATGTTTTCCAAATCAAGATGAATTTAAACTTGACTAATATGTTTGAAAATTCAAAGTTGCAAAGTGTTTATATGGTAAATTTGAATTTTTGTTTATTTTTAATACTCTGTGATTCAAGAATGAACAGAGGAATACAAATTACAAGCATGAAGAAACAAATACAACCATATCTACAGATTTTATACTATACTACATGCAGGCATCATTATCATAGTAATTACTTAAGCAACCATATTAACCTACTTAAGATTTAAATTTAGATGTTTACTCACCATTGTGTTTGGAAGAAGAACAGAGTTGCTTCTATTTTTTGAAACAGGCTTTGAAATGTTAGCTGGAATCATCTTCTTGATCTCTGGGTTGTGTTGAAGTATTTGTTGTTTTTAGTTGAATTTTTGTTTTAAACCTTTTTTTTCTTTCAGATGTGAATGGACGAACTAAAAATGAGAAGGCTTTGATAAAAAAAAAGTTTATAGGTGATATCTTTTGCTTGTACAGGCTAGTTAAAATTTTGTACAAAGGGATGTTATTTGTTTAGTACATGGGTATGGCTGATGATACTTGTTGTGTTTTGTTCCCATGCCTTCCTACTTATGCCCCATACTTCATATAAATATATTATTATTATTTTTCTTTTGTTTTATGCCTTGCTTTCGGCTGAAAGGATGTTAGTTGGTACATAGATATGTTTATTTGTTTTATTACTTTGCAATGTTATATATTGTTATGTTGTCTTCTTTTGTTGCTTACACTTACTCATGTATTTGTTTTCAAATGTCTTTAACTTGTCTTTGTTTATTTTTCTTTTGTTGCTTATATGTGTATTTGTTTGTATTTCTTTTTATATTTTTGTTTATAACTCTATTATTATTTTACTCTAATACAAATTATTTTATTTTCATAAATATTATATAAATTCAAATTATCATCTTTTCTAAATTTTTAAATCAATTTATTTATTTATTTTTATTTGTTTTTATACTTGTGTCAATGCATATACTTATATATAATTTTAAAACCATTTATTTAAGATTTTTAAGCTCAAACTCAATATATACATATATATATATAATTTTAATTTTACTCATACATCACATATACATATATATTCATTTACTTTTACTATATTTACAATATTTTTAAATTTAATTGTTTTATACAAAATTTATTTTGAGTTCGGGGAAACTCGCTTCTCATTTATAACAAATTATACAATTTTTAATTCAAAAATTCAATAATTATCGATTTAAATTTAAATTCAAATCTGGGGTCGTTACAAACTTCCCCCCTTAAAAGAATTTCGTCCTCGAAATTCGCAGGCACGAAAACCACACAGAGATAGGCAGATTCGATCTCCTATAATTCCTCAAACTTACGATATGAATTCCAAACTCAAGTCGGAATATCTCAGAATACATACCAATTTGTCCCTCTTCGGACTTTGGTATTCAAAAGAAATTTCAATAAAATTTCAAATTTGGTTTCAAACGAAATCGTTTTATCGATACAATTCAAAATTTAGCCTTCATATTCTATTTATCAATTTAATTCAATTTAAAATTTCAAATTTCAAATTCATTAAAGTTTAAATCCAAAAAGCTGATAAGAAATAGATGAAGATACTAAGTAAAATCTTCTACAACGATTCGTAGGGCCATCATCACACCGAATCTTCTTCTTGTAGCTGGTACGAAGAAATCAAAAGAATTTGGAAACGAATCAAAGAATATTGATAAGAAAGATTGTTTCCACTGTCGCAGGGCATCGACCATCTATAGTCGTACTTCCCTGTCCCCTATTTCGTCCTCTTCTTGCACTCATACTTACTATCAGTGGATAGTAAGAGAATTTACTGAGACATTCAGACAGATATCTTAGAGATTACTCATTCTAGAGTTTACTTCACTCTATCTCTAATGAGCTACTTAACGTGTTATACTCCTGAGCTAAAGTTCAACCTTAGCTCTGATACCAAATGTAACGAAGCGAACTTAGCGGCCACCGGTAGGCTTTGCAACCATCCCAGTCCCACCGTGGCTTACATTGGCACCTCGCATTTACTTTTACGGCCAGCCTCTCGACTGTCACGGCCTTCGCCTAACCAACCCATCCCTCTCAGGGACATGTAGGGGTAAGAGTCCCCCGTTCGCCACCAAACTGCGAAGCAAGAACCCCCTATCATGCTGTAATATAGCAAATGCGATCCATATACGACGTATCACTTATTCGGAATGGGTTATGCGGCACAAAGGTCCTCTCCCGGCTGAACTGAATAGTGAGCGCAATATTTAAAAATATATGGATACTGGGATTTCAATTAAGTCACAACTTATTACCCAAACTTTTCTTTTCAAATGGTTTAAACAAATTACCATTTTAATCTTTTAAACAAAAAGATTCATTCACAGATTTTCCAAACCAATTTCCATTTCAATTTAACTCGTTAAATCTTTAAATCAAAGATTTAACTTATAGCTTTTAAAACAATTTCATTTCGAATGGTTTAAATAAATCATCATTTTAAATCTGTTAAACAGATTTAATTCATAGCTTTCAAAAAGAATTCATTCATAACTTGGAAAACATTTTTTTCAATTAAATCTTGAACTTCCTTTAATTAAACTGGAATTTCATTCCTTATCTGAAAGCTTTTATCTTTTGAAAACAAATAGTTTTCATTTCGGAAATCTGATTCATTTATACAAGTTAAGGTCTTTGGGTTAAATTCAAATTCTCAAAACCAATATTTTAAAAGTGGTTTAAATTCATATAAAACACATTTATAATGTCTTTAATCAAAATTCCAATCATTGAATTCAATTCCAAATATTGAATTCAAATTCAAGTTGAATTATTTAAATTTCAAAACTTAATTAAGTTATTCGAAAATAAGACTTATCTTTGAAATTCCATTTCAAATGCTTTTCACTTTAAACCCAAATTCCCAATCTCAAAATCAATTGAAATCAAAATTTCAATTTCAAAAATATCAAATTTAAATTATCTGTGACTTAACCGATTTCCACATGAAATCCAAATTTTTGTGTGTAAAAGTGTAGTCCAGGGGTTTCACACAATAGTGCAGCATCATACAATCATCACAGATCAAAACATAGAAATATAGTTGATAGGCGGTATTAACTACCACGCTTATTGTATAGATCACAGATATAGATCACAAGATAATATACGAATGTAAATAAAGGAATACATTATACACAGCACAATCACACAGAACAAAATATCATAGATCAGATAGGACAGTCAATTCAAGGCAACTCATTCAATACTATTATTCATAAGTAAAGTCAAGCATTTAATAAATATTTATAGGCAAGATTAATTAATTGTTTAATCCTAATTAATTCAATTTATTTCCAGTTAATTTAATCACTTATGATTTTATTATCCAATCCTGATAAATTAATTACAAATCATTCGATATAGATAAATTAATCAATCACCTTAATTAATTACTCTTAATTAATTACAATAACTAATTAATCACTCCTTAATTAATAATTATTTCTTAATCACTTTCATTAATTAATTGACCTTTAATAAATTAATTACTTTAATAATTTAATTATTCTCAAATAAATTACCAAATCAATTTATCACATTATCCTTAAATTAATTGTTGCTTAATCACTTGATAAATCAACTTTAATCATTGATAAATATTTTATTAAAAATCCTTAATTCACAAATTTATTATTCCTTAATAAATAAATCTTTAAACCTTAATTAATTAATTTAAACCTTTGAATTACTTTTTATTTATCTCTAATTATAAATAAATCTAAATCATTAATTTATAATTTAAATAATTTATTCTTTAATTATCTTATTAATTAAATCACTTAATTGCCTTAATTATCTCTAAGGTAATCTATTTCTTTATTAATGACTTCATTAAAGTGGATTTAAACATTACATTTCAAATTTAGATTCAATTTACATTTTAAATTTAAGATTTTGATATTTAACATTAACCAAATTTAAATATCAATTTATAAACCTATATAAGAAAAGTCCTAACTAATTTACTTAAATTTTTATTTGAAATTTAAGTTTTAACATACACTACTTTTTATTTGACAATTCAAGTGAAAATAAATTATTTAACTTTTTATGTGAAAGTTCTTTTTATAAAAGAACTTAATCAAATCCAGTTCAAATATCTATTTGAAAACAAATAACTTTAAAAAGCTATTGATTTAAACTTGTCAAAAACATTCATATCAAAAAAAAAATCTGATTTAATTTCTAGATTTGGATTAAAAGAAAAACTTGAATCCATTTGTTTAAACATTTGATTTTAAACTTTGTTTTAAAGCCTTTATTTTAAATCTTGCTTTAAATTTTAAATTTTTATTTTAAAACTTTAAGATCCAAAATCATTTGAATCTATACTTCATACTAGATTTAAACTTTGTTTAAATCTATCATTACCACTTTAAAAATTCATTTGAATTTTTTTAAAATTCAAATTCATCAAACAGTAACAGGTTTTATCAAAATCCTGTGACCAAACTTTCACTCGAGAAAACCTTAAATTGCTCTGAGTCCTGTCCCTGTTTGCTTTGAGAAATTTACTCGAATAACCCGAGTCCAAAATCCAACAACTCCCAAACTTCACCTGACACACCACTGTACCATGCATATGCACATCGCCGCCTTCCAATTCTGGTCGACATCACTACGTCGAACAAGTCGACAACCATCCACAGACCTTTTTCTGACCTTCGAAACTTCCTCATCGCCTCGAGTTCAAAATCGAGCAAGAAGAATCGAAACCTGGAACAAAAATTCAGGTTTCCCTCATGAAACCTGTCAACACGAAAACCCAGCTCCCCCGCCCACCAGAGAACCACCACCACCGGCCATGACTTCGCCTACAATCCCTCTACGCGTTCCCAAACCCCCATTGAACTCGACGCTTCGATGCGTACGAACTGACCCAAAAATTCCACTCAGCCCAAACTAGGTTTAGGAAGAAGAACCCACCACCGCTGCCTCCTCGATGATCTATACCACGATCAAGAATTTTTCCTAGATACTACGATCGCTCCTCCATCACCAGAAACAATTCCGACCACCCCAGTTGCTTCAGCCTCGAGAAATTACCCAAAACCCATTTCCCAGTAAACCCCTAAATCCTCATTCAATTCAACATTTTAAATTTAAGATTTTGTTTTAAAAATCATAATCTTTAATGATGATTCAATACATATACATGAATCAATATAATTCAACATCTTATTTATCACCTTATATAAGTGTTCACTGCATTCTTCTTGTTTACAGGAAACTTCTGATCTTATATTACTTAAACATGTTTTCCAAATCAAGATGAATTTAAACTTTGACTAATATATTTGAAAATTCAAAGTTGTAAGTGTTTATATGGTAAATTTGAAATTTTGTTTATTTTTAATACTCTGTGATTCAAGAATGAACAGAGGAATACAAATTACAAGCATGAAGAAACAAATACAACCATATCTACAGATTTTATACTATACTACATGCAGGCATCATTATCATAGTAATTACTTAAGCAACCATATTAACCTACTTAAGATTTAAATTTAGATGTTTACTCACCGTTGTGTTTGGAAGAAGAACAGAGTTGCTTCTATTTTTTGAAACAGGCTTTGAAATGTTAGCTGGAATCATCTTCTTGATCTCTGGGTTGTGTTGAAGTATTTGTTGTTTTTAGTTGAATTTTTGTTTTAAACCTTTTTTTTCTTTCAGATGTGAATGGACGAACTAAAAATGAGAAGGCTTTGATAAAAAAAAGTTTATAGGTGATATCTTTTGCTTGTATAGGCTAGTTATAATTTTGTACAAAGGGATGTTATTTGTTTAGTACATGGGTATGGCTGATGATACTTGTTGTGTTTTGTTCCCATGCCTGCCTACTTATGCCCCATACTTCATATACATATATTATTATTATTTTTCTTTTGTTTTATGCCTTGCTTTCGATTGAAAGGATGTTAGTTGGTACATAGATATGTTTATTTGTTTTATTACTTTGCAATGTTATATATTGTTATGTTGTCTTCTTTTGTTGCTTACACTTACTCATGTATTTGTTTTCAAATGCCTTTAACTTGTCTTTGTTTATTTTTCTTTTGTTGCTTATATGTGTATTTGTTTGTATTTCTTTTTATATTTTTGTTTATAACTCTATTATTATTTTACTCTAATACAAATTATTTTATTTTCATAAATATTATATAAATTCAAATTATCATCTTTTCTAAATTTTTAAATCAATTTATTTATTTATTTTTATTTGTTTTTATACTTGTGTCAATGCATATACTTATATATAATTTTAAAACCATTTATTTAAGATTTACTCATACATCACATATACATATATATTCATTTACTTTTACTATATTTACAATATTTTTAAATTTAATTGTTTTATACAAAATTTATTTTGAGTTCGGGGAAACTCGCTTCTCATTTATAATAAATTATACAATTTTTAATTCAAAAATTCAATAATTATCGATTTAAATTTAAATTAAAATATGGGGTCGTTACAATCAGCTTCTCTAACTTCTCAATTCCTTCATCAAACTTTTCATTAATGTGTTGCTCCATTTGTTCTGCTTCTTCTCTTCGATACAACGCTTCAACGTTTTGATGTCGATTAGCTCTCCTCGGTGGCATTGTCAAATTTCACAACTCCAAACAAATTCACACTCCAACTTCAAAATGCAACACTTAGCTCGTCTCGAGATCAAACGACCTACTTAGCTCGCGCTTCAATTCGCGGCCTACTTAGCTCGCGCACTCTTGGCTCGGCTCGGCAACAATGGATCGCGACCTAACACGGTTAGCTCGCCCGAATGATTTAAATTGGGCGCGCACACAACTTCCCGCCAAAATTCAAACAACTTTCTTCTTTCGATCCAAAATGATATGGATCAAAACTTCCACTCTTGTCGCAACTTATGATGAACACGATGAACAACCAAACTCCAAAAGATAGATCCGATCTCCAAACTTCAATACAAAGTCGAACAACTTCCCTCCTTGCTCTCGACCGTGGTCAACAACCTCCAATCTACAATTTGATTCAAACTCCTTGGCTCCAAGACTCGATTTAGCTATGATTGGCCAAAACAAGCTCCGATACCAAACTGACGCAGCGGATATTCTGAAAATGTACGAAACAATGAAGAGTAGCGATCGATGGAGTGAAAGATACCAAAATGCCCAAATTCGTTGATCCGAAGATACCGAATTCTAGCTTATCTCAAACACGTTGATAGCGCACTATACCGTGTTTAAAGATCTACGATTCTTCACACGTTGATCTAGCGCACTAGATTCCATGAATCGGCTTCTACGATCGTTGATTCAAGCGCACTTGAATACCGAAAGAGGAGATAGGAGATTACACTCAACTACCAATTTAAATGAAAGCACAAAGCAATCAAACAAGAATTTTATTCAAAATCAACTCCCCCTTACAAATGACCACACATGCCTATTTATAGGCTACAACTCAACACGCCAAAACAGAACACAATCTCAACGCAACACTTAGGTCGGCCACGACCTAACAAACATCACGACCTAAATCATCACGACCTAAAAAAAATACAACATAAGCAAATACAACACAATGCTTTACAACTCATAGGTCGTAAACGACCCAAAACTACACGACTTATCATCTGAATGACCTAAAACAAGGCAGCATCTTCCAAGATTCCAGGCGGCAGCGAACTGTAGCAATCGGCGATCTAAAGTTCTCGCGACCTAACTTAGGTCGTAGGTCGTACGCGACCTAACTTAGGTCGTAGGTCGAGGCATTCTTCATTATGAATTTCGGAGCGACTTATCTTAGGTCGTAGGTCGTTTATGTGACCTAACTTAGGTCGAATCAAAACTCCGCGACCTAACATAGATCGAACTTCAATCTCGTGACCTAACTTAGGTCGTATTCTTTTAGCTCGTTCGCACTCCTTCACACTGAATCCAGTAACTCGTGTACCGTCTTCACTAAGTCGTGAGCGACCTTCACTAGGTCGTGAGCGACCTAAGACTTCAACTTTCCACGACTTATCTCCAAGATCTAGTTCGTTAGCTCGTGCGTCTCCACTAGGTTGTTGCCGACCTTCACCAAGTTGCTGGAACGACTTAAAGGTTTCGTTATGTCATTCGCGACCTAAAACTTGAACTTCCCATAAGTCTTTACGAAGTCTTAACTCGTTAGCCTCCTCTTTAAGTCGTACCCGACTTACCAACATGTTAGGTCGTACACGACCTATGTCTTCAACTCTCTGGGCTGCATCATCTACCCTTATAATTCTACCCTCCATATTATTTTGCTACCTCAACACATTCCATCACACATGCTATTTCCTCCTGCCACCTTGTTCACTCCCCTCATCATGTTAAAGAAAACATATTTTGTACTCGAGTTGACAAAGTGTCAAATTATGTCTAAGTATGTTTCTTAAGTCATCTTTTAGTTTATACATGTATATACCTATGTATATACCCAATATATATTAAATAATCTACATTTTGAATGTGTATAAATTTACACCAGAGTTTACAACGTTTTCGGTAACTTCTAGCCAATAAAAAGTTGAAAATTCCAAAACGAGTTCCGGTCACATTTTCGATCTTTCTTTGAATTAAAACTTTTGTAAAAAATTTGGAAAACTATGTCACCATCATTAATTATTATTTAGAAGAGTGTTATTTTAATTATAAAATCTATATATTGAATATTTAAGATTAATTAAATATTTGCAAATCAAAATAGTGAAATTCTAGGTCGTTACATTCTTCTCCCCTTAAACGAATTTCATCTTTGAAATTACACCTTAACCCATCCCTGGAAACAAACCACCCTAGGTATACATAACACTACACACCAGTCTGTATATTGTATGTGGATCATTCATATGCAAAATCTGACTCGATCACTAATCGAGCACATAAATTCCTTTTCGAACCGATATCGTCCACCCGATTTTCTAGTGCGGACACCGATCATCTTTCCTAATTAGATACCTCTTTTCTCCTTACATAGTCATGTACTATGATAGAAAACATTGATCCCATACTAAAAATCCTCATCAAGTGCTCACCATTAAAAATCGAGTAATAGATCCTTATTTGGAATGGTGTGAAACACCTCAAAGTCGTGTAAACGAAATTTAGATCAAACTATGTGAAAATGAGAAATGATCTACATCTAACTTATGCACTTCATTAATCGGTTCCCCCTAATACCAATTCTATTTCCACTAAATTATTTATGAAAACATTTCATAAAACTAAACTTAGGTTCACTTAGATACTACTCCACTACATCCTAAGAGTATATACCCCTGTCAGCTTCCACTATTCCATTTTTGATTTATTTTCCCAAGAAAACTCAAGATCCAAATACCTGATTCTTATTTCAAAAACTTTTTGAAATGAAACTCTACATTTTAATTGAACATGTGTGTGTGTGATGTGTAAAGCTCAAGTAACTCCAAAATGATACTATGGAACTGGTTAGTACCGAACAGTATCATACACTCCCTTACTAAGAATGGTAATACTTAAGAGAAGTGTTTACCATCTGAACAGATCACTTCCTCACTTTTAAGTTATTTTCGAGCCACTCAAACTATTTGACTTAAGAATATTACTTTTATTTCAAAATCGCATTTTTTTGAAAATACTTCTTATATTTCCAATAAAACATTTATCACTAACTTTCTTTAGGCTCATTCGGGTTTGAACTTGTTTCGATTGTACGATGATAAACATAATAATTTACTAAGTGTCTCACAGTGTTCGCCTAAGAAAATATTCGATTGTCACTTAGAAGATTATCCAGATCATCACAAAACAATCAAAACTCATTTTCCCAAACTAATCTAAAGAAAATACTTCTTGCTTAACCTTTTCATTTCCAAAATTTTATACTTGAAACAAAAATATTTTCAAAAAATACTATTAATATTTTTCCAATCCTTGAAAATCATTTTTCACAAGTCCCCGGATTTTTGTCCTCAAGTTCAACTTAAATTCTTTTTAGTTAAAAGGCACCTTCTTATAAATTCATTTTATAAGGTCAACTTTTATAAAACCATTTTTTTCATATATTTATTTCAAAATATTCTAACTTTTTATAAACATCTTTTATTAAATCAAAATTTAATTCAATATTAACATCAAACGCCTTATAGTCAAATTGTAGAACTTATTTCATAAGGTGTTCATTTCAATGTTTTCCCAATTCCTATATACCCAACCCAAATCTTATAAAGGGAAGCTACCTATACACACTAATAATAGTCAGTGATCAATTGGACGAGCATGACTAAACAAACAATAAAATATTATTTTCTCCTAATAAACAACACCTCAAAAATACTATACTATACTATTTTTGAAAATCATTCTTTATATATAAAATATATTCTCGGTAAAATTATTTCATTTACCCAATTTCAAAACAATAGTGTGTTCATTTATCTTGTTTAAGTGTTTAGGAATCCCTATCAACAGCGTTGATCAGGCGCGTCGACCAGAATTTATAAGCCGCTTAACAGATCAAAAAACGCATCGACACAAATACACGCTCTTATATATATACACTCAAAATCATCATAAGGCATTCCATTACCTTATCTCTTAATAAGTTGCCCAACCAAAGCCAAGGTTCTTGCTTAATCTTGTGTTCTGATACCAAATGTAATGATCAATCTTTCTTACACCTAAAAACGACACTTAATACATCGACGGTATTCATGTGCTGATCATTTAAGTGTCCGAAAGATAGGTCATTAGGGGTGGAAAAAAGATAGAAGATAAGAAGACACTAAACAATCATAGAATCTCACATCGTAATGGAATAACATACACTAATCAACATAATACTTTACAGAGTCATTTTATAAAATGATACATCAAAATCATACTAGTACAATTCTATAAAAGGACAATTACCTAACTAATACAAACTAATATAATACAGCGGAAATAAGATAACAACTAACTATTGATGAATCCTCCTGCTCCAAGCTCCTCCAAAATGCATCCGTGGAAACCTAAACTACTTGGCTGCCCATAAAAATTTGAGCACCCAAGCGTTTTAGAGAAAGAAATAAAACTTCAGGTCTGACATGGGTTTGGTGTGAATAAACTCAAAATAACTGAATTATTATGTTTAAAACTCCTTTAAAATCATAGGTATCTCGTAAGACTATACTGCACATAAGCACGAACGAGTTTTACCTTACGATGACCAAAACATTTTATATTAAAATCTAGTGATATTTTAATAATGTCTAGAGGTCAAAGCAAAAAATGAAATTAGCTGAAATGCTTGTATCTCACATTTTAACATAGATGGACACAATCAAAACAGTAATAAGCTGATGGGAGAATGGGTTCCAAAAATGACTGGGTTACTGGGTTATCGTCCCTCACAGTACACCTCTAGAAAAGTGTACCAGGGTCGAACCTATCGACCCCTGCTAACACAGAACCGGCGTACCACATACTGGATAGTATCGAATATGATCACCCCTAATGGACCGCGAAGCATACAAATGAGACATAATTTCCACTCTAAATCAGTGACGATCGTAGCCTAATGGGAATGAGTAACATAGCCCTACCGCTGTAATGACCCTAAAAATGAAAGTTATATTTACTCTAAGAATTTCTGGAAAAAAAAAAGTAGAGAAACATATATATATAAATATATATACATATATTAAATGACATATTAAAAATGGAAAAGCTTGTTAATAAATTAAAAAAAATGCATGGGAGTTCTGTTGTACAAAAATACAAGGGGTTAAAGTGATTAAAAATTGGGATTTAAAATAAACATAGTTCCATGCCTAAAAGAATTACATAAATACATATATTTAATATATGAGGAGTTTCCTATTTTATCTAAAAATAAAATAGAGTCTTATAAGGACCAAATGACTCATGTATTTATGCTAAAAATAATTAGCATAATATATGTGATTTTTATTTAAATATAGAAGGAGTTACTGATTTGACAAAGAGGCAGAAATATATATATATATATACATACAGAATCAAATAATTTTTTTTTCATATCTTATATTTATCTCAAGCAAATAATATGGGTGAATGATTTTACATTACATAATAAGGTATGATAGTATGCATGATTGAATGGAGATAGTAGATAGGTAGGAAATACCAAGGAGATTTTCAGATGCTTTAAACTTATAAAAAAAGAAAAAAGAAATAACAAACCGAGGGTTACATGCTTATGGCATGAGTAGAAAAGAGTCATGAAAATAGTATTGAGTGTTAAAAAATGCATGATCCTCGAAATAGCTAATTAAAGTAACCTAATGTGTGCATTTCCAATTTATGACCACACAGGAATGTGATATGTACATGAACATCTAAGGGTATCAGGGGAATTACCCATTTCCTTAAACCCTAGAATGGTTTTATAAATAACTGCACATAACCAAATCCATCATTCTCTCGGGATCAAAACAAAAATAAAATAAACTAGGAGAAACACTAGATTGAGGCTTTGGGGGATTTGCTGTTCAAAGGATTAAGGCAGTGAAAGGAAAACATTAGGTGTGTATTTATCCTTTGTATGCAATGGCATTAAGTCCTATTGCAGGTAGACTAAAATATTATGAGTCATTTAAATCTCTGAAATGATTTGTTATGGGTGATATGGGTGTTTGTTTGTGCATTTTTTGTTTGGAGCATTAATCTATAAGTGGGCTTTTAGAGTTAAAAATGTTTTGAGCATTCTTGTTCTATCTTATCATCATTAAACATGGATATAGATTAAATAGGGGAACATGGGGTTGAACCAGAAAATATACAAGCAGTTATATCTTTCTGAAATATGAATGAAAGAAAAAAAACTAAATTGGTCACTTGGGAGTCAGTCAATGATCTGCTTACTTCAGGTGGGAGCAAGTATATGCATGGTGCAACTGCACCCTGAGGCCTTTGTGTGTTGGAATAATTTAAACAACCTCGGAGTTTCCTTCACAATGCATACATAGTGTTCATTTGACAAGGAGATGTAGACCATAAAATAAATAAGGAATGGGATTTATAAATTTGGGTTATGAATATCTAGACAGGGAGATAAACTAATCAGGGTTAATGTGATGTTCTGGTTAGTTGCTGGGTGAAAATTTAGGGTATAAAACCTGAGTTTACTTATCTAGATTTGGAGAGAATGAATCAAGAATTGTACATATGTTTATTTTAACTGTTTGCTATGTATTGTTTAAATAGATGAATGTGTTTTTGTATCACTTTGTATGAACCAAAACATGCTCAGTATAAAAATCTGTTAAACTAGGAAGGCACTTCAAGATTATCAAAAAAAAAAATTATGAATATGTATACAAAATTGATAAATGCTCATACCAGTGAAAACTGACCATTTTGGTTGCCCTTGCAATCATCTGGGTGTCTCATTAAAAATTGGGGCAGCTCAGTGATTTGCTTGCAGGAAATTGAAGTTGGCTTGATGAGTGAAGAAGGCATTAGCTGCTAGTATAAATAAAAGAGACTTGTTTTAAATTTGCAGTTGAATTGTAATGAAATTACTAGTCAAGTTCTATTTCTGTAATTGAAGTTACTTGTAGGAAACTTTCTAAGTATTTGGGTTGAAAATATGTACTTAAGTAAAACCTGTTGTGAGTGATCATTGATGATGTTTGGTTAACTACTAATTTTTTTATGAACTATGAGAGCAGTAGACCTGGAAGATACTGAATTCTGAATAAATGATTGAATACATATAAGAATGCACTTCCAGAAAACTTAAACTAGGCATAAACATGCTTGGGATTAGGAGTAGGACTTTGTAGAAGTTTGTTAATATGAGGGACATAGGTTTGCAAGTGGTAAAAGAGGGACTATGGCCGGCCTAGATGGTCATGAGTCAAACCCTTGGAGCTTAGAACCACTTCATTTCAATCAATGAAGTGTAAAGTGCTTCCGGGACAAAACAAAAGAAAACACTGAGCAGCCCTAAAATAACACCAAGCAGATCCAATAAAACACCAAGTATATAAGTCTGCATCATATTAAACTTAAAAATGCTAAAAGTCCTCATCCATTCAACCTGAAATGATAAATGGAAATTAGATCCATTATGCATGCCTGCAAGCATAATTTGTAAGTAATATCATGCAAATACTTGATAACTATCATAAGATCAAGTAAATACCATTTTAGTGTTAATAGAATTATTTAGGCAGAAAGCCTAGATAGCATAAAAAAATGTACTGTGCTCTGCAAGTTAAATATATATATATATAAGTGTTATAAATGGACAAAGTGTACCTCTGGCAGTAGAACAAGATTGAGAAAAAATATAAAAGGCTATGTCAATAACTTGTATGGTATTTTGATTTCTGTTTGGTTTAAATTCCCTCTGATAAAAAAATAAAAAAAAAGAAAAAGAAGAAACAATTGTATATCATCAAATATATGATTGTCTTAACCTGTTTGTACACTGATATGATTATATTGGTAAATCCAGGGTCTTGGGAAAAATATTTGGAAATTATATAAATATTCAAATATAAAAGAGTTGGGGTTTAGTGGTGAATTCCTCTTGAATGTTTAGAAAAAAAATTATCTATGAGTTTCAGATTGAGGGTCACCACAGTTAGTATCAGAGCTATGTTTTAAATAACATAGTAAATGTTGTTGTATGCATATGGATGTTTGAATGCATTGTTTGAATTATTCGTGTTGAATCCTTTTGTTTTATGTCAAAAAAAAAATATGTGTGTACATGTGATACATGCACAATGTGCACAGAAATAAAAATGAACAAAGTAAAGACACCAAAAATGATAGGGGTAAATAAACTAACATAAAAATCATATTTATAGCATTATGGTAGGACCAAGGCATCACACAGGTGCAGGATCATCACGTGAGCCACCTGTGATGAGCATGGAGGATTTTGTGAGAGCTTTAAGGGATGGAATGGCACCAAGGCAAGACAATCCTCATGAGGAACTCTCCAAACTGCTTAAGACATGTACCACTTTGGGAGGAAAGGATTTTGAAGGTACTGAAGGAGCTATAGGTGTTCAAACTTGGATAAGAACTATGGAGAGGGTCTTCACAGATATGCAAATCAATGACCAAAGGAAGAGACAGATAGCTTCAAGGAAATTGAAGGGGGTTGCACTGGATTGGTGGGAAGTTGTGACAGCAGGAAGACAAGAGAATACCATCACTTGGAATAATTTCAAGGACATGCTTGAGGCCAGATTTGTCCCAGCATCTGCCAAGGCCACACTGCTAGAAGACTTTATTAGATTAAGGCAAGGAAGCATGAGTGTGAATGAATACACTCAGAAGTTTGAAGCATTATCCAAGTATGGAATGGTGTTAATAGGGAATGCAGAAGCAAAGAATGCAAGGTACATTCAAGGCTTGAACCCTAGTCTGTCAAGGGCAATGTTGCCATACAAGGACAAGACCTTTGATCAGGTAATTGATCTAACTCTCTCATTGGAGCAACATGACACTGCAAGGGAGAAATTCAGGAATATGAAGCTCAACAAGAAGAAGGGTGGTCAGAACAGAGTGCAACCTTATGACAAGAGAAATGCAAGTAAAGGAGTTAAGAAAGGGGAAGGAACAATAGCACCTGAAAGCAAGAAATTCACTCATTGTTTTAATTGTGGAAAAGCCGAACATTATAGTAACCAATGCCCTGACCCTAAAATACCTAGAGGAGGCTGCTATAATTGTGGAAAGATGGGTCATCTCAAGAAGGATTGCCCAGAAACCAATAAGGGAACAGCAAGGGTAGGAGCTTTGGCAGCAAGTAACACTGGGAATGTTGGGCAACTTGAAGGTATAATTTTTATTCATACCCAACCAATATCAGTAATATATGACACTAGTGCCTCACATTCACTAATATCTCTGGAAATTACAAAGAAATTAGCACTTGCATGTGTTTCTATTGATCAGCCCTTAATTGTACACAGTCTCATAGGGAGTCATTGTATGTTAGGGATGAAGTGTATGGGTCTGAAATTAATTATAGGGGGTTATGAATTTAATTCAGATCTATATACCTTAAATTATCCTGGTATTGGGATTATTTTGGGGGTATATTGGTTAATGAGAAATAAAGCAATTTTAAATTTAGAAAATCTTACTATTTCTTTGGAGACAAATGAAGGCAAAAGAATTACCATCTTAAGTGAAATAGCAAAGAATACATGTTTTAATAAAATCTGGAGTATTAATGAAGTTCAAAAAGAATTAAAAATAGAGGAAATCCCAGTAGTCAATGGATATATAGATGTGTTTGGAGAAGTGAAGGGAATTCCTCAAAATAGACCAGTTGAATTTAAAATAAAATTAATGCCAGGAACAAATCCAATCATTAAGAAGCCTTATAGAATGGGTCCAAAAGAGTTGGTAGAATTAAAACATCAACTAGAAAATTAGAAGAGAAAGGATTCATAAGATCAAGTAGTTCCAGTTGGGGTTCCCCAGTGCTTTTTGTTAAGAAACATGATGGAACAATGAGGATGTGTGTGGATTACAAGGATTTAAATAAGGTGACCATCAAGAATAAGTACCCACTGCCTAGAATAGATGATCTATTTGATCAATTGCATGGAGCTAAAATATTTTCAAGGTTAGACTTAGCCTCTGGATTTCACCAAATGAAAGTTGCAGAGGAAAGCATTGAGTACACAGCCTTCAACACAAGGTATGGCCTTTATGAATTTCTAGTAATGCCATTTGGCTTGACCAATGCTCCCTCCTATTTTGTAGACTTGATGAATAGAATTTTTAGAGACTTTTTGGATAAGTTTGTCTTGGTATTTATAGATGACATATTAATTTATTCAAAGACAGAAAATGATCATGCCATGCACTTACATTTAGTATTATCCAGACTTAGAGAACATGAATTAAAAGCCAAGTATTCAAAGTGTACATTTTGGCAACATGAAGTGAAATTCTTAGGACACATAGTATCACAGCAGGGAGTAAGTGTATATCCAAGCAAGGTCATTGCAGTTCAATCATGGAGTAGACCCACGACAGTGACTGAGGTGAGGTCATTCTTAGGTTTGGCAGGGTACTATAGGAGGTTCATCAAGGATTTTTCAAGAATAGCCGCACCAATGACCAAACTAACCAAGAAGAACCAACCATATGTGTGGACTGAGCAGTGTGATCAAGCCTTTGAAAAACTGAAACAAGCATTGGTGGAGGCTCCTGTCTTGCAAATCCCAGAGGTAAATGAAGGAATGGTTGTATACACTGATGCTAGTGGATCTGGGTTAGGTGCAGTGCTTATGCAACATGGCAAGGTAGTGGCATATGCATCAAGATAGCTCAAACCCAATGAAACCAAATATGCAACTCATGATCTAGAATTAGCTGCAATAGTGTTTGCACTAAAACTATGGAGGCATTATTTGCTTGGGGAAAAATTTGAATTATTCACAGATCATCAAGCATTGAAATATTTATTTTCTCAAAAAGATTTAAATATGAGGCAAGCAAGGTGGTTGGAGTTTCTAGCTGCATATGATTTGGATATTTTGTACACTCCTGGAAAAGCTAATAGAGTGGCAGATGCTTTGAGCAGAAATCATATTAGATTAGCCAGTTTGATGATTGATGAATTTAAAAACATTGCAGTGCTTGGGGAGGCAGATATATACAGCAAGGATGAAGTGAATTTTAAAGAACATGGTGATATGGTGGAGTATGGTACACTGGGAATAATCACAATGAAGTCTAATCTGGTGGAGAAAATTGGTGGCATGCAAGACCAAGATAAAAATTTAAAGGAGAAGAAGGAAATGTTACTTAGCAACCTAGAGTTGGAGAATTTTAAAATAGATTCCAAGGGTTATTTGAGAAAAAATGATAAGCTTTGTGTACCAGACCTTGCAGAGTTGAAGGAAGAAATCATGAATGAGCATCACAAGACCAAGTACACCATACACCCTGGTGGTACTAAAATGTATCATGATTTAAAAAGAAGCTACTGGTGGCCGGGAATGAAGCAAGCAGTGGCAAGATATGTGGCAAAGTGTTTCACATGTCAACAAATTAAAGCAGACCACCAAAAGCCTTCTGGCATGTTGCAACCTTTGGAGGTACCTCAGTGGAAATGGGAAAGTATTTCCATGGATTTTGTGGATGGTTTGCCTAGAACTAAGAAAGGCAATGATAGTATATGGGTAATTGTTGATAGACTAACCAAATCAGCTCACTTTGTCCCTGTCAGGTCAGATAGAAATGCATCTAGGCTTGCACAATTTTTTATTAAGGAAGTAGTGAGGCTACATGGTATACCCAAGACTATTGTGAGTGATAGAGACACTTTGTTCACCTCAAGATTTTGGGAAAGCTTCCAAGAAGCAATGGGAACACAACTTTGTTTAAGCACTGCCTACCATCCTCAAAGTGATGGGCAAAAAGAGATAGTGAATAAAATATTGGAAGATTTACTTAGAGCATGTGTGCTTGATTTTGGGGGTAATTGGGAGGATCATATCCACCTAGCAGAATTCACTTACAACAATAGCTACCAATCAACAATAGGAATGGCTCCCTTTGAAGCCTTGTATGGGAGACCCTGCATGTCTCCTACCTGTTGGTTGGAAGCAGGAGAGGGTGTAATATTGGGGCCAGATCATGTTAAGGATTCCAACATGATTGAATTAATTAGGCATAGAATGAAGGCAGCACAATCAAGAAAAAAGTCTTATGCAGATAGAAAGAGGAAGCCAATGGAGTTTGAAGTAGGAGAGCATGTTTTTCTGAAGGTATCACCAATGAAGAAGGTGTTCAGGTTTGGGAAATCTGGTAAGCTATCACCAAGATTTGTAGGACCATATGAAATTATGCAAAGAATTGGTGCTATGGCCTACAGACTTAAGTTACCTGAGGAGTTAAGTGGTGTGCATCCAGTGTTTCATGTTTCTCAATTGAGAAAATGGGTGCATGATGAAGGAG
Source organism: Allium fistulosum (assembly GCA_030737815.1). NCBI lineage: Eukaryota > Viridiplantae > Streptophyta > Magnoliopsida > Asparagales > Amaryllidaceae > Allium > Allium fistulosum. The sequence goes on from CM060903.1 coordinate 50,893,483, forward strand.
CAATTCTGGAGTCACCTACTCAAATTCAAGTCCAAAAGGATTTGGTCTATACAAATGAACCAGTAGGGATAGTTGCCAAGGAAGAGAAAAAGCTGAGAAACAAGGTGATCAAACTGGTAAAAATTCAATGGAGCTTGGACACTAATGATTGTACATGGGAGGTTGAAGATAAAATGAGGGCTAAGTACCCCAATTTGTTTACTGATGGAGAGGTATTTTTAAGCAGCTTATGATGATTTTTCTAAATATTCTTATATATTGTTTGCTTTCATAAACTGTGAGTATGGGGTTATGGAGTTAAAACAGGCTATAGATTAGTGTTTTTAATTGGAGGAATTAGGTAAAATTATGGGGACATAATTCCTTTAAGGGGGAGGGTATGTAATGACCCTAAAAATGAAAGTTATATTTACTCTAAGAATTTCTGGAGAAAAAAAAAGTAGAGAAACATATATATATATATATAAATATATATACATATATTAAATGACATATTAAAAATGGAAAATCTTGTTAATAAATTAAAAAAAATGCATGGGAGTTCTGTTGTACAAAAATACAAGGGGTTAAAGTGATTAAAAATTGGGATTTAAAATAAACATAGTTCCATGCCTAAAAGAATTACATAAATACATATATTTAATATATGAGGAGTTTCCTGTTTTATCTAAAAATAAAATAGAGTCTTATAAGGACCAAATGACTCATGTATTTATGCTAAAAATAATTAGCATAATATATGTGATTTTTATTTAAATATAGAAGGAGTTACTGATTTGACAAAGAGGCAGAAATATATATATATACATACAGAATCAAATAATTTTTTTTCATATCTTATATTTATCTCAAGCAAATAATATGGGTGAATGATTTTACATTACATAATAAGGTATGATAGTATGCATGATTGAATGGAGATAGTAGATAGGTAGAAAATACCAAGGAGATTTTCAGATGCCTTAAACTTATAAAAAAAGAAAAAAGAAATAACAAACCGAGGGTTACATGCTTATGGCATGAGTAGAAAAGAGTCATGAAAATAGTATTGAGTGTTAAAAAATGCATGATCCTCGAAATAGCTAATTAAAGTAACCTAATGTGTGCATTTCCAATTTATGACCACACAGGAATGTGATATGTACATGAACATCTAAGGGTATCAGGGGAATTACCCATTTCCTTAAACCCTAGAATGGTTTTATAAATAACTGCACATAACCAAATCCATCATTCTCTCGGGATCAAAACAAAAATAAAATAAACTAGGAGAAACACTAGCTTGAGGCTTTGGGGGATTTGCTGTTCAAAGGATTAAGGCAGTGAAAGGAAAACATTAGGTGAGTATTTATCCTTTGTATGCAATGGCATTAAGTCCTATTGCAGGCAGCCTAAAATATTATGAGTCATTTAAATCTCTGAAATTATTTGTTATGGGTGATATGGATGTTTGTTTGTGCATATTTTGTTTGGAGCATTAATCTGTAAGTGGGCTTTTAGAGTTAAAAATGGTTTGAGCATTCTTGTTCTATCTTATCATCATTAAACATGGATATAGATTAAATAGGGGAACATGGGGTTGAACCAGAAAATATACAAGCAGTTATATCTTTCTGAAATATGAATGAAAGAAAAAAAACTAAATTGGTCACTTGGGAGTCAGTCAATGATCTGCTTACTTCAGGTGGGAGCAAGTATATGCATGGTGCAACTGCACCCTCAGGCCTTTGTGTGTTGGAATAATTTAAACAACCTCGGAGTTTCCTTCACAATGCATACATAGTGTTCATTTGACAAGGAGATGTAGACCATAAAATAAATAAGGAATGGGATTTATAAATTTGGGTTATGAATATCTAGACAGGGAGATAAACTAATCAGGGTTAATGTGATGTTCTGGTTAGTTGCTGGGTGAAAATTTGGGGTATAAAACCTGAGTTTACTTATCTAGATTTGGAGAGAATGAATCAAGAATTGTACATATGTTTATTTTAACTGTTTTCTGTGTATTGTTTAAATAGATGAATGTGTTTTTGTATCACTTTGTATGAACCAAAACATGCTCAGTATAAAAATCTGTTAAACTAGGAAGGCACTTCAAGATTATCAAAAAAAAATTATGAATATGTATACAAAATTGATAAATGCTCATACCAGTGAAAACTGACCCTTTTGGTTGCCCTTGCAATCATCTGGGTGTCTCATTAAAAATTGGGGCAGCTCAGTGATTTGCTTGCAGGAAATTGAAGTTGGCTTGATGAGTGAAGAAGGCATTAGCTGCTAGTATAAATAAAAGAGACTTGTTTTAAATTTGCATTTGCATTGTAATGAAATTACTAGTCAAGTTCTATTTCTGTAATTGAAGTTACTTGTAGAAAACTTTCTAAGTATTTGGGTTGAAAATATGTACTTAAGTAAAACCTGTTGTGAGTGATCATTGATGATGTTTGGTTAACTACTAATTTTTTTATGAATGTCTGATTTGGAGAAAATAAGGAGATAGACATATCATATACATATGATATGTGCATATATATTTGATCCCTGATTTTTATTGCTTATATTTCGTCTTATGGAAATTAAACAGCTAAGGGGATTGATTTTTTTTGAAATGAACTCTCAAGATTTTAGTAGGATATTCCAGTGAAATGAATTTGTGCATGGCAGGTAAGTGATACTGGCATGTGCATGAATTCTGGAAATTTGTATGTATTTGAGTATTTAAATTTCAAATGGAACTATGAGAGCAGTAGACCTGGAAGATACTGAATTCTGAATAAATGATTGAATACATATAAGAATGCACTTCCAGAAAACTTAAACTAGGCATAAACATGCTTGGGATTAGGAGTAGGACTTTGTAGAAGTTTGTTAATATGAGGGACATAGGTTTGCAAGTGGTAAAAGAGGGACTATGGCCGGCCTAGATGGTCATGAGTCAAACCCTTGGAGCTTAGAACCACTTTATTTCAATCAATGAAGTGTAAAGTGCTTCCGGGACAAAACAAAAGAAAACACCGAGCAGCCCTCAAATAACACCAAGCAGATCCAATAAAACACCAAGTATATAAGTCTGCATCATATTAAACTTAAAAATGCTAAAAGTCCTCATCCATTCAACCTGAAATGATAAATGGAAATTAGATCCATTATCCATGCCTGCAAGCATAATTTGTAAGTAATATCATGCAAATACTTGATAACTATCATAAGATCAAGTAAATACCATTTTAGTGTTAATAGAATTATTTAGGCAGAAAGCCTAGATAGCATAAAAAAATGTACTGTGCTCTGCAAGTTAAATATATATATATATATATATAAGTGTTATAAATGGCCAAAGTGTACCTCTGGCAGTAGAACAAGATTGAGAAAAAAAATATAAAAGGCTATGTCAATAACTTGTATGGTATTTTGATTTCTGTTTGGTTTAAATTCCCTCTGATAAAAAAATAAAAAAAAATAAGAAGAAGAAACAATTGTATATCATCAAATATATGATTGTCTTAACCTGTTTGTACACTGATATGATTATATTGGTAAATCCAGGGTCTTGGGAAAAATATTTGGAAATTATATAAATATTCAAATATAAAAGAGTTGGGGTTTAGTGGTGAATTCTTCTTGAATGTTTAGAAAAAAAATATCTATGAGTTTCAGATTGAGGGTCACCACAACCGCTTCTCCCATATTTTAGTCATTCCCGGTTGATGAAGCTTTAGGCTACATTTTACCTTTATTTTGCACTTACTACATGTAATGCTATAGTGTCCTCCAAGCATCAATGCAATGCTAGCATTCATCCATACAAGTTCGTTATGGGACTGGACGAAACCAAAGGCACTACTTTTATTACATCCTTTCGTAGAATCCCTCCCGGGATTAATAGCAAATAGCTCTGCACTTCAAAGCTCTATCCTTGATTCCATATTCTTCAAGATGTCTTTATGTCTAAATGCTTGAGTTGGAACGAAGTGGTTTTTGGAAGAAATATCTGATCCTGGTCTCTTCGAAATAACTTCCGATAATTTAGGGAAAGAAACAAAACTCCAGCTCCGACATGGGTCTGGTGTGAGTAAACTCAAATCAACTGAATTACTATGTTTAAAACTCCTTTAAAATCAAAGGTATCTTGTAAGATCACGCCGCACATAAACATTGATGGGTTTTTACCTTACAATAACCAAAACATATTTATATTAAAATCCAGTGATATTATAATAATGTTTAGAGGTCAAAGTAAAATATGAAAGTAGTTGAAATGCTTGCATCTCACATTTCAACATAAATGGGCACAATCAAAACCATACGACGCTTATTGGAGGATGGATTCCAACAATGACTGGGCTATTAGGGTATTTTCCGTCAAAGTACACCTCTAGAAAAATGTACCAAGGTCAAACCTATCGACCCCTACCAACATAAAACCGGCTACACCTTAATGGATAGTACCGAATATGAACACCTCTAATGGGTCCCAAAACATACAGATGGGAGATAATACCCATTTTAGATTAGTGATAATCAAATTCTGATGGGAGCGACCTGCATAACCCTGCTGCATCTCCTATGTTTTAGTCATTCTCGATTGATGAGGCTTAAGGCACATTTTACATTTATTTAGCACTACCGACTTGGAATGCTATAGTGTCCTCTAGGAATCATGCAATGCCATCATTCGTCCATACAAGTTCATTCTGGGAGTGAGCAAAATCGAAGGCACTACTTCTATTACATCCTTTTTCAAAGAATTGCTCACAGGATTAATAGCAAATAGCCCTTGCACTTCACAGCTCTATACTCGATTCCATATTCTGCAAGACGTCCTCAAGTCGAAACGCTTGAGTTGGATTGAAGTGGTTTTCGGATAACATATCTGATCCTAGTCTCTTCGAAACAACTTTCGATAGTTTATGGTAAACTCAACCCCGGTTCTTTAGGAAATAAGTAGACAAAAGATAAGAGAGGAAATCACTTCCTAACCGTTAATGGATGGATTTCCTTGTCATTTATCCTAGAATAACAAAATGAATTTATACGTACAGTATAGCACCACCGACGATGACTGACCATATAATTTTTGTGTTTCTCCTAGATATTTCCAAAGTAACATTTTGGTCCAGGTTTTGATAGTTAGCTATTTAACTGCCAAATAAACAAATATTCAAACATGGATTTTATCCCATATGGAATTCACTAAGTCTTATTTTATTAATCTTTAACTTAATCAAATCACTTTATAAACATTTGATCAAAATATGTTTACAAAACACTATTCCCAAACCCCTTGCATCCTTTTTATACTTGGACAAAAATTTATATACTTATCTCAAGGGTATAAGTATATGTTCCAAACTTTACAAAAGTTTCACTCTTTTCAAATTTCTTTTTGAAAACATTACTTACTATAAACCGATCCACTTATCCTTTATAAAACGTTTCCTTTTAAAAGTGCAATTCATATTTAAATATCTGTGACGACCCACATTTCGAAAGGTTTGGATCGACAATAATCCACACATGTTCAACTCAGACAATCCGAAACACAAATAATCAATGTGGTTAATTAAGAAAAATAAAAAAAGAGGAATCAAATATAAAACCTCGTAGTGGAATGACATAATATAGTAATTAAATAAACAATTCATGAATTTGTGTGTACTATACATTTGATTGTAACTTATACAACATTTATCGGAGTAATACATATACAACAAAATAACAGAATAATGTAGTGGGGCAACATGATGTGGGAATAATACTAGTAATAATATATCAAATCTTCGCCTTCATCCTCCAGAATAAATGATCTTCAATGTGCTGAACACTTAGAGATGACCCGAGCGTAATGAAAAGACAAAACATTCGAGTCAGGACTAAAATATTCTTATGTGAGTCAAATCAATATCACATATAACAGGAGTGCAATAGCATCAGAGATGTTTATGGGGTTTCAAATCACCTATCCAGTGTATTACGTGCTTACAATAACTCAAGAGATGTTACGGGATTTTACTTGTCCTAAGGATCTGGCAATATATATATATAGTAGAATACACTATATATGTAATGTCTAATCAGTAAAATAAATATTTTTCTTAGCACTAAAGCTTTTCGTTAATCCCCCTTAACGCGTTTTTAAGCATTGTCATACAGTTTGCATATATTGCCCCAGTAGCACGTCGGGGGATAGGGATGCGCCGTCATACGACAACACCAAACCAATCTCTTGGGTGTCTCGTATAAGGATAAAAGTATGACAAGGCACGTGATGTAATGAACAAGGTAATATACTATAGTTCGGGTCGTTGGGCTAGTGGTAACACATCGTAGCCACGATCGCCCACCGCGTCCATCCATCCCATATCGAGTCAAAAGGGAGGTATCACCAACCAAGGTGCACCAATCAAAACCAACATCAAAAGTAATAGTGTGGACCAAGTCCAAGAAGAAAATCAAAGAACGGATGTCTGCTAGGAGTAGCTAGCCCACTTGGCCCTGTTAAACTGTCATGTTTTAGTCATTTCAAATTGGCACAAGTGTCAAGGTCTATCCATCATCGTTCTCTATCTTCAAATCTAGCGAACGTACGCTAAATTCAAAAACTTCATTGTGGAGTCTCCTCCGCATACACGATTGTTAAAGTGGTTCAAATATTGACATAGAGTATGCCAATAAGAGGCCCCATTCTCTTGAACAACCAAACTTCGTTTTACACACCGATTGGTACTTTTAAATTTTGAAAACAATTCATACTTGATATCAAAATATCATATTCGCTTCAAAAATCTTTTATTTCAAAATATCATATTTACTGTTGAGTCAAGATTTTTATAGAGTTTTGATTTCTGACAAAGGGATAAGCCGTGATCGACAAAAAGAAGTTATTCATTGTTTTAAAGAGACACAAAGAGCTCCATACATTAGAGGTTGATTATTTGGTATGTTAGTAGTGTTATTTATGTTAAAATCTATCCTCAAATAATCTCATACCTTCAATCTTTGAATATAAATGTATATATGTATGAGTGCACATTAACTGTGCAGTCTGGGCTAAACCGGTCGACCGGTTTAAAATAAGGCGGTCGACCGTTTCTGCCCAGAATGCACAGATAACGTGCACAAGTGTACATAACGTATATATATTCAAATTCCTGTCTACTGGTCCATTTTGACCTGTCGACCGTTTTCAAACAGAAAGCAACCTTTCGTACAGACACTTCCTTTTCTTCAACGGTTGCTTCTCTTTCTCTTCACCAATGATCATGACCTTTGTTTGTATCTTTTCACAAAGGGTTACAACTGTTTATTTCTTATATAAACATCATGAAATCATTATTCCATATAACCAATTCTATTATTCTAATCTCTATTCTATTGATCTCTGTCTTGAACTCTCAAACATTTCAATTGCTTATTGAATCATTGAAATTATTTCATATCTTTTGATTCAATTAAGTAATATACTTCCTTCAATCTTCACAAACATCATTCACTTACTTTGAGGATAAGATTATAGGAAGGGTGTACTACAAGTGACAAATCAGTGTTATCAAGAGCACAAGTTGTCAACGGCAATTGTATTTGTTTTTGTTGAAGTCCTCGGTGTTGTAAGAGGCACGAAATCCCGTTCGGCTGTTCGGGTGTTGTAAACCTGTTCCTCCGGGTGAAGCGAGGTAGTTGGTTGTGAAAATCCAGATAGGAGTCTGGGACTGGACGTAGGACGGGAGGTCCGAACCAGTATAAAAATCCCTGGTGTGATTTTACTGTTTACTGCATTTACTATTCTATATCTGTGAATTGCTATATAGTTAGTTTATTGAATATTTACTTATATAGCAATTGTAAATAACATTCCGCATATATTAGTCCATATTACACGATCCGTAATTAGTGTGCACAAGCGTACACACTTTCATTTACTTCAAATATGTCAATTTTTGCTTGAAAATCATTTTCATTCCAGTATCTCAATTTCACTTCCAAAATCATTTCGAAATTATATTTAGGTTATAACTTCATTTTTACCCAATTCGTACTTAAATCAACGATTTATATATAAACATTTCCCACTCTTACCAGTTTGAATTTTTAGAAATAGTTTGAATAATTTCGAATAGTTTAAAAAGTTAAAATAGTTAAAATAGTTTAGATATTAAAATAGAATATATATATATATATATTAAATGATTTGAAAAGTTAAATAATTTGGAAATTTAAAAAGATGAATTTTAAAAAACTTTATAGGAAATTAGTTCACAGTGAAAATAATTTCAAATTCAAAACTGTTTCTTCCCATTTCTAATAAAATCTGGACTTAGTCCAAATTTAAATTAAACTAGTTCAATTTCAAATCTTCCAATTCAAATCATCTTAAATCTCAAATCAATTCAAATCGACACAATTTCTATTTCAATTCAAATTAATTTCAATTTCAATTTGAATTAATTTCAATTTTGGTTTTTGTTTATTCGATTCAAATAGTTTAAGTTCCAATCCAATTTCCAATTTTAAACCATTTCAGTTTATATAATGTTCGAGTTCGATTTCAAAATATCGATTTAAATCAAATTAACTTCAATGTTCAATTTTTTAGATTCAAATCTTTAAAATAATTCAATTTCAAGCCCAAATTTGAAATATCGATTTATATCACTGTTACTTAAACAACATCGAAGTTCAAGTAAAAGTTCAAAACTTTTAAAACAATTCAATTTCTACAATTCAAGTTATATTTCAATCATAACTTCAAATTCCAAATCAAATTCTTTAAAACAATTTCTTTTAACAATTTTAATTTCAACATTTCAAGCTCGAGTTTGAAAATAATTCAATTCCCATATTTCAATTCAATTTTTTTAATAAAACAAAATCATTTGAATAAGTTCAATCCAAGGTTGTAAAATATTTTAATTTAACCAATCCGGTGTCCATATATAATTTTCTATCCTACGGCCAAGTGATCAGTTATTTCAATTTAATTTCAGGGACGGATATATATCATTTTAATCCAGCATAAATGTCATAGGTATATACCATTTCAACCTATTTCTTAATTAATTTGACTTAACAACAAATAACCGTTTATATGCTGTCATATAATTTATAGGGTAATAGAGGATATATATAAAATAAACAAACGCCCAATAGTCCAAAATATTAACCAATTGACATCCATCACAAGCAGTATCCAAACAGTCAAAATATCACAACAATTAACTGGTTATCAATAATCGAGGGTTTAACTAGCAATTTAATTCTAATTCAATTTAACTATTAGTTTCAATTTATATCAGTTCAAATCAAATGTCAATTTTTTAGATGTCAGTTAAACTACCAAACATCTATCAGCAAAATAAATCACTTCATGATTTTAAATTTAACTAACATAGAAATATTTTAGTACTTCGTGAGTGTTTAAAACACTCACCTTTATTTGAAATTTAAAATTTCTCAGCTTCAAATAAATTCCAACCCGATTCCATGTCGTAGCCTCCGCCGATACGATCGCAACGTGACTTGTTTTGCTCAAAACAAAACTCGTATGGAAAGATATTCAGTAATTAACATAACGGTAATTAAAATGTAATTAACGAAGTTAAATCAATAGTAAAAAAACTTAATCAAAAAAACTCTATCCTCCGGTTCACGTCCCAGGCCAAGACAAACCCAACCACACGACACTTTCTCAATAAGCACACACCAAGATAGATCGTCGCAGTTCGATCAGAGACCGCCATCGAATGCGCCTCAGCCACCTCCATTAACGCCCTATGCACAATCGCCTCCACCACCTCCGTCGTCGCGTGAGAACCTGAAAACCGTTCAACCTTCAAGCTTTGATTCTGGTGATCTTGAAGTGTATCGCCTCGATCCATCCGTTGGATGTGTAGAGCTCGTCAAGCTCTACATTTTCCCTTCTGGTGTCTTTTAACTTCGATAAGCGGATTTGGAGAAATCGAGGAGAGAATGTGAAGAAATTTCGGCCATTAAATGATATAAATGAAAGCGGCTGAGCTTAAGGTTTGTGAGAATGAAAATGAATGGCCTATTATATAAGTTTTCGACCCAATTTGTTTGTGAAAATTCAGAACTCCAAATGGAGTGTAACAACCCGAGGATTTCGCAATTATTTTATTTTTGTCATTAGACGATTAATACTGTTGCTAATTGCTAATTGAAGTTTTTAGATTGAGATTGAAATTCATTGATAAAAATTTGTTAATCGTTGTTTGGAATTTTGAAGCAGTTGTTATTCTTTTAAATGATATGTTGAATGTGAGTGGGCTTTACACTTTGAATGTATACCCACGTTTTCATTTGCTCGTTTTTACCGTGATAACTAGCAAAGCAACCCGTTCCCCAATTAACATTTTTCACAACCCTAAACAAACAAAGAGAAAACGAAAATGACGGCCTCGTAAATCTTCGTTCGTTTTCGTTCATTCCTCCTGAACCAAATTAGGGCTTGTATAAAAATCGAGGATGCCGACCTTGGGCTGCTTGATCGAAGGCCCTTGCTTGTCGATCGACCAGAGTTGCTCGCAGCGGCGTCTTTTTGGTCGATGGTGACTTATCTGGTGTAGTTCGATGTCGACTTCGACTGCATGGCGACTAAGGTGAGTGATTTTAATTGTCACTCACATCTAGTTCATGCGTAGGTTGGTAGAGTTTAAATTCTGTGATTTCGTTCGTATGATTTGTGACTTTAAGTTGCATAGTTTTAGTTTGATTTTCTAGTGACTTCGACATACTTCGATTCAAACTGCAGTGATTTTGGGTTTGGTTTGAAAACTTGATTTTTGCGAAAATAAATTGAGCTCGATTTTGATAAAACTGTTGTTTGACTACGGTCATTCTTGAAACTAGCCATTTGAATTTGTTTAATACTTGGGATGATTTCTGACTTGGTTCGTTTTCTTGCTTTTCCACGGCTTGATGATTTGCTGTGATGTGTTGAATTTAACTTGTATTTGGCCTTGCCACTGCATATTAATATTTATGCTCGACTCCGGCCATTTGTGTTTATTGCCTTTGGTTATTTTCGTTCTGTAACACCCTCGACTTTGGCATTTCTTTGATTATGTGATAAGGTTTGGAAATGTAAAAAAAAACTGTTACATTTGAATTTATTTGACGATGTTAATTTATTTTGGTTGACTTCAGTCACTTCGATTTGGTCGATATCCGTTTCTATGATGACTTCGGTCTTGACGGGAATCTTCACTATTTTTCCTATTAGTGTTTCTCTGAAGTTCTGAATATTATGACCGTGCTTCGAACTTAAATGTGTGAAAATTTGAGTTGGCATTTGATAGTGCTGTGCACTTGATTTCTTATCACTTGACTTCGAGTGGATAACTCTGTTGTTTCTGGCATCAATAAATCATTACTGATTTGTTGTGTTACTTGGCTATCACGGTTTGAACCGTGACTTGTCTGGTTTCATTTTCATGTGCAGTTTTGTTTTGTAGTCTTGTATGTTGGTACTTCACACTCCGGCCTCATGTTGCATTGGTTTCATTTTGATTTGTGGTTGAGGCTGCTTTGAGTGTTTTCGTGAGGTTTGAACTTGGTTTGGAATTGGGGTCTTGTGTTATTGTTTTAGATCTGAGTAGTCATTGCCAGACTATTCTGTCTGTCTGCACTTGTCATCCTACTTGTATCACTTGACTTGTGCATATGCGTTTGTTCTTTGTTTTATATCTGATGTTAAGGCTTTGCCTTTGTGGTCTGCACTTGCTCACTGCTACTTGTTGCCTTTGTGATCTAGTTTTATTTTCACATGTGTTGACCCGGCTTCTTTGGGGTTGACTTTATGTTAGTTGTAAAGTTTCATTGTGCATTTTGGTGCACTATTCTTGTTTGCAGTTGTATTTGGGTGCAGTTTTCCCTTGTAGTTTTCTGATCTATTAGTCGAGTTTGCTTGCCTTAGGGTAGTGGCGAGGCAGTACACGCGTGCGTGTACTGCAGCCCTAGCAGAATTGTTAGTTTTAATTGATATTTCGATTGTTGAATTATTTCGTTGGTTCAATTCAATATTTTGAAGTTGTATTTTGATTTGGTTTAATCTGATGATTTTGTTGATATCTAATTATCTTTTAGATAATTAGATTTTATGTTTTCCAATTATCGTATCGATAATTAGATTTTTGTTGTTTACGCTGTTTTGTTGGCTTGGATTTCTCTTTGACCTCTGCTGTTTCGATTGCTGTTAGTATTCACTGTTGTGATGATTTCACGTACTGTAGAGGCGAGGCAGTGCATGCGTGCGTGTACTGCAGTCACATAGAGTTTGGTTTGATTTAACCACTTTGAGATTTTCTAATTATTTATTTAATAATTGGATTTGGTTGTTAATTGCTGTTTAAGCAATCCTGTTGTTTTCCAAAATTATCTTCATTGATACTCTTTTTATCTATCTTTGTTGATGATTTGGATTTGCTGATATGTTGTTTAACACTGTTTAGTGTTATATCTGCCGTTATCCGATTCACTTATCGAGAAGTAGGATATACGAGATTCCTGTGACTGTCGTCTATTTGATATCTGATTATTATTGCCTCTATGCACTAATAACTGAGTTTGAATTAGAATGACCCATGTATTATTTTCTTTTGAATTTAATACTCGGGTCAGACCCGAGTTATTTCAGGTTGTAGATTTCCTGCTTTGAGTTGTTGTTTGAGCTATGAAGACTTTTCACATCTTTTGGAGTAGTCGTGTCATAGTTTAGGTTGATATGTATTCATGTATATTAGTTGATAATGTACGTGTATATATAACTTCCAGAGTCGACAGTTGTAGTTGTATCATATGTATCGTGTCAAATGTATTGTAACTGACATCAGTTATATATATATATATGACTTTTGTTATCTGTGTTCCGCATTCTTTTTGTATCTATGTTATTATTATATATATTGTCCTAAACTATTATGAACCATCGTAGTTCGTTTTATACTGGAATTGGGTATGTCGATGGGAGTGAATAAATAAGAAATGAGAAATGAAAAATATATACCACTCCTATCGAGGTAACCAATACTAGTGTACGGCCAACTACGGATGGCCGCTCCTATCCAACCTTATTCTTCGTAATAACAGCAGTATTTCTCTTAATACTCTTTGTTATTGTGAGCATAAAGGTGGGGCGTTACAGTTGGTAGTTTTGTCATTGTGCATTTTGGTAAATATATACCACTCCTATCGAGGTAACCAATACTAGTGTACTCTTTGTCATTGTGCATTTTGGTGCACTGTTCTTGTTTGCAGTTATATTTGGGTGCAGTTTTACCCTTGTAGTTCTCTGATCTGTTAGTTGAGTTTGCTTGCCTTAGGATAGTGGCGAGGCAGTACACGCGTGCGTGTACTGCAGCCCTAGCAGAATTGTTAGTTTTAATTGATATTTCGATTGTTGAATTGTTTCGTTGGTTCAATTCAATATTTTGAAGTTGTATTTTGATTTGGTTTAATCTGATGATTTTGTTGATATCTAATTATCTTTTAGATAATTAGATTATATGTTTTCCAATTATCGTATCGATAATCAGATTTTTGTTGTTTACGCTGTTTTGTTGGCTTGGATTTCTCTTTGACCTCTGCTGTTTCGATTGCTGTTAGTATTCACTGTTGTGATGATTTCACGTACTGTAGTGGCGAGGCAGTGCACGTGTGCGTGTACTGCAGTCACACAGAGTTTGGTTTGATTTAACCACTTTGAGATTTTCTAATTATTTATTTAATAATTGGATTTGGTTGTTAATTGCTGTTTAAGCAATCCTGTTGTTTTCCAAAATTATCTTCATTGATACTCTTTTTATCTATCTTTGTTGATGATTTGGATTTGCTGATATGTTGTTTAATACTGTTTAGTGTTATATCTGCCGTTATCCGATTCTCTTATCGAGAAGTTGGATATACGAGATTCCTGTGACTGTCGTCTATTTGATATCTGATTATTATTGCCTCTATGCACTAATAACTGAGTTTGAATTAGACTGACCCATGTATTATTTTCTTTTGAATTTAATACTCGAGTCAGACCCGAGTTATTTCAGGTTGTAGATTTCCTGCTTTGAGTTGCTGTTTGAGCTATGAAGACTTTTCACATCTTTTGGAGTAGTCGTGTCATAGTTTAGGTTGATATGTATTCATGTATATTAGTTGATAATGTACGTGTATATATAACTTCCAGAGTCGACAGTTGTAGTTGTATCATATGTATCGTGTCAAATGTATTATAACTGACATTAGTTATATATATATATGAGACTTTTGTTATCTGTGTTCCGCATTCTTTTTGTATCTATGTTATTATTATATATATTGTCCTAAACTATTATGAACCATCGTAGTTTGTTTTATACTGGAATTGGGTATGTCGATGGGAGTGAATAAATAAGAAATGAAAAATGAAAAATATATACCACTCCTATCGAGGTAACCAATACTAGTGTACGGCCAACTATGGATGGCCGCTCCTATCCAGCCTTATTCTTCGTAATAACAGACAGTATTTCTCTCAATACTCTTTGTTATTGTGAGCATAAAGGTGGGGCGTTACAGTTGGTATCAGAGCCTGGGGTTTATGGACATAATATAAAACATAACTTAGATGGAACATATGTTACAACTATTGGTCGATGTTTTATTTGTGCTTTGAGTCAAAACTAAAGTTTTGAAATTTTGGTGGAATTTTCAAATATCTTTATTTAAAAATAAAAGTGAAACTGTGTTTTGTTGATTTGATTAAATTGTGCTCTGTTTATCAGAGTGCGCAGCGGAAACAGTAAAACTGTCTTCGCTAAGTACAACTGGTAATCTTTTTGATTTAAAAAAATCGAAATAGGAAATTGATATGAATTTCATTTGTTGTTTACATAGCTGGATTTATTTTGTTTCTTTGAGAATTTCGAATCCGAATTGAGGATTCGAAACGATTGCAGTTATGTGATTTTGTTGAGATTTTTGGCTGGTTTTCTTTTATGCTAATCATATATTGATTAGATTTTGCTGTTTTGAATTATCTTCATTGAAGATATATTCGAATGATTTCTTTGTTCATTTTGTAGTACATGAAAATTTGAGTTGCACGTTACTACATTAATTCTACGTTGAACCGATGCTTGGTTATGAAACGTATTTCGTTGCCGTTATTTATAACGGGATTTTTACATCGGTGCTAAATTTTTGAAGTGCGATGTTTTGTGACATTTTTATGAATGAAAATTCATTGGATTTACATTGTGATGTAAAATTATTTTGATGAGATTTTGACGTATAAAAATTATTGTCGCTTTGGCTTCAGTAACCGTCAAATTTTTAAAGTGGATTTTCAAGTGGTTATTCCTCAATGCTGATTTTGAGATCCGTTTTTACGGTGTTTTGAGAAGTGCAAGTTTCTTTTCGAAATTGCTACTGATGTTGTTGCTTTAACCACGTGATTGGAAAATCGTTTTAAAATGAAAATTGTTTTATAAATTTTTTTCAGTTTGCGCTTTCAAAAGAATGAGGAAGCGATTTAAATGTTTCAGCAAAATCGAGGACATGACCCCTTTCTTTTACTAATTCGCTTAATTCCGGACTTGTCCGTTTGAGAATGTAAAATGTATTTTTACAAAATACACAGTTTTGCACTTTCAAGGAAACGATGAAGAGAATCAAACGATTTAGTAAAACACGTGGTATGGGACATGTGCATTTGCTATCTCGGTTAATTCCAGACTCGTTAATTGAAATATTTGATATTTTGATGATTCTGATGATTTGTGTGCTTTCGAGCCAATATGTTGGACCTTCGGGTCATTTGTTGGGCTTTCGGGCCACTCTGCGGACCTTCGGGTCAAATACCAGTACTAGACCATCGGGTCACTCTACGGACCTTCGGGTCAATCTGATGGGCGCCAAAATTATGTTAAGTACTTGGTAGGCTTCGGCCACTCTGAGATGCACGTGCGGCGAACTAAAAACTCGCCATCTGATGGGATCGAACCAAGCTTTTATGTTGATTTTCTAGTCTTCTTAATTGATTTCTAGATATTTGTTGTTTCTAATTATCTGCAGGTAATTAGATATCTGATGTTATGAGATTTAATTATCGTATCGATAATTAAATATTTGAGATTCCTAATTATCGCTTGTGATAATTAGATATTTGTTGATTTTGATTATCGTTTTTGATAATCGAATATTTGTTGATTTGACATTTGATTATCGTTTTTGATAAACGAATATTTGTTGATTTGAGATTTGATTATCGTTTTTGATAATCGAATATTTGTTGATTTGAGATTTGATTATCATTTTTGATAATCGACTATTTGCTGAATTGAGATTTGATTATCGTTTTTGATAATTGAATATTTGCTGATTTGAGATTTGATTATCGTTTTTGATAATCAAATATTTGTTGATTTGAGATTTGATTATCGTTTTTGATAATCGAATATTTGTTGATTTGAGATTTGATTATCGTTTTTGATAATCGAATATTTGTTGAATTAAGATTTGATTATCGTTTTTGATAATCAAATATTTGTTGATTTGAAATTTGATTATCGTTTTTGATAATCGAATATTTGTTGATTTGAGATTTGATTATCGTTTTTGATAATCAAATATTTGTTTAATTGAGATTTGATTATCGTTTTTGATAATTGAATATTTGTTGATTTGAGATTTGATTATCGTTTTTGATATTTGAGATTTGATTATCGTTTTTGATAATCGAATATTTGTTGAATTGAGATTTGATTATCGTTTTTGATAATCGAATATTTGTTGATTTGAGATTTGATTATCGTTTTTGATAATCGAATATTTGTTGAATTGAGATTTGATTATCGTTTTTGATAATCGGATATTTGTTGATTTGAAATTTGATTATCGTTTTTGATAATCGAATATTTGTTGATTTAAGATTTGATTATCGTTTTTGATAATCGAATATTTGTTTAATTGAGATTTGATTATCGTTTTTGATAATTGAATATTTGTTGATTTGAGATTTGATTATCGTTTTTGATATTTGAGATTTGGTTATCGTTTTTGATAATCGAATATTTGTTGAATTGAGATTTGATTATCGTTTTTGATAATCGAATATTTGTTGATTTGAGATTTGATTATCTTTTTTGACAAACGAATATTTGTTGATTTGAGATTTGATTATCGTTTTTGATAATCAAATATTTGTTGAATTGAGATTTGATTATCGTTTTTGATAATCGAATATTTGTTGAATTGAGATTTGATTATCGTTTTTGATAATTGAATATTTGCTGATTTGAGATTTGATTATCGTTTTTGATAATCGAATATTTGTTGAATTAAGATTTGATTATTGTTTTTGATAATCGAATATTTGTTGATTTGAGATTTAATTATCGCTTTTGATAATTGAATATTTGTTGATTATGAAATTTTCTAGTCTCTAATTGATTCTAGATTATGTTGATTTTATTGAATTACTATTTTCTATCTATCGTTGTTGATGGTTAGAGTTTGCTGATTATGAAGTTTGTGTTTTCTAGTAAATTGTTGGATAACTAGATATTTGCAGTTTTGCGATTTATGATTTGCGTTTTCTAATTATCTTTGTTGACAATTATACTTTTGCTGTTTTCTAATTATCGTATCGATAATTAGATATTGCTGTTTTGAAATTTCTGTATTTCTGAATGTCTAATCAGTAATTGAATATCGTTGATAATTGTAATTATCCAGTTTTTCCGTTTTCTGATTATCTATTGATAATTAGATTTTGTTGAGAATTTGTGAATCTCTTTTATGAAGATAAAAGATTTCTTTGGTGTTTGTGTTCTTGACTTTTATTTTCTAGCTTAACCAGTTTATGTTAGAGAGATATTTGTTATTGACGCCCTTAATTATGAAAATTGCGAGGACGCAATTTTTATAAGGAGGGGAGTCTGTAACAACCCGGGGATTTCGCAATTATTTTATTTTCGTCATTAGACAATTAATACTGTTGCTAATTGAATTTTTTAGATTGAGATTGAAATTCATTGATAAAAATTTGTTAATCGTTGTTTGGAATTTTGAAGCAGTTGTTATTCTTTTAAACGATATGTTGAATGTGAGTGTGCTTTACACTTTGAATGTATACCCATGTTTTCATTTGCTCGTTTTTACCGTGAAAACTAGCAAAGCAACCTGTTCCCCAATTAACATTTTTCACAACCCTAAACAAACAAAGAAAAAACAAAAATGGCGGCCTCGTAAATCTTCGTTCGTTTTCGTTCGTTCCTCCTGAATCAAATTAGGGTTTGTATAAAAATCGAGGATGCCGACTGATGCAGCAGCGGAATAACAAAATGTATAAATCGATGAAAGTAGCGATCGATGGAAAAGAAGATACCGAATTGCCCAAATTCGTTGATCCGAAGATACCAAATTATAGCTATCTCAAACACGTTGATAGCGCACTATACCGTGTTTAAAGATCTACGATTCTTTGCACGTTGATCTAGCGCACTAGATTCCATGAATCGGCTTCAGCAATCGTTAAATCGAGCGCACTCGATTAACCGAGAGTGGAGATAGGAGATTACACTCAACTACCAATTTAATTGAAAGCACAAAGCTAACAAACAAAAGTTTTATTCAAAATCAACTAACTATTACAAATGACACGACCCTGCTATTTATAGAAGTTACAACTCAACACGACTCAAAATACTACAACACTTAGGTCGGCACCGACCTATCACACACCAGTGACCTACGACTTAAAAACGGACGACCTAAAACAGACGAACACAATACAACACTTTACATTACAACACATTACAACACCTAGGTCGGGAACGACCTAAAACAAACAGCGACTCACGACTTAACATATTTACAACACAACATATACGAGTTAAAAAACATAACGACTTAAGTATACAACCCACACGACATGAGCTTCAGTGACATAAGAAGAATGAGTTTCCGAAACATATTGTGCGACTTATAGGATGAGCGACCTAAGTAGCTGAGCGACTTATGCTTGAGCGACCTAACATGAAGCGGTATTGGTGAGCGACCTAGTATAGGTCGTAGCTCGCTCGTACGTTCTGAACGACCTAATATTTCTCGCATATGTGAACGGCCTAGCATAGGTTGTAGTCTCTTAGGTCGTGACTTTTTAGGTCGTAGCTTGCAGTTAGAGTTAGGTCGCCACTCCTTATCTCGTGATTCGTTAGGTCGTTGGCGACCTAAGCTGGGTCGTTGGCGACCTAAGTCAAATGGTATGCTGGAGCAACCTATCTCGTTAGGTCGTAATTCATTAGGTTGTGCCTCTTTAGGTCGTTGGCGACCTAAGTTAGGTCGTTGGTGACTAATAAGTTCTTTAGGTCGTTCCATATAGGTCGTTCGCGACCTAAAATGCTGCGACTTACTGATCAATGAGCTAAGTATCTGTTGCATCCCATCCTCCTTCTCGTTAGGTCGCTCGCGACCTTGTAGCTCGTTAGGTCGTAAACGACACAAGAATTGGATTGGTCGCTCACGACCTATCACTTCGCCATTCTGGGCTGCATCATCCTCCCCCGGTTGGCAGAAATTAGTCCTCGAATTTACAGTTTCCTCGTCTTTGACATTCTCATCTTCATGAGACAGAACCAAGTGTTTGATATTATCAATGTCACTAATAGGACGATGATCCGGTAAGCTCAACTTACTATCATTATCACAAATTTTCTTCATAATTTCCAAACGACTCATTTCCCTTGTATCTAGCTTGTTGTAAATACCAATAAGAAATCGTTCAACCATCAAGTTGATATATTCGTTGCCATTTTGTGTCTTCATCAAACCCAATACAGAGTCCATACTTACGTCCACCCATGGTCTAGTATGTATAGGTAATGTTATACAAAATCCTGACTTCGTCGCGGTCTCTTTTGAATTTTGATAACTCTGACTCTTCTGAACAAGCCTTTCAACCCCTTTCCTTATGGACGGCTCAAAACAGAACATTTTAACCAACTGCATGGTATGATCACTGTCCATGTGTCTTTCTGTACGCACATCTTTGATAACTTTTATTTGCCAACTGCGATCAGGAGTATACAATTGCCTTCCTTTGAACAGAAACCCATCAACCAATCTTCTCAATTCTACTTGCCCTATCGGATACATATGGTTACGTGGTACAATGGATCTTGACGTTGGATTAACATGATGTACGTTTCCCCGTGGCACTAATTCCTTAGACAACTCTGCAGAAACTACATCTTCACGTTCATTCGCCATCGACTCAACCTCCTCAGGTGTCTCGAGTTCTCTACTGGTTTCATTTCCGTTCAACATAAACACTTCCGCTCTATCCTTCACTTCTTTAACAAACTTTTCTGTAGATAATGAAATAATCGAATCCACCTCCTTCATCAACAAGTTACCCTCTTCATCTCCTAACTTACTTTCTTCACCCTCATCCAATTTCGCTGACTGTGAAATTTCAACCTCATGTTCATCAGATTTCATTGGTTGAAAATCAACAACTTCATCTTTATCAAACTTTGATGATTGACAATAATCGACTTCTTCTTCCATATCAATAAATTCCTTTAAAGACAACAAAGTTTTAAGTTCTTCAATCTCCTCTAATTTGTTTTCACTCTGTTGACGTCGTTTAGGGACCAAAATGATTCGTGTATCCTCGAACATAAAACTGTAACTGTTTGCGCGTCCATCATGTTGCACAGCCCTGTCGTATTGCCATGGTCTTCTCAACAACAGATGGCATACATCCATGTCAACCACATCACACCAAATTTCGTCTTTGTATTTCTTCCCAATGGAAAAATTAACACAAGCTCTTCGATTAACCTTCACTTCCCCTCCTTTCCTCAACCAGGCTAATTTGTATGGAGTTGGATGTTTCTCTGTTTTCAATGACAACTTCTTCGCAGCTTCTGAAGAAATGATATTATCACAGCTTCCTGCGTCAATCACAAATTTACAAACCTTTCCTAGAATAGTGCATGTTGACTGGAAGATATTGTTCCTCAACCAACTAGAATCATCTTCTTGCTTTGGCGTTAAACAAGATCTTCTCATTAACAAACTACAACCCACATCTCCTGTCAAAAATTCTTCTTCTTCATCTGGTAACGAATTAACACACTCTACCTCTGCATCTTCATTCTCAATCCCCGCAATCATTACTCGCTTCTTTGGCTTTGTACATTCATTGCTTTTATGGCCCCACTCTTGACAGTTGAAACATTTGAGGTTACTATTGACCTTTGCCTTGTTAACTTCATTCACAATCGGTTTACTGACGAGCTTGGAATCATTCGCACTGCTACTAGCCTCCTTGTTCTGGTTGTTGGAATTTGTAAATATTCCACCACCTCTCCTCCCTTGTTTTTCCCAAGAAAGTGCTTTCTGTTGTGCTTCAGCAATAGATCTGGGATCAAACATATTCACTATGTCTTGAATCTGTGTTTGCAACCCACCAACATACCTAGCTGTTAGCTGTTCCTCGGTTTCCATAATATCATTCCTCGCAATCAATTGGTAAAAATCATCTGTGTACTCATTCAATGATCTCACTCCTTGTCTTAGGTTCTGCAAATGTTAATACATAATAGATTGATAATTGTGCGGCAAAAAAGTCATTTTCATCAACTTCTTCATCTTATCCCATTTAACAATTTTTGACTTCCCCATTCTCTCCCGTGTAAGTTTAGTCTGCTGCCACCACGCCATAGCTCTCCCTCTTAGTCTCGTAGCAACCAACTTCACTCTTCGCTCCTCGGGAACTTCTTTGAAGTCAAAAATTTCCTGAACATTTGAAATCCAATCCAAAAATTCCTCCACTACCATTCCTCCCTTAAATTCTGGAATTTCAGTTTTCATCCCCGACTCCCATCGGCGATCATCTTCTACATCCCGATATGCATTCCGTCCTTGGTCTAGATCTCGATAATGGATATTACTTCTATCACTTTGTTCATCATAATCACGTGTACTTCGATATCGATCTCAACCGTTAACATCTCTTCGATCACGCATATCTCTTCTACTATGTCGTTCTTCATCATGATATGGCTCATACTCAAACTCACGTTGTGTTCTTCTTTCGTCCTCTCGTTATTCATGGTGATCTCTTCTCATCGAAACTGATGATTCTCTTCTCCCTCGATCAGATTGTGGCGATACCCTTCTCGCTTCCGTAACCGATGGCGAAACTCGGTTTCCTCCATGGTTCGAGATTGGCGATCTCCTCCTTTGACTTTGATTCAAATCATTCATCAGCTTTTCTAACTTCCCAATGCCCTCATCAAACTTTTCATTGATGTGTTGTTCCATTTGCTCGGCTTCTTCTCATCTATACAACGCTTCAACATTCTGATGGCGATTAGCTCTTCTCGGCGGCATGATTGAATTTTCACAAATTTCAACACTAAAACTTTCGGCCTTGAATTGGAAATGAGCAACTATGCACGGCTCAAACACTTCTCTTAGCTTGGCTTTGCTTGATGTAGCTTGGCTTCACTGACTCCTCAAACTTCTTCAAAAAGAATTGGCTCCAAGACTCGATTTAGCTATGATTGGCTAAACAAGCTCTAATACCAAATGATGCAGTAGCGGAATAACAAAATGTATAAATCGATGAAAGTAGCGATCGATGGAATAGAAGATACCGAATTGCCCAAATTCGTTGATCCGAAGATACCGAATTCTAGCTATCTCAAACACGTTGATAGCGCACTATACCATGTTTAAAGATCTACGTTTCTTTGCACGTTGATCTAGCGCACTAGATTTCGTGAATCGGCTTCAGCAATCATTGAATCGAGCGCACTCGATTAACCGAGAGTGGAGATAGGAGATTACACTCAACTACCAATTTAATTGAAAGCACAAAGCTAACAAACAAAAGTTTTATTCAAAATCAACTAACTATTACAAATGACACGACCCTGCTATTTATACAAGTTACAACTCAACACGACTCAAAATACTATAACACTTAGGTCGGCACCGACCTATCACACACCAGCGACCTACGACTTAAAAACGGACGACCTAAAACAGACGAACACAATACAACACTTTACATTACAACACATTACAACACCTAGGTCGGGAACGACCTAAAACAAACAACGACTCACGACTTAACATATTTACAACACAACATATACGAGTTAAAAAACATAATGACTTAAGTATACAACCCACACGACATGAGCTTTAGTGACATAAGAAGAATGAGTTTCCGAAACATCTTGTGCGACTTATAGGATGAGCGACCTAAGTAGCTGAGCGACTTATGCTTGAGTGACCTAACATGAAGCGGTATTGGTGAGCGACCTAGTATAGGTCGTAGCTCGCTCGTACGTTCTGAACGACCTAATATTTCTCCCATATGTGAACGACCTAGCATAGGTCGTAGTCTCTTAGGTCGTGACTTTTTAGGTCGTAGCTTGTAGTTAGAGTTAGGTCGCCACCCCTTATCTCGTGATTCGTTAGGTCGTTGGTGACCTAAGCTGGGTCGTTGGCAACCTAAGTCAAATGGTATGCTGGAGCAACCTATCTCGTTAGGTCGTAATTCATTAGGTTATGCCTCGTTAGGTCGTTGGCGACCTAAGTTAGGTCGTTGGTGACTAAAAAGTTCTTTAGGTCGTTCCATATAGGTCGTTCGCGAGCTAAAATGCTGCGACTTACTGATCAATGCGCTAAGTATCTGTTGCATCCCATCCTCCTACTCGTTAGGTCGCTCGCGACCTTGTGGCTCGTTAGGTCGTAAACGACACAAGAATTGGATAGGTCGCTCACGACCTATCACTTCGCCATTCAGGGCTGCATCACCGACCTTGGGTTGCTTGATCGAAGGCCTTTGCTTGTCGATCGACCAGAGTTGCTCGCGGCAGCGTCTTTTTGGTCGATGGCGACTTATCTGGTGTTGTTCGATGTCGACTTCGACTGCTTCAATTTGGCGACTAAGGTGAGTGATTTTAATTGTCACTCACATCTAGTTCATGCGTAGGTTGATAGAGTTTAAATTCTGTGATTTCGTTCGTATGATTTGTGACTTTAAGTTGCACAGTTTTAGTTTGATTTTCTGGTGACTTCGACATACTTCGATTCAAACTGTAGTGTTTTTGGGTTTGGTTTGAAAACTTTATTTTTGCGAAAATAAATTGAGCTCGATTTTGATAAAACTGTTGTTTGACTACAGTCATTCTTGAAACTAGCCATTCGAATTTGTTTAATACTTGGGATGATTTCTGACTTGGTTCGTTTTCTTGCTTTTCCACGGCTTGATGATTTGCTGTGATGTTTTGAATTTAACTTGTATTTGGCCTTGCCACTGCATATTAATATTTATGTTCGACTCCGGCCATTTGTGTTTATTGCCTTTGGTTATTTGCGTTCTGTAACACCCTCGACTTTGGCATTTCTTTGATTATGTGATAAGGTTTGGAAATGTAAAAAAAAAGAAAACTGTTACATTTGAATTTATTTGACGATGTTAATTTATTTTGGTTGACTTCAGTCACTTTGATTTGGTCGATATCTGTTTCTTTGATGACTTCGGTCTTGACGGAAATCTTCACTGTTTTACCTATTAGTGTTTCTCTGAAGTTCTGAATATTATGACCGTGCTTCGAACTTAAATGTGTGAAAATTTGAGTTGGCATTTGATAGTGCTGTGCACTTGATTTCTTATCACTTGACTTCGAGTGGATAACTCTGTTGTTTCTGGCATCAATGAATCATTACTGATTTGTTGTGTTACTTGTCTATCACGGTTTGAACCGTGCCTTGTCTGGTTTCATTTTCATGTGCAGTTTTGTTTTGTAGTCTTGTATGTTGATACTTCACACTCTGGCCTCATGTTGCATTGGTTTCATTTTGATTTGTGGTTGAGGCTGCTTTGAGTGTTTTCGTGAGGTTTGAACTTGGTTTGGAATTGGGGTCTTGTGTTATTGTTTTAGATCTGAGTAGTCATTGCCAGACTATTCTGTCTGTCTGCACTTGTCATCCTACTTGTATCACTTGACTTGTGCATATGCGTTTGTTCTTTGTTTTATATCTGATGTTAAGGCTTTGCCTTTGTGGTCTGCACTTGCTCACTGCTACTTGTTGCCTTTGTGATCTAGTTTTATTTTCACATGTGTTGACCCGGCTTCTTTGGGGTTGACTTTATGTTAGTTGTAAAGTTTCATTGTGCATTTTGGTGCACTATTCTTGTTTGCAGTTGTATTTGGGTGCAGTTTTCCCTTGTAGTTTTCTGATCTATTAGTCGAGTTTGCTTGCCTTAGGGTAGTGGCGAGGCAGTACACGCGTGCGTGTACTGCAGCCCTAGCAGAATTGTTAGTTTTAATTGATATTTCGATTGTTGAATTATTTCGTTGGTTCAATTCAATATTTTGAAGTTGTATTTTGATTTGGTTTAATCTGATGATTTTGTTGATATCTAATTATCTTTTAGATAATTAGATTTTATGTTTTCCAATTATCGTATCGATAATTAGATTTTTGTTGTTTACGCTGTTTTGTTGGCTTGGATTTCTCTTTGACCTCTGCTGTTTCGATTGCTGTTAGTATTCACTGTTGTGATGATTTCACGTACTGTAGAGGCGAGGCAGTGCATGCGTGCGTGTACTGCAGTCACATAGAGTTTGGTTTGATTTAACCACTTTGAGATTTTCTAATTATTTATTTAATAATTGGATTTGGTTGTTAATTGCTGTTTAAGCAATCCTGTTGTTTTCCAAAATTATCTTCATTGATACTCTTTTTATCTATCTTTGTTGATGATTTGGATTTGCTGATATGTTGTTTAACACTGTTTAGTGTTATATCTGCCGTTATCCGATTCACTTATCGAGAAGTAGGATATACGAGATTCCTGTGACTGTCGTCTATTTGATATCTGATTATTATTGCCTCTATGCACTAATAACTGAGTTTGAATTAGAATGACCCATGTATTATTTTCTTTTGAATTTAATACTCGGGTCAGACCCGAGTTATTTCAGGTTGTAGATTTCCTGCTTTGAGTTGTTGTTTGAGCTATGAAGACTTTTCACATCTTTTGGAGTAGTCGTGTCATAGTTTAGGTTGATATGTATTCATGTATATTAGTTGATAATGTACGTGTATATATAACTTCCAGAGTCGACAGTTGTAGTTGTATCATATGTATCGTGTCAAATGTATTGTAACTGACATCAGTTATATATATATATATGACTTTTGTTATCTGTGTTCCGCATTCTTTTTGTATCTATGTTATTATTATATATATTGTCCTAAACTATTATGAACCATCGTAGTTCGTTTTATACTGGAATTGGGTATGTCGATGGGAGTGAATAAATAAGAAATGAGAAATGAAAAATATATACCACTCCTATCGAGGTAACCAATACTAGTGTACGGCCAACTACGGATGGCCGCTCCTATCCAACCTTATTCTTCGTAATAACAGCAGTATTTCTCTTAATACTCTTTGTTATTGTGAGCATAAAGGTGGGGCGTTACATGGAGAGTGCCACCTAGCGTTCTGTATGTTATACCCATATTCCAGCACAATAGAACTAGTCTCGGTAGGCAATTCCATTATATTCAGAAGATAGCTTTTCAAAATCAATTTATTATACATAAATTCTTTTAATTAATTTCTATGCGTTTCAAGCTCGCACAGCCAAATAATAAGTCTGGTCGCTACAAATTTTGAAATCCTATAATAACACACTATTACAGATCCGATGAAATTGGTTTCATCGAAATCCGAGACAATGCAAAAAAAGACTACTTTTACCCTTCAATTAAAACGAGTAATTTAAAAAAAAATTATTCATTTTAAACTCAAGTTTAGCAGTTAACATTTTTCATTCTTGTTTAACTAAGATTTAAATCAACTTTTGAAATCATTTTCATTCATATTAAATTCAAGATTCAATTGTTTAAACAATTTCAAATATTAAATTTAAACAATTTAATTATCCAATAATTTACATTAATAATCATTAAATTTCAAATGAATTTTAGTTATTAACGATTATTTTATTTTCATCTAAATAATTTAACATTTATTATTCAATTCATGTTATTGATTATAAACACATTCAATAAATAGAATTTCATTTCAATACTTGTTACTTCCTAAATCTTCGAAATTGGTTATTTCAAAAAAAATTTCAAGCTCATATTAAATAAACTACATAAATAAAACATAAACTTTTATTTTTAACCATTTTCTTCAATAAGCATATTAAATTTAATAATTAAATAAAGTTAAAAATATGGGTCTTCACATTCTCCCCCACTCAAAACTTTTCGTCCTCGAAAAGTGGTTAAATAAAGAATTTAACATACGATATATTTTACTCAAAATAATCAACTTGTAAAACATTGAAAATCTTATTTGAAATATCTTACCATGCTTCCACTATGCCACTTAGATCGATTTTACGAAAAAACTTATTTATAAAACAAGTATAAAATTTAATAATCTTAAAAATTTTCTAACACTCGGATTTATGGAAAATTTTGGCAGCGTCTCCTTTGCATGGCTCGATCGGAAAAATTTACAATATAGATATATAATACAAATATACATCTCATCTCAATGATTGGGCAACCCGTAGGAAAAAATATAAAAGTACGGTATGTAATCCGAGATATGTACCGTTAACGCTAAAAATGTATGCTAACACCCCATTGTGAGTTGTGATATAGCGAAAGCACCACCCGTTGGTACGGGAACTAAAAGCAAGCAGAAAATAGTAAAGAAGCAACAACTTTTATAGTGGTTCGGCTCAAAGTCAAGCCTACATCCACTTAATCTCTTCTTTTCCTGATTTGATTACAAACTTTACGATAATTCTTCAATTACAACACAATTAAGACAGGTTGTTAGAACTTTGATGTAGAAAAGCTCTTTGAATTCATGTTGAATGAACTTGATCTTTTCCAAAGGTTCTCTTTGAAGTGTCTTTTGCAGTTGAAGTATTGGAGTAAGTGTAGAAGTCGTGAAAACAGCAAAGTCTTGGCGTTCCCAAAAATCCTCCCCTTTTCTAGTGTGGAGTAGGCGGCGTATTTATAGGAGAAGCTGGGCTTAGGTCGGCCATGTCATAGGTCGTGAGCGACCTAGGGAGTTGCGACCTAAGAGCGACCCCGAGGTTGCATAAGTCGTTAGCGACTTAATGGAGCCATCCTGGATGAGATATATGCTGTGAGCGACTTAGCATGTGTAGCACAGGAGTTATCTCGGCTTGCTAAGGTCGTAAGCGACCTAATGGAAGAGGCAGTGCACATGCGGCTTATCTCTGAAGCTTGCTAGGTCGTTAGGTCGCTCTTTTCTTAACTCGTTAGGTCGTTCCCTTCATTGAGTTGCTGGGTCGTTAACCCGTTGAGTTATAGGAGTCCTTAGGTCGCTCGGTCGCTGGAGCTCCTTAAGTCGTTGAGTCGTGCCATATTGAGCCGCTCTGTGCTTTAGGTCGTTAGGTCGTGCCCTGCTATAGGTTGTTAAGTCGTTTATGCCTTGGATATTTAAGTCGCTTATTCCCTTAGATCGTTGAGTCGAATAGGTCGCTAAGTCATGAATAAGAGAGGTGTTAACACTTGCCCCTCGAAGTATACGTCTAGGGGCTAGGTCGTGTGCTTCGATGCCTCTTAACTCGCGCTATCCTGAGTCGCTAAGTCGTGAGCGACTTATGCGAGAGCTAGGTCGTTCGCGCCGATTCGAGTTCCATTGCCCCTGTATATAAGTCGCTTATGTCACTCCTTCTTCTCTTCACCTGCTTTAACACTCTAACCCACCATTGAAGAATCTCCAAGCTTTCGAAGACGAATTCAAACTAACTAGTCGTTGATCATCTTCACCATCACATTACGTAAATGAATCCGATTATTATCCAACCACGACCATCACCGAATCATGAATCCCCCATTTTCCGACCCTAACCTGATTTCACGTGCCGTATTTCACCATGAGTCATGTTACGATCGACTTTTGATCGTCATTGGACATGTTGTCATTGTAATTCATGAGAACACAGCAGTGCATTGGATCTATGATGGATCTGAGGCGATTTGAATCGGTCTTGGATGATTTGGCGGTGTGGAGAGATGATGGATTTCATTGTGGAGATGCTAACGGGTTATCGGTTACGAGTTAACGGGTTAGCAAGTTAGGCGAGTTGTTAGATGAAGAGGAGTTAGCTGGTTAAGGAGAGTTAGGAAGTGCCTGACTTAGGAGCTTTGAACGACCTAGGGCTTAGCAGTTTGGACATGAATCGCACGACTTAACTTAGTGAACGACTTAACATCCATATGACTTGCGACTTAACTTTCCAGAATAGCAGATGAGTTAAAGAAGAACTACTTAACGATTTAAAGAATCAGCACGACCTAATTTAACCCACAGCATAGCTTTAACTCGCAGGAACATGACTTATGAACTCCATAACTCGAGCAGAGCGACTTAGGGAAGCCCGACCTATGTTAAGTTGTTTGGACATGATCTGTACGACCTAAAGAGTCCCGAGCTAACTTAAGTCGTTCCTACAACTTAAGGAATGAACAGGACTTGAACACTTGTAGAATTTGAAAGAACTTGATTGAATTTTCAACTTGAACTGCCAGAATGGACTACTTGAACTTGTTGCACTCTTTTGCAGATTGTATCAACTTTTAAGCTAACAACCTGTTAAATACAATATTTGCAGAAAACTAGGACGAATATACTCATCATCGAATGCCCACATCGAGTGATGGATTAGGTCAAAGAGATAATATTTTAGTTAAGTAAAATAATATGAATCTAATTAAAAGTGGAATGCTACGAATCAACTGACTTGAATGAAGCATCAACGCAAAATTCATACAGTTATAACTACTTATCGCTGAATATTATCTGCATTGATACTACACTTAATTTTGATCCAATAACAAGCATTGAATCTTCCTGAATTGACGTGCGCCAACTAGTATTATTACAAGTTTTACTTTATTTACTTGTTATTTCAGTAGCTTTGCACAACACTTCGGACGCTTTTAGGAAACGTGCACCTTCATATTTGAATATCCAGTTCCTTGTGTAGAATGGCTTCTCAACAAATGCAAGAAGAGATAGTAGTGCAGGCCGATGAGGTTTTCCCAATTGCCGACCCTTTGGAGAATCCTCCGGAAAGAGTTCCAACTACATTGAACCAACGGGCTTTCAGCCAGCGATGTATTCAATTCGGCATTGCTGAAGCAAATGCTCTGCTTCCTAGGGTAAATGACACTGCTGATAGGCCGCCACCTGGCTTCATTGCAGTCAATCGTCAAATGTGTCTGAATGGAGCTATTCCCCCCTTCAACGATTTTCTTAGAACACTCCTCCTTCGACTAACTATTTCTCCATTTCAGTTGCACCCTAATGGCTATGCCATTTTGATGGGGTTGTGCGTACTATTTAGGAGGACGCTTAACCGCCTCCCAAGCTTCGAGGAGATCTGCTATTTGTGCTCATTCGGGAGGAACAAAGATCACCCTTCCATCACTCTTGTAAGGATCACAAGAAACTGTAAGCTGATTACGGATTTGCCCGAGAGCGCTCATGAGTTTTTAAACCAGTTCTTCTTTGTCCGTTGCCCTCCGGGATTCTACGGTATTTGGAGAGTAGGAAGTAAGACTACCTATCTCCGTTTACTTCATTTCTGAGCCTTTCAAAATTCGAGTCGTCAAGTGCTAACTTAATTCTTTACTTTTGCAGCACTTCCTCCTCCCTTTAAAGATTCTAGTCAGAAATCGAATTTTGAAAGATTGAGTGCCGTAGCTATCAATGAGAGAAGTATTAAGTTTCTACAGAAGAATGAATTTTTGCACCAATTCGGACTCTTGCACTCTTCTCGATCCATTCAGTCCCGTGATGCCCCCAGTTCTCAAGCAGAAGCATCAAATGCCCTAGCCTCCGCAGAGGAATTCGCACCTAAGGCACCTATTGTAGAGACTTCATTAGTGAAATGTCCCAGTTCTGTTGATGGTGTGGGGTTATCGGGAAAATCTAAACTTCCCCCAGTTATTGAAGAAGAGGAATTTTCTCAACATTCTAGGAAGGCTACTAGAGAAGCTGATGAAAAAGCTGAGAAAGAAAGTTCCACTACGAAGAGTGTAAAACGTGCTGAAGAGGGCACTACTGATATGACCCATTCCATTGGGCATGATGGTGATGATATCTTTGGAGGACTGATCGATCTTATGGTGACTTCCCATGAGCTCTTTAAAGATGACACCACTACTTCTAAGCTTGTTTCTCTAGCAATCGAAGCGACATCCGTCCTGCGATCAATTCCATCAAACCAAGAGTTGACTCCTGCTGCAAAAGCCATCATCACTCCTAAGCCAAAGAGTGGTTTGTAGCTTGACGCGTGTAGTTTGCACGCCACACACACACACTTAGGATTTTTGGCAATTATGCACACTAGTGTTTACGCTAAAAAATGTACGCTAACACCCCGGTGTGATTTGTGATAAAGTGAAAGCACCACCTGTTGGTACGGGAACTAAAAGTAAGCGGAAAATAGCAGAAAACGGTAAAAGAGACAACAATTTTATAGTGGTTCGGCTCAAAATCAAGCCTACGTCCACTTAATCTCTTCTATCGCTGATTTGATTACAGATTTTACAATAATTCTTCAATTACAACACGATTGAGACAAGTAGTTAGAACTTTGATGCAAAAAAGCTTTTTGGATTCATGTCGAATGAACTTTATCCTTCCTGGAGGTTCTTTTGAATGTCTATTTTGCCTTTGAAGTGTTGGAGCAAGTAGAGAAAACAGCAGAGTCTTGGCGTTCCAAAAATTCGTCCCCCCAAAAAAGTCCCCTTTGAATGTGGAGTAGGCGGGGTATTTATAGGGAAGTTTCTGGGTTAGGTCATTTAGTATAGGTCATTGGCGACTTAGGAGTGGAGTTAGGTCGTGGGCGACTTAATGAGTACGGGTTACGGCCTAAGTGGTTAGATTTTATCTTTGTGTTGGCTGGTAGGTCGGAGCGACCTATATTCGAACGACATAATGAGACCCGGTCTATATTCGAATGGCATAAAGAGAATGGCATAAGGAGACGTTGCTACGTTGCTAGGTCGCTAAGAGAATGGCATAAGGAGAACGACATAAAGAGAACGGGTGTAGTATATAGGTCGTGAACCCACTGTTGTGTTGAGTCACTATGTCGTTGTTCTTCTTAGGTCGCTTAACTCGTTGGAAGTTGCTGGAAGGTTAAGTCGTTACTTCATTTCAGTGCTAGCTCGCCAAGTGCTTTAGGTCGTAGGTCGTTGGGAGCCGTGACCGGTTAAATCGGTAGGAGTTTCAGGGTGATTAACTTGTTGCTTTGCTAGGTCGTTAAGTCGTGGCCTTTTCTTGAGTCGTTGAATCGCTATTCAAAAGAGGGATTAACACTTGCCCCTCGAAGTACATGCCTAAGTTATAGGTCGTGTGCTTCGATTTAACCCTGCTAAGTCGTCGGCGACTCAAGGATTCCGCTAACTCGCGCGTCTATTCACCTTCTTCTCTTTTTCTTCTATATAAATTACTAAGCCGAGTTATTCTCTTCACTTTACTGATCATTTCCTTGCCGCCATTGTTGCATTCGAGCTCGAGAATTGAAGCGAAATTCCTCCCCTCGTGCCTCCGATCATCATCTTCAACAACGAATTTAGGTAAACTTGATCGTCCGGCCATCATACTCACCATTCATTCCTCCACAACCGATTTCTTGCAATTTTCGTTACTGCGTTAGGAAACTGCACCTCGATTTGCTTTCCGACCATCGCCGATTGTTGGCAAGTGCATCATTCTCGAAAAATGCATTGTCTTAGGGTTTCGTGAAGTTTCGGGGTGAATTGTGAGTTTTTTGGAGTTGATTGTGGGTTTTTGAAGCGTGGAGGAGACGGAGTGGTTTCGGGTTAATAGATTTTGTGACGTTTCTGTAGAATTGGAGGGGATGGACGCGTGGCAGTTGATGAGCGGAGAGCAGGACTTAGGTATTTTAGTGGAAGAAAGCTCGGCTTTTCCGAGATACCATTAGGGCGACTTATAGAATTGAACGACTTAATATTCTTGATGACCTAGGCAGCCTGGGCGACTTACTAGCCTGAGCAACTTATGAGCCTGAGCGACATATGAACTTTAACGAGTTATGGGAGTCTGAACGACTTAGATATTTTGCGACTTAAGATAAGCCGTTAGAGCAGATCACATGTGTAGCCTTCTGAGCAACATAGTCATCCTGCATCTTAACTTAGGTCGTTAGAGTTTACTAGAATCACTTAGAGGTTTAAACGACTTAGGATATGTAGTACACTGCTCTAGGCGAGATAACTCCTTCAACGGCCTATTTTTGGATCGCGCCATAACTTAAGCAAGTTAACTTTTAGGTCGCTATTGTATTCAAACGAGCTAAAACTTAAGCATTTTTTGCCTCACCGCGACTTAAAGCTTGATAGTCTTAACCCGCGACCTGCTTCCTTGCACATGCCTTATCATTCCACGGCTTTGAACAGTATGAATAGCATAATTTGAACAAGATTAAGTATTGCACTTCTTAATTCATAAAATGTGACTGGGCTTGTAACTTGAACTGCCTCCAAACAGATTGCATCAACATTTGATTGTTAACAACCTGTTATTATAATGCAGAAAACTGGGATGAATATACTCATCATCGACTGCCCACATCGAGTGATGGATTAGGCCAAAGAAATACTATTTTACTTAAGTAAAATAATCTGAATCTGATCAAGAATGAAATGCTGTGAATCAACTAAATTAAATGAAGCGTCAACGAAAAATTCATACAGTTATAACTGCTTATTGTCGAATATTATCTACATTGACACTACATTCAATTTTGATCTAATAACAAGCTTTGAATCTCCCTAAATTGACGTATGCCAACTAGTATTGTTTCAAGTTTTACTTTTATTTACTTGTTATTTTAGTAGCTTTGCACAACACTTCACATGCTTTTAGGAAACGTGCACCTTCATATTTGAATGTCCAGTTCCTTGTGTAGAATGGCCTCTCAACAAGTGCAAGAAGAGACAATAGAGCAAGTAGAAGAAGTTTTTCCGATAGCCGAACCTTTGGAGAATCCTCCGGAAAGAGTTCCAACTTCATTGAACCAACGAACCTTCAATCAGCTATGCATTCAATTTGGCATTGCTGAAGCAGATGCTCTGCTCCCAGGGGTAAACGACACTGCCGATAGGCCGCCACATGGCTTCATTGCAGTCAATCGTCATATGTGCCTGAATGGAGCTATTCCCCCCTTCAACGACTTTCTTAGAACACTTCTCCTCCGATTAACTATTTCTCTGTTCCAGTTGCACCCTAATGGCTATGCCATTCTGATGGGGTTGTGCGTACTTTTTAGGAGAACGCTTGACCGCCTCCCAAGCTTCGAGGAGATCTGCTACCTGTGTTCATTTGGGAAGAACAAAGATCACCCTTCTATTACTCTCGTTAGGAGCGCAAGGAACCGCAAGCTAATTACAGATCTACCCGAGAGTGCTCACGGGTTTCTAAACCAATTCTTCTATGTCAGGATTCTATGGCATTTGGAGAGTAGGAAGTAAGACTACCCATCTCCGTTTACTTCATTTCTGAGCTTTATCAAAATTCGAGTTGTCAAGTGCTAACTTCATTTCACTTTTACAGCTCTTCCTCCTCCCTCTAAAGACTCTAGCCACAAACCGACTTTCGAGAGGTTGAGTGCTATGGCTTCCAATGAGAGAAGTATTAAGTTTCTGCAGAGGAATGAATTTTTGCACCAATTCGGACTCATGCACTCTTCTCGATCCATCCAATCTCGTGATGCCCCCAGCTCTCAAGCAGAAGCATCAAATTCCCTAGTCTTCGCGGAGGAACCTGCACCGGAAGAACTTATTATAGAGACTTCATTAGTGAAATGCTCCAGTTCTGCTGACGGTGTAGGGTTATCTACCAAATCTAAACTTCCCCCAGTAATTGAAGAAGAGGAATTTCCTCAACATTTTGGGAAGTCTGATACTTTTGGAGGACTGAGCGACCTCATGGAGACTTCTCAGGAGCTTTTTAAAGATGACACCACCACTCCTAAACTTGCTTCTCCAGCAATTGAAGCGACATCCACCTTGCGATCAATTCCATCGGCCCAAGAATTGACTCCTGTTGCAAAAGCTGACATCACTCCTAAGCAAAAGAGTGGTTTATGGCTTGACGCGCGTAGTTCGCACGCCACACACACACTTAGGATTTTTGGCAATTATGTGCACTTAGCTTCTTTATTTCGAAGTTTTCTAAATTTTGTCTCTTCTTCACTTTCAGGTTCTCCCATGGGACGCAGCGGCTCATATTATGATGATTTCCAATGCTATGCGAGGCGTGATTCTTACGACCTCAAGCGCTATCTTTCCCTAGGCTTCCCACTTCTAGGGAGACTGACGAAGAAAGAGCTGCTAGGAATGCCCGTGAAAGGCAGACTTATAAAGAGCGGTATGGAAGAAGAGACGAGCGTCATGACTCTTATCAAAGGTATGAGGACTCCCACAAAAGAAAGTCTCATGATGATAGGGGGAAAAGTCATATAACTGAAGATCCAAGCAAGCGAGCCAAGCTCAGCGAAAAGCCTTCATCTGAAATTTCACAAGTGCCCACTGCTTCTGTCTCCCTAGACATTCCTTCTAGCTCTCCTGCCCTTAAAAGAGCTGATAGTCAAGCCATAATCAATGTTAACTCCTCTTTTTGAAGCGACCTAAATCACTAGCGAACTAACGACCTAAAAACTCCAACGACCTAGCGACCTAAAGTCTCCAGCGACCTAACGACCTAAAGTCTCCAACGACCTAATGACCTAAAGTCTCCAGCGACCTAATAACCTAAAGGATAACACGACCTAACGATCTACTAGAGTTAGCGACCTAACTCCAGAAAGAGGCTAGCGACCTAACTCCAGAAAGAGGCTAGCGACCTAACTCCAGAAAGAGGCTAGCGACCTAACTCCAGAAAGAGGTTAGCGACCTAAACTCTCTAGCGACCTAACTCCAGAAAGAGGTTAGCGACCTAAAGACCTAACTACCTAAAGGATGGAGTGACCTAACGACCTAAAACTCCAACGACCTACTAGATCTAACGACCTACTAAAGTTAATGACCTAGCGACCTAAATACCTAACGAGCTAGCGACCTAAAGTTCCAGCGATCTAGCGACCTACATCCTATCCAAGGTCGCTTACGACCTACAACTTGGCAATCCATTCAGACAGAACAAGGGCAGCACTATTTCTATAACTCCAGTGACTTACGACTTACCTAAGGTCATTCACGACCTATGACTTGTCACTATGATAAAGTGATCCAGTGAGAAAACTACTAAGTCATATCCCGTAATCCTAAGGTCGC
This sequence comes from Allium fistulosum, assembly GCA_030737815.1. NCBI lineage: Eukaryota > Viridiplantae > Streptophyta > Magnoliopsida > Asparagales > Amaryllidaceae > Allium > Allium fistulosum. Next base: position 50,929,885 of record CM060903.1, read on the forward strand.
TGGCTACCTACGACCTATCTTAGGTCGTTCACAACCTATCACTTGTCCAGAATTCTCCTATAAATACAGCACCAACTCCAACTTGAGAAGGACTTTTGGATCATTCTCTAAAGCGCCGATACCCTGCTGCTCTCTTGATTCAACCAACACTTCAAGCATTCCAAACACCGAAGACACTACAACAAGCTTAAAGGAAGATTTTACACATCCAATAAGGATTCAAAGAGCCTTTCGAGATCAAAGTTTGAGCTACTCGTCTAAAGTGTGTTGTAATCAAAGCGTACTATAAAGAATTGTAATCAAATCATCAATAAAGGAGATTAAAGTGGACGTATGCTAAATCTTAAGCCGAACCACTATAAAACTGATGTCTCTTTACTTTTCTGCTATTTTCTGCTTATTTCTAGTTCCCGTACCAACGGGTGGTGCTTTCACTTTTTCACATTACTAATACACACACCGGGGTGTTAGCGTTCGATTTTTAGCGTTAATATTTTGGTGCTTTCACTGAGAACCCAACTCAGGAATATTTTCACCATTGCTTCGCAAAGATTTGTTGAAAGATTCTCCTTAAAAACCAGAAGTCTATCAGAAATCATGGCTCCTGGAAGGAAGAGTAGATCTGCCAGATCTGGAGATACCCGTGGCAACACCACCACTTCTCTTGCCTCAAATCAAGTAACTCCCGCTGTTGGAATTACAAGGGCTGAACTAGATGCTGTCGTGTCTGGGTTATACCAACAAATGGAAGCTCAAAATGCTTTGATGATGGACAGGTTAAACACTCTGCTTGGGATGAACCGACAACAAGAAAACAATGAACCAACCTTTGCTGAAGAAACTCATGATTCCCAAGACAAAGATATTCCTCAAAGAGCAGCTGGCTTCGTCGAAGGGGCACCTCCCCAAGCTGGAGGATCAAGGCTGCAACCGCCTCTCCGCGAACGTTTGTTCACACAAACTTCCGAAAAGGTGGCTGACGTCTGCCCGGCAAGGCCTCTGAATGATGAAGAATATCTATCAGGAATGGTTCGCCAGATTATGAAAGAAAGTATGCAAAGGAATGAAGATGAAAATGACTGGGATTTGCTCCAAGCAAGACTCTGTTTACTGAAAGAATTCTAAAAGCTGAGTTTCCAAAGAAGTTTGTTCCTTCTACCATTCCGGCTTATAGGGGAATAAGTGACCCTAATCAGTTCTTGTATAAATACGCTTGGCATATGACTGGTGCCAGGGCAACAGAAGAGATCAAATCCAGATATTTTCCTGTCTATTTGGAGGGAGTAGCTCTAGTTTGGTTCACAAAGCTACCGGTTCGATCTATAAACCAGTTCTCTGACTTAACTCGTAAGTTCAAGAATCAATTCAGATTGTATGCTTCAAAAGCTAAGGATATAATGTCATTGTCCAGTCTTGAACAAGCTCCTGGAGATTCTATCAAATCTTTCTTGAACCGCTTCAATATATCTTTGGCTGAAGTGGATAATGCTGAACCCCGAATGATTCTAACTTACTTAATGAGAGCCATCGATAAATCAAGTGAATTCGGAAAGTGGTTGAAGATGAAGGAACCAAATTCGCTTGAGAAGTTTTATAAGAAGGCTGACGAATTTATGCGTCTGGAAAATCTCCTTGCACAATCCAAGGTGGTTGTGGCTGAAATTCAAAACAACAATGCGGCCGAAACTTCTAATAAGAAAGAATCTAGTGGTAAAAAAAGAGAAAATAATGGCGGGGAAAAGCAGCAGGATTCAAAGAAACCCCGCCGTTTTAAACCTTCAGATTTCAGTCCTTTGACTGATACCCCAGAGAACATCTTCGCAACCAAGGATGCCATTGAGTACCCTGAGCCACCTAAGATTAAGCTCGGAAAAAAAATTTGTGCCTAACGGAAGGTTCTACCGATTCCACAACCAACCCGGCCATGATACCAACGAATGTCGCCATCTAAAAAACTTGATTGAGGAGCTGTTAAGAGAGAATAAGCTTCAACAGTATGTCAAGAGAAACAGAGGTGATCCGGCCTCGTCTACCTTGGGACAGCAACTTCCTACCCATCAATCTGGCTCAGGGGAAAAGGCGCCAACGCGGGAATCCGAAAGGCCTGTAATTAATGTGATCACAGGAGGTCCACATCCAGCAGGCAGAAGTTGGGGAGAAATGGAAAGATATGCTCATGCTGTAAGACATAACCCAAAAGAAGAAACCGTTTTTGTTTTGGAAGATGCTGTGCCTTCGAAACAACAAAGAACTTGTCACGATGACATCATATTCAGAGTTAGAGATTTTATGGGAATTAAGGCTCCCACCATGGATCCGTTGGTAATAACCGCGGGTATCGGATCAGCTATTGTGAGAAGAGTGCTTGTCGATTGTGGCGCTTCTTGCAATATCCTCTTCAAAAAGACCTTTGATCAAATGAAGATTCCGATGGCTGATGTTCAAGCTTCTTCACAAAAGATTGTTGGGTTCACTGGGGAACCAAAACAACCCGTTGGAACCGTCGACTTATTTGTAGAACTTGGTGAAGGGGAAAGAAAAGTGGTCCGCAAGCAAACTTTTGTTATTGTTGATGAATTTTCTTCTTATAACGCCTTCTTGGGACGACCAACTCTTGCTGCATTCAAAGCTATTCTCGCCCCATGGTACCTAACTATGAAATTCCCCACTGATAATGGAGTTGGAGTATTAAAGGGAGATCAGAATGCTAGGCGAGAATGTTATCTTACAGAGTTGAGAGAGGCGAAAAAGAGAGAGATGGGAAAAGGTGCGGCAGCTCCGCTCCGCATCAAAGAACCCAACTTGTAGCAACTACGGGGTGGACCCTGCACTGGTGAGCACAGTGGTGCACGAAAAGAAATTGATCCCAGAAAAACCAGTGCAGGGGAGAATAGAGTGGTGCCGGTAGAAGTAACGGTACCAATACCTGTTGACCAGAAGGACCCAAACAAGGTGCTAAATGTAGGTTCATAACTCAGTGTGACAGTTCAAAATATGCTGATATCATTCTTGAAAGCAAATCTGGATGTATTCGCTTGGAGTCATGCTGACATGTGTGGAATATCCCCAGAAATTGCAGTGCATGCCTTAAATATTGACCCGAAGTTCATACCCGTGAAGCAGAAAAGAAGAACCCAAGGTCCTGAAAGGTCAACAGCATTGAAAGAAGCAGTAGATCGGCTCATGGAGAATGGCTTCATCAGAGAATCCACTTATCCAAATTGGGTTTCTCATCTAGTGCTGGTTAAAAAATCAAATGGGAAGTGGAGAGTATGCATCGATTTTTCAGACTTAAACAAAGCATGCCCCAAAGATTGTTTTCCATTGCCCAGAATCGATCAGTTGGTGGACGGAACAGCCGGGCATGAATTATTGTCTTTTATGGGTTCTTACTCAGGATACAATCAAATCATGATGCATGAGCCAGATCAGGAGGACACAAGCTTCATCACCGATGTTGGTCTTTACTGCTACAAAGTCATGCCCTTCGGATTAAAGAATGCAGGGGCAACTTGTCAAAGACTCGTTAATGCCATGTTCAAGCCTCAAATTGGCAAGACTATGGAAGTATACGTTGATGATATGCTAGTAAAGTCAAAGAAGGCAGTGGACCACATGGATCATCTGGCAGAAATGTTCGTGATCCTCCGAAAGTATGGAATGAAATTGAATCTTCTGAAATGTTCATTCGGGGTTGAGTCCGGAAAATTCTTATGTTTCATTGTGAGCGCTAGGGGCATCAAAGCTAATCCTGCTCAGATCACCGCCTTAAGAGAAGTCAAACCCCTTAGAACAAAGAAAGAATTACAAAGCCTCAATGGAAAAGTTGCTGCTCTGAGTCGATTTATTTCCAAGGCCACAGATAAATGCATTCCCTTCTTTGATGCTCTGAAAAACGGAAAGAAGAATTTCGAATGGACTCCCGAATGTCAAAAAGCTTTTAATGAGCTAATTCATCATATAGAAACACCTCCAGTACTTTCTAAGCTTGACAATGGTGAAGATCTATTCATATACTTAGCAGTCTCATCTCACGCTCTTAGTGCAGCATTGATACGAGAAGACGCAAAAGTTCAACGTCCAGTTTATTACATCAGCAAAAGATTCACTGGGGCAGAGATGATTTATTCAAAGTTAGAAAAGCTCACCTATTGTCTATTGATCGCTTCCAGAAAACTGAGGCCGTACTTTCAGGCTCATCCCATTAAGGTCCTCACTGATCAACCTCTAAAGCAAGTCCTATTCTAGCCAGAAACTTCTGGTCATCTTCTGAAGTGTAATATTGAACTCAGTCAATACGATATCACCTACCATCCCCGAAAAGCAATTAATGGACAAGCTTTAGCAGATTTTATTGCAGAATGCACAGATAAAGGTGGCAGTGAGGAAGAGGTGACTACTGATATTCCGATCCAATGGAAATTATATGTCGATGGTGCAAGAAATGACTACAGTTCAGGAGCTGGGGTTGTGCTTGAAACCCCTGAAGGACGATAATTATGTTATGCATTGAGATTAGAATTTCCTTCGACAAATAACGAAGCCGAATACGAAGCTCTTATCGCTGGTCTGAGAATTGCTAAAGTACTGAATATCAAAGTGTTGTAGATCTTCAGTGATTCCCAACTAATTGTATGCCAAGTGAAGAAAGAATTTCATACCAAAGGAGGAAATCTGCCAGCTTACCTGTCAAAAGCCTGTGAACTTCTCGATGATTTTGATTACTATACAATAAACCATATCCCCCGGGAAGAAAACATAAAGGCAGATTCTCTCGCGAAATACTCAAGCTCTGGCGAAGCTCAACTATTAGGGTTGGTCCCCGTAGAAGTCTTGACAGCTCCGAGTATTGATGAGATGGATGTTGATTGGATCATGGCCGTATCTCAAGAACATGAGTCATGGATGACCTCAATCAAGGAATATCTACTCAACGGCTCCTTGCCAGAAAACTCAAAAGAACGTTAAAAGATTCTAAGAAAAGCTCCAAGATATGTGATTCAAGGCGACCATTTGTACAGACGAGGATTCTCGATGCCATTACTCCGATGTGTAACTAAAGAAGAGGCTAAGACAATCCTGGCTGACGTGCACGGAGGAGAGTGTGGAGATCATTCAGGTGGTCAAACTCTTGCAAAGAAAATTCTTCGCTAAGGTTATTTTTGGCCGGATATTAATCGAGATGCTGCTAGCTACTCCCGAAAGTGCGATATATGCCAAAGATTTGCAAAAATCCCAAGAGCACCTTCCACCGTGTTAACACAGATGGTCAGTTCATGGCCATTCGCCATTTGGGGAATAGATCTTATTGGACCTATGCCGATTGCCAGATCCGGAATCAAATATGCCATTGTCGCTGTTGATTATTTCACTAAATGGGCTGAAGCTGAACCATTAGCTACTATTACCTATAAAAAGATGATAAATTTTGTGACTAAAAATATCATTTATAGGTATGGTGTGCCTCAGAAGATTATAACAGACAATGGTACTCAATTCGAAAGCGAGGAATTCCAGGAATTTTGCAGACGATTTAAGATCCGAAAAAGCTTCTCAGCAGTGGCTCATCCGTAGGCAAACGGGCAAGTGGAAGCTGTGAACAAAATTATCAAATCAACCATCAAAAAAAAGCTGGAAAAAGCAAAAGGTGGTTGGGTCGACAAGCTACCACTTGCACTATGGGCGTACAGAACCACCCACAAAACTGCGACTGGGCACACTCCATTTTCGTTAGCATACGGATCAGAGGCAATGATTCCAGTGGAAATAGAGGTCCCTTCACACAGGAGGATTTACTTCAACCAAGCTGAAAATGAAAAACAGCAACTTGAAGCACCCGACTTGCTCGATGAAAGAAGAAAAGAGGCCGAGCTCAGAGTTGCAGCCCATCAGCAGAGAATAGCCAGGCACTTCAATTCTAAAGTTCACCAACGCAGCTTTGGAATTAGGGACCTAGTCTTGAAAAGGGTCATGACAGCGACAGGAGTGTTTGGGCCAAACTGGGAAGGGCCGTATGTCATAGGCAAAAAACTTCTTGATGGCACTTTCAAACTCACAACTGTTGAAGGAGATCCAATCCCGAGAGCCTAGAACAGCAATCACTTGCGTCCATATTTTACTTAGAAGCAATGCTTAAATTTGTAAAATGATTATGAATGTATCATACTTGTATTGTAAGCCATTGTAAAAGTAGTGCAAAGTGATAATAAAAACTATAAAGTGGATGTCGGCTCAATTTTTGGCCGAACCACTATAAATCTCGTGTCTTTTACTATTTTAAATTGCCTATCTCATTTCGATGTGCAAATATCTTAAATATGTTGCTAAAATATCGATTTAATATTGCAGGCAATCGAAGCAAAACTTACCTATTCAACACGTCACAAACCCAAGCGATTCACATAAATCACTCAATAAACAAATGTCAAGCCATAAAATTCCAGACCCAATTCCTGCAAACAGTTGGTGAGTCCATCAAAGCGGCACCTTCCCAAAAGGAGGGCGCCCGGCCCCTGCTAACCGATTGTGATCGTTTATACAAACAGACATCCGGTTAAGTGGCTCGCGTCTGCCCGTGGATTCACTCGACCACAAAATCAAATAGCTTGTCAAAGAAAAGAATATAAACTTGAGAATGATAACAAGGAATCGCCCGGCGACAGTTGATGCAAAGGCATGGATAAGCAAGCAAAAAACAGCAGAAATGGAATCTTGTTTCTCACCCAAGAATGTTGGTGGGACCACCCAAGTGGGTACCTTACTAAGATAGAAGGTTCCAGGCCCTTGATTACTCGATTGCGATCGTTTGTGCAAACGAACATCCAGTCGGGTAGCTTGCGTCTGCCCTGTGGACCTACTTAACTGTGAGATGCAAACTTCCTAGCACACAAACAAAAGCCCTCTAATGAGGCACAAGCCCTCTTCAGAGGCACAACTCTTCGGAGGAGTCCTCTTCGGAGGTAAAAGCCATCCAACGAGGCACGCCCAAACCGAAATGCTTCTCTCACCCAAGAATGTTGGTGGGACCACCAAAGGGAGCACCTTCCCAAGATAGAATGTTCCAGGCCCTTGTTACTTGATTGTGATCATTCGTGCAAATGAACATCCAGTCAGGTAGCTTGCGTCTGCTCCATGGGACCATTTAACTGTGAGGAAGTAACTTTCAAGCAAAACAAACAGAAGCCCTCTTTGGAGGCACACTTCACCAAGTTGAAGTGCCAAACAAAAGTCCTCTTCGGAGGCACACTTCACCAAGTTGAAGTGCCAAACAAAAGCCCTCTTCGGAGGCACACTTCACCAAGTTGAAGTACCAAATAAAAGCCCTCTTTGGAGGCACACTTAACCAAGTTGAAGTACCAAACAAAAGCCCTCTTCGGAGGCGCACTTCACCCAGTAGAAGTGCCAAACAAAAGCCCTCTAACGAGGCACAAGCCCTTTACGGAGGCACAACTCTTCGGAGGAGCCCTCTCCCGAGGCACAACAAAAAAGCCCTTCACAAAGGCATATCAAACAAGCCCTCTCCCAAGGCACAACAAAAAAGCCCTTCCCAAAGGCATATCAAACAAGCCCTCTCCCGAGGCACAACAAAAAAGTCCTTTCCACAGGTATATCAAACAAGCTCTCCCCCGAGGCATAAGCCGAGGAGCCCTTTTCGAAGGCACACAGCCTTCTTCAGAAGTACTAAACGAGTAAAGCCTTTCACGAGGCACATCCAAAAACTTCGTTGATGGAACCACTAAAGGGGCACCTTCTCAAAAAGAAGGTTCTAGGCCGCAGCTAAACACTTAAGATTATTTGTACAAACAAATATCCGATCAAACAACTGACGTCTGTCCCGTGGGCCCATTCAATGATGAAATTCAATTTTCTGACAAACATGTCAAAAACATTCTCCAGAAGCTCGCTTCACTACGTAGGGGAATCCACTATTCAACAAATAAAAGTGATCATCCTCGAAAGTTGAAGTGTTCTAAAAAAAACTTCTCTGAAACAAGGCGCATTCTATTAAAGTAGAATAATACTTCTACAAAAATGGAATAATTATTCTCTAAAATAAGAATACAAACTTCTTCGAAATGAAGAATATTACAATGGGCCGTGGTATGGGGGCAATATAATATAATATAGCTACATCAATAAAAGCAACGCTTAAACAACATACCACTAGCTCACTGCAATATCATACAAAGAAACTTGTGCAGAAACAAGGAATAAATGCATTTACGAATATATACAAGAAATTGTACAAGTGAAAAGAATCATTTTATTCCATACTATAAAATTTTTGTACATGTGCAGGTTTCAAGCGGGGGCCGGTACCCGCACAATCTCCGGTCGATACATGCAAAAAGCAAAAAAGCAAAACAATAAGCCTAAAGTCCAGCTCATTACTCCTTCTTCCCGCCGCCTTTAGAACTCTTGCCCGGCTTGATGATTAATTTCTGAATCCGGCGTGGACGGGTCGGGGAAGAAGGTGAAGGAGGTGTATCCGGATTTTCTTCCACTTTTTCTTCACCAGCGGAAGCACTTTTCTTCTTCTTCTTCATTACGCGCTTCCCCTTCTTCTTTGAAGAAGACTCACTGCCCGGAGTAAATAGCTCAGATAGCTTTGTGTCATCATCATAAGGCTCCGGAGTCTTCTCGCCTCCTCCAAGTTCCTCGGCCTTCTGCTCTTGCGAAGCGGGTAGATCATCCAAGCCTCGAAGGGCTTCTATTTGTTCTTCCTGCGATCCCGGTTGAGAAGCAGGAGTGATTTGAAGGGATGGAGGAGGAACTGCTGGAAGAGGAGAAGTTTGTGCAGCGCTTGGTACTTCCGCTACAGAAGAAAAAAGTTAAAATCAGTATTTTCCGAAAAAAGAGAAGATATTGGCTCATCGGGACTTAAGTAATAAGCGAGAAACTCATCGAGGTCAGTTGAATCAAACGAGTAGTCCGCTTGACCAAGTTCAACGTTGAAATTACCTGAAGAAGTGGGCTTTATAATGTCAACCTCAAAGGACTGAACTTTGGTGCTTTCTTTGCATCCGTCTCCGTCCTGCGTAGTTAAATTATCGGTTTTGGCTTTAGCAGGAGATGGAGAATGGGGACTGGAGCCTATGATATCGACATCGGCCGAAGTTGAAGTATGAACAGGAGCAGTTGGAGGTACTTTCTTTCCCGGATGCTCCGCCACTTCAGCTCGCGCTTTAGCAAGTTGCTCTTTTCCCTTGGCAAGAGCTGCTCGGGTCTCGTCATCTAAATAACCTGCTTCAAGGTCTGCCTCAGTGTAGCCGGCACCTTCGAACATGTCAATTATCGCTTCCCATACTTCGGCCAAAGTGATTTCATATTTCGGCCCTAAAAATGAGAGGCTACCGCACCGCAAGACGCTATGAATATAAAAATAAAATAAAGTAGAGCTGATGTTGGCCTTCGTTGCCTTGTGCGATTGCTCGGCTGCTTCTTTTCCAACAATGGCCTCGTCGCGCTCTTTTTCAATATTTAACAATCGAGACTGCAACTTTGTGATTTCCAAATCTTGGGAGCTGACTTTGTCCCACAGCTGAATGGTGTCATTACGGTATTTCTCAATAACTCGCTGCTCCACTTCAAGTTTGGCTTCAGCATCTCGCTGAGCAGCATGAGCATCTCGAACTTGCTTCTGGAGCATCTCTTCCTTTTGTGAATAGGAAGTGGAAGAGGCAGCAAGCTCATTTTTTAGTCTTTCAACTTCCGCTTCAAGGCTTTCATTATGAGCGGCGATGTTCTTCATCTCGATGTCATGCTGGTCGAGAGCCTTCTGCCATTCGGATTTATCGTTTTCCATAGTCAGCATAGCCTCAAGATTTAGGTGGTTGACTCTCTAAAGCTCTTCGACAAGCTTTTGCCACCCAGACATTCTCTCGATGTCAAGCTTAACAGCGTCAAGATTCCTTAGCATAGCCTGCTTATCAATAGGAACCAAATCCAAGTCAAAGCGCACTCCTTTTAAGCACCAATTTGGGAATCGGCTTTTGAGTGTAGGCGGAGCATCCCTGACTTGGTACTGAGGCCTGTTAATAATCGTTTGAATGTCAGTTTTTTGGAGAGCAGGAGAACCGGCAGGGATGTCAAGAGGGATAGGAGCATCAGGCTTTTCAGAAATTGCAGACGCATCACCAAGCTTGGCCCGCTTGCTTGGATCTTCAATGATGTGACTCTTCCCTTTGTCATCATGGGATTTTATTTTGTGGGAATCATCACCTCTGTGAGAAGAGTCATATCGTTCATCCCTTCTCCCGTGTCGCTCCTCATAGTCTCGCCTTTCACAAGCCTTTCTAGCATCTCTCTCTTCATCGGTTTCTCTGGGGACAGAGAGATAGCGCCTGTAATTATAAGTGCCCTACTTTCCATAGCATTGGAAATCATCGTAGTACGAGCCACTACGTCCCATTGGAGAATCTGAAAGTGAAAAAGATAAGTCTTAAAAATCTTCAAAGAAAAGAAGTTAAGTGCATATAATCGCAAAAAATTCTAAGTGTGTGTGACGTGTAACTACAAACCACTCTTCGGCTTGGGGGTAATTTCAGCTTTTGCAGCTGGTGCTAACTCTTGGGTTGACGGAGTTTGTTGCAAGGCAGATGTCGCCTCAATTGCTGAAGAAATAACTTTAGCAGTGGTAATGTCATCTTTGAAAAGCTCCTGAGAAGTTATCATTAGGTCACTCAACCCCTCGAAAATGTCATCACCGTCGTGCCCGACGAAACTTTCCTTCCCAACTACCACATCAATTGCCTTTCCGGAATGCTGAGGAGGCTCCTCTTCTTCGATAACCGGAGAGAGTGTAAACTTGCCGGATGAACCCGCAACATCGGCAGAGGTGGAACACTTCACCAGTGTAGCCTCTACAACAAGTTCCTTCGATTCAGTCTCTTCTGCAGAAACTGGGGCATCCGATATCTCTACTTGAGAATCAAAAACTTCATGAATTTGAGTAGATCGAGAGAGGTGTAAAAGTCCGAACTGGTGCAAAAACTCGTCCTTCAGCAAAAATTTAGCGCTTCTCTCTTCAACAACCACAGCACTTAATGTTTCAAAGGTTGGCTTGTGGCTGGGATCTCTGAGCGGAGGGGGAAGTGCTACAGAAGTAAAGAATGAAATTCAGTATTTTATGATTCGAGTTTCAAGAAATTCGGAAAAGGTAAAGTGAGCAGAAATTGGCATTCTTACTTCCTACTCTCCAAATGGCATAGAATCCCGGAGGGCAACGAACGTAGAAGAATTGACTTAAAAACCCATGTGCACTCTCGGGCAAGTCTAGAATCAGTTTTCGGTTCCGTGCGCCCCCCACAAGTATAATAGAAGGGTGCTTTTTATTCTTTGCAAATATTCACAAGTAGCAGATCTCTTCAAAACTTGGAAGACGATCGAGCGTCCTCCTGAACAGCACACACAATCCCATTAAGATGGCATAGCCATTAGGATGCAGCTGAAAGGGAGAGATAGTTAATCGAAGAAGAAGCCGTTGAAGAAAATCATTAAAGGGCGGAATAACTCCGCTCAAGCACATCTGACGATTAACTGCGACAAAACCAAGGGGTGGCCTGTCAGCGGTATCGTTTACTCCGGGAAGCAAAGCGTCCGTTTCGGCAATGCCAAACTGAGCACATAGTTGGTTGAACGCCCGATGATTCAAAGTAGTCGAAGTTCTTTCTGGAGGACTATCCAAGAGATTAGCTATGGGGAAAACTTCTCCAGCTTGTACAACTCTCTCTTCTTGTTGAGAAGTCATTCTACACAAGGAACTGGATATTCAAATATGAAGGTGCACGTTTCCTAAAAAGTGTGAAGTGTTGTGCAAAACTAGCAAAATGACAAGCAAATATAACTGGAATTAGATTAGTTGACGTGTGTCAATTATAGAGTTTCAGGGCTTGTTATGTTAAGTCTAAGTGCAGTATTAATGCAAACAAATCAGCTTTAGTTGATTATTTTAGCTTTGATTTAATACTTCATTTGAACTTGTTGATTCGCAGCATTTCATTCACATAGTTTGTTTAAGTTGATTATTCTTTATCAACTAATCTGTCATTCGATGTGGGAAATCAATGGCAGTATATTCGCCCTAGTTTTCTGAAAATGTTGTGTTTAACAGGTTGTTAAATTAAAAGTTAGTATAATCTATAAAGAAGTTCAACAAAGTTCAAGTTCAATAAAGTTCAAGTTCAAATAGTTCGAGCAAGCTCTTTCAAACTGTACAAGTGTGCCAATTTTGTTCATCTCTTAAGTCGTTCAGCGACCTAGCATAGATCGGGTTCTCTTTAAGTCGCATTGTGCAAGTCAAAAAGTTTAAGGCTACATGTCAAGGTGATGTAAATTCATCCAAGTCCTAGCTCGGCCGCGACCTAAAACCCATGCCACAAAAAAAAAGTTAGGTCGCAAGAAATTTAGGTCGATAATTTGTTAAGTCACTTTACCTTAAGCTTTACGTCGTTCTAGCAAGTTAGATCGCAACAAGTTAGATCGCAGCAAGTTAGATCGCATGCAAGTTAGATCGCAGGAAAGTTAGGTCGCAAGTGAGTTAAGTCATGCAATTCGCATCCAAAACTCCAACGTCATAAGTCGTTTGAAGACCCTAAGCCAAGAATTGTCTAACTCTCCTTAACCCATCAGCTCCTCATCACTCAATAACTCGCAAGCTCGATAACCCATTATCAATCCACACAATGAAATCCATCATCCTCTTCGTGAAATTCATTATCCCTTAATACCACCAAATCACCCGAAAGTCGATTCGAAACATCTCCAATCCATCATAAATTCAATACATTGCTGTGCTTTCATGAATCGTAAACGGTGATCAAAAGTCGATCACAACATCACTCGAGATGTAGCATGACACATGGAATTGGACGGGGGTCGGAAAATAGGGATTCACAATCCAACGGTGATTATGGTAGGGTAGGAATCGAATTCACTTACGCAATATGACGATAAAGATGAATCGACAACTGGATAATTCGAATTGGCTTTGAAAGCTTAGAAGATCTTCAATGGCGGTTTTGAAAGATAGAACAGGTAAGGAGGAAGAAGCGACCTAACGGTTTATATGGGGCAAAGAGAGGAAGACGAATGGGCACACGAGTTAGCACATGATTTAGGTCGCTCACGACCTAGTAGAGTTAGATCGAAGCACACGACCTATGACATAGGCCTGTACTTCGAGGGGCAAGTGTTAACTCCTCTTTTTGAAGCAACCTAAATCACTAGCGAACTAACGACCTAAAAACTCCAACGACCTAGCGACCTAAAGTCTCCAGCGACCTAACGACCTAAAGTCTCCAGCGACATAACGACCTAAAGTCTCCAGCGACCTAACAACCTAAAGGATAACACGACCTAACGACCTACTAGAGTTAGTGACCTAACTCTAGAAAGAGGCTAGCTACCTAACTCCAGAAAGAGGCTGGCGACCTAACTCCAGAAAGAGGCTAGCGACCTAAAGTCTCCAGCGACCTAGCGACCTAACTCCAGAAAGAGGTTAGCGACCTAAAGACCTAACTACCTAAAGGATGGAGCGACCTAACGACCTAAAGCTCTAACAACCTAAAACTCCAACGACCAACTAGATCTAACGACCTACTAAAGTTAATGACCTAGCGACCTAAATACCTAACGAGCTAGCGACCTAAATTTCCAGCGATCTAGCGACCTACATCCTATCCATGGTCGCTTACGACCTACAACTTGGCAATCCATTCAGACAGAACAAGGGCAGCACTGTTTCTATAACTCCAGTGACTTACGACTTACCTAAGGTCATTCACGACCTATGACTTGTCACTATGATAAAGTGATCCAGTGAGAAAACTACTAAGTCATAGCCCGTAATCCTAAGGTCGCTGGCGACCTACGACCTATCTTAGGTCGTTCATAACCTATCACTTGTCCAGAATTCTCCTATAAATACAGCACCAACTCCAACTTGAGAAGGACTTTTGGATCATTCTCTGAAGCGCCGATACCCTGCTGCTCTTTTGATTCAACCAACACTTCAAGCATTCCAAACACCAAAGACACTACAACAAGCTTTGAGAAAGATTTTACACATCCAATATGGATTCAAAGAGCCTTTTGAGATCAAAGTTTGAGTTACTCGTCTAAAGTGTGTTGTAATCAAAGCGTACTGTAAAGAATTGTAATCAAATCATCAATAAAGGAGATTAAAGTGGACGTAGGCTAAATCTTAAGCCGAACCACTATAAAACTGTTGTCTCTTTACTTTTCTGCTATTTTCTGCTTATTTCTAGTTCCCTTACCAACGGGTGGTGCCTTCACTTTTTCACATTACTAATACACACACCGGGATGTTAGCGTTCGATTTTTAGCGTTAACAATCAATAGGCCTCCTTATCAAGTTGAGAAGCCTCCACCTGCACTCCAAAGCCGATTTCCGAATTGGTGTTTGAAAGGAGTACATTTGGATCTGGACTTGGTTCCAACTGACAAACAGGCCATGCTGAGAAATCTTGACGCTGTCAAACTTGATATTGAAAGAATGTCTGGCTGGTAGAAACTAGTCGATGAGCTTCAAAGAGTAAACCGCCTGAATCTCGAGGCTATGCTGACTATGGAGAGCGATGAGTCTGAATGGCAAAAAGTTCTTGACCAACATGATACGGAGATGAAAAGCATCACCGCCCACAACGAGGAACTTGAGGCTGAAGTCAAGAAACTTAAAGATGATCTCGCCACCTCTTCCACTTCTTATACACAAAAGGAAGAGGTTCTCCAAAAGCAAGTAAGAGATGCCCATGCTGCTCAACGAGATGCTGAGGCTAAACTCGAGATGGAGCGGAAAATTGTAGAAACGTACCGCAAAGATGCTGCTCAACTGCGGGAAAAGGCTAGTTCTCAAGACTTGGAGATTACAATGCAAAAGGATCAGCTTGCTAAGGCTGAAAAAGAGCATGATGAGGCCATCACTGGGAAAGCAACGGCTGAACACTCTCATGAGGCGACCAAGGCCAACATTAGCTCCACTCTTTTCGAGTTTTTTGTTCACAGCGTCTTGGGGCTTGGCAGCCTTTCATTTTTGGGTCCAAAGTATGAGATTACTCTGGCTGAGGTGTGGGAGGCAGTAATTGATACGCTTAAAGATGCTGGTTATGCTAAGGAGGATCTCGAGGCTTGTTATCTGGACAATGAGGGTCGTGTCGCCCTTGCGAGAGGGAAAGAACAACTTGCTAAGGAGCGAGCCGAAGCAGCGGAAGGAGAGTGTCCAGGGAAGGCACCTTTGACCGACCCAACCCGTCCTTCATCTTCGGTCGATACTGATATTATCGGCTCCAGTTCCTTCTCTCCGCCTCCTGCTAAAGCCGAAACCAAAACTGCAACTGCCCAAGCCAAAGATGAGGTCCAAGAAAGCACCGAAGCCCATGATTTTGAAATCGACGTGATAAAGCCAAGCTCTCCAGGTAACTTCAATTCTGATCCAGCTTAAGTGGACTACTCGTTTGCTTCACATGAGCTCGATGACTTTCTTGCTTATTACTTAAGCATCGATGTGCCACTATCTCCTCTCTTTTGCGAGGAATACTGATGTTTAACTTTTCTTCTTCTGTAGTGAAATCAATAAGTGCTGTACAGGCTTCGCCTCGTCCCGCTGTTGCCCCTCCACCTCTTCAAGTTACCCCTCCTTCTGCTTCTCAACCGGGATCACAAGAAGATCAAATAGAAGCTCTTCAAGGCTTAGATGACCCGGCGGCCTCACAAGAGCAGAAAGCTAAAGAACTTTAGGAGGGTGAGAGGACCCCGAAGAAATTTCCTGCCGATGATACAAAGCTTTCTGATCTTATCTCTCTGTGCAGCGAATCTTCTTCAAAAAAGAGGGGAAAGCGTGGAGTTTCGAAGAAAAAGAAGGAAAGCACTTCTACTAGTGATGAGAAAGCGGAAGAGGACCCAATTGCACCTCTTTCTCCTTCTTCCGCGACTCGTTCAGGCCGACTCATGAAGTTAACCATTAGGCCAGGCGAGGGCTCCAAAGGCGGTGGGAAGAAGAAGAAATGAGTCTAGTTCTATCCTTCTTGTTCTGCTTTTTACTTATATTTAGAGATTTGTATCGACCGGAGATTGTGCGGGTACCAACCCCCGCTTTTTGAAACCTGCCACATGTGTAAAGAATTTTATAGTATGGAATAAAATGACTATTTTTACTTGTACAATTTTTGTCTGTACTTGTGAATGCATTTATTCCTTATTTTCGCACAAGTTTCTTTATTTTCTTTATACGATACTGCAGTGAGCTCGTGGTATGCTGCTTAAGCGTTGCTTTTATTAATGTAGCTATATTGCCCCCATACCACGGCTTATTGCAGTCTTCTCCATTTTGAAAAGACTTGTGCTCTTACTCTAGAGAATAATTCTTCCATTTTGAGGAAGTATTATTCTTCTCTAGTAGAGTGTGCCTTATATCGGAGAAGTTTTCCCTCTTCTTTTTTTTACACTTCAACTTTCGGAGATGGTCACTTTTATTTTTGAAAAGTGGATTCCCCTATGCGGTGAAGCGGGCCTCCAAAGAGGGCTTTGATTTGTTACATCAACTTGGTAAAGTGTGCCTACAAAGAGGGCTTTATTTAGCATTTCAACTTGGTGAAGTGTGCCTCCGAAGAGTGCTTATTTGGCACTTCAACTTGGTGAAGTGTGCCTTCGAAGAGGGCTTTCTTTGACACTCCAACTTGGTGAAGTGTGCCTCCGAAGAAGGCTTTGATTGGCACTTCAACTTGGTGAAGTGTGCCTCCGAAGAGGGCTTTCTTTGGCTCTCCAACTTGGTGAAGTGTGCGTCCGGAGAGGGCTTTTTGTGCCTCCGGAGAGGGCTTTTTGTTTGCCAGGAAGGTTGCATTTCTTAGTAGAGTGGATCCACGGAGCAGACGCAAGCTATCTAACTGAATGTTTGTTTGCACAAACGATCACAAATAGCTAGCAAGGGCCTGGAACCTTCACTTTGGGAAGGTGCCCCTTCGGTGGTTCCACCAACCTTTTTTGTTGAGAGACAAGATTCCATTCTAGCTGTTTTTGTCTGCTCGCTCATGTCTTTTCACCATCTGTCCCTCAACGATTCCTTGTTACCACCTCTAAGTACATATTCCTTTCTTTTGCAAGTTGTTTGATTTTTCCAGAGAAGTGTACTTCATTGTTAAGTGACTCCATGGGGCATACGCAAGCTACTTAACCGGATGTCTATTTGCACAAACGATCGCAATCCGTTAGCAAGGGCCTGGAACCTTCACTTTAGGAAGGTGCCCCTTCGGTGGAATCACTAACTGTTTGTGTGAAGCACTTCTTATGTTGGAATTGAGTTTGGAATTTTTGTGGCTTGACAATTGTTTGTTGAGTGATTTGTAGGAATCGCTTGGTCTTGTGATGTGTTGAATAGGTAAGCCTTGCTTTGATAGCCTGTAATATTAAGTTGACATTTTAGCAACATATTTAAGATATTTGCACGTAAAAATGAAACAGGCATTTTATAATAATAGAGAACACAAGATTTATAGTGGTCCGGCCAAGAATTGAGCCTACATTCACTTTATAGTTCTTATTATTGATTTACAATGATACATTCACATTCATTTTACAAATTTAAGCATAGCTTCTAAGTAAAATATGGACGTAAGTGATTGTTGTTCCAAGCTCTTGGAATTGGATCTCCTTCGACAGTTGTGAGCTTGAAAGTACCATCAAGAAGTTTTTTGCCTATAACATATGGCCCTTCCCAGTTTGGCCCAAACACTCCTGTTGCTGTCATGACCCTTTTCAAGACTAGTTCCCCAATTTCAAAGTGGCGTTGGCGAATTTTGAAATTGAAGTACCTGGCTATCCTATGCTGATGAGCTGCAACTCTGAGCTCAGCCTCTTTCCTTCTTTCATCAAGCAAGTCAAGTGCTTTAAGTTGCAGATTTTCATTTTCAGTTTGGTTGAAATGAATTCTCCTGTGTGAGGGGACCTCTATTTCCACTGGAATCATTGCTTCTGATCCATATGCAAATGAGAATGGAGTGTGCCCAGTCGCGGTTTTGTGGGTAGTTCTGTATGCCCATAGTGCTAGTGGCAGCTTATCGACCTAACCACCTTTCGCTCTTTCCAGCTGTTTTTTGATGGTTGATTTGATAATTTTGTTCACTGCTTCCACTTGCCCGTTTGCCTATGGATGAGCCACTGTTGAGAAGCTTTTTCAGATCTTGAATCGCTTGCAAAAGTCCTGGAATTCTTCGCTTTCAAATTGGGTACCATTGTGTGTGATTATCTTCTGAGGCACACCATACCTGCAAATGATATTTTTAGTCATAAAATTTATCATCTTTTTAGAGGTAATAGTAGCCAATGGTTCAGCTTCAGCCCATTTAGTGAAGTAGTCAACATCAACGATAGCATATTTGATTCTGGACTTGGCAATTGGCAAAGGTCCAATGAGATCTTCCCCAAATAATGAATGGCCATGGACTGACCATCTGCGTTAGCTCGGCGGAAGGTGCTCTTGGGATTTTTGCAAATCTCTGGCATCTGTCACACTTTCGAGAGTAGCTAGCAACATCTCGATTAATATCTGGCCAAAAATAACCATAGCGGAAAATTTTCTTTGCAAGATTTTAGCCACCTGAATGATCCCCACACTCTCCTCCGTGCACCTCAGCTAAAATTGTCTTAGCCTCTTCCTTGGTTACACATCGGAGTAATGGCATCGAGAATCCTCGTCTGTACAAATGGCTGTCTTGAATTACATATCTTGGGGCTTTCCTTAATACCTTCTGGTGCTCTTTTGAGTTTTCTAGCAGGGAGCCGTTGAGTAAATATTCCTTAATCAGGGTCATCAACGACTCCTATTCTTGAGATACAGCCATAATCCAGTCAATATCCATCTCATCAATACTTGGGGCTGACAAGACTTCCACATGGACCAATCCCAATAATTGAGCTTTGCCAGAGCTTGAATATTTCACGAGAGAATCTGCCTTTATGTTCTCTTCCCCGGGTATATGGCTTATTATATAATGATCAAAATCATCGAAAAGCTCCCAGGCCTTTGACAAGTAAGCAGGCAGGTTTCCTCCTTTAGTTTGAAATTCTTTCTTGACTTGGCACACAATAAGCTGGGAATCACTGAAGATTTGCAATACTTTGATGTTCAGTTCTTTAGTAATCTTCAAGCCGGCAATAAGAGCTTCATACTCTGCTTCATTATTTGTCGAAGGAAATTCTAATCTCAATGCATAGCACAATGACCGCCCTTCGGGAGTTTCAAGCACAACCCCAGCTCCGGAACAATAGTCATTTCTTGCACCATCAACATACAATTTCCATCGGATCGGGATGTCATCGGTCACCTCTTCCTCACTGCCACCTTTATCTGTGAATTCTACAATGAAATTTGCTAAAGCTTGTCCATTGATTGCTCTTCGGGGATGGTAGGTGATATCGTATTGACTGAGTTCAATATTCCACTTTAGAAGACGACCCGAAGTTTCAGGGCGAAATAGGACTTGCTTTAGAGCTTGATCGGTGAGCACTTTAATAGGATGAGCCTGAAAATACAGCCTCAACTTTCTAGACGCAATCAACAGACAATAAGCGAGCTTTTTCAGCTTTGAATAATTCATCTCTGCCCCAGTGAATCTTTTGCTGATGTAATAAACCGGGCGCTGAACTTTTGCGTCCTGCCGTATTAATGCTGCATTGAGAGCATGAGATGAAACCGCTAAGTATATGAAAAGATCTTCACCATTACTGGGCTGAGAAAGTACTGGAGGCGTTTCCATGTGACGAATCAATTCATCAAAAGCTTTCTGACATTCAGGAGTCCATTTAAAGTTTTTCTTTCCTTTCTTTAGAGCGTCAAAGAAGGGAATGCATTTGTCAGTGACCTTGGAAATAAACTGACTTAAAGCAGCGACTTTCCCGTTAAGGCTTTGCAATTCCTTCTTTGTTCTAGGGGCTTTGACTTCTCTTAAAGCATTAATCTGAGCAGGATTAGCTTCGATGCCCCTAGTACTCACAATGAAACCCAAGAATTTTCCGGACTCTACCTCGAATGAACATTTCAGAGGATTTAGCTTCATCCAGTACTTTCGGAGAACCGCGAACATTTCTGCCAAATGATCCATATGGTCTACTGCCTTCCTCGATTTCACCAACATATCATCAACATATAATTCCATAGTCTTGCCAATCTGGGGTTTGAACATGGCATTAACAAGTCTTTGATAAGTTGCCCCCGCGTTCTTTAGTCCGAAGGGCATCACTTTATAGCAGTAAAGACCAACATCAGTGACGAAGCTCGTGTCCTTCTGATCCGGCTCATGCATCATGATTTGATTATATCCTGAGTAAGCATCAATAAAAGACAATAATTCATGCCCGGCTGTTCCATCCACCAACTGATGAATCCTGGGCAATGGGAAACAGTCTTTAGGGCAGGTTTTATTCAAGTCTGAAAAATCGCTGCATACTCTCCACTTCCCATTTGCTTTTTTGAACAACGCCGGATTAGAAACCCAATTTGGATAAGTGGATTCTCTGATGAAGCCATTTTCCATGAGCCGATCTACTTCTTCTTTTAATGTTGTCGACCTTTCAGGACCCGGAGTTCTTCTTTTCTACTTTACGGGTGTGAATTTTGGATCAATATTCAAAGCATGCACTGCGATTTCTGGAGATATTACATACATGTCGGCATGACTCCAAGCGAATAGATCCAGTTTTGCTTTCAAGAATGATATCAGCATATTCTGAACCATCACACCGAGTTGTGAACCCACATTCAGCACCTTGTTTGGATCATTCGGGTCAACAGGTATTGGCACCGTCACTTCCACCGGCACCACTCTTCTCTCCCCTACACTGGTTTTTCTGGGATCAATCTCTTTACGTGCACCACTATGCTCACAGTGTAGGGTCCACCCCGTAATTGCTGCAAGGTGGGCTTTTTGATGCGGAGCGGAGCTGCCACACCTTTACCTATTTCTCTTTTCCTTCTTTCCCGCAATTCTATGAAATAGCATTCTCGCCCGGTATTTTGGTCCCCCTTCACAACACCGACGCCATTATCAGTGGGGAACTTCATAGTCAGGCACCATGGGGCGAGAATGGACTTGAATGCAGCTAGAGTTGGTCGACCCAAGAAGGCATTATAAGCGGAGAATTCATCAACAATTACAAAAGTTTGTTTTCGGATAACTTTCTTTTCTCCTTCTCCGAGCTCTACAAATAAGTCAATAGTCCAAATAGGTTGTTTTGGTTCTCCTGTGAACCCAACAATTTTCTGTGAGGAAGCTTGGACATCAGCCATCGGAATTTTTATCTGATCAAATGTCTTTCTGAAGAGGACATTGCAAGAGGCGCCGCAATCAACAAGTACCCTTCTTACAATGGCTGGTCCGATGTCTACAGATATCACCAAGGGATGCACGGTGGGAGCCTCAATACCAACAGAATCCCTAGCTCGGAATATAATGTCATCGTTGAAAGTTCTTTGCTGTTTTAAAGGTGCAGCATCTTCCAAGACAAAAACATTCTCTTCTGCCGGGGCATATCTCAAAGTGTGAGCACATCTCTCCATCTCACCCCAACTTCTTCCTGCTGGGTGAGGACCCCCTATGATAACATTATTGACAAGTCTCTCAGCTTCCTGCACTGCAATCCTCTCACCTGGGTCGGATTGATGTGCAGGAACTTGCTGCCCCTGAGTAGATGAGGTCGGATGACTTCTGTTCCTCTTCACATATTGTTGTAGTTTATTCTGTCTCAGCAGCTCCTCAATCAAATTCTTTAAATGGCGACATTGATTAGTGTCGTGGCCAGGTTGATTGTGGAACCAACAGAATCTCCCATTATGTATAACATTTCTCCCAAGCTTCATCTCAGGTGGTTTGGGGTATTCGACAACATCCTTGGTTGCGAAAAAGATATTTTCTGGAGTATCAGTTAAGGGAGTAAAATCTGAAGGTTTAAAGTGACGAGCCTTCTTCACATCCTTCTGCTTTTACCCATCATCATTCTCCCTCTTCTGGCCACCAGATTCTTTTTTGTTAGAAGCAGCATTTTTATTCTTAACTTCAGCCACAACTACTTTTGCTGGCACAGGAAGGCTTTCTAAGCGCATGAATTCATCGGCCTTCTTGTAGAACTTCTCAAGTGAATTTGGCTCTTTCATCTTTATCCATTTTCCGAATTCACTTGATTTGTCAATAGCTCGCATCAAGTAAGTCAGAATCATCCGAGGCTCTGCATTATCAACCTCTGCCAAGGCTATATTGAAGCAGTTTATGAAAGATTTGATAGACTCTTCGAGGTTTTGTTCGAGGCTGGATAGTGACATTATGTCCTTGGCCTTCGAAACATATAGCCTGAACTGATCTTTGAATTTCCGAGTTAAGTCAGAGAACTGATCCACGGATCGAACCGGCAGCTTCATGAACCAAAGCAAGGCCACTCCCTCTAAGTACATAGGAAAGTATCTGCACTTGATCTCATCTAATACTCTGGCCCCTGTCATATGCCAGTCATACTTGTACAAGAACTGGTTAGGATCGCTTGTCCCCCGATAAGCTGGAATAGTAGGTGGAACAAACTTTTTTGGAAATTCAGCCTTCAAAATTCTTTTAGTAAAAGGAGTCTTGCTTGGAGCAAACCCTTAGTCACTTTCATCTTCCTTCCTTTGCATGCTCTCCTTCATAATTTGCCGAATCATTCCCGAGAGGTACTCCTCATCGTTTAGAGGCTCCGCGGGACAGACGTCCGCTACTTTTTCGGATGTTTGCCTGGACAAACATTCACGAAGAGTTGGCTACGGCCTTGAACCTCCAGCTTGGGGAGGTGCCCCTTTGGCGGTGTCAGCTGCCCTCTGAGGAATACTTTTCCCTTGGGAATCATGAGCATCCTTAGCAAAGGTTTCTTCATTATTTTCTGGTGGCTGGTTAACTCCAAGCAAAGCATTCAACTTGTCCAACATCAAAGTGTTCTAGGCTTCCATTTGTTGATACAACCCAGAAACTACAACATCCAAATCCGCCCTTGTGGCTCCAACACTAGGAGCCGCTTGATTTGACGCGGGAGAAGTGGCGGTGTTGTCATAAGCACTTCTAGATCTAGTAGATTTACTTTTCCTTCCAAGAGCCATAATTTCAGATAGACTTCTGGTTCTTAGGGAGAGTCTTTCCACAAATCTTTGTGAAGCAATGATGAAAGCACTCTTAAGTTCAATTCTCAGTGAAAGCACCAAAAATGTTAACGCTAAAAAATGTACGCTAACACCTCGGTGTGATTTGTTATAAAGTGAAAGCACCACCCGTTGGTACGGGAACAAAAAGTAAGCGGAAAATAGCAGAAAACAGTAAAAGAGACAGCAATTTTATAGTGGTACGGCTCAAAATCAAGCCTACGTCCACTTAATCTCTTCTATCGCTGATTTGATTACATATTTTACAATAACTTTTCAATTACAACAAGATCGAGACAGGTAGTTAGAACTTTGATGTAGAAAAGCTTTTTGGATTCATGTCGAATGAACTTGATCTTTTTTGGAGTTTCTTTTGAATGTCTCTTTTGCCTTTGAAGTGTTGGAGCAAGTAGAGAAAACAGTAGAGTCTTGGCGTTCCAAAAATTCGTCCCTCCAAAAAAGTCCCCTTTGAATGTGGAGTAGGCGGGGTATTTATAGGGAAGTTTCTGGGTTAGGTCGTTTGGTATAGGTCATTGGCGACATATGAGTGGAGTTAGGTCGTGGGCCACTTAATGAGTACGGGTTACGGCCTAAGTGGTTGCATTTTATCTTTTGTGTTGGCTGGTAGGTCGGAGTGACCTATATTCGAACGACATAAGGAGACGCGGTCTATATTCGAACGGCATAAAGGGAACGACATAAGGAGACGTTGCTAAGTTGCTAGGTCGCTAGGTCGCTAAGAGAACGGTATAAGGAGAACGACATAAAGAGAACGGGTGTAGTATATAGGTCGTGAACCCACTGTTGTGTTGAGTCGCTATGTCGTTGTTCTTCTTAGGTCGCTTAACTTGTTGGAAGTTGTTGGAAGGTTAAGTAGTTACTTCATTTCAGTGCTAGCTCGCCAAGTGCTTTAGGTCGTAGGTCGTTGGGAGCCGTGACCGGTTAAGTCGCTAGGAGTTTCAGGGTGATTAACTTGTTGCTTTGCTAGGTCGTTAAGTCGTGGCCTTTTCTTGAGTCGTTGAATCGCTATTCAAAAGAGGGATTAACACTTAGCTTCTTTATTTCGAAGACTTCTAAATTTTGTCTCTTCTTCACTTTCAGGTTCTCCCATGGGACGCAGCGGCTCATATTACGATGACTTTCAACGCTATGCGAGGCGTGATTCTTATGACCCTAGGCGCTATCTTCCTGCTCCTAGGGAGACTGATGAGGAAAGAGCAGCTAGGAAAGCTCGCGAAAGGCAGGCTTATGAGGAGCGTTATGGAAGAAGAGACGACCGACATGACTCTTACCAGACGGATGATGACTCCCATGATAGAAAGTCTCATGACGATAAGGGGAAAAGTCATGTAGCTGAAGATTCAAGCAAGCGAGCCAAACTCAGCGAGAAGTCTACATTTGAAATTTCTAAAGTGCCTGCTACTTCTATCTCTCTAGACATCCCTTCTAGCTCTCCTGCCCTTAAAAGAGCTGAAATTCAAACAATCATTAATAGGCCTCCTTATCAAGTTGAGAAGCCTCCGTCTGCACTCCAAAGCCGATTTCCGCATTGGTGTTTGAAAGGGGTACGTTTCGATCTAGACTTGGTTCCAAGTGATAAACATGCCATATTAAGAAATGTTGACGGTGTCAAGCTTGATATTGAAAGAATGTCCGGCTAGCAAAAACTAGTTGATGAGCTTCAAAGAGTAAACCGTTTAAATCTCGAGGCTATGCTGACCATGGAAAACGATAAGTTTGAGTGGCAAAAAATTCTTGATCAGCATGATATGGAGATGAAGAGCATCACCGCCCATAACGAGGAACTTAAGGCTGAAATCAAGAAGCTTAAAGACGATCTTGCCACCTCTTCCGCTTCTTATACTCAAAAGGAAGAGGTTCTTCAAAAGCAAGTAAGAGACACCCACGATTCTCAACGAGATGCTGAGGCTAAACTTGAGGCGGAGCGGAAAATCATGGAAATGTAACGCAATGATGCTGCTCAGCTGTGGGAAAAGACTAACTCCCAAGATTTGGAGATTACAATGTTAAAGTGATGCAGCCCGACCTTCCTTCATTTTAGGTCGCCAATGACCTAACAAGTTGTTAAGTCACGCAAGCAACCTAACGAGTCATGCATGCGAGTTATGCCCACAAGTGATGCCTGCGAGCGAGCTACGACCTACTGGGATTCGACCTAATGTGATACGACTTAACAAGTTAAGAACTGGGTGTGTGAAACCAATTGCTTTAGGTCACTTGCGACCTATCGAGATAGAGGATTCCGTGGAGGACGAGGCAAAACACCAGCAGGTTATTCTTAGATCCTGAAGCGACCTAACGAAATAAAGCACATTGTTAAATAACTTGAACGACTTAGCGAATTAAGCTCAGTTTATTTAGGTCGCAAACGACCTACCTTAAGTCGCGAAGAAGATACAGTGAAACATATGCCGCTTTCATTGGGTCGTTGCGGAGTCACGAGCTACAACCTACCTGTATAAGCGACCTAAATGAACCACGACCTACGAACTACTTGTTATTTGGAGCTAGGTCGCATTTCCTTCAGACCCTTAGGTCGCTCAGTTGTTAAGTCGCAAGGTCGTATGTCACTGAAGCCTACCATAGTATAAGGTCGCTCAAGCCCTAGATCGTGTGAAGATACTTATGTTGCTATGTTGCTTAGGTCATTTATGTGTTGTATTCGTTAACTTGTGTTGTATATATGTTGAGTCACTTTGTTGTAAGGTCGTGTGATGTTTCTGTTTAGGTCGTTAATGACCTATGTTAGGTCGGTCGTGAATATGTAAATATGTTAGGTCGTGGATCTTGTAATGTGTTGTGCTTTGTGATGTAAGTGTTGTGTTGTGTTGTAAGCCTATAAATAGGCGAGTCGTGTCATTTGTAAAGTTAGTTGATTTTGAATAAACTTTTGTTTGAGTGCTTTGTGACTCTTTGAAATTGGTAGTTGAGTGTGATCTCCTATCTCCACTTTCGGCATTCGAGTGCGCTCGAATCAACGATTGTTGAAGCCAATTCACGGTATCACGTGCGCTTGATCAACGTTTGAAGAATTGTAGATCTTCTTTCACGGCATCATGCGCGATCAATGTGACGAATATAGCTAGAATCCGGTATCTTTGAGATCAACGGATTTGGGCATTCGGCATTTTTCAATCCATCGATTTCTACTTTCACCGATTCATCCATTTTATTATTTTCTGCTGTGTCATTTGGTATCAGAGCTAGACATAGCCAATCATAGCTAAGCAGAGTCTTGGAGCCAAGGAGAAGAGTTTGAAGAGTTAAATCCGTGCATAGTTTTGTTCAAAGTAAGTCAAGGCTGAGAGTTTAAGTGTTGGATTTGTGAAGATTTGACAATGCCTCTGAGAAGAGCTAATCGTCATCAAAATGTTGAAGATTTGTACAAAAGAGAAGATGCCGAACAAATGGAACAACGAATTAGCAACAAATTCAATGAGAAGTTGGATGAAGGTATTGGTAGGTTAGAGAAACTGATGATGGACATTAATCAAGGTCAAAGGAGAAGGTCGCCAGTCTCGAACCATGGAGGAAACAGAGTTTCGCCATCGGTTACGGAAGCGAGGAGGGTGTCGCCGCAATCTTATCGAGAAAGAAGAGAATCTTCAGTTTCATTGAGAAGAGAACATCATGAGTATAGAAATGAAGAGAGAAGAACTCCACATGAGTTTGAACATGAGCCATATTGTGATGTTGAAAGACAAAGTAGAAGGGATATGCGTGATCATAGAGATGTGGATGGTCGAGATCGTTATCAAAGTACATTTGATTTTGATGAAGATAGTGATAGATATAGTGCTCATTTTCGAGATCGAGACCAAGTACGAAATGCATATCGAGAGGTTGAAGATGATCGACGATGGGAGTCAGGGATGAAAACTGAAATTCCAGAATTCAAGGGTGGAATAGTGATGCAGCTCAGCCTGAAGAAGTCTTAGGTCGCGAGCGACCTAACGAGCTGTTAAGTCGCGTGCGACCTAACGGGGTGAAGAATAGCAAGATAAGAGAAGAAGGAGATGCAGCGCATACAGCCAATGACCTATCTGTTAAGTCACGCAGCGAGTTACGACCTAGTGATACCGACCTAACAACTACAGCGACATTCTTTAGGTCGCAAAGCTTTGAGGCGCTCCAGAAGTTTTAGGTCGCGAACGACCTATCTTAAGTCATGCAGTCTTGAGTCGCTCCAGAAGTTTTAGGTCGCGAATGACCTATCTTAAGTTGTGCAAATTTAGGTCGCTGAAGCAGATTTTCTTATGCCGCTTGAATGCTTGGTCGCTGAAGTTTTTAAGTCGCTCGAAGTTAAGTCGTAAGTCGCACTGTTATGTTGTGTTGTATTGTATTTGTGTGTTTCTTTTTAGGTCGCGTCTGTTAGGTCGTTAATGACCTAAGTTAGGTCGTAGGTCGTGTGCGTTGTAAGTAGGTCGTGTGCGTTGTAAATAGGTCGTATGATGTTGTATTGTGTTAGGTCGTTGTGGTGTAAATTCTTTAGGTCGTAGGTCGTGATGTTTAGGTCGTGAGCGACCTATGTTTTGTCAAATATCTTGAGTGAGTTGTAAGCCTATAAATAGGCGGGTGGTATCATTTGTAACTTTTAGTTGATTTTGAATAAAACTTTGTTTGTGTGCTTTTGTGCCACTTTGAAATTGGTAGTTGAGTGTGATCTCCACCATCGGTATTCGAGTGCGCTCGAATCAACGATTGCTGAAGCTGATTCACGGAATCTAGTGCGCTAGATCAATGTCGAAGAATCGTAGATCTTCTGTCACGGTATCGTGCGCGATCAACAGGATGAAGATAGCTAAAGTCGGGTATCTTTAAGATCAACGGATTTGGGCGTTTGGTATTTTCAATCCACCGATTGCTACTTTCACTGTTTCATACATTTCTATTATCTGCCGTTGCGTCATTTTGTATCAGAGCTAGACTTAGCCAATCATAGCTAAGCCGAGTCTTTGGAGCCAATTCCTATTGAAGAGTTCAAGCCGAGCCAAATTCAGTTAGGCTGAGCAAAGTGTTGAAGTTAAAGCCGAGGGCTAGAAGTGAAGGCGTGCATTGTTTGTTCATTTGTGAGTCAAGGCCAAGAGTTAAAGTTTGCGAAGATTCAATCATGCCGCCAAGAAGAGCTAACCGTCATCAAAATGTTGAAGATCTGTATAAAAGAGAAGATGCTGAACAAATGGAACAACGGATTAGAAATAAATTCAATAAGAAATTGGACGAAGGCATTGGAAGATTGGAGAAACTGATGATTGATATGAATCAAGGTCAGAGGAGAAGGTCGCTAGTCTTGAACCATGGAGGAATCAGAGTTTCGCCATCGGTTACGGAAGCGAGGAGGGTGTCACCACAATCTTATAGAGGGAGAAGAGAATCTTCAGTTTCGATGAGAAGAGAGCATCATGAATATAGAAATGAAGAGAGAAGAACTTCAAGGGAGTATGAACGTGAATCATATCGAGATGATGAAAGATATAGTCGAAGATATATGCGTGATCATAGAGATGTTGATGGTCGAGACCGATATAGAAGTCCATTTGATTATGATGAAGATGGTGATAGATGTAGTGCTCATTATCGAGATCGAGACCAAGTACGAAATGCATATCAGGAAGTTGAAGATGATCGACGATGGGAATTGGGGATGAAAACTGAAATTCCAGAATTCAAGGGCGGAATGGTCGCAGAAGAATTTTTGGACTGGTTGTCTAATGTTGAAGAAATTTTTGACTTTAAGGAGGTTCCTGAGCATCGAAGAGTGAAGTTGGTTGCTACTCGTTTGAGAGGAAGAGCTATGGCATGGTGGCAACAAACTAAACTTACACGGGAGAGAATGGGGAAGTCAAAGATTACTACATGGGAAAAGATGAAGAAATTGATGAAAGCTACATTCTTGCCGTATAATTATCAGTCTCTTATGTATCAACGATTGCAGAATCTGAGACATGGAACAAAGTCAGTGAATGATTATGCGGATGAATTTTATCAATTGATTGCAAGGAATGATATCATGGAGACAAAGGAATAATTGACCGCTAGATTTGTTGGAGGGTTGAGAATACAGATTCAAGATATGGTGAATATGTTTGACCCGAGAACTATCGCAGAAGCACACCAGAAGGCGTTAGCTTTGGAGAAACAAGGGAGACGAGGGGGTGGTGTGTTTACAAATTCCAACAATCAAATGAAAAGGGCTAGCAGCAATGCGAATGTTTCTAAGGCTGTTGCAAAACCGGTTGCTAGTGAAGTTGCTAAGACCAAGGTCAATAGTGGTATCAAATGCTTCAATTGTCAGGAGTTTGGTCACAAGAGCAATGAATGTCCAAAGCCTAAGAAGCGAACGATGATTGCTGAGGTTGAGGATTAGGATGAAGAAGCTGAATGTTCTAATTCACCATATGTTGAGGAGGAAAAAAAAGTGTCGGCAGATGAAGGGTATTCATTAATGATGAGAAGATCTTGTTTAACACCAAAGCAAGAGGATGATTCAAGTTGGTTGAGGAGTAATATTTTCCAGTCAACGTGCACTATCTTGGGAAGGGTTTGCAAGTTTGTTATCGATGCTGGAAGTTGTGATAACATTATTTCTACCGAGGCTGTAAAGAAGCTGGCGTTGAAGACTGAGAAGCATCTGAAACCATACAAGTTAGCTTGGTTAAGGAAAGGTGGTGAAGTGAAGGTTTGTAGAAGAGCTTGTGTTAATTTTTCAATTGGGAAGAAATACAAAGATAAAATTTGGTGTGATGTTGTTGATATGGATGTATGCCATCTATTGTTGGGAAGACCATGGCAGCATGATAGAGCTGTGCAACATGATGGATGTACCAACAGCTATAGTTTCATGTTTGAAGGCACGAAAATCACTTTAGTTCCTAAGAAGCGACAACAAGAATAAAGCAAGTTGGAGGAGATTGAAGAACTTAAAACATTGCTATCTTTGAAGGAGTTTGTTAAGGAAGTAGAGGAGGAGCCTGAAGTGTTTTTGCTGATTGGACGTAAGAGTAAAGAAGTGGTTGAAATACCTGAAGAAGTAAAGCCAGTACTGGAAGAATTTGAAGATGTATTCCCTGAAGAACTGCCAAAGGAGTTACCACCATTGAGGTACATACAACATCAAATAGATCTAGTTCCAGGAGCTGTGTTACCACATAAACCACATTACAGAATGAGTCCAAAGGAACATGAGGAGTTGAGAAGGCAAGTCGAAGAGTTGCTAGAATAGGGACGCATACAAGAGAGCTTAAGTCCTTGTGCTGTACCAGCGTTGTTAGTGCCGAAGAAGGATGGTTCATGGAGGATATGTACTGATAGTCGGGCACTGAACAAGATTACTGTGAGGTATAGATTTCCTATGCCCAGATTGGATGACTTGTTGGATCAACTTAGTGGGGCTACTATCTTTTCGAAGATCGATTTGAAGAGTGGTTATCATCAAATTCGAATTAGACCAGGGGACGAATGGAAGACAGCATTCAAGACGAGAGAAGGATTATATGAATGGATGGTCATGCCGTTTGGTCTTTCGAATGCACCTAGTACATTTATGTGGGTGATGAATCAGATTTTTAGACCATTTATTGGGAAATTCATGGTGGTGTATTTTGATGATATACTGATATACAATGGAAGCTCAGAAGAACATTTACATCATTTGAGAGAAGTGTTGATGATATTGCGACAACAATTTTATGCTGCAACGAAGAAATGCGTGTTCATGATGCATAGTGTTTTATTTTTGGGATATGTTATTTCAGAAAGAGGTATACAGGTGGATCAGAATAAAGTTGAGGCAATCAGAAATTGGCTGCAACCCAGGACGATAACAGAAGTTAGAAGTTTTCATGGGTTAGCATCATTTTACCGAAGATTTATTCCATACTTCAGTAGCGTGATGGCACCAGTTACTGATTGTATGAAGGGAAAACAATTTTTGTGGACAGAAGAAGCAGGATTAGCTTTTGAGCGAATCAAGGAACTTTTGACGACCGCACCAATTCTAGTATTACAGGATTTTCAGTTGTTGTTCGAGTTACATACTGATGCATCTAAGGTTGGAATTGGGGGAGTGTTGAGCCAGAAAGGACGTCCTATTTCATATTTCAGTGAGAAGCTATCGGGAGCAAAGATGAGATATAATACATATGATGTGGAATTTTATGCTATTGTGCAAGCCGTGAAACACTGGAGACATTACTTGTTTCACAAGGAGTTTGTGTTATACACTGATCATGAGGCGTTGAAACATCTGCAAGGACAGGAGAAAATTTCAGCTAGGCATGCTTCGTGGATCGCATACCTACAACAATTTACATTTGTGGTGAAGCATAAATCTGGAATCACAAACCGTGTGGTAGATGCATTGAGTCGAAGGAATCATTTGTTGACTACAATGAAGGTTGAAGTGACGGGGTTTGATGTATTGCTAGAATTTGTGCTGAAGATCCTTACTTTGCAAAATTTATAGATGAAGTCAAGGAGGGAAAGACGGATGAGTTTGTGTTGGTGGATGGTTTTCTCTTCAAAGGAAATCAATTGTGTGTACCAGATTGTAGTTTACGAATGAAGATCGTGAAAGAATTGCATGAAGAAGGCCATGTAGGTAGAGATCGTACATTGCAGTTGATTTCTCAATCTTATTTTTGGCCGTAAATGAGGAAAGTAGTCGAAATATTTGTAGAGAGATACCATATTTGTCAAGTTGCGAAAGGAACCACTACAAATGCAGGGTTATATATGCCATTACCCGTGCCTACTAGACCATGGGTTGATATCAGCATGGATTTTGTTTTGGGGTTACCAAGAATTCAGCGTGGGAATGATTCTATATTTGTGGTGGTAGATAGATTTTCCAAAATAGCACATTTCATAGCTTGTAAGAAGACAGCTGATGCCGTCCGTGTTGCTCAATTGTTCTTTAAAGAGGTGTATCGATTACATGGGCTACCTGAATCTATTGTTTCTGATCGGGGTACTAGATTTCTAAGCCATTTTTGGTCAAGTTTGTGGAAGATGGTTGGAACGAAGCTAAATTTTAGTAGCGCTTATCATCCGCAAACCGATAGGCAGACGGAAGTGGTGAATAGATCGTTGGGAAATTTGTTGAGATGTCTTGTGAAAGATAATTTGAAGAGCTGGGATATGAAATTGTGTCAGGCGGAATTTGCACATAATCATGCTGTTAATCGAAGTACTAGATTCAGTCCATTTCAAGTTGTATATTCAGCAATTCCGAAAGGACCGTTGGATTTGATGACAGTGCCATATCAGAAGGGAGTTGTTAAGCGAGCTGGTATTTTGTGACTGAGTTGCAGGAGTGCCACAGAACTCTTTATGAACGATTGCTTGCATCAAATGAGAAGTATAAACAACTGGTAGATAAAAGGCGAAGGAGTGTGAATTTCAGAGAAGGTGACTTAGTTTATGCCATGTTGACAAAAGATCGTTTTCCTGTTGGAACTTACAACAAGTTGAAAGCTCGAAAAATCGGTCCAGTAGAAATTTTGAAGAAGATCAATTATAATGCTTATCAGTTGAAATTACCGGATGATATTCACACTACAGACGTTTTTAACGTCAAATACTTGATTCTGTATCATGGGGATGAGCTTGTTGTGGAAGAGGAGGGCGCGAATTCGAGGACGAATTTTTCCCAACCAGGGGAGGATGATGCAGCTCAGCCTGAAGAAGTCTTAGGTCGCGAGCGACCTAACGAGCTGTTAAGTCGCGTGCGACCTAACGGGGTGAAGAATAGCGAGATAAGAGAAGAAGGAGATGCAGCGCATACAGCCAACGACCTATCTGTTAAGTCGCGCAGCGAATTACGACCTAGTGATACCGACCTAACAACTACAGCGACATTCTTTAGGTCGCAAAGCCTTGAGGCGCTCCAAAAGTTTTAGGTCGCGAACGACCTATCTTAAGTCGTGCAGTCTTGAGTCGCTCCAGAAGTTTTAGGTCGCGAACGATCTATCTTAAGTCGTGCAGTCTTGAGTCGCTACAGAAGTTTTAGGTCGCGAACGACCTATCTTAAGTCGTGCAGTTTTAGGTCGCTGAAGCAGATTTTCTTATGCCGCTTGAATGCTTGGTCGCTGAAGTTTTTAAGTCGTTGGAAGTTAAGTCGTAAGTCACACTGTTATGTTGTGTTGTATTGTATTTGTGTGTTTCTTTTTAGGTCGCGTCTGTTAGGTCGTTAACGACCTAAGTTAGGTCGTAGGTCGTGTGCATTGTAAGTAAGTCGTGTGCATTGTAAATAGGTCGTATGATGTTGTATTGTGTTAGGTCATTGTGGTGTAAATTCTTTAGGTCGTAGGTCGTTATGTTTAGGTCGTGAGCGACCTATGTATTGTCAAATGTCTTGAGTGAGTTGTAAGCCTATAAATAGGCGGGTGGTATCATTTGTAACTTTTAGTTGATTTTGAATAAAACTTTGTTTGTGTGCTTCTGTGCCACTTTGAAATTGGTAGTTGAGTGTGATCTCCTATCTCCACCTTCGGTATTCGAGTGCTCTCGAATCAACGATTGCTGAAGCCGATTCACGGAATCTAGTGTGCTAGATCAATGTCGAAGAATCGTAGATCTTCTATCACGGTATCGTGCGCGATCAACGGGACGAAGATAGCTAAAGTCCGGTATCTTTGAGATCAACGGATTTGGGCGTTTGGTATTTTCAATCCACCGATTGCTACTTTCACCGTTTCATACATTTCTATTATCCGCCGTTGCGTCAAATGGTAGCAGAAGAATTTTTGGATTGGTTATCTAATGTTGAAGAAATTTTTGACTTTAAGGAGGTTCCTGAGCATCGAAGAGTTAAGTTGGTTGCTACTCGTTTGAGAGGAAGAGCTATGGCGTGGTGGCAACAAACTAAACTTACACGGGAGAGAATAGGGAAGTCAAAGATTGCTACATGGGAGAAGATGAAGAAGTTAATGAAGGCTACATTCTTGCCGTATAATTATCAGTCTCTTATGTATCAACGATTGCAGAACTTGAGACAGGGAACAAAGTCTGTGAATGATTATGCAGATGAATTTTATCAATTGAGTGTGAGGAATGATATCATGGAGACAGAGGAACAGTTGACTGCTAGGTTTGTTGGAGGGTTGAGGATCCAGATCCAGGATATGGTAAATATATTTGACCCTAGATCTGTGGCTGAAGCGCACCAGAAAGCGTTGGCTTGGGAAAAACAAGGGAGACGTGGAGGTGGTGTGTTTACGAATTCCAACAACCAAAACAAGGATGTTAGTAGCAGTGCGAATGATTCCAAGATTGTCAGTAAGCCGATTGTAAAAGAAGCCAATAAAGCGAAGGTCAATGGTAGTCTCAAATGCTTTAATTGTTAAGAGTTGGGCCATAAAAGCAATAAATGTACAAAGCCAAAGAAGCGAGCAATGGTTGCGGAGATTGAGAATGAAGATGCAGAGGTAGAGTGTGTCAATTCACTACCAGTTGAAGAAGAATTATTGACAGGAGATGAGGGTTGTAGTTTGTTGGTGAGGAGATCGTGTTTAACACCAAAGCAAGAGGATGATTCTAGTTGGTTGAGGAGCAATATTTTCCAGTCAACATGCACTATTCTGGGGAAGGTTTGTAAATTTGTGATTGATGTAGGAAGCTGTGATAATATCATTTCTTCAGAAGCTGTAAAGAAGTTGTCATTGAAAACAGAGAAGCATCCAAACCCCTACAAATTAGCTTGGTTGAGGAAAGGAGTGAAGGTTAATCGAAGAGTTTGTTTTAATTTTTCCATTAGGAAGACATACAAAGACAAAATTTGGTGTGATGTTGTGGATATGGATGTATGCCATCTGTTGTTAGGGAGACCATGGCAATATGATAGAGCTGTGCAACATGATGGTCGAACCAACTGCTATAGTTTTATGTTTGAGGGAACATGAATCACGTTAGTTCCTAAAAGGCGACAACAGAGTGAAAACAAATTGGAGGAAATCGAGGAACTAAAGACTTTGTTGTCTTTAAAGGAATTTGTTGATGTGGAAGATGAAGTCGATTGTTCACAAACAGCAAAGTTTGATAAAGATGAAGTTGATGGTTTTCAACCAACGAAGATTGATGAACATGAAGTTGAAAATTCACAACCAGCGAGGTTTGATGAGGGTGAAGGAAATGTGTCAGGTGATGAAGGGGGTAATTTATCAGTAACGAAGGAGGATTCGATTAGTATACAGTCTACAAGAGAGTTTGTTAAAGAAGTGGAGGATAGTGCAAAAGTATTCCCGTTGAATGAAAATGAAACCAGTGAAAGTGTGGAAATTCTCGAAGAGGTTAAGCCAGTGGTGAATAAATGTGAAGATGTTGCTCCTACAGAGTTGTCCAAGGAATTACTGACACTGAGGGGCGTACAACATCATGTTGATCTAGCGCCAGGTGCTATTGTACCGCATATGCTACGTAATCATATGAGTCCGACAGAGCAGGTAGAGTTGAGAAGACTGGTTGATGGGTTTCTGTTCGAAGTAAGGCAATTGTATAGTCCTAATGGCAATTGGCGAATAAGAGTTATCGAAGACTTACATGTAGAAAGACACGAGGACTGTGATCGTACCATGCAGTTGATTGCAACGTCTTGTTTTGGGCTGTTAATAAGGAAGGAAGTTGAAAGGTTTGTTCAGAGGAGCCATAACCGTCAAGTTTCAAAGGAGACCACGACATATTCAGGTTTATGTATGCCGTTACCTATACCTACTAAAGTATGGATGGATGTTATTGTGGACTTTGTTTTGGGATTGCCGTGAACGCAACATGGCAATGATTCTATTTATGTGGTGGTTAACCGGTTTTCAGGATTGGATCATTTCATTATCTATAAGAAGAATGCAGAGGCCGTTAATGTCGTTCAGCTATACTTCAGAAAGATCTATCAATTTCATGGATTACTTGAATCTATTATTTCGAATAAAGATAGTCGTTTGCTGAGCCATATTTGGATGAGTCTATGGAAATTGGCTGGGACTAAGTTGAAATCTGATAGCGCTTATTACCCACAGACGGATGGACACGCTGAAGTTGTGAACAGATCCCTAAGTAATCTATTGCGATGCCTTGTGGATGACAATTTGAACAATTGGGATTCGAAGTTATGTCAAGCTGAGTTTGCACACAACCGTGCAGTTAGTCGTACCACTGGGTTCAGTTCATTCCAGGTTGTTTTTTCAACAATCCCTAAAGGACCGTTAGATTTATCAACAGTGCCACCACAGAGAGGGGTGATTAAACGGGTTAGTGATTTTGTGAATAAGTCGCAAGAATGCCACAAAGTTGAATAGGAACGATTGCTTAAGGAAAATGAGAAATATAAGCAATCAGCAGATATTAAATAACGAAGTGTTGAATGCAAAGAAGGAGATTTTGTGTATGCAGTGTTCACCAAGGATCGATTTCTTGTTAGTGCTTATGACAAGCTAAGAGCTAGAAGGATTGATCGTTTGGAAATTGTGAAGGAAATTTGTGAGAATGAATGTAAGTTGAGTTTGCCGGATCATCTTCCTATTGCCAACATGGACAATATCAAACACTTGGTTCCATTTCACGAGGATAAGAGTATCAAAGATGAAGAAACTGTAAATTCGAGGAAGAATTTCTATCAAATGGGGGAGGATGATGCAGCCCGACCTTCCTTCATTTTAGGTCGCCAACGACCTAACAAGTTGTTAAGTCGCGCAGGCAACCTAATGAGTCATGCATGCGAGTTATGCCCACAAGTGATGCCTGCGAGCGAGCTACGACCTACTGGGATTCGACCTAATGTGATACGACTTAACGAGTTAAGAACTGGTTGTGTGAAACTAATTGCTTTAGGTCACTTGCGACCTATCGAGATAGAAGATTCCGTGAAGGACGAGGCAGAACACCAGCAGGTTATTCTTAGATCGCTGAAGCGACCTAACGAAATAAAGAACGTTGATAAATCAATTGAACGACCTAGCGAATTAAGCTCAGTTTATTTAGGTCGCAAACGACCTACCTTAAGTCGCGAAGAAGATATAGTGAAACATATGCCGCTTTCATTGGGTCGTTGCGGAGTCACGAGCTACGACCTACCTGGATAAGCGACCCAAATGAACCACGACCTACGAACTACTTGCTATTTGGAGCTAGGCTGCATTTCCTTCAGACCCTTAGGTCGCTCAGTTGTTAAGTCGCAAGGTCGTATGTCGCTGAAGCCTACCAGAGTTTAAGGTCGCTCAAGCCCTAGATCGCGTGAAGATACTTATGTTGCTATGTTGCTTAGGTCGTTTATGTGTTGTATTCGTTAACTCGTGTTGTATATATGTTGAGTCACTTTGTTGTAAGGTCGTGTGATGTTTCTGTTTAGGTCGTTAACGACCTACGTTAGGTCGGTCGTGAATATGTAAATATGTTAGGTCGTGGATCTTGTAACGTGTTGTGCTTTGTGATGTAAGTGTTGTGTTGTGTTGTAAGCCTATAAATAGGCGAGTCGTGTCATTTGTAAAGTTAGTTGATTTTGAATAAACTTTTGTTTGAGTGCTTTGTGCCTCTTTGAAATTGGTAGTTGAGTATGATCTCCTATCTCCACTTTCGGCATTCGAGTGCGCTCGAATCAACGATTGTTGAAGCCAATTCACGGTATCAAGTGCGCTTGATCAACATTTGAAGAATGGTAGATCTTCTTTCACGGCATCGTGCGCGATCAACGTGACGAAGATAGCTAGAATCCGGTATCTTTGAGATCAACGGATTTGGGCATTCGGAATTTTTCAATCCATCGATTTCTACTTTCACCGATTCATCCATTTTGTTATTATCCGCTGCGTCATAAAGGCCCAGCTTTCTAAGGCTGAAAAGGAGCGTGACGAGGCCATCGCTGGAAAAGCAGCAGCTGAACACTCACATGAGGCGACTAAGGCCAACGTTAGCTCCACTCTATTCGAGTTTTATGTTCTCAACGTCTTGGGGCATGGCAGTCTTTCATTTTTGGGCCCAAAGTATGAGGTTACCCTGGTTGAAGTGTGGGAGGCAGTAGTTGAAATTCTGAGAGACGCTGGCTACGCTGAGGAGAATCTTGAGGCTCATTAGTTGGATAATGAGGGTCGTGCAGCCCTTGCCAGAGGGAAAGAACAACTAGCCAAGGAACGAGCCGAAGCGGTGGAAGGAGAACATCTAAGGAGGGCACCTTTGGCCGACCCAACTCGTCCTTCGGCTTCGGTCGACATCGATATTATTGGCTTCAGTTCTCACTCTCCGCCTCCTGCCAAAGCCGAAACCGAAACTACAACTGCTCATGCCAAAGATGAGGCCCAAGAAGACACCGAAGCCCAAGATTATGAAATTGACGTGATAAAGCCAATCTCTCCAGGTAACTTCAACACTGATCCATCTCAAGTGGACTACTCGTTTGCTTCATAGAAGCTCGATGAACTTCTTGCTTATTACTTAAGCCTCGACGTGCCACTATCTCCTCTCTTTGCGAGGAATACTGATGTTTAACTTTTCTTCTTCTGTAGTGAAAACAACAAGTGTTGTACAGGCTTCGCCTCCTCCAGCTGTTGCCCCTCCATCTCTTCAAGTTACTCCTTCTTCTTCTCAATCGGGGTCGCAAAAAGAAAAAATAGGAGCTCTTCAAGGCTTAGATGACCCGGCCGCTTCACAAGAGCAGAAAGCTGAAGAACTTGAGGAGGGTGAGAGGACCCCGGATAAATTTACTGCCGATGATACAAAGCTGATTGATCTTATCACTCCGGGCAGCGAATCTTTTTCAAAGAAGAGGGGAAAGCGTGGAATTTCGCGGAAAAAGAAGGGAACTTCTGCTAGCGATGAGAAAGCGGAAGAGTATCCAATTGCACCTCTTTCTCCTTCTTCCCCAACTCATTCAGGCTGACTCAAGAAGTTAGCCATTAGGCTAGGCGAGGGCTCTAAAGGCGGCGGGAAGAAGAAGTAATGAGTCTGGTTTTATCCTTCCTGTTCTGCTTTTTTTTCTTTTTGCTTGTATCTAAAGACTTGTATCGACCGGAGATTGTGCGGGTACCGGCCTCCGCTTTTTGAAACCTGCACATGTATAGAAATCTTTTATAGTATGGAATAGAATGACTCTTTTTACTTGTACAATCTTTTGTCTGTATTTGTGAATGCATTTATTCCTTATTTTCGCACAAGTTTTCTTTATTTTCTTTGTATGATACTTCAGTGAGCTCGTGGTATGCTACTTGAGCGTTGCTCCTGCTAATGTAGCTATATTGCCCCCATACCACGGCTTACTGCAATCTTCTCTATTTTGAAAAGACTTGTACTCTTACTCTGGAGAATAATTTTTCGAATTTGAGGAAATATTATTCTGCTCTAGTAGAGTGCGCCTTGTATCGGAGAAGTTTTTTTGTTTTTTTAGAAAAAGTTTTTACACTTCAACTTTCGGAGATGATCACTTTTATTTTTGAGAAGTGAATTCCCCTACGCGGTGAAGCGGGCCTCCGGAGAAGGCTTTGACTTGTTTGCCAGAAAGTTATATCTCGTCGCTAAGTGGGCCCACGGGACAGGCGTCAGCTGCTTTATCGGATATTTGTTTGCACAAACGATCGCGAGCAGTTAGTTGCGGCCTAGAACCTTCTTTTTGAGAAGGTGCCCCTTCGGTGGTTCCATCAACGAATTTTTTCAAGAGATAACATTTCATTTTTTGGTGTGCCTCGTTAGAGGGCTTTATTTGGCACTTCAAATATTTTGGGGAAGAATGTTCTCATTATGGAGAAATTGATTTTCCCTTGAGAGTAGAAGTGTGCCTCCGAAGAGGGCTTTTATGTTTGCCTGAAAGTTAATTCTCATAGTTAAATAGATCCACGGGGCGGACGCTAGCTACCTAATTGGATGTTCGTTTGTACGGACGATCACAATTTGTTAGCAAGGGCCTGGTGCCTTCATTCTGGGAAGGTGCCCCTTCGGTGCTTCCACCAACCTTTTTGTTTGAGAAAAACATTTCATTTTTCGGCGTGCCTCGTTGGAGGGCTTTCTTTAGCGCTTCAACTTTTTTGGGGAAGAATGTTCTCATTATGGAGAAATTGATCTTCCCTTGAGAGTAGAAGTGTGCCTCCGAAGAGGGCTTTTTTTTGTTTCGTTTGCCAGGAAGGTTGCATCTCACAGTTAAGTGGATCCACGGAGCAGACGCAAACTACCTAACTGGATGCTTGTTTGCACAAGCGATCACAATTAACTAGCAAGGGCCTGGACCTTCACTTTGGGAAGGTGCCCCTTCGGTGGTCCCACCAACCTTTTTTGTTGAGAGACAAGATTCCATTTTGGCTGTTTTTGTCTGCTTGCCCATGTCTTTTCACCATCTGTCCCTCAGCAATTCCTCGTTATCACCTCTAAGTACATGTTCCTTTCTTTTGCAGGTTGTTTGATTTTTCCAGAGAAGTGTACTTCATTGTTAAGGGAATTCACGGGGCAGGCGCAAGCTACTTAACCGGATGTTTGTTTGCACAAACGATCGCAATCAGTTAGCAAGGGCCTGGAACCTCTACGTTAGGAAGGTGCCCCTTTGGTAGAATCACCAACTGTTTGTGAGAAGCACTTCTTATGTAGGAATTGAATCTGGAATTTTTATGGCTTGACATTTGTTTGTTGAGTGATTTGTAGGAATCGCTTGGCCTTGTGATGTGTTGAATAGGTAAGTTTTTCTTTGACAGCCTGCAATATTAAATCGAAATTTTAGCAACATATTTAAGATATTTGCACATCGAAATGAGACAAACATTTTATAATAGTAGAGAACACAAGATTTATAGTGGTTCGGCCAAGAATTGGGCCTACATCCACTTTATAGTTCTTATTATTGATTCACACTAATTTTTCAATGGCTTACAATACAAGAATGATACATCCACAATCATTTTACAAATTTAAGCATAGCTTCTAAGTAAAATATGGATGCAAGTGATTGCTGTTCCAGGCTTTTGGAATTGGATTTCCTTCGACAGTTGTGATCTTGAAAGTGCCATCAAGAAGTTTTTTGCCTATGACATATGGCCCTTCCCAGTTTGGCCCAAACACTCCTGTTGCTGTCATGACCCTTTTCAAGACTAGATCCCCAATTTCAAAGCTGCGTTGGCGAACTTTAGAATTGAAGTGCCTGGCTATCCTTTGCCGATGAGCTGCAACTCTGAGCTCAGCCTCTTTCCTTCTTTCATCAAGCAAGTCAAGTGCTTCAAGTTGCAGCTTTTCAGCTTGGTTGAAATGAATTCTCCTGTATGAGGGGACCTCTATTTCCACTGGAATCATTGCTTTTGATCCATATGCTAATGAGAATGGAGTGTGCCCAGTCGCAGTTTTGTGGGTAGTTCTATATGCCCAAAGTGCTAGTGGCAGCTTATCGACCCAACCACCTTTTTCTTTTTCTAGTTGTTTTTTGATGATTGATTTGATAATTTTGTTCATTGCTTCCACTTGCCCGTTTTCCTGTGGATGATCCACTACTGAGAAGCTTTTTTGGATCTTGAATCGCCTGCAAAGGTCCTGGAATTCGTCGCTTTTGAATTGGGTACCATTGTCTGTGATTATCTTCTGAGGCACACCACACCTGCAAATGATATTTTTAGTCACAAAGTTTATCATCTTTTTAGAGGTAATAGTAGCCAATGGTTCAGCTTCAGCCCATTTAGTGAAATAATCAACAGCAACAATAGCATATTTGATTCCGGACTTGGCAATCGGCAAAGGCCCAATGAGATCTATCCCCCAAATGGCGAATGGCCATGGACTGACCATCTGTGTTAGCTCGGTAGAAGGTGCTCTTGGGATTTTTGCAAATCTCTGGCATCTGTCACACTTTTGGGAGTAGCTAGCAGCATCTCGATTAATATCTGGCCAAAAATACCCATAGCGGAGAATTTTCTTTGCAAGCGTTTGGCCACCTAAATGATCCCCACACTCTCCTCCATGCACCTCAGCTAAAATTGTCTTAGCCTCTTCCTTGGTTACACATTGGAGTAATGGCATCGATAATCCTCGTCTGTACAAATGGCTGTCTTGAATTACATATCTCGGGGCTTTTCTTAACAGCTTCTGGCGCTCTTTTGAGTTTTCTGACAGGCAGTTGTTGAGTAGATATTCCTTGATCGGGGTCATCCATGAATCCTGCTCTTGAAATACATTCATAATCCAGTCAATATTCATCTCATCAGTACTTAGAGCTGACAAGACTTCCACAGGGACCAATCCCAATAGTTGAGCTTCGCCAGAGCTCGAATATTTTGCGAGAGAATCTGCCTTCATGTTCTCTTCCTGGGGTATATGGCTTATTGTATAATGATCAAAATCATCGAGAAGCTCCCAGGCCTTTGACAAGTAAGTAGGCAGATTTCCTCCTTTAGTTTGAAACTCTTTCTTGACTTGGCATACAATAAGCTGGGAATCACTGAAGATCTGCAATACTTTGATGTTCAATTCTTTAGTAATCTTCAAGCCGGCAACAAGAGCTTCATATTCTGCTTCATTATTTGTCGAAGGAAATTCTAATCTCAATGGATAGCATAATGACCGCCCTTCGGGGGTTTCAAGCACAACCCCAGCTCCGGAACAATAGTCATTCCTTACACCATCAACATATAATTTCCATCGGATCGGGATGTCATTAATCACCTCTTCCTCACTTCCACCTTTATCTGTGTATTCTGCAATGAAATCTTCTAAAGCTTGTTCATTGATTGCTCTTCGGGGATGGTAGGTGATATCGTATTGGCTGAGTTCAATATTCCACTTCAGAAGACGACCCGAAGTTTCAGGGCGAAATAGGACTTGCTTTAGAGGTTGATCAGTGAGGACTTTAATAGGATGAGCCTGGAAATACAGCCTCAGTGAATAATTCATCTCTGCCCCAGTGAATCTTTTGCTGATGTAATAAACCGGGCGCTGAACTTTTGCGTCCTGCCGTATTAATGCTGCATTGAGAGCATGAGATGAAACCGCTAAGTATATGGAAAGATCTTCACCATTACTGGGCTGAGAAAGTACTGGAGGCGTTTCCATGTGACGAATCAATTCATCAAAAGCTTTCTGACATTCAGGAGTCCATTCAAAGTTTTTCTTTCCTTTCTTCAGAGCGTCAAAGAAGGGAATGCATTTATCAGTGACCCTGGAAATAAACCGACTCCAAG
Source organism: Allium fistulosum (assembly GCA_030737815.1). Taxonomy (NCBI): domain Eukaryota; kingdom Viridiplantae; phylum Streptophyta; class Magnoliopsida; order Asparagales; family Amaryllidaceae; genus Allium; species Allium fistulosum. Next base: position 50,973,196 of record CM060903.1, read on the forward strand.
CAGCGACTTTCCCGTTGAGGCTTTGCAATTCCTTCTTTGTTCTAGGGGCTTTGACTTCTCTTAAAGTAGTAATCTGAGCAGGATTAGCTTCGATGCCCCTAGCACTCACAATGGAACCCAAGAATTTTCCGGACTCTACCCTGAATGAACATTTCAGAGGATTTAGCTTCATCCCATACGTTCGGAGGACCGCGAACATTTCTGCCAAATGATCCATGTGATCTACTGCCTTCTTCGTTTTCACTACATATCATCAACATATACTTCCATAGTCTTGCCAATCTGGGGTTTGAACATGGCATTAACAAGTCTTTGATAAGTTGCCCCCGCGTTCTTTAGTCCGAAGGGCATGACTTTAAAGCAGTAAAGACCAACATCAGTGATAAAGCTCGTGTCCTCCTGATCTGGCTCATGCATCATGATTTGATTATATCCTGAGTAAGCATCCATAAAAGACAATAATTCATGCTCGGCTGTTCCATCCACCAACTGATCAACCTGGGCAACGGGAAACAGTCTTTGGGGCATGCTTTGTTCAAGTCTGAAAAGTCGATGCATACTCTCCACTTCCCATTTGCTTTTTTAACCAACGCCGGATTAGAAACCCAATTTGGATAAGTTGATTCTATGATGAAGCCATTTTCCATGAGCCGATCTACTTCTTCTTTTAATGCTGTCGACCTTTCAAGACCCTGGGTTCTTCTTTTCTGCTTTACGGGTGTGAATTTTTTATCAATATTAAAAGCATGCACTGCGATTTCTGGGGATATTCCACACATGTCGGCATGACTCCAAGCGAATAAATCCAGGTTTGCTTTCAAGAAAGATATCAGCATATTCGAAACCGTCACACTGAGTTGTGAACCCACATTCGTTACCTTGTTTGGATCATTCAGGTCAACATATATTGGCACCATCACTTCCACCGGCACCACTCTACTCTCCCCTGCACTGGTTTTTCTGGGATCAATCTCTTTTCGTGCATCACTATGCTCACCAATGCAGGGTCCACCCCGTAATTGCTACAAGGTGGGCTCTTTGATGCGGAGCAGAGCTGCCGCACCCTTACCCATTTCTCTTTTCTTTCTTTCTCGTAACTCTATGAAATAGCATTCTCGCCCAGCATTTTGGTCCCCCTTCACAACACCGACGTCATTATCAATGGGGAACTTCATAGTCAGGCACCATGGGGCAAGAATGGCCTTGAATGCGGCAAGAGTCAGTCGACCCAAGAAGGCATTGTAAGCGGAGAATTCATCAACAATCACAAAAGTCTGTTTTCGGACTACCTTCTTTTCCCCTTCTCCGAGCTCTACAGAAAAGTCAATAGTCCCAATAGGCTGTTTTGGTTCTCCGGTGAATCCAACAATTTTTTGTGAGGAAGCTTGGACATCAGCCATGGGAATTTTCATCAGATCAAATGTTTTTCTGAAGAGGACATTGCAAGAGGCGCCGCAGTCAACAAGGACCCTTCTTACAATGGCTGATCCGATGCCTGCAAATATCACCAAGGGATCCATGGTGGGAGCCTCAACACCAATAGAGTCTCTAGCCCGGAATATGATGTCATCGTTAAAAGTTCTTTGCTGTTTTAAAGGTGCAGCATCTTCCAAGACAAAAACATTTTCTTCCACCGGGGCATATCTCAAAGCGTGAGCATATCTCTCCATCTCACCCCAACTTCTACCCACCGGGTGAGGGCCCCCTGTGATAACATTAATGACAGGCCTCTCAGATTCCTGCGCTGCAGTCCTCTCACCTGAGTTGGATTCATGAGCAGGAACTTGCTGCCCCTGAGTAGATGAGGTCGGTTCACTTCTGTTTCTCTTCACATATTGTTGTAGTTTATTCTGTTTCAACAGCTCTTCAATCAAATTCTTTAAATGGCGACATTCATTATTGTCGTGGCCAGGTTGATTGTGGAACCGACAGAATCTCCCATTATGCACAACATTTTTCACAGGCTTCATCTCAGGTGGTTTGGGGTATTCGACAACATCCTTGGTTGCAAAAAAGATATTTTCTGGAGTATCAGTTAAGGGAGTAAAATCTGAAGGTTTAAAGTAGCGAGTTTTCTTCACATCTTTCTGCTCTTTCCTACCGTCATTGTCCCTCTTCTGGCTACCAGATTCCTTTTTGTTAGAAGCAACATTATTATTCTTAACTTCGGCCACGTCTACTTTTGCTGGCACAGGAAGGCTTTCTAAGTGCATGAATTCATCGACCTTCTTGTAGAACTTCTCAAGTGAATTTGGCTCTTTCATCTTTAGCCATTTTCCGAATTCACTTGATTTGTCAATAGCTCGCATCAAGAAAGTCAGAATCATCCGAGGCTCTGCATTATCAACTTCGGTCAAGGCTATATTGAAGCGGTTTAAGAAAGATTTGATAGACTCTCCGGGGCTTTGTTCGAGGCTGGATAGTGACATTATGTCCTTGGCCTTTGAAGCATATAACCTAAACTGATCTTTGAATTTCTGAGTTAGGTCGGAGAACTGATCCACGGATTGAACTGGCAGCTTCGTGAACCAAAGCAGGGCCACTCCCTCCAAGTACACAGGAAAGTATCTGCACTTGATCTCGTCTGTTGCTCTGGCACCTGTCATATGCCAGTCATACATTTATAAGAATTGGTTAGGATCGCTTGTCGCCCGATAAGTTGGAATAGTGGGGGGAACAAACTTCTTCGGAAATTCAGCCTTTAGAATTCTTTCAGTAAAAGGAGTTCTGCTTGGAGCAAACCCAGTCACTTTCATCTTCCTCCCTTCGCATGCTCTCCTTCATAATTTGTCGAATCATCCCCGAGAGGTACTCCTCATCGTTTAGAGGCCCCGCGGGACAGACGTCAGCTACTTTTTCGGAAGTTTGCCTAGAAAAACGTTCACGAAGAGTTGGCTGCGGCCTTGAACCTCCAGCTTGGGAAGGTGCCCCTTCGACGGTGCCAACTGCCCTCTGAGGAATAATTTTCCCTTGGGAATCATGAACATCCCCAACAAAGGTTTCTTCATTATTTTCTGGTGGCTGGTTAACTCCAAGCAAAGCATTCAACTTGTCCAACATCAAAGTGTTCTGGGTGTCCATTTGTTGATACAACCCAGACACTACAGCATCCAATTCTGCCCTTGTGACTCCAACCCTAGGAGCCGCTTGGTTTGACGCGGGAGAAGTGGCGGTGTTGTCATAAGCATTTCCAAATCTAGTAGATTTACTTTTTCTTCCAGGAGCCATAATTTCGGATAGACTTCTGGTTCTTAGGGAGAGTCTTTCCACAAATCTTTGTGAAGCAATGATGAGAGCACCCCTGAGTTCAGTTTCTCAGTGAAAGCACCAAAAATGTTAACGCTAAAAATGTACGCTAACACCACAGTGTGAGTTGTGTTATAGCGAAAGCACCACCCGTTGGTACAGGAACTAAAAGCAAGCAGAAAATAGCAAAAAATAGTAAAGAGGCAACAATTTTTATAGTGGTTCGGCTCAAAGTCTAGCCTACGTCCACTTAATCTCTTATATTACTGATTTGATTACAAACTTTACGATAATTCTTCGATTACAACACAATTAAGACAGGTTATTAGAACTTTGATGCAGAAAAGCTCTTTGAATTCATGTTGAATGAACTTGATCTTTTCCGAAGGTTCTTTGAAGTGTCTTTTGTAGTTGAAGTGTTGGAGAAAATGTAGAAGTCATGAAAACAGCAAAGTCTTGGCGTTCCCAAAAACCCTCCCCCTTTCTAGTGCGAAGTAGGCGGGGTATTTATAGGAGAATCTGGGCTTAGGTCGGCTATGTCATAGGTCGTGTGCGACCTAGGAGTTGCGACCTAAGAGCGACCCCGAGGTAGCATAAGTCGTTAGCGACTTAATGGAGCCATCCTGGACGAGATATATGCTATGAGCGACTTAGCATGTGAAGCACAGGAGTTATCTCGGCTTGCTAAGGTCGTAAGCAACCTAATGGAGTAGGCAGTGCGCATGCGGCTTAACTCTGAAGCTTGCTAGGTCGTTGGGTCACTCTTTTCTTAACTCGTTAGGTCGTTGCCTTTATTGAATTGCTGGGTTGTTAACCCGTTGAGTCGCAGGAGTCCTTAGGTCGCTAGTTCGCTGGAGCTCCTTAAGTCGTTGAGTCGTGCCATATTGAGCCGCTTTGTGCTTTAGGTCGTTAGGTCGTGCCCTGCTATAGGTTGTTAAGTCATTTATGCCTTGGATAGTTAAGTTGCTTATTCCCTTAGATCGTTGAGTCGAATAGGCCGCTAAGTCGTGAATAAGAGAGGTGTTAACATGTACCTTATTATTATCAATACAAGCGAGTTCACTCATATTAAGCAAGCAGAAGCAAAACAAACCGCGTATACATCCAAACGGTCTTCGTATATACCTATCTTAACTAAAATTAGAATATTAGTCACCTATAAAAGATATAGAAATATATATGAGTTTAATAGAACTATATAACATGAATTTTGAATCCAAACCACAAACACTAGCACGAATACACAACCATAACAATCATATGCAATCAAAACAGTTATAACAATGATTTACAACCAAAGACACCATCCAACAATTAATATTCATCCAATTAATTCATAATGATATGAATTTACATTATCCAATGTCCATAGTTAATTTATACACTTCATTTCCTATTAATATTCATTCTTTATTAACAGTTAATTTGTTTACTTCCATTTTATTCACATCTATTTCATTTTCATTCAATTTATTCCAATTTTAATTATTTCACTTTAGATTATCACATTTCATACCAATTCATTTATGGGCCATTTTATAAAACCATTTCATTTAACCATGTTTAAGTTAAATTTTATTTCATTACTGCTTAGTGTATTCTCATTAATACTAATATTATTTATGAACTATTTCATAAAACCATTTAAGTTTATTATAAACATTCTATAAAATGCAACTCATGTTTATTGTTAGTTCATAACTTAAGTTCATATTAATTCATTGATTCACCTCATTAGTTTATTTCACTAATTCATATCATTAACTTTACTTAAGTAAAATTTATTTTGTAACTCAAATTCATATTAACAAAATTTCTCTTTTATCACAATCAATTTCATTCAACTTTTCTTAAGTTAACTTTCATCTTATAATTCATTTCATTAATTTATTTCATTAATTCATTCCATTCAAATTGACTTAAGTAAAATTTCATTTCATAATTTAAAATTAAAGTATTTCTTACCACTTATACTTAAGTGTATCAACATTTCTTTATTTAACATTCACTTTTTTCATATCTCAATTAGTTAACATTCAATTTATTAAAACTCATTTCATTTGTATTTAATTTATTTATATCCAATTTAAATCAAATTCAATTACTCACATAATTTTAGTTACACCCATTTATTCTCATTCAATTCCTTTCACAACTCAAATTGCATTTCATTTTATATCTCTGGTTCGTATTCATTCTATTAATTCATTTTATAGCTTAAGTGGAATTAATTCACTTTACTAATTCATTTAGTTCCATTCAAATCCAATTCAATTCATTTAATCTTTATTAAGTTAAACTTTATTTCATTTAATTCATTACTCAGTTTATTTAAGTTAATTTTTTTCTTCCCCTATCATTCACATTCAACAAATTTAAAATTTGTTTTTAGCTTAATATTTCTCAAATCTACAAGTTATACAAAATAATTCACTTAAAATGCAACGATCCCGTTTTTAAGCCAAATTTAATTTTGTAATTAATACAATTTTTAGAATTAAAATTGTGAATTAATTGAGAACTAATTTGAAAATTTGGAAATAAATAAATATAGATTGTAAATAGAATTTTGATTTGGAAATTATTAAGTAAATATCTTATAAAATAAATTGGATTTAAAACTAAAATATATGTGATTTTTATTAGTGTATAATTTAGTTTAAATCATTTTCTTTTAAGACTATATAAATAAAAAATAAAGGAAATGTATTTATAAATATAGAAAATATAGTTTAAAATAATATAAAAAATATTATTACATGAATAAAAACATGTGTAGGCTTATGAAGATAGGGGTTTACAAGTGTTAGCTTAAGATAACATGAAATTACAAGTGTCATGTTTTTCTTTTATTTTTAAAGTAATAAATAAAACTAAAAACAAGGCCATATATATCTATACTCCTTCTTTTACCATTTCTTTGTTACATTCAAAATTTTATCTTCAAATCAAAACCTGGAAACTGGAAATTAAAACCAAAACCAGAGAATCAAACAAAATTCAAAACAAACCTTTTCAATTTTTAAACCTAGAACAAGTTCAAACCAGTTTCAAACAAAGATTAACTCAGTAATCAAGCAACTAAAGAAGATTCAACTAAGTAATTAAGCAAATCAAAATCAGGGTGAAAATCAAAACCAAGCAGATCATAAATCAAAGTATCTTCCAGTTTCAAATTCAAAACAAATACAGGCTCTCTATTCTTCCTTAACAGGTGAGTAAACCACTTTGAATCTGAACTATAACCTGATGTTTTATTTGAAGTATGATGGAAATTATGATTGCATGTGTGTGTATATGAAGGTTTTATATGTGCATGTCTATACATATGTATATACCCTTCTGTTCATAGTTTACAGGTTTCAAACCTGATTAAAAATTCAAATCTCTCCCTCTAATCCTCTATAGACTTTGATGTCTAAACCAAACATGTTCGAATTTGCAAGATCGTAATTTTAAAAATACTTTTAAGTATAAAATATATATGGATTTACTGGGAAATATAAGAACACAGTAAAAGTCAAATTTTGTTCAAAATTTTGTTGATTAAAACTTGGGTTTTGATTACATAATCTTGTTCGTCTTCATAAAACATGAATTATAAAAATAAAATCATGAATTTTGTGACGACCCGTAATTTTTAACAATTTAAAATGGGATAATTGAATTGATTTTAAACATTTGAAAGTTAATTTTAACTTGAATTTGAGATATCAATATTTACTTGGTAATTAAACCATTGAATTATATAGTTTAAATATTGAATTTAATAATTGAAATTGGGTAAATTGTTGAATCTGAAATTTCTAAGCCTGTTAAAATAATTTGAACGCTTGTAAAATTTATAATGATGATACTGGAGATAATAGGATAGTTGAAATTTAATTTAAAGATAATCTGTTCAAATTTTAAAAATATACTGTTTAAATCGATATTTAAAATAGCCTTCCGAGGGGACATTCTCGGAATTCGACGAAACCAGTTCTATTGGATCCGTAATAGTTAGTTATTATCGGATTTCAATTTTCATAACAACCAGAGTTGTCGTTTGACCATGGTAGCTCAAAACGCTTCGAATTATTTGAATCGATTTAATTTAAAATTTGATCGTTTACTTCTGTAACTCGCGAAAATGATCGAATTAACATCCGAAACAATTTTTCATTGTGTTCAGAATATGGGTAAAACCCTATAAACCCCAGGCGGGATATCTAATTAGGAGTTTGGAATTTCACGATGTAACGCGAGATATTTTAAAATTTAATTATATAATGTCAAGCGTATTGAGGAAGCCAAATACCTATTTTATTTCCACCCTCCTATATTTTATTCCCGTCCCCCCTCCTTATTCTGGAAGCAGATCGAACGCGTACGAAAGAAAAAAATTAAAAAGGGGGAGAACGGAACTAAATCCAGTTCCTTCTTTCGAAGTCGAAGTGAATTTCGATTGTACGAATCATATCCATGGTCACGTCTTATTTCGAGAAGAGGAGACGGAATCGTTCAATTAGGTGAAGAGTTTTCGGCATCTCGACGCCGTGGAGACTCGTGCTTTCGAGTCGAGTGCGTGATGGAGGGACGACAGCCTTGAGGCGCGGGCGTGAAGTCTCGGGGTTCGTCTGTGTGGCCGCGATCGATGGCTAGGGACAGCGAGTAGGAAGGCGGTCGGTCTGAGGCTCGAGTTGCGATCGAATTTTGGGTTCGATGAAGTCTCTACTGTGTGCGATCTGGTGGTTTCGACAGTTAGGTATTTGGTTTAATTTTTAATTTCGTTTAGATTTATATTTGTGTATGTATACACGTAGAAGAAAGCAGATAGAGGTATACATTTTAACAGTAAGGTTATGAGGAATAACTGTTAAATACAAGTATAAAAGTTTGGAAAAGAAAGTGGGTTTTGAGCAGTAAATAAAGTCAGATTTCTATATTTATATTTTATATATAGAAAAGATTTTGATATATATATGTAAGGATTTTAAAAGTTTAAGGGACTTACAATATAAAAAAAAATAGATTTTTAAATCTATAATTTATTTCTATATGTAGTTTTAAGAGAGAAATTAATAATTTAATTCAATCATTAGTCAATTTAAATTATCACCTGAAGTAAATAATTTAAATTAAATTATTAGAGTACAAATTGTTAAAAGGGATGGTTGTTTTTTTTTTTTTCTTCTTTTCGATTCTGTAAAATAGTAATAAATCGTAAATTTGTTTATACAAGGTTCAATTATGGAGAAATTAATCGCAATGGGAATGGATTGCAAAACAAGTATCAAAGGTGAGTAAATCTCACACTGTTGGGTTTTGTTTAAATTTAAATCGTTTGATTTAAATAATTGGATGAATGGTTGAATTGTTGAATGTGTATTGATGATTTGCTGATTTTGGTTTTGGTTGGTTTCTCGAGTTAATCGTTGCTTGACTCGAAGTATTCGGAGTTTGAATTGTTTTAAACTCAAAGAGTAAATAAGGAAATGTTTCATTTTAAGTTAATAAGAGTCGAATAAATTAATTTAGGTTAAGTCAATTAATGAAGTTTAATGAAATTAGATTAATCAGTGGACGGATTAATAAGTATTTACTTAAAGTCATAAATAACATATAATTGCTTTGTGGAATAAATCAAGAGATTTATTAAAGTTATTAAACTTGATTTATTTAATAAAGTAAATAAATGGATAATTAATTACAGGTTGAGATTAAGCGTAAGTAAGTAATATTGTGGTTGAATTAAAGTAATTAATTTAGATTGGAACAAATTAAAATATAATTGGAAATAATTAAATAATATAATTAACGATGTAACTGAAGATTGATTAATTAAAATGAATTAATCAGTAACAAGTGACTTATGGGAAGTTAGTTAGTTTAAGCAATTTAGGATTAATGTAATTAAATAAATAATTACTTCATGGAGAAATTAAGATTACTTAATAATCTCGGTTGAGACTAAGTAATATTGTGAAGTTAATTTAAGAAAATTACTCGAATGTAATTATAAAGTAATTAATCCAGGGGGATTAATTAAATGAATAGTGAAGAGTTGACTAATTAATTGAATTGGAAAGAATTAATATTGAATAAAGAAATCTAAATGAATGTGGTTAGAAATTCAATTAGAATCAATTGAATTAATTTTTATGTGATTAAGCATTTCTTGTGGATGACTGAATGGTATGGGATGCTTTGAAGGAATTAATATCTTTGATATGAAATGTTGTATTTTAGTGGGATATCTTGGGATAGGATGGCGTGAGACTCGAAGAGACCAGGATCGGGTATTGGGAAATACCCGAAACCAGTTCGAAATTTTTATAAATTGATTTCACAAGTCAATAGGCTGGAATGAAATGATTTAAGTGAATTGGATTATTTAACCAAGTTTGGTACTTAGAAATTGATGTGTGGTATAAGTGTTGTCTATAACAAATTGTGAATTTGTTAAATTGATATAAGTTATCCCGGGTTATATGAGTTGTTTGTTGTGTATTCCATGTTAGTTGGGTTTACTCACGCTGGTTTCCAGCCTGACCCGGGTGTTACTTTGGTGTAATGCTCGGGTCAGACCGAGTATTACAGATTTTCAGGTAGGACGTTCTGGAGCTCAGGAGACGAGCTGGATGGCAAGTACGTATAGAGTATTTTCGCTGCAGTATATTATTGTATTTTTGAGACATGATTGCTGTATATATTTCAGTGACTGTGGGTATGTAAAACTCTGATGTATTAAAATATAATCGACAGATATAGTAATCTTTTGTAAACTGTTATTATTTACTATTATATTTTATCCGCTGCGAATGTGAGATGTTGATGTTTTCTGTTCTTCTTCTTCTACCTCTTTCTTCTTTTTTTTCATAACTATCTGGAATTTTTCGGGTTCGGAAATTCCGGGTCGTTACATTTGGTATCAGAGCTGAAAGGTTAAGCGAGAACCTTGGCTCTGGTGGGAATTACTCATTTAATAGAGTCTGTAGTACTCTAGAATGAGTTGAATATATTTATATGAGAGCGTACTTGTTATTTTCTTATATAAAGGTTTTGAATGATTTTATATAAAAAAATATATTTTGATATATAAAGCAATATTTCCTTCTAATAAATATTTAGGTGATTGGTTGTTAAATTGAAATTAAATTAAGAAGTAATATAAAATACAACCTAATTGAAAACTTGAAATTGAAATTAAATTAAGTGGTAATAGAAAATACAACCAAATTAAGATTTAAATTGATTAAATTGGAATTCTAGAATTAGAACTCAAAAATTAAATTGTTTAAAAACTTTGAATGAACAAGGTTAATTTGGTTTAAAAAGTTAAACCAATCTTTGAGAATTTAACTCGAATTTATATAATTCGAGATGGTTAAAATTTGAAGTTGGAATTGAATTCATTTAAATTGAATCCGGTTGGAATTAATTGGATTTGTGATTGAAGATGGATAAGTTTAAAAATTCAAATGGACAATTTGAATTGGATTAAATTGAAGTGATTGGAACTGAAGTGGGTGGTATCAGTCCAAATTGATTGGAATTTGAAATATAGATAGTAAATGTAATTTATAAATTGAAATAAATGGGATTATAATTTGAAATAGAATTCCAGAGAATATTTGAAAATAAAGTAAGATGAAAATTCCGGAGTAATGTTTAAATATGAATTGGATGGATTGGGGATTTGAAGATTTTTGGGAAAATTTAAAATTCCTTGGATTGAAGGTGGTTTCCAAAGGTTTGGAGAAATAATAGTATCATTTCAAAAATATTTTTGTGTTGAATTTGAAATCTGGGAGATTTGAAATTAAAAATATTTGGAAATGTTTTTAATGAGATAAAAGCATTGAACTCTTTCGGTCACTGGAAAATAACGTCGGTGATGACTGCAGCATCATCGATGTTCATTTTCAAGTTTCTAGAAGAGAAATTGCTAACAAATTGTTTTAAATTGGAATTGTTCGTGAACTGGTTTTGGTTTGAAATTCAAAGGGATAATTGAATTTTCCAAAGAATTTTGGATATAGTTGGATTCTAAGGGGATACTGAAATTTTGGAAATTTGTTTAAACTCTGGAATCTTGATTAAAATGTTTATGGAATAATAAAAATATATTGGCTAAATAAAATGTATAATTCCGAGTTAAACGCAAAATGTGAATGTAATTGATTATAAATAGAAGTGTAAAATTGAAATTTATAATTAAAGTTGTACAAGTTTAAAGATCAAATGGAATATGATTTGAAGTTGGAAGGAAATTTGAGAATTGATTCAACTTGAATTGGGATTAAATCAAGTCCAATGGAAATTGGAGTATTTAAATTGGAATTGGGTCAATTTAAATGGAAGTGGAAATTTAAATTGAATTGATGGGAAAGTGAACAGTTTTGACTCTGGACTATTTTCAATATAAATTGTTTCGATATAAACTTATTTTTCCAAGCTATTAAATATATACAACCTTTCTTTCCTGAAGCCAAATTATTTTATACTTGTTTTACAATTATTTTTGGAGCTATTTAACCATTTTTCAACTGTTTTCTAAACTAATTACTATTTTTCAACTGTTTTATAAATTAATTACTATTTCACGACTATTTTGCAATTATCTAAAATTTCTTTAACTATTTAACTATTTTCTAATTATTTTGCAACTAGTTAATTATTTTATGGCTATTTTACAAACTAATAATTATTTTCAACTACTTATCTGTTTTAAAAATTTCAAGCTATTTTCTAAATATAAACCGGTCGGAGTTCAAACTGTTATTGGTTAAATACTCAGTTGAGATAAGGATTGAAGTGATAATCCCATGAAATTAAAGCAATTGTGAGTATGTGAATGGAAATTCAAGTGAATGTAAATAGAAAAAGGATTTTTGAAAGTGTTTGAAGTATAAAAGGAGTTTTATACAAGCTTGAAAATGATCCAAAGTTTTAAAAATTATATATATCTGTATATATATATATAAAGGATCTTATGAGAATTTTGGAAAAGGTTTTGGGAACCTGTGAATTTGAAAGGCTTTTGATTTTTGGGTAAAATCAATATTGGAATTTGGAAAAGCCTGATTTGTGAATTATCGATTTTGGGAATCGATTTTGTGTAAAGGTACCTATGTGAAATTCATACTAGGTGTATGATTTGAAAATACTATATGTGTATAGTATAAAGTGTTTTGAGATTGGCTCTGGGAAAAAAGGCGCTCCCTTGAAATGAGCTTCTTAGGAGTGCCACTGGGTGGCACTGCCTTGAGCCTCTAAGGGGGAGGTTCTAAAGTTGATCCTGTGAGGAGTCCGGACAAAACTAGTTCCTGAGGATTATGAGTAGTGTACCATAGCGAAAGTCGTGTGTGCCGCTGAGAGCCAGCAGTCTGCGTTTGATTTTATATCGGTAGACTGTGACACTATGGTAACATAGCGAAAGTCGTGTGTGCCGCTGAGAGCCAACAGTCTATGTTTGATTTTACATCGGTAGACTGCGACCTATGTAGGAGTGGAGAAGTTTCATTTCGACAGCGTAATCGTGAGGCCGCTGAGAGCCTGCAGTTACATGGACTTTTGCTGCGACGGCAACGTAACCCTGGATGTAACTGCGATCTGTCATGGGTTCTATGGTGTAATCAGTTACATGGACTTTTGCTGCGACGGCAACGTAACCCTGGGTGTAACTGTGACCATAGATGGGTGTGATGATTTCCAGAGCATTCTCACCAAAGATATTTTTAGTAAACTGTTTTCAAAAACTATTTTCGATATTTTCAAGTAAAATTACTTTCGAAGTATTTTCACTAGATGTCGAAAATGAGTCTGCTAAGTACTTATAGATTTTCAGTCTTACGCCTGATCAACGTATGACTGAATTTTTGTGAGAACAAGGATGGACTGGTTGAGACATCGAGTTATAAAAAGTATTTTTGTAAAAAGTTCTTTAATAGTATGAGGTGGATTTAAAAGCATTTCTAAATGTTAAAATAAAAGTGTTGGAAAATAAAGGCAAATCTAAACTGGAGTTATAAACAATTTTGAACTCAGGAAAATTTAATGAAGTGATATTTGTAATAACATCAAATATTGATTTAAGATTAGAAGTAAGTTAATTAACTAAATAATTAATTGATGGAGTATGTTAATAAAATTTAATTCAGATAGATAAAATGGATTGTAAATAGTAATGGAGTTTCGAAATGAATTCGAATTGTGAATAGGATTTGACCTGGATTTGATAATAAAGTAAATAAGAAGGGATGTTGTAAATAAATAAAATAGAGTGGGATTGAAAAGTGATGGTTTGAATTACCGTTGAATTCAAGAGAGATTTGAATAATATTCAATGAAATTTGCAAGTAAATTGGGTATAGTAAAGTGTTGTAGAATGATAATAGAAATGGTTTGAATTGCACACAAAACCCAAGTGAATAGAAATAAACTTAAGTTTGATGGTATAATAATGTATGGAAGCTTGGCTTAGAGTACGGGTGAAAGCCCATTAAATAAAGCTTGGATTGAATTAATTTGGAATGGCTGGTAGCACACAGGTATGGAATGTGTTGAGTGAAATAAAATGATTGTCGTTTGATGTAAACAAGATTTAATTAAATTCTATGAAATAAGGGATGCAAATATAATTGATTCTTGAATCAATTGATATGAATATGAGTTGTTTTGCTGAAGGAAAAAAAAAAAAATGAATTGAATAAACATTGAATGTTGTCAAACTCAATGAAATGGTTTTATAATGAAACCGAGGCGGTGGTGAATTAATATCAGAATGGGCTGAAGTTAAATTGGGGTAATTATAAACTAAGAATAAATACTCGATTAAGCGACTATTGACAAATTTGCATAGAATGAATTTACGTTTGATGTAAACAAAAGCAATTAAAATTTCCATGAGTTGATAAAGATTAAATAACTTGATTTTGAAATAAATTGAAGTGAATATGAGCTTGTTTGGATTAAAGATAAATTGAATGTAAGAAATTGAGTTGCAGATCATTAAAATTGAATGAAATGGCGTATAAATTGGTTGCAAGTAATTGGGATTAGCTTTAAATCATATAAGTGCTTATGGAAAACATTTGGTGCTTATTGTTTATGTAATGCATGAGTTTAGCTATTGGAGTAAGAGGAATGCTAATAAATTCTATATATATATATGGCACTTACATATTTAAATTAAGTAAGCACAGGTACCTGAAGACTGTGTGACTGGTTTTGGTTGCGCTTTTTGCTTAAATAAATAAGCTGCTTGGTTAAAATGCTAAATAAGATATGCAGGTATATAAGGGAAAGAAAAGTGGATTTGATTCCAAAAGATAAATTGAATTGCCCGACAAAAAGGTATATGTTTAAATATCTGTATGAAATTGGATTGGGTTTTTGATATAGCCACTTGGCTTTTGTTTCTTTTTGAGAGTTTGGGAGCCGTAGAGGCTTTTTGTAGTAGTACCGAGCTAGCCGCGCAAAGGAGACGCTGGCGAAATTTTTTGAAAATTTAAAGAGTTAGAAAATTTTTGAGAAAATTTTGATAATTCAAGAGTTGGTTTTAAATTGAAATTTGAATGATTGAGTATAAGTGGTATTGTCTCAAAACTGTGGGCGAGTTTGAGAAGTTAATAAGAATGATAATGAGTCTTTTATGAAAGATAGTTGGTAAGGTGTTGAACTGTTGGTTTTGGGAAAAGGTAAACGGGTATGACACCATTCTTCCTAACTAGTAATTTCGGGGACGAAATTCTTTTAAGGAGGGAGGAATGTGACGACCCGTAATTTTTAACAATTTAAAATGGGATAATTGAATTGATTTTAAACATTTGAAAGTTAATTTTAACTTGAATTTGAGATATCAATATTTACTTGGTAATTAAACCATTGAATTATATAGTTTAAATATTGAATTTAATAATTGAAATTGGGTAAATTGTTGAATCTGAAATTTCTAAGCCTGTTAAAATAATTTGAACGCTTGTAAAATTTATAATGATGATACTGGAGATAATAGGATAGTTGAAATTTAATTTAAAGATAATCTGTTCAAATTTTAAAAATATACTGTTTAAATCGATATTTAAAATAGCCTTCCGAGGGGACATTCTCGGAATTCGACGAAACCAGTTCTATTGGATCCGTAATAGTTAGTTATTATCGGATTTCAATTTTCATAACAACCAGAGTTGTCGTTTGACCATGGTAGCTCAAAACGCTTCGAATTATTTGAATCGATTTAATTTAAAATTTGATCGTTTACTTCTGTAACTCGCGAAAATGATCGAATTAACATCCGAAACAATTTTTCATTGTGTTCAGAATATGGGTAAAACCCTATAAACCCCAGGCGGGATATCTAATTAGGAGTTTGGAATTTCACGATGTAACGCGAGATATTTTAAAATTTAATTATATAATGTCAAGCGTATTGAGGAAGCCAAATACCTATTTTATTTCCACCCTCCTATATTTTATTCCCGTCCCCCCTCCTTATTCTGGAAGCAGATCGAACGCGTACGAAAGAAAAAAATTAAAAAGGGGGAGAACGGAACTAAATCCAGTTCCTTCTTTCGAAGTCGAAGTGAATTTCGATTGTACGAATCATATCCATGGTCACGTCTTATTTCGAGAAGAGGAGACGGAATCGTTCAATTAGGTGAAGAGTTTTCGGCATCTCGACGCCGTGGAGACTCGTGCTTTCGAGTCGAGTGCGTGATGGAGGGACGACAGCCTTGAGGCGCGGGCGTGAAGTCTCGGGGTTCGTCTGTGTGGCCGCGATCGATGGCTAGGGACAGCGAGTAGGAAGGCGGTCGGTCTGAGGCTCGAGTTGCGATCGAATTTTGGGTTCGATGAAGTCTCTACTGTGTGCGATCTGGTGGTTTCGACAGTTAGGTATTTGGTTTAATTTTTAATTTCGTTTAGATTTATATTTGTGTATGTATACACGTAGAAGAAAGCAGATAGAGGTATACATTTTAACAGTAAGGTTATGAGGAATAACTGTTAAATACAAGTATAAAAGTTTGGAAAAGAAAGTGGGTTTTGAGCAGTAAATAAAGTCAGATTTCTATATTTATATTTTATATATAGAAAAGATTTTGATATATATATGTAAGGATTTTAAAAGTTTAAGGGACTTACAATATAAAAAAAAATAGATTTTTAAATCTATAATTTATTTCTATATGTAGTTTTAAGAGAGAAATTAATAATTTAATTCAATCATTAGTCAATTTAAATTATCACCTGAAGTAAATAATTTAAATTAAATTATTAGAGTACAAATTGTTAAAAGGGATGGTTGTTTTTTTTTTTTTCTTCTTTTCGATTCTGTAAAATAGTAATAAATCGTAAATTTGTTTATACAAGGTTCAATTATGGAGAAATTAATCGCAATGGGAATGGATTGCAAAACAAGTATCAAAGGTGAGTAAATCTCACACTGTTGGGTTTTGTTTAAATTTAAATCGTTTGATTTAAATAATTGGATGAATGGTTGAATTGTTGAATGTGTATTGATGATTTGCTGATTTTGGTTTTGGTTGGTTTCTCGAGTTAATCGTTGCTTGACTCGAAGTATTCGGAGTTTGAATTGTTTTAAACTCAAAGAGTAAATAAGGAAATGTTTCATTTTAAGTTAATAAGAGTCGAATAAATTAATTTAGGTTAAGTCAATTAATGAAGTTTAATGAAATTAGATTAATCAGTGGACGGATTAATAAGTATTTACTTAAAGTCATAAATAACATATAATTGCTTTGTGGAATAAATCAAGAGATTTATTAAAGTTATTAAACTTGATTTATTTAATAAAGTAAATAAATGGATAATTAATTACAGGTTGAGATTAAGCGTAAGTAAGTAATATTGTGGTTGAATTAAAGTAATTAATTTAGATTGGAACAAATTAAAATATAATTGGAAATAATTAAATAATATAATTAACGATGTAACTGAAGATTGATTAATTAAAATGAATTAATCAGTAACAAGTGACTTATGGGAAGTTAGTTAGTTTAAGCAATTTAGGATTAATGTAATTAAATAAATAATTACTTCATGGAGAAATTAAGATTACTTAATAATCTCGGTTGAGACTAAGTAATATTGTGAAGTTAATTTAAGAAAATTACTCGAATGTAATTATAAAGTAATTAATCCAGGGGGATTAATTAAATGAATAGTGAAGAGTTGACTAATTAATTGAATTGGAAAGAATTAATATTGAATAAAGAAATCTAAATGAATGTGGTTAGAAATTCAATTAGAATCAATTGAATTAATTTTTATGTGATTAAGCATTTCTTGTGGATGACTGAATGGTATGGGATGCTTTGAAGGAATTAATATCTTTGATATGAAATGTTGTATTTTAGTGGGATATCTTGGGATAGGATGGCGTGAGACTCGAAGAGACCAGGATCGGGTATTGGGAAATACCCGAAACCAGTTCGAAATTTTTATAAATTGATTTCACAAGTCAATAGGCTGGAATGAAATGATTTAAGTGAATTGGATTATTTAACCAAGTTTGGTACTTAGAAATTGATGTGTGGTATAAGTGTTGTCTATAACAAATTGTGAATTTGTTAAATTGATATAAGTTATCCCGGGTTATATGAGTTGTTTGTTGTGTATTCCATGTTAGTTGGGTTTACTCACGCTGGTTTCCAGCCTGACCCGGGTGTTACTTTGGTGTAATGCTCGGGTCAGACCGAGTATTACAGATTTTCAGGTAGGACGTTCTGGAGCTCAGGAGACGAGCTGGATGGCAAGTACGTATAGAGTATTTTCGCTGCAGTATATTATTGTATTTTTGAGACATGATTGCTGTATATATTTCAGTGACTGTGGGTATGTAAAACTCTGATGTATTAAAATATAATCGACAGATATAGTAATCTTTTGTAAACTGTTATTATTTACTATTATATTTTATCCGCTGCGAATGTGAGATGTTGATGTTTTCTGTTCTTCTTCTTCTACCTCTTTCTTCTTTTTTTTCATAACTATCTGGAATTTTTCGGGTTCGGAAATTCCGGGTCGTTACAAATTTGAAGTTTGTATTTTATGAGATTTTGCGAGTTGATCGAGGATTGGGTTTTTGGTGATTACTTGTGATCGGAGCAAGAAGGGAGGTCGTGATCAAGGCTGGAGGTAGCTTGAGTGGTGGAGATCATAGGAAAAATGATCGTAGCATTTTCAGATCATCATGGCGGCTAGTTGGCGACGTTGTAGGGTTTAAGTCCCTGTTGGGTTCGTCGTGGTTTTCCAAAGCATTGCAACATTGTGGGTGATTCGGAGATGATCACAGGTGAGGGATTAGAAGCATAGGCGTGTGGTGGAGATCTAGTCATAATCACGAGGTCATAGAAGGTCGGAGGTGGCGGCATGAGATGTTTTTAGTTGATCGAGTTTTGGTTCCTGTAGGTGTTGTGTTTCATGATGTAATTAGTAAAACATTGTTTCAGTAGTGGAAAAGCTGAGCTGGAATTCCACTATACATAAACATGACTGATAAACCTGAAAGTAGGATGATGAACTATCCTTCTGTTAGGAGAACTGTTGTGGTAGATTGGGATGATTTTGTTGTTGATTTGTATGCACGTTTTAAAGATAGTACTGGCTTAGATGTGGTGGAGCGATTCAATAGATTGCAACAGCAAAATTCAATTGAAGAGTACATTGATGAGTTTGAGAATCTAAGGTCTGTGATGTTAATGAACAATCATGCATTGCCAGACTCTTATATTTTAGAAATCTTTATTGGTGGACTTAGACCTGTTGTTAAACCTTTTGTCAAAGCCTTCAAACCTGTTACCATTGCTCATGCAGTGAAGTATGCAAGATTACAAGAGGAAACCTTGAGTTCAACAGTCCAAACCTATAAATACAACAAGCAAATTTACCCCACTTCAAAAGATGGCCAGAATTTTTCTACCCTGACAAACTATAAGCCGCCCTTATTACCTACACCTCAAACTAAACCAAATACTTCCCTCATCTGCAAAATTGTACCAAACTCCAGAAACTATAGATATATTCCAGCTGATGTTAGACAGGAGAAGATTGTAAAAGGATTGTGCTATTATTGTGACCAACCCTATTCTAGAGAACATAAATGCCGGTTCAAAGAGGCTCAATTGTTTACAGTCGAAATTTCAGGGATTGTGGGAAGGGAGTGTGAAGAATTGATGGATTCTGAAGTAGATAGTGATGCAGAACCTCAGATTTCTATCAATGCTTTAGCAGGCAATCAATCTTTTCAAACTATGAGAGTCAAGGGTGTGGTTGATGGAAAAGATTTGCATATTTTGATAGACTCTAGTAGTACCCATAACTTTGTTGATGTAAATGTTGCTTCAAAATTGGGTTGTAAGTTAGATAAGATTCCATTCCAAACAATTTCTATAGCAGATGGGAATCATATTCCATGCCAGTACATGTGTAAAGGGTTTGAATGGGAAATGCAAAGGCTAAAATTTGAAGCTGATGTTTTGCTCATTCCTTTGGGTAGTTGTGATATGGTGCTTGGGATTTAGTGGTTGAGTTTGTTAGGTCCTATTTGCTGGGATTTTCAGAAATTGAGAATGGAATTTAAGCTTAAAAATGAGAAGTTCGTCTTAAAAGGGGTGCCAACTAAGAAGTTATCTGTGGTGGAAGGTATTCCTTCTGTGAAAATGCTGGATTCTACCATTCAGCTATGTCTTATGCACGTAACTGATACAAATGAATTAGCTGCTGAATTGAAGCACGATGAGTGTTGGGCTATGGAGAGTTCTGAATTGGATGAGTTGAAAAAGAAATATAGTATGGTGTTTGCTGAACCTACTGAATTACCTCCAGAAAGAGGGGTGTTTGATCATTCAATACCTTTAATACCAGGGAATACTCCAGTAACATCAGACCTTATAGATATTCTTTGAAGCAAAGGGATATAATTGAGCAGTTAGTGCAGGAGATGTTGGACAGAGGGATAATACAGAACAGTTCCAGTCCATTTGCATCTCCAGTGGTTTTGGTGGGAAAGAAGGATGGCACTTGGAGGTCATGTGTAGATTACAGGGAATTAAACAATAGAACAGTGAAGAATAAGTTTCTAATTCCTGTGATTGATGAACTGATAGATGAACTTGCTGGTGCATCAGTGTTTAGCAAGTTGGATTTAAGAGCTGGATACCACTAGATGAGGGTGAATGCAGATGATGTCTTTAAGACAACATTTAAAACTCATATAGGCCATTATGAGTTTTTGGTTATGCCTTTTGGTTTGACTAATGCTCCAGCCTCTTTCCAGAGATGGATGAACCATGTTTTTAGGCCACTCCTCAGAAAAAGTGTGTTAGTATTTTTTGATGATATTCTTGTATATAGCAAGTCTCTGCAAGAACACTGGAAGCACTTGGAGGAGGTGTTTGAACCGATGAAAGCCAACCTCATGTTTGCGAAGGAAAGTAAATGCACTTTTGATGCTATGAAGGTGGAGTATCTTGGTCACTTTATTACTCAAAATGGTGTTGAAATTGATCCTAAGAAAGTAGTAGTTGTGAGTAGTTGGCCAACTCCAGCTAATATTAAAGAACTTTGGAGTTTCCTAGGGCTAACTGGATACTACAGGAAGCTTGTGAGAGGTTATGCCGCTATGAGCAAGCCTTTAACAGATCAGTTGAAGAAGAATGGTTTTTGTTGGAATGATTATGCTCAGAAAGCTTTTGAAGCTCTGAAGGCTGCTCTGGTATCAGCTCCAGTATTGGTTATTCCTAACTTTGATAAGTAGTTTGTTCTAGAGACCGATGCTTCAAAGACTGGAATAGGAGCAATTTTGATGCAGGAAGATCACCCATTGGCATACATTAGTAGATCTTTGGGTCCTAAATGGCAGAGATTATCAGTCTATGATAAAGAACTGTTGGCTATTGTTTTTGCGGTCTAGAAATGGGAACAATACCTGGTTGGAGCTCATTTTATTATCAAGACTGACCAAAAAAGTTTGAAATGGATATTGCAGCAGAAAATTTCAACACCTTTTCAACAATTTTGGTTATCTAAGTTGATGGGATTTGATTATGAGATCCAATACAAGAGTGGGAAAGAAAATGTTGCAGCAGATGCTCTTTCTCGGATGCAAGGAGCTGAAATTTTGTGTATGGCTGTAGCTGTGGTTGATTCAAACTTAGGAGCTATGATAAAATCTAGTTATCAGCTAGATGATAATTACTTGCATATTATTCAGCAGATCAGCCAACAGGGTAGTATTCCAGGCTTTCAACAGGAAGGTGAATTGTTAAAGAAAAAGGAAAAAATAGTGGTAGGTCCTGATTTGAAATTAAGGCAGAAAATTTTGTCTTGGCATCATGCTTCTCCTGAGGGAGGTCATGGAGGCAGAGAACTAACAATAAAAAGAGTTAAGAATTTTTTTTATTGGAAAGGTATGACTAAAGATGTTAGTCAGTTCATTAGGCAATGTGTTACTTGTCAGGCTACAAAGTATGATACAGCAGCTTACCCAGGGCATTTGCAACCTTTACCTATTCCTAAAGAAGTGTGGCTTGACATATCCATGGATTTCATAACCGGCCTTCCTAAATCTACAGGCAGAGAAGTTATTTTTGTAGTGGTGGATAGATTTAGCAAGTATGCCCAGTTTATGGCATTGGCTCACCCATTTACAGCAATACAGGTTGCTTAGTGTTACTTTGACAATGTGTTTAAGTTACATGGATGGCCTAGGTCAATTGTGAGTGATAGAGATCCGGTCTTCTTAAGTCAGTTCTGGAAAGGGCTATTCTCACTACATGGCACTGAATTTCTTTTATCCTCTGCTTACCACCCTCAAACTGATGGCCAGACAGAAGTGGTAAATAGGTGCTTAGAGGCATATTTGAGGTGTATGACTGGTGATCAACCTCAAGATTGGTGCAAATGGTTGCCCTTAGTGGAATGGTGGTACAACACTCATTTCCACTCAGCAATCAATCTTACCCCATATGAGGTAGTATACAATCAACCACCACCTATTCATTTACCATATCTTCCTGGAGAATGCAAAGTTGATGAAGTTGATAGAAGCTTGCAAAGAAGAGAACAAATGATTGCTGATTTAAAATTTCATCTTAAAAAAGATCAGCAAAGAATGAAGATTCAAGCTGACAAACATAGATCAAAGAGATCATTCTTAGTTGGGGATTGGGTCTGGTTGAAGCTGCCAGCTTACCGGCAACAGTCCTTGCAGAGAAGAAGCAATCAAAAGTTGACAATGCAATATTTTGGTCCTTTCCAAGTATCTGCAGTAATTGGCAAAGTTGCTTATAAACTAAAACTGCCAAGTGAGGCTAAAATACATAATGTCTTTCATGTACCACAACTCAAGGCTTTCAAGGGTACTTTACCTGTGGCAGTTCATATTCCCACTGTCTTTCAGGGACAGACTGCGGATCGAATGACTATTCAGCCTGCTGCAATTTTGGATCGAAAGATTGTCAAGGCTCAAAATGGGGCTCAAGTACAATATCTGGTACAGTGGCTTGGTTTTCCGATTCATGAGGCTACTTGGGAAATAGCTGAACAGTTTGAAGCTAAATTTTACAGTTCATATCACAGCCTTGAGGACAAGTCTGTTAAAGGAGGGAGCTATGTTACAGGATGTAATTAGTAAAACATTGTTTTAGTAGTGGAAAAGCTGAGCTGGAATTCCACTATATATACTTGTAATACTGCATTGAATGGATTATGCGATTAATAAACAAAATGTTCCCTTTCTCTCTTTAAAATTCTTCTTTCTCTCTACCTATTCTATCTGCCATTAGAGGTGAGATGGAGCTCCCTTTAACATGTTGATAGCTCGATTTTTGATTACCGATGAAATTGATGGTTTTGGGTGGTCGTGTTTGTCGACGATGATGTCGTCGATGTGTGGGTGATTGCGATGAGGATCGAAGGTGGTCGGAACGGTGGTGCACGTGCACGCATGTGTGTTTGGGTTTGGTTGAGGAATTGGGGAAGATGAAGGTTTCTCGGGTTTGTCTCGAAGTCAGATGCGTGTGGTCTCGAAGCAAAGAGAAGGAATTGAGAGACTCGGGAATGGGCTCGGGATATTTGGTAATTGGCTTGGGTTTTTCTTTGTTGAGTTAACCAGCTTTTAAAGTGATTAAACGATTAAATTTTCAAGCAAATTATTAAACCAAGTTTTATAGTATATTAAAATAAATAAGTCTTCATAGGAATATAAACCAGGTTTTCCGAAGTAAATTAGTTAAACAAGTTTTTAAATAAGTTTCAAAGATTTAATTTTAAAGTTAAATGTTTTTAAAATTGTTTTGATTTAATATAATTATATATTAGGTTAATTATTAATTAAATCCCTAAGTGTATCCAAAGAATGTTATGATGTAATTAAGTGAGTGTTTAAGGTAAATGTTTTAATTATTAATTTAAAGATCTTAGTTAATTCATATGTTAATGATAATTAATTTCAAAGGTCTATTTAATAAGGTTTAAATGATAATTAAATCATTAATTAAGATAAATGTTTTATCTTAAGTTAATTGGGGTCTTAATTAATTAAAGGATCATTTTTAATTAATTAAGGATAATTACTTAATGTAATTAATTTAAAGGTTGATTAATTTATATAAGTAATTAAGAGATAATTACTTAATGAAATTAATTAAGGGATGTAATTAATAAAAGATTATTACTTGATGTAATTAAGGGATAATTACTTAATGTAATTAGTTAAAGGATAATTACTTAATATAAGTAATTAAAGGGTTAATTTGTTAATGAAATTAATTAAGGGTTAATTAATTAATTAGTAATTAAAAATTTATTACTTAATAATTGGAGGTTAATTATTTAATAATTAAAGGTTAATTAATTAAAGGTTAATTAACTAATGATTAAAGGTGAATTAATTTATGATTAAAGGTTGATTAATTTATAATTGAAAGATAATTACTTAATGAAATTAATTAAGGGTTAATTAATTATGTAATTAACTTAAGGTTAATTTATTTATGTGATTAATTAAGGGATAATTAATTAATCAAGGATAATTAATTAAGATGGATAATTAAGGTTGATTAATTAATTTCATTAATTAAATGGTTTGTAATTAATTAATGTTAATCAAGCAGGGTTAGGTAATTACTTCATAGTTTATTAATCTATTAAGAGATTAATTTATCTGATTTAAATTAATTATAAATTATGTGATTGATTAATCTTGCTTATGGATGATTGTATTATATTGAATTCCTTGAATTGTTGATATCTCTGATATGTAATATTCTGTGATATGAATTGCTTTGGATTGAGCTGTGATGAATGTAATTTATTTATCTGTGATGAATTTACATATTTATTTGTGAATGGAAGATAAGCATTATAGGATTATACGGCTTATTGATATTGTTATACTTGATCTATGATGGTTGTGATATTTTATTTGTTTCCTGTAAACCCCTGGACACAACACACACACAAATATGGATTCCACGGGAAATTGGTTAAGTCTTAGGTATTTTGAATTTAATATTATTCAAAGTTGAATTTTGAGTCCAAAATGATTTGGAAGTGAAATTGGGTTAAATATGAAAAGCTTTTGAAAGGGGAGTTTGGAAATTAAAATGATTTTGGATTTGAATTCAAAGATTTAAAATTGAATTCTATATTTAAAAATAAGTTTAAAGTTTGAGATTTCTTCCAACATTCTTATTTATAGTTTAATTTGATTTCTGGAAATGTTAGACTTAAAAGATTAATTTTGAGAAATAATAATATTTTATTATTTAAAAGGAAACTATGTCTTACAAAGGGTTATACAGGGTATAAAATGTATATATATAGATTTTAAACCATTTTTAAAGTATTTTAAAAGAATTATTTTGGAATTTAAATTTAACTCAAATAGAACTTGCCGAGGGTACGACAGTTCGCTTACTTTCTGATTTTACTTTAAAAGGCTATAACTTAAGCAGATTTAATCAGATTTTTGCGAAACGAAAAACCTTTGTTTTCAAATGATAATAGCTTTCATATAAAGATAGAAAATCCAGTTTTTGTTGAAATGATTTCGTGTTATGGGTAAATCAAATTTGAAATGAAAATAGTTTTGAAAGCTATGAATGAACTTTTGTTAAAGATTTGGTGAACCTTGTTTTCAAATTGAAAAGGATCTTAAAGGTGAATCTTTTTGTTTAAAAGATTAAAAATGGAAAATTTGCTTAAACCATTCAAAAGGAAAGGTTTTGAGAAACAAGGGCTGTGACCTAACTAAGATCCAAATGGATCCATATGTTTTTAAAGTTAAGCGCTCATTATTCGGATTAGCCAGGAGAGGACTTTATGTTATAAAACCCATTCCGAATAATGATATGATGGAATGGAATTGCAATTGAAGACGGTGGTTGAAGACCGGGTATTTTTGAAACGAAAGGATTACATATCGATTTTCTCTACACTGAGTTGCTCCGGTATAAAGACTACCCTATGTGATGGGGAGTCCGGACGTGATTACGGAATATCCGGATTTGCAAGGACTTCTTTTGAAGTGCCTTCGGTTCCATTCAACAGATAAGTAAACACAATATAAAACAATTTATAACACTAATAATTACGTGCACTCATACACACACACACAAACAAACTCATTCTAGGGTATTACTACCCTATATCTAATGACTGAAAGCCGACAAAGCTAAGGTTATCGCTAAACTAAAGCTTGATACCAACTGTGACGACTGCATTTTGGAAAGTTTAAATCGACAATAATCGAAACGTGTCCAACTCAAACAATCCAAAACACAGATAATCAATGGTGTTAATTAAGAAAAGTAAGAAAAGTAAGAAAAGAGGAAAACAAATATAGAATCTCATAGTGGAATGACAAAATATAATAATCAAATAAATAGTTCATGAAGCTGTCTATGTTGAATATGCTAGTATATGATTTATATGATTTTTGTTTGATGATAATAAACATATATATATATATATATATTCATGTATTTGTTATTATACTATTTTATTTTAACATAATTAAATAAACATTTGCTGAATAAAATAAATAACACAGAATTTAAATTCAAACAGATATTTTATTCAAACAAATATTTTATTATAATTTTTTAATAGTACAAAATTTGAGCTCTCACTATATATACAACATTTCAAATTACAACACAATTTTTCACTATACAATTATCATATACATTAGCACCTCAGTGCATGTCACTTGTTCACTCATAATTGTTCTTCAACTGTATTCAAGATTGAATCAAGCATCTATGTTATTTGCAAAATAAACACTGACGTAGTAAAATTGAAAATGAAATATTTTTTGCAGTGTAAAATAAAATGTGTTTTTGAAAATATTATATGCCTCAGTTATTTGGGTTGTTTGCCATCATATTTATTTTGAATTCATCTTACACGAACAGCTTGTGACATGCACAGTGTATCACTTTACATCCCACAAGGCCGTGCATACCGATATACACTTGATAAAATTGTAGGGACAGGTGAGCATAAGGTCAAACCCAATCAAAAGCTAGGTTCAACTCAAGTGCAACACAAATATAGTCACGACACGAGCACATGGTCAAACCCGAGGCAAAGCTAGGTTCAACTCAAGTGCAATACAAATAAAGTCACGACACGAGCACAAGGTCAAACCCGAGGCAAAGCTAGGTTCAACTCAGGTGCAATACAAAAACACCAGAAAATTGTAGAGTACTAGAATCCAAAAACCAACATAAAACAAGCCTCGACCAAAAATTCAATGTGTACACTTGAAAAATACTCAACCATTCAAACTCAAGGCAAATGCAGACCTAAACTTCAATCTGTTCGAAGTGGTGCACCAAACAGTTCAAGCTAGTGGCATGGCACAAAGGCAAAGACCACAACAAGTAACATATATGTATATATATATATACAACCAGACCAGATACAAGAAAATAGAGCAGCCTGACCATAATACATCAATGAAATTTAAATGCAACTGGACAAGACTACAATACAATATCAAAGGCATGGATTCACAATCAACAATGAACTGTACTCGAAGCAACCAGACTCAAGAAAATGTACTAACACATGTCAGTGGAACAACAAACCAAAAGGAACCAGAGACCATCACAAATACAACAAAGAGCAGATACAAATATCAATGGGAGCCTTAGTTTAGGTTGATACTACAAGTAGCACATTGGACACAAGTGCAATCAAGTCAAACACACATATATACATACATATATGTATGTATATATGTATGGAGACCATCAACCAAAGTGTACAGAAGTTCCAAAATCAAGATGAACCCAGATCAGAAGTACAAAGTGAACCAGACCAAATTGAAATAGTACCAAAACATTAAATAGCAACAAAACTGCAAACTGTTTTTAAACACCAGAGGCATAGGCAATAATGACTTCATATGGAACCCTATTATTTTGTCTGGCAACAATGGAAGTAGCTCAAAGCTTCAAATGTACACACCAATACAACAAGGTATATATGCAAAGACAAAAAAGTGGTAACCCAAAGAATACAACCAGACTCATATGAATACAACTCAATGAAAAACAACCACCAGTGAAACAGAGGCTCAAAGCATGCATATGATCAGGCAATGTCTAAGACAATCTAAGCATACATATATACATATACAAACACACATGCATACATATACATATACATATACATATACTATACATATACATATACATATATATATATGTATGTATATGTATATATATAGGCAGTGCACATGTAACCGGAACCAAGGCCAACCATAGAACAGCTTCGAAGACATAAACATAACTACACAACCAAACTAGAATATATAAATAATCCACAGAGATGTGTGGATACAAAATGAAACCAGACTCCATAAACACACACATATATGCATACATAAACGTATGTATGTATGTATACAAGTGGAGATGACACTGCAGCTACCAATTGAACACAGTCTCGACTAAAACAACTAGCCACACCAGACTCTAGAGAATGATGGACTAAACAGACTCAAGTGTACAAGTGACTCAAAGTAGATGAAGAACACTTTCAGCATGAACACACATCATGCAATGCAATAGCAGGTTTTACAAGTTTCAAATCAAGTCAATGCCAGGTGGTAGCAAATTGAAATTAAATTTTCATGCAATACGGGGATATTTTTTTTATGACTACATTCTTATTATTGGGTCGGTTTCCTTTAGTATTAATTTGGGCTAAAATATAAATTAGGGCTTTGTAATTTAAATTTTTTTATTTTGTATTTCTCTTTTAAACTTTTGTAAATTCTAGTCGTGTGACTAGGGGACGAACTACGGTGGTGTAGTTCGAGAATTTGCAACTCAACGGCTGAGTTGTGGCAGGATTTTGACTGTAGAGTTAGGTTTGTCCATTTTGGGTATCGCGAGTTTACATGTGTAAGCATCTGACTAATTAATTTCTAGTAGAAACCTTGGGGGCAACACGTAGGCAGGGTTTTGCCGAAGCTGGGTAAATCTGTGCTGTTCTATTTTTGTTTTTATTATTCTGCTATTATTTGTGCTTCTATTATTCTGCTATATCTGTGTTGCAATTTTTTATATATTTCCGCATTAAATTTTTATAATTATTAGTATAACCCTATTCACCCACCCTCTAGGGTGAAATCGATCCTACAAGTGGTATTGGAGCTAGGAACAAAAGCCAATTTTTGTTTTAAAATTTTGATTTTTCAAAAACAAATTTTTGTTTTGAAATGGCTTCTTCTAATAATACTTTTACTGAGGGTTAGTCCATAGTTAGACCACCTATGTTCAATGGTGAATATGCTTACTGGAAAAATAGAATGAAAATTTTTCTGAAAATCATTAATGCTTGGAATATTGTTGAGACAGGATATAGGACACCAACTATAGTGCAAATAATCATGAAATAGAAAAACCGATGGATCAATGGACAGATCTTGAAAATAAACTACATAATGCTAACGCTAAAGCTATGAATTCTATTATTTGTTCATTAGATCAAATTGAATTTAATCGTGTCTCACATTGTCTATCTACGCAGGAAATATGGCACACACTTGAAGTGACTCACGAAGGAACATCTCAAGTCCAAGAATTCTGCCTTGCCATGCTTAGTAGTGATATGAGAACTTCACAATGGTCAAGGATGAAAATGTCAAAGAGATTTATTGACGATTTTCCAATATCATATACAAATCAAAATCTCTCGGAAAATCATACATAGGATTGGAAATAGTCCGAAAAATCCTCAGAGTCCTTCCACGGAATTTTGAAGCCAAATTCACTGCCATTCAAGAATCAAAGGATTTAAAACAAATCAAAGTTGAAGAACTCATCCGAAATCTCATCACTTATGAGCTAGAAATCAAATTCAAGGAAGAACGTGAAGGAAGTGATATTGGAAAGATATCGATAGCTCTCAAAGGAACAACAATAAGTGATGATGATGGTGATGATGATGGAGCAGCTGAATTGGCATTGATAATAAAGAAATTCAAAAGATGGAATCACAAATATAGAAATCCAGCTCTAAATCAATAATTGTAAAGCAAAATAGTCAAAGTTCTAGAAAATCCAGAAGAGCAGAAGATCATATGTCACAAGTGCAACTAACCCGGTCATATCAAGCCTAATTATCCTAAGAATCGACTCAGCCAAGGAAAGAAATGGAAAAGGAGAAGTTTTGCAGCCACTTGGGATAAAATTGGTGAAGATGATAAAAGCACTTGCAGTGAGAGTGAAAAAGCAGATCTGTGCCTTCGAGGTGATATAACAGACAGTGATAATGACAAGCCAAGTGAGGTATCAAAACTTACTCACTCAGAATTACTTATATATTTTCACGAAGTAAATGGCTGTTTCGAAAGAGTTAGGGAAAAATACGCTAAATTTGAATCACAAAGAGATACTTTGAAAGATTTGAATAAACAGCTTGATCAATTGGTTAAAAACTATCAAACCAAGAGCCCTAAGTGTGATAAGTATCCACTTGAAGAAGAAATTAAAAAATCAGAAATTAAAATTAAATCACTTGAAAATGAAATTCTAATTTTGAAAGAGAGTGAAAAAAATAGGAGAGAAAATTATATTAAAAAGTGCACTCAATTATTGAATGAAAATGAATCTCTTAAAACACAAGTCCAATAGTTGTCTACAACTTTAGGAAAATTTTCCAAAGGAGAAAGATCGCTAAATATGCTATTAGGGAAACAAACTGTTAATCCTGTTCGACAAGGACTTGGGTATAATCAATCTGACCTTATTAGAGGTGAAATTAATCAAGTCAAATCTGAGTGCACAATTTGTACAAAAATTGGACAAAATCAAAACAATTGTTGGTATAGACCCAAAAACGTGAAAACCATACCAATTTGGGTTCCAAAAGGCACGAATATAAAATCTCTTAATGATAAACAAATCTAGGTGCCAAAAGGAACAAATATAAATAGTTTTGGGTCTATACAAACATATTTTTCAAAATCATTTGCCACTAACAACCATGGACCTATAAAAACAAATAGGTCACAAAAATCTTTTCTCGTGTAGGTGTGGTGGCAGGCTAAGGAACAACAACAGTGTTACCTGGATTCTGGCTGTTCTAGGCACACAATGGGCGACAAATCAAAGTTCCATAGCCTAGTACAAAGGTGACAGAATCATGATGGGCAATAACGAAAAACTATCGTAAAGGTAAAATAGGTAACGCTATATTTATTTTGAACGATTTATTAAATGTGAAAATATGCACCATAATTTGAATTAAATCAGCCACTTATGTGATAAAGAAACGAATGTTGATTTTGATTCTTACTTATTCAAAATTATTAGCCAATTATATTTTTATGCCGAGAACACTATAAGTACCTTAAGTGTCTTTGAAATAGTTCATATAGATTTATTTGGACTAATGATGGTGTTGTATTGATTTTTATTACTCTTGGTACACGTGGATATATTTGTTCTAAATCTGACACTATGTTCACTGTTTGTTTATTTGCACAGTTTAAATTCAAATTCAAAAGATTTTAAGGTATTTTTTGCAACTTTACGGCCTAGTCTGTACATCCAACTAATGATAATCTTGAGTCAACGGAAAATTCAGATGCATATTACACTGGTAATCTAGTTGATAGAAAAGTTACTAATAGAACGTGATTTATGTTGAGACATTCAGTAGTTGCATCGTTTTCAAAGACAATATCTGCATATTTTTCATTTCAACTTATTTCTAATTAGCAGACATTTTTCTTATAAAATCCCTTCTAGAAAACAGTTTTTTGTTGACCTTGTTTTAGATTAGTCATTTTAGAAATTTTTTTTTATAATTATTTTTGGACTTGATCTTAAATGACTACATTAACTAATCTTACTCCCTGTTGATTATCAAAAAGATAAATAGTGATTGAAAAAGTGATGAGTGTTGATAAAGATCATATATTATAACTTGAGAAAGTATATTTAGGAAATTTCCTTAAAAATTTAAACAAGATTTATAATAACTCTTGTTCGGTAAAAATTCCATGACCGTCTCTATTTCTATCATATTTCTAACGACCATCACTCATTAAAATCCAATATAATATATCAAACTGTGGTATTTTAAACAGGGAATTAGTCGTTTTTTTAAAAAAAACATCCAAAGTATTCACTCTCAATTAAAAGTCTTCAAGGTTATGCATGGGTGAATTACTTGGAATTTTTGATTATGTGCTTTCATGCTCATTTAAAAGTCCTCATGGTTGTGCATGTATGGAACACATATCAAAATTGATTACTAAATAGACAAGTTGATTCTAATCCCATTTAAAAGTCCTCACGGTTATGCATGGTTAGAAGATGCTTGAATTCATTTTTTTATTCAAAATTTGGAAATACTACTAATCTCATTTAAAAGTCCTAACGGTTATGCATGGTTAGTAGATATTCAAATTCATGATATAAATATACCACAAATAGATACAACTATATGGTTTTATATGATGACATCATCCCTATCATTCTAAAGTGGAATATGCGTCAAATAGAGTATTTATGATTTTTGTTTGATTTTTTGTTGAAATTTAATATTTCAACTCGATTGGGTATTAATATTGAATTAATGTCTATCACTTTATCTCTATTTTCTCTAACACTATTATTCTTTTTATGATAACAAAAGGGGGATAGAAAAGTTAAGATTTTGGCAAATAAAGGTCAAATATTTTATTTTTTATTTGCATATTCCCATATAGGTTCATTTGCATATTTTTATTTATTTTCATGCATAGATGAAGGGGGAGATTTGTTGTAGAGAGGGAGCATTCAAATAGGGGGAGCATATTGAATGATCAAATACATTTAATAAATTCAAAATCTTAAATATATGTTTGTTATCATTAAAAGGGGGAGATTGTTGAATATGCTAGTATATGATTTATATGATTTTTGTTTGATGATAATAAACACATATATATATATATATTCATGTATTTGTTATTGTACTATTTTATTTTCACATAATTAAATAAATATTTGTTGAATAAAATAAATAACACAGAATTTAAATTCAAACAGCTATTTTACTCAAACAAATATTTTATTACAATTTTTGAATAGTAAAAAATTTGAGCTCTTACTATATATACAACATTTCAAATTACAACACAATTTTTCACTATACAATTAACATTTACATTAGCACCTCACTACATATCACTCGTTCACTCATAATTGTTCGTCAACTGTATTCCAGATTGAATCCAACATCTGAGTTATCTGCAAAATAAACACTGACGCAGTAAAATTGAAAATGAAATATTTTTTGCAGTGTAAAATAAAATGTGTTTTTGAAAATATTGTATGCCTCAGTTATTTGGGTTGTTCGTCATCATATTTATTTTTGAATTCATCTTACATGAACAGCTTGTGACATGCATAATGTATCACTGTACATGCCACAAGGCCATGCATACCGATATACACTTGATAAAATTGCAGAGACAGGTGAGCACAAGGTCAAACCCAATCAAAAGCTAGGTTCAACTCAAGTGCAATACAAATAAATTCACGACACGAGCACAAGGTCAAACCCGAGGCAAAGCTAGATTCAACTAAAGTGCTATACAAATAAATTCAAGACATAAGCACATGGTCAAACCCGAGGCAAAGCTAGGTTCAACTCAGGTGCAATACAAAACCACCACAAAATTGTCGAGTACTAGAATCCAAAAACCAACATAAGACAAGCCTCGACCAAAAGTTCAATGTGTAACCTTGAAAATACTCAACCATTCAAACTTATGGCAAGTGCATACCTAAACATCAATCTGTTCGAAGTGGTGCACCAAACAGTTCAGGCTAGTGGCATGGCACAAAGGCAAAGACCACAACAAGTAACATATATATGTGCAACCAAACCAGATACAAGAAAACTGAGCAACCTGACCATAATGCATCAATGAAATATAAATGCGACTGGACAAGACACAATACAATATCAAAGGCATGGATTCACAATCAACAATGAACTGTACTCGAAGCAACCAAACTCAAGAAAATGTACTAACACATGCCAGTGGAACAACAAAACAAAAGGAACCAGAGACCATCACAAATACAACAAAGAGCAGATACAAATATCAATGGCAACATCAGTTTAGGTTCATACAACAAATAGCACATTGGACACAAGTGCAATCAAGTCAAACACACATACATACATACATATATGTATGTATATATGTATGGAAACCATCAACCAAAGTGCAGAGAAGTTCCAAAATCTAGTTGAATCCAGATCGGATGACGCAGCGGAAATAAACGAAACGGATGAAATGGTGAAAGTAGAAATCGATGGATTGAAAAATACCGAATGCCCAAATCCGTTGATCTCAAAGATACCGGATTCTAGCTATCTCCAACACATTGATCGCGCACGATATCGTGTTAAAAGATCTACGATTCTTCGAACGTTGATCTCGCGCGCGAGATACCGTGAATCGGCTTCACATCCGTTTATTTAAGCGCACTCGAATACCGAAGATGGAGAAAGGAGCTCACACTCAACTTCAAATTTCAAAGTGGCACAAAGCACACAAACAAAGTTTTATTCAAGATCAACTACCATTACCAATGACGCAACACCCATATTTATATGCAATTTACAACACAGTACAACATTCACGACCTAACAGGTGGCTGACCTACGACTTACGACCTAGTATAGGTCGTTAACGACCTAACAAACACGTTACAACAACAACACACGACTTACAGTATTTACAACAAAAACGACTTAACATACATGCGACTCAACAAATACCACATAACATCAATACGCGACCTAAGTACAACACATCATCACGTACAACAACACAGTGGCCAGAGCGACTTAATCATCCTCGACCTAAGCTTCAGTGGCATGGAGATTCAACACGGCTTCATGAACTAGCGACTTATCACTGGAGCGATATAAGAAGATGAACGACCTAACCATTTGAACGACCTAACCCTTTACGCGACCTAAGAATTAACTCGTTAGGTTGTTGGGTTTCGTTTGAACGACCTAACTCTTCACGCGACCTAAGAATTAACTTGTTAGGTCGTTGCGTTTCATTGTTCACGTTGCTTCGCTTCATACTTGCTGGTGATAATTTGATAGGTCGTAACTCATTTAGGTCGTAGCTTGTTAGCTCGCTCGGTGACTTATCATAGGTCGTTGGATCAGCCTTTCGTACACAACTCGCCGTTAGGTCGCTCGGCGACTTACCATAGGTCGCTGGTTCATCCTTCCTTGCATAATTCGTTAAGTCGCTGGTAGGCATAATTTTTAGAAACGACCTACGACAAAAATGACCTAATTCATATCTCGCTACATTGCCATCATGGTGCGCTGCATCATCCTCCCCTGGTTGAGAAAAATTCGTCCTCGAATTTAAAAATTCTTCCCCATTGGATTGCTCATCTCCATAATAAGGAATAAGATGTTTAACATTAAACACGTTAGAAGTGTACACATCCTTCGGCAGCTTCAACCTATAAGCATTTTCATTGATCCGTTTCACAATCTTTACAGGACCAATCTTTCGAGCTTTCAGCTTGTTGTAAGCTCCAGCTGGAAAACGATCTTTCATTAATACCGCATAAACAAAATCACCTTCCTTGAAGTCTACACTTCTTCGTTTCTTATCTGCCAGTTGTTTATACTTATCATTTGATTTAAGCAATCGTTCATGAACAGTTCTGTGACATTCCTACAACTCATTCACAAAATCACCAGCTCGTTTAACAACTCCCCTTTGATATGGCACTGTCGTCAAATCCAACGGTCCCTTCGGAATTGCTAAATATACAACTTGAAATGGACTGAATCCAGTACTTCGATTAATAGCATGATTATGTGAAAATTCCGCGTGACACAACTTTATATCCCAATTCTTCAAATTATCCTGCACAAGACATCGCAACAAGTTTCCCAATGATCTGTTCACCACTTCCGTTTGCCCATCTGATTGTGGATGATAGGCAGTACTAAAATTCAGCTTCGTTCCAACCATCTTCCACAGACTCAACCAAAAATGACTTAGAAATCTAGTATCCCGATCAGAAACAATAGATTCAGGTAGCCCATGTAATCGATACACCTCTTTAAAGAACAATTGAGCAACACGGACGGCATCAGCTGTCTTCTTACAAGCTATGAAATGTGCCATTTTTGAAAATCTATCCACCACAACAAATATAGAATCATTTCCTCGCTGAGTTCTTAGCAAACCAAAAACAAAGTCCATGCTAATATCAACCCACGATCTAGTAGGCATAGGTAATGGCATATATAATCCTGCATTTGTAGCGGTTCCCTTCGAAACTTGACAGATATAACATCTCTCCACAAACCTTTCAACTTCTTTTCTCATTGACGGCCAAAAATATGATTGCGAAATCAACTGCAATGTACGATCTCTTCCCACATGACCCTCTTCATGCAATTCTTTCACAATCTTCATCCGCAGACTGCTCTTTGGTATACACAACCTGTTTCCCTTGAACAGAAAACCATCTACCAACACATACTCATCCATCTTTCCTTTTTCGACTACATCCATAACCTTAGCAAAGTAAGGATCATCAACAAACAATTCTGGCAATACATCAAACCATGTCACTTCAATCTTCATTGTAGTCAACAAATGATTCCTTCGACTCAATGCATCTTCCACACGGTTTGTAATTCCCGACTTATGCTTCACAACAAATGTAAATTGCTGCAGGTATGCAATCCACGACGCATGCCTAGCTGAAATTTTCTCCTGTCCTTGCAGATGTTTCAAAGCCTCATGATCAGTATATAACACAAACTCCTTATGAAACAAGTAATGTCTCCAGTGTTTCACGGCTTGCACGATAGCATAAAATTCCACAACATATGTATTATATCTCATCTTGGCTCCCGAAAGCTTCTCACTGAAATATGCAATTGGTCGGCCTCTCTGACTTAACACCCCTCCAATTCCAACCTTAGATGCATCAGTATGTAACTCAAACAACAACTGAAAATCCGGCAATACTAGAATTGGTGCTGACGTCAAGAGTTCCTTGATTCGCTCAAAAGCAACCCCTGCTTGCTCCGACCATGAAAACTGCTTGCCATTCATACAATCAGTAACAGGCGCCATCACACTACTTAAGTGTGGAATAAACCTTTGGTAGAATGATGTTAACCCATGGAAACTTCTCACTTCAGTTATAGTCTTGGGTTGTGGCCAATCTCTTATTACTTCAACTTTACTTTTATCCACCTGTATTCCTTCTTCCGATACAACATATCCCAGAAATAAGACAGTCCGTGCCATAAACACACATTTCTTTGTTTCTGCATAGAATTATTCTTGACGAAGAATAATTAACACCTTCCGCAAATGCTGAATATGCTCCTCTGTACTAGCACTATAAATCAAAATATCATTAAAGTAAACTACCACAAACTTCCCAATGTACGGTATGAAAATTTGGTTTATCACCCTCATAAATGTACTTGGTGCATTCGATAGGCCAAATGGCATAACCAGCCATTCATATAATCCTTCTCTCGCCTTGAATGTTGTCTTCTATTCGTCCCCTGGTCTAATTCGAATATGATGATAACCACTGTTAAGATCAATCTTCGAAAAGATTACAGACCCACTGATTTGATCTAACAGATCATCAATCCTCGACATCGAAAATCTGTATCTGATAGTTATTTTGTTGAGTGCCCTGCTATCCGTACACATCCTCCACGAACCATCCTTCTTCAGCACTAACAATGCTGGTACAGCACAAGGACTCAAGCTCTCTTGTATGCGCCCTTGTTCAAGCAATTCTTCCACCTGCCTTCTCAACTCCTCATGCTCCTTTGGACTCATCCTGTAATGTGGTTTATGTGGTAACACAGCTCCTGGAACAAGATCTATTTGGTGTTGTATGTCCCTCAATGGTGGTAACTCTTTTGGCAACTCTTCAGGAAATACATCTTCAAATTCTTCCAGCACTAGCTTTACTTCTTCAGGAATTTCAACCACTTCATTACTTTCACGTCCAATCAACAAAAATACTTTCGGTTCATCTTCTACTTCTTTAACAAACTCCTTCAAAGATAGCAAAGTTTTAAGTTCTTCAATCTCCTCCAACTTGCTTTCTTCTTGTTGTCGCTTCTTGGGAACTGAAGTGATTTTTTTGCCTTCGAACATGAAACTATAGTTGTTGGTACGTCCATCATGTTGCACAGCTCTATCATACTGCCATGGTCTCCCCAACAACAAATGACATACATCCATATCCACAACATCACACCAAATTTCATCTTTGTATTTCTTCCCAATCGAAAAATTAACACAAGCTCTTCATCCAACCTTCACCTCCCCACCTTTCCTCAACCAAACTAATTTGTAAGGTTTCGGATGCTTCTCAGTCTTTAATGCCAACTTCTTCACAGCTTCTGTAGAGATGATATTGTCACAACTTCCCGCATCAATAACAAATTTGCAAACCCTTCCCAAGATAGTGCACGTTGATTGGAAGATATTACTCCTCAACCAACTAGAATCATCCTCTTGCTTTGGTGTTAAACAAGATCTCCTCATCATTAATGAATAGCCTTTATCTCCCGACACTTCTTCTTCCTCCTCAACTTGTGGTGAATTGAAACATTCGGCATCTACATCCTCATCTTCAACCTCAGCAATCATCGCTCGCTTCTTAGGCTTTAGACATTCATTGCTTTTGTGGCCAAACTCTTCATAATTAAAGCACTTGATACTGCTGTTGACTTTGGTCTTTGCAACTTCAGTGACAACCGATTTATTAACAGCCTTGGAAACGTTAGCATTGCTACTAGCTCCTTTCACTTGATTATTGGAATTTGTAAACACACCATCTCCTTGTCTCCCTTGTTTCTCCCAAGCAAGTGCTTTCTGATGTGCTTCAGCGATAGATCTCAGATCAAACATATTCACCATATCTTGGATCCGCATTCGCAATCCTCCAACATATTTAGCGGTTAATTGTTCTTCTGTCTCCATGATATCATTCCTCGCAATCAATTGATAAAATTCATCTGCATAATCATTCACAGTCCTCGTCCCTTGTCTCAAATTCTGCAATCGTTGGTACATAAGAGACTGATAATTGTGCGGCAAGAAAGTTGCTTTCATCATCTTTCTCATCTTCTCCTAAGTGACAACTTTAGATTTTCCCAATCTCTCCCGTGTTAGCTTAGTTTGCTTCCACCAAGCCATAGCTCTTCCCCTTAGTCTTGTAGCAACTAATTTAACTCGGCGATTCTCCAGCACATCCTTGAATTCCAAAATTTCTTCAACAGTTGACAACCAATCAAGGAATTCTTCAGCTTGCATACCACCCTTGAACTCTGGAATTTCCATCTTCATACCCGATTCCCATTTACGATCGTCTTCAACATCATGATATTGACGTCGTACATGATCTTGATCTCGATAATGAATACTTCCTCTCTCACTCTCTTCATCATAATCAAATGTACTGCGATAGCGATCTCGACCATCAACATCTCTATGATCACACATATCTCTTCGACTATATCTTTCAGCATCACGATATGGCTCGTCTCCAAACTCATGTGGAGTTCTTCTCTCTTCATGTCTATATTCATAGTGATCTCTCCTCGTTGAAACTGATGATTCTCTTCTATCTCGGTACGATCGTGGCGACACCCTCCTCGCTTCCGTAACCGATGGCGAAACCCTGTTTCCTCCATGGTTCGAGACTGGCGACCTTCTCCTTTGATTTTGATTCATATCAATCATCAATTTCTCCAATCTACCAATTCCTTCATCCAACTTCTCATTGAATTTATTGCTAATCCGTTGTTCCATTTGTTCAGCATCTTCTCTTTTATACAAATCTTCAACATTTTGATGACGATTAGCTCTTCTCGGAGGCATTGTCAAATCTTCACAAATCCAACACTTAAACTTTCAGCCTTGACTTACTTTGAACAAATCAATGCACGGCTTCAACTTCAAATTGAACTTCACACTTCCACTTAGCTCGGCTCAACTCTCAGCCTTGAACAACAAAGTGATGCACGGCCTTCTACACTTCAATACAAACTCTTCTCCTTGGCTCCAAGACTCGACTTAGCTATGATTGGCTAAGTCTAGCTCTGATACCAAACTGACGTAGCGGAAATAAACGAAACGGATTAAACGGTGAAAGTAGAAATCGATGGATTGAAAAATACCGAATGCCCAAATTCGTTGATCTCAAAGATACCGGATTCTAGCTATCTCCAACACGTTGATCGCGAATGATACCATGTTAAAAGAGCTACGATTCTTCGAACGTTGATCCCGCGCATGAGATACCGTGAATCGGCTTCAAATCCGTTGATTCGAGCGCACTTGAATACCGAAGATGGACAAAGGAGCTCACACTCAACTTCCAATTTCAAAGTGGCAAAAAGCACACAAACAAAGTTTTATTCAAAATCAACTACCTTTACAAATGACGCAACACCCATATTTATAGGTAATTTACAACATAGTACAACATTCACGACCTAACAGGCGGCCGACCTACGACTTACGACCTAGTATAGGTCATTAAGGACCTAACAAACACGTTACAACAACAACACACGACTTACAGTATTTACAACACAAACGACTTAACATACATGCGACTCAACAAATACCACATAACATCAATACGTGACCTAAGTACAACAAATCATCACGTACAACAACACAGTGGCCAGAGCGACTTAATCATCATCGACCTAAGCTTCAGTGGCATGGAGATTCAACACGGCTTCATGAACTAGCGACTTATCACAGGAGCGATATAAGAAGATGAACGACCTAACCATTTGAACGACCTAACCCTTTACGCGACCTAAGAATTAACTCGTTAGGTCGTTGGGTTTCGTTTGAACGACCTAACTCTTCACGTGACCTAAGAATTAACTTGTTAGGTCGTTGCGTTTCATTGTTCACGTTGCTTCGCTTCATACTTGCTGGTGCTAATTTGATAGGTCGTAACTCATTTAGGTCGTAGCTCGTTGGCTCGCTCGGCGACTTATCATAGGTCGCTGGATCAACCTTTCGTACACAACTCGCCGTTAGGTCGCTCGGCGACTTACCATAGGTCGCTGGTTCATCCTTCCTTGCATAATTCGTTAAGTCGCTGGTAGGCATAATTTTCAGAAACGACCTACAACAAAAACGACCTAATTCATGTCTCGCTACATTGCCATCATGGTGCGCTGCATCATCGGAAGTTCAAAG
This sequence comes from Allium fistulosum, assembly GCA_030737815.1. Classification (NCBI taxonomy): domain Eukaryota; kingdom Viridiplantae; phylum Streptophyta; class Magnoliopsida; order Asparagales; family Amaryllidaceae; genus Allium; species Allium fistulosum. The sequence goes on from CM060903.1 coordinate 51,014,237, forward strand.
TGAACCATATCAAATTGAAACAGTACCAAAACATTAAATAGCATCAAAACTGCAAACTGTTTTTAAACATAAGAGGCATAGACAATAATGACTTCATATGGAACTCTTTTATTTTTTCTGGCAACAATGGAAGTAGTTCAAAGCTTCAAATGTACACACTAGTACAATAAGGTATATATAGAAAGACAACCAAAGTGGTAAACCAGAGAATACAACCAAACTCACATTAATACAACTCAATGCAAAACAACCATCAGTGAAACAGAGGCTCAAAGCATGCATATGATCAGGCAATGTCGAAGACAATGCAAGCATATATATATATATATATACATATACAAACACACATGCATACATACATACATACATAAATATATATATATATATATATATATATATATGGGCCTTGCACATGTAACCAGAACCAAGGCCAACCATAGAACAGTTTGGAAGACATAAACATAACTACAAAAGTGGAGACAAACAAACCAGAATATAGGATACAAATATGCAACAGAGATATGTGGATACAATGAAACCAGATTCCATAAACACACACATATATACATACATAAATGTATGTATGTATACAAGTAAAGATGACACTGCAACTACCAATTGAACACAGTCTTGACCAAAACAACTAACCACACCAGACTCTAAAGAATGATGGACTAGACAGACTCAAGTGCACAAGTGACTCGAAGCAGATGAAGTAACACTTTTAGAATGAACATGCATGATGCAATGCAACATCATGTTTTACATGTTTCAAATCAAGTCAAAGCCAGGTGATTGCAAGTTGAAATCAAATTGTCAAAAATTCAAAGTGGCCGAAGTCAAATCAGAAAAGAACGGAACAAAATCTAAAGCAAAATCATGAAGCCGTGGTGACCAAGCAACAATAGCAAAGAAATATTCGAAATTGAACCAGTCTAAAGAAATCTCAAGCATTCAAGCGTAATCGAATGGCCAAGCTAAAATTAACTGACGAATTCAAATGAAAAATACGAATGAAAATAAAGGGAATCGATCCTTATTTAAACCGTTAACATCATCGACATAAAAACATTCGAGTTCAAACAATTATCAAAGCAAGGCATTGGAATAAATCACAAGCCAATAACTTGAATCAAAGTCGAGTATTATCAAATATTGAAAAAGGAAAAAATCGTATACATTTTAACAATTGAACTCAACATAATTAAAGCAGCCGTGAACAAATTAATCAATCGAAGAAAGCATTCGAAGCTTCACAATCAATTCAACAAAGCGGCAACTTCAACACAGAAGCCCTAATTTTTGAAAGAGGAACGAACATTCACGAGCAAAAGAAAAGGAGGTAGCAATTTTCAAAGCAAAGGAGTCGGGCCGAAGAAATAAAAAATACAGGGACATTTTTTTTATCACTACATTCTTTTTATTAGGCCGGTTTACTTTAGTATTAACTAGGGCTAAAATATAAATAGGGCTTTGTATTTTAAAATTATTTTTATTTGTATTTCTCTTTTAAACTTTTGTAAATTCTAGTCGTGTGACTAGGGGATGAACTACAGTGGTGTAGTTCGAGAATTCGAAACTCAGCGGCTGAGTTATGGCAGGGTTTTGAGCATAGAGTTAGGTTAGTCGATAGCGGGTGTCGTAAGTTTACGAGTGTAAGCGTCTAACTACTTAATTTCTAGTAGAAACCTTGGGGGCAACACGTAGGTAAGGTTTTGCCGAAGCTGGGTAAATCTGTGTTGTTCTATTTCTGCTTTTATTATTTTGCTATTATTTGTGCTGCTAATATTATGCATATCTATGCCGCAATTATTTTACATATTTTCGCATTAAATTTTTATAATTATTAGTATCACCTTATTCACCCCCTTTTAGGGTGAAATCTATCCTACAGTTTATACTATGCATTTGATTGTAATTTATATAACATTTATCAAAGTTATACATATAATAGAATAATAGAATAATGCAGCAGAACGACATGACGCTGGAATAATACTAGTAATAATATACCAAATCTTTGTCTTCATCCTCCAGAATAAATGATATTCAATGCACTGAAAAATCAGGGCTGACCCGAGCATAATGAAAAGACAAAACACTCGAGTCAGGACTAAAATATCCTTATGTGAGCCAAATCACTATCACATATAACAAGAGTGTAATTGTGTCAGAGATATTTATGGGGTTTCACATCTCATATCTAGTGTATAACATGCATGCAATACCTCAAGAGATGTTACGAGATTTTCCATCTCCTAAGGATCCATCGAAATATTTATATATAGTAGAATACACAGTATATGTAACGTCTAATCAGTAAAATAAATATTTTCTTAGCATTAAGGCTTGACAGTAATCCTCCTTAACATGTTTTTAGGCATTGTCATACAGTTTGCATACAAGGCCCAATAGCATGCCGAGGGATAAGGATGCGCCATGATATGACAACACTAAACCAAACTCATAGTGGTCTCATATAAGGATAAAACTATGACAAGGCACGTGAGGCAATGCCCAAGGTAGGATACTACTAGTTCGGGTCGTAGGGCTGTTGGTAACGCATCAAAGCTAAAATCGCGCACCGCGTCCATCCATCCCATACCAAGTCAAAAGGGAGGTCATCACAAATCAAGGAGCACCAATCGAAACCAACATGAAAAGTAATAGTATGGACCAAGTCCATGAAGAAAATTGAAGAACGGATGTCCGCTAGGGGTAACTAGCCCACTTTGCCCTGTCAAGCCATCCTGTTTTAGTCATTTCAAATTGGCAAAAGTGCCGGGGTCTATAAATTTTTGTTCTCTTTCTTCACTCCAGCAAATGTACGCCAAATCCAACCACTTCATTCTAGAGTCTCCTCTGTGTACACAGTTGATAATGTGGTTCCAAAATTGACAGAGAGTATGCTAATAAGATGCCCGGTCTCTTTAACAACCAAACGTCATTTTAGACACTGGTTGGTACTTTTACATTTCGAAAACAATTCATACTTGATATCAAAATATCATATTTGCTTCAAAAAAATTTTATTTCAAAATATCATATTTACTTCAAATATGTCAACTTTTGCTTGAAAATCATTTTCACTCCAGTATCTCAATTTCACTTCAAAAATCATTTCGAATTTCAATTTAGGTTATAACTTCATTAACCCAGTTCGCATTTAAATCAACGATAAATTAGAATTATTAGAAGTAGTTTGAATAATTTTAAATAGGTTAAAAAGTTAAAATAGTTTTGATATTAAAATAGATTATATATTAAATGATTTGAAAATTTAAATAATTTGTAAGTTTAAAAAGATGAATTTTAAAACAGTTTATAGGAAAATAGTTCATAGTGAAAATAATTTCTAATTCAAAATTGTTTCTTCTCATTTCCAATAAATCTGGACTCAGTCCAAATTTAAATCAAACAAATTCAATTCAAATCTTCCAATTTAGATCATCTTAAATCTCAAATCAATTCAAATCGACTCAATTTCTATTTCAATTCTAATCAATTTCACTTTCAATTTCAATTCAAATTAATTTCGATTTTGATTTTCATTAATTCGAATCAATTATTTTAAGTTCCAATTTCAAATTTTAAACAGTAACAGCCCACACCTCACTTACCGCAGATATTGTCCCCAACTTAGTGACCTCCGCCTCATGGGCCAAGCCAAGGTGTGGGGTTTTGTTCCTCAAAAGGCCTCGACGTTGTTATTAGGTGAAGGTTTTGGAATATAGGTGTAACGACCCGAATTTTTTTTAACTATTGTTAATTGGTAATTAACTGGACTAATCATTGAAATATAGTTTTGATTAGTCGGACAAATGAAGTTCTGATAGTTAAAATGTTGGATTGTATATATAGATTGATTTAAAAACTATAACAAAATATTGAATTATAGATTTAAAAAAAATGATATGATGAATCTTTTGGAAAATAAATTATATATATGATTACAAATACACATAAGCATAGAAAGAGTATGTATAAAATGTATAAACATATATGTATAAATAAATATATACAACCTTATGATGTTGAAATACATGTATATATGCAAAGTAATAAAACAAAAATATAAAGTGAATACATTATCTAAATTAAAACACCATAACTATAGAATTTCATTTGGATTTCAAGCAACGGGACAAAAGAAAAGAAAGAAATATATTCAAGTATGTACAAACAAATAAATAAAGATAAGTATGTAGACTTGAGAAAATGAATAATGGTAATTAATGATAGCCCAAAATGTATCATATCAGCCACCTAAAAGAGGATAAGAAAATTAGCTTAGTCAAAAGAACAAAGAAAAATATCTCTGACTTATTGTACAAAACATAATCACCCTATACAAAAATATATCACCCAAAAATCAATTTCCTATATATCAATCTATTCATCTCCGTTCGTCCATCAAACTGGGTAACATCTGAAGTAAGCATCACTCAACCTTAAACAAAATTAAACCTTAAAAAACAATTCAATTTAAACAGCACTACAAATCAATTCAAAACAAGAGATCAAAATGAAGACTTTAGAACAGTTTCACAGCCTGTTTCAACATAGCAAGCTCTGTTCATTTTTGGAATCAGGTGAGTAAACTATATATTAAAACTTGAATTTGCTTATATATCTTGATATTTGGATTGACACTTGAAGTATGTTATGAAAGAAAAAAATGTTTGTTTAGTTGTCAAATATGCCTACATGTTTGTATATATATGTAAATATGGGTGTGCATGTCTGTGTACCAGGATACTTGCTCTGTGCTAAAGATTACAGGTTTAAATCAAGTTCAAAATTTGATTTCTCTTTAAACAATCAATATCAAGCTATGATCCTTAAAAAAGAAATGATTATAAGACTATAACATCAATTATAAAAATGGTTTCAAGTGTTTATATATTTAGTAAATATTGTGAAAAAGATAAATTATAGGGATAATCTAATTTAAGTCAAAAATCAATGATTTCAATTTCATGTTTTGACTTTACAAACAGATTCGTATTACAAAATCATGAATTTAGATAATCATTTCATGATTTTTAAGCTTATAATTGTTGGAAATTCTCCGGTTGAACGAAGTTTAGGCTTTGAGCATTTTCTGGTGATCGGAGAATGTTGGGATCTCGAGATCGTGGCTGAAACTCGCCTGGAGGTAGGCGATCTCGAGAAAAATGCTCGGAGATTTTTTAGATGATCGGAGTGGTGGGTTGACGATGATTTAGGGCTTTGTGTGCAGTTTTGGGTCGACTGGGTTTAGTGATTGCTGCATCACCGTGGGTGGACTAGAGGCGACCGGTACGGGGGGAATCGAAGCGTAGATGTGTAGCGCTGCTTGGGATGTGACGGCGAGGATTTTGGTGATCGGGATTGGCGGCGCGAGGCGTTTTTCATTGATCGAGTTAGGGTTACAGGTGCTCGAATGGTTCGTTTTCAATTTGTCGAGTCGATCGACGATCTAGGTGTTCGTGTCGACGGAGGGGAAGGTCGCCGACTTGATGGTGGCCAGAGCATGGATCGGAGTTGATGGGGTCTCGTGTGTACGTGCATGAGATTTCCTTCGTGTTTGATGTTTGTTGTGTTGTGATGCATTGGGGAAGAAGTGGCTTTCTTTGAGTTCGAACTCGAGTTTATCGAGAGGAAGAAAAGCTCGGGTTGTTGCTCGAGAATTTGAGGTTTGGACCCGAGAATTTTAGAAAATGATTTTTAACCAAGGTTTAAGGCAAAGGTAAAATTGTTAACAAGTTTTAAAAGCAAAAGAAATGAAAAGTTTTCAAAGTAAAAGAAAATGCTAACAAAGTTTCAAGCTAAATATTAAACAAGTTCCTAAAACAAAGAGTGTTGATCAAGTTTTCAAAACAAGTTTCAAATATAAATTATAAGTCAAATGTTTTTGAATTTAAATTATTTTGATTTAATATAATTATATAAAATAAGTTAATTATTTAATTATATTCCTATGTGTTTTCAAATGAAATTTAATAATGATAATTAAGTAATTAATTAAGATAAATGGTTTGTCTTTAAACTAACTAGGGTTTTAATTAAATAAAGGTTAATTAATTTATGTGGATAATTAAAAGATAATTAGTAATTAAAGGTTAATTAAAGAATAATGTAAAGTTTAATTTAGAAAGTGGAATGTTTTGAAATGCATTTAAATTTTGTTAATGATAAGTAAGTCATTAATAAAAGTAAAGATTTATCTTAAGAGAAAATTAAGATTTGGAAAATTAATGACCAATTCATTAAATAAGGTAATTAAGAGTAATTAATTAGTTTAATTTAATAATGTTTAAGATTTATTAATTTATGAGATAGAGGTTAGTTAATTAAGTAATTAGGTTGTAATTAGTGACTAATTAATTACTTAATAGAAGTAATAGAGGATTAATTACGCAGTGTAATTAATTTAGGATTGATTGATTAAGGGAACTAATCAATGATTAGTTAAATAATGAGTATGATAAATTAAGGGATAATTAATAAATGAATGATTTTGAGATAATTAATTAGAGTGATTAATTAATGATCAATGTAATTAATATGGATGGGTAAAGGATAATTAATTTGTGTAATAAATTAAGAGTTAATTACTTATTGTAATTAAAGAATAATTAATCGAAATGATTAAGTAAGATGATAATTAGAGGATGATTAATTAATTGATTTGTAATTAATAAATGTTGAGTAAGCATGATTTAAAGATGATGGAAGTAATTAATTTAATATATTTAAATTAATTAGAATGGTATGGCCAATCAACCTTGTGTATGGATGATAGAATGATATTAGAGGTCTTAGATTAATTGTCATCCCTAATATGTAATTCGTAATGCTACATGATATGATATGTTTGATTTAAACTGTGATGATGTGGTTATCTATGGGTGATGAATTACTGTGACACCCTGTATTTAAAGTTGAATTGTATTTCACTTGAATAACTTGAGTTAATATGACATTGGATTCGAAGAGACCGGAGTCGGGTATTAGTAAATACCCGAAACTACTTCGATTCATTAAAAAATTGATATATGAAATCAATAAGTTGGAATGGAATGATTTAAATGAATGGGACCGTTTAATCTAAGTTTTGGTACTTAGTAATTGGTGAGTGAAATAAGTGATGTCTATAACAATTTGTGAACCTGTAATTGATACAAGTTACCCGGGTTATATATATATATATAAGTTGTATGCTTTTATCATTCATGTTAGATGGGTTTACTCACGCTGGTTTCCAGCCTGACCCGGGTATTACTTTGATGTAATGCTCGGGTCAGACCGAGTATTACAGATTTTCAGGTAAGGACGTTCTAGGGCTCAGGAGGCGAGCTGGATGACAGGAACATATGGAGTGTATTCCGCTGTGTTATATTGTAGATTATCTAGGACATGTGATATTAACTGTCTAGTGTTTGTGTAAATGTTTGAAACTCTGATGTATTAAATGTATTTGGCTGCTACAGCTTTCTTTGTATAAAGAATATTACTTGATATTATATTTTATCCACTGCAAATGTAAGATTCTGAGTTTGATTTTTTGTTTTCTTCTTCTTCTACCTCTTTCTTCTTTTCCTAACTATCTGGAATTTTCGGGGTCGAAAATTCCGGGTTGTTACAGTCGATATCAGAGTGAAGGTTAAGCAAAAACCTTGGCTTTGGTGGGTGTACTCATCTAAAGATAGGGTCAATAATACCCTAGAATGAGTTGAGTGTAATATATATGAGAGAACGTACTTGTTATTTTCCTATATAAAGATTTTAAATGGTTTTAAAGGTAAATGATTTTATATAAAATTATAGTTGATATATAAAGCATTATTTCTATTAAGGTAATTGGTTGTTAAATTATTGGAATCAAATTAAGTGGTAATAGAAATACAACCAAATTGAAATTAAATAAAGATAAATTTGAAATTGATTCAAACTGAAATTAAAATCTTGAATTTGGGAAAGGGTTCCAAAATAAGATAATAATGAATTGGTTTCCTCATATGATAATCTTGGTCATTATCATAGTTGTGTTTAATAATAAAATATGCATTAATAAGCAGGCAAAATGAAATGTTATAGGGAAGTAAAACATTTAAGGAAGTATGACTTATAAATTGGAGTAGAAGACGATCTAATTTGTGAAGTTTAAATCTAGGTCCAGAAATTTGAAATTTGTTTCAAAGTGATAAATAAATAATAAATAATATTATTTAATGTATTTGATTGAAAAAGGTCCTATTTCAAATAAGAGTTGTTGAAGGCTTTAAAGGAAACTGTTTTGATTATAACCAAAAGTGGTTTAAAATTTTAAGGTGTACAAAGGAAAGAACCTTGTCTGTATATAAAGGATATATATAATATCAAAGATAATTTGAACTAAACTCTAAATGTTGAGTTAAATTCGGAATGAGATGTGATACCCAAGGTGATAAGTTTTTGAACTTATAAGATTATTAATGTGAAGTTTAAAATTTGAAATGGGAATTCAAATTGGGTAAGGTTGTCTAGATTAAGTAAATTGAATTTAACTTTATGAAAGTTAAATAAGTTAACAAACAACCTGAATTGGAAATTTCAAGATGAAATTGAGATTTAACTTGGGAAGTTAAATGGTTATATTGAATTGGGAGTTTGTGTGATCTCAAAATGGGTTTGAGATCTGGAAATTGGAAATGGGTGGATGTTTTAGAATAAATTGGATGATGTCATCCTATTGTTATTAATAATCTTTAGATTGTGAATTGGATTTGTTTAAATGAATGAGAAATGAAGTCTGATAATATATCCATTATTGTGATAAAAGGGAAATTAAACTTTAATTTGAAATTAAGGATATGGAATTACTTTGAACTGATAATTTGAATAATTGAATTTGTAAATTAAAATTGTTTAAGAACTAGTTTCAAAACTGGAAGATGATTTAAAATGGAATTTTGAGAATTCGACTCAGAATTAAATTGTTTAAAGATTTGGATCATTGATTTAAAAATAAAGGTTAATTTGATTTAAGGGGTTAAATCAACATTTGAAAATTTAACTCGAATTTATATATTTCGAGATGGTTTAAAATTGAGATTTAAATTGAATTAGTTCATACTGAATTTAAATTGAATTAATGGGAATTGTGATTTAAGATGGATAAGTTTAAAATTCAAATGGAAAATTTGAATTGGATTAATTTGAAATAAAATTGAAGATTGAATGAGTTCAAATTTAAATTGGAATTGGGATTAATTCATATAGAAATTAAAATGATTTGAAATTGAAGTGGATTCAATTTGAAATTAGTCTAAATTAATTTGAATAATTTGGAATTGTAATTAAAGTGAATATGTTTAAAATCAAATGGAATTTGATCTGAATTTGGAAAAAAATTGAGGTTAATTCAACTTGAATTGGGAATAAATCAAGTTCAAGGGAAATTGAAGTTATTCAAATTAAAAGTGAGTCAATTTAAATGGAAATGGAAATTTAAATTGAATTGATGGGAATGGAGACTGGAAATTGAATAGTTTGACTCTGGACTATTTTCAAAATAAATTGTTTTAATATAAATCTATTTTTCCAAACTATTTGCTATACAACTTTTCTTTTTAAACCTAAAACTATCTTAAACTTGTTTTACAATTACTTTTGGAACTATTTAACAATTTTACAACTGATTTATAAACTAATTACTGGTTTTCAATGTTTTATAATTAATTACTATTTTTCAACTATTTACAGTTTCTTAACTATTTTACACCTTTTTACAGTTAATAATTATTTTCAACTACTTATCTATTTTTAAATTTTTCAAGCTATTTTCTAAATATAAACTGGTCGGAGTTCAAACTGTTATTGATTTAATATCCAACTGAGATAAGAATTGAAGTGACAATCCAAATGGGGATTAAGGTGAATGTGAATAAGTGAATAAAATCAAGGTGAGGATGAATAGAAAGGGAATTGATTTAACTGATAATCAACAAAGATAAATACGTAGGATGTACGTATATTATTCTATACGCATAGTGATTTGATCTAGATTCGAGCACAGAATTTCGAGATAGTATTATCGATCCGATTTGGGATTTTTCACTCGATTTTCGACGGTGAACCTAGATATGGATTTTTGATTGGTTCTGGATATTCTCTATCATAGTTGTGACTATGCAAGGAGAAAGACGGTTTGATCAAGAAACCAGATCTGAGTCCGCACTAGGAAGTCGGGTGGACAATACTAGTTCGGAAGTGAAATTGTGTGATCGAGTGAGCGATCAGACTGATATTGCGTATGGATGATATGTGGACATCGTACGGGTTTGAATAAAATTAATATTGAAAATTTGTGGATAAGAACTGTAAATGATTTTTGAAATTGAAAGTATATTTGTGAAATATATGATGAAGTAAAGTGGAAACTAGATATTTCTATGGTAAAAATTTGCTTTATGGAGGTAAGTAATATGGTAAATAACTTTATAAAAGAGTAATCAAATTTGAATATTTGATTTGGAATAAACAAGTTTATATATCTTTGTTATATATGGTAAACTTCCCTTAATGAATCTATTGCCAGGAGAAAAAGGGTTTTGGAAATATTTGAAGTATAAAAGTGAATTTATACAAGTTTGAAGTGATCCAAAGATTTTTAAAGTTATATATATATCTATATGTATATATATGTAAAGGATCTTATGAGAATGATTTTGAGAAAAGGTTTTTGGAACCTATGGATTTGGAAAGGCTTTTGATTTTTGGGGAAAATCAAATTTGGAATTTGGAAAGCCTAGTTTATGAATTATTGATTTTGGGATAATCGATTTTGAGAAAGGAGATTTATATGAAATTCAAACTAGGTGTATGGTTTGGAAAATACTATATGTGTATAGTATAAAGTGTTTTGAAAGTGGCTCTGGGGAAAAAGGCGCTCCCTTGAATGAACTTCTCAGGAGTGCCATAAGGTGGTACTGCCTTGAGCCTCTAAGGGGGAGGTTCTAAAGTTAATCCTGTGAGGAGTCCGGACAAAACTAGTTCCTAAGGATTATTTGGTAGCAAAAGTCGAGGGCGCTGATGCCTACAGGGGCATTTGGGTAATGCTGTGATGACAGTGTAACTCGATGTCACTGCGATCTACTGCAGACGATAGAAAAAGTCGTGTGTGCTACTGAGAGCCAACAGTCTACGTTTGATTTTATATCGGTAGACTGCGACCTATGGTAACATAGCGAAAGTCGTGTGTACTGCTGAGAGCCAATAGTCTGCGTTTGATTTTACATCGGTAGACTGCGACCTATGTGGGAGTGGAGAAGTTTCATTTTTGACAGCGAAAATCGAGGGCGCGGAGTGCCTACAGTTACATGGACTTTTGCTGTGATGACAACGTAACCCTGGAATGTAACTGCGATATGTTGTGGGTTCCATGGCGTAATCGAGGGGCGCGGAGTGCCTACAGTTACATGGGCTTTTGCTGTGATGGTGATGCAGCAGCGGAATAAAAAAATGAATAAATCGAAGAAAGTAGCAATCGATGGAATGGAAGATACTGAAATGCCCAAATTCGTTGATCCGAAGATACCGAATTCTAGCTATCTCAAACACGTTGATAGCGCACTATACCGTGTTTAAAGATCTACGATTCTTCGCACGTTGATCTAGCGCACTAGATTCCGTGAATCGGCTTCTACGATCGTTGATTCGAGCGCACTCGAATGCCGAAAGAGGAGATAGGAGATTACACTCAACTACCAATTTAATTGAAAGCACAAAGCTAACAAACAAAAGTTTTATTCAAAATCAACTAACCCATTACAAATGACCCAACCCGCCTATTTATAGGTTTACAACTCGCACAATAGAAAAATTGTACAACACATAGGTCGTTCACGACCTAAAATAGACGACCTAAAACAAACGATTTACGACTCACTATATTTACAATAGTCACGACATCACGACTCAACACTTGAGCGACCTTAAATCACACGCGACCTAACTCCACACGACTTAAGTCTGAACATCATATGCGGCATTAGGTCGTTGGCCCCCTTGAGCGACCTAAAGAATAGAGGCATAAGGTCGAGCGACCTAAAAGAAGCGGCTTCAGAAAATCTTCGCGACATAAGTCTTCACGACCTAAGGCCTCGCGACCTATAGTGAGCGACCTACCTCTCCACATCCCCCCGCGACCTAACTTAGGTCGTTCCTTTTCTCTACGACCTAACATAGGTCGTAACTCGTTAGGTCGTAGCACCTTATGCTTCAACTCGTTAGCTCGTAAGTCGCTAGGTTGGTCCATCTGTTTATCCTTCTTGTTAGGTCGCATACGACCTAAAACTTGGTATGTTTGGCCTGCATCAATAAGCAACCTGTTAGGTCGTTCCAGCGACCTATTCCTCTGCTTTAGCTCACTATTCTCAAACTCTTAGGTCGCTTACGACCTAAGTCTCCAACTTCCCATGGCTCTTCACAAAATGTTAACTCGTTAGCTTCCTCGTTAGGTCGGACTCGACCTATCAACATGTTAGGTCGTACACGACCTACGACTTCATCTTTCTGGGCTGCATCAGATGGCAACGTAACCCAGGATGTAACTGCGACCATGGATGGGGGTTATGATTTCAAGAGCATTCTCACCAAAGATATTCCCTTTATTTTCAAAAAAAAACTGTTTTCTTTATTTTCAATAAAATTATTTTCCTAGTATATTCACTGGGTGTTGAAATGGGTCTGCTAAGTACTTATAGATTTTCAGTCCTACGCCTGATCAACATATGACCGAATCTCTATGAGAACAAGGATGGACCTGTCATAACATCGAGTTATAAAAGTATTTTTGTAAATACTACATTGGAATAATATTATATAGATATTTAAAAGTATTTTAAAATGATCAAAGAATATTTATCCGATTTTAAGCATTTTCATAAATTCTGGATTCGTTCCTTTTCGAGGACGAAAAGTTCTAAAGGGGGAAGGGGTGTGACGACCCGAATTTTTTTTAACTGTTGTTAATGGTAATTAACTGGACTAATCATTGAAATATAGTTTTGATTAGTCGGACAAATGAAATTCTAATAGTTAAAATGTCGGATTGTATATATAGATTGATTTAAAAACTATAAAAAAATATTGAATTATAGAGTTTAAAAAAAATGATACGATGAATCTTTTGGAAAATAAATTATATATATATGATTACAAATACACATAAGCATAGAAAGAGTATGTATAAAATGTATAAAAATATATGTATAAATAAATATGTACAACCTTATGATGTTGAAATACATGTATATATGCAAAGTAATAAAACAAAAATATAAAGTGAATACATTATCTAAATTCAAACATCATAACTATAGAATTTCATTTGGATTTCAAGCAACAGAACAAAAGAAAAGAAAGAAATATATTCAAGTATGTACAAACAAATAAATAAAGATAAGTATGTAGACTTGAGAAAACAAACAATGATAATTAATGATAGCCCAAAATGTATCATATCAGCCACCTAAAAGAGGAGAAGAAAATCAGCTTAGTCAAAAGAACAAAGAAAAATATCTCTGACTTATTGTACAAAACATAATCACCCTGTACAAAAATATATCACCCAAAAATCTTATTTCCTATATATCAATCTATATATCTCCGTTTATCCATCAAACAGGGTAACATCTGAAGTAAGCATCACTCAACCTTAAACAAAATTCAAACTTAAACAACAATTCAATTTAAACAGAAGTACAAATTAATTCAAAATAAGAGATCAAAATGAAGACTTCAGAACAGTTTCACAGCCTGTTTCAACATAGCAAGCTCTGTTCATTTTTGGAATCAGGTGAGTAAACTATATATTAAAACTTGAATTTACTTATGTATCTTGATATTTTGATTAACACTTGAAGTATGTTATGAAAGAAAAAATGTTTATTTAGTTGTCAAATATGCCTGCATGTTTGTATATATATGTAAATATGGGTGTGCATGTCTATGTACCAGGATACTTGGTCTGTTCTAAAGATTACATGTTTAAATCAAGTTCAAAATTTGATTTCTCTTTATACAATCAATATCAAGCTATGATCCTTAAAGAAGAAATGATTATAAGACTATAACATCAATTATAAAAATGGTTTCAAGTGTTTATATATTTAGTAAATATTGTGAAAAAGATAAATTACAGGGATAATCTAATTTAAGTCAAAAATCAATGATTTCGATTTCATGTTTTGACTTTACAAACATATTCGTATTACAAAATCATGAATTTAGATAATCGTTTCTTGATTTTTAAGCTTATAATTATTGGAAATTCTTGGATTGAACGAAGTTTGGGCTTTGGGCATTTTCTGGTGATCGGAGAATGTTGGGATCTCGAGATCTTGGCTGAAACTCGCCTAGAAGTAGGCAATCTCGGGAAAAATGCTCGAAGATTTTTTAGATGATCGAAGTGGTGGGTTGACGATGATTTAGGGTTTTGTGTGCAGTTTTGGGTCGACTGGGTTTAGTGATTGCTGCATCACCGTAGGTGAACTAGAGGCGACCAGTATGGGGGGAATCGAAGCATAGATGTATGGCGCTGCTTGGGACGTGACGGCGAGGATTTTGGTGATCGGGATTGGCAGCACGAGGCGTTTTTCATTGATCGAGTTTGGGTTACAGGTGCTCTAATGGTTCGTTTTCAATTTGTCGAGTCAATCGACGATCTGGGTGTTCGTGTCGACGGAGGGGAAGGTCGCCGACTTGATGGTGGCCAGAGCATGGATCGGAGTTGATCGGGTCTCGTGTGTACGTGCACGAGATTTCCTTCGTGTCTGATGTTTGCTCTGTTGTGATGCATCGGGGAAGAAGAGGCTTGCTTCGAGTTCGAACTCGAGTTTATCGAGAGGAAGAGAAGCTCGGGTTGTTGCTCGAGAATTTGAGGTTTGGACCCGAGAATTTTAGAAAATGATTTTTAACCAAGGTTTAAGGCAAAGGTAAAATTGTTAACAAGTTTTAAAAGCAAAAGAAATGAAAAGTTTTCAAAGTAAAAGAAAATGCTAACAAAGTTTCAAGCTAAATATTAAACAAGTTCCTAAAACAAAGAGTATTGATCAAGTTTTCAAAACAAGTTTCAAATATAAATTATAAGTCAAATGTTTTTGAATTTAAATTATTTTGATTTAATATAATTATATAAAATAAGTTAATTATTTAATTATATTCCTATGTGTTTTCAAATGAAATTTAATAATGTTAATTAAGTAATTAATTAAGATAAATGGTTTATCTTTAAACTAATTAGGGTTTTAATTAAATAAAGGTTAATTTATTTATGTGGTTAATTAAAAGATAATTAGTAATTAAAGGTTAATTAAAGAATAATGTAAAGTTTAATTTAAAAAGTGGAATGTTTTGAAATGCATTTATATTTTGTTAATGATAAGTATGTCATTAATAAAAATAAAGATTTATCTTAAGAGATAATTAAGATTTGGATAATTAATGACTAATTCATTAAATAAGGTAATTAAGAGTAATTAATTAGTTTAGTTTAATAATGTTTAAGATTTATTAATTTATGAGATAGAGGTTAGTTAATTAAGTAATTAGGTTGTAATTAGTGACTAATTAATTACTTAATGGAAGTAATAGAGGATTAATTACTTAGTGTAATTAATTTAGGATTGATTGATTAAGGGTACTAATCAATGATTAGTTAAATAATGAGTATGATAAATTAAGAGATAATTGATAAATGAATGATTTTGAGATAATTAATTTGAGCGATTAATTAATGATCAATGTAATTAATATGGATGGGTAAAGGATAATTAATTTGTGTAATAAATTAAGGGTTAATTACTTATTGTAATTAAAGAATAATTAATCGAAATGATTAATTAAGATGATAATTAGAGGATGATTAATTAATTGATTTGTAATTAATAAATGTTGAGTAAGTAGGATTTAAAGATGATGGAAGTAATTAATTTAATATATTTAAATTAATTAGAATGGTATGGCCAATCAACCTTGTGTATGGATGATAAAATGATATTGGAAGTCTTAGATTAATTGTCATCCGTAATATGTAATTCGTAATGCTACATGATATGATATGTTTGATTTAAACTGTGATGATGTGGTTATCTATGGGTGATGAATTACTGTGACACCCTGTATTTAAAGTTGAATTGTATTTCACTTGAATAACTTGAGTTAAGATGACATTGGATTCGAAGAGACCGGAGTCGGGTATTAGTAAATACCCGAAACTACTTCGATTCTTTGAAAAATTGATATGTGAAATCAATAAGTTGGAATGGAATGATTTAAATGAATGGGACCGTTTAATCTAAGTTTTGGTACATAGAAATTGGTGAGTGAAATAGGTGATTTCTACAACAATTTGTGAACCTGTAATTGATACAAGTTACCCGGGTTATATATATAAGTTGTATGCTTTTATCATTCATGTTAAATGGGTTTACTCACGCTGGTTTCCAGCCTGACCCGGGTATAACTTTGATGTAATGCTCGGGTCAGACCGAGTATTACAGATTTTCAGGTAAGGACGTTCTGGGGCTCAGGAGGCGAGCTGGATGACAGGAACGTATGGAGTGTACTCCGCTGTGTTATATTATAGATTGTCTGGGACATGTGATATTAACTGTCTAGTGTTTGTGTAAATGTTGGAAACTCTGATGTATTAAAATGTATTTGACTGATACAGCTTTCTTTGTATAAAGAATATTACTTGATATTATATTTTATCCGCTGCGAATGTGAGATTATGAGTTTGATTTTCTGTTTTCTTCTTCTTCTACCTCTTTCTTCTTTTCCTAACTACCTGGAATTTTTGGTGTCGAAAATTCCGCGTCGTTACAATAAGCACCCACTTCATAGTGTTTTTCCATGATGTGGGACTATTATTCCCGTTTTGAAGGGGTGTTACAATATCCCCCCCCCCTTTAGAGCCCAGCGTCCTCGTTGGCTCATGAACACAACACCACCCAGGCGTTGTGGTTGTAACAAATACAGACCACGATTCTAGCTGGGTATGGCTCTGATACCATTGTAACAGCCCGCACCTCACTTAAAGCAGATATTGTCCCCAACTTAGTCGCCTCCGCCTCATGGGCCAAGCCAAGGTATGGGGTTTTGTTCTTCAAAAGGCCTCGACGTTGTTATAAGGTGAGGGCTTTGGTATATAAGCACCCACTTCATAGTGTTTTTCCACGATGTGGGACTATTATTCCCATTTTGAAGGGGTGTTACATAAACCATTTCATTTTATATAAAGTTCGAGTTCGATTTTGGAATATCGATTTAAATCATTTAAATCAACTTAAACTTCAATGTTCAACGTTTTTGATTCAAATCTTTAAAATAAATACAATTTCGAGCCCAAATTTGAAGTATCGATTTATATCACTTTTACTTAAATAACTTCGAAGTTCAAGTAAAAGTTCAAACCTTTTAAAACAATTCAATTTCTACAATTCAAGTTATATTTCAATTGTAACTTCAAATTCCAAATCTAATTCTTTAAATTTCTTTTAACAATTTTAATTTCAACATTTCAAGCTCGTGTTCGAAAATAATCCAATTCCCATATTTCGATTCAATTTTATTTTTATAAAACAAAATCACTTGAATAAGTTCAATACATGGATTTACAATCATTTGATTTAACCAATTCGATGTGCGTATATAATTTGTTATCCATGGCCAAGTGATCAGTTATTTCAATTCAATTTCAGGGATGGATATATATATCATTTCAATCCAACATAAATGTCATAGGTATATATCATTTCAACCTATTTCTTAATTTATTCGAATTAACTACAAATAACTGTTTATATGCTATCAAATAATTTCCAGGATGGTACAAGATATATATAAAATAAATAAACATCTAATCATCCAAAATATCAACCAATTGGCATTCATCAAAATAAAAATCCAAACAGTTAAAATATCACAACAATTAACTGGTTATCAATAACCGGGCATTGAACTAGCAATTTATTTCCAATTCGATTTAACTGTAAATTTATATTTCTATCAGTTCAAATCAGATGTCAATTTTAAATGTCAGTTAAACTACCAAATAATAGGTAGTAAAATAAATCACTTCATGATTTTAAATTTAAGTAACATAAAAATATTTTAGTACTTCGTGAGCATTTAAAACAATTACCTTTATTTGAAACTGAAAATTTCTATGCTTCAAATAAATTTCAATCTGATTCCATGTCGTAGCCTCCATCGAAATGATCGCAACGCGACTTGTTTGGCTCGAAACGAACCTCGTATGGAAAAGATATTCAATAATTAACATAACGATAATTAAAATGTAATTAACAAAATTTAATTAATAGTAAAAAAGAACTTAACCTAAAACACTCTCTCCTCCTGTTTGTGTCCCAGGCCAAGGCAAACTCAACCACGCGATGCTTCCTCAATGCACGCACACAACCCTGAACCACCGGAGTTCGATCAGAGCCCACCACCGAATGCGCCTCACCCACCTCCACCATGCCCCATGTGCAGTCGCCTCCGCCGCCTCTGCCATCGTGTGAGAACCCGAAAACCATGCAACATTCAAGCTTTTCTAGCAATTTCGAAGCGTATCACCTCGATCCAACCGTTGGATGTGTAGAGTTCATCGAGCTCTACATTTTCCCTTTTGGTGTCATTCAATTACGATGTGCAGATTTGGAGAAATCAAGGAGAGAGTGTAAAGAAATTTTGGCCATTAAACGATATAAACAAAAGCGGCTGATCTTAGGGTTTGCGAGAATGGAAATGAACGGCCTATTATATAAGTTTTCGACCTAGTTTGTTAGCTAAAATTCTGAACTCCAAATGGAGTGTGCCGCCTGTCATTTTGTACGTTATACCCATATTTCAAACATAATGGAACTAGTCTCGGGAGCCAATTTCATCATATTCAGAAGCTAGCTTTTCAAAATCAATTTATTTTAATTAAATTCCTTTAATTTCTACGCGTTTCAAGCTCGCACGGCCAAACGATAAGTTCGATTGCTATGAAACTTGAAATCCTATAATAACTCACTATTACGGATCCGATGAAACTAATTTCTTCCAAATCAGAGACAATACTCAAAATGACTATTTTTACCCATTAATTAAAATGGGTAATTTCCAAAAATAAATGTATTTAGCAGTTAACAATTTTCATTCCTGTTTATTAAATCAACTTTCGAAATCATTTTCATACATATTAAATTCAAGATTCAATTATTTCAAAAATTTCAAAAATTAAATTTTAACAATTTAATTATCCAATAAATTACATTAATAATCATTAAATTTCAAATGAATTTTAGTTATCAATGACTATTTTATTTTCATCTAAATAATACAACATTTATTATTCAATTCATGCTATTGATTATAAATACATTCAATACATAGAATTTCATTTCAGTACTTGTTATTTCATAAATCTTCGAAATTGGTTATTTCATAATTTTATTCAAGTTCATGCTAAATAAACTACCTAAACAAAACATAAATTTATTTCTAACCATTTTTTTCAATAATCATATTAGAATTAATAATTTAACATAGTTAAAAATACGGGTCGTTACAATATCTTTATAAATTTCAAAAATCAATTTATAAAACACTTTTATAAGTCTACAAGTCAATTTACAAAACCTTTTTACAAACCTCTAAAACCATTTATAAAACATTTCCCCATTTAAAACTCCTTTAATAAATCTTCTTCAAGAAAAACCCTTTTAAAAATATCTTTTGCAACTCATCCGTTTAAATCACTTTAAATAAACATTTTTACTTAGTAAAACCCATTTTTATAAACAAGTTATTGTTTTTAAATACCTTTATAAAATAATAATATTACTTGTAATACATTTATGAGCCTTAACCCCAAACTGATTAAAAAACTAGAGCTAATTTAAAACCATACTTTATAATTTCAAAAGGAGGCTTAGCAATCCTAACGGTAGTTATTTAAGTTACCATTTAACATTAATTTCACTTTCAAGTCACTTAACTATTTATTTACGTAAGTCAACATATATGTAAATGCAATTCATATCCAAATAAGGGAATAACATGTCGATACAACTCAACTAGCGTATACATGTCCAAATAACATAATAGCAGGATGGTGATTTATCTTGCTAGATAGATTTCCAAACAATTCGCTACTTCTAGCAAAATGGGAATTTACTCTACTAAACATATGTCCACACAATAAACAATTACATTATAGCAGAATGGAAATTTATTTTTCTAACATGTAACGACCCGTATTTTTAACCACTTTAAATTATAGAATTTGATGTAATTATTGAATAAAAATGGTTAAAAATAGAAATTTAGTGATTTTGAATGTAACTATTGGATTTAAACTTGAATAAGATTTTGAAATAAACAAATTCTAGAGATTTAAGTAATAACAAGTATTGAAAATAAATGTTATGTATTAAATGAGTTTATGGTCAATAGTTGGATTAAATAATAATGTTAAATTTATTAGATGTAAATAAAGTAATTAACTAATAAAGAAAATTCATTGAAAATCCAATATTGAAATTTGTTGAATATTGAACAATTAAATTGTTTAAATTTAATATTTCAATTATTTGAATAATTGAATTCTGAATTTAATATGATTGAAAATGATATCAAAAGTTGATGTAAATTTTATTTAAACAATAATGATGATTGTTAACATTTAAAATTGAATTTAAAAGTGAATAATTAGAAATTGGAAATTTTATATTATAATCGAGATATTAAAATAGCCTTCCGAGGCACAGTCTCGAAATTCGACGAAACTTATTTCATTGGATCTGTAATAGTGTATTATTATTGGATTTCAAATTTCATAGCGTTTGGAGTTATCGTTTGGTCGTACGGGATAGAAACGCGTTGAATTTGATATCGAAAATTTAATATTTTAATTCGATCCAAAAAGCTATCTTCCGCATACGATCGAATTAGGCCCCAAAACATGTTCCATTATGTCCAAAGTAGGGGTAAAACATTATAAATGCCAGGTGACACGCTTCGTTTGGAGTTCGTCCGAAAAAGTTGAAAATAATAATAAAATAATGGTTTACACATATATATATATACTCGAATGCATAGTAAACCCTGGACCTAAAGCTCTCAGCAGTGCCTCCAAATTTTAATGGCCGAAATCTTCTTTGCGTCTACCCTTATTTTCTCTCCATCCATCGATTATTAGCAAAAATCTTCAACTAGGAAATCGAAGAGGGCAAAAAGATCATTAGATCAAACGGTCAAGATCTGGATTGGAGCTTCGTTGTGGCCAGAAATTGACGTGGAAGCACTGGCGTTCGAGTGTTATTTTCTCAACCATGGAGCAACCGAGTTTGGCCATGGTCTGGTCGGAGATAGGGTTTGCTAAGGCCTTCGAATTGATGGTGCCTGATCATGTTCTGGAGCATTGATGTTCGTGCAACAATCGAGGGTAGAACGGAGGCAATGGGTTGTCTTTATATGAGTAACCTAGTGGAAACACGATCGTGAAGAAGAAGGTATGAGCGGCTAGATCTGAAGTCTCCAGAACGAGCGGCCTTGATTTTTTTGTTAGTAGGTTTTGTATATAATAAATAAAAGAAATTTGTCATTAATAAATCCAGATGTTTAAAATTGTATAACTCCTTCATACTTTGTTAGAATTAGACGAAACTAGAGGCGTTGGAATCGTGACGACCAGCACTACGTCATGGAACTGATTTGGAGACGTTTGGGGATATTAAAATTTTAGGTAAATCGAACGTCGTTCGATTGGATTTAAAATTGAAAACTCAAGGTGAGTGTTTTATAACGCTCACAATGTACTAGAATATTTTTATGCTAGTTAAATTTGAAATTATGAAGTGATATAAATTTACTGATCATTGTTTGATAAGTTGTCATTAATTAACTATGGAAATTAAAATTGATAATTAGATCTGAAACTGGAATTTAATTGCCAGTAAAATGCACGATAATAATAACTAAGAAATTGTTGTGAATTATATTGACTGTTTGGATGATTAATTGCGATGGATGCTATTAATTGATATTTTGGATGATTTGGATGTTTATTTATTATGATATATCCTATTATCACCCTATATATTATTTACAGTATACAAACTATAAATTGAATTATTTTGAATGAATTAAGAAATAGGTTTAAATGATATATACCTATGACATCTTGATTTGATTGAAATGATATATATCCATCGCTGAAATTAAAATGAAATAACTGATCACTTGGCCATAGGATAGACAATTACATACGAACACCGGATTGGTTAAATTAAATGATTTTAAAATCTTTGATTTGAAATTATTTAAATGGTTTTGATTTAAAAGAAATAAAAATCAATTTATAGAAATCGAATTAATCGCGAATTTGAGTTTGAAATGTTGAAATAAATTTTTGGTTAAAAGGAATTGTTAAATAATTGAGGTTGTGATTTTGGAGTGATAATCGAAATATGTTGAATTTCATAGATTGGATTGTTTTAAAATATTCAAAGTTTATTCGAACTACGAATATCACTAAGTAAAAGTAATTTAAAACAATATTTCGAAATTGAGCTCGGAGTTGAATTATATTTGAAAATTGGATTTTAAATTGAATATTGAAAGTTAATTTGATTTAAGTGTTTTGAATTGAGATTTTAAAAATCGAGCGCGAGATCGATATAAATTCAAATTGAAATTGAACTAATTGGATTTGAAAGCGAAATTGATTTGAATTGAAATCGAAATTGAATCGTTATAAATGGAAATGGAAACTTGATTGATTTGAATTGAGTAGATTTGGAAATTGAATCAGTTTGACTTTAAAACTATTTTTCAAATGAATTACTTAGTACAAACTGTTTGAAATCCATATTCTTTAAATATTCATATTATTTGGTCTTCCAAATTATTTACTATATAAACTATCTTAACATTTAAACTACTTTATATTAAACTATTTCTACCATTTAAACTATTTTATCTATTTTAATTATTTAAACTATTTTCTAAAATTCAAACTGCTCAAAGGCTAGAAGGTTTATATTTAAATCATGGATTTAAATAATTGAATTGAGTTAAATGATGTTATAACCTAAATTGAAAGTCGAAATGATTTTTGAATCGAAATCGATATATTAAGGTGAAAATGATTTTGAACCGAAATAGTATATTTTGAGTAAATATGACGATTTTGAAATGGATTTGGTTTTGAAGCGAATATGATATTTTGATATCAAGTATGAACTGTTTTTGAAATATAAAAGTACCAACCGATGTGTAAAACGACGTTTGGGTGTTAATGAGACCGGGGCCGGATATGGGCATACTCTTTATCGATACCAGAACCACTTTAACAACTGTGTACGTGGACGAGAGTCTAGAACGAAGTGATTTGATTGGCGACGATTGCTGGATTTGAAGAAAGAGAACGATGATGGATAGACCCCGACACTTGTGCCAATTTGAAATGACTAAAACAGGACGGCTTGACAAGGCCAAGTGGGCTAATTATCCTGCGGACATCCGTTCTTCGATTTACTTGGACTCGGTCCATATTATTATTACTCTTGTTATTGGTTTCGATTAGTGCACCTTGATTTGGGATAGCCTCCCTTTGACTCGATATGGGATAGATGGATGCGGTGGGCGGTCACGGCTATGATGTGTTACCACCAATCCTATGACCCGAACTGGTAGTATCCTACCTTGGGCATTGCCTCACGTGCCTCGTCATACTTTTAACATTATACGAGACCCATACAATTTTGGTTTAGTGTTGTTGTATCACGACGCATCCCTGACAAACTGTACGCCAATTGTAACAACCCGGGGTTTCGTATCGATTGATCATCGTCATTAGACAATTAAATCGGTTAGCTAATTACTTTTGGGATTTTTTTAACCGTTTGAAATTATTTTAATAATTTGATAAAGGAATTAAGCGGGATTTAAAATGAAATCTCGGCCCACGTTCCTTTTTATCTTGGTGTTGCATTATCTAAAATGAATACCCGTTCCACTATCTCCCTTCATCCATTTCGAAAAGCCTAAAAACATACGAAAAATAATAATAACGGCGGCCCGTTCCCCTTTTTATGTTAATGGCGGCCGTGTTCTTCGTCTTGGAAAATTAGGGCATTTTAATTTAAAGCCGCCGATAGTCGATCGCCTCTTGAGATGCTCGCGGCTGCTTGATTGAGCTCGCCGTTGCTTCGATTCAGGTGAGTGATTTTATTCACTCACATCTTCTAATTCGTACTTGGTTCGATTTCTTGATTCTTTGTCACCACGGTTTCGAATCTGAACTGTTTGATTCCATTCGTTTTGACTTCGGTTTGTGATGTTGTTTATGTGATGATTTTGGCTTTCGTGGTTGAGCTTGCTATTGTTAATTTCTTTTGTGACTTCGGTCCTCTGACTTTGTACATACTACTCCCTGACTTGCTATCTTTGGAAATCGCCTTTGTGTTGACATTGAACTGTAGTTGGTTTACTTGTTAATTACTACATTCGTTGGTATTTTGTGTTGAAGTCACCTGACTTCGACATCTTTGGGAACCTGATTACTTGCGGCCACGATTTGGTGAAAATATATTTTGATGAGAATTTAAATTGACTTTGCATTTGCTAAGTACTGATTTCGGCCATTAGCTATAGCTTGGAATTTTCCGTTGGCTTTTGAAACCTCCTTTGTTTGATTGTACCATTCGCTGTTTATGTTGCATATTAGAGTGGTTCGTCATTGTAGTGCTTCTAGTCATTACATATGCACCATTCGAAAGGTGATACTAGTTATTACCACTTACAACATGTACCAGTACATATTCATGTTTCTTTTATATGTGATGCTTGGCCACCTGTAGCCTTTGTGCTTGATGTTCACTTATAGTTCGAGACTGTTTGCATTAATCTGTAAATGGTTCGTCACTGTTTTCTTCAAAACCTTATTATTTCTACTGTGTTTGATCCTTCTGTGCACAGTGCATATCACTGCACTACTTGCATTGCCCATTGATGCATTTAGGTTTACATCACTGATTTATGCTTTACTTGAGTTTTCATTTGATAATTGGAATTTGTATTTGATTACTGGTGGTATTTTCCACCACTCTCTGTTGTAAGTGTTCAAACTTCATATTGGGGCTGCACTTGCTCTTGTACAATTATCCTTGTGCACTTATGTTGTTGGAGCAGACCATTGGATCAAGTACTTGAATGTGTACTTGTTTGTTTGGTCTCATGTTGGATTCAAGTTTTGATTGTGTGGTCTGGTTTCAATTCAAGTTGCCTAGACTACACTATCTTCATATTTAAAAACTGTTGCATTCATTCATACATCACTCGTTTGCCTCTTTTATTGCCTGTTCTTGGAGGCCTGTAGTCATGTGTACTTTGGTTTATCACTTGCTGTGCAAGGTAAACTTTTTTCTTGAGCTCGAGCATATGCAAGACAGTTGCATTTTGGGTTTGCCATGGCTCTGATTAGTGTTTTGTATATTGCATTGCATCATGTTGCAACAATTTTGGTTGCTGTAGTTTGCACCTGTGTCGAATAGGCTATGGCCATTGCATTGTTGAGATTGAGTTGTACTGTCCAATTCAATTCACTGTTGCATACATGTTGACTTCGTATATTTTGCCAAAGAGTGATATTCATGCATCCAGATGTGTATTCGTACATGAAGTACTTGTCGACTTTGCTGGCTGCCGGTTGACATGTATGGACTGTCTAGTCTTTGTTGTTTTGAGGTTCACTGTCGTGTTTCAGTTTGCATTGTTTCGGTTCTGTTTATTTCATGACATTTGTTTCACTCGAGAATTATTTGCATCTTGAATTGCACCTGTGTTGAATCTAGCTTTAAAGTGCGGGTTTGACCTTGTGCTCGTTTGTGAACTTTCATTGTGCATTCATGTGCACTTTGTTCATTTGATGGTTACTGGGTGGATACTGCGCTCATTCTTGCTGTTGCAGTTCTATTTGGTTCATTTTGATTTGAGTTGGTGCCATTTGCTTTTGATTCATTGAGCATTTGTGTATTCCATCACTGTAGTGGCGAGGCAGTACACGCGAGCTTGTACTGCAGCCAAACAGAAGTGACGTTTTAATTGATATTTCAATTGCTTGAATTATTTTATATATTCAATTTAATATTTTGAAATTGCATTTTGATTTAGTTTGATGTGATCATTTTGTTGTTGTCTAATTATCTATTTGATAATTAGATTATGAGTTTCTAATTATTTATTTAATAATTAGATTTTGTTGTTAATTGCCGTTTAGGAAATCCTGTTGTTTTCTAAATTATCATCATTGATAATCTTTTCATTTATCTTCGTTGATAATTTGAATTTCCTGATCTGTTATTTAACACTGTTACGTGTCATATTTACCATTATCTGATTTCTTATTAAAGGATTGGATAGACGAGATTTATTTTGACTATTGTCTATTTGTTATTTATTATTATCGCTTCCGTGCATTAATAACTGAGTTTGAATTAGACTGACCCGTGTATTATTTTCTTTTGAATTTAATACACGGGTCAAACCGAGTTTTTTCAGGTTGTAGATATCCTGCTTTGGGTTGCTGCTTGAGCTATGAAGTCTTTTCATATCTTTTGAAGCAGTCTTCGTCATTTTGTTCTAGTCAGTGTATCTGATCTAGGTTGATATGTATTCATGTATATTAGTCGATAATGTACTTGTATATATAACTTCCAGAGTCGACAATTGTAGTTGTATCATATGCATTGTGTCAAATGTATAGTAACTGACATCAGTTATATATATATATGAGACTTTTGTTATCTGTGTTCCGCATTTTTAGTATCTGTGTTATTATTATATATATTGTCCTAAACTATTATGAACCATCGTAGTTCGTTTTATACTGGAATTAGGTATGTCGATGGGAGTAAATAAATAAGAGACGAAAAAAAAAAATATACCACTCCTATCGAGGTAACCAATACTAGTGTAAGGCTCAACTACGGATGGCCGCTCCTATCCAGCCTTATTCTTCGTAATAACAGACGGTATTTCTTTTAATACTCTTTGTTATTGTGAGCATAGAGGTGGGGCGCCATAGTTGGTACCAGAGCTTGGGGTTTATGGACATAATATAAAACATAAGCTAGATGGAACATATGTTACAACTATTTGTCGATGTTTTTAGTTGTACTTTGAGTCAAAACTAAAGTTTTGAAATTATGATGAAATTTTTAAATATCTTTATTTAGAAATAAAAATGAAATTGTGTCATGTTGATTTGATTGATTTGTGTTCTGTTTATCAGAGTGCGAATCGGAAACAGTGAAACTGTCTTCGCTGAGTACAACTGATAATCTTTTTGATTTAAAAATCAAAATATGAAATTGAAATAAATTTCATTTGTTGTTTACATAGCTGTGTTTATTTTGTTTCTTCGAAAATTTCGAATCCGATTTGAGGATTCGAAGCGATTACAGTTATGTGATTTTTGTTGAGATCTTTGCTGGTTTTCTTTTATGCTAATCATATATTGATTAGATTTTGCTGTTTTGAATTATCTTCATTGAAGATACATTTGAATGATTTCTTTGTTCCTTTTGTAGTATACGTGTAAATTTGAGTTGCATGTTACTGCATTAATTTTAAGTTGAACTGGTGTTTGGTTTAAACGTATTTTGTTGCCGTTATCTTTATAATGGGATTTTTACATCGATGCTAAATTTTTAAAGCACGGTGTTTTGTGGCATTTTGATGAATGAAAATTCACTGATATTACATTTTGATGTGAATTATTTTGATGAGATTTTGACATTTAGAATTTACTGTCGCTTTGACTTCAGTAACCGTCAAATTTTAAAAGTGGATTTTCAAGCGGTTATTCCACAATGCTGATTTTGAGATTCGTTTTACGATGTTTTGGGAAGTGCAATTTCCTTTTCGGAATTGCTACTGAGGTTGCTGTTTTAATCACTTGTTCTAAAAAGTGTTTTAAAATTTTTATAGTTTACGCTTTCAAAAGAATGAGGAAGCGATTTAAACGCTTCAACAAAATTGAGGACTATGAACCCTCACTTTTACTATTTTGCTTAATTCCGGACTTGTCCGTTTGAGAACGTAAAATGTTAATTATATAAAATACAAAAAATTTACAGTTTGCGCTTTCAAAAGAATGAGGAAGCGACTTAAACGATTTAGCAAAATCGAGGACTATAAACCCTTTCTTTTACTAATTCTCTTAATTCCGGACTTGTCCGTTTGAGAATGTAAAATGTATTTTTACAAAATACACAATTTTGCACTTTCAAGGAAACGATAAAGAGAATCAAATAATTTAGTAAAACTCGTGGTATGGGACATGTGCGCTTGCTATTTCGGTTAATTTCGGACTCGTTAATTGAAATAATTGATGTTTTGATGATTTTGATGATTTTGTGTTCTTTCGAGCCACTATGTTGGACCTTCGGGTCATTTGTTGGATCTTCGAGTCATTTGTTGGGCTTTCGGGCCACTCTGATGGACCTTCGAGTCAAATACCAGTACTAGACCTTCGGGTCACTCTGCGGACCTTCGGGTCATTTGTTGGGCGCCAAAATTATGTTGAGTACTTGGTAGGCTTCGACCATTTGTTGATGCATGTGCAGCGTAGCTAAAAACTTGCCATCTGATGGGATCGATCCAACCTTTTATGTTGATTTTCTAGTCTTCTTAATTGATTTCTAGATATTTGTGTTTCCAATTATCTACAGGTAATTGGATATTTGTTGTTTCTGATTATTGTTTTTGATAATCAGATATTTTTTGTTTCTGATTATCATTTTTGATAATCGGATATTTGTTGTTTCTGATTATCGTTTTTGATAATCGGATATTTGTTGTTTCTGATTATCGTTTTTGATAATCGGATATTTGTTGTTTCTGATTATCGTTTTTGATAATCAGATATTTGTTGTTTCTAATTATCGTTTTTGATAATTAGATATTTGTTGATTTGAGATTTCTGATTATCGTTTTTGATAATTAGATATTTGTTGATTTGAGATTTCTGATTATCTGATGTTTTCTGATTATCATTTTTGATAATCGGATATTTACTAGTTTTGCTGATTATGAGATTTTCTAGTCTCTAATTGATTCTAGAGTATGCTGATTTTATTGAATTGCTATTTTCTATCTATCTCTGTTGATAGTTAGAGTTTGCTGATTATGAAGTTCGTGTTTTCTAGTTATTTGTTGGATAACTAGATATTTGCGGTTTTGCGATTTGTAATTTGTGTTTTCTAATTATCTTTGTTGATAATTAGATTTTGCTGTTTTCTAATTATCGTATCGATAATTAGATATAGCAGTTTTGTGATTTTCTGTATTTTAATTATCTAGTTGATAATTAAATATTGCTGATGATTATATTTATTCAGTTTTGTTGTTTTCTGGTTATCTATTTGATAACTAGATTTTGTTGAGAATTTGTAAATTTCTTTTATGGGATTAAAAGATTTCTTTGGCATTTGTATTTTTGATCTTTATTTTCTAGCTTAACCAGTTTATGTTAGAAAAATAATTGTTATTGTAGCCTTTAATTATGAAAATTGCGGGGACGCAATTTTTATAAGGAGGGGATTCTGTAACAACCTGGGGTTTCGTATCGATTGATCATCGTCATTAGACGATTAAATCGGTTAGTTAATTACTTTTGGGAGTTTTTAAACCGGTTGAAATTCTTTTAATAATTTGATAAAGGAATTAAGCGGGCTTTAAAATGAAATCTCGGCCCACATTCCTTTTTATTTTGGTGTTGCATTATCTAAAGTGAATACCCGTTCCACTTTCTCCCTTCATCCATTTCGAAAACCCTAAAAACATATGGAAAAAATAATAACGGTGGCCCATTCCCTTTTTATGTTAATGGCGGCCGTGTTCTTCGTCTTGGCAAATTAGGGCTTTTTAATTTAAAGTCGCCGATAGTCGATCGCCTCTTGAGATGCTCGCGGCTGCTTGATTGAGCTCGCCGTTGCTTCGATTCAGTTGAGTGATTTTATTCACTCACGTCTTCTAATTCTTACTTGGTTCGATTTCTTGATTCTTTGTCACCACGGTTTCGAATCTGAACTGTTTGATTCCATTCTTTTTGACTTCGGTTTGTGATGTTGTTTATGTGATGATTTTTGCTTTCGTGGTTGATCTTACTACTATTGATTTTTTTTGTGACTTTGGTCCTCTGACTTTGTACATGCTACTCCCTAACTTGCTATCTTTGGAAATCACCTTTGTGTTGACATTGAACTGTAGTTGGTTTACTTGTTAATTACTACATTCGTTGGTATTTTGTGTTGAAGTCACCTGACTTCGACATCTTTGGGCACCTGATTACTTGCGGCCATGATTTGGTGAAAATATATTTTGATGAGAATTTAAATGGACTTTGCATTTGCTAAGTACTGATTTCGGCCATAAGCTGTAGCTTGGAATTTTCCGTTGGCTTTTGAAACCTCCTCTGTTTGATTGTACCATTCGCTGTTTATGTTGCATAGTAGAGTGGTTCGTCATTGTAGTGCTTCTGGTCATTACATATGCACCATTCGAAAGGTGATACTAGTTATTACCACTTACAACATGTACCAGTACATATTCATGTTTCTTTTATATGTGATGCTTGGTCACCTGTAGCCTTTGTGCTTGATGTTCACATATAGTTCGAGACTGTTTGCATTAATCTGTAAATGGTTCATTGCTGTTTTCTTCAAAAACTTATTCTTTCTACTATGTTTGATCCTTCTGTGCACAGTGCATATCACTGCACTACTTGCATTGTCCACTGATGCATTTAGGTGTAGATCACTGATTTATGCTTTACTTGAGTTTTCATTTGATAATTGGAATTTGTATTTGATTACTGGTGGTATTTTCCACCACTCTCTGTTGTAAGTGTTCAAACTTCATATTGGGGCTGCACTTGCTCTCGTACAATTATCCTTGTGCACTTATGTTGTTGGAGCAGACCATTGGATAAAGTACTTGAATGTGTACTTGTTTGTTTGGTCTTATGTTGGATTTAAGTATTGATTGTGTGGTCTGGTTTCAATTCATGTTGCCTAGACTACACTATCTTCATATTTAAAAACTGTTGCATTCATTCGTACATCACTCGTTTGCCTCTTTTATTGCCTGTTCTTGGAGGCCTGTAGTCATGTGTACTTCGGTTTATCACTTGCTGTGCAAGGTAAACTTGTTTCTTGAGCTTGAGCTTATGCAAGACAGTTGCATTTTGGGTTTGCCATGGCTCTGATTAGTGTTTTGTATATTGCATCGCATCATGTTGCAACAATTTTGGTTGCTGTAGTTTGCACCTGTGTCGAATAGGCTATGGCCATTGCATTGTTGAGATTGAGTTGTACTGTCCAATTCAATTCACTGTTGCATACATGTTGACTTCGTATATTTTTCCACTGAGTGATATTCATGCATCCAGATGTGTATTCGTACATGAAGTACTTGTCGACTTTGCTGGCTGCCGGTTGACATGTATGGACTGTCTAGTCTTTGTTGTTTTGAGTTTCACTATCGTGTTTCAGTTTGCATTGTTTCGGTTCTGATTATTTCATGACATTTGTTTCACTCAAAAATTATTTGCATTTTGAATTGCACCTGTGTTGAATCCAGCTTTAAAGTGCGGGTTTGACCTTGTGCTCGTTTGTGAACTTTCATTGTGCATTCATGTGCACTTTGTTCATTTGATGGTTATTGGGTGGATACTGTGCTCATTCTTGTTGTTGCAGTTCTATCTGGTTCATTTTGATTTGAGTTAGTGCCATTTGCTTTTGATTCATTGAGCTTTTTTGTATTCCATCACTGTAGTGGCGATGCAGTACACGCGAGCGTGTATTGCAGCCAAACAGAAGTGACGTTTTAATTGATATTTCAATTGCTTGAATTGTTTTGTATGTTCAATTTAATATTTTAAAATTGTATTTTGATTTAGTTTGATGTGATCATTTTGGTGTTGTCTAATTATCTATTTGATAATTAGATTATGAGTTTCTAATTATTTATTTAATAATTATATTTTGTTGTTAATTGCCGTTTAGGCAATCCTGTTGTTTTCTAAATTATCTTCATAGATAATTTTTTCATTTATCTTTGTTGATAATTTGAATTTGCTGATCTGTTATTTAACACTGTTACGTGTCATATTTACCGTTATCCGATTTCTTATTAAAGGATTGGATAGACGAGATTTATTTTGACTGTCGTCTATTTGTTATTTATTATTATCGCTTCCGTGCATTAATAACTGAGTTTGAATTAGACTGACCCGTGTATTATTTTCTTTTGAATTTAATACTCGGGTCAGACCGAGTTTTTACAGGTGGTAGATATCTTTCTTTGGGTTGCTGCTTGAGCTATGAATTCTTTTCATATCTTTTGAAGTAGTCTTCGTCATTTTGTTATAGTCAGTGTATCTGATCTAGGTTGATATGTATTCATGTATATTAGTCGATAATGTACTTGTATATATAACTTCTAGAGTCGACAGTTGTAGTTGTATCATATGTATTATGTCAAATGTATAGTAATTGACATCAGTTATATATATATGAGACTTTTGTTATCTATGTTCCTCATTTTTAGTATCTGTGTTATTATTATATATATTGTCCTAAACTATTATGAACCATCGTAGTTCGTTTTATACTGGAATTGGGTATGTCGATGGGAGTAAATAAATAAGAGACGAAAAAAAAAATTTACCACTCCTATCGAGGTAACCAATACTAGTGTAAGGCCCAACTATGGATGGCCGCTCCTATCCAGCCTTATTCTTCATTATAACAGACAGTATTTCTTTTAATACTCTTTGTTATTGTGAGCATAGAGGTGGGGCGCCACTCCAATGCTTAAAAACGCGTTAATGGGGATCAATGTAAAGCCTAAACGCTAAGAAAAATATTTATTTTATTGATTATACATTATATATGTAGCATATTCTAATGCGTATAAATATTTTGACGAATCCTTAAGAGATGGAAAATCCTGTAACATCCCTTGAGTTATTACATGCACATTGTACACTAGATAGGAGATGTGAAAACCCATAAGCATCCCCGACGTCGTGACTCTCATGTTTTATGCGATATCGATTTGACTTACATAAGGATATTTTAGTCCTGACTCCAGTGTTTTGTCTTTTCATTACGCTTGGGTCAATCCTAAGTTTTTCAGCTCATTGATGATTTATTCCGGAGGACGAAGAAGAAGAATTTGGTATACTACTACTATTATTATCCCTCCATCATGTTGTCTGCTGCATTACTATATTTATTCCTGATGTATTTATAACTATGATAATTGTTGTATAGATTATAATCAAATGTGTAGAATAAACAGCTTCATGAACTGTTTATTTGATTATTATATTTTATCATTTCACTACAAGATTCTGTGGTTGTTTTCTTCTTCTGTTCTAATTCTTCTTAATTAACTCCATTAACAATCCTCCATTTTGAATGGTTTGAGTTGACATGTGTATCTGCTTTGTCACTCGGAGGGTGCAGCATGATAAGGGGTTCTTGCTTCTGGGTTTGGTAGCGAACGGATGACTCATACTCCTACATGTCCTTGGGTTGGTTTAGTCGAGAGGCTGGCCATAAAAGCAGAACACAGGTATGGCTGTGTGCTATGGTGGGTTTACTCACTGGCTGGTGATGGTTGAAAAGCCTAGCTGGCCTGTTATAGTTGGTGTCAGAGCTTAGGTTTAGCGATAACCGTAGCTTTGTGGGGTAACTCATTAGAGATAGGGTCAATAGCACCCTAGAATGAGTTTGAGTGTATTAATAGATATGAGCACATATTTGTTAGTGAATATAAAGAAGTTTTATATCGTGTTTGTTGATTTGTTGAGTAGCTTATGGATTTTGGTCAATACGAGTAATTAACGTTATTGATAGGTGTTAACACTAAAAATTGAACGCTAACACGCCGGTGTGAGTATTAGTAATGTGAAAGCACCACCCGTTGGTACAGGAACTAAAAATAAGCAGAAAATAGCAGAAAAGTAAAGGAACAACAGATTTATAGTGGTTCGGCTC
This sequence comes from Allium fistulosum, assembly GCA_030737815.1. Classification (NCBI taxonomy): domain Eukaryota; kingdom Viridiplantae; phylum Streptophyta; class Magnoliopsida; order Asparagales; family Amaryllidaceae; genus Allium; species Allium fistulosum. The sequence goes on from CM060903.1 coordinate 51,048,334, forward strand.
GAAATCAAGCGTACGTCCACTTTATCTTCTTTATTAATGATTCGATTACAACTCTTTACAATACACTTCAATTACAACACACTTTAAACGAGTAGCTAGAACTTGTATGAAGAAGAATCTTTTAAATTGATGTTGAATGTGTTTGATTTCTTCATGAAGTTCGTTGAAGCGTCTTTGGTGTTTGGAGTGCTTGAAGTGTTGGATGTGTTGAGAAGGCAGCAGAGTATCGGCGTTCCAGGAATGTGCCGAAAAGTCCCCTTCAAGTTGGAACTAATGCCGTATTTATAGGGAAAAAGAATTCTGATCCATAGGTCGTGAACGACCTAAGGTAGGTCGTAGGTCGTCAGCGACCTAAGATAGGTCGTGGGTCTTTAATGACCTATGAGTCGTAGCTTGAGTTATGAGGGTAGCAGCGGTTTAGTATGGGAGAACAAGTCCTAGGTCGTAAACGACCTAAAGGATATGAGCTGACCTATCTCAACTGCATCGAGTCTCGTCTGAACGAGTCAGTAGGTCGTGAGAGACCTATGGTAGGTCGTGTAACCTTATTTTGCTTTAGCTCGCTAGGTCGTGACATTGTTAGGTCGTGAGGTTATAGAAGCCTTTAGGTCGCTCATCCTCTTAGGTCGTTAGGTTGCTGAATTCTTGAACCGTTAGTTCGCTAGCCTCTCGAACCAGTTAGGTCGCTTGCCTGTTAACTCTTTGGTTCGTCACAGCTTTAAGTCGCTAGGTCATTAGTTATTTTAGGTCGCTAGGTCGCTTGAGGATTTAGGTCGCTAGGTCGCTGAGTGTTAGGTCGCAAACTTTTAGGTCGCTTCGAAAAAGAGGAGTTAACACTTGCCCCTCGAAGTACATGCCTATGTGATAGGTCGTGTGCTTCGATCTAACTCTTCTAGGTCGTGGGCGACCTAAAACCTGTGCTAACTCGCGTGCCTATTCGCCTTCTTCTCGTTGCCCCATATAAATTGTTAGGTCGCTAATTCTTCCTCACTCACCTGCTTCAATTTCCCGCTCCGCCATTAACAAAACTTTGTGATTTCAAAGGCGAATTTGAGTTAATCATTCAACAATTCATCCTCGCCATCATATCACGTAAGTACACTCGATCTTTATCAATTCCACGATCACCATCGAACCCCAAATCCTAATCTCCGAACCCCAGACCAATTTTGTACGCCGTGCTTCATTTTGAGTCGTGTTGTGATGGACTTTTGATCGTTATTGGTGACTGTTGTTCGTTGTGATTAACGAACGCATAGTAGCGAGTTGGATCTATGATAGATCAGAGATATTTTGAATCAGTTTTCAGATGATTTGATGGTATGAAGAGATGATGAATTTTACGAAGAGGATGATGGATTTCATTGTACTGCCGATAATGGGTTATCGGGTCTGGTGAGTTGTTGCATGGAGAGGAAGTTAGCGACTTAGTGACTTCGAGTGACTTAAGATAACTCGCGACCTAAGAAGCCTGGCCTACCTACGAACTCTCGCGACCTAAGGGTCTTTCGAATCTGCGACTTAACTTTTAGGTCGCACTAGGATTCCAGCGACCTATGATTTGCAGCTTGAACATGAATTGCATGACCTAACTTTCTTGCGACATAGGCTTTAGGTCGCGGCCGAGCTAGGACTTGGATGATTTTGCATCATTTTGACCCGAGACCTTTTTCCTTAATGTACATCACAACCTAAAGGATCAATGACCTAACTTAACATGCAGCAGCTTTTAGGTCGCAGACGAGCTAACAACACTTTAGGTAACAGACGAGTTAACACTTAGACGTTTGTTGTGGCTTAACTTCCTACGCCTTAAGCTTTTAGGTCATGAGCATGTCTGAATGACCTAATACTTAACCGAATTTGCATTGCCTTGCCCTGAAGCTCTACGCCTTGAGCTCTTTGACTTGAACAATGTGACCTAAGAAAATTTGCCTTGGACATTTGCAAAGCTTTGACAGAACTTGACTGAATTTTCAATTTGAACAGCTAGAGTGAACCGCTTGCACTTTGAACTGTTTGAACTTCTTTACAGATTATCTCTAATGCTAATAACCTGTTAAACACAATATTTGCAGAAAACTGGGACGAATATACTGCAATTGACTGCCCACATCGAATGACAGATTAGTCGATAAAGAATAATCAATTTAAATAGGTTGTGTGAACGAAGTGCTGTAAGCCAACAAATTCAAGCGAAGTATTAAAGCAAAACTAAAATAGCCAACTAAAGCTGCTTTGTTTGCACTAACACCGCACTTGAGTTTTAAATTAACAAGCCCTGAAATCTTGTAATAGACCGATTGTCAACTAGTTTAATTCCAGTTATATTTGCTTGCTATTTTTATTAGCTCTGCACAACACTTCACACTTTTTAGGAAACGTGCACCTTCACATTTGAATATCCAGTTGCTTGTGTAGAATGACTTCTCAACAAGAAGGGATAGAACAAACTAAAGAGATCTTTCCAGTTGCCGTTGTGTTGAACGATCCTCCGAAAAGAACCTCGACCACTTTGAACTACAGGGTTTTTAACCAGTTGTGCTTTCAGTTCGGAATCGCTGAAGCAGACGCACAACTGCCCGGGAAGCATGATACTGCTGATAGGCCTCCTCATGGCTTTGTTGCGGTAAATCGACAAATGTGCCAGAACGGAGCTATTCCTCCTTTTAATGACTTTCTGCGAACACTTCTTCTGCGATTAACCATCTCCCCTTTCCAGCTACACCCCAATGGCTATGCCATTCTGATGGGGTTATGTGTGCTATTTAGGAGGACGTTGGATCGTCTTCCAAGTTCTGATGAAGTTTGTTACTTGTGCACATTTGCCAAAAATAAAGACCATCCCTCCATCACGCTTGTGAGAAGTGCTAGGAACCGCAAACTGATCATTGGTCTTCCCGAGAGTTCTCATTGGTTTCTGAGTCAGTTTTTCTTCGTTCGATGTCCTCCGGGATTCTACGCTATCTGGAGAGTAGGAAGTAAGATCATTTATCTTTGTTTCTTATGTTTTTTGAACTTTTCGAAGCCCGAGTTGTCAAGTGTTAACTTCGCCTTTTACTTTTCAGCGCTTCCTCCTCCATCTAGGTATCCGGGTCACAAACCAACATTTGAGAGGCTCATGGCCGTGCCGGTTGAGGAGAGGAGCGTTCAATTTTTGTTGAAAGATGAGTTTTTACATCAGTTCGGACTTCTACACTCCTCTCGATCTACTCAGATTCACGAAATTTCTAGTTTTGAGACCGAGACATTAGCTGCCCCAAGTTCTCAAGCAGATACATCAAATGTCCCAGTTTCCGCGGAAGAGATTTCATCGAAGGAACCTGTTGCAGAAGATGCACTGGTGAAGTGTTCCACCTTTGCCGATGTTGCGGGTTCATCCGGCAAGTTTACACTCTCTCTGGTCATCGAAGAGGAGGAAACTTCTCAATGCCCCGAGAAGGCAGCTGATGAAGAAGCTAAGAAAGAGAGTTCCGCCCGGCACGACGGAGAAGACATTTTTGGTGAGCTAAGTGACCTAATGGTGACTTCACGCGAGCTTTTCAAAGACGCTACAACGAAAGTCACATCTCCAGCAACTAAAGTGACTTCTGCCTTGCAGTAAATTTTGTTGGCTCAAAAGTTGACTTCTACTCCACAACCTGCTATCACTCCTCAACCAAAGAGTGGTTTGTAGTTTGACGCGCGTAGCTTGCATATCACACACACTTAGGATTTTTCGACGATTAAGTGCACTCGGCTTTTTTGCTTTGAAGATTCTTAACACTTGTCTCTTTTATTTTCAGATTCTCCGATGGGGCGAAGCAATTCGTACTATGACGACTTCCGTCGCTATGGAGGGCGCGGCACCTATGATTACAGGCGCTATCTCTCTGCCCACCAAGAAACCGATGAAGAGAGAGCCGCAAGAAAAGCTCGAAGAAAGGCGGGACTATGAGGAATGCCACAAGAGAGGAGACGAACGACATGACTCATCCCAGAGAGATGATGACTCCCATAAGAGAAAATCTTATGATTGTAAAGGGAAGAGTCACGTTGTAAGTGATCCGAGCAAACGGCCCAAGCTTGGTGACGCGTCTGCTATTTCCGACAAGCCTGCTGCTTCTATTCCCCTTGACATCCCCTCCAGTTCTCCTGCTCTTGAGAGGACTGACATTCAGACAATTATCAACAGGCCTCAGTATCAAGTAAAAGATGCTCCACCCACACTTCAAAACCGATTCCCAAATTGGTGTTTAAAGGGAGTGCGTTTCGACTTAGACTTGGTAGCGATTGATAAGCAAGCTATGTTAAGAAACCTTAATGCTGTCAAACTCGATATCGAGAGGATGTCTGGCTGGTAGAAACTTGTTGACGAGCTTCAAAGAGTTAACCGTATGAACCTCGAAGCCATGTTGACTATGGAGAATGAGAAGTCGGAGTGGGATAAAATTTGTAAGCAGCACGATGCTGAAATGAAGAGCATCGCTGATGACTATGAGAGACTTGAAGCCGAAGTTGAAAGACTAAAGAACGAGCTCGCCACTTCTTCCACTTCCTTTACTCAAAAGGAAGAAATACTTCAAAAGCAAGTACGTGATGCTCATGCTGCTCAGCGAGATGCCGAAGCCAAACTTGAAGCAGAGCAGCATGTTACTGAAAAGTGCCGCACTGACACCGTCCAGCTGCGGGAGAAAGTCAGCTCTCAGAATTTGGAAATCACAAGGCTGCAGTTCTAATTGTTAAAGGCTGAAAAGGAGCGCGATGAGGCTATTGCCAACAAAGTTGCAGCCGAAGAATCTCATGAGGCTACTAAAGCCAATATCAGCTCCACTTTATTCGATTTTTACTTGCACAGCGTCCTGGGTCGTGGTAGTCTCTCATTTTTGGGTCCTAAGTATGAGATTACTTTGGCAGAAGTGTGGGAAGCCATACTTGATATGTTTGGAGGTGCTGGCTATGAAGAGGCAGATCTTCAGGCGCTCTATCTGGATGATGAAGCATGTACTGCCCTTGCCAGGGGAAAAGAAAAGCTTGCTAGGGAGCGAGCCGAAGTAACAGGAGGAGAGCTTTTGGAGAAAGCGCCTTTAACTGACCCCGCTCGTCCTCCGGCTTCGGTCGACCCTGATACTATTGGTTCTAGTTCTTATTCTCCACCTCCTGCAAAAGCTGAAGTTAAAACTGCCACTACCGAGCCTCCCACTATTCAAGTTGAGGAGAAGACCAAGGCTGATGCTGAAGCCAAAAACTTTGAAATCGTCGTGATTAAGCCAACTTCTCCAGGTAATTTCAACGCTGAACTTGGTCAAGCGGACTACTCGTTTGATTCAACCAAGCTCGATGAGTTTCTCGCTTATTACTTAAGTCCTGATGATCCAATATCTTCTCTTTTTTCGGAGAATACTGATTTTAACTTCTTTTCTTCTGTAGCGGAAATACCTAGCGCTGCATGCACTTCTCCTCTTCTAGCTGTTCCTCCTCCATCACTTCAAGTCATTCCTACTTCTCAGCCGGGATCGCAGGAAGAACAAATAGAAGCCCTTCGGGGCTTGGATGATCTACCTTCTTCGCAAGAGCAGAAGGCTGAGGAACTTGGAGGAGGTGAGAAGACTCCGGAGCCTTGTGATGATGACATAAAGCTATCTGAGCTATTTACTCCGAGCAGTGAGTCTTCTTCAAAGAAGAAGGGGAAGCGCGTAATGAAGAAGAAGAAGAAAAGCGCTTCTATTGGTGAAGAAAGAGTGGAAGAAGATCCGGCTACACCTCCTTCACCTTCTTCCTCGTCCCGTCCATGCCGAATTCCGAAATTAATGATCAGGCCGGGCAAGAGTTCTAAAGGCGGTGGGAAGAAGGTGTAATGGGCTGGACTTTAGGCTTATTGTTTTGCTTTTTTGCTTGTATCAACCGGAGATTGTGCTGGTACTGGCCCCCGCTTGAAACCTGCACATGTACAAAAATTTTATAGTATGGAATAAAATGATTCTTTTCACTTATACAATTTCTTGTATATATTTGTGAATGCATTTATTCCTTGTTTCTGCACAAGTTTCTTTGTACGATATTGCAGTGAGCTAGTGGTATGTTGTTCAAGCATTGCTTTTATTAATGTAACTATATTGCCCCTCATACCACGACTCATTGTAATATTCTTCATTCTGAGGAATTTGTACCTTTTTTAGAGAATATTTGTTCCATTTTTATGGAAATATTATTCTACTTTAACAGAATACGCCTCGTTTTTGGAGATTTTTTTTTATTACACTTCAACTTTCGGGGATGATCACTTTTATTTGTTGAAAAGTGGATTCCCCTATGCAGCGAAGCGAGCCTTTGAAGAGGACTTTATTCAGCACTTCAATTTCTAGGGAAGAATTTTTCCAAGATAAACAAGTTGATCTTCCTTGAGAATTGAAGTGTGCCCCTGAGGAAGGCTTTCTTTCTTTTTCTTTGATATTTGTTGTGCCTCATTGGAGGGCTTTCTTGTTTTGTTCGCTTGAAATTACTTTCTCACAGCCGAATGGAACCACGGGGCTGACGCAAGTTACTTGATTGGATGTACGTTTGCACAAGCGATCGCAGCCAATTAATAAGGGCCCTGTGCCTTCATTTTGTGAAGGTGCTTCCCCGATGGTTCCGTCAACTTTGTTTTTCGAGAAGAGTATTTCATTCTGGGATGTGAAGAGTTATGCCTCCGAAGAGGGCTTGTGCCTCCGAAGAGGGCTTGTGCCTTGTTAGAGGGCTTTGTTGGTCTCCGAAGAGAAGCATTTGGACTACGTATAGTAGCATTTGGACTCCGTATAGTAGCATTTTGCCTCCGAAGAGGTCTTGTGCCTTCGGAGAGGTCTTGTGCCTCCGGAGAGGTCTTGTGCCTCCGGAGAGGTCTTGTGTGCCTTGGGGAAGGTCTTCTGCCTCCGAAGAGTGCAGTATGTGCCTTTGGAGAAGGCTTGTGCCTCCGAAGAGGTCTTATGGTGCCTCGGGAGAGGTCTTCTGCCTTCGAAGAGGGCAGCGTGCCTCCGAAGAGGTCTTGTGCCTCCGGAGAGGTCTTGTGCCTCCGTAGAGGTCTTTATTTGATTGCATGGAAGTTACATTCTCATAGTTAAATGGATCCACGGGGCGAACGCAAGTTGCTTGATTGGATGTTCATTCGCACAACGATCACCACAAGTTAATAAGGGCTCTGTGCCTTCAGCTTGGGAAGGTGCCCCTCCGGTGGTTCCATCAACCTTTTTGTTGAGAAGAGCACTTTCATTTTTGGCGTGCCTCCGAAGAGGGCTTATGCCTCCATAGAGGTCTTGTGGTCTCCGAAGAGAAGCATTTGGTCTCCGAAGAGAAGCATTTGGCCTCTGAAGAGGGCTTTGTCGCTTGTGTCCTTCAACCATCTGCTTCTTTGCGATTCCTCATTATCACTTCAAGTACATGCCCCATTCTTTTGCAAGTTGTTTGCCTTTTGCCAGAGAAGTGTACTTTATTGTCGAGTGAATCAATGGGGCAGACGCAAGCTAATTTTCCGGATGTTCGTTTGCACAAACGATCACGGTTGGTTAGCTACGGTCTGGAGCCTTCTCGTGAGGAAGGTGCCCGCTTTGGTGGGTCCATCAACTGTTTGTAAATAGCACTACTCTTGTAGGAATTGAATTTTGGAACCTTTGTGGCTTGTCATTTGTTTGTCGAGTGATTTGTAGGAATCACTTAGCTTTGTGATGTGTTGAATAGGTAAGCTTTGCTTTGATAGCCTGCTGGGTGAGGACCCCCTATCACAACATTAATGACAAGCTTCTCGGATTCCTACACTGCAGCTTTGTTGCCTGAGCTGGATTAATGGGCAGGATGTTGTTGCCCCTGAATGGATGAGGTTGGGTCGTCTCTGTTTCTCTTCACATAATGTTGCAGCTTATTCTGTTTCAGCAACTCTTCAATCACATTTTGCAACTGGCGACATTGGTTAATGTCATGGCCAGGTTGATTGTGAAATTGACAGAACTTCCCATTATGCACTGCACCTCTCCTCATTTTAGGTGGTTTGGGATACTCGACAACATCCTTTGTTGCAAAGAAGATGTTTTCCTGTGTATCAGTTAAGGGAGTGAAATCTGAAGGATTAAAGTGGCGAGGTTTCTTCTCATTCCTTTGCTTCTTTCCTCCTTCGTTTTCCCTTTTCTGGTTTCCAGATTCTCTTTTGTTAGAAACAACTTCATTATTCTCAATTTCAGCCACAACTACTTTTGCTAGTGCAGAAAAGCTTTCTAGACGCATGAATTCATCCACTTTTTTATAAAACTTCTCAAGTGAATTGGGTTCCTTCATTTTTAACCATCTTCCGAATTCACTTGTTTTGTCGATGGCTCGCATCAAGTAGGTCAGTATCATACGGGGTTCTGCATTATCTACTTCGGCCAAGGCTATATTGAAACAGTTCAAAAAAGATTTGATAGATTCTCCCGGAACTTGTTCAAGGTTGGATAATGACATTATATCCTTAGCTTTCGAAGCGTACAACATGAACTGATCCTTGAATTTTTGAGTCAAATCGAAGAATTGATCTACAGACCGAACTGGCAGCTTTGTGAACCAAAGTAGCGCCACTCCTTCCAAATACACTAGAAAGTAACAGTATTTAATCTCATCTAATGCTCTTGCGCCAGTCATATGCCAGTTATACTTATATAGGAAATGATTGGGATCACTTATTCCATTATAAGCCAGGATAGTAGGAGATACAAATTTCCTTGGAAATTCTGCTTTCAGGATCCTTTCAGTGAACGGCGTTTTGCTTGGAGCAAATCCCCAGTCATTTTCATTTTCTTCCCTTTGCATGCTTTCTTTCATGATGTGGCGAACCATCCCTGATAGATACCCCTCATTGTTTAGTGGCATCACTGGGCAGACGTCAGCTATTTTTTCGGAAGTTTGCCTGGGCAAATGTTCGCGAAAAGTAGGCTGCGGCCTTGTGCCTTCAGCTTCGGAAGGCGGTGCTTCGGCGGTGCCAGTCGCTCTTTGAGGAATATCTTTCTCTTGGGAATTATGGGCATCTTCGGCAAAGGTTGTTTCATTATTTTCTGGTTGTCGGTTTGCCCCAAGCAGAGTGTTTAATTTGTCCATCATCAAAGCGTTTTGGGCTTCAATTTGTTGGTATAACCCGAACACTGCAGCATCTAACTTGGCTCTTGTGATCCCGTCACAAGGGGCCGTCATAATTTCAGCTATACTTCTGGTCCTTAGAGAAATTCTTTCAACAAACTTTTGCGGAGCAATGGTGAAAATATCCCTGAGTTCAACTCTCAGTGAAAGCACCAAAAATGTTAACGCTAAAAATTGAACGCTAACACCCCGGTGTGAGTATTAGTAATGTGAAAGCACCACCCGTTGGTACGGGAACTAGAAATAAGCAAAAAATAGCAGAAAAGTAAAGAAACAACAGTTTTATAGTGGTTCGGCTCGAAATCAAGCCTACGTCCACTTTATCTTCTTTATTAATGATTCGATTACAACTCTTTACAATACACTTCAATTACAACACACTTTAAACGAGTAGCTAGAACTTGTATGAAGAAGAATCTTTCGAATTCATGTTGAATGTGTTTGATTTCTTCTTGAAGTTCGTTGAAGCGTCTTTGGTGTTTGGAGTGCTTGAAGTGTTGGATGAGTTGAGAAGGCAGCAGAGTATCGGCGTTCCAGGAATGAGCCGAAAAGTCCCTTTCAAGTTAGAACTAATGCCGTATTTATAGGGAAAAAGAATGCTGAGCCATAGGTCGTGAACGACCTAAGGTAGGTCGTAGGTCGTCAGCGACCTAAGATAGGTCGTGGGTCTTTAATGACCTATGAGTCGTAGCTTGAGTTATGAGGGTAGCAGCGGTTTAGTACGGGAGAACAAGTCCTAGGTCGTAAACGACCTAAGGGATATGAGCTGACCTATCTCAACTGCATCGAGTCTCGTCTGAACGAGTCAGTAGGTCGTGAGCGACCTATGGTAGGTCGTGTAACCTTACTTTGCTTTAGCTTGCTAGGTCGTGACATTGTTAGGTCGTGAGGTTATAGAAGCCTTTAGGTCGCTCATCCTCTTAGGTCGTTAGGTTGCTGAATTCTTGAACCGTTAGGTCGCTAGCCTCTCGAACCAGTTAGGTCGCTTGCCTGTTAACTCTTTGGGTCGTCACAGCTTTAAGTCGCTAGCTCATTAGTTATTTTAGGTCGCTAGGTCGCTTGAGGATTTAGGTCGCTAGGTCGCTGAGTGTTAGGTCGCAAACTTTTAGGTCGCTTCGAAAAAGAGGAGTTAACACTTGCCCCTCGAAGTACATGCCTATGTCATAGGTCGTGTGCTTCGATCTAACTCTTCTAGGTCGTGGGCGACCTAAAACCTGTGCTAACTCGCGTGCCTATTCGCCTTCTTCTCGTTGCCCCATATAAATTGTTAGGTCGCTAATTCTTCCTCACTCACCTGCTTCAATTTCCCGCTCCGCCATTAACAAAACTTTGTGATTTCAAAGGCGAATTTGAGTTAATCATTCAACAATTCATCCTCGCCATCATATCACGTAAGTACACTCGATCTTTATCAATTCCACGATCACCATCGAACCCCATATCCTAATCTCCGAACCCCAGACCAATTTTGTACGCCGTGCTTCATTTTGAGTCGTGTTGTGATGGACTTTTGATCGTTATTGGTGACTGTTGTTCGTTGTGATTCACGAACGCATAGTAGCGAGTTGGATCTATGATAGATCAGAGATATTTTGAATCGGTTTTCAGATGATTTGATGGTATGAAGAGATGATGAATTTTACGAAGAGGATGATGGATTTCATTGTACTACCGATAATGGGTTATCGGGTCTGCCGATAATGGTATTCAGTACTCCCGTCTTCTATCGTTGGAAAATAATTTTGATGTTAACTACGCACAACATCATCGACATTCGTTTTCGAGTCTCAAAGCAGGGGAGACTTCTAAGAAGCTTTGCTTTGAAATTGTTTTCATAAACAAATTTTGGTTTAAACTCCAAAAGTATGATTTGATATATATAAGATATAAGCATATATATTTATTTTAAATGATTTGAAATGAACTCGGTGTTTAAATTTTTATGTTTTGTTAATTAACAATCTTCAAATTATTTGAATGAAATCAAATCTTTGAATAACTAGAACTAAAGTAAGAGAATTAGGAAATCTAAGCTAAATGTTTGAGAAACCTTAGAGTTGAAGTTGTAACTCTTAAAATTGAAAGTAAAGAAAATTTAAACAAGTTAAAATAGTGAATATTCTAATTAAGTGAAATAAATCAAATTAATTTGTATAATAACAAATTGCATTCTAATAGCATATAATAAGACTTACCAAATGTTAAAGGTTAAAATATGACTTGGATATGTAATGGGATGTTATACAAGTAAAAAAACTTAAAAGTAATTGGAATGTATGTAAATGGAAATTTAGTTGTAATAGTAAGTGTTATATACTTAAGTATATTATGAAATGATTAATGACTAAGTGGAATAAGTAAGTGAGCTTAAGAAAAGTAGACAAGTGAATCAAATAATATCTTTGTAAACTGGTTATAGAATTAAATATAAATTTGCAAAGAAATTATGAAATTGAATTTGTAACTTTTGAGATAATTATAAACATAGATAAAGTCTAACTTCTTATATATGACTTTTATAGAACGATTATAAACTAAAGTGATGATTAATAAAATGTTTCCCAAATAAATCTGTTATTAAAGGTAATTATGAAAATGAATGTGAATGAAAATAAATTGGTATAGCTAAGAATCAATAGAAATAAATACGTAAGTTGTATGTATATTTTTTTTGCATAATGATTTGATCCAGATTCGTGCATAAAATTTCGAGATAATTTATATCGATCCGAGTTAGGATTTTTCACTTGATTCTCCACGGTGAACCCTGGATATGGATTTTTGGTTTGATTCTCGAATTCTCTATCATAGTATAAGACTATGCAAGGAGAATAACGGTTTCTGACCAAGGAACCAAATCTGAGTCTGCACTATAGTGCCATGTAAACGATACTAGTTCGGAAATGAAATTGTGTGATCGAGTGAGCGCTCAGATTTAATATTGCATACGGAGGATATATGTACATTGTACGGGATCAAGTAAAGCAAATATTGGAAATTGAAAATGCAAAATATAAAATGATCTTAAATTTTATGACCGGATATTATTGGTAATTAAGATCAGGTATTCAAAATAAAGAAAAATTTGGATTGCCCAACAAAATGGTACGTGTTTATTTTGTCATTGGATTTGGTGATTTTTTTATTGAGCCACTTTGCTTTTGGTTTCTTTTGTTTGTTTGGGGCCCATAGAGGCGTTTTGTAGTTGTTCCGATCGAGCCGCAGAAAGGAGACTCTGCCAAAATTTCCCGCAAAGCCGGGTGTTAGAAAATTTTGAAGTTTTAAAATTTTATAACTTATTTCTATAACTAAATTGTAACTCTGTAAGCTGATCGGAATAGCGTAGTAGAAACGTAGTAATGGTTTTATAAATGAGATCTTATTGTTTTATATATTGATTATTTTGAATAAAACATATCGAATGTTAAATTCTTTACGTAACGTCTTTTCGTAGACGAAAAGTTTTGAGTGGTGGAGATTGTAACGATGCATATTTTTAACCACTTTAAATTATGGAATTTGATGTAATTATTGAATAACAATGGTTAAAAATATAAATTTAATGATTTTGAATGTAACTATTGGATTCAAACTTGAATAAGATTTTGAAATAAACAAATTATGGAGATTTAAGTAATAACGGGTATTGAAAACAAATGCTATGTATTAAATGAGTTTACGGTCAATAGTTGGATTAAATAATAATGTTAAATTTATTAGATATAAATAAACTAATTAATTGATAACGAAAATTCATTTAAAATCCAATAGTGAATTTTTTTGAATATTGAACAATTAAATTGTTTAAATTTAATATTGCAATAAGTAATTGAATTCTGAATTTAATATGATTGAAAATGATATTGAAAGTTGATGTAAATTTTATTTAAACAACAATGATGATACTTAACATTTAAAATTGAATTTAAAAGTGAATAATTAGAAATTGGAAATTTTATATTATAATTGAGACATTAAAATAGCCTTTCGAGGCACAGTCTCGAAATTTAATGAAAGCAGTTCCATTGGATCCGTAATAGTGTATTATTATTGGATTTCAAATTTCTTAGCATTTGGAGTTATCGTTTGGTCGTACGGGATAGAAATGCGTTGAATTTGATGTTGAAAATTTAATATTTTAATTCGATCCAAAAATCTATCTTCCGCATACGATTGAATTAGGCCCCAAAACATGTTCCATTGTGTTCGAAGTAGTGGTAAAATGTTATAAACGCCAAGCGGCATGCTTCGTTTGGAGTTCATCTGGAAAAAGTTGAAAACAATAATAAAATAATGGTATACACGTATATATACTCGAATGCACAGTAAACCCTAGCCCTAAAGCTCTCAGTTGCACCTCCAAATTTTAATGGACGAAATCTTATTTGCTTCTACCCTCATTTTCTCTCCATCCGTCGATTATTAGCAGAAATCTTCAACTAGGAAATCGAAGAGGTCAACGAGATCTTTAGATTCAACGGTCAAGATCTGGATTGGAGCTTCGTTGTGGCCAGAAATTGACGTGGAAGCACTGGCGTTCGAGCATGATTTTCTCGACCATGGAGCAACCGAGTTTGGCCGTGGTCTGGCCGGAGGTAGGGCTCGCTAAGGCCTTCGAATTGATGGTGCCTGATCGTGTTCTAGGATGTGCGTGCGAAAATCGAGGGTAGAACGGAGGCGATGGGTTGTCTTCGTACGCGTAACCTAGTGGAAACACGATCGTGAAGAAGAAGGTATGAATGGCCAGAATTGAAGTTTCCAAAATGAGCGGCCTTGATTTTTTTATTAGTAGGTTTTGTATATAATAAATAAAAGAAATTTGTAATTAATAAATCCAGCTGTTTAAAATTGTATAACTCCTTCATACGTTGTCAGAATTGGACGAAACCAAAGGCGTTGGAATTGTGGCGACGAGCACTACATCATGGAACTGATTTGGAGACGTTTGGAGCTATTAAAATTTTAGGTTAAATCGAATGTCGTTCGATTTGATTTAAAATTGAAAACTCAAGGTGAGTGTTTTATAACGCTCACAATGTACTAGAATATTTTTATGCTAGTTAAATTTGAAATTATGAAGTGATATAAATTTATTAATCATTGTTTGATAAGTTGTCATTGAATTAATTATGGAAATTAAAATTGACACTTAGATCTAAAACTGGAATTTAATTTCCAATAAAAAACCCGATAATAATAACTAAGATTTTGTTGTGAATTATATTGACTTTTTGGATGATTGATTGCTATGGCTGCTATTGATTGATATTTTGGATGATTTGGATGTTTATTTATTCTGATATATCCTATTATCACTCGGTATATTATTTGCAGTATACAAACTGTAAATTCAATTATTTCGAATGAATTAAGAAATAGGTTGAAATGATATATACCTATGACATCATGATTTGGATTGAAATGATATATATCCATCCGTGAAATTAAAATGAAATATCTAATCACTTGGCCATAGGATAAACAATTACATATGGACACCTGATTGGTTAAATTAAATGATTTTAAAATCTTTGATTTGAAATTATCTAAATGTTTTTGATTAAAAAGAAATAAAACTAAATTTATAGAAATCGAATTAATCACGAATTCGAGTTTGAAAGGTTGAAATAAATTTTTGGTTAAAAGGAATTGTTAAATAATTGAGGTTGAGATTTTGGAGTGGTAATCGAAACATGATTGAATTTCATAGATTGGATTATTTTAAAAGATTTAGACTTTATTCGAACTTCGAATATCACTAAGTAAAAGTGATTTAAAACGATATTTCAAAATTAAGCTCGAAGTTGAATTATATTTGAAAATTGGATTTTAAATTGATTATTAAAAGTTAATTTGATTTAAGTGTTTTGAATCGAGATTTTAAAAATCGAGCTCGAGCTCGAGATCGATATAACTTGAAATTGAAATTGAATTAATTGGATTTGAAAGCGAAATTGATTTGAATTGAAATCAAAATTGAATTGATATAAATGGAAATGGAAACATGATTGATTTGAATTGAGAAGATTTGGAAATTGAATCAGTTTGACTTTAAAACTATTTTTCAAATGAATTGCTTAGTACAAACTGTTTGAATTCTATATTCTTTAAATATTCATATTGTTTGGTCTTCCAAATTATTACTATATAAACTATTTTAACATTAAACAACTTTATATTAAACTATTTCAACCATTGAAACTATTTTATCTATTTAATTATTTAAACTATTTTCTAAAATTCAAACTGGTCAAAGGCTAGAAGGTTTATATTTAAATCATGGATTTAAATAATTGAATCGAGTTAAATGAAGTTATAACCCAAATTGAAATTCGAAATGATTTTGGAATCGAAATTGAGATATTAAGGCGAAAATGATTTTGAACTGAAATAGTATATTTTGAGTAAATATGACGATTTCAAAATGGATTTGGTTTCGAAGCGAATATGATATTTTGATATCTAGTATGAACGGTTTTTGAAATATTAAAGTACCAACCGGTGTGTAAAATGACGTTTGGTTGTTAATGAGACCGGGGCCGGATATGGGCATACTCTCTGTCGATACCGGAACCACTTTAACAACTGTGTATGCGGAGGAGACTCCAGAATGAAGTGGTTTGACTGGCGACGAGTGCTGGACTTAAAGAAAGAGAACGATGATGGATAGACCCCGGCACTTGTGTTAATTTGAAATGACTAAAATAGGACGGCTTGACAGGGCGAAGTGGGCTAATTACCCCGAGCGAACATCCGTTCTTCGATTTTCTTGGACTCGGTCCATATTATTATTACTCTTGTTTTTTGTTTCGATTGGTGCCCCTTAATTTGGGATAGCCTCCCTTTGACTCAATATGAGATGGATGGACGCGGTGGGTGGTTATGGCTATGATGCGTTACTACCAGCCCTGCGACCCGAACTGGTAGTATTCTACCTTGGCCATTGCCTCACGTGCCTTGTCATACTTTTATCCCTATACGAGTCCCATACGATTTTGGTTTAGTATTGTCGTATCATGGCACATCCCTGACTACCGACGTGCTACTGGTGGTGTCAAATGCAAACTATACGCCAATGCTTAAAAACGCGTTAAGGAGGATCAATGTAAAGCCTTAACGCTAAGAAAAATATTTATTTTATTGAGCAAACATTATATATGTAGCGTATTCTACTACATATAAATATTTTGATGGATCCTTAAGAGATGGAAAATCCTGTAACATCTCTTGAGTTATTGCACACACGTTGTACACTGGATAGGAGATCTGAAAACCCATAAGCATCCCCGACGCCGTGATATTCATATTTTATGCGATATCGATTTGACTTACATAAGGATATTTTAGTCCTCACTCAAGTGTTTTGTCTTTTCATTACGCTTGGATCGGTCCTGATTTTTTCACCTCATTGGAGATTTATTCTGGAGGACGAAGACGTAGATTTGGTATACTACTACTATTATTATCCATGCATTATGTTGTCTGCTGCATTACTGTATTTATTCCTGATGTATTTATAACTCTGATAATTGTTGTATAGATTATAATCAAATGTGTAGAATAAATAGCTTCATGAATTGTTTATTTGATTATTATATTTTATCGTTCCGCTACGAGATTCTATAGTTGTTTTCTTCTTCTGTTCTAATTCTTCTTAATAACCCCATTAATAATCCTCCCTTTTGAATGGTTTAAGTTGACATGTGTGGTTTATTGTCGATTTAAACTGTCCAAAAAGGTGGGCCGTTACTTAACAAATGTCCAAACAATAAAAAATTCAACTTATAGCAGAACGAGTATTTATTCTGCTAACATATGTCCACATAATCAAACCATTTTCATAACTCATTCACAATTGTTTGTCTACTTGATGGTATCGACAATTAAATCCCCTCTTTTCAAAACCATCTTCGAAAAAGGAGTACCTTTAAAACAATTTGATTCATGGAAAATAAGGATCAAAACTTAAAATTCCATTTTTATAATAATTATTTACATGTTAAACCATTTATTAAATCATAATTGATTTTTATTAATTCTTAACTTAATTTAGTTATAAATTAAGAAATAATTAACCTTAAATAAATAATTAAACAATAATTAACCATGACATAAATAGTTAAACCCTAATAATCTTTATTAATTATTAAATAACAATTTAAACCTTCATTAATATCTAAATATTTATTAATCCCAAATATTTAATGAAATTGTCTTAAATTAAAGCTTAAATAATAAATTAACCTTTGATAAATAATTTATTATAAGTTAAAACCTTAACTGATTTATAATTAAAAATTATCTCAATAATTAATTATTAATTAACCTTGTATTTAATTAATAATTAATTAATAATAAATCATATACTTAGTTTATAATTAATTAAAAAATAATCTTACCTTTTAAAAGATAATTAATTTATAACCAATCTTCAATTAATTAAAATTAATACACCTTAGCTAATACTTAATTAATTATTACATTATCAAAACTAATTAATTAATAGATAATTAATTAATTCTTAACTAATTTTCCTTAAACATCATTATTCAGTTTCTAGGACATTTTTAAAATGCTTTTAATTGTAAAACCCAAATTTTTGCGAAAATTGGATTTTTAAGTGAAACTTCATCAGTATCGCCTATCACTATGGATATCTTAACTAAAATTGTTTTCTAAATTTTCTTTAAAATCTTCATCATTTGAAAATTTTGCTTAAATAAAACATAAATAAGTATTTTGTAAAGCTAAACAAAGTTTAAACTTAAAAATGGTTTCAAATTCTAAATTTTATAAAACCTAAGTTAACACACTTCGAAAGCATGAAATTTCTGCATTGCTTGTTCAGAACTTAATGCTAACTTCTTAGCACACACAAACCAAAATCATGCATTCACATGTCATAAACAAGCTACAAGCAAGATTACAACATTCCATTTACTTACTCTTTTTAAACTTTTATTTCTACTTCAAACTAAACATCACATCCAAGCATATATGTAGACATATTAACCAATATCAAACTCAAGCACAAATGTACACTTACATCTCAACATAAATCTCATCCAAATCGGAATCATACTTAGCAAACAAGTAGCATAGAAACTAATGTTAAAACTTTTAAATTTAAATCAAAACTTTACTCACCAAAGTTTAGAAAACTTTTTGAAAACTTGAAATAACTTTGCAAACTTGACTTAGGACCCTTTCATCTTTAAATAGGCTTGGCCAAGGGCATGAATGGCTCAGCAATGATAAGAACTAGGATGTATGGGCTTGACATGGAGAGGTGGAGGTACTTCGGATAAGGTTGAATTCACAAAACCGAATCCAAAAATTAGTCATATTCTCTTTGATTTTTGGCCATGTTACTCTCGAAATTTTAAAAAGTTGTCATAAGAATAGTTGTTGAAAATTCTATCCTCCATTATTTCAAAATGAAATCACTCAATTTGGATATGTTTTGAAGGAGATATGGTCAAAAGAAGAAGAGGTATTTTCAGACTTGAAAATGTGAGTCCAAAAAGGTCTGAAAGAAATGCATTTTTGACATAGCTAAGATCAAAATTTGAAGAAGTGGTACAGATGGAAATTTTAGCCATTGAAATTTTACACGATTTAAAGAAAAAAATTTCTCCATTTGAATCAGAGATGAGGAAAATATGATATGAGGAAGAGGAAGAAAAATGATGGAATGGAAGGCTATTTATAAACAAGAGAAAAGAGAATTACCTATCTAGCCTTGTACTTTTACCTTCCATATTATTTTTCCACTTCAATTCCCTCCATCACAAATTCCATTTCTGCCCACCAACATGTCTCCCTCTCATCATGTCAAAGAGAACATGTTTAAACATGTTTTGTACTCGAGTCGCCAAATTGTCAAATCATGTCTAAGTATAGTTCTTAAGGCATCTTTTAGTATATACAGGTATATACTTAAGTATATATACCTATGTATATACAAATATATACTAACTAATTTACCTTTTGAATTTGTATAACTTATAATAGAGTTCACAATGTTTTCGATAACTTTTTACTAACAAAAAGTCGAAAATTCGAAAAACGAATTCTGGTGATCACCTTTTCGATCTTTCTTCGAACTAAATATTTTTGTAAATAAATGTGGGAAACTATTTTTCCATCATTAATTATTATTTAAAAGAGTTTTATTTTCATTATAAAACATATATATTGAATATTTAAAATTAATTAAATAGTCACAAATCAAAGTAGTGAACTTCCTGTTCGTTATAATTATTTGTATATCAGCTCGCGAATCCTGACCCTCGTAGCGAATCTTACTCGTTTCCACATACGTGCAATAACTGGAAATGACTATTGGGCCTAACCCCATGTTGTTCGCACCGCGAGTTCACTTCTACCAGTTTATATCTAATGAGCCATAAATAATGCAAAAGCCTCTATCGGTGATAGACTCTACGCGGACTACCTCTCGTTGAATTCAACTAGCTCCAATCTTCCTCAAATGGAAAGAAAATAATGAAATGGAAACCATAATAGTAAATAGAGCTGGCTGATGAAATCAATGAATGATCTTAGGTAAATTTATGGCAATTAATCCGAGGCCGATGAATTGGCTATGACGCCCTGTCAGATTCATGAGTTTTATAGGAAAAAGATATGCATAGTCTTCACTACGATAGTAAGCAATTCATCCGTTTTGGTTAGTGGTTTTTCAGTGACCACATATAGATATAGGATTCAGCTCTAAGAGAATCCTAAACGAGCACAGAATCATAGATATAGGAGTCAGCTCTAAGTCGAGTCTTCCTCTAGGAGCCTAGGGAATCTTGAGTCTTAACCGCGAGCGAAGTGGCACGTGCCAGTGCGGAGTCAACAACAGGTGCCGAAGCCAAGGAAAGAATAATAAAATAGAAAGCATCCCCTGATCCGCACAGACCAAGGGCGAACACTCATCGTTTACGGCATGGACTAACAGGGTATCTAATCATGTTCGCTCCCCATGCTTTCGCACCCCGCCAACGATAGGGACCCAAAGAGCTACCTTCGCTTTTGGCGTTCCTTCTTAGTTCAAGTAGAACAGAATACCTGCTATGCGTAGGACTAAGTATAGTGGCTGACTAAAGGTGTGTAGAGGGACATAAGGAATGGATACATTAACCAATATACTGAGTCTCAAAGCTTCTTAGGCCAAGTGTCAATCCTGTCTTCTTAAGATCTTCTATCATGACAGTGTCAAGCAAATTGTGATATCCACTTTATAATTCACTACTAGAAAAGGTTGAAATATCGACAGAGCATACCGACGGCTTCCGATGGTGTAACGACCCAGAATTTTGAACAATTTAATTTAAAATATTTAATTAATTTTAAATATTTGAACGATGATTTAATTTGAATCCCCGATATAACTTTGAATTTGGCGATTAAATTATAGAATTTAATCTGTTGATAGTTGAATAAAAATTTGAATCTTCATTTTTAAGCTGAAGAAAAATATTTCGAAAGCTTTTAAAATTCGTATTGATATTACTGAAGATAACAGAAGCTTCAGAATCGAATTTGAAAATGGTTTGTTCAGTTTTGAAATTTAATCGTTCAAATCGAATTTTAAAAATAGCCGTCCGAGGCACAGTCTCGGAATTCGACGAAACCAGTTCCATTGGGTCCGGAATGTTGTATTATTGCCGGATTTCAATTTTCGTAATTTCCGGAGTTGATACGTGAGCAAACGGTAACTAAACGCAGTTAGATTTGATCGAATTCAAATTTAATTTTAAAATTTTAAATTAGTCAACAACAAAATATTATAGCCTCCTAAAATCACGCAGAAGATTACGCAACCTATCCCTCTCCCTTTGTTTCAGCCTAGATTCACGCAGCCATCACGTTTTTTATCCCCGTCTCCTTCTACTTAAATCATTCGCATCAAAGAAAAACAATGGCCGCTCTTATTCATTTTTCAAAATCGAGATTCCCCTTCATCCTTTATCAGTTCGAACGAAATTATTTTCGTTCTTTAAAACGCCTCTCCTCCTCTTTCAAAAACAAACGAAAGCAAAATTTCTTCCCTCATTTTCAAATGAAAATCGTTCCAGTGTATACGAAAATAAAATTAAAAATGGGCCGCCTCAAATTCAAATTTAATTACGTTCGTTCTCTTCTGTTTCCCCATTCCCAAATGAAGTTCGCGAGCTACTTTTTATGGCTCCATTTGAAAATTGAAATCGAAAGGGGAGCAAAGCTTGGGTTTCGCGGTCAAGCTCGCGAGAGGAGGAGTCGCGTTCGTTCGTGCTCACGTGGAGCTCGCGCGCGCTTGGGAAGTCGATTGAGATCGCTGGAAGGTTGGAGGTCGCGTGTTCCGTTCAGGCGTGAGATAGGGCTTCAAGACGTGGTGGTTCGGCAACGTAGACTGGAAGCGTGGGTTTCGCGTCTTGAAGGTTCGGGGTCGCGAGCAGCTAAGGATTTGGATTTTTGGGGGAAGTGGTGGTCGATGTTCGCAGACGTGGTGGAGTGATGGGTTTCGATCGGCACGATGGTTCGCTGCTGTAGGCCGATGGTGGTTCGCTGCTGTGAGCGTATGCGCGATGAGGAGTCGACCAGCACGCAGAGACAAGGGTCACGATCGTTGGGATTCGTCAATGGTATCTTCGAGTTTGATTTCGCAGTAAGGTATATCTTTATTTTTATAAATCGTATACTGGTATAGATAAGGGAAAAACAGAAATTTGTAGATGTATATGTACATTGGAATTTTTAAAATGTTAGATTTTAAATCTGTATGGGTTTGTATAACAGTTAGATAATTAATTTAACTGTTAAAATGAAATCACCGATGAATTAAAATTACCAAATGAAAATCTGATTTGTTTAGTTACTAGAAATAAATTTTTAAAGGAAATTTAGTTTTTAAGATTTCTAGTTAAATAAATTTGTTAAAGAGAATTAGTTTGAAATTTAATCACTTGGATAATTTAATTTATCTAATAGGAAATTTACTGTTAAATTGGTTCAAATTAAAATTGTTAAACAATTTAATCCATTGAAAAGAAACTGATTGTCGATAATTTCGAATATTAACAAATTATCAAATGTTTATACAAGGTCTAAAAAAAGGGTGAAATCAAGTCAAAATGGAATGGATTGCAAAATAAATGCTAAGGTGAGATTTTTCTCACTCAAAATATATTTGGTATTGCAGTTATTGATTGATTGATTTGATTGCTATTGGATGTGATATTAGATATAGTAGGATATATCTATATATAGCAATATATATATATATATATTGGCATATGTATATATTGCAGTATGATTTCCCGCCTCGTATAGCGGATGAGACCCTATTGCGCCGTTAGTTAGCAGATTATTTTTATAAAACCCATATACCACGATATTCCACCTCGAAGTGGAATTGGTATTGTGCTAACGTCTGTGGATGCAGGGAAACAGGTTGGAGGGATCCAACTGGATTCCTCACCAATATTATTATTTACAGATATTTGTTGTATATGCTGTTATCATATTGATATATGATATTGAATGTTGTGATTGACTTATTGGTGCTGTTGCATCATCGGATTCAGTTTTTGAAGTTTAAAAATAACGACTTTTATTCTAAAAGGATTTTTAAAGTGATTTTTGAAAATAGACGTTTTATTGAATTTTTGAATTGATTTATTTCAAATGAATAAACGTTTAAAATCTTAAAGTTATAAAAGTTAAGATTTTTGGTGAAATCTAACCAAAGTGTGATTTTTGAAATAAATAGTTGATTTATTTATAAAATGGTTTAAGTTGGGATTTTTGAATAACTATAAACGATTTGTATAAAAAGGTTTATAAATTTGATATTTTATAAATCAAAATGTTGGACTTATAAAACGAATATTTTTTATAAGTGTTAAAAAGAAGTATAAGAGAATGAGATTAATAGATTTATAACGTGAAGTTATAAGTGAATAGATATTGTAGAATAAAAGATTTATAAGAAATTTACTTATAAATTTGACTTTTGCACTTAGATGGGATATAAATAGAAATTGTTAAATGAAATGATTTTTATAAGTTGAAATTGTTATAAAGTATAAATGCGATTTATAAACGTTGTTTATAAATCCGAAATCACTTATTTTGATAAGTAAAATATAGAAGTTAATAAAAAGAAGATTTATAAGTTGAAGTTGTTATTAGAACAGAAATAGAATTTATAAACATCGTTTTATAAATTCGAAATCAATTAAGTTTGATAAATTTAATATAGGAGATTTTTTTTGAAGTAGATATATTCGCGACTTTGGATAGCGAATTTCTATTGAAATAAAAATGTGTAGAAAAGATTGAAAATATGGTTAGTGAATTATATTCACG
This sequence comes from Allium fistulosum, assembly GCA_030737815.1. NCBI lineage: Eukaryota > Viridiplantae > Streptophyta > Magnoliopsida > Asparagales > Amaryllidaceae > Allium > Allium fistulosum. Next base: position 51,071,809 of record CM060903.1, read on the forward strand.
ATTTTGGACAGTGAATATATTATTTAAATAAAATGAAGTTAAACATTTTAAAGATGTTTTAAAATGTATTATGAATCGGAAGCATAGATTTCAACATTCATTGTTGAAATAGACGTTTTCGAGAAAGAAGGAAATGGTGGACTATAATACTATTGTTATAGTAAATGATTTCCGAAAGGAAATGTTTTTATCTAGTATTGGGATTTATATATCTATCTTAATTTCGAATCCCTATACTAGTGATTTTGAGTCATCGTAGCGATGTTTTACGTAACATTCGTTTTGACTCAAATAAATGTTGTTATAGTAAACGATTTCCTTAAAGAATGAACTATATACTTAAACTTTGATTTAAGTATATCGAAGATTTTCAAATGTTAAAAATAAATGATTTGTGAAATACTTATTTTTAAATAAGTATGAAATTTCTTTTCCAATATGAAATGAATTTTTTTTTGATAATTTATCCTTATAAAGATAAAGATAAATTGAAATTGAATATTTGGAATCGATTAAAAATCGAATATCAGTTGATATTTTGAAAGTATAAATTCAATATGGAATTTATAAAGAAAATGGAAATTGTTTAGAAAAAATAAATATTGATTTATTTTTGAAGTGTGGAAAATTTTATATCTAGTAAAGATATTTTGGAAGATTAAATAATTTGGAAAATTATTGGAATCTGATGATGTTGCGCATCTTTATTGATAGTTAAATAACCGACTATCAATAATTACCTTGAATAGGTATTTGTTGTGAATTGGATGGATTTGAATGCCACACTTATTTTTAAATAAACGCTCACTATTCGGGTTAACCGGGAAAGGACCATGGGGTCGTATAACCCATTTCGAATATGTGATACGTCGTTATGAATTGCATTCGAAGACCGGTGTTGAAGACCGGATATTTTTAAAAACGGAAGGATTACCGTCGAGTTACTCTACATCGGCTGATCTCCGATTTAGAGGTTTTATCACCCTTAGTGACGGGAAGTCCGGACGTGATTAGAAAATTATCCGGATATGCAAGGGCTTTGTGAGAAGTGCCTTCGGTTCTGTTCGATCCCGGAACAGACTTGTATGGATTGTATGTCTGACGTTACAAATTGAGATATAAAGATGATTTCTTTCAAATACATTTCTGTTGGTGGCGGAGAATTTATTCTCTTAGCTTAACACCGTTCTCTGAGACGTACGAGCTCAGAGGTTATGTAGTTGAAATTTATCAGCAATATACTCCTAATTTGGTAACGTGGCATACTGAGTGTTGCTGTGAAATGATCAGTGTTTGATCATTTGCGATATGTTCATTTGTTTGATCTTATATCTTTGTGATCATAGGTTGATCATTTGTTTGACCCGAAGCATGGATTTTGAAAAGCGTAGCTTTGTGGACGAGACTTCGTCGAGCCTCACACCCCGGAAATGGTCGAAACATGAAGGATGCAGCAAGGTTCTAGGGAGTAGCGCCCCTTAGTGTATGTCATTCCTTTTGGATAGAGGTGGTATCATGGTATGGAGCCCAGATACTTAACCTATGTGGTTACTGCATTATTATTATTATGTGGTTGTTGCGAATCGGGGATCCTCGGGAAGATCAGTTACGATCGGGGGATGGCATACGCGTGTCAGTAGTTACCTATTTTTGCAGAGGTAACCCGGCCTTGTGTTGGCAGAGATCCGGTTAGGTTCTCGGGACGTCATTCCAGAGGCGTTCCTTCGTGGCAATGGGAAATTCCTTGGCCTGACCATTTGTTGGAAATCCAAAGAAACAATACGTGACGTGTACGGTTTTAGTTGTATTACCTGCTATGGAATGTGGCGGTAACCTGCTATTGAACATAGTAGCTATAGTAGGCATACGATACTGGTCGTATGTTGGCTAAGATTAATATTATACTTTCGAAATGTTTTCTACACTATGCACTAATAATAATATCCAAAGCATTTGATTTTGCGTAGCAAGCATCTTTGACTATCATAAGAAGAAATCTCCTCCAATTCTGCGTTTGCATTATGTGTGTGGCGGGAGGTCTTATGGTAGTTTCATTTTCCAAAAGCATTGCGAAAAAAAAATTATTTTCTTTGTGAAGAATAACTGTTTTACGATCTCACACCAGTCACCATGACTGACTCGGAGTTTATTGTTCCCTTCTAAACTCTGGGTGCCCACAAATTTCCACACGGGCAGCCTAGAGTTATGTTATCAGGATATTTTGGAGCTTTGGAGATAAGCTGGAGGACGAGACGTAGTATTTGTATCTGACATTATTTATTCCGCTGTGTATTCTATATGAGGACAAGTTATATAACTGTCCATTGTTGTATATTAACTCTGATTTATGTATGTATAAACTGATATAGTTCTTTGTTTTAAAAGACTAGTAATTATCTATTATATATTATTCCGCTGCGATGTGTAAGATTCTGATATTGTTTATGTTCTGATGTTATTCTGTTGTTCTTTTTCTTCTTCTGCTTTCTTCTTCTTCTATCTTTTCTTCTATTTCATCTTTCTTAAACCATCATATTTCGGGTTTCCGGCATTCGATTTCTCGGCAGTCGATAAAGGGAGTATCGATGTCGAATTTTCGAAAGTCGAAAATTTTGGTATGTGACAACGTGGTATCAGAGCATATGGTTAAGCGACAACCCTGCTCTGTTGGGTGTTACTCATTAGAGATAGAGTCAGTAGTACTCTAGAATGAGTTGAGTGTAATAATAGATATGAGTGCGTATTTGTTAGTGAATATAAAATTGTTTTGTATTGTGTTGACTTATCGGTTGATTGTTTATAGATTCTGGTCGGAATAGTCTAGCTAACTGTAATCGATAGGGGTTTCTAAACTCTAAACAAGATAAACCGACACAGTATTGATTTTAAAATAGGGTAAATGAAATAATTTTACCCAAAACTATTTTCGTATATAAAGGAAATAATTTTCTGTGGATTATTATGGTATATGGTTGCATGGTTGTTAGGAAGTGATAATATTAAAATGTTATCATCATTATATGAAATTGAATAAGAAATTGAAATCATAACTCTAAAGTTAAGAAATAAATTCACATACAAATGAAATTTGAGAATATAAATTATAAATGTGATTTGTAATTTGAAACGGAATTCTAGAGAAGTTTTTGGAAATGTTTTGAAAAGAATTTGAAAATTTTGGAGATTTGGAAAATTTAAATCTTTTTGATTTGAAAATGAATTTCAAAGGTTTTGAAAAGCATTTTGGAAGGATAAAAGCTCTAAACTCTTTTCGGTCGCTGGAAAATAATTCCGATGATGATCGCGACATCACCGGTGTTCATTTTCGGGTTTCCAAAAGAGGAATTGCTGCCAAATTGTTTTAAATAGAAGTTGTTTGAAAAATTTGGATTTTGTTTTAGAAATTCAAAAGATAAATTTGAATTGTTTTCAAAAATGGTTTTGAAAAGGTTGAAAAGACTCTGGAATTGAGTATTGAATTATGAAAATAAAATTGTGAATGAATGAATCAATTTGCAATTGCAAGTACATGAATGTAAATTGAATTCGAATTGAAATCCAGTTTAATATAAGTAGTTATAAACCAAATTAGTGAATTGTAAATAAATTTTGGGAGCGAACAAAAGTGAATAAAACTGGAATTGAAACTGAATGTTGAAGACAAATTTGAATAAATGAATTAGAATCTGTGATGAATTAGTAAATGAAACTAATTTAAAATAGTGTAGTTATGAACTAAAGATAATTGATAAATTCAATATTCAGAAGTTAAATTGAGTTGAAATGGTGAATTGAATTTAAATGAAATTTGAAATGTAAAATTGAATGATAATGAATATGTAACTTCAATAGTGAAGTAAAAATGTATAAGCAGTTTATATTGAAAATTTTGTAATAGAATTTGCAAAATGGTTTGAATATTGTAACTAGATATTATGGCTAGTAGGATATACAGGTGTATAAAGGAATTGGATTTGATTTTCAAAGATAAATTTGAATTGCTCGAAAAAGGTATGTATTTTAAATTTCTATATGAAATTTGCTGATTTCTTGTCTAGCCGCTTGGCTTTTTCTTTTCTTTTTGAAATCTGAGAGTCCGTAGGGACGTTTTGTAGTCGTACCGTATTAGCCGCGCAAAGGAGAAGCTGGCAAAATTTTTCAAAAATTTTGGGTGTTAGAAAATTTTTGAGAGAATTTTGAAAGTTAAAGTTTAAATTTAAATTTGAATATGAATTGTTAAGTAAACAATGTTGTTTTAAACTTATAATTGAAATTGGAAAGTTAGTTAAATTAATAACGAATCTTTAGCAGAAAGATTTGTTTTGAAAATTTGATAAAACTATTGGATTGTGAAAAATAGTAGACGAGTTAAGGACCTTTTTTCCTAACTTGTAATTTCGAGACGAAATTCTTTTAAGGGGGGAAGTTTGTAACGACCCAGAATTTTGAACAATTTAATTTAAAATATTTAATTAATTTTAAATATTTGAACGATGATTTAATTTGAATCCCCGATATAACTTTGAATTTGGCGATTAAATTATAGAATTTAATCTGTTGATAGTTGAATAAAAATTTGAATCTTCATTTTTAAGCTGAAGAAAAATATTTCGAAAGCTTTTAAAATTCGTATTGATATTACTAAAGATAACAGAAGCTTCAGAATCGAATTTGAAAATGGTTTGTTCAGTTTTGAAATTTAATCGTTCAAATCGAATTTTAAAAATAGCCGTCTGAGGCACAATCTCGGAATTCGACGAAACCAGTTCCATTGGGTCCGGAATGTTGTATTATTGCCGGATTTCAATTTTCATAATTTCCGGAGTTGATACGTGAGCAAACGGTAAGTAAACGCAGTTAGATTTGATCGAATTCAAATTTAATTTTAAAATTTTAAATTAGTCAACAACAAAATATTATAGCCTCCTAAAATCACGCAGAAGATTACGCAACCCATCCCTCTCCCTTTGTTTCAGCCTAGATTCACGCAGCCATCACGTTTTTTATCCCCGTCTCCTTCTACTTAAATCATTCGCATCAAAGAAAAACAATGGCCGCTCTTATTCATTTTTCAAAATCGAGATTCCCCTTCATCCTTTATCAGTTCGAACGAAATTATTTTCGTTCTTTAAAACGCCTCTCCTCCTCTTTCAAAAACAAACGAAAGCAAAATTTCTTCCCTCATTTTCAAACGAAAATCGTTCCAGTCTGTACGAAAATAAAAATAAAAATGGGCCGCCTCAAATTCAAATTTAATTACGTTCGTTCTCTTCTGTTTCCCCATTCCCAAATGAAGTTCGCGAGCTACTTTTTATGGCTCCATTCGAAAATTGAAATCGAAAGGGGAGCAAAGCTTGGGTTTCGCGGTCAAGCTCGCGAGAGGAGGAGTCGCGTTCGTTCGTGCTCACGTGGAGCTCACGCGCGCTTGGGAAGTCGATTGAGATCGCTGGAAGGTTGGAGGCCGCGTGTTCCGTTCAGGCGTGAGATAGGGCTTCAAGACGTGGTGGTTCGGCAACGTAGACTGGAAGCGTGGGTTTCGCGTCTAGAAGGTTCGGGGTCGCGAGCAGCTAAGGATTTGGATTTTTGGGGGAAGTGGTGGTCGATGTTCGCAGACGTGGTGGAGTGATGGGTTTCGATCGGCACGATGGTTCGCTGCTGTAGGCCGATGGTGGTTCGCTGCTGTAGGCCAATGGTGGTTCGCTGCTGTGAGCGTATGCGCGATGAGGAGTCGAGCAGCACGCAGAGACAAGGGTTACGATCACTGGGATTCGTCAATGGTATCTTCGAGTTTGATTTCGCAGTAAGGTATATCTTTATTTTTATAAATCGTATACTGGTATAGATAAGGGAAAAACAGAAATTTGTAGATGTATATGTACATTGGAATTTTTAAAATGTTAGATTTTAAATCTGTATGGGTTTGTATAACAGTTAGATAATTAATTTAACTGTTAAAATGAAATCACCGATGAATTAAAATTACCAAATGAAAATCTGATTTGTTTAGTTACTAGAAATAAATTTTTAAAGGAAATTTAGTTTTTAAGATTTCTAGTTAAATAAATTTGTTAAAGAGAATTAGTTTGAAATTTAATCACTTGGATAATTTAATTTATCTAATAGGAAATTTACTGTTAAATTGGTTCAAATTAAAATTGTTAAACAATTTAATCCATTGAAAAGAAACCGATTGTCGATAATTTCGAATATTAACAAATTATCAAATGTTTATACAAGGTCTAAAAAAAGGGTGAAATCAAGTCAAAATGGAATGGAATGCAAAATAAATGCTAAGGTGAGATTTTTCTCACTCAAAATATATTTGGTATTGCAGTTATTGATTGATTGATTTGATTGCTATTGGATGTGATATTAGATATAGTAGGATATATCTATATATAGCAATATATATATATTGGCATATGTATATATTGCAGTATGATTTCCCGCCTCGTATAGCGGATGAGACCCTATTGCGCCGTTAGTAAGCGGATTATTTTTATAAAACCCATATACCGCGATATTCCACCTCGAAGTGGAATTGGTATTGTGCTAACGTCTGTGGATGCAGGGAAACAGGTTGGAGGGATCCAACTGGATTCCTCACCAATATTATTATTTACAGATATTTGTTGTATATGCTGTTATCATATTGATATATGATATTGAATGTTGTGATTGACTAATTGGTGCTGTTGCATCATCGGATTCAGTTTTTGAAGTTTAAAAATAACGACTTTTACTCTAAAAGGATTTTTAAAGTGATTTTTGAAAATAGACGTTTTATTGAATTTTTGAATTGATTTATTTCAAATGAATAAACGTTTAAAATCTTAAAGTTATAAAAGTTAAGATTTTTGGTGAAATCTAACCAAAGTGTGATTTTTGAAATAAATAGTTGATTTATTTATAAAATGGTTTAAGTTGGGATTTTTGAATAACTATAAACGATTTGTATAAAAAGGTTTATAAATTTGATATTTTATAAATCAAAATATTGGACTTATAAAACGAATATTTTTTATAAGTGTTAAAAAGAAGTATAAGAGAATGAGATTAATAGATTTATAACGTGAAGTTATAAGTGAATAGATATTGTAGAATAAAAGATTTATAAGAAATTTACTTATAAATTTGACTTTTGCACTTAGATGGGATATAAATAGAAATTGTTAAATGAAATGATTTTTATAAGTTGAAATTGTTATAAAGTATAAATGCGATTTATAAACGTTGTTTATAAATCCAAAATCACTTATTTTGATAAGTAAAATATAGAAGTTAATAAAAAGAAGATTTATAAGTTGAAGTTGTTATTAGAACAGAAATAGAATTTATAAACATCGTTTTATAAATTCGAAATCAATTAAGTTTGATAAATTTAATATAGGAGATTTTTTTTGAAGTAGATATATTCACGATTTTGGATAGCGAATTTCTACTGAAATAAAAATGTGTAGAAAAGATTGAAAATATGGTTAGTGAATTATATTCACGATTTTGGACAGTGAATATATTATTTAAATAAAATGAAGTTAAACATTTTAAAGATGTTTTAAAATGTATTATGAATCGGAAGCATAGATTTCAACATTCATTGTTGAAATAGACGTTTTCGAGAAAGAAGGAAATGGTGGACTATAACACTATTGTTATAGTAAATGATTTCCGAAAGGAAATGTTTTTATCTAGTATTGGGATTTATATATCTATCTTAATTTCGAATCCCTATACTAGTGATTTTGAGTCGTCGTAACGATGTTTTACGTAACATTCGTTTTGACTCAAATAAATGTTGTTATAGTAAACGATTTCCTTAAAGAATGAACTATATACTTAAACTTTGATTTAAGTATATCGAAGATTTTCAAATGTTAAAAATAAATGATTTGTGAAATACTTATTTTTAAATAAGTATCAAAATTTCTTTTCCAGTATGAAATGAAATGTTTTTTGAGAATTTATCCTTATAAAGATAAAGATAAATTGAAATTGAATATTTGGAATCGATTAAAAATCGAATATCAGTTGATATTTTGAAAATATAAATTCAATATGGAATTTATAAAGAAAATGGAAATTGTTTAGAAAAAAATAAATATTGATTTATTTTTGAAGTGTGGAAAATTTTATATCTAGTAAAGATATTTTGGAAGATTAAATAATTTGGAAAATTATTGGAATCTGATGATGTTGCGCATCTTTATTGATAGTTAAATAACCGACTATCAATAATTACCTTGAATAGGTATTTGTTGTGAATTGGATGGATTTGAATGCCACACTTATTTTTAAATAAACGCTCACTATTCGGGTTAACCGGGAAAGGACCATGGGGTCGTATAACCCATTCCGAATATGTGATACGTTGTTATGAATTGCATTCGAAGACCAGTGTTGAAGACCGGATATTTTTGAAAACGGAAGGATTACCGTCGAGTTACTCTACATCGGCTGATCTCCGATTTAGAGGTTTTATTACCCTTAGTGACGAGAAGTCCGGACGTGATTAGAAAATTATCCGGATATGCAAGGGCTTCGTGAGAAGTGCCTTCGGTTCTGTTCGATCCAGGAATAGACTTGTATGGATTGTATGTCTGACGTTACAAATTGAGATATAAAGATGATTTCTTTCAAATACATTTCTGTTGGTGGCGGAGAATTTATTCTCTTAGCTTAACACCCTTCTCTGAGACGTACGAGCTCAGAGGTTATGTAGTTGAAATTTATCAGCAATATACTCCCAATTTGGTAACGTGGCATACTGAGTGTTGCTGTGAAATGATCAGTGATTGATCATTTGCGATATGATCATTTGTTTGATCTTATATCTTTGTGATCATAGGTTGATCATTTGTTTGACCGAAACATGGCTTTTGAAAAGCGTAGCTTTGTGGACGAGACTTCGTCGAGCCTCACACCCCGGAAATGGTCGAAACAGGAAGGATGCAGCAAGGTTCTAGGGAGTAGCGCCCCTTAGTGTATGTCATTTCTTCTGGATAGAGGTGGTATCATGGTATGGAGCCCAGATACTTAACCTATGTGGTTACTGCATTATTATTATTATGTGGTTGTTGCGAATCGGGGATCCTCGGGAAGATCAGTTACGATCGAGGGATGGCATACGCATGTCAGTAGTTACTTATTTTTGCAGAGGTAACCCGGCCTTGTGTTGGCAGAGATCCGGTTAGGTTCTCGGGACGTCATTCCAGAGGCATTCCTTCGTGGCAAAGGGAATTTCCTTGGCCTGACCATTTGTTGGAAATCCAAAGAAACAATACGTGACGTGTACGGTTTTAGTTGTATTACCTGCTATGGAATGTGGCGGTAACCTGCTATTGAACATAGTAGCTATAGTAGGCATACGATACTGGTCGTATGTTGGCTAAGATTAATATTATACTTTCGAAATGTTTTCTACACTATGCACTAATAATAATATCCAAAGCATTTGATTTTGCGTAGCAAGCATCTTTGACTATCATAAGAAGAAATCTCCTCCAATTCTGCGTTTGCATTGTGTGTGTGGCGGGAGGTCTTATGGTAGTTTCATTTTCCAAAAGCATTGCGAAAAAAAAATTATTTTCTTTGTGAAGAATAACTGTTTTACGATCTCACACCAGTCACCATGACTGACTTGGAGTTTATTGTTCCCTTCTAAACTCTGGGTGCCCACAAATTTCCACACGGGCAGCCTAGAGTTATGTTATCAGGATATTCTGGAGCTTTGGAGATAAGCTGGAGGACGAGACGTAGTATTTGTATCTGACATTATTTATTCCGCTGTGTATTCTGTATGAGGACAAGTTATATAACTGTCCATTGTTGTATATTAACTCCGATTTATGTATGTATAAACTAATATAGTTCTTTGTTTTAAAAGACTAGTGATTATCTATTATATATTATTCCGCTGCGATGTGTAAGATTCTGATATTGTTTATGTTCTGATGTTATTCTGTTGTTCTTTTTCTTCTTCTGCTTTCTTCTTCTTCTATCTTTTCTTCTATTTCTTCTTTCTTAAACCATCATATTTCGGGTTTCCGACATTCGATTTCTCGGCAGTTGATAAAGGGAGTATCGATGTCGAATTTTCGAAAGTCGAAAATTTCGGTATGTGACAACGTGGTATCAGAGCATATGGTTAAGCGACAACCCTGCTCTGTTGGGTGTTACTCATTAGAGATAGAGTCAGTAGTACTCTAGAATGAGTTGAGTGTAATAATAGATATGAGTGCGTATTTGTTAGTGAATATAAAATTGTTTTGTATTGTGTTGACTTATCGGTTGATTGTTTATAGATTCTGGTCGGAACAGTCTAGCTAACTGTAATCGATAAGGGTTTCTAAACTCTAAACAAGATAAACCGACACAGTATTGATTTTAAAATAGGGTAAATGAAATAATTTTACCTAAAACTACTTTCGTATATAAAGGAAATAATTTTCTGTGGATTATTATGGTATATGGTTGCATGGTTGTTAGGAAGTGATAATATTAAAATGTTATCATCATTATATGAAATTGAATAAGAAATTGAAATCATAACTCCAAAGTTAAGAAATAAATTCACATACAAATGAAATTTGAGAATATAAATTATAAATATGATTTGTAATTTGAAACGGAATTCCAGAGAAGTTTTTGAAAATGTTTTGAAAAGAATTTGAAAATTTTGGAGATTTGGAAAATTTAAATCTTTTTGATTTGAAAATGAATTTCAAAGGTTTTGAAAAGCATTTTGGAAGGATAAAAGCTCTAAACTCTTTTCGGTCGCTGGAAAATAATTCCGATGATGATCGCGACATCACCGGTGTTCATTTTCGGGTTTCCAAAAGAGGAATTACTACCAAATTGTTTTAAATAGAAGTTGTTTGAAAAATTTGGATTTTGTTTTAGAAAATTCAAAAGATAAATTTGAATTGTTTTCAAAAATGGTTTTGAAAAGGTTGAAAAGACTCTGGAATTGAGTATTGAATTATGAAAATAAAATTGTGAATGAATGAATCAATTTGCAATTGCAAGTACATGAATGTAAATTGAATTCGAATTTAAATCCAGTTTAATATAAGTAGTTATAAACCAAAATAGTGAATTGTAAATAAATTTTTGGAGCGAACAAAAGTGAATAAAACTGGAATTGAAACTGAATGTTGAAGACAAATTTGAATAAATGAATTAGAATCTGTGATGAATTAGTAAATGAAACTAATTTAAAATAGTGTAGTTATGAACTAAAGATAATTGATAAATTCAATATTCGGAAGTTAAATTGAATTGAAATGGTGAATTGAATTTAAATGAAATTTGAAATGTAAAATTGAATGATAATGAATATGTAACTTCAAAAGTGAAGTAAAAATGTATAAGCAGTTTATATTGAAAATTTTGTAATAGAATTTGCAAAATGGTTTGAATATTGTAACTAGATATTATGGCTAGTAGAATATACAGGTGTATAAAGGAATTGGATTTGATTTTCAAAGATAAATTTGAATTGCTCGAAAAAGGTATGTATTTTAAATTTCTATATGAAATTTGCTGATTTCTTGTCTAGCCGCTTGGCTTTTTCTTTTCTTTTTGAAATATGAGAGTCCGTAGGGACGTTTTGTAGTCGTACCGTATTAGCCGCGCAAAGGAGACGGTGGCGAAATTTTTTGAAAATTTCGGGTGTTAGAAAATTTTTGAGAGAATTTTGAAAGTTAAAGTTTAAATTTAAATTTGAATTTGAATTGTTAAGTAAATAATGTTGTTTTAAACTTATAATTGAAATTGGAAAGTTAGTTAAATTAATAACGAATCTTTAGCAGAAAGATTTGTTTTGAAAATTTGATAAAACTATTGGATTGTGAAAAATAGTAGACGAGTTAAGGACCTTTTTTCCTAACTTGTAATTTCGGGATGAAATTCTTTTAAGGGGGGAAGTTTGTAACGACCCAGAATTTTGAACAATTTAATTTAAAATATTTAATTAATTTTAAATATTTGAACGATGATTTAATTTGAATCCCCGATATAACTTTGAATTTGGCGATTAAATTATAGAATTTAATCTGTTGATAGTTGAATAAAAATTTGAATCTTCATTTTTAAGCTGAAGAAAAATATTTCGAAAGCTTTTAAAATTCGTATTGATATTACTGAAGATAACAGAAGCTTCAGAATCGAATTTGAAAATGGTTTGTTCAGTTTTGAAATTTAATCGTTCAAATCGAATTTTAAAAATAGCCGTCCGAGGCACAGTCTCGGAATTCGACGAAACCAGTTCCATTGGGTCCGGAATGTTGTATTATTGCCGGATTTCAATTTTCGTAATTTCCGGAGTTGATACGTGAGCAAACGGTAAGTAAATGCAGTTAGATTTGATCGAATTCAAATTTAATTTTAAAATTTTAAATTAGTCAACAACAAAATATTATAGCCTCCTAAAATCACGCAGAAGATTACGCAACCCATCCCTCTCCCTTTGTTTCAGCCTAGATTCACGCAGCCATCACGTTTTTTATCCCCGTCTCCTTCTACTTAAATCATTCGCATCAAAGAAAAACAATGGACGCTCTTATTCATTTTTCAAAATCGAGATTCCCCTTCATCCTTTATCAGTTCGAACGAAATTATTTTCATTCTTTAAAATGCCTCTCCTCCTCTTTCAAAAACAAACGAAAGCAAAATTTCTTCCCTCATTTTCAAACGAAAATCGTTCCAGTCTGTACGAAAATAAAAATAAAAATGGGCCGCCTCAAATTCAAATTTAATTACGTTCATTCTCTTCTGTTTCCCCATTCCCAAATGAAGTTCGCGAGCTACTTTTTATGGCTCCATTCGAAAATTGAAATCGAAAGGGGAGCAAAGCTTGGGTTTCGCGGTCATGCTCGCGAGAGGAGGAGTCGCGTTCGTTCGTGCTCACGTGGAGCTCGCGCGCGCTTGGGAAGTCGATTGAGATCGCTGGAAGGTTGGAGGCCGCGTGTTCCGTTCAGGCGCGAGATAGGGCTTCAAGACGTGGTGGTTCGGCAACGTAGACTGGAAGCGTGGGTTTCGCGTCTGGAAGGTTCGGGGTCGCGAGCAGCTAAGGATTTGGATTTTTGGGGGAAGTGGTGGTCGATGTTCGCAGACGTGGTGGAGTGATGGGTTTCGATCGGCACGATGGTTCGCTGCTGTAGGCCGATGGTGGTTCGCTGCTGTGAGCGTATGCGCGATGAGGAGTCGAGCAGCACGCAGAGACAAGGGTTACGATCGCTGGGATTCGTCAATGGTATCTTCGAGTTTGATTTCGCAGTAAGGTATATCTTTATTTTTATAAATCGTATACTGGTATAGATAAGGGAAAAACAGAAATTTGTAGATGTATATGTACATTGGAATTTTTAAAATGTTAGATTTTAAATCTGTATGGGTTTGTATAACAGTTAGATAATTAATTTAACTGTTAAAATGAGATCACCGATGAATTAAAATTACCAAATGAAAATCTGATTTGTTTAGTTACTAGAAATAAATTTTTAAAGGAAATTTAGTTTTTAAGATTTCTAGTTAAATAAATTTGTTAAAGAGAATTAGTTTGAAATTTAATCACTTGGATAATTTAATTTATCTAATAGGAAATTTACTGTTAAATTGGTTCAAATTAAAATTGTTAAACAATTTAATCCATTGAAAAGAAACTGATTGTCGATAATTTCGAATATTAACAAATTATCAAATGTTTATACAAGGTCTAAAAAAAGGGTGAAATCAAGTCAAAATGGAATGGATTGCAAAATAAATGCTAAGGTGAGATTTTTCTCACTCAAAATATATTTGGTATTGCAGTTATTGATTGATTGATTTGATTGCTATTGGATGTGATATTAGATATAGTAGGATATATCTATATATAGCAATATATATATATTGGCATATGTATATATTGCAGTATGATTTCCCGCCTCGTATAGCGGATGAGACCCTATTGCGCCGTTAGTAAGCGGATTATTTTTATAAAACCCATATACCGCGATATTCCACCTCGAAGTGGAATTGGTATTGTGCTAACGTCTGTGGATGCAGGGAAACAGGTTGGAGGGATCCAACTGGATTCCTCACCAATATTATTATTTACAGATATTTGTTGTATATGCTGTTATCATATTGATATATGATATTGAATGTTGTGATTGACTAATTGGTGCTGATGCATCATCGGATTCAGTTTTTGAAGTTTAAAAATAACGACTTTTACTCTAAAAGGATTTTTAAAGTGATTTTTGAAAATAGACGTTTTATTGAATTTTTGAATTGATTTATTTCAAATGAATAAACGTTTAAAATCTTAAAGTTATAAAAGTTAAGATTTTTGGTGAAATCTAACCAAAGTGTGATTTTTGAAATAAATAGTTGATTTATTTATAAAATGGTTTAAGTTGGGATTTTTGAATAACTATAAACGATTTGTATAAAAAGGTTTATAAATTTGATATTTTATAAATCAAAATATTGGACTTATAAAACGAATATTTTTTATAAGTGTTAAAAAGAAGTATAAGAGAATGAGATTAATAGATTTATAACGTGAAGTTATAAGTGAATAGATATTGTAGAATAAAAGATTTATAAGAAATTTACTTATAAATTTGACTTTTGCACTTAGATGGGATATAAATAGAAATTGTTAAATGAAATGATTTTTATAAGTTGAAATTGTTATAAAGTATAAATGCGATTTATAAACGTTGTTTATAAATCCGAAATAACTTATTTTGTTAAGTAAAATATAGAAGTTAATAAAAAGAAGATTTATAAGTTGAAGTTGTTATTAGAACAGAAATAGAATTTATAAACATCGTTTTATAAATTCGAAATCAATTAAGTTTGATAAATTTAATATAGGAGATTTTTTTTGAAGTAGATATATTCGCGATTTTGGATAGCGAATTTCTATTGAAATAAAAATGTGTAGAAAAGATTGAAAATATGGTTAGTGAATTATATTCACGATTTTGGACAGTGAATATATTATTTAAATAAAATGAAGTTAAACATTTTAAAGATGTTTTAAAATGTATTATGAATCGGAAGCATAGATTTCAACATTCATTGTTGAAATAGACGTTTTCGAGAAAGAAGGAAATGGTGGACTATAACACTGTTGTTATAGTAAATGATTTCCGAAAGGAAATGTTTTTATCTAGTATTGGGATTTATATATCTATCTTAATTTCGAATCCCTATACTAGTGATTTTGAGTCGTCGTAACGATGTTTTACGTAACATTCGTTTTGACTCAAATAAATGTTGTTATAGTAAACGATTTCCTTAAAGAATGAACTATATACTTAAACTTTGATTTAAGTATATCGAAGATTTTCAAATGTTAAAAATAAATGATTTGTGAAATACTTATTTTTAAATAAGTATGAAATTTCTTTTTCCAATATGAAATGAAATGTTTTTTGAGAATTTATCCTTATAAAGATAAAGATAAATTGAAATTGAATATTTGGAATCGATTAAAAATCGAATATCAGTTGATATTTTGAAAATATAAATTCAATATGGAATTTATAAAGAAAATGGAAATTGTTTAGAAAAAAAATAAATATTGATTTATTTTTGAAGTGTGGAAAATTTTATATATAGTAAAGATATTTTGGAAGATTAAATAATTTGGAAAATTATTGGAATCTGATGATGTTGCACATCTTTATTGATAGTTAAATAACCGACTATCAATAATTACCTTGAATAGGTATTTGTTGTGAATTGGATGGATTTGAATGCCACACTTATTTTTAAATAAACGCTCACTATTCGGGTTAACCAGGAAAGGACCATGGGGTCGTATAACCCATTCCGAATATGTGATACATCGTTATGAATTGCATTCGAAGACCGGTGTTGAAGACCGGATATTTTTGAAAACGAAAGGATTACCGTTGAGTTTCTCTACATCGGCTGATCTCCGATTTAGAGGTTTTATCACCCTTAGTGACGGGAAGTCCGGACGTGATTAGAAAATTATCCGGATATGCAAGGGCTTCGTGAGAAGTGCCTTCGGTTCTCTTCGATCCCGGAACAGACTTGTATGGATTGTATGTCTGACGTTACAAATTGAGATATAAAGCTGATTTCTTTCAAATACATTTCTGTTGGTGGCGGAGAATTTATTCTCTTAGCTTAACACCCTTCTTTGAGACGTACGAGCTCAGAGGTTATGTAGTTGAAATTTATCAGCAATATACTCCCAATTTGGTAACGTGGCATACTTAGTGTTGCTGTGAAATGATCAGTGTTTGATCATTTGCGATATGATCATTTGTTTGATCTTATATCTTTGTGATCATAGGTTGATCATTTGTTTGACCCGAAGCATGGCTTTTGAAAAGCGTAGCTCTGTGGACAAGACTTCGTCGAGCCTCACACCCCGGAAATGGTCGAAACAGGAAGGATGCAGCAAGGTTCTAGGGAGTAGCGCCCCTTAGTGTATGTCATTCCTTCTGGATAGAGGTGGTATCATGGTATGGAGCCCAGATACTTAACCTATGTGGTTACTTCATTATTATTATTATGTGGTTGTTGCGAATCGAGGATCCTCGGGAAGATCAGTTACGATCGGGGGATGGCATACGCGTGTCAGTAGTTACCTATTTTTGCAGAGGTAACCCGGCCTTGTGTTGGCAGAGATCCGGTTAGGTTCTCGGGACGTCATTCCAGAGGCGTTCCTTCGTGGCAATGGGAAGTTCCTTGGCCTGACCATTTGTTGGAAATCCAAAGAAACAATACGTGACGTGTACGGTTTTAGTTGTATTACCTGCTATGGAATGTGACGGTAACCTGCTATTGAACATAGTAGCTATAGTAGGCATACGATACTGGTCGTATGTTGGCTAAGATTAATATTATACTTTCGAAAAGTTTTCTACACTATGCACTAATAATAATATCCAAAGCATTTGATTTTGCGTAGCAAGCATCTTTGACTATCATAAGAAGAAATCTCCTCCAATTCTGCGTTTGCATTGTGTGTGTGGCGGGAGGTCTTATGGTAGTTTCATTTTCGAAAAGCATTGCGAAAAAAAATTATTTTCTTTGTGAAGAATAACTGTTTTACGATCTCACACCAGTCCCCATGACTGACTCGGAGTTTATTGTTCCCTTCTAAACTCTGGGTGCCCACAAATTTCCATACGGGCAGCCTAGAGTTATGTTATCAGGATATTCTGGAGCTTTGGAGATAAGCTGGAGGACGAGACGTAGTATTTGTATCTGACATTATTTATTCCGCTGTGTATTCTGTATGAGGACAAGTTATATAACTGTCCATTGTTGTATATTAACTCTGATTTATGTATGTATAAACTGATATAGTTCTTTGTTTTAAAAGACTAGTGATTATCTATTATATATTATTCCGCTGCGATGTGTAAGATTCTGATATTGTTTCTGTTCTGATGTTATTCTGTTGTTCTTTTTCTTCTTCTGCTTTCTTCTTCTTCTATCTTTTCTTCTATTTCTTCTTTCTTAAACAATCATATTTCGGGTTTCCGGCATTCGATTTCTCGGCAGTCGATAAAGGGAGTATCGATGTCGAATTTTCGAAAGTTGAAAATTTCGGTATGTGACAGATGGCTTCCGATGGAGACGAGTGCATGGGAAGGGTGGCTGGCACATTGGGATAGTGACGAGGCGAAGGTAAGTGTACTAAACTTTTATTAATTATTTGATTGATGCATAAATATCAAAAAATATTTGGTAAGTAAATAATATATTAAATTTAAATGTATAGGCAGAGTCGGAAAGAAACTTTGCAAATAAGAACAAAAATCCCGTCACTCATTGGGATGGTAAAAGTCGTTCCAACAATATCACCAGGAGTTGGTAAATTTATTAAATGTGAATTGTAAATAGTTATTGTGCTATATAATTTTGAATATACAATAATAGTACATAATAATCAATTTTAGGAAGCTAAGACGCATGACCCCATGTCGTATATGGATGTATTTAACCGTACTCATGCCGTCGGGCATGTAAATCCAAACGAGACAATTTCGTATACATGGCAGGATGATAAATCGAGAAAGAGCCATGTAAGCATATTTTAGTTTATGTACTATTAGTAATTGTTTTAATTATTAAAGTATAATGAATTATGATATCATGTTATTAGTTTATCTGCATTTTTATTTGTCCATGCAGGCAAGGTTTATGGAAGAACGCCAGAAACTCCTGGAGGATACCGGTCGAGAGCAACTGACGACGGCTGAAAGATAGAAAGGGATATCATACCCTAAACTTGTATACACGTCAAAATCTCATCAAAATAACTGGCATCAAAATATAATACCAATGAATTTTCATTCATCAAAATGTCACAAGAATCTTCTCAAAGATAGAAAGGGATATCATACCCTAAACTTGTATTCATAACAAGTCAATAACACATAAATTCACCAATGCACAAAAGCTGATATCATATCAATGAAAATCATGAAAATTGGTGAAGCACAAAATTCCAGAAATCATCACAAGAAATCCAGAAAACGCTAATTCTAGAAATCGACATACGAAAACCAGAAATCACAAAGAGGGGGAAAAGCCTATCACAAAATGGGAGCATGAAAACTCACCGACCGGTATCACATGAATCTTTTCAAAGATAAAATAGGGTATCATACCCTAAACTTGTATTCATAACAAGTTAATAACACATGAATTCACCAATGCACAAAAATTGATATCATATCAATGAAAATCATGAAAATTGGTGAAGCACAAATTCCAGAAATCACACAAGAAATCCAGAAAACACATAAATAAGGGGGGGAGGCCTAACACATGAATGGGAGCATGAAAACTCACCTACGCGTATCACACAGGAATGAGAAGCTATCTCATGGAAGCTATCCATTAAATTTTCACACAGGAATGGCCCGAAGACCGTAGGGTGCTACCCTACATATGTGATGGTGAAACATCACATAAACGGGGTATAGTCTCCCACGCAGACAAAGAGACATCGCTCAATCGCTAGTCTAAATTATAAAAAAAGGGGAAAAAGCCTAACACATGAATGGGAGCATGAAAACTCACCTACGCGTATCACACAGGAATGGCCCGAAGAACGTAGGGTGCTACCCTACATATGTAATGGCGAAACATCACATAAACGGGGTATAGTCTCCCACGCAGACAAAGAAATATGTGTGAGATGAAATCACACAAAGAGTATCCAGACAATCCTCAAAGCCCAAGAGATATGTGTGAGACGAAATCACACCGATGAGGCCTAGTCTAACCGTGCAATATGTGTGAGACGAAATCACACAATGGTGTCTAGACAATCCTCAAAGCCCAAGAGATGTGTGAGACGAAATCACACAATGGTGTCTAGACAATCCTCAAAGCCCAAGAGATGTGTGAGACGAAATCACACCGATGAGGTCTAGTCTAAATCATAAAAATGATCGTCATGATCATTAAGAAGTGTCAATTACATTAAGTTAGTGAATATAAGAGTTTAGCTTCATGTCCCATAACCACTAGCTTAACTCAAATATTTACGAACAAACTGTAAATCTTCACTAGAAAATTGTCACAAAGGGTTCAATCGAACAAGTCCAGGAGTTAACCGACGAAGTAAACGCAAGCGTTTCATACCACTTGTTTTACTAAGCCGTTTAATTCAATTTCTCATACGAGTGAAATAAAGGCTTGTATATACTAATAGATTGGAAAACCGTTTAAGAAAAAGAGTTTTGTAGTAAAATAGTTTTAAAACTGTTTGGAGAAAAGGATTTTAATATTTACTACTAGTATAGAAAACCTTTATATTTTTAAAGTGACAAATCACAAAAATGATTGTAGAAACAATCAATCACAAGAATTCACATACAAAGATGTGAATAGAATCCAAAGAAATCGATACCGAATCCATCAAAAAGTATGTTCACAAAAATCCCGAAGAAAATATCATCAAAGTTGCTAATAAATGATAGCAACAAATCGGGGAAATAATCAAGAATCGATTAAATTTGGAAACCAAGTCAATTCACTAAAATTTCACATTCGAAGACGTGAATAAAATCCAAAGAATTCGATTCCAAATTCATCAAAGTAGGAATACCCAAAAATTCCAGAAATAGAAGTTATCAAAATCGACAAAGGTGATAACAACTAATTAGAAAACAAGAATCGATTATCAACTGGAAAAACAAAGCAAAACGAGCAGAAATGCATAAATGACTTCAACAAAAGTAAGAATCAAGTCACTGTCGAACACAAAATGAATCAATCATTATCATCAAAGAATCCAACGGTAAACAAAATCAAAGTCTTGAAAATCAAGAAATTAGCAATTTCTCAAAAACAGAATTACAGAGAAACAGCAAATAAAACCAAGAGGTAAACAAGTTTGAATTCAATGCAGATGCAAACTAGTCGAAGTCGAACGGAATTCAAGCTGAGGAAAACACAAAAGATCAAGTTCAAAATCGTGGAGATTCAAACTAGATATAAATGAAAAATCAAAATCACTTAATTTGCAACTGGTCAAGCTATTTTTCATCACAGTGTAACAGGTACACAATGACACTCATAGCATAGCACAAAAGTGGAACAAAGTCCAAAAGCCAAAATACTTTCACGAAATCAAAATCAAATGCACATGAAAAAGCGTTAGGAATTCATACATAACAATCAAAGATAATCATATGTAAAGATGAAAGATAAAACATCGACAAATAGTTGTAACACATGCTCCATCTAAGTTATGTTTTATAATTGTCCTAAACCCCAGGCTCTGATACCAAGCTGTGATGCCCTACCTCTATACCCACGCTAGCCAAGAACACTACGGTGTAGTGCTGTCAACTAGCACAGAGAATAAGGCTGTTGAGGAGCGACCATCTATGTAATTGCTTTGTGCGAGCACCGATATGTCAGATAGAATAACATGCATTTTTATTACAGGAGGAAATCCGACATACTGATACAAACTCAAAGCTACTACATAGTGGCTATAATAGTTTAGGACAATAGATATAAAAATAACACAGATAACTTAAATGCGGAATACAGATGGAACGAAAAGTCTCATATATACAATAACTGATATCAGTTACAATACATTTGACACAATACAAATGATACAACTACAACTGTCGACTCAAGAAGTTATATATACACGTACATTATCGACTAATATACATGAATACATTATCATCTTAAAACAGACACACTGACTACTACAACAAGACGAAGACCTTTTCAAATGATATAAAAATCTTCATAGCTCTAGTAGCAACCCAAAGCTAAAAATCTACAACTTGTAAATACTCTGTCTGACCCGAGTATTAAATTCAAAAGAAAATAATACACGGGTCAGTCTAATTCAAACTCAGTTATTAATGCACAGAAGCAATAATAATCAAACATCAAATAGACGAAAGTCACAGAAATTCTCCGTCTATCCGACTCTTTTAACAAAGAAATCGGATAACGAAAATTTTAACACTAAACAGTGTTAAACAATAAATCAGCAGATTTAAAACATCAATAGAGATAGATGAAAAGATTTCTAAATGAAGATGATTTAGAAAACAACATAGATGCAGACAACATCAAGTAGTGCAAGCATATGAAATGGCAACTCAAGTAATGGATGCAGACATATACAACAGCGAAGAGCATCTGAAGTGAATGAAGAGTGATACATGCAACAAAGAAGACTACTTCAATATTGGACAAGACTCAAATTGATATAGCAGCAGTTTATATGCCAGACCAAAAACAATGAAAGCCACAGCAAATTTCAGTGCCATCATGAACAAAGAAGACAATAACAATTGCTCATGACAAAGACAGAACTCAAGGCCTAAATGATGCTACACTGGAAAACAGAACTATAAATGTCCGGGACTTATCAACTCTAAAGGCCTCAATGCTAAATCTGGGTATAAAATCCAATATAAAGCACGGCCTGTGCAAAAGCAACATGAAGCATCATAACAACAAATGCTAGTGACTAAACATATACAAGTACTGATTACTCCTAGGTGAAGGCCACATGAGCTTAATGCAACCAGACATGAGACAGTAACATTCAAGTACAACTATCCAACATGAACTAAGACATAGCAGGTGAATGTGCAACATCAACAAGACAAGTACAAACTGGACAACAACAAAGGCTATCAAGTGAACCAACACAAATGTCACCAAAACACAGTTCAGTGACTACAGAAATGATCATCCAAGTTCAACATCATTATCAAGTGCAATGAAGACTATAATGTACTCAAGTGATAACAAGAAACAGTGAAGGCACCAGAAACTATCATGCTCAACTAATCAGTGTACAAAACTGCAGAGATGATCAAAGTCAGGTGATATATACAGTAAACAAATGTCAAAGCTGTGATGAAAACAGTGAAGAACACTATCAAGTCGAATGCAACAGAGAAACAAAGGCACCAGTAAACAAAATGTCAAGGCAGCGGACAACATAAGTGGAGTTGAGATCAAAAAGTCAGAGGTGGGCAACATGAACAAATGAACTCATATGGACAGTGCAATCAAAAGCACATATATGCAGCAGCTAACTGGCATATGAACAAGTAAAACAATGACAGTTCAAGTATGCAGAGAACAAGATGAAGCACTGCAATACAAGTATACACATCACAGTGCACAAATCTCAACTATACAAAAGACTCAAGCAGACACGCTATCAAACAGAGGAGTATACAATGAAGTATGGAAACAACATTGAAGTCAACAACAGCAGGTCTACTGAAGTCATGAATGCTACAACAACAAAGATCCAGACTGGAATACCACAAGTGCATGCAGGTGAACTCAACTAGATGAATCAAGCAAATGCAACAGATCGAAACAGTGAATGAAAGTATAGTTCAAACCAGGGTGCACGTCAATGAATGCAGAGGCCAGAGAATTGAAGAAAATCAGAGCAGTGATACATGGAATCGCATGAACAAGTTCGAACAACCAGACAACATCATATTCACGAATGCAATGTCCAAGTGGAGACCAGAGAAGATTGCCAGAGACGAAGACAGGGATAAACACAAAGATGGCCGAAGCCGTGTCAAAGCAGGTGTTAACCATGTCAAAAAATCAAGTGTGTGCAATCTTTGAAAAAAGTCAAAACAAATAGAAAAAGGAAAGTTTTAATGTCGTAACCATCAAGAAAAATCGAACGTTCAAAATCAAAGTCGTAAAACAGAAGGAATTCCCAAAATATATCGGAGCTTAAAACAGGAAAGTTTCAACAACGTGAATATCACGTAAACCAATTCATACGCAAAGCATATTACTAAGGCGAATTAGATGTGAGAAACTACTCACCTTCAATTCGAGATAGCAAGCAAATAAGCAGCAGCGAAACCGAAGCCAGAGTCACCACAAAGGAGCTACAAAGATCGACAAAGCCAAAGTCTCAATAAGCCAGAAAATCACAACATCGCCGAAGCTTCAAATTGCCAGTAGAACGAAGAAGTCAAGCCAGAGCTACAACAATCGACGAAGGCAAAGTCCAAATCACCTTCTCGAGCAAAGCTGAGCACTAAGGGGAACGAAGCCCCAAATCAGAAAAACCCTAAAATTTCGTAAGCCTCCACGAACAAGCAAGACGATAGTATCTCAAGGCTATCGAGAAGCACAAGGCTCCAGACAGCAGGCACAAAAGAAATTGCAAGCCCTAATTCAGATTGCAAGAGGAAATCGTCGCCATTTTTAATCTCCAGAGATAGATAAAGAAACGGGTTAACGAATGGAGGAAGGGGGATTTTGGGTGTTGAGTGATATCACGGCTTCAAAACAATAGAACATGGGCCGAGATTATTATTTAAACCCAAACGACACTTAACAAATTTTTAAAGCTCGTTTAACATTTAGTTTAAAAGAATTCCAATTGCTTTAAAAATTCTAAATAGCGAATAACAAAATTTTATCCCTGAATTTCAATTTGATTAAAATGCCAATAGCTATTAGCAACCAGATTAAATCGTCAAGAGACGATAGTTAAATGGGTACGAAATGCCGGGTTGTTACAGACTCCCCTCCTTAAAGAAATTGCGTCCTCGCAATCCTAAGGAATAGGTGGAAAAGAGGTAACAACCATAAGAACATAACAATGTCGAATGCATAAGCAAAGCAAAGGTCAACGTGGAAGTATTGGAATTATGGAAGTATCAGATATAGAATCAAAAAGGTTCGACTGCTTCAAGTCAAAAGAATCAGCAATCGTGGGGATCAAGGAATCAAAATCAGACGACTATCAAAAGCAAGAATCAATCGAGTTCCAGCATTTAAAAGAAAAGGAAAACAGAGCAGAATTCACGTACTGCACGAATTGAATGTGAGTAAATCAAATTACTCACCTGAATCGCCAGAGAAAAAGACGAAGCTCGAATCTCAAAATCGTAAATATTCAATCATCAAAAACGATAATCGAATTTTCACATCGCAAATATTTACTTATCTCAAACGATAATTAAATCAATAAATAATTAATTATCACAAATGAAAATCAAATTTCACAAATATCTGATTATCCAAAACGATAATCAGAAATCATAAATATTCGATTAATCAAATCGAAAAAAATGTTTAATTATCTCAAACGATAATTAAATCGAAAAAATATTTAATTATCACAAATGAAAATCAAATTTCAAAAATATCTGATTATCAAAAACGATAATCTGAAATCATAAATATTCGATTAATCAAATCGAAAAAAATGTTTAATTATCTCAAACGATAATTAAATCGAAAAAATATTTAATTATCACAAATGATAATCAAATCTCACAAATATCTGATTATCAAAAACGATAATCAGAAATCATAAATATTCGATTAATCAAATCGAAAAAAATGTTTAATTATCTCAAACGATAATTAAATCGAAAAAATATTTAATTATCACAAATGATAATCAAATCACACAAATATCTGATTATCAAAAACGATAATCAGAAATCATAAATATTCGATTAATCAAATCGAAAAAAATGTTTAATTATCTCAAACGATAATTAAATCGAAAAAACATTTAATTATCACAAATGATAATCAAATTTCACAAATATCTGATTATCAAAAACGATAATCAGAAATCATAAATATTCGATTAATCAAATCGAAAAAATGTTTAATTATCTCAAACGATAATTAAATCGAAAAAATATTTAATTATCACAAATGATAATCAAATCTCACAAATATCTGATTATCAAAAACGATAATCAGAAATCAGAAATATTCGATTATCAAAAACGATAATCAGAAATCAGAAATATCCGATTATCAAAAACGATAATCAGAAATACGAACATCTGATTATCAAAAACGATAATCAGAAGTCATAAATATTCAATTAACGAGTCCGGAATTAACCGAAGTAGTAAAAGTATGGTTCCATACTCCGTACTTTTGCTAAATCGTTTAAATCTCTTTATCGTTTCCTTGAAAGTGCAGGATTGTGTGTTTTAAAAATAACATTTCACATTCTCAAACGGACAAGTCCGGAATTAAGCGAACCAGTAAAAGAAAGGGGTCATAGTTCTCGATTTTGCTGAAACGTTTAAATCGCTTCCTCATTCTTTTGAAAATGCAAACTGTAAGAATTTTGAAAACAATTTTAATTTATATTTTGAAACAACTTTTAAAAATAACGAATTTTGAAAATACGTGATTAAATTAGCAATATTAGTGTTGCGGGAGAACCGCTTGTAAATCCATTTCAAAATCGACGGTTACTGAAGTTAACACGTCAAAATCTCATCTAAATAACTGGCATCAAAATATAATACCAATGAATTTTCATTCATCAAAATGTCACAAGAATCTTCTCAAAGATAGAAAGGGATATCATACCCTAAACTTGTATTCATAACAAGTCAATAACACATAAATTCACCAATGCACAAAAGCTGATATCATATCAATGAAAATCATGAAAATTGATGAAGCACAAAATTCCAGAAATCATCACAAGAAATCCAGAAAACGCTAATTCTAGAAATCGACATACGAAAACAAGAAATCACAAAGAGGGGGAAAAGCTTATCACAAAATGGGAGCATGAAAACTCACCGACCGGTATCACATGAATCTTTTCAAAGATAAAATAGGGTATCATACCCTAAACTTGTATTCATAACAAGTTAATAACACATGAATTCACCAATGCACAAAAATTGATATCATATCAATGAAAATCATGAAAATTGGTGAAGCACAAATTCCAGAAATCACACAAGAAATCCAGAAAACACATAAATAAGTGGGGAGGCCTAACACATGAATGGGAGCATGAAAACTCACCTACGCGTATCACACAGGAATGAGAAGCTATCTCATGGAAGCTATCCATTAAATTTTCACACAGGAATGGCCCGAAGACCGTAGGGTGCTACCCTACATATGTGATGGCGAAACATCACATAAACGGGGTATAGTCTCCCACGCAGACAAAGAGACATCGCTCAATCGCTAGTCTAAATTATAAAAAAAGGGGAAAAGGCCTAACACATGAATGGGAGCATGAAAACTCACCTACGCGTATCACACAGGAATGACCCGAAGACCGTAGGGTGCTACCCTACATATGTAATGGCAAAACATCACATAAACGGGGTATAGTCTCCCACGCAGACAAAGAAATATGTGTGAGACAAAATCACACAAAGAGTATCCAGACAATCCTCAAAGCCCAAGAGATATGTGTGAGACGAAATCACACCGATGAGGCCTAGTCTAACCGTGCAATATGTGTGAGACGAAATCACACAATGGTGTCTAGACAATCCTCAAAGCCCAAGAGATATGTGTGAGACGAAATCACACCGATGAGGTCTAGTCTAAATCATAAAAATGATCGTCATGATCATTAAGAAGTGTCAATTACATTAAGTTAGTGAATATAAGAGTTTAGCTTCATGTCCCATAACCACTAGCTTAACTCAAATATTTATGAACAAACTGTAAATCTTCACTAGAAAATTGTCACAAAGGGTTCAATCGAACAAGTCCTGGAGTACTTAACCGACGAAGTAAACGCAAGCGTTTCATACCACTTGTTTTACTAAGCCGTTTAATTCAATTTCTCATACGAGTGAAATAAAGGCTTGTATATACTAATAGATTGGAAAACCGTTTAAGAAAAAGAGTTTTGTAGTAAAATAGTTTTAAAACTGTTTGGAGAAAAGGATTTTAATATTTACTACTAGTATAGAAAACCTTTATATTTTTAAAGTGACAAATCACAAAAATGATTGTAGAAACAATCAATCACAAGAATTCACATACAAAGATGTGAATAGAATCCAAAGAAATCGATACCGAATCCATCAAAAAGTATGTTCACAAAAATCCCGAAGAAAATATCATCAAAGTTGCTAATAAATGATAGCAACAAATCGGGGAAATAATCAAGAATCGATTAAATTTGGAAACCAAGTCAATTCACTAAAATTTCACATTCGAAGACGTGAATAAAATCCAAAGAATTCGATTCCAAATTCAGCAAAGTAGGAATACCCAAAAATTCCAGAAATAGAAGTTATCAAAATCGACAAAGGTGATAACAACTAATTAGAAAACAAGAATCGATTATCAACTGGAAAAACAAAGCAAAACGAGCAGAAATGCATAAATGACTTCAACAAAAGTAAGAATCAAGTCACTATCGAACACAAAATGAATCAATCATTATCATCAAAGAATCCAACGGTAAACAAAATTAGAGTCTTGAAAATCAAGAAATTAGCAATTTCTCAAAAACAGAATTACAGAGAAACAGCAAATAAAACCAAGAGGTAAACAAGTTTGAAATCAATGCAGATGCAAACTAGTCGAAGTCGAACGGAATTCAAGCTGAGGAAAACACAAAAGATCAAGTTCAAAATCACGGAGATTCAAACTAGATATAAATGAAAAATCAAAATCACTTAATTTGCAACTGGTCAAGCTATTTTTCATCACAGTGTAACAGGTACACAATGACACTCGTAGCATAGCACAAAAGTGGAACAAAGTCCAAAAGCCAAAATTCTTTCACGAAATCAAAATCAAATGCACATGAAAAAGCGTTAGGAATTCATACCTAACAATCAAAGATAATCATATGTAAAGATGAAAGATAAAACATCGACAAATAGTTGTAACACATGCTCCATCTAAGTTATGTTTTATAATTGTCCTAAACCCCAGGCTCTGATACCAAGCTGTGACGCCCCACCTCTATACCCACGCTAGCCAAGAACACTACGGTGTAGTGCTGTCAACTAGCACGGAGAATAAGGCTGTTGAGGAGCGACCATCTATGTTATTGCTTTGTGCGAGCACCGATATGTCAGATAGAATAACATGCATTTTTATTACAGAAGGAAATCCGACATACCGATACAAACTCAAAGCTACTACACAGTGGCTATAATAGTTTAGGACAATAGATATAAAAATAACATAGATAACTTAAATGCGGAATACAGATGGAACGAAAAGTCTCATATATACAATAACTGATATCAGTTACAATACATTTGACACAATACAAATGATACAACTACAACTGTCGACTCAAGAAGTTATATATACACGTACATTATCGACTAATATACATGAATACATTATCATCTTAAAACAGACACACTGACTACTACAACAAGACGAAGACCACTTCAAATGATATAAAAATCTTCATAGCTCTAGCAGCAACCCAAAGCTAAAAATCTACAACCTGTAAATACTCGTTCTGACCCGAGTATTAAATTCAAAAGAAAATAATACACGGGTCAGTCTAATTCAAACTCAGTTATTAATGCACAGAAGCAATAATAATCAAACATCAAATAGACGAAAGTCACAGAAATTCTCCGTCTATCCTACTCTTTTAACAAAGAAATCGGATAACAAAAATTTTAACACTAAACAGTGTTAAACAATAAATCAGCAGATTTAAAACATCAACAGAGATAGATGAAAAGATTTCTAAATGAAGATGATTTAGAAAACAACATGGATGCATACAACATCAAGTAGTGCAAGCATATGAAATGGCAACTCAAGTAATGGATGCAGACATATACAACAGCGAAGAGCATCTGAAGTGAATGAAGAGTGATACATGCAACAATGAAGACTACTTCAATATTGGACAAGACTCAAATTGATATAGCAGCAGTTCATATGCCAGACCAAAAACAATGAAAGCCACAACAAATTTCAGTGCCATCATGAACAAAGTAGACAATAACAATTGCTCATGACAAAGACAGAACACAAGGCCTAAATGATGCTACACTGGAAAACAGAACTATAAATGTCCGGGACTTATCAACTCTAAAGGCCTCAATGCAAAATCTGGGTATAAAATCCAATATAAAGCACGGCCTGTGCAAAAGCAACATGAAGCATCATAACAACAAATGCTAGTGACTAAACATATACAAGTACTGATTACTCCTAGGTGAAGGCCACATGAGCTTAAAGCAACCAGACATGAGATAGTAACATTCAAGTACAACTATCCAACATGAACTAAGACATAGTAGGTGAATGTGCAACATCAACAAGACAAGTACAAACTGGACAACAACAAAGGCTATCAAGTGAACCAACACAAATGTCACCAAAACACAGTTCAGTGACTATAGAAATGATCATCCAAGTTCAACATCATTATCAAGTGCAATGAAGACTATAATGTACTCAAGTGATAACATGAAACAGTGAAGGCACCAGAAACTATCATGCTCAACTAATCAGTGTACAAAACTGCAGAGATCATCAAAGTCAGGTGATATATACAGTAAACAAATGTCAAAGCTGTGATGCAAACAGTGAAGAACACTATCAAGTCGAATGCAACAGAGAAACAAAGGCACCAGTAAACAAAATGTCAAGGCAGTGGACAACATAAGTGGAGTTGAGATCAAAAAGTCAGAGGTGGGCAACATGAACAAATGAACTCATATGGACAGTGCAATCAAAAGCACATATATGCAGCAGCTAACTGGCATATGAACAAGTGAAACAATGACAGTTCAAGTATGCAGAGAACAAGATGAAGCACTGCAATACAAGTATACATATCACAGTGCACATATGTCAACTATACAAAAGACTCAAGCAGACACGCTATCAAACAGAGGAGTATACAATGAAGTCTGGAAACAACATTGAAGTCAACAACAGCAGGTCTAATGAAGTCATGAATGCTACAACAACAAAGATCCAGACTGGAATACAACAAGTGCATGCAGGTGAACTCAACCAGATGAATCAAGCAAATGCAACAGATCGAAACAGTGAATGAAAGTATAGTTCAAACCAGTGTGCACGTCAATGAATGCAGAGGCCAGAGAATTGAAGAAAATCAGAGCAGTGATACATGGAATCGCATGAACAAGTTCGAACAACCAGACAACATCATATTCACGAATGCAATGTCCAAGTGGAGACCAGAGAAGATGGCCAGAGACGAAGACAGGGATGAACACAAAGATGGCCAAAGCCGTGTCAAAGCAGGTGTTAACCATGTCAAAAAATCAAGTGTGTGCAATCTTTGAAAAAAGTCAAAACAAATAGAAAAAGGAAAGTTTTAATGTCGTAACCATCAAGCAAAATCGAACGTTCAAAATCAAAGCCGTAAAATAGAAGGAATTCCCAAAATATATCGGAGCTTAAAACAGGAAAGTTTCAACAACGTGAATATCACGTAAACCAATTCATACGCAAAGCATATTACTAAGGCGAATTAGATGTGAGAAACTACTCACCTTCAATTCGAGATCGCAAGCAAATAAGCAGCAGCGAAACCGAAGCCAGAGTCACCACAAAGGAGCTACAAAGATCGACAAAGCCAAAGTCTCAATAAGCCAGAAAATCACAACATCGCCGAAGCTTCAAATTGCCAGTAGAACGAAGAAGTCAAGCCAGAGCTACAACAATCGACGAAGGCAAAGTCCAAATCACCTTCTCGAGCAAAGCCGAGCACTAAGGGGAACGAAGCCCCAAATCATAAAAACCCTAAAATTTCGTAAGCCTCCACGAACAAGCAAGACGATAGTATCTCAAGGCTATCGAGAAGCACAAGGCTCCAGACAGCAAGCACAAAAGAAATCGCAAGCCCTAATTCAGATTGCAAAAGGAAATCGTCGCCATTTTTAATCTCCAGAGATAGATAAAGAAACGGGTTAACGAATGGAGGAAGGGGGATTTTGGGTGTTGAGTGATATCACGGCTTCAAAACAATAGAACATGGGCCGAGATTATTATTTAAACCCAAACGACACTTAACAAAATTTTAAAGCTCGTTTAACATTTAGTTTAAAAGAATTCCAATTGCTTTAAAAATTCTAAATAGCAAATAACAAAATTTTATCCCTGAATTTCAATTTGATTAAAATGCCAATAACTATTAGCAACCAGATTAAATCGTCAAGAGACGATAGTTAAATGGGTACGAAATGCCGGGTTGTTACAAGAATCATCGCCAGACCATTGAGATGACACAGCTGCTGGACCAACGTATTGTTGAGTACATGAAGCAGTATGGTAGCCGCTTTCCATCTTCAGCCTGTTCGGGAGGTTCTGGAGGTAATTGACCAAAGTGATAGGTATGTTTTTTTTGTTTTGCCTCATGGTTTAGTAAGTTTTGATGATACATTGAGTCGGTGGAATTGGATTTGAAATGTTGTATAAATTGTTTGATGATACATTGAGTTGGTGGAGTTGGATTTGAAATATTGTGTTGACGCAGCGGAAATAACACTTGACGACGAAATGAAGAATTCGTGTCAAACTAATCGATAAATGATTCGATGAAACAATATAAAATCGATGGATTGATGATGCCGAACGCCCAAATCCATTGATCTCGCGAGATGCCGGACTTTAGCTATCTTCGTCGCGTTGATCGCGCACGATGCCGTGAAAGAAGATCTACGATTCTTCGAACGTTGATCTAGCGCACTAGAATCCGTGAATCGGCTTCAACAATCGTTGATTCGAGCGCACTCGAATATCCGAAGGTGGAGATAGGAGATAACACTCAACTACCAATTTTAATGGTGGCACAAGAGCACACAAAAGAAATTTTATTCAAATTCAACAACCTACAAATGAGCACTCGACTCGGTATTTATAGATGTTTACAACCACACATGCTACAACATAGCATAGGTCGTACGCGACCTAAAACAATCACGACTTAAGAAAATTACAACACTTCACAACGACTTACACAACAAACGACATAAAAAATAACGACTGAACAACATACAGCCACGACTTAAAAAACATCACGCGACTTAACAATCTTCTACTCTGCTTCGCGACTTATCTTCTTGCGACCTAAAGCTTCAGCAACACTTGCGACTTAAAATATGATCGAAGTAAGGCCTTGAGTGACCTAAGAGCTGATGGCATACTGGAGCGACTGAAAATCTCAACGACCTAACATAGGTCGTATCTTGGCAAGATCGTAGCTCGGAAGGTCGTAACGACCTAAGGAATCTGGAGCTTCTCGCGACCTAGGCTGGAATCCATCACGACCTTTTGGAGCTTCACGTGCGCAACCGGAATTCAGCGACATACTGAAGATCGTTTCGCGACCTAGGTTTCACGAGATAAGGTTGGAGCCGCGACTTAAGGAGGAGGAGCGACCTAGACTTGAGCGGCCTATGAATTCTTCTCGTCTGCGACCTATGGCTTCTAGGGTTTCGCAATTTAGGTGAGTGATTTTAGCTCGTGCTGCATCATGTGTGCACTGTTTGTTGATACATTTGGTGGTATTAATTTTGACATGTGGGAGTTAATGGTGAGACATTTATGAAGGATTGATGTATATATTGTACAATAAGATGTATGTAAATTATGATAGCGAAACTTGATTTGATTTTATATGAATTATACTTGATTAATTTCTTTATGTAATTTGATTATGTTTGTATGGTTTGATTTCATATTGAATGCTTGAATTGGATATATGCTTGATGGGTGAAATATATTGTGCTTATGGATTGTGGATGGAAGGCGAAAATGCAGCAAAAATATTGAAAAACAGCATCAAGAATTCTGATGGCTTCCGACAGCGTTACCCACCGTAATCGTCCACGCGTCTTCCGACTTCCATCGGTAGCCGACATATGCCGGCTGTAGCCTTCGGAAATTCGGTGACGGACTGTGTCGGAAGCCATCGGAAATTCTGTTAAGCGACGGAATTTTTTGCAGCTGTTTTTCCGACGGCCGTCTACGGCTTCCAACGGCCGGCGATGATTCTAAGCCGTCTGAAATTGGTCTAATTCTTGTAGTGATTCCTAAAATACAAATCGTGCGCATTAAGCGGGTAAGAAGATCGAACCTTAGACAGTTAACCTCAAACTGATGGACAGTAAAGTGGCATAGTAATAGGTCGACACGTACAAACGAACGGACTCGAGATGTAAGATTTTGTATACCAATCACATATACGGTGCCTTTCCTCAAGTTCACGTGGCATTCAAGTGAACGACGGCATGCGGTACTCTTAATTGTTGATTCGTAAAAGAACTTGTTGTAAATTTGAGAACAGCTGTTTGAGCTCTTTATGTCTGAAACGTGTTTACTTAACAGTTAACTTACTACAAAATTGAAATAGCATATTAGCCAACACGACATGCATGTTCCTTGCGCAAATCATAATATGCGAGGACCATACGCTGTGGGTTTAGGCTCATGCAAATGTTAAAATTATAAGTTGATATTTTTGAAAGAAAGCACTTGAACCATTTTACCATTTAACTTTGACGTATAACTCATAATTACTTAATTACGAAAGAGAAGGAGTCAACGAGGCATAACTTAAATCGCCTCCGACTTAACAAGCTCCGACCTAGCGAGCAGCGATCTAGCGAGCGACGACCTAGCGAGCAGCGACCTAGTGACGACGACCTAGCGGGCAGCGACCTACCAATCTCCGACCTAACGAATTTCCGACCTAACGAAGCTCCGACCTAACGAGATACGACCTAGTTAAGTCGCGACGCCTGAAGATGAACCGATTTAAGTCGTGTGTGATTTCTTTAGGTCGCAAGAAGTAAGTCGCGAAGTTTGATAAGTCGTGGATGATATGCCGCATTGTTAAGTCGCGTGCGTTGAATAGGTCGTTACTGTGTGCTTTGTTAAGTCGTGTACTGTGGTAACTCGAGTGATGATGTATTTTGTTTTTAAGTCGTATGTCGTTACTTTTTATGTCGTTTGTTTGTAAGTCGTTGTGAAATGTTGTAATTTTCTTAAGTCTTTTGTTGTGTTATAAACCCTATAAATAGGGATGTGATGTCATTGTAAAAGGGTTGTTGAATTTGAATAAAATTTCTTTGTGTACTCTTGTGCCACCATTAAAATTGGTAGTTGAGTTTTATCTTTTATCTCCACCTTCGGATATTCGAGTGCGCTCGAATCAACGATTGTTGAAGCCGATTCACAGAATCTAGTGCGCTAGATCAACGTACGAAGAATCGTAGATCTTCTCTCACGGCATCGTGCGCGATCAACGTGTCGAAGATAGCTAAAGTCCGGTATCTCGCGAGATCAACGGATTTAGGCGTTTGGTATCATTAATTCATCGATTCATATTGCTTCATCTAATCGTTTCATCGATTAGTTTGACACAAATTCTTCATTTAGTCTTCAAGTGTTATATTCGCTGCGTCATTTGGTATCAAAGCTAGATCGAAAGGAGTTTGCGTAGATTTTGGAGTTTGTGCGAGATTTGCATCATTCGGAGAATTGGGTTCTCGAGATTTTGAAGAGATTTGTTCGTTTGGTGACTTTTGAAGATTTCGACAAGTAGGTAGTTTTGATTTGAAGATTTTTAGATCGAAGTGAAGTCTTTTTGTTGGAATTTGTTGAAGAGTGGTCATGCCTCCGAGACGAGCTCAACGTCATCGCAATATTAATGCTTTGTATGGAAGAGAAGAGGCCGATGAAATGGAGCAACGAATCAACGAGAATTTCAATGAGAAGTTGAATGAGGGAATTGGTCGATTAGAGAGAATGATGCTTGAAATGAATCAAGGTAGAAGAAGAGTTTCACCTGAATCGAGCCATGGGGGAAGTAGAATGTCACCACATTCAGATCGGGAGAGAAGAGAAGATCATGATCGTAGAAATGTTGATGATCGTGATAGGAATGTTGATGATCGAAATCGAAGAGATGTGGATTATCGTGATCGGAGGAATGTAGATCGAAGGGATGTTGGTGGTAGAAATGGTGGTGGTAGAGATGTGGGTGGTCATGATCGACATCGATATGCTTCGGATTATGATGAGGAGTTTGATGTTGGTAGTGTTTATAGTCGAAATCAAAGCCAAGTAAGAAATCATTCAGAGTATGATCACAAATGGGAGCCTGGGATGAAAACTGAAATACCGGAATTCAAGGGAGGTATGCAGGCCGAGGAATTTCTTGATTGGTTAGCTTATGTGGAGGAAATTTTTGACTTCAAGGAGGTTCCGGAGGATCGTAAAGTGAAGTTGGTTGCTACTAGGTTGAGGGGGAGAGCTATGGCGTGGTGGCAGCAAACCAAACTTACTAGAGAGCGGATGGGGAAGTCAAAGATTGTTGCTTGGGAGAAGATGAAGAAGTTGATGAAGGCTACCTTCTTGCCTTACAATTACCAATCACTGATGTATCAGAGATTACAGAACCTGAGGCAAGGGACGAAGACTGTTACTGATTATGCAGATGAGTTCTACCAGTTGATTGCTCGAAATGACATTATGGAGACAGAAGAACAATTGACCGCTAGGTTTGTTGGTGGACTTAGAACACAAATCCAGGATATGGTGAACATGTTCGACCCTAGATCTGTGGCAGAAGCACATCCAAAGGCGTTGGCTTGGGAGAAACAAGGTAGACGTGGGGGAGGTGTTTTTCCAAGTTTTACCGGGCAGAACAAAGGAGCGGGTAGTAGTTCTAATGTTCCTAAAGCGTCGAGTAAGCCGGTTGTTCATGAAGTGGCTAAACCAAAAATCAACACAAATTTCAAATGCTATAATTGCCAGGAAGTGGGTCACAAGAGCAACGAATGTCCGAAACCGAAGAAGAGAACTATGATTGCTGAAGTGGAAGATGAGGATGTAGAAGAAGATCTCAATTCACACCGTGATGAGGAGGAAGAAGAGGTTTCGGGAGACGAGGGATGTAATCTGATGCTACAGAGATCTTGTTTAACCTCGAAGCAAGAAGAAGAGTCGAGTTGGTTGAGGAGTAACATTTTTCAGTCAACGTGCACTATTTTGGGGAAGGTCTGTAAATTTGTCATTGACGCTGGGAGTTGTGATAATATCATTTCAACGGAAGTTGTGAGAAAGTTGAAGTTGAAAACGGAGAAACATCCTAGTCCTTATAAACTGGCTTGGTTGAGGAAAGGAGGAGAAGTGAAGGTAGAAAGGCGAGCTCATGTTCCATTTTCTATTAGGAAGAAATACAAAGATGAGATTTGGTGTGACGTGGTTGACATGGATGTTTGCCATTTACTGTTGGAAAGGCCGTGGCAGTACGATCGGGAGGTACAACATAGGTACAGCATAATGGTCGAACAAATAGCTACAGTTTCTTGTTCGAGGGTACGAAAATCACTTTAGTTCCGAAGAAGCGACAGCAGAATGAGAACAAGCTAGAGGAGATTGAGGAATTGAAGACTTTGCTGTCCTTGAAGGAGTTCGTGGAAGAGGTAGATGAGAGCCCTGAAGTTTTTATGTTGATTGGGCATGAAAGCAGTGAAGTTACTGAAGTTCCAGAAGAAGTGAAGCCAGTTTTGGAGGAATTCAAAGATGTGTTTCCAGAGGAGTTGCAGAAGGAGTTACCACCGCTTAGAGACATACAGCATCAGATTGACTTGGTGACAGGTGCCGCATTGCCTCATAGACCGCACTATCGGATGAGTCCAAAAGAACACGAGGATTTGAGAAGGCAGGTGGAGGAATTACTGGAACAAGGGCGTGTTCAGGAGAGTTTGAGTCCTTGTGCAGTGCCAGCTTTGTTGGTACCGAAGAAGGATGGAACGTGGAGAATGTTCACAGATAGTAGAGCATTGAATAATAATACGGTGAGATATCGATTTCCTATGCCGAGACTGGATGATCTGTTGGATCAGTTGAGCGGTGCTGTTGTGTTTTCGAAGATTGACTTGAAAAGTGGATACCATCAGATTCGTATTAGACCGGGTGATGAGCGGAAGACTGCTTTTAAAACTCGGGAGGGTCTGTACGAATGGTTGGTGATGCCGTTTGGCTTATCAAATGCTCCGAGTACATTCATGAGAGTCATGAATCAGATTTTTCGACCGTTTATCGGGAAATTCGTAGTGGTATATTTTGATGACATCTTGATCTACAGTGGAAGCACTGAAGAACACCTACAGCATTTGCGGGAAGTGCTGTTGGTTTTATGACGTGAGGAATTTTATGCTGCAACGAAGAAGTGTACCTTCATGACTACAAGTATTCTATTCTTGGGCTATATTGTGTCCAAGGATGGTATTCAAGTTGATCAGAGTAAAGTTGAAGCTATTCGAAATTGGCCACAGCCTAAGATAATAACAGAAGTGAGGAGTTTTCATGGTTTAGCATCGTTCTACCTTAGATTCATTCCACACTTTAGTAGCGTGATGGAACTAGTTACAGAATGTATGAAAGGGAAGAAGTTTGTTTGGACTGAAGAGGCTGATTCTGCTTTTCAGAGAATCAAGACACTCTTGACCACAAAGCCTATTCTTAGATACCCGGACTTTCAGTTACTCTTTGAGCTAAATATTGATGCGTCCAAGGTTGGAATGGGGGGAACGTTGAGTCAAAGGGGTCATCCTATTGCCTACTTTTGTGAGAAACTGACAGGAGCTAAAACAAGATACAGTACTTATGACCTGGAATTCTATGCTATAGTCCAAGCCATAAATCATTGGAGACACTATCTATTTCATAAAGAATTTGTGCTATACACTGACCATGAAGCTTTGAAACATTTGCCGGAGCAAGATAAAATTTCAGCAAGGCATGCTTCGTGGGTTGCTTATTTACAATAGTTTACTTTCGTTGTGAAGCACAAATCAGGAGTTACTAACCGAGTTGCCGATGCATTGAGCCGTAAAAATCATTTGCTGACAACTATGCGAGTGGAAGTAGTGGGATTTGATTTGTTGCCAGAGTTGCTTATTTCAGATTCTTATTTTGCGAAAGTGCTGGATCAGGTGCAAGAAGGGAGTTCTGATGATTTTGTGATGAAAGATGGATTCTTGTTCAGAGGAAATCGGTTGTGTATTCCGAATTGTAGCTTGAGGCTGAAGATTGTCAAAGAATTGCATGAAGAGGGTCATGTGGGCAGAGATCGTACCTTGCAGTTGGTGTCACAATCTTATTTCTGGCCGTCGATGAGAAAAGAGGTTGAAAGATTTGTGGAGAGATGTCATATTTGTCAAGTTTCCAAAGGGACAGTGATGAATGCGGGATTGTATATGCCATTACGCGTGCCTACTAGACCATGGGTGGATATTAGCATGGATTTTGTTTTGGGATTGCCAAGAACTCAGCGAGTGAATGATTCAATATATGTTGTAGTGGATAGGTTTTCAAAAATGGCACATTTTATAGCCTATAAAAAGACTGCTGATGCAGTCCGTGTTGCTCAATTGTTCTTTAAAGAAGTGTATCGACTACATGGGCTACCTGAATCCATTGTTTCTGACCAAGATACGCGATTTCTAAGTCATTTTTGGTTGAGTCTGTGGAAGATGGTTGGAACGAAACTGAATTTTAGTAGCGCCTATCATCCTCAAACAGATGGGCAAACGGAAGTGGTGAATAGATCATTGGGAAATCTGTTGAGATGTCTTGTGTCGGACAATTTGAAGAATTGGGACTTAATGTTGTGTCAGGCAGAGTTTGCTCATAACCATGCTGTTAATC
Organism: Allium fistulosum; assembly: GCA_030737815.1. Taxonomy (NCBI): domain Eukaryota; kingdom Viridiplantae; phylum Streptophyta; class Magnoliopsida; order Asparagales; family Amaryllidaceae; genus Allium; species Allium fistulosum. The sequence continues at coordinate 51,110,764 of CM060903.1, forward strand.
GAAGCACTGGTTACAGTCCGTTTCAAGTTGTATATTCAAGCTTACCAAAGGGGCCGTTGGATTTAACGGTAGTGCCACAACCGAAAGGAGTGTTTAGGCGGGCGTCAGATTTCATTGATGAGTTGAAAGATTGTCATAGAATCGTTCAAGAACGTTTGGAGAGACGAATGAGAAGTATAAACGAGCTGCAGATAAAAAGAGAAGAAGTGTGGAGTTCAACAAGGGTGATTGGGTGTATGCTGTGTTAACGAAGGATCGTTTTCTAGTGGGTGCTTATAACAAGTTGAAAGCCCGAAAGATTGGTCCAGTAGAAATTATAAAACGGATCAATGAAAATGCTTATAAGTTGAAGCTGCCAGAGGATGTTTACACTTCTGACGTGTTTAATGTTAAACATCTTATACCTTATTATGGAGACTAACAACCAAATGGGGAAGAACTTTTAAATTCGAGGACGAATTTTTTTCAACAAGGGGAGGATGATGCAGCGCGGCAGAGCACGAAAGAGGAGGAGTCAACAAGGCATACCTCAAATCGCCTCCGACTTAACAAGCTCCGACCTAGCGAGCAGCGATCTAGCGAGCGACGACCTAGCGAGCAGCGACCTAGCGAGCGATGACCTAGCGAGCAGCGACCTAGCGATGACGACCTAGCTGGCAGCGACCTACCAATCTCCGACCTAACGAATTTCCGACCTAACGAAGCTCCGACCTAACGAGATACGATCTAGTTAAGTCGCGACGCCTGAAGATGAACCAATTTAAGTTGCGTGTGATTTCTTTAGGTCGCAAGAAGTAAGTCGCGAAGTTTGATAAGTCGTGGATGATATGCCGCATTGTTAAGTCACGTGCGTTGAATAGGTCGTTACTGTGTGCTTTGTTAAGTCGTGTACTGTGGTAACTCGAGTGATGATGTATTTTGTTTTTAAGTCCTATGTCGTTACTTTTTATGTTGTTTGTTTGTAAGTCGTTGTGAAGTGTTGTAATTTTCTTAAGTCTTGTGTTGTGTTGTAAACCCAATAAATAGGGATGTGATATCATTGTAAAAGGGTTGTTGATATTTGAATAAAATTTCTTTGTGTGCTCTTGTGCCACCTTTAAAATTGGTAGTTGAGTTTTATCTCCTATCTCCACCTTCGGATATTCGAGTGCGCTCGAATCAACGATTGTTAAAGCCGATTCATGGAATCTAGTGCGCTAGATCAACGTACGAAGAATCGTAGATCTTCTCTCACGGCATCGTGCGCGATCAACGTGTCGAAGATAGCTAAAGTCCGGTATCTCCCGAGATCAACGGATTTAGGCATTTGGTATCATTAATTCATTGATTCATATTGCTTCATCTAATCGTTTCATCGATTAGTTTGACATGAATTCTTCAATTCGCCGTCAAGTGTTATATCCGCTGCGTCATTTGGTATCAGAGCTAGATCGCAAGGAGTTTGCGTAGATTTTGGAGTTTGTGCGAGATTTGCATGATTTGGAGAATTGGGTTCTCGAGATTTTGAAGAGATTTGTTCGTTTTGTGACTTTTGAAGATTTCGACAAGTGGGTAGTTTTGATTTGAAGATATTTTAATCGAAGTGAAGTCTTTTTGTTGGAATTTGTTGAAGAGTGATCATGCCTCCGAGACGAGCTCAACGTCATCGCAATATTAATGCTTTGTATGGAAGAGAAGAGGCCGATGAAATGGAGCAACGAATCAACGAGAATTTCAATGAGAAGTTGAATGAGGGAATTGGTTGTTTAGAGAGAATGATGCTTGAAATGAATCAAGGTAGAAGAAGAGTTTCACCTGAATCGAGCCATGGGGGAAGTAGAATGTCACCACATTCAGATCAGGGAGAGAAGAGAAGATCATGATCGTAGAAATGTTGACGATCGTGATAGGAATGTTGATCATCGAAATCGAAGAGATGTGGATTATTGTGATCAGAGGAATGTAGATTGAAGGGATGTTGGTGGTAGAAATGGTGGTGGTAGAGATGTTGGTGGTCATGATCGACATCGATATGCTTTAGATTTTGATGAGGAGTTTGATGTTGGTAGTGTTCATAGTCGAAATCGAAGCCAAGTAAGAAATCATTCAGAGTAAGATCACAAATGGGAGCCCGGGATGAAAACTGAAATACCGGAATTCAAGGGAGGTATGCAGGCCGAGGAATTTCTTGATTGGTTAGCTTATGTGGAGTAAATTTTTGACTTCAAGGAGGTTCCGGACGATCGTAAAATGAAGTTGGTTGCTACTAGGTTGAGGGGGAGAGCTATGGCATGGTGGCAGCAAACCAAACTTACTAGAGAGCGGATGGGGAAGTCAAAGATTGTTGCTTGGGAGAAGATGAAGAAGTTGATGAAGGCTACCTTCTTGCCCTACAATTACCAATCACTGATGTATCAGAGATTACAGAACCTGAGGCAAGGGACGAAGACTGTTACTGATTATGCAGATGAGTTCTACCAGTTGATTGCTCGAAATGACATTATGGAGACAGAAGAACAATTGACCGCTAGGTTTGTTGGTGGACTTAGAACACAGATCCAGGATATAGTGAACATGTTCGACCCTAGATCTATGGCAGAAGCACATCAAAAGGCGTTGGCTTGGGAGAAACAAGGTAGACGTGGGGGAGGTGTGTTTCCAAGTTTTACGAGGCAGAACAAAGGAGCGGGTAGTAGTTCTAATGTTCCTAAAGCGTCGAGTAAGCCGGTTGTTCATGAAGTGGCTAAACCAAAAATCAACACAAATTTCAAATGCTATAATTGCCAGGAAGTAGGTCACAAGAGCAACGAATGTCCGAAAGCGAAGAAGAGAACTATGATTGCTGAAGTGGAAGATGAGGATGTAGAAGAAGATCTCAATTCACACCGTGATGAGGACGAAGAAGAGGTGTCGGGAGACGAGGGATGTAATCTGATGCTACAGAGATCTTGTTTAACCCCGAAGCAAGAAGAAGAGTCGAGTTGGTTGAGGAGTAACATTTTTCAGTCAACGTGCACTATTTTGGGGAAGGTCTGTAAATTTGTCATTGACGCTGGGAGTTGTGATAATATCATTTCAATGGAAGCTGTGAGGAAGTTGAATTTGAAAACGGAGAAACATCCTAGTCCTTATAAACTTGCTCGGTTGAGGAAAGGAGGAGAAGTGAAGGTAGAAAGGCGAGCTCATGTTCCATTTTCTATTGGGAAGAAATACAAAGATGAGATTTGGTGTGACGTGGTTGACATGGATGTTTTCCATTTACTGTTTGGAAGGCCGTGGCAGTACGATCGGGAGGTACAACATAATGGTCGAACAAATAGTTACAGTTTCTTGTTCGAGGGTACGAAAATCACTTTAGTTCCGGAGAAGCGACAGCAGAATGAGAACAAGCTAGAGGAGATTGAGGAATTGAAGACTTTGTTGTCCTTGAAGGAGTTCGTGGAAGAGGTAGATGAGAGCCCTGAAGTTTTTATGTTGATTGGGCATGAAAGCAGTGAAGTTAATAAAGTTCCAGAGGAAGTGAAGCCAGTTTTGGAGGAATTCAAAGATGTGTTTCCAGAGGAGTTGCCGAAGGAGTTACCACCGCTTAGAGACATACAGCATCAGATTGACTTGGTGCCAGGTGCCGCATTGCCTCATAGACCGCACTATCGGATGAGTCCAAAAGAACATGAGGAGTTGAGAAGGCAGGTGGAGGAATTACTGGAACAAGGGCGTGTTCAGGAGAGTTTGAGTCCTTGTGCAGTGCCAGCTTTGTTGGTACCGAAAAAGGATGGAACGTGGAGAATGTTCACAGATAGTAGAGCATTGAATAAGATTACGGTGAGATATCGATTTCCTATGCCGAGACTGGATGATCTATTGGATCAGTTGAGCGGTGCTGTTGTGTTTTCGAAGATTGACTTGAAAAGTGGATACCATCAGGTTCGTATTAGACCGGGTGATGAGTGGAAGAATGCTTTTAAAACTCGGGAGGGTCTGTACGAATGGTTGGTGATGCTGTTTGGCTTGTCAAATGATCCGAGTACATTCATGAGAGTCATGAACCAGATTTTTCGACCGATTATCGGGAAGTTCGTAGTGGTATATTTTGATGACATCTTGATCTACAGTGGAAGCACCGAAGAACACCTACAACATTTGCGGGAAGTGTTGTTGGTTTTACGACGTGAGGAATTTTATGCTACAACGAAGAAGTGTATCTTCATGACTACAAGTATTATATTCTTGAGCTATATTGTGTCGAAGGATGGTATTCAAGTTGATCAGAGTAAAGTTGAAGCTATTCGAAATTGGCCACAGTCTAAGACAATAACAGAAGTGAGGAGTTTTCATGGTTTAGCATCGTTCTACCGAAGATTCATTCCACACTTCAGTAGCGTGATGGCACCAGTTACGGAATGTATGAAAGGGAAGAAGTTTGTTTGGACTGAAGAGGCTGATTCTGCTTTTTAGAGAATTAAGACACTCTTGACCACAACGCCTATTCTTAGATACCCGGACTTTCAGTTACTCTTTGAGCTAAATACTGATGCGTCCAAGGTTGGAATGTGGGGAACGTTGAGTCAAAGGGGTCATCCTCTTGCCTACTTTCGTGAGAAACTGACAGGAGCTAAAACGAGATACAGTACTTATTACTTGGAATTCTATGCTATAGTCCAAGCCATAAAGCATTTGAGACACTATCTATTTCATAAAGAATTTGTGCTATACACTGACCATGAAGCTTTGAAACATTTGCAGGGGCAAGATAAAATTTCAGCAAGGCATGCTTCGTGGGTTGCTTATTTACAACAGTTTACTTTCGTTGTGAAGCACAAATCAGGAGTTACTTACCGAGTTGCCGATGCATTGAGCCGTAAAAATCATTTGCTGACAACTATGCGAGTGGAAGTAGTGGTATTTGATTTGTTGCCAGAGTTGCTTATTTCAGATTCTTATTTTGCGAAAGTGGTGGATCAGGTGCAGGAAGGGAGTTCTGATGACTTTGTGATGAAAGAAGGATTCTTGTTCAGAGGAAATCGATTGTGTATTCCGGATAGTAGCTTGAGGCTGAAGATAATCAATGAATTGCATGAAGAGGGTCACGTGGGCAGAGATCGTACCTTGCAGTTGGTGTCACAATCTTATTTCTGGCCGTCGATGAGAAAAGAGGTTGAAAGATTTGTGGAGAGATGTCATATTTGTCAAGTTTCCAAAGGGACGGCGACGAATGCAGGATTGTATATGCCATTACCCGTGCCTACTAGACCATGGGTGGATATTAGCATGGATTTTGTTTTGGGATTGCCAAGAACTCAGCGAGGGAATGATTCAATATATGTTGTAGTGGACAGGTTTTTGAAAATGGCACATTTTATAGCCTATAAAAAGACCGCTGATGCAGTCCGTGTTGCTCAATTGTTCTTTAAAGAAGTGTATCGACTACATGGGCTACCTGAATCCATTGTTTCTAACCGAGATACATGATTTCTAAGTCATTTTTGGTTGAGTCTGTGGAAGATGGTTGGAACGAAACTGAATTTTAGTAGCGCCTATCATCCTCAAACAGATGGGCAAATGGAAGTTGTGAATAGATCATTGGGAAATCTGTTGAGATGTCTTGTGTCGGACAATTTGAAGAATTGGGACTTAAAGTTGTGTCAGGCAGAGTTTGCTCATAACCATGCTGTTAATAGAAGCACTGGTTACAGTCCGTTTCAAGTTGTATATTCAAGCTTACCAAAGGGGTCGTTGGATTTAACGATAGTGCCACAACCGAAAGGAGTGATTAAGCGGGCGTCAGATTTCATTGATGAGTTGAAAGATTGTCATAGAATCGTTCAAGAACGTTTGGAGAAGATGAATGAGAAGTATAAACGAGCTGCGGATAAAAGGAGAAGAAGTCTGGAGTTCAACGAGGGTGATTGGGTGTATGCTGTGTTAACGAAGGATCATTTTCCAGTTGGTGCTTATAACAAGTTGAAAGCCCGAAAGATTGGTCCAGTAGAAATTATAAAACAGATCAATGAAAATGCTTATAAGTTGAAGCTGCCAGAGGATGTTTACACTTCTGACGTGTTTAATGTTAAACATCTTATACCTTATTATGAAGATGAACAACCCAATGGGGAAGAACTTTTAAATTCGAGGACGAATTTTTTTCAACAAGGGGAGGATGATGCAGCGCGGCAGAGCACGAAAGAGGAGGAGTGAACGAGGCATACCTTAAATCGCCTCCGACTTAACAAGCTCCGACCTAGCGAGCAGCGATCTAGCGAGCGACGACATAGCGAGCAGCGACCTAGCGATCGACGACCTAGCGAGCAGCGACCTAGCGACGACGACCTAGCGGGCAGCGGCCTACCAATATCCGACCTAACGAATTTCCGACCTAACGAAGCTCCGACCTAACGAGATACGACCTAGTTAAGTCGCGACACCTGAAGATGAACCAATTTAAGTCGCGTGTGATTTCTTTAGGTCGCAAGAAGTAAGTCGCGAAGTTTGATAAGTCGTGGATGATATGCCGCATTGTTAAGTCGCTTGCGTTGAATAGGTCGTTACTGTGTGCTTTGTTAAGTCGTGTACTGTGGTAACTCGAGTTATGATGTATTTTCTTTTTAAGTCGTATGTCGTTACTTTTTATGTTGTATGTTTGTAAGTCGTTGTGAAGTGTTGTAATTTTCTTAAGTCTTGTGTTGTGTTGTAAACCCTATAAATAGGGATGTGATGTCATTGTAAAAGGGTTGTTGAATTTGAATAAAATTTCTTTGTATGCTCTTGTGCCACCTTTAAAATTGGTAGTTGAGTTTTATCTCCTATCTCCACCTTCGGATATTCGAGTGCGCTCGAATCAACGATTGTTGAAGCCGATTCATGGAATCTAGTGCGCTAGATCAACGTACGAAGAATCGTAGATCTTCTCTCACGGCATCGTGCACGATCAACGTGTCGAAGATAGCTAAAGTCCGGTATCTCGCGAGATCAACGGATTTAGGCGTTTGGTATCATTAATTCATCGATTCATATTGCTTCATCTAATCGTTTCATCGATTAGTTTGACACGAATTCTTCATTTCGTCGTCAAGTGTTATATCCGCTGCGTCATAGATGCTACTAGTATAATCGCACAACGATGGAAAAACCGACCGTTAAGTTCTAAAATACTAGGACAACCATGCACTGGTTGAAAAACATACCGTTTGCTGTATAATTTGGAAAAACGAATCTTTTATACAATTATCCTTAATTTCAATTACTAAAATATAATTACAGTATGTTGAGTAAAAGTATTTTTTCATTTTAGAAATATAAAATATCAAAAAAAAATATTACAAAGCAAGTACAGTTTCGAGCATTGAAAAAAAATAGATATGTACATACACAGGGCCGGACCTAGGAGTTTGGTTGCCCTAGCCAAACTAGAATTTTACAACTTTTATTGCCTTAATTTTTAAAAAAAAACCGGTATGCTTATTGGAATAAAGATAAATACTATTGTGACATATATTATTGATCACAAAATGTTTTCAACTAGTCATTTATATTAAATATTCAAAATTTCAAATGTTAACGTGATATCCTAACATATCGTTACTTTTCAATTGGAACAACTCAGCAATTCTTTTTAGCAATTTAATTAATAAATCAAATATTAATGAGTAGAGCAACTTACATACATTTCAATCTATAGTGACATTGCTGTTCTATGCTATTTTACTTCAAATATCATCATTTTTCAATTTATGACCTGGATCTAAGAAAGCTGCATAAGATAGTGAAGAATCATCAATGGCTCATAGCCATATCCATGCTAGAGAATTGATAACATATGTTGTCCACACCACATATGACATATGTACTTGTTCAACATGGAACAATTTTTTTACCGATTCAACCTGCTTCTATTCTAAACTGAAATGTCTCTCGATCATCCAACTGTTTTAGGTTTTCAGCGGATTGCATTTCAACAAATTATGAAATCAACGGTATAAACTTTTAATTTAAAAATACTTACATTTGAATTAGCAATCAGCAAACTAGTCGACTAGCACTTAGTAAACGAGGGCAACGACAGTACCTAAGTTAAAATCAGGGCAAGGAGGCACTGCAGCAGTAGGTGGTTATTGGCGGCAAGGTGAAAATAGCAAATAAAATGAACAGAGGTAACAACGTATGGAGATAGAGGTCTTGCTGGGTTTTTATCGTCGATTTCATTTCAAATTGAAAATTGGGGCAGCTCAATTTGTGGCAGCGTAACATTATGCAGTTGATAGTTAGTAAGCGGGGCTGGAGCTGCTGCCTGGATTGTACAGCGGTGAGATGTGAAAAGTGAGAGCGGAGCGAATTCAAGAAACATGATTTTGATTTTTCTATTTTTTGTTGCCTCTGCGACTGATGTTGCCTTAGTCATTAGTCTCTCTCGACTATGCTTTGGGCCGGGTCTGTACATACATATACAGAGAATGTAATTAAAAAAGAGGAATCAATATAATATAGAGAAAATGCTGAGTAAAAAGAGTAGGAATCAATAGAATACATACGCAAAAGTGAATTAAATGAAAGTACATTCCAATCTACATTCCAATCAGACGAAGAGTATGAAAAGATAACATTTGTTGGAGGAAATGAAATAAAACATATTAGGCCCCATTTGGATTGCAATTTTTAGTTTTATGTTTTCGTCTAAACAAAAATGCGCATTTCTTATGCATTGTTGGAAAACACACAATTTTGAAAAATGAAATTAACACAGAAACTAGAAAAGAAGCTTATTCATCTTCTCCATTTTCCGTCCATCATTGTAATGGTTAAGAATCGTAAAAAAAATTCACATATTTTCTTGTATTTTGTAGTGTATGTTGAAAACACAAAACTAAAAACTCAAAACGAAACCAAACGGGCCCTTAGCTTCATGAAATGACAAAATAGACATTACTTTGATTTCACAATTTTGCAAATCTAGAGTAAGACAAACCGCCTTCCTAACAATCAATTTTTGATCATGTACGAAAGAAAGCAATATAAGATTCAATCAACATCACCCTACATAAACATGATCTAGTAAACATCAGTGACACAAATATATTGATATAGTGTATGTTAACATAAGATGCAAGCACATTGTTTCCATATTAGTTGAATAAGTATTAATTACATACCAATGTTGCAAAAATATGCATTTACTAAAAAAAGAAAAAAACTGGTATATATTTTTGATTTATAATATTTAAGGTATAAAATTTATGTATAAGTTGAAATTTGGAGATATATAAGTTTTCCAAGTGGAGATATTAGTTATTTAGCTCCAAATATGAGCCTTATATGTTATGGGAAGGAGCTTACCCTCCAGCTGCATAACAGGATTGATGACATTTTCCTCAAGTGAAGAAAAGGCTGAACTTGGCACAAGAGGACAAATCAGCACAGTTACTAACACTAATGCACACATGGTACAAAAATCTAATGCTAGTATGATAACAGTTGATGAAGTCATACACATTGACAAAGGTGATACGACCAGATTACAAGTTGACATCAATAATGAGAACACATAACATTCATACAAGAAGGAGTAATCTAATAAATGATACATAGTCAAACAATAGCAATTCATAATTACAAAGTAGAGTTACATGGCGCTCAGCAAATAAAAAATTATAAGTGGTACAGTATATAGAATACTTTACAAGATTCACATGCTAGTCACTGAAATAGCTGAGACACAAAAATTACATGAAAAAATTGCAAAAGTTGAACATTAAGTTATTAACTCTGAAGATCTAGAGTAGCTTCTACAGTGCAAAGCATAAGCAGATACCAAGTTTTCATTTGTAGTGTCTTAATAGGGATGTATATATAGTACTTCACCAATAACAGAAACAATATGCAAGAGTTCAAGTCAAATGTATTGTCCTTTATATAAGAGAAACATGGATTAAAGGAGCAAAAATGTAATATTCAAGGATCAGATATAACTTACTGCACGATTTCCTATGAATTGTTTAAGGGAGAAAAAAATCAAAATGATTTAAAGAAGACCGTCCTTGTAGGATTTTAAGCTTAAGTCAAAAACCCAATTTGCTGATAGATTCCCTATGGTCATCGCCAACTTTTTGTCAAGATTCCCATGTTAAATGAATCATGACTATTTTTTAATATTTAGCCTACTATAATAGTCACATAAAAAATCAAAAACAGAAAAGAAAAAAGAATTTTTTTTAATGAACTGGTATGAAAAATAATATAGTATAATATAAAAATATTATTTGTATAACGATATAGGTTTAATAACTTGTTTAAGTATGGTATAAAATTTATATTGTGAAATTAAAAATATTAAAAATATTGTGTTATGTTTACCGAGCATAAATTTCGAAGAAAATAAAAAAAAGGAGCAAATACCACCGACGCAATGAGCTGGGAGAAATATGTTAGTTTTAATAGATTTATAAATATCCAAAATCCATATTTTGAAAAACTCGCATTCATAATGCTCATGCTAAAACTACATCCAAAGGAGGGTGAACAAAGTTGAAATAGAATAACCTACCTCTATAAGTGCGGGTACTGTAGCGATAAAGATTCATGGAATATCAAATGCGATTATACACGATTCTTAGTGCTCTCCAACTTTTAAAAAAAAAGAACAAAACAAAATAAAAGAAATAACCTACTTTGTGTACAACATGTGGATGCTTATATGTCAGTTCCAACCTTCCTTCAATAATTAATAATCTCGCTTTTCACACAGGCCTATTGTTTTGATTATCTTTTCATTTAATTTACAAGCTACAAAGAGTATGTATATATATATATATACAGATTATAACAATGTGTTTAGCATGGATATTTGGAGTTTAGCAATTTGAAGAAACTTAGAATGCCATTGTTTAAAGAACTCCCTAAATCTTATGAATGAAACATGTTAATCCAGAACTGTAGTAGTTGCTCTCATATATAGAAGTGTTTCTGTCCCGTTTCATATTTCTAAAAACCTAAATATAGTAAACAACTTATTAACTTAAAATCTAATTCAAATCAGAACAATAAATGTTGAGAAAGATCATTACCTGCAAATTCACATATAATCGATTTGAGCTAGAAAATCAGAGAGGATTGCGAGCAACCAAGATAGAAGAAGCGTCGCCAAACTGAGATAGAAAAGGCGTCAATCAAGTAGAATCCCTAAGTTGATTTTTGTTGTATTTGAACGAGGCTTGTTGGACCAATTAATTAACTAAAAATGAAGAAATATGGTCTTAATCAAGCTGGATTTGGGTAAAGTTGATTGATAAATTGGGGGATTTAGTTTTTCATTTAAATCTATAGCTTACTGAGAATAAGTAAGGATTAATAGAACTTCAGAAATCATGGAGAAGAAAGTGGGAGGAAAAGTAAACAAGAAAAGATATTTCTATCAACAGGCGAGAGAAACGAGGAACATTATTTGGGCTTCAGAGTATTTTATTTTGGCTAGTAGAAGTAAGAAAACCTCCCTAACGGTCGGTTAAGCAAACCTCCCTAACGGTCGGTTTGATTGACTCTCATATATCCTAGATATTTCATTAAAAATCAACTAAAATGAATTTTGTCCTCTAATAGCAACATTGCACCAAAGAATAAGGAGGACTCTCACATCCTCAACGCAACCTTACAACATTTTTGCAAGTCTGATCATCATAGGCTGCAAAGATGTTAACATTTGAATGTACCATACTCCAATTTTGTCCTTTCCTTTCCACATCTTCAATATCAATCACATGATTTAACCCTTCAATACTATTTGTCTCTTGATTGTGTCGGTAATATGTTCACAATGAATAGCAAGTCTAACTCGAATTCTCTACCCATGATTCTTAATTTCTTATGAGTCGCCATTTTAAGAAGCAACATTTTGAAACCGTACCCTTCATACTAGTGTGATATGACACTATAACTTTATGTAACGACCCGATATTTTCAACCATTCGCATCCATTATAAGTGTATAGGTAGACACTCATGCCGGAGTTGAATTGCTCAAAATACCGTGTTGTAATTAAAATTTGGAAAATCTCAGAATATACAGTAAATAAATATAATCACAGATCACAGACACAGAGTAAAATAATGCAGCGGAAGTAAAAGAAATAGCAGTTCATGAAGCTACTATCTAAATATGTCAGAGTTACATAAGATACAACAGAAGAAATAGAGTACAACAAAAGTCTCAATAAAATAACCAAGTACAAGCTGAGTAGAACAACGGAGTTGAAATAGATAGGACATGACAAGCAGATAATCTCCAGCGATTCAAATCTCCAAGAGAGTGGAAATCCAAATCTGTGAATAACTCAGGCTGACCCGAGCGTAAAGCAAAACACAAAACACTCGAGTCAGGACAATATATACTTATATAATGTAAACCAACTCAAATGAACTGTAATAAAGGTACAAGTAACTTAGAAGATGCTTGGGACCGCCCATCCTCTAAGGATCCGTTAAACTATCTACTATGTAGTAATATTCGATATTATAATAGTGTCTAAATAAGTAAAGTATAATCATATAGAAAATAGCGTTAAGGGGATGGAGAACCTTAACGCGGTCGGATCTTAAAATCATAATCGTAGTAAAGCTCGATATGGTAGGTGACACGGCACAACTAGGCAATGCCAGGGTAGATATACCAATTACGCACACGGACTGATGGAGCGCATAGCAGCCACTATCGTCCACCTCGAACAACACTCCCAAATCGGAGGATAGCCATCTAATCAATCACAAGTAAGAGTATAATATCGAAGAAATGTGTCCGAGAAGAGGTGCTACCTCACTGGTCCGAGATCGCTCCTGTTTTAGCCACCTTATGCCAACTCACGGGAGTTGGGTCCACGTAACATACCTTAAGAACGTCGCCACCATCCTACTTCATTCTGGAATCTCCACCGCGTACACGGTTGTCAAAGTGGTTATCGGTGTCGACACAGAGTATGTCCATATCCGATCCCGGTCTCTTTGCCAACCAATCGTTATTATAACCCGTGGTTATAACTTTTAAAAACAATACTTTACTTCAAAATAAAATATCATTTCAAACCATATCTTTATCAAAATAAAGATTAAATCAATTCCAAACCATTTCCATATATTTAAATTTTCATATCATTTCAAAACTTTATTTCAAATCATTTTAATATAATAAAATATCATATCCTTACAAAACTTCATTTCAAATCATTTTAATATAATAAAATATCATATCCTTACAAAACTTCATTCCAAATCATTTTAATAAAATAAAATATCCTATCAGTTCAAATCCAAATATTCAACTTTAAATACCTTTTAAATTCAAAGATATCGTTCATTTACTATCATTTCAAATCACCTTTAAATAGTCTATATTCCAATCAAAATAATTCATTTAAACCTTTTAAAAGTGTAATTATTATATTTTCCAAATCAAGTATTCAATTTCCAAAGTTTCAGACCATTCTGAGTTCGTTTACTAAGTCAAAAACCCTAATTATTAAAATTTCAGCATTTCACAGCATTTAAAAACAACCACTATAAGTTATAGTTGAAAACATTTTTAATTCAGCAAAGATAGCACTTAAAACTGCTGTTAAAACTCAGTTTTAGTTGAATTATAGTTCAAAACAGAAAAGACAGCATTTCAGAAGTGCTGCGGTTGTTCAGATTTCAAAACAAGGGTTAAATTTGGTTTCAGCAAAGACTGCAGACCATTATAGCATTTCCAGAGAATGCTATAATAGACCTGAGTTCAATATTAGCCTATAAGTTCAATTACAGCAACTACAGCATTTCAAAAATGCTGTAATAGCTCTTTTTACACAATTTTAGTTCAAAACAGAATCTATAGCATTTCTGAATGCTATTAAAAGTTAATTTCAGGTGTTAGTGTATTTCCAGCAATTAAATAACTTTAATTTAAAACACATAAACATTTTAAAAATCATAATTTAACATTTAAAATGTTCATTTACATATCGTTTAACATATATCTTTTTATAATAAATTTCTCATAATAAAATCCAATTTTCAACAATTTACTTAATAAGTTTAAGTGTAAAAGTTTCCAATTCTTCACATTTCAACAAATAAACTTAACACTTCAAATTTAAATTACCATTTCACAAATTTAACTAAATTTCCAATTTTATTTAATTAACTTAAACTTTTAATTAAAACCAAATTTCACATTTCCAAGTCAAGTTATATTTTAAAAGATCACTTTTAAACATTCATTTATTTAACCACTTAAATTCATAGAAAATCAATAATACTTTAATAAATCACTTAAATTCAAATTTAATCAAATTATCATATTTACCATTTCCAAATAAAATTTAATATCCATTTTATTTATATAACTTAAATATCATTTTTAACCAAAATTCCAAATTTCCAACTTAAGTTATATTTCAAAAATCTAGTTAAACCATTCATTAATTACATTTTTAACACATGGAAAAAATCATAATTTCTTTAATTTCAAACATTTCAAAATCTATTTAAATCAAATTTCATAAATTTATAATTTTTAAAGTACTTAAAAATATCCAAAACACTTTATAAAATAACCACGGGCCTGTATATAATTTTCTAACTTAGGTCAAGTGATACGGATATGTATCATTTCAATCCGCAGTTAAAAAGAAAAATTCGGGTTCTATCATTTCAAACCCGCAATCCCAAGTTAAAATAATTTAAATAAAAATCATTCAGGCCTATCATTTCAGCCCATAACAATTTTTCCCTATTCTAAAGTCCGTTCGGGTATGTATCATTTCAACCCATAGTGATTCTAATCTACAGGGAACTTGCAGTGTGATAACAGATATAAATAACAGAATAACATTAAATAACAGTAACATATGATATAAGAGGTGTAATAACAGGTGTGAACATCATATGATAATAATATAAGCATATATAACATGATAATATATTTCTACAGATTCGTAGGGTGTCAATTTACTAGTTATATAGGTACATATTGTGTGGTGAGAATAACTCACCTGTTTGTGCTGGAGATATCAATACCAATGACACAATGGAACAAAAGCATGATGATAAGACTACGGACTTGAGTGGAGAGCAAGATCCAAAGCTACAACTCTTGTATTACAACCCAAAAGATACATCAAAACAAACACAATTTCAACGCACTTGAAATGGAATAACTTTTAAACGAAAAGAGATTTGAATGTCAA
Organism: Allium fistulosum; assembly: GCA_030737815.1. NCBI lineage: Eukaryota > Viridiplantae > Streptophyta > Magnoliopsida > Asparagales > Amaryllidaceae > Allium > Allium fistulosum. The sequence goes on from CM060903.1 coordinate 51,125,945, forward strand.
ATCTTTTGCCTTGTTTTCTACAATGCTTTGCATGGCCTAGGGGTTTATTTAGGTCAGGTTTGACATGACTTTGGCTCAGGTTTGATCATAGGAATGCATGGCATAAAGGCTAGAACATGTGGAGGAAGTTACAACACAAGAATATCAAGAGACTAGGCAACATAGTGGAGTTTGGTTCAACTTTTGGCTCGGTCTATGGGTCAAATGGCTCGGCCATCATCTGGTACAGGTCTGGAGAGAGGTTTGGGTGATGAGTAGCAGCAGCCAAAGGTCATGTAGAAAGTGGTGGTGGTGGCTAAGGGGGTGGCCAAAGCAAGATATGGAGGGTAGGTGATGATATGTGTGGTCTAGGCAATGTTTTGTGGAGTTTTGACATTGTTTTGTGGTGCTAGCTTCAAGGGGAGGTCATGGCCATGGATGGATCTGAAAGGATGGCTGGAGATGATTCCAAGGAAGAGTGGTAGGGGATGGTGGTCGAGGCTATGGTGAGAAGGCCGTGCAAATAGAAGAGGAAACAAGGCAAAAAAGTATGAAAAATTGAAGAAAAGTGAAAAGAGAGGAGGCCATTACCGAGGAACTTTGTAAGGCCGTGAAAAATGAATTGAGAAACAAAAAAATTCGTGAAAAGTGAGTGATAACTCATGGCCAAAACTGAAGGACTGGCAGCAAAATTAATTAAAGTGAATGTTATGGAAATGAAGAGTTTCGGAGATGAAAAGGCTTCGGTTTCAAAAGCAGTTTCAAACTCTTCATATATTCACTATTTCTTTTTAAATTTTATATAACTGAAAAACATATATAAATTCAGTTAAAATACGAAAATATAACAAAAAAAAATAAAAAAAATAAATATTAATTATAAATAATTAAATCAAGAAAATAGCAAAAATGGTCAACTAAGCTAGAAAATTTGAAAATATATGGTATAAACTTTAGAAAATTCATATGAGCTTGTAATATATTTTTAAACATAAATAATAACATAAAATAAAAATACATTCACAAAATAAATATATAAAATTTAATTTAAATATATTTTTAATGAAGAAAATAGCAGAAAATAAGAAAACAGCCTTTAAAAATGAAAAATAAATACAGTAAATTTTGGAAAAATTCTATTATCATTTAAAAATATAAAAAGACAAAAATATACATAAAATAACATATTAACACATATTAAAACAAAATATAAGAAAGAAAATATGATTTATAAAATTTAAAATAGGCAAAATTGCACAATAAAACAAATTATACTAAAAATTGAAATGTACATAACTTTTACATTTTAACTCCGTTTCCAACGAAACGAAAAGCCTTATTCAAGTTATTAAATCTATTGTCATAATAAAAGATAAAATTTATAATTTCAAATATTAAAATTTAAAAGTCAATGTTTGACTATTTGACCAAAATTCACATTTTCTGGAAATATTAAATTAAGTCATATTTGGAATTCTAATCCACATCAAAATCAAAGTTTATACTTAAAATAAAAAAATTTATTCTTTTTCATAAATAAAGCCTTTGAATCTGGAAAAATCAATTTAAAAATATTTGAAAAATACAGGGTTGTTACACTTTAGGTATGAGTTTGGCAGCCACGTATCCAGTAGTACCTCTCGAGAACTATGGTATTAATGGTGTCGTTCTGGTATCGTGGAGCACCATTTAGATGCCTCTTTTCATTTTTTTCGTCCCATTATTTTACTTTCACGCTGTATTCCTCGCCTTTTCGAGGCTCCGCCTGATGGCTGAACTTTTCTTGAAGTGCTAAGAATAAAAGTGTTTTTAATATGTTTTTTTGCTTGTCTAAACTATATACAGTTGCAACAAAATCACTTAGTTATTATGTTTGTTTATTGGAGCAATTCATCTTCTAAAAGTACTTCGGAAACTTATTCCTCTTTATGTAATTTATTTCAATGATATAAACAATTCATCAATAAATATTCCTCTTTATGATTCAAACCAAAGATACTAGGATATTTTGCTCTTTAATTTCTCCCTTCTTCAAAATTTACCGTGAGTGTTTCCTTCATTTTGATTTATTATTTCTATTTATTTTATGAATTATTTTTATATTATTTTTATGATGTAAACAAAACTATTATGGTCCAAGACCAAGTCCTAGTGGTAAGATGCTCAAACTTAGGTTTCGAGGTCATGAGTTTGAATTTTGCGTTGCGTGATTTGAACCTTAACATATTTAGGCTTAGTATGTGTATACTACCAAAAATGTGTGGTATCGGTTGGTTACCATTCTTTATTAAGTACCTAATATAAAAAAACACTAAAGTAGTATTATAAATAAAATCTAAAATTTTCACTATCGTGTACTTTTTACTATGAAGTCCTTATGCTAAGCAAATATTTAAGTATAATCATGACATATATTTTATTAGGTATAAATTTCAGTACATTGTAAACTATGATAATGTTTGATTTATTTTGAAATTTATCGACGAATATACTAAAAGTGCATATATCATTCATAGTACAATAAATAATAGCGATGATCTAATCAAAACCTTTTGAGTTTCATATAATATGTAGTTATTGTTTTTGCTGTTATTAAATATAATATTTATTTGTACCAAAATATGTGGTGATCATTTATATTCATCCAGGCTCTGTTTAGGCACCATCTAAGCTTTGCCCAAGCTCCATCCAGGCTCTAAGGTTGTTCTTAGCGCCTAACTATCCACTTCGCCTCAAAAAACATAGGTTAAGAGTAATCTCACGTTGAAAAATTAATGGTACCTCTTAATGCAATGGTCGAAACATGGCTATAATCTCTAGGATAAAGTTTCGCAAGTTCGAAATTAGAATCAGACTATTATTTAAGAGACCATGCTTTGGTTTAATATGGAAACAAAGGATTCTCACATCATGTCTTTGATGTACCTAATTTATTACTTGTGCCATGCCAAAAGCTATTTCATTTAGTTTTCATTTGCAGAAACGAATGAAAGGATGTAATTATCTAAAGAGCCATTATAATTGTACTTATAAACAAGGGCTTTATGTGATTTTTTCGAGAAATTCGAACTAGTCGAACAATTATACCAATATTGGATATACTTTTGTTGGAAATAAACTTGGTTTTTAGGAAATGTCAATTATGTTGATTATAATCTTTGTATTAATAGAAATGTCAAAATAAAAATGGAGAAAATAAAGACTTACCAGATATGTAATTTGGAGTATTCCAGAATATGCTTAGTTAAGAAAATTCTAGAAAATGGAAGATTAAAGAAAAGTTTAGATATTATATATCACTATAAATAGGAATGATTTCTCTCATTTTAAGCAGGTAAGCAAATGTAATTATAAGCAAGCAAAAAAGAATAAAAGTGCAAAAAAATAAAGCTATTTTCTCCTTTATAAAATATTCTCTCAATCTCCATTAGCAAATTAGAAGTTTTTCCTTCCTTCTTCCTATAGAAATTTCCCAACAGTGGTATCGAAGCTTGAAGATCCTTCTAAAATTCCCAACAGTGGTATCAGAGCTAGATTGCTAATTCAGGTAGATAGCAAGGAAGAATGTCAACTGGATTGAGTTTCATAAAAATTCCCTTACTCAAAAAAGAGTTTTATGATAGTTGGAGAATTCGCATGGAGATGGTGCTTGAATCACAAGGTGTGTGGGATATCGTAGAAAATGGGTACGAAGAACCCGTCGATGTCACCACTTTATCCCAAAGTAAAAGGGATAATTAAAAGAGTTTGAAGAAGAATGATTTACAAGCCCTAATTATCATTCATCAAGATTTGGATGATGATATGTTAAAGAAGGTAGCAAACGCGTCTACTAGGAAGGAAGCATGGGAGAATTTCGAGAATGCATTCATGAGAATTGATAAAGTGAAGAAAATACGTTTACAAAATATGCGAGGTAAGTTTGAATCTTTATTAATGGAATCATCAGAAACAATCGATGATTATTTTTCATGAGTTTTATCAATTGTAAATTAGTTGAAAAAATATCTAGTTCAAGAATATTTGAGAAAATTTTACAATCTTTGGATTCCAAATTTGATACCATAGTTGTGGCAATTAAAGATTCTGAAGATGTAAAAACTATGAACATTGATCAACTCATTGAAATGCTTCAAGTCTGTGAAGAAAAATTAAATAGAAAAGTCAAAGAAAAGCCATTAGATCAAGCTCTTAAAATCAAACTCGTGGCGGATAATGATGCAAAAGTAATAGAAGAAGACGATCAAATTAATGAGGAAGAGGAAAAGAAGAATAGTGAGAAGGATGAAAAGGAAAACTACGAGTTGAGAGAGAAAGATGCGAAGGAAGAGAAAGAGACAATGAAAACTGACATGGAGAAGAATATTGCAGAAGATTCGCCAAAGATAACCAAAGAGAAAGTCATAGATGTTGCAAGTGAAGAACATACAAAAATCAAAGTGAAGAAGGACACTACCAGGGAATTAAATATAAAAGAGAATGAAGAAGACAAAGACGAAGATAAAGACAACAAAGATGATGTAGGTGATAAAAGGCGTGAAAGTAATGGAGATGAAAATGAAGAAATCGTCAATCAAGGTGAAGAAATTCAAGATACTGGAGGAGATTTAAAATATGAGAATTTTTTTAAAGAAATGAATTTGGAGAATAATTAAGAAGTAAATGTAGTGAAATTTGTTTTAATTTTAGCGGAAGCGAATTATTTGATCAGGATCTAGTATTGCCTATTTAGATACCAATGGAACTTAAAAGAAAATTCAATTATGTAGTCTCACAGAAACAATAGCAGAAATAAGAGACACAGAAGATTTAACGTGGTTCGGATATGAATATCCTACGTCCACGGAGACCCAACAACTTCTTTTATTTCATTGAAGAAAAGATTACAAAAGAGAGGGAAGAATAATGGTGGAATCCTCACACACTCACTTGCACTTATCAAGATGAACTTCCTTCATTTAAATAGACTTAATGAAGGAGTTACTTAGAGATTAAGAAAATTAATTTACATATTATGTTTGAAACCTTTTTGAATATGCATGATTTGATTTCTATGTAAATGGATAATGGTAATCTTGGTTTCCATAATTTTCTTTGATTGAATCAATCTCCATCAGCAATTTTTTCTTTCTTCATATAACAAATTCTTTGACTAATTAATTGGTTGACTAATTAATTAGTTTCTTTCAAAATATCCTTCCATATATCAGCCAAATTAATTGATTTGAGTGAATCAATTAATCAATTTCTTTCCTCTTTAACAAATATTTGAATCATCCAAATTTAACACTCCACCTTGATTCAAATATAACAATCTCTCTTCATGACCTTATCATCAAGCGATCAACATAGAAGTTGTTGGGTCTAGCGCCCCATGCCGCTCAAGTAACAGGAATCAAACTAATCAAGTTTGAGCAATGCTCAAACTTGTCCTTTGGAAGTGACTTTTTCATCATATCTGAAGGATTATCCGAAGTACTTACTTTCAACAATTTGATCTTGCTTCGTTCTTCCTCAAGCATAAGAAAGAAACCTCTAACATCAATGTGCTTCGTCCGTGAACTATAAGCTTGATTCTCTACAAGGTGAATCGCACTCTGACTGTCTGAAAATATCTCTACTGTCCGCTGCACCATTGGAAGATCATCCAACAACTGAAGTAAGTATAATCCTTCCTTTGTTGCTTCCACAATCGATATCAACTCTGCTTCGGTAGTCGATAAAGCTACGATAGATTGCAGCATTGATCTCCATGAAATCGAGCCTATGCCAGGTGTAAAAACATAGCCCGACACTGACTTCCTAGCATCTCTATCCCCAGCATAATCAGAATCACAGTATCCTCTAAGAAAGATGTCACCATCCACTCCACCATATAACAAGCACACCGAAGAAGTGCCTCGAAGATATCTAAGAATCCACTTCACAGCTTGCCAATGCTCTTTGCCTGAGTTAGACATATATCGACTCACAACACCCACTGCATGGGCCAAATCTGGTCTTGTGCACAACATCGCATACATAAGACTACCAACAGCACTAGAATAAGGTATATTAGCCATATACCTCTTGTCTTCTTTCGATGAGGGAGATAAGTCTTTTGACAACTTAAAATGAGAGCCTAATGGAGTGCCAATCGGTTTGGCTTTCTCCATTCCAAATCGAACGAGGACCTTCTCGATGTACTGCGCTTGAGTGAGCCTTAACTCTCTCCGCTTCCTATCCCTGCTTATCTCCATACCCAATATTCTTTGTGACTTTCCCAAATCCTTCATGTCAAACTCTCTACTGAGCTCCACTTTCAACTCCTTAATTCTGACCATACTCCGAGATGCAATCATCATATCATCAACATATAACAACAAATAAATCATCTCACTATCACATCTCCTGAAATAAACACACTGGTCTTTCAAACTTCTGGAGTATCCCTATGAAAGCATAAACTTATCAAACCTCTTATACCATAGTCTAGGAGACTGCTTCAGTCCATATAGAGATTTGTTGAGTTTGCAAACATAGTCTGGTCTGCTACTATCGATGAACCCTTCCGGCTGCTTTAAATAAATCTCCTCATCTAGATCACCATGCAAGAATGCAGTTTTGACATTTAGTTGCTCTAATTCCATATCATAATGAGCAACTAATGACAAAAGAATACGAATAGAAGTATGCCTAACCACTGGAGCAAAGATATCATGATACTCAACCCCCTTCTTCTGAACATACCCCTTTGCGACTAACCTTGACTTGTATCTGAGATTACCATTTTCACCGTCTTTCACTCTATAGATCCACTTGCATCCAATAGCTCTCTTGTCGGTAGGAAGAGGCACCAAATCCCAAGTATGATTTCTCTGCAATGATTCAATCTCCTCCTCCATAGCAACTAACCAACTGGAACTGTTAACTGATGCGATAGCTTCTCTATAATCATAGGGCTCATCATGGACAACATTCAAAGCATATGTTGCCATATCATCGAAGTTAATGTCTTTGATGCTCAATCCAACAAACTCATCAAGCCACTTAGGCTTTCTTCTTTGTCTGACAGATCTAGGTTCTGAATGAGCTCCACCTTGAGTTTGATCCTCTATACCAACATCAATATTATCCTCATCAACCATGGTGTCATCGGAAACAACATGTGAACGTCTATGGAAAGAATCAACAGATGACTTGCTTTGTGTTTGGTATTCTTCACATGTCCTCTCATTGTCATCCAATGAGGAAGGCTCCACCTTCAACATAGCCTTCTCATCAAAAGTCACATGCCTGCTCATAACCATCTTCTTGCTAATAGGACACAACAACCTATATCCCTTCACTCCTCTCCTATAACCTAGAAAGATACACTTGCGAGCTCTAGGTTCCAGCTTCCCTTTACTCTCATGCACATAAGCTGGGCAACCAAACACTCTGAGAAATGAATAGCTAACAGGCTCTCTTTTCCATACTTCTTTAGGGATTTTCATATCTATGGAAGTAGAAGGTGTGCGGTTGATGAGGAAAGCCGCCATAGATAAAGCTTCAGCCCAAAACCTCTTCTTCAATTTAGCAGTCAGTCTGAGGCATCTTGTTCTCTCCAATAATGTCCGATTCATCATTTTTGCAACTCCATTATACTGGGGGTTGCCTGGTGTAGTGTAATGCCTCTTAATGCCTTTAGACTCACAATAATCGATGAATTCCTGCGATACAAATTCACCGCCATTATCTGAACGGAGAACTTTCAATTTCTTCCCTGACTGCTTCTCAACCATAGATTTCCACTTTCGAAACCTGGCAAAGGTTTCACTCTTTGACTGAAGAAAGTATTCGTCTATAAATGAAATGAAATACCTGGCTCCACCTAAAGACTGACAAGGGGAGGGACCCCAGATATCTGTATGAACATACTCCAAGACAACTTTTGTTTTATGCTCTCCTATAACAAAAGAAATATTCGTCTGCTTTCCAAGAACACACTCTTCACAAAAACCAAGTTTTGAATGATGAACTCCATCAATCAATTCTCGTTTTCTAAACTCATCCATGCTGCGCTCACTGATGTGACCCATCTGTAAGTGCCATAATCTGAAAGAATCCGAATCAACAGATGTAACAGAAGCTGATTCACCAATTACAGTAGTGCCCTTTAATAGATAAAGATTTCCTGCCCTCACACCTCTCATAACAATCATGGAACCCTTTGATATCTTCATTTTCTCTCCTTCCACTACAATCTTCAAGCCAAGTCTACTCAATGCCCCAACAGAAATCAAGCTCCTCCTCAAATCAGGTACATGTCTAACATCGGTGATCGTACGTATAACACCATCAAACATCCTAATCATCACGCTACCAACACCAACCATACGACAAGAAGCATCATTACCCATCATAACTTCTCCACCATCAATTTCACGATAAGTGGAAAAGCAGTTCCTATCAGGTGTCATATGATAGGATGCGCCAGAATCAATCAGCCATAATTTGCTCTTCCTAGAAGAGCCAGAAGCTGTAAATACATCGGTGTCACTTTCTGTATCTGATTTCTCTGCTATAGAAGCTGAAGCTTGCTTTGGATCTTTTCTTCTACCTTCAAGCTTGGGACATTGTGCTATGAAGTGCCCTGGTTTTTTACAATAACGATAAGTAAAATTCTTAGGCCCCCTAGACTGAGACCGTGAAGAATTCCGTCCTCCACCTTTCTTCGACCTACTTTGGCCTTTACCTCTCTGAAAAAATAAGCCTTCGGTATCACTATCCAAGCTAGTGCTCGCCAATCTACCTCTTAATACTTCATTATGAAGACCATCCTTTACATCAGACAAGCAAATTTTACTGAGGCCATAAATCATGAATTAACAAAAGCAGTATACTCCTTAGGCAAGGAACATAAGAGGATCACAGCTTGAGCCTCATCGGTAATATCAACTTCCGCTGCCTTCAGGTTCATAATCAAAGTCGTCAAAGCATCTACATGCTCCATGAGATCAGCACCAGGCTTCATCTTGAACGAATAGAGTTATTGCTGAAGAATAATCCGATTAGTGAGAGACTTGTCTTGATATGCATCTGATAATGCACCCCATAGTTCCTTTGCCATCTTCTTCTAAGAGAATTCTCTAAGAACTTCATCTGAAAGACTCAACTGAATTGTTGTGAGAGCTTCATCTTCCATCTCTTCCAAATTAGCTTCATTAGTACCTTTCAATTTCTCAAGCGCAGAAACAATCTTATAACTCTTCTCCTTCTTTAACACAGCCTCCATCTTCATCTTCCAAGTGCCAAAATCTCCCTTTCCATCAAAACGTGTTACTCCATAATTGACACCAGATCTACCAACAGACTTACTAAAAGTAGCCATTAATATCCAAACAGGAACAATAACACTAGCTCTGATACCAAACTGTAGTGAAATTTGTTTTAATTTGAGCGGAAGCGAATTATTTGATCAGGATCTAGTATTGCTGATGCAGGCCAGGCCATTCCAATTCAAGAGTTGAAGCTGGATGATACAGCGCGCTGTGCTAAGTCGTAAATTTTAGGTCGCGAACGACCTAGTGACTTACGACCTAACGAGAAACAGGGGAAGGATGATGCAACACATCAAGATAGGTCACATTCAGTAATACGCGAGGCCTTAAGTCGCGAATGACCTAACGAGTTACGACCCAACTCACAGCATATAATGAAAGCATAGGTTGACATAGGTCGCTCGCCTACAAGTTATCTTCAGCGACCTAGCGAGTTAACCAATCCACCTATGCAGCGACCTAACGAGTTGAGTATTGAATCCTTATGTCGCTGTTTACTTTAGGTCACAAGAAGTTTATGTCGCTGAAGCAGGATTAGGGTCGCGTGAAGATTTCCAGAAGCCATTTTAGGTCGCTGACCTTAAGTCGCTCATCATTTATGCCGTTTTTTTAGGTCGCTTGTGTGTTTGTTTGTTTTAGGTCGTAAGTAGTAAGTCATATGCATTTTTGTAATTTTACTATTTCATAACTTTGCTAAGTCGACTATTGTTAGGTCACACTATTATTGGGTCGTGAGTTACCGTGTATGTTGTAAGTCGCGTGAAGGTTGAGTCGTGTATGTGTTAGGTCGTTAACGACCTATGTTAAGTCGTATACCTGTGTTGTAAAAAAACTCTATTAATAGCGGGGTTGGGTCATTTGTAAGGTTGTTGATTTTTGAATAAAATTTGGTTTGTGCTTCTTGCCTCCATTAAAATTGGTAGTTGAGTGTTATCTCCTATCTCCACTTTCGGCATTCGAGTGCGCTCGAATCAACGATTGTTGAAGCCAATTCACGGAATCAAGTGTGCTTGATCAAAGTTCGAAGAATTGTAGATCTTCTCTCACGGCATCGTGCGCGATCAACGTCTAGGAGATTGCTAGAATCCGATATCTTCCTGATCAACGGATTTGGGCATTTGGGTATTCTTAAATTCACCGATTTATCATCATTTCACCGATTATTTCTGCTAATCGTGTGAGATCCTGGACGGATTCGATTTACATCGTCGAATTCGCTTTCCTAGGCTGCATCAGTTTGGTATCAGAGCTAGATCACAAGAAGTTTGCATCATTTCAAGAATTTGAAGTTTGGAGATCGGATTTGCATTGTTGAGAAGTTTGGTGTTCATCGTGAAGTTGCAACAAGTTGGGAGTTTCGATCCATATCATTTTGGATCAAAGTTCGGAAAGTGTTTGAATTTTGCTCGTTGGGTTTTTGCGCCGAAGTAAAGTTTGAATTTTTTAGGATTTGTTGAAGATTTGACAACGCCTCCAAGAAGAGTTAATCGTCATCAGAATGTTGCAGATGTGTATCGAAGAGAAGATGCTGAACAAATGGAGCAACGAATTAGTGATAAATTCAATGAGAAGTTTGATGAGGGGATTGGTCGATTAGAGAGAATGATGTTTGAACTGAATCAAAGTAGAAGAAGGGTTTCACCTTAATCGAGCCATGGGGGAAATTGAGTTTCACCACATTCAGATCGGGAGAGAAGAGAAGATCATGATCGTAGAAATTTTGACGATCGTGATAGGAATGTAGATCGAAGGAAAGTTGGTGGTAGAAATGGTGGTGGTAGAGATGTTGGTGGTCATGATCGACATCGATATGCATCAGATTTTGATAAGGAGTTTGATGGTGGTAGTGTTCATGGCCGAAATCAAAGCCAAGGAAGAAATCATTCAGAGTATGATCACAAATGGGAGTCCGGAATGAAAATTGAAATTCTAGAGTTTAAGGGTGGTATGCAGGCTGAAGAATTTCTAGATTAGTCATCTAATGTTAAAGAGATCTTTGATTTCAACGAGGTTCCGAAAGATCGTCGAGTGAAGTTGGTTGCTACTAGGTTGAGAGGAAGAGCTATGGCGTGGTGGCAGCAAACCAAACTTACACGAAAACGGATAGGGAAGTCAAAGATTGTTGCTTGGGAGAAAATGAAGAAGATGATGAAGGCTACATTCTTGCCTTACAATTATCAATCACTCATGTATCAGAGATGCAGAATCTGAGGCAAGGGACGAAGACTGTTAATGATTATGTTGATGAGTTTTATCAACTGATTGCTCGAAATTACATTATGGAGACGGAGGAACAATTGACTGCTAGGTTTGTTGGGGGGTTGAGGATCCAGATCCAGGATATGGTAAATATGTTTGACCCTAGATCTGTGGCTGAAGCGCACCAGAAAGCGTTGGCTTGGGAGAAGCAGGGAAGATGAGGAGGTGGTGTGTTTCCAAGTTCCAATACTCAGAGCAAGGGTGCTAGTGGGAGTTCCAATGTTTCTAAAGCTGTCAGTAAACCAGTTGTGAATGAAGTTGTAGGATCTAGATTAACCCTAGAGGGGGGTGAATAGGGTTATAGCAAATTTTTACAAATTTAAACACACTACTGAAAAGTAAATATGCAGATAAATCACACACAGATTTTACCCAACTTCGGCAACCCCTGCCTACTGCTGCATTCCCAGATTTCTATTAGAATTAAACAGTATCTCGCTTACAAACACTCTGATAGACTTGCACACCCTGCTACCGCCTATAGAGTTTTGTAAACTCGCACACTCTTCTCACTGAACTAATCCTAACTAGACAATCTGACACTACCTAACCTATAGGCGGTGATTTAACAAAGTTTTTTCTTTAAAACAGAAAAATAAAAACAGTTTGAAAACAAAAACAACCCTATTTAAAATAACTAGGCCTTAATAACCAAACTATTATCACTTTAAAAAACGTGGCCCTTTTCTTTGATTAATATTGGCCCATCTCTTTTATTTTCATGAAAAATAATGGCCGCTGAGAATTAGGGCTTCGGCTGTTTTGCTCGACTTCGATCCTCTGATAATCTGCAACTTTCCACGACTTCGATCTTCTGACAGATTATGGCCTTGTTCGACTTCGATTGTTTCTTCGTACTGAAAAATTAGGGCTTGAAAAATTAGAGGTGCCGCTCTGTCGAATTTGATGTTTGATGCTTGCGGCTCCTCCTCTCGAGTTCGTATGTGATACTGGTACGTGATTTTTGCTTTTGCTATGCTGGTTATTACTTGATTGAACTCGATTTAATTTAATGCTAGTGATGAGGTAGGGTTTATATAGGATTACGAGTTCCTATACTTTCGTTTGATTTGATTTCGTTGAATTTGTCACCACTTCTGCTCGGCCGTTCGATTATTGATTGATGATGAGATAATTTTTGACCATATCAAAAATACGTATATATGAGATTCTCGGTTTCATGGTCATCACGATGTTGAAATTTGACTTTGTCATATACGTATATATTGTTTTTCTTTTGCGTGATAATCTCGGTATTGATTATGTTGCTCCGTGATTTTCTTTGACTTTGGCTTCGATCATTTTTATTTCGACTTGATTTGCGTCTGCATTTCTGGCTTCTGTGTACTTCATCTCTTACCATCTCCTCTGGTCATTCGCGACTGTTTATTATGCTGCATCACTTGTAGTTCTGTATATGCTTGTTTTGATGTACTTTGGTCATTCATTGGTTTGTCTGGGTTCGACTTTCTTAACATCTGCATTGAGTTCCCCCTGACCTGTAGCCACTTTAGTTGCATTCTGATGATCTGTATGCTTCTTAAGTCACTGTTACATATATCACTCTAGCTTGACCTGAGTTGCATTTTCATGTAGTCTGTGCATTAACTAGTGTTGTTTCAGTACTTCATTTGTTAGTACATATCATCTTATCTTGGTTAGTTGTAATCATAGTGGCATGCATCTGTTTGCATCTTGTAAATGCATTCCATTCAGTTGCACTGAGCTCTGTGTAGTTACCACTGTTTCAAGTATGTGGCCTTTATGTATGCTTGTCTTTGGTCTCTGTTCTATCACCTGAAGCTGCCACTTTGTAGTTGCTATGCACTTTGGTGGCTCTGGCTTGTTTATCTGAACTGTATACATTGTTGTAGTCTTCATAAGCTAGCAACCTTATCTGACTTTTTAAACCTGTTGAACTGATGTTGATCTGACCCTGTTGCATTTGGGATACTTCATTTTGTATTTTGTTTGAGATGCTGGTGCATAGTGTTGTTGCCAGTTTCTTCTTTGACTTTGACATTGTATTCGTCCCTCTTTTATGTAGAGACTTGATCACTTAGTCATTAAACTTGATGCACTTGTACCCCTGTAGCTTAACTGGAGTCATTTGGAATTGCCATTTGTGTCTTGATTGAGACTGCTGCATCAGTTTACTTGTACATGCACTTGTTCTGTAAGCTGAACCTGATCATCAGTGTATATATATGCTTGCTTGCAGTTATACTTCATTGTTGCATTGTGAACACTGATCTGGTTCATCTTAATTTGTTGTGTTCATGCCTTGATTTTGAATTTCACTATGTACATGCACAGTTCATTGTTGCAGTGATCATTGAATTTTGTTCGAGGCTATTTGCACTTGTGTTGAATCTGATATTGATTTTACCTTGTGCACTCGAGTTGGCGAGGCAGTGCACACGTGTATACGTGTGTACTACAGCCACTCGTAATTACCTGTCCCTGATATGAATACTGATATGCACAGATATTACACAATCAAAGATGATGATGATAACCCATATATCTGAGGCATCAATAAAAAACAAATTTATATTTTTGCAAACTTAAATTTGTTTATCTTCAGATTACTGCTGTAGTTTCCAATTATACAGGTACACAGAAGACAGCACAAGAACTGGAGCTGGACAATAGATGTGAAGACATAGTGAAATAACTGAGTGTTGAGTGTTGTAGTGAGGAAAATATGTAAATGTGAAATGTATGTGAAACGATGTATGTATATAGAGAGATCTGAAAAATTTTGTATTGTTTAAGTGTTGAAATAAAATATTATTTTGAATAAAATACTGATTGAATTATATAATTCTATGCAATAGTATTTTTATTCAATATTAATATTTATTCCTATATGTGTATTATACAATCTGCAAACACATATATAAATTGATATATATATATTTGTTATCATCAAACAAAAAATCATATCAAACAGAAGTTGCAAAGCCGAAAGTCAACAACAGTTTCAAGTGCTATAATTGCCAGGAAGTGGGTTACAAGAGTAATGAATGCCCGAAACCGAAGAGGCGAGCTAAGATTGCAGAAGTGGAAGGTGAGGATGTTGATGAAGGTTATTCTAGTCTAGTCGAGGAGGATGAACATGATATCGCGTCGGGAGATGAAGGATGTAATCTAATGTTGAGGAGATCATGTTTGACACCGAAGTAGGAAGAAGAGGCTAGTTGGTTGAGGAGTAATATCTTCCAGTCGACATGCACTATACTGGGGAAGGTGTGTAAATTTGTGATTGACGCGGGAAGTTGTGACAATATCATTTCTACCGAAGCTGTGAGAAAGTTGAAGTTGAAAATGGAGAAGCATCCAAATCCTTACAAGTTAGCGTGGTTAAGGAAAGGAGGAGTGGTGAAGGTGGACAGGCGAGTTCATGTTCCATTTTCTATTAGGAAGAAGTATAAAGATGAGATCTGGTGTGATGTGGTGGAGATGGATGTTTGTCACTTGCTTTTGGGAAGGCCATGGCAGTATGACCGAGCAGTACAGCATGATGGTCGAACCAATAGCTACAACTTTATGTTTGAGGGTACTAAGATCATTTTAGTTCCAAAGAAGAGATAGCAAGGAGAGAGCAAGTCAGAAGAGATTGAGGAGCTGAAGACTTTGTTGACTTTGAAGGAGTTTGTTGAAGAAGTAGAGGAGAGTCCAGACGTGTTCTTGTTGATTGGACATGAAGCTACTGAATCTGTTGAAGTTCCAGAGGAAGTAAAGCCAGTATTGGAAGAATTCAGAGATGTGTTTCCTGAAGAATTGCCAAAGGAGTTACCACTGTTGAGAGTTATTCAGCATCAGATTGATCTTGTGCCAGGGGCGGCATTACCTCACAGGCCACATTACAGGATGAGTCCTAAGGAGCATGAGGAACTGAGAAGGCAGGTGGAGGACTTGTTAGAACAGGGGCGTGTTCAAGAGAGCTTGAGTCCTTGTGCAGTGCCAGCCTTATTGGTACCAAAGAAGGATGGGACTTGGCGGATGTGTATGGACAGTCGGGCTCTAAACAAGATCACTGTGAGATACAGGTTTCCTATGCCGAGGTTCGATGATTTGATTGATCAGTTGAGTGGGGCTGTTGTGTTCTCAAAGATTGACTTGAAGAGTGGATACCATCAGATTCGTATTAGACTGGGTGATGAGTGGAAGACTGCTTTTAAAACTAGGGAAGGTCTATATGAATGGCTGGTTATGCCGTTTGGCTTGTCAAATGCTCCTAGTACTTTTATGAGAGTGATGAATCAGATTTTCAGACCATTTATTGGGAAATTCTTAGTAGTTTACTTTGACGATATTTTGATCTATAGTGGGAGCATGGAAGAGCATATCCAGCATTTGGGAGAAGTGCTGTTGATTCTACGACAGGAGCAATTCTATGCAGCAACGAAGAAGTGCGTGTTCATGACGCACAGTGTTTTGTTTCTGGGATATGTTCTGTCGAAGGAGGGTATTCAAGTGGATGAAAGCAAAGTGGAAGTTGTCAGGAGTTGGCCACAACCCAAGACAATTACTGAAGTGAGGAGTTTTCATGTGTTGGTATCTTTTTATCGAAGATTCATTCCACATTTTAGCAGTGTGATGGCACCTGTAACCGATTGCATGAAAGGAAAGAAGTTTGTATGGACAGAGGAAGCAGAGTTAGCTTTTGAGAAGATCAAGACACTTTTGACGACAGCACCGATTCTGGTACTGCCGGATTTTCAGATATTGTTCGAGTTACACACTGATGCTTCGAAGGTTGGGATTGGTGGAGTATTGAGTCAGAATGGAAGACCAGTTGCTTATTTCAGTGAGAAGTTGTCTGGAGCCAAGTTGAGATATAGCACTTACGACGTGGAGTTTTACACAATTGTTCAAGCTGTGAAGCAATGGAGGCATTATCTGTTTCAGAAGGAGTTTGTTCTTTATACGGATCATGAAGCTTTGAAACATTTGCAAGGGCAGGACAAAATTTCAACTAGACACGCTTCATGGGTCGCGTATCTGCAGCAGTTTACTTTTGTTGTAAAGTACAAATCAGGGGTGACGAATCGTGTAGCTGATGCCTTGAGCCGAAGGAATCATTTGTTGACGACGATGAAGGTTGAAGTGACAAGATTTGAACTTTTTCCAGAATTTTTTGAGAAAGATCCTTATTTTGCGAAGATTGTTGAGAAAGTCAAGGATGGGAGTACTGATGAGTTTGTGTTGGTAGATGGATTCTTATTCAAAGGGAATCGATTGTGCGTACCAAATTGCAGCTTGAGAATGAAAATTGTAAAAGAGTTGCATGAAGAAGGACATGTTGGTCGGGATCGCACATTGCAGTTGATTTCTTAGTCTTATTATTGGCCCTCGATGAAGCGGGAAGTTGAAAAGTTTGTTCGAAGATGTCTTGTTTGTCAAGTTTCGAAAGGGACAGCTACAAATGCGGGTTTGTATATGCCTTTACCTGTTCCTACAAAACCGTGGGTTGATGTAAGCATGGATTTTGTGTTGGGCTTGCCAAGGACTCAACGGGGAAATGACTCTATATATGTTGTGGTGGACCGTTTCTCAAAGATGGTACATTTTGTTGCTTGTAAGAAAACGGCAGATGCAGTCCATGTGGCACAGTTGTTCTTTAGAGAGATCTATCGCTTGCATGGTTTACCAAAATCTATAGTTTCGGACAGGGATACCAGATTTCTGAGTCATTTTTGGCTAAGTTTGTGGAAGATGGTGGGAATGAAACTGAAATTCAGTAGTGCTTATCATCCACAGACAGATGGACAGACTGAAGTTGTGAACAGATCCCTGGGAAATTTATTGCGGTGTCTTGTGAAGGATAATCTGAAGAGCTGGGATGTAAAGTTATGTCAAGCGGAGTTTGCTCATAATCATGCTATCAACCGTAGTACGGGTTTCAGTCCATTCCAGATTGTATATTCAAACTTACCAAAGGGGCCGTTGGATTTGACGATAATGCCACAACCGAGGGGGACAGTTAAGCGGGCTGCTGATTTTGTTGATGGGTTGACAAAATGCCATAGAATCGTCAGGAACGACTGGAGAGGACGAATGAGAAGTATAAACGTTCTGCGGATCTGAAGCGAAGAAGTGCTGAATTTAATGAAGGAGATTTAGTATATGCGGTACTAACGAAGGACTGTTTTCCAGTGGGAGCATACAATAAACTTAATGCTTGAAAGATTGGTCCTGTAAAGATTGTGAAACGGCTCAATGAAAATGCTTATAGGTTGAAGCTGCAGGAGGATGTGTACACTTCTGACGTGTTTAATGTTAAACATCTTATACCTTATTATGGAGATGAACAACCTAATGGGGAAGAACTTTTAAATTCGAGGACGAATTTTTCTCAACCAGGGGAGGATGATGCAGGCCAGGCCATTCCAATTCAAGAGTTGAAGATGGATGATACAGCGCGCTGTGCTAAGTCGCAAATTTTAGGTCGCGAACGACCTAGCGACTTACGACCTAACGAGAAACAGGGGAAGGATGATGCAACACATCAGGATAGGTCGCATTCAGTAATACGCGAGGCCTTAGGTCACGAACAACCTAACGAGTTACGACCCAACTCACAGCACATAATGAAAGCAGAGGTTGACATAGGTCGCTCGCCTACAAGTTATCTTCAGCGACCTAGTGAGTTAACCAATCCACCTATGCAGCGACCTAACGAGTTGAATATTGAATCCTTATGCCGCTGTTTACTTTAGGTCGCAAGAAGTTTATGTCGCTGAAGTAGGATTAGGGTCGCGTGAAGATTTCCAGAAGCCATTTTAGGTCGCTGACCTTAAGTCGCTCATCATTTATACCGTTTTTTTTAGGTCGCTTTTGTGTTTGTTTGTTTTAGGTCGTAAGTCGTAAGTCATATGCATTGTTGTAATTTTACTATGTCGTAACTTTGCTAAGTCGACTATTGTTAGGTCGCACTATTGTTGGGTCGTGAGTTACCGTGTATGCTGTAAGTCGCGTGAAGGTTGAGTCGCGTATGTGTTAGGTCGTTAACGACCTATGTTAAGTCATGTACCTGTGTTGTAAAAAAATTCTATAAATAGCGGGGTTGGGTCATTTGTAAGGTTGTTGATTTTTGAATAAAATTTGGTTTGTGCTTCATGCCTCCATTAAAATTGGTAGTTGAGTGTTATCTCCTATCTCCATTTTCGGCATTCGAGTGCGCTCGAATCAACGATTGTTGAAGCCAATTCACGGAATCAAGTGCGCTTGATCAACGTTCGAAGAATTGTAAATCTTCTCTCACGGCATCGTGCGCGATCAACGTGTAGGAGATTGCTAGAATCCGATATCTTCGTGATCAACGGATTTGGGCATTTGGGTATTCTTAAATTCACCGATTTATCATCATTTCACCGATTATTTCCGCTAATCGTGTGAGATCCTGGACGGATTCGATTTACATCGTCGAATTCGCTTTCCTAGGTTGCATCAATTGCCTATTTAGATACCAATGGAACTTAAAAGAAAATTCAATTATGTAGTCTCACAGAAACAATAACAGAAATAAGAGACATAGAAGATTTAACGTGGTTCGGATATGAATATCCTACGTCCACGGAGACCCAACAACTTCTTTTATTTCATTGAAGAAAAGATTACAAAAGAGAGGGAAGAATAATGGTGGATGCCTCACACACTCACTTGCACTTATCAAGATGAACTTCCTTCATTTAAATAGACTTAATGAAGAAGTTACTTAGAGATTAAGAAAATTAATTTACAGATTATGTTTGAAACCTTTCCGAATATGCATGATTTGATTTCTATGTAAATGGATAATGGTAATCTTGGTTTCCATAATTTTTCCTTATTTGAATCAATCTCCATCAGCAATCTTTTCTTTCTTCATATAACAAATTCTTTGACTAATTAATTGGTTGACTAATTAATTGGTTGACTAATTAATTAGTTTCTTTCAAAATATCCTTCCACATATCAGCCAAATTAATTGATTTGAGTGAATCAATTAATCAATTTCTTTCCTCTTTAACAAATATTTGAATCATCCAAATTTAACAGTAAAAAAGGAAAGATCAAAGCGGAAGTCAAAGAGGCCAATGATGAATTTCACGAAGAGATTGGATTGGTTAAAGATTGCAAGAGTAAATTTAAAATAGAATGGAAAGATAACATATATGACTCATTCAAAATTTATGACACTGGACCAAGATGGAAGTTAGAACGCTTACTTTTTAGTGTATTCTATGTTAATGATGAAGGACGAAATAAATGGAGCACACCAAAGATTCAGGAAATTGCATCGAAGAATTTGGCAATGAAAAAGAAGAACACAAAAAAGAAAGTTTGGATAATCTCCTTATTTCTACCAAAGCACGTAAAATACAAAGATTGAAAATTTTGCTAAGAGTTACAAAACCAAGTTACGGTGAGATGTTGGAAATAAACTTGGTTTTCAAGAAATGTCAATTATGTTGATTATAATCTTTGTATTAATGGAAATGTCAAAATAAAAATAGAGAAAATCTAGACTTACCAGATATGTAATTTGGAGTATTCCAGAATATGCTTAGTTAAGAAAATTCTAGAAAACAGAAGATTAAAGAAAAGTCTAGATATTGTATCACGCTATAAATAGTAATGATTTCGCTCATTTGAAGCAAGTAAGCAAATGTAATTGTAAGCAAGTAAAAAAGAATAAAAGTGCAAAAAAATAAAGCTATTTCCTCCTTTATAAAATATTCTCTCAATCTCTATTAGCAAATTAGAAGTTTTTCCCTCCTTCGTATAGAAATTTCCCAACAGTGGTATCGAAGCTTGAAGATCCTTCTAAAATTCCCAACAACTTTGCCGATAAAATCTTCATCATCATCTGATGTATCCAACAATTTTATGATAATTAGATGACCGTTTGGTAACTTTCCTTTATAAGTTGTTCAAAACCCTCCTTGTCCTAATTGATCATGGAAATGCTTGTCATTATGGCTATATTCGTGTATGTTTATCTTGTTGGTGTTGTTGCTTGCATATAAAAGTTTCTTTAGAGTCAATAAGAGCAAGCAATTTATGAAGTTCACAGACGAAAAACACATGTGTACATGTTGGTGCTATCATAAATCTTCCTATTGTTGTAATAGCGGCATTATGTCAATTAGTAAACCCTTAATGTGCGAAACGGTTAGAACTAACTGTTAATGCTAAAAATTGAACGCTAACACCCCGGTGTATGTAATGAAAAGTGAAAGCACCACCCGTTGGTACGGGAACAGAATATAAGCAGAGAAATTATAGAAAAGCAGTAAAAAGACAACAGTTTTATAGTGGTTCGGCTTAAGATCCATCCTACGTCCACTTTAATCTCCTTTATTGATGATTCGATTACAATTCTTTACAATGCACTTTGATTACAACACACTTTAGACGAGTAGCTAGAACTTGAATGGAGAATAACGCTTCAAATCCATGTTGAATGTGTTTGATTTCTTCCAAGAGTTCGTTGAAGCGTCTTTGGTGTGTGGAGTGCTTGAAGTGTCGGATGAGTCGAGAAAACTGCAGAGTATTGGCGTTCCAGAACTGATCCAAAAGTCCCTCCACAGTTGGAGCAGGCGAAGTTTTTATAGGGAAAAACTGGGGTAAGCCATAGGTCGTGAACGACCTAAGGTAGGTCGTAGGTCGCGAGCGAGCTTCATGGCTTGATAGGGTCTCACTTGGTCTGTCTGAACGGGGTAGTAAGTTGTAGGTCGTGAGCGACCTAGGGAAGTGGTTGGCGAGTTAACCATGTTGAGATATCTAGCAGAGCGACCTAAGTTGAGTCGACCTATAACTGTGCGACATAACCAAACGAAGCTGGTAGCTTGCTAGGTCGTTAACTCGCTAACTTGCTAGGTAATTTAGGTCGTTTAGTTGTTAAGTCGCTGGGTCTCTAGGTCGTTGAACCATTCCATCCTTAAGTTGCTAGGTCGCTTGAGACGTTAGGTCGCTAACTCGCTGCATCTATCTGTTGTGGTATAGTGTTGCCTCATGTTGATAGTTAGGTCGCTAGGTCGTTCCATCCTTTAGGTCGTTAGGTCGCTTATACTTTTAGGTCGTTAGGTCGCTGTTCCTGTAGGTCGTTAGGTCGCTTATACTTTTAGGTCGTTAGGTTGCTGTTCCTGTAGGTCGTTAGGTTGTTGATTCTTTAGATCGTTAGGTCGCTTATCACTCTGGATTCCTGGGGCGCGGAAAAGAGGAGTTAACACTAACAGTTCGAAAATATAACTAATTCACTTGAACGATAACGGTACAAAATATTGAACTAAACCATTTAAATCCAATGCTCCTTCCTTATTGTAGATCTCACATTACTCAAACAAAAAATGATTAATATCTTTTTCTGGACACGTCAGATTAGAATTTCATACTCATTGTTGCATCATAATTTTTTATCCTTTCTCCATGCACTCATTTGCACAATCTAACTATATTTTCTTCTTCTTGTTTCCCCTCCTTGTCTTTTATTTTCTTCCCGTTTGTCAAAAAGACGAGGATTTACAAGGTTGTAAAGATTGCTAGGTGGTAAGCATGGATTCTAACCTAATTGTTTAGGCGAAAATTAATCGAAACTAGGAATTTTTGATAAACACATGTATTTTAATTATATTTTAGTATTTTTATTATTATTAATGGATGCAAAATAAAATTGTAGGGGTTTGCATGAGCTTGGGAGTAGCTAAGAAGGCAAAAACGCTTGAAACTAGCATGGTACACGTAGATTCTTAAACGAGGCATCAAGCCTCAACTATTGCCTAAACAGCGTCTACTACCAATTTAGATTCTTAGATGATGAAATATGCCTTGTCTAGGAGGGTCTAGGTGGCAAGCATTGCCTAGCGTCTAGGTGTCGACGGAGGCCTAGAAGAATTTTTACAACTATAGGATTTACTTTTCGTTCACCCTTTTTTCAACAAATTATTACCGAAAACTGGGATTTCTAACATTCAAGTGATGTTGCTATAGTTAAGCTTGACTCCTAAGCATTAAAATTAACATGGTGCTAATTTTTTCAATAATAAATTTATAATAGAAAATATGATTATGAATCAAAATAACATACTTTTTCAATAACACGAGTGATATTCTGTTCGATCATAGCACTCTTTTTCATGTCTCGGGAGCTCGAATACATGACCTTTAGAAGCTTCGTCTAAAGCGTCACATCCTAACCACTTGAACTACAGGTCCTTGACATCAAAATAACATGCTTAAAAATTAATAACAAATAAAATAATATCAATTTAGATTTTGTTACTGTAATTTTTTCATGTATTTACATAATTTTTTATGCATAAATTATAAACTATAAGTCTTATTTTAAAGTAGTCAAAGTACATATAATAAGTGATATACATGCAAACTTTGTGTTTGCTAACAAAATAATACGAAGAAATGAAATAATATATAAAAATAAATAATTGTTTTTCTGAACCCATCAATACAAAGAAATGAAAGAACATATTGGAAATAACAATATTGCGAGTTTTTCTCTAACAGATTAAAACCCAACCCCCATGGATATTTATTGAGTTGGAAAGACAAGATAATCTTGATTGAAAGGTAAAAGAGTTGAAACCTACTAATTCTATTTAATTGGTGACCTATATGCTCTGTTGTAAAAGTTCTTCTAGGCCCCCGTCGAGGCCTCGCCTAGGCGCTAGGCGAGTCTTGCTACCTAGTTATCTACCTAGGCCCGTCTAGACGTGGCGAACCGCCTTATCTAAGAATCTCAATATGTATATAAGCATTTTTTAAACACTAGTTGAGGACTAATGTCTCAAACGGTTTAGTTTCGATTTACATGCCAGTTTCGGACGGTTAGCCTCGTTGGTTACTATTGTGCCCATCCAAACCCCTAGATATTCATTTTGGATCAACTAATACTGTATTACTAAAATTTTATAAAAATTCATAAGTGTATCAAAAATTCTTAGTTTCGATTAATCCTCGATTAATCCCCGCCTAAACGATTAATCCTCGATCCATGCTTGCCGCTTAGTGTTCGTCTAGCAATTTTTAAAACATTGCATATATGAATAATTATTAGAAGGTGAAGTCTATATGAGACATTTTCGAGTTCATGATGCTGGACGTAAGTCTCGAAACGTTGAGGCGTAAGTTTTTTGGGTAAAAAAGAGCAAAATATATATTGAAATTTGACATAAAATAGCGTTAAACCTGGAGTATTTGACGCGTTGAATGGAATTGCACTAGTGTAAACCATACTCCAATTCTTTTTACAAACTTACTTTCTCTCATCTTTCTTTTAACGATTATTCAAATTCTTCGCATTGCTTCTAAATTGACAAACTTATAAACTGTTTCTCTAGGCCTAGGAACATCACCGCTTCCACTTTCAATCTCAAGTTCAAAAATATGATCATCATCTCCAATGCTTATAATTCTACCAATCTTTCAAAACAAAAGTTATGATTGTTTAGAACGTTTATTTTCTCTAAAGTCACGATGTATTCAACTTTTAAGTTTTGTGGAACTTTTGGACAAGGATCAATTCCACAATGAATACATGTCCAATGTTGTTTAAATCGAGCAATTCCTCCGATGCATCTACGATAACAAAATCCATAGAAAAAAGTATTTTGGATTGGTGGAATCCGGTAAACCTTTAACCTACTTCCATACAATATCTTTCTTACTCATTTTAAATTAATAACCCAACAAAACAAATCATTTAGACATGAACATGTATGCACCTTTTTTTAATAAATAAATAAGTAACCGAAATTAATATGATTTCAGTTTTGATGTCTGGAATCGAAATAGATTCCAATTCTGGAATCTAAAATTGGAATCGAAATCTATTCCAGAGTTAGAATGAGGTAGGATTTTGGGTGATATATAGCAATTAAAGGCACATGATTTTTTATACTCAAAAGTCTACATGAGACATGAACATGATCAGCATGAGGCACCGAGGCTTATGTTTTTGCATATTTTAAGCCTTAAACGGTTAAGGTGTACGGCTTTTGAACACAACTTCGACTTAAGTCTTCTTCTTAATTTAGTAAATCCACACCATTTTTCCAAAGCCTAGCATTCAACTCTAATTCTACTCTCAATTCAAAGGATGTGTAATAATTCATGTTTATTCTTGCTCGAATTTATTCTCTCATTGCTCAAACCTTGAGTAATTTTTTGGTTTGATTTAAAAAAAGAAAAAGAAAGAGAAATAACGTTAAGTTCACCCCAAAATGTTGTACACAGCTATGTTATTTTTATTATTTCAATTTGTTCATTATAAGTATCTTTAAATGAAAAAGGGTTCATTATGTCCTTTGCTTAGGTTATCTTTCAACAAAGATTTGAATCGAAACTTTCCACATGTATGGTACGAAAGACAATTCTTTTTTCAAGGGTTGCAGAATTACAAGTATTACATGTTTAACGGCCTATTTTTAAACAGAACAATTAATTCGCAAAAGAAGAAATTACTATCGATATTGTTTGAAAGAAATGTTTAGAAACTTAGCTTCGATAAATCGAAATCATAGATAAATGTTACTCACTATCGTAAATCTTTGATATTTCATTAAAAGACAATTCATCTAACTTTTCTTCCATTGTGTTCGATAGTGATGAAGAGAAATAGAAAGGCTTATGTGGCAATTCAACATCATTATCACTTTCCAACATTTCTAAAATTTAACATAGTAGGACGCAAAGATGGTGACATTTGAATACACCCTAATCCAGCTTTCTTTTCAACATCTACAATCTCAACCGTACGATCCAACACTTTTAAATTTGTTTATATATTCAGTCGGTCGTAAGTCCATGAGGGATAGTAGGCTTGACTCGAATTCTCCACTCCTGGGTCATAGTTTCTCCTTCCGCCTGCCATTTCAAGTAGTAGCATTCAGAAAGTACACACATTAGACTTGTATGATATTAGTCCAAAACTTTTAGAAATAAGCTCAGGAGCCATGTATCTAATGATACTTGAAGGTCGAGGGTTTAATCCTCACCAACTACATATCCATGCGAATTACTTGAAGTATATGTTGTGAGTTCGGTGCATATTTCCTCAAAGTTTAAAAGCAAAGCTTGGTTCTCCTGGACTTTAATATAATAATAATAATAATTGTTAACAAATTTCTTTGTTAACCCCAAAATATGCTAGGAAAATAAGTCCTGGCGAGTAATAGGCTTGATCAACCTTATATTAGCCCAGGAGAAGTATACAAGTCAAAAGTGAAATATGCATGACCATGCTTTCGGTCCTTGGAAAGAGGGGTCATGTACATGATGAAAATATAGTTCACAAGAGTCATATACAAGTCACAAGTCTCATCATAGACAAAAAGCTTTATTCATTCGAAATATGCTATGCAAAATTGACTATTAAAGTTCTTATGTGCCAAAGTCACCAATTTACAATAGGATCCAAAAATCCCTAATTTGATTTAGGGCTTACAACTTTTAAAAAGTGAGAAAAGTGATGAGAAGAATTCGCCCCCGCTAAGTTCCATTGGAAACGTATTTATAGGAGTGGTGGTTGAAGGATCAGTCGCCAAATGTCACTCGATATAGGGTAGGTTGACGATATTTGATATCCTCCCTTAATTGTCAATTCTCGGCATTACTTGTTATATTGATGACATACGACATTCTTATTCACACTGCTGACTTTCGACGCCCTCCATAACTATAAACATTCAACATCTTCACTGCCAATATTCGACATCTACACGACTGTTGATACTTGACATCCTTCATGGTTCTGATGAAATTCGATATCTCTCTTCATATTAATGTCATTCAACATCCTTCTGGATGTTGGCAACAAGTGGCATCCTTGATGAATGTAGATATTCGATATTCCTTACATTCTTTGAAGCTCGACATTCTTTGCCACTTGTTTATGCTTTACAATAGTTATAATTATAAAGGTTAGATATTTATAGAGTCCCGATATATCTTCTTTGTGAGTATGTATTTGATATCTCTAGAAACTGTTTGGCATATGGTATCCCTTCCTCCTTCTATGCTCGACAACCTCCAAGGTTGTTGAGGCTCGACACCCTTTTTTCTTTTATTCAAGTTCGATAACTCTTGTGGTTTGATACCATATAGATTCGAGACCTTGGCATGATACATTTCTGATTGTCGAGGTTTGATAACCTCCATGCTTTGTTCATGTTCGATATCTTTTGGATTGACCACTTGTTTGGAATTCGACATTCTTATAAACGTGTCACCCTTTCTTAAGTGCACGATACCTTTTATTACAGAAGTTCGACATCTCTGTGAAGCCGCTTGAAGTTCGATACCCCTTGCTGAATGTTTGATGGCTTCCTTTCTATTCATTCGACATCTTGAATCTTGATACATTCTTCTTACATGTTCGACATCTTTATTTGTGGTCGCAACAACAATAATAATTTATATTCATATGTATTCACTGATTTAAAAAAGTAATTCACCATGGTGATAGCTTTACTAGTCGAAGTACCTATATACCCAAGAAAGGGTGCAAAATTTGTTTCCTAACTCAGAGTAGTAAATCTAAGTCATTGCAAATAATACACCATTTATCTTTAGTTCTCCCCGTTTTAATTTACAACATTCATAATTACCTTCATGTGATACCAAGCTTCTATGCAACATTATTTAGGAAGGTATCATGTATACTATAATTTTTGAGATAAAGCGAACATGTGTACAAATTAATTTTACCAAAAATCAATTTATTTTTGAAGACTTAGCTAACAAAGTTAAGGTTGTGAATGTTTAGGTGCATAATATCCAATCTTATCAATTATCATACATTCAGAGAAAATAAAAATAAGAAACGTAATTACAATGTTGTTTAAAAGTTAAACTCTACAATAATTTTTTAGGTCATTTTCCCTTTGTAAACTAAAATAACATCAAAATTTATGTTCTTCCCAGTATTTTAGATTCGTAATTTCTTTATGACTTTGATAGCTTATGATTTTCTTCTTCTGGTGTTAGGCTTGAAGATAATTTTAGAAGGTGTTTTCAGGAGAAAGTTAGGAAGTTACATATATGTCAATTGAAGGATCAACCCAAGCTTTGCGGTTTGGGAAACATCGTCTCCATCCGTGAAAGCAGCCACAAGCTCATTTACAATGTACAATAGTATATCTCTAACGAAGAATGTTCTGTTCTCAATCTATGAGACTTCCTAAATTACCTGCTCAAATGGATAAGTTGTTATACGTCTAGTATACCAAAACAGAGAATAATCAAATATAAACTCATCGCACAAGTTTATAACTCAGATTTCCACTACACTGGAATTCTATATTAATTATAATAACAATATGAATGTTGTAAACAAGTTACAACAACAGCGGTATACTATTTTAAATAAATAGATAACCAGAATAACGAATAGAATATAGAATAATGTATATAAATATACAAACAGACTAGAATTCTAACCGGATTAAGTCTGAGGCTCGTCGTAACGATTTCCTTAAGAATTTTATTTTAAAATTCTCCCAAGATACAATAGACGAATTCTGCTTGAAATTGTAATGAGTATATCACTCTGTGATTTATTGTATGCAGGAGTAGGAAAGAAGAAGAGAAGGGAGTGAAATAGAATTGGAATGGGATGAGAATGTGATTAGTATTCTCTCCTATTTATAATTTCGTCCGCATCCCTTCAAACAGTCGCGTCCGCTTGACAGGTCGCACCCGTTGCCTTTTGGTCGCTGCTGTTCATTACCAGCCTACGCATCTGCATGTGTCCAATGGTACTGTTTCGCACCCGCTCGTACCGCCTGGTACTGTTTCGCCCGCGCCTCTTCCGTCGGGTCGCACCCGCTCGCGCCGCATCTCCTTCAATTGGCTCGCACCTGCTACTATTCGTGTCTATTCAACCCGCGTCCGCTTCCGAACAGACCCGCATCTGTTCGTATGGCCTGCAACTGTCAGAAATCCCGATCTAGTTTGTAGTAAAAATACGAGTATCATATTAGACCAAAACCCAAACCCGACCTGGCCCGGTTCGGTCGGACGGACGACGGCGGCGGCGCGCGCGCGTGTGTGGTGGAGATGCATGATCTCCCTCCTCACAACGAAGCATACATTTGGGAGCCCCAGGCCCCCAATGTCCTCTTGAGAAAGGCATATATAAACCAATATAGCTCTCACAATTTGGCGATGTGGGACTTTGTATATTTCCATTCATTCTACCTTTAGGAATTCCAACAATCCCCCACATGAATGATAATATACATATCCCCCACACAAAGCGAAATATCACAAAGTACATATGGAATAATGCTTTATCGTGGATAAGTAGATATTTCACTTTGAACTTTCCCTAGTTAAAACTTATCGGATCTACTTGGCTAATCGGTGAATTATTTCATCTTGAACCGTCAGCCTTTATTGTATATCCAGACAATAAGCTTTACGAAGCATTGATTCCCTTCTCATCCAATCTCTTGGTTGTGTTCATTTTGGTCCTGAACAATTTTTGGTTCTGCGAGTGTTTTAGAGAATAAAAGCCTTTTAATATTCTCATAGAGCCAACCCAGCTCACACTAACATAGGTGATCGCAACCATTAAGAGTATCCTACATATACCCCACTTATTATATTCAAGATATGATCATCATTAAAAAACATAGTTTTAACCTTTAAATACTTCTATAGGCATGCATTTATATTGTGCACCATAGGAATGGAGTTGGACTATGTCCACGCAAATGCATTACGTCTTGAGTTATTCAGAACTGGTTTGCCTATTGATCCTAGTCCGTGGGATCTCCAGTCGCTAGGATAGGTTTCCGTATAAGATAACTCTTAGTGGTTTAGGCTTTTAAACCCATTCCCCTAGATGCGCAATCAATTTTCTCTCTTGATAAACCTTTAGTAAATGGATCCGCTAGGTTATCATTTGTTCTTACATAATCTTTGGAAATAGTTCCATTTGAGAGTAACTACCTAACTTTGTTATGGCGTCGACGAATATGTCGTGACTTTCCATTATACACAAAGTTATGCGCTCTGCTTAGCGCTGCTTGGTTATCACAGTGTATGCATATGGCCGGTACAGGTTTAGGCCAAAATGTAATATCTTCTAAAAAGTGATGAAGCCATTCTGCTTCTTCGCCTGCTTTATCTAAAGCGATGAACTCTGATTCCATAGTGGGTCGAGCTATGCATGTTTGTTTGGTAGATTTCCATGACACTACTGCCCCTGCTAGGGTAAATACATAACCACTAGTTGATTTTGATTCCTCTGAATCAGCAATCCAATTTGCATCACTATATCCTTCTAAGACGACAGGATATTTTCCATAATGTAAGGAATAATTTGTGGTATTTTTTAAATATCCAAGCACTCTCATTAGTGCTTTCCAGTGTTCCTTTCTTGGATTGCTTGTATACCTGCTCAGTCGACTTACTGCATAAGCTATATCTGGTCTTTTGCAATTCATGAGATACATGAGACATCCTATTACACGAGAGTATTCCAGTTGCATTACACTTTCATTAGTGTTTTTATGCAGTACTTCTGATGGATTAAAAGGTGTTCTCACTCCTTTAATTCCATAGTGTTGGAATTTTTCAATCACTTTGTCTACATAGTGTGATTGAGACAATTCAATTCCATTAGGAGTTCTTATTATTTTGATTCCCAAAATAACGTCTGCAACTCCTAAATCTTTCATATCGAAATTGCTAGCTAACATCTTCTTTATGGTCTCTATTACATGAGTATTTGGACCAAATATTAACATATCGTCTACATATAAACAAATCATCACATATGATTGTCCAACTTGTTTATAATAAGCACACTTATCGCATTCATTTATACGAAAACCATTTCTCATCATGACACTATCAAATTTTGCATGCCATTGTTTTGGAGCTTGTTTTAGTCTGTATAATGATTTTACTAATCTACAGACTTTGTTTTCATTTCCTTTGGAAATAAAACCTTCAGGTTGCTCCATGTAGATCTCCTCATCGAGATCTCCATTTAAGAATGCTTTCTTTACATCCATTTGATGAATTTCTAGACCATAAATTGATGCAATTGCTATTAGCATTCTTATAGAGGTTATTCGTGTTACTGGCGAATATGTATCAAAGAAGTCTACTCCTTCTTTTTGACGATATCCTTTGGCTACTAATCTGGCTTTATACTTGTCGATAGAGCCATCTACTTTCATTTTCTTCTTGAAAATCTATTTGCAGCCAATAGGTTTTATTCCAGGTGGAATATCAACAATTCCCAAGTTTTATTACTTAGAATTGAATCAATCTCACTTTGGATTGCTTCTTTCCAACATGAAGATTCAGAAGATGACATTGCTTCCTTGTACGTTTGAGGTTCATGTTCTAACACATATGTGAGACAATCCAAACCAAATGTCTTGGAAGTCCTAGCCCTTACGCTTCTTCTTGGTTCAACTTCCTCAATCTCATGATGAGTTTCATCTTCATGTGAATTGCTTGATTCTTCTCTTGTCCTTTTAGGGACATTATTCCCTTCATTCCTTTTGTGCGGAAACATGTCTTCAAAGAATGAGGCATCTCTAGATTCCATGATTGTATTTACATGAATATCAGCTATATCAGACTTTAATACCAAAAATCTATAGGCACTACTATTTTGGACTGGCCCTAAATAGTAACAATCTACTGTTTTTTGTCCAAGTTTGACTTTCTTGGGAGGCGGAACTGGAACTTTTGCCAATCACCCCCACACTTTGAGGTATTTAAAACTTGGTTTTTGTCCTTTCCATATCTCATATGGAATTATTCCTGTTTTATTATGAGGGACTTTGTTTAATATGTGATTAGACATATTTAAGGCTTCCCCCCACAAGTTCGTCGGTAGACCAGAAGTTAAAAGCATGGCGGTAATCATGTCTTTTAACGTTCTGTTATTCCTCTCGGCTACACCATTTCGTTGTGGTGAATATGGAGCTGTTGTTTGATGAATTATACCATTTTCGGCACAGAACTGTTCAAATGGTGATTCATATTCTCCTCCTCGATCAGATCTCAATATCTTGATGTTTTTATTTAACTGATTTTCTACCTTAGCTTTGTACTTTATAAATGATGTAATTGCTTCATCTTTACTATTCAAAAGATATACATAGCAATATCGCGTATAATCATCAATAAACGTGATAAAGTACTTTTTCCCACCTCTTGTAGGTAATGATTTAAAATCACATAAATCTGTATGAACCAAACCTAGTGGTTTGGTGTTTCTATCAACAGATTGAAATGGTTTTTAACCATTTTTGCTTCTACACATGTCTCACATTTGTAGTTCTTATCTACTTGGAATTTTGGAATTAATCCCAAGTTTGAGAATATTTTCATTTTTCGGAAGTTTACGTGTCCTAATCTATCATGCCATAGTAAAATTTCATGCTCAAGCAAGTAAGAAATTTCAATTTTATTAATAGCACAATCAGAATACATAGTTTTATTGCCGATAACGGCTACATTTGCCTTAAATAGGCCATCACATAAATATCCCCTTCCGATATACATTCCAGCTTTGGACAGAACCATCTTGTCTGACTCGAACACCATTCTGAATCCTTTCTTTGATAATACTGCACCAGAGATGAGATTCTTGCGTATGTCTGGAATGTGGAGCACGTCATTCAGCTTGACAGTTTTTCCAAAAGTAAACTTGAGGATTACTGTGTCACTGCCTTCGATCATAGATACTGCAGAATTACCCATATAGAGTTTTTCTTCATGATCGAATTTCGTGTATGTATAAAACATGGATTTGTCAGAGCAGACATGATGAGTAGCGCCTGTGTCCACCCACCATTGGTTAGGATTCTGAACCAAATTGCATTCAGATACAACTGCTGAGAAGTTGGACTCATCCACTTCCATGTTGTCTACTAAATTTGCCTCTTTGTTGCGGTCCTTTTTGAGTCTGCAATTTCTAGTGGCATGTCCAACCATTCCACAAACCCAACATTCACCATTAAACTTTTTGGTTCGTTTGTTGTCTTTTGGTTTGTTGTCTGGAGCTTTCCTTTTCTTCTGGAAATTCTTCTTTTTGTTTTTGGTCTTTGAATCTTCAGCCACAAATGCCTCCTCGCTTTGTTTTGTAATTCCACGGTTATCTGCCTCAATTTTCAATCGGACTATGAGATCCTGTAAAGAGATTTCCTTCTTTTTATGCTTTAGATAATTGCGGTAATCTCTCCACAACGGTGGCAGTTTTCCCGTGATAGCTTCAACCAAAAACGATTCTCCAACCTTACGACCTTCCGCTTCGAGTTCATGAATAATGATTTGTAGTTCATGTAGTTGAGCAGTCACCGGTTTGGAGTCGACCATCTTGTAGTCCAATAACTTTATGTGTGAACACAATAACACAGAGAAATGAAAGAACATTTTAGAATAACAATATTGTAAGTGTTTCTTTAACAGATTAAAACTTGACCTCGTGGATATTGATAGAGTTGAAAGATCTACACACTCTTGAAGGGTTGAACCTTGTCACCTATGAATATTAAACCAGAATAATTAAAAGGGACATTATTTCAAACATCTTTCGAAAGTTTTAAAATTCACTTCCACCCCTTGTCAAAAATAGGTTTCACAAAAAACAAGTTATTATTTTCAACGAAAATGTGCATTTTACATTGCACATATTTGCAGTCTACATTGCAAGTATTTGCATTCTACATTGTAAATATTTACAGTTTAAACTGGACAATTTTGTAAATAAAATTTTGCAATTGACACTGTAAATATTTGCATTTTACACTACAAATATTTATTTTACAAAAATGTACAGTTGGACCTATAAATATTTGCAGTGTACACTGCAAATATTTGCATCATACACCGCATATTTTTGTTGAAAATATTGATAGGGGTGTTTCGTGTACCTTGTTTTTGAGAGAGGGTTTTCGGGTATTAAGTTTGAAAATAAGAGGCGGATTCTAATTTTCACTAATTAAAATGCACATAATTCACTGAATGATCTAGTTGTATTTAGTGGAGATCGAAAGCGCAAGACTGTAAGATCTATAAAAAGGTAACTGCAAATATTTGCATCCTACACCGTATATTTTTGCTGGAAATATAAATAGAGGTATTTCGTGAAACTTGTTTTTTAGAAAGGGTTTTCGGGTATTAAGTTTGAAAATAGGGTGCGGATTCTAATCTTCACTAATTAAAATGCGCATAAATCACTGAATGATCTAGTTGTAATTACTGGAGATCGAAAGCGCAAGACTGTAAGATCTGTAAAAAGGTACCGTGACGCAGCGGAAATTCTTGAAATGGATACAACGTTGAAAGTAGCAATCGATGGATTGAAAAATACCGAATGCCCAAATCCGTTGATCTCAAAGATACCAGATTCTAGCTATCTTCGTCACGTTGATCGCGCACGATGCTGTGAAAGAAGATCTACAATTCTTCGAACGTTGATCAAGCGCACTTGATTCCGTGAATTGGCTTCAACAATCGTTGATTCGAGCGCACTCGAATGCCGAAATTAGAGATAGGAGATAACACTCAACTACCAATTTCAAAGTGGCACAAAGCACACAAACAAAGTTTTATTCAAAATCAACTAACTTTACAAATGACACCACCATCCCTATTTATAGGGTTACAACAACACAACACAGCCTTCACCGACCTAACATAGGTCGCTAACGACCTAACAGATCAAACGACCTAACAAAATACAAGTTACAACAAGTAAACGACCTAGTATATACAACACAGTACAGGACTTAACAAATAACGACTCAACATATATACATAATGACATAACAGTGAACGACTTAACAACAGAACACAAGTCGCGACCTAAGCAATACAGCACATACGCGACTTAAGACTCACGCGACTTAAAATACACGGCAGCGACCTATCTTCACAGCGGCATAAGCTTGAACGACCTTGCGACCTAACCCTTCAACGACATATGCTCCATGCGACCTAAAGGAGACAACGGCACAAACGGAGAGCGACTTAAGGTCAGCGACCTAAGTCAATGCGACATACGTCTTACGACCTAAGG
Organism: Allium fistulosum; assembly: GCA_030737815.1. Taxonomy (NCBI): domain Eukaryota; kingdom Viridiplantae; phylum Streptophyta; class Magnoliopsida; order Asparagales; family Amaryllidaceae; genus Allium; species Allium fistulosum. Next base: position 51,160,547 of record CM060903.1, read on the forward strand.
TGGTTGCGACTTAATATTGACACGACTTAAGGAGACTGGCATGTGAGAGTGTGGCATATCTTGCCTAGGTCGTAGCACGGTAGATTTAGGTCGTAGCTCGTCACTATGTTCTGAGAGACTTAAGGCATCAACATAAAGACCATGCGGTGGTGAGCGTCTTAACTCGCTGGGAACATCTGAAGGCAAGCTTAACTCACTGGTGACATAAGGAAAACATTCATTAGGTCGCTGCTCGCTACGCGACATATAAATGGTGTGGCTTGAGTCATAGCTTGTTAGGTCGCTTGGGCGACCCATCAATCCGCTAGGTCGCGGACGACCTAAATCAGATGCAAAGTGCGCTGCATCATCCTCTCCTGGTTGACAGAAATTCGACCTCAAATTTACAACTTCCTCTTCCACAACAAGCTCATCCCCATGATACAGAATCAAGTATTTGACGTTAAAAACATCTGCAGTGTGAATATGATTTGGCAACCTTAACTGATATGCATTATCATTGATCTTCTTCAAGATCTTTATTGGACCAATCTTTCGCGCTTTCAATTTATTGTACGTTCTTACTAGAAAACGATCTTTTGTCAACACGGCTTAAACCAAATCACCTTCTCTAAAGTCCACACTCCTTCGCTTTTTATCTGCCAGTTGTTTATACTTCTCATTTGATGCAAGCAATCGTTCATGAATGAACAGTTCTGTGGCACTCCTGCAACTCATTCACAAAATCACAAGCTCGCTTAACAACTCCCTTCTGATATGGCACTATCGTCAAATCCAAAGGTCCCTTCGGAATTGCTGAATATACAACTTGAAACGGACTGAATCCAGTACTTCGATTAACAGCGTGATTATGTGCAAACTCCGCCTGACATAACTTCATATCCCATCTCTTCAAGTTATCTTTCACGAGACATCTCAACAAGTTTCCCAACGATCTGTTAACCATCTTCGTTTGCCCATCAGATTGCGGATGATAAGCGCTACTAAAATTTAGCTTCGTTCCAACCATCTTCCACAAACTTAACCAAAAATGGCTTAGAAATCTAGTATCCCGATCCGAAACAATTGATTCAGATAGACCATGCAATCGATACACCTCTTTAAAGTATAATTGAGCAACTCGGACGGCATCCGCTGTCTTCTTACACGCTATGAAATGTGCCTTTTTGAAAACCTGTCCACCACAACAAATATAGAATCATTTCCCCTTTGAGTTCTAGGCAAACCCAAAACAAAATCCATGCTCACATCAACCCACGGTCTAGTAGGCACAGGTAATGGCATATATAATCCTGTATTTGTAGCGGTTCCCTTTGAAACTTGACAGATATGGCATCTCTCCACAAATTTCTCAACTTCTTTTCTCATTGACGGCCAAAAATAAGATTTTGCAATCAACTACAGTGTACGATCTTCATTCGTAAGCTGCACTCTGGTATACACAATCGATTCCCCTTAAAAAAAACCATCCACCAACACATACTCATCCGTCTTCCCCTTCTCGACTTCATCAACCACCTTGGCAAAGTATGGATCATCAACAAACAATTCTGGCAACACATCAAACCCCATCACTTCAATCTTCATTGTAGTCAACAAATGATTCCTTCGACTCAATGCATCTACCACACGGTTTGTAATTCCCGACTTATGCTTCACCCCAAATGTAAACTGTTGCAAGTATGCGATCCATGAAGCATGTCTAGCTGCGACTTTATCCTGTCCTTGCAAATGTTTCAAAGCCTCATGATCAGTATATAACACAAACTCCTTGTGAAACAAGTAATGTCTCCAGTGTTTCACGGCTTGCACAATAGCATAAAATTCCACATCATATGTATTATATCTCATCTTGGCTCCCGAAAGCTTCTCACTGAAATATGCAATTGGTCGACCTTTCTGACTCAACACCCCTCCAATCCCAACTTTAGATGCATCAGTATGTAACTCAAACAACAACTGAAAATCTGGTAATACTAGAATTGGTGTTGTCGTCAAAAGTTCCTTGATCCACTCAAAAGCAAATCCTGCTTCCTCTAACCATGAAAATTGCTTCCCCTTCATACAATCAGTAATTGGTGCCATCACGCTACTGAAGTGTGGAATAAATCTTCGGTAGAATGATGCTAAACCATGAAAACTTTTAACTTCTGTTATCATCCTGGGTTGTGGCCAATTTCTGATTGCTTCAACTTTATTCTGGTCCACCTGTATACCTCCTTCTGATATAACATATCCCAAAAATAAAACACTATGCGTCATGAATACGCATTTCTTCGTTGCAGCATCAAATTGTTCCTGTCGTAGTATCATCAACACTTCTCTCAGATGATGCAAGTGTTCTTCTGGGCTTCCACTGTATATCAGTATATCATCAAAATACACCACCACGAACTTTCCAATAAATGGCCTAAAGATTTGATTCATCACCCGCATAAACGTACTAGGTGCATTCGAAAGACCAAACGGCATAACCAGCCATTCGTACAACCCCTCCCGTGTCTTAAATGATGTTTTCCATTCATCTCCTGGTCGAATTCGAATTTGATGATAACCACTCTTCAAATCAATCTTCGAAAAGATAGCAGCTCCACTAAGTTGATCCAACAAGTCATCCAATCTAGGCATTGGAAATTTATACCTCACAGTAATCTTGTTCAGTGCCCGACTATCGGTACACATCCTCCACGAACCATCCTTCTTCGGCACTAACAATGCTGGTACAGCACAAGGACTTAAGCTCTCCTGTATGCGCCCTTGTTCAAGCAATTCTTCCACCTGCCTTCTCAACTCCTCATGCTCCTTTGGACTCATCCTGTAATGTGGTTTATCTGGTAACACAGCTCCCGGAACAAGATCTATTTGGTGTTGTATGTCCCTTAACGGTGGTAACTCCGTTGGTAGCTCTTCAGGAAATACATCTTCAAATTCTTCCAGCACTGGCTTTACTTCTTCGGGAATTTCAACCACTTCATTACTCTCACGTCCAATCAACAAAAATACTTCAGGTTCATCTTCGACTTCTTTAACAAACTCCTTCAAAGATAGCAAAGTTTTAAGTTCTTCAATCTCTTCCAACTTGCTTTCTTCTTGTTGTCGCTTCTTAGGAACTAGAGTGATTTTTATGCCTTCAAACATGAAACTATAGCTGTTGGTATGTCCATCATGTTGCACAGCTCTATCATACTGCCATGGTCTCCCCAACAACAGATGACATACATCCATATCCACAACATCACACCAAATTTCATCTTTGTATTTCTTCCCAATCGAAAAATTAACACAAGCTCTTCGTCCAACCTTCACCTCCCCAACTTTCCTCAACCAAGCTAACTTGTAAGGTTTCGGATGCTTCTCAGTCTTTAATGCCAACTTCTTCACAGCTTTTGTAGAAATGATATTATCACAACTTCCCGCATCAATAACAAACTTGCAAACCTTCCCCAGAATAGTGCATGTTGACTGAAAAATGTTGCTCCTTAACCAGCTAGAATCATCCTCTTGTTTTTGTGTTAAACAAGACCTCCTCATCATTAAATTACAAACCTCATCTCCTGACAACTCTTCTTCCTCCTCAACATGTGGTAAATTAGAACACTCAGCTTCTACATCCTCATCCTCAACCTCAGCTACCATCACTCGCTTCTTTGGCTTCGGACATTCATTTCTTTTGTGACCAAACTCCTGACAATTGAAACATTTGATACCACTATTGACCTTGGTCTTAGCAGCTTCACTAACAACCGGTTTTGCAACACCCTTGGAAACATTCACATTGCTACTAGCCTCTTTCATTTGATTGTTGGAATTTGTAAACACACCACCACCTCTCCTACCTTGCTTCTCCCAAGCTAGAGCTTTTTGATGTGCTTCAGCAACAGATCTGGGATCAAACATATTCACCATATCTTGAATCTGCATTCTCAACCCTCCAACAAATCTAGCGGTCAACTATTCCTCCGTCTCCATGATATCATTCCTCGCAATCAATTGATAAAATTCATCCGCGTAATCATTCACTGACTTTGTTCCCTGTCTCAGATTCTGCAATCGTTGATACATAAGAGACTGATAATTATACGGCAAGAATGTAGCCTTCATTAACTTCTTCATCTTCTCCCATGTAGTAATCTTTGAATTTCCCATTCTCTCCCGTGTAAGTTTAGTTTGTTGCCACCACGCCATAGCTCTTCCTCTCAAACGAGTAGCAACCAACTTAACTCTGCGATGTTCGGGAACTTCTTTGAAGTCAAAAATCTCTTCAACATTAGATAACCAATTAAGGAATTCTTCAGCTTGCATACTACCCTTGAATTCTAGAATTTCTATTTTCATCCCCGATTCCCATCGACGATCATCTTCAACCTCCCGATATGCATTTCGTACTTGGTCTCGATCTCGATAATGAACACTACATCTATCACTCTCTTCATCATAATCAAATGGACTTCGATATCGATCTCGACCATCAACATCTCTATGATCACGCATATCTCTTCGACTATGTCTTTCAGCATCACGATATGGCTCATATTCATACTCCCATGGAGTTCTTCTCTCTTCACTTTTATGCTCATGATGTTCTCGTCTCAATGAAACTAATGATTCTCTTCTGTCTCAGTAAGATTGTGGCGACACCCTCCTCGCTTCCATAACCGATGGCGAAACTCTGTTTCCTCCATGGTTTGAGACCGGCGACCTTCTCCTTTGACCTTGATTCATGTCTAACATCAATTTCTCCAACCTGCCAATACCTTCATCCAACTTCTCATTGAATTTGTTGCTAATTCGTTGTTCCATTTGTTCAGCATCTTCTCTTTTGTACAAATCTTCAACATTTTGATGACGATTAGCTCTTCTCGGAGGCATGATTGAATCTTCAACAAACTTCAACTCTCGGCTTGAACAAATCTGAACTTGAACACTTCAACTTTGCTCGGCTCAACTCTCGGCCTTGAACAACAAAGTGATGCACGGCCTTGACTCTTCAACACAAAGTGATGCACAACTTCAATTTCTAGCCCTCGGCTTTAACTCTTCAAACTCTTCTCCTTGGCTCCAAGACTCGGCTTAGCTATGATTGGCTAAGTCGAGCTCTGATACAAATGACGCAGCGGAAATTCTCAAAATGGATACAACGGTTAAAGTAGCAATCGATGGATTGAAAAATACCGAATGCCTAAATCCGTTGATCTCAAAGATACCGGATTCTAGCTATCTTCGTCACGTTGATCGCGCACGATGCCGTGAAAGAAGATCTACAATTCTTCGAACGTTGATCAAGCGCACTTGATTCCGTGAATTGGCTTCAACAATCGTTGATTCGAGCGCACTCGAATGCCGAAAGTGGAGATAGGAGATAACACTCAACTACCAATTTCAAAGTGGCACAAAGCACACAAACAAAGTTTTATTCAAAATCAACTAACTTTACAAATGACACCACCATCCCTATTTATAGGGTTACAACAACACAACACAGCCTTCACCGACCTAACATAGGTCGCTAACGACCAAACAGATCAAACGACCTAACAAAATACAAGTTACAACAAGTAAACGACCTAGTACAAACAACACAGTACACGAATTAACAAATAATGACTCAACATATATACATAATGACATAACAGTGAACGACTTAACAATAGAACACAAGTCGCGACCTATGAAATACAACACATACGCGACTTAAGACTCACGCAACTTAAAATACACGGCAGCGACCTATCTTCACAGCAGCATAAGCTTGAACAACCTTGCGACCTAACCCTTCAACGTCATATGCTCCATGCGACCTAAAGGAGACAACAACACAAACGGAGAACGACTTAAGGTCAGCGACCTAAGTCAATGCGGCATACGTCTTACGACCTAAGGTGGTTGCGACTTAATATTGACACGACTTTAGGAGACTGGCATGTGAGAGTGCGGCATATCTTGCCTAGGTCGTAGCACGGTAGATTTAGGTCGTAGCTCATCACTATGTTCTAAGCGACTTAAGGCATCAACATAAAGACCATGCGGTGGTGAGCGTCTTAACTCGCTGGAAACATCTGAAGGCAAGCTTAACTCGCTGGCGACATAAGGAAAACATTCATTAGGTCGCTGCTCGCTACGCGACATATAAATGGTGTGGCTTGAGTCATAGCTTGTTAGGTCGCTTGGGCGACCCATCAATCCGCTAGATCGTGGACGACCAAAATCAGATGCAAAGTGCGCTGCATCATACCGTGTTGAATTCACGGGTATAAGTATACGTGAGATGAAATTTTTTATTTACAATATTCATTGTTATGTACGTCCCCAATTTTTTTATAGCTTTTCTTCAACTATAGTTTCTGTAAAAAAAGAGGAAATTACTTCGAAAAGTCTTTAACAAAACTTTTACGTTTTATGTAAGAAAACATGTTATAATGTTAGGCCTAAATATTATAGTCATATCCTAGTAGACAAGGATGTAAACAAGCAAACATTTTAAAAAATTCAATTTTTCTTACTAATGAATTTAGTAGGCGATTGTAATTATTTTTGCAATGTCAGTTTACATTTTGCACATTCCTGTATTAAGTCATGTTTATGTCGTAAGCTTTTCCATGATTGAAGGGTGAAAGGGTTATGCCCTACTCATCTATTGAATTGGTGATGTTTATGAATCATGAATGTATGTTGAGTCAACACACATAAATTAGAGTCAATATACAAGTACACATAAATTATAACTCTCATGCATTTTCTTATATTTTACTATTGTACACTGATTGAGATATACATTGTTGAATGGTTGAGGCAGCCAAGCAAACCACTTGAACTTGGCTTACCTCCAATTTCTTTCTAGACATCCACACGTATGCACATCTATATTATTTTTATCATTCCAGTTTGTTCATTATAGCTCCTATGCACATTTCATACAATATGGTTGTTATTAGCATAACTTCCATATACCCATGTTGGTTGGCGTACTTCATCAAAAACATTCACATCTATTAGGAAAATAAAAACCAATCATTTGTTTGAATGACATGTGTTCAATAAGATAATAAGATATGGCAATCAGAGATGTTATTCCAAATCCATTCGTTTGCCACATTTCCAATTCCCTAACCACATGCATTTCCAATTCCTTAATCGCATTCAGTAACCCATTCTTTTTCCTCAAAAGCAAATATACTTCAATCTCATCCTACATCTAACCATTCACAAACCATAATGGAGTCGGATCCTCTATCCTTTGTTTATTGTAAGGGTACATTTGGTGTGTGGGATGCAATATCGCGACGCTTACAGCAAGGATTGTAACACTACTAGAATAGGCTGAAATACCTATAGCAGCTGGCGACGGATTTCGACGGTCAATTTCCGACGGCTTCCGACGGGCCATCGGCGGCCGTCAAAAGCCGTCGCAAATTCGTGAATTTCAAGCCCCAGCCAAGATCTTTCTTCCTCATTGTTCAATACAAGAAAAAAAGAAAAAACCCCTAAAACTCAATTTCTTGCTTCTAATCCCCAAATTCAAGTCTCCGGATCCTCCACGGTTGCCTAATCGCACTCTATTACTTTCAATTTCAGGTATAATATCTTACTTTTGCGAAAAATCTAATTTTTAACCTAAATTTAGATTTGCATAAGTTGATAAATTAGGGTTAATTAATGATTCTAATTATTTCTAATAGCATAATAATGGTTTATAGTATCGCATGGTATACCTATTTCATTTGTTAGCGTGGAATTGTAAAGAGTAGGTATAATTTATGATTTTATGTGTATCTGTAAACCATTATATATGTGTTGTTTCTACCATTATCTTGTGTTAATTGGAATAAGTCATAGAACTTGAAAACAAGTTACTTATCAAAAAATAGAGATACATTCTCCTTCAGTCAGAGTTAGAATCATCCATGTTCATTGCTTTTAAGCATCTGGAGTTGTAAAAATGAATGCATGAGTCTCAAAAAGAAATTGACTACATTAAAAAATGACCACAATATTGAAGCAACCATATTCGATAAAATACGCGGAATAATGTGGTAAATTAATAATTTTTTGAAATATGTAAAATTAATAAATTTTCAACCGTTTACAAAACAATAATATATTACATAATAAATAAGAAGACAAACTACAAAACTTTCACTTTTTGTATAAACTACTTTTTTATTACATCCCTTAGAGTGTTTTTGGCTCCGGCTGATAAGTGTTGTACATGATCGTTATATAAATATTCGTTTTTATCACAAAATGGAAATTTATATTCATCTGGTACAATACTTATTGGATTTGTCCATGTATTGGACAAGTTATAAACACAGTAAACAATTACATTTCGTATATTATTATTTCATTTTAAACGGTAAACAAAATTTCACCGTCATTTTTCTTTTTTGTTTCCTCTGTATACGCATTTGTATACAATGCAGAAAACAAAGGGGAAGTTGATGCAGTGCAGAAAGTTAAAGGATTAGGTCGCTCACGACCTAAGGCGAGTGTAGGTCGTTCACGACCTAAGGAGTTAGAGGAGGGAACAAGTGATGCCGAAGAAGGTGGTTGCACAGGCCAATTTGGTGAAGTATTAAGTCGCATACGACCTAACAAGTTGATAAGTCGAAACCGACCTAAAAAGAATACCACCGAGTTAAAGTTGGGTGAGCAATGTTGGGAGAATGAAGTTCTAGGTCGGAACCGACCTATGGAAGGATGTTCGCGACCTAATGAAGTCTTAGAGTCGTATCAACGACCTAGTGTGACTCGGCAACGACTCAAGGAAAATTTCTGCGAGTTAACAAGTCCTTTGAGTCGTCTGAACGACCTAACGAGTCATGCTTTAAGTCGCGAAACACTGGATGCTGTTGATTCAACTGCCGAGTTAATTTCTACCGTTGATCTTAGGTCGCTGATATGGGATGCGCATGTTTTAGGTCGCAAAGCACGGGATGCCGTTGATGTGTCTGCCGAGTTAACCTCTGCCCTTGATTCTCTTTAAACATTGATTTGGAATACCGCTAAGGTTTTAAGTCGCAGAAACTTGTAACCGAAGATCTTGATGCCGCGTCCATCTGAACCGTTGATTCTTGAAGCTGTGAAGAAACTGTTGTTAGGTCGCAGCCGACCTATGCTAAGTCGCGTACATTCTTAGGTCGAATCATTCTAGGTCGTAAGGTCGTTGCCGACCTAAGTACTTGTATGTTCTTTGATTTTTTTGTCTGTGTTTGTTAAGTCGCTGAAGGCTTGTAAAATTGTAACTGTTGAGTCGGAGTCTTTGTTAAGTCGTAGGTCGTAAGCTGTAACTCGGAACCGACTTAGTACTTGTAATATTTTTAAGTTTCTGAACTGTGTTGTAAATAGTACGACTTAGGTTAAGTCGGAGATATTGATAAGTCGGTTGCCGACTTATGACTTGTACCTTTTCTGTTTTGGTGTGTTGTAGCCTATAAATAGGCGAGTGTTTTCATTTGTAGAGGTTGTTGAATATTGAATAAAATTCTCTTTTGTTAGCTTGTTGCTTTCAATTTCAATTGGTAGTCGAGTGTATCTCCTATCTCCACTTACGTCATTCGAGTGCGCTCGGATCATCGTTTGTTGAAGCCGATTCACGGTATCTTGTGCGCAAGATCAACGTCGAAGAATCGTAGATCTCTTTCCCAGTATCTTCGGATCAACGAGTCAGAGATAGCTAGAGTTCGGTATCTTCGGATCAACGAATTCGGGCATTTCAGTATTCATCATTCCATCGACTGCTACTTTCTTCGATCGAAGATCGTTTTGAATTATCCGCTGCGTCAGTTTTGGTATCAGAGCTTGTTCTAGCCAATCATAGCTAGATCGAGACTTGGAGCCTAATCATTTGAAGAGTTTTGAAGTTTGAGGAGAAGCCGAGCTTGAAGTGTTGGGACACGGCCGAGAGGAAGAAGTTGTTCGCATTTGTTTGAAGATTGACGTTCGGATTTGCATTGGAGGCCGAAACTTTGTCCATCGTGTTCATCGCGATTTGCTACAAAGTGGAAGTTTTCGATCCGTTTCATTTTGGATCAAAATCCGAAAAGTGTTAGAATTTGTGAAGTTTCCAAGTATGCCGCCAAGAAGAGCTAATCGCCACCAAAACGTAGAAGCTTTGTATCGAAGAGAAGAAGCTGATGAGATGGAGCAAAGAATCAATGAGAATTTTAGTGAAAAGCTTAACGAAGGAATTGGCCGGTTAGAGAGGCTTATGACGGAGATGAATCAAAATCGGAGAAGGGTTTCACCAGAATCTAATCATGGAGGTAGTAGAGTCTCACCACATTCTAATCGTGACCGAAGTGTTGAAAATGATCAAGAGCGTGGGAGAAACGTGAATGATCGAGAACGGAGGAACGTAGATAGAAGGGATGATGGTGGAAGGCGTAATGGTAGTAGAGATGTTGGTGGTCAGAATCGACATCGTTATGCATCTGATTTTGAAGAGGAGTATGATGGTGGTAGTGTTCAAGGAAGAGGTCAAGGCAGAAATTACTCTGAATATGATCACAAGTGGGAATCAGGGATGAAGACTGAAATACCTGAATTCAAGGGTGGTATGCAAGCGGAGGAGTTTCTAGATTGGGTGGCTAATGTAGAGGAGATTTTTGATTTCAAAGAAGTACCAGAACATCGTAGAGTGAAGTTGGTTGCTACGAGGCTGAGGGGTAGAGCTTTGGCATGGTGGCAGCAAACCAAGCTTACACGTGAACGTATGGGGAAGTCAAAGATTGAATCTTGGGAAAAGATGAAGAAATTGATGAAAGCGACATTCTTACCTTATAATTATCAATCGCTTATGTATCAGAGGTTGCAGAACTTGAGACAAGGCACAAAGACAGTTAATGACTATGCTGATGAATTCTATCAACTTATTGCGAGGAATGATATTATGGAAACAGAAGAGCAGCTGACATCTAGATTCATTGGGGGATTGAGAATGCAGATTCAGGATATGGTCAATATGTTCGATCCAAGATCTGTAGCGGAAGCACATCAGAAAGCGTTGGCTTGGGAAAAACAAGGGAGACGAGGAGGTGGTGTGTTTACTAATTCTAACAATCAAGCGAAGGGTGTTGGAGGAAGTTCTAATGTTTCTAAACCTATCAGTAGACCAATGGTGAAGGAGGTTGAGAAGGCGAAAGTTAATAATGGGTTTAAATGTTACAATTGTCAAGAATTGGGTCATAAAAGCAGTGAGTGTCCAAAGCCAAAGAAGAGAACCATGATTGCAGAAGTTGACGATGAGGATGTTGATGAAGATTGTTCTAATCCAACTGAGGAGGATGAGCAGGATATTGCGTCGGGAGACGAAGGTTGTAACCTAATGCTGAGAAGATCGTGTTTAACACCGAAGCAGGAAGAAGCTAGTTGGTTGAGGAGTAATATCTTTCAGTCAACATGTACTATTCTGGGGAAGGTGTGTAAGTTTGTGATCGACGCAGGAAGCTGTGATAATATTATTTCAACCGAAGCTGTGACAAAGTTGAAATTGAAGACAGAGAAACATCCGAGTCCATACAAGTTAGCATGGTTAAGAAAAGGAGGAGAAGTGAAAGTGGATAGACGAGTTCGTGTACCATTCTCTATTGGGAAGAAATACAAAGATGAAATATGGTGTGATGTAGTAGAGATGGATGTTTGTCATTTATTATTGGGAAGACCATGGCAGTATGATCGAGCAGTACAACATGACGGTCGGACCAATAGCTACAGTTTTATGTTTAAAGGCACGAAGATTATCTTAGTTCCAAAGAAGAGATCACAAGAAGAAAGTAAGTCCGAAGAAATCGAAGAGCTGAAAACTTTATTGACTTTGAAGGAGTTTGTTAAAGAAGTTGAAGAAGAGCCGGAAGTATTCTTGTTGATTGGACGTGAGAGCAGTGAAGAGATTGAAATTCCAGAAGAAGTTAAACCAGTTCTGAAAGAATTTGACGATGTATTTCCAGAAGAATTACCAACGGAGTTGCCACCGTTGAGAGATATACAACATCAGATAGATCTTGTTCCAGGTGCTGTATTGCCACACAGACCACATTATCGAATGAGTCCGAAGGAACATGAAGAGTTGCGAAGGCAGGTAGAGGAATTGCTTGAACAAGGGCGTGTGCAGGAGAGTCTGAGTCCTTGTGCTGTACCAGCTTTATTGGTACCCAAGAAGGATGGGACATGGAGAATGTGCACTGACAGTCGAGCATTGAATAAGATCACTGTGAGATATAGATTTCCAATGCCGAGGTTGGATGACTTGTTAGACCAAATAAGTGGAGCTACTATCTTTTCGAAAATTGATTTGAAAAGCGGATATCATCAGATTCGGATTAGACCTGGAGATGAATGGAAGACTGCTTTTAAAACCAGGGAGGGTCTATACGAATGGTTGGTTATGCCATTTGGTTTATCCAATGCACCAAGTACGTTCATGAAGGTGATGAATCAGATTTTTCGACCGTTCATTGGGAAATTCGTGGTGGTGTATTTCGATGATATTCTTATTTACAGTGGGAGTCCCGAGGAACATTTGAATCATCTTAGAGAAGTGCTGATGATATTGCGACAAGAACAGTTCTATGCTGCAACGAAGAAATGCGTGTTCATGACGCATAGTGTTTTATTTCTGGGATATGTTGTTTCAGAGAAAGGGATACAGGTTGACCAAAGTAAAGTTGAAGCGATTAGAGATTGGCCGCAACCCAAGACGATAACGGAAGTTCGTAGTTTTCACGGGTTGGCTTCATTCTATCGAAGGTTTATACCACACTTTAGTAGTGTGATGGCACCTGTTACAGATTGTATGAAAGGCAAACAGTTTTCATGGTCAGAGGAAGCAGGGATTGCTTTTGGGAAGATCAAGGAATTGCTGACGTCTGCACCAATTCTAGTATTACCTGATTTTCAGCTAGTGTTTGAACTACATACTGATGCATCCAAGGTTGGGATTGGGGGGGTGTTGAGTCAGAAGGGACGTCCAATTGCCTATTTCAGTGAGAAGTTGTCAGGAGCGAAGATGCGATACAGTACGTATGATGTGGAGTTCTATGCTGTTGTACAATCTATTAAGCACTGGAGACACTATCTGTTTCAGAAAGAGTTTGTTCTGTATACTGATCATGAAGCATTGAAGCACTTACAAGGGCAAGACAAGATTTCAGCGAGACATGCATCGTGGATTGCATATCTGCAACAGTTTACTTTTGTTGTGAAACACAAGTCAGGGGTGACAAATCGTGTAGCTGATGCTTTAAGTAGAAGGAGTCATTTGTTGACAACGATGAAAGTTGAGGTGACTGGTTTTGAACTATTGCCGGAGCAGATTGCAGAAGATTCTTACTTTAAGAAATTTGTTGAAGGGAACAATGAAGGGAAGACTGATGAGTTTATGTTGGTTGACGGGTTTCTTTTTAAAGGAAGTCGATTATGCATACCGGAGGGTAGTCTGAGAATGAAGATTATCAAGGAGTTACACGAAGAAGGGCATGTTGGAAGAGACCGTACCTTACAATTAATTTCACAATCCTACTTTTGGCCATCGATGAGGAAAGAAGTGGAGAGATTTGTTGAGAGATGCCATATCTGTCAAGTTTCGAAAGGAACTGCGACTAATGCAGGTTTGTATATGCCATTACCAGTACCAACTAAACCATGGGTTGATGTGAGTATGGACTTTGTGTTGGGGTTGCCGAGAACGCAGCGTGGTAATGATTCCATTTATGTGGTGGTTGACAGATTTTCGAAAATGGCACATTTCATTGCTTGTAAGAAGACGGCGGATGCTGTTCATGTAGCCCAGTTGTTTTTCAGGGAGATCTATAGACTTCATGGATTGCCAGAATCTATTGTGTCGGATAGAGATACTCGATTTCTGAGTCACTTTTGGTTGAGTTTGTGGAAACTGGTGGGAACGAAGCTGAAATTTAGTAGTGCTTATCACCCGCAAACGGATGGACAGACCGAGGTTGTAAACAGATCATTGGGGAACTTGTTGAGGTGTCTTGTTCAAGATAATCTGAAGAGTTGGGATGTGAAGTTATGTCAGGCAGAATTTGCCCATAATCATGCTGTGAATCGAAGTACGGGGTTCAGTCCGTTCCAGATTGTTTATTCAAGTTTACCGAAGGGACCGTTAGATTTAACGATGATACCACACTCGAAGGGGACAATTAAGAAAGCTGCTGATTTTGTTGAAGGGCTGACGGAGTGTCATAAAATCGTTCAAGAACGATTAGAGAAAGCAAATGAGAAATATAAACAAGCTGCAGATTTGAAACGACGGAAAGTTGAGTTTAATGAAGGAGATATGGTTTATGCAGTGTTAACAAAAGATCGTTTTCCAGTGGGCGCGTACAACAAGTTGAAAGCCAGGAAAATTGGTCCGGTGGAAGTTGTGAAACGAATCAATGAAAATGCTTATAAACTGAAGCTGCCAGATGATGTGTATACATCTGACGTATTCAATGTTAAACATCTTGTACCATATCATGGGGAAGAGTTTGTTGGGGATGAAGAGTGTGCGAATTCGAGGTCGAATTTCTCTCAACCAGGGGAGGGTGATGCAGTGCAGAAAGTTAAAGGATTAGGTCGCTCACGACCTAAGGCGAGTGTAGGTCGTTCACGACCTAAGGAGTTAGAGGAGGGAACAAGTGATGCCGAAGAAGGTGGTTGCACAGGCCAATTTGGTGAAGTATTAAGTCGCATACGACCTAACAAGTTGATAAGTCGAAACCGACCTAAAAAGAATACCACCGAGTTAAAGTTGGGTGAGCAATGTTGGGAGAATGAAGTTCTAGGTCGGAACCGACCTATGGAAGGATGTTCGCGACCTAATGAAGTCTTAGAGTCGTATCAACGACCTAGTGTGACTCGGCAACGACTCAAGGAAAATTTCTGCGAGTTAACAAGTCCTTTGAGTCGTCTGAACGACCTAACGAGTCATGCTTTAAGTCGCGAAACACTGGATGCTGTTGATTCAACTGCCGAGTTAATTTCTACCGTTGATCTTAGGTCGCTGATATGGGATGCGCATGTTTTAGGTCGCGAAGCACGGGATGCCGTTGATGTGTCTGCCGAGTTAACCTCTGCCCTTGATTCTCTTTAAACATTGATTTGGAATACCGCTAAGGTTTTAAGTCGCAGAAACTTGTAACCGAAGATCTTGATGCCACGTCCATCTGAACCGTTGATTCTTGAAGCTGTGAAGAAACTGTTGTTAGGTCGCTGCCGACCTATGCTAAGTCGCGTACATTCTTAGGTCGAATCATTCTAGGTCGTAAGGTCGTTGCCGACCTAAGTACTTGTATGTTCTTTGATTTTTTTGTCTGTGTTTGTTAAGTCGCTGAAGGCTTGTAAAATTGTAACTGTTGAGTCGGAGTCTTTGTTAAGTCGTAGGTCGTAAGCTGTAACTCGGAACCGACTTAGTACTTGTAATATTTTTAAGTTTCTGAACTATGTTGTAAATAGTACGACTTAGGTTAAGTCGGAGATATTGATAAGTCGGTTGCCGACTTATGACTTGTACCTTTTCTGTTTTGGTGTGTTGTAGCCTATAAATAGGCGAGTGTTTTCATTTGTAGAGGTTGTTGAATATTGAATAAAATTCTCTTTTGTTAGCTTGTTGCTTTCAATTTCAATTGGTAGTCGAGTGTATCTCCTATCTCCACTTACGTCATTCGAGTGCGCTCGGATCATCGTTTGTTGAAGCCGATTCACGGTATCTTGTGCGCAAGATCAACGTCGAAGAATCGTAGATCTCTTTCCCAGTATCTTCGGATCAACGAGTCAGAGATAGCTAGAGTTCGGTATCTTCGGATCAACGAATTCGGGCATTTCAGTATTCATCATTCCATCGACTGCTACTTTCTTCGATCGAAGATCGTTTTGAATTATCCGCTGCGTCAGAAGTACTACCGAAAATTTATTGAATCGTTTAAAAACGAAATAATGTGCGAAATCTAAGTCTTTACTGTGTTTGTAATGGGAAGTAGGATGATTGACCAGCAAAAAAGAAAACCATAACATTTCAATATTGTATTCTTAAGTGGGGTAAAATTGATGCATATAAGTTTATGTATCAATACAGTGAAAAATAAAATATTAATTCGTAAAATGACTAATATTTATTTTTGAATTTGTGATATATTTTTTTAAACAGGAAAAATGATCGATTATTTTTCTGATCGGAGGAGATGGATGTATCAAAGAAGGGGATTGAGAGACTCAATAAAAGAAGATTTTTAGAATGGTGTAAACATATTTGTTGAATTCACTCTAAGTAATAACGGAAACGCTGTAGAAATTCGTTGTCCGTATAATAGGTGTAAACATTTGAAGTTTTTGTTACCCGATATTGTGAAATTTATTTAAATA
Source organism: Allium fistulosum (assembly GCA_030737815.1). Lineage (NCBI taxonomy): Eukaryota > Viridiplantae > Streptophyta > Magnoliopsida > Asparagales > Amaryllidaceae > Allium > Allium fistulosum. The sequence continues at coordinate 51,176,906 of CM060903.1, forward strand.
AAAACGGTTTCGTGCTGGAATATTATGTTTAGGATTGTCATGGAGAAGTTGTAGCACATCCTCTGCAAAGTCTGAATTAGAAATTGCTGGTAATAAAATTGTTATGACGAACCTTATAGAAAACATGGTTGAAGATACAGCTCGATCAATGTTCCCTATGGTTGAAGTTGATGACGACGATGTAAATGTTGAAGAAACAAATATTGAGGAAATTTTTTTTACGATTTATTGGATGCTGCTAAGAAACCTCTTTGGGATGGTTGTAAAAGTGGCACTCAGCTATCAGTAACCGCAGAATACATTGCGATGAAGTCAAATACAACATCGTTGAAGTCGGATTTTCCAACTGTTGTATAAGCTGCAAAACGACATATGCCGTCCAATTCACTCTTAGGAAGTATAGAATATGTAACGAGGAAAGGTACAAACTAAGAAAGAAGAAGGGAAAAGAAGTTCCATACAAACGTATGCATTATTTGCCCATCACTCCTACGCTTCAAAAATTATACGCATCTTCAGTAACTGCATCTCATATGAGATGGCATAGTATGAGAACAGAGGAAGAAGGTACGTTGATACATCAAGTCGATGGAGAAGCATGGAAGCATTTCAACAAAACTTATTCCAATTTTGCAGTGGAGAGTCATAATGTTAGGCTTGGATTATGTATGGATGGTTTTTCACCATTTTCTCAATTTGGTGCTAAATATTCGACTTGGTCCATTATCATCACACCTTATAATTTAACTCCGTGGATGTGTATGAAAACACAATATATATTTCTCATTGTTGTCATTCCTGGCCCCGACTTTCTGCCATAAGGAATTGATGTTTATTTACAACCATTGATTAAGGAGTTAAAAACATTGTGGAATGAAGGAGTAGAAACACACGACGTTTCGAAGAATTTTTTTTCGTATGTTTGCTTCTTTGTTTTGGACCATATGTGATTATCCTGCTTATGCAATGCTTTCAGGATGGAGTACATCCGGTCGTCTAGCTTGTCCTTATTGCATGGAAGAAACACGGGCATTTTTTTTACTGAATTATAAGAAAATTTCATGATTTGACTGTTATTGATGTTTTCTCCATGTCAATCATCCCTTTAGAGGAAATATAAAAAAAATTAGCTAATAGAGTAGAAACCAGACAACCACCAACGATATGGTCAAGCGAAGACATATACGAACTTGTAAGGAACCATCCAAATGTACATGAAACTGGAGTGCAAACAGAAATTGCATGTAAATCGACTATTCATAATTAGTGCAAACAAAGTATATTTTGGGAATTGCCTTATTAGAAAGATCTTCTGCTTCGTCGTAATATTGATGTGATGCACAACGAGAAAAATGTATTTGAAAATGATTTTAACACAATTTTGAATGTCAAGAGGAAGGACGATTTGAAATCAAGATGCGATATACAAGAATTATGCAAACATCCCGAGCTTCATATGAAACCAAACGACAGTAAAAAAACCCAAATCGTGTTATGATTTAGATAATAATCAAGTTAAAGTTGTGTTAAATTGGGTGGAAGGATTAAGATTTCCTGATGGGATTTCATCAAATCTTCGTAGATGTGTTGACTTTAAAAATGGTAGATTGAGTGGAATAAAAAGCCACGACTGTCATATAATGATGGAAAATTTATTACATGTTGTATTCAAAGAACTATTGTCCTTAAAAGTTTGGAAGGTAATAACGTAACTTAGTTTGTTTTACAAAGAGCTTTGTTCGACTATATTAAAAGTGTAACCTTTACGTAAACTTGAAGAAGATATTTCTATATTGCTTTGCAAATTGGAGAAAATATTTTCACTAGGATTTTTATTGTAATGGGACATTTACATGTTCATCTCCCATCTGAAGCAGGACTTCAAGGTTCTTTGCAATATAGATGGATGTATCCATTCGAGATGTATGAAATATGTTACCTATTAATCTAATTACATTCGAAAATTAAAGTTAATGTAAATTAATTTTTCATAGATACTTGAATCATCTGGAAAAAAAAGTGAGGCAAAAAGCACGAGTTGAATGTTTGATATGTAAATCTTACATCGAAGAAGAAGCTTCGTTTTTTTTCTCTCACTATTTCAGTGATCATGTGAACATATCATTTGAAAGCGTTCCACGTAATGATGAAGGCGACGAACAAGTGTCCTCTCAAACAATGTTATCTATTTTTAGACAACATAGTCGACCTTTTGGAAAATATGTAGAAGTATGGTTAGACAATAGAGATCTCATGTCGCACACACTTCTATTCTTTTTAATTGTGCTGAGGTTGCACCATTTGTTAGGTAATATGAAATAATAATTTTTGATTTATTCATTTCAATAATGCATGCGCGTGTAGAATTTAATGCAATATTTTTTCACATATGCAGTATTTATAAAAGTGAACATCCACACGGAGATCTCAGTAAAGAATTTGCTGATTGGTTTTCAAAGTACGTTTATAAACCGAGAAATTGTGCGGTGGACGAAGGTTAAAACATATTGCGTTGGGACCAAAAAGAAATATCAAGACATATCCAATATATTTCATCAATGGATATAAATTTAACACCAAAGAATACGGTGCAGAAAAATTAACTAATAATACGGGTGTATTTGTTAAAGGTAGCGATGATACAGAAAATCACATAAATGATTTTTATGGCATTTTAACTCAAATTTTGCAACCGACATATTTCTCACGACCCATTGAGGATGGTTTTCTGTTTAGATGCAATTGGTTCAGCAATGTTCCAGGTTCTGGAATTAATGTGCACAAGGATTATAATCTTATTAAAATAAAGCACACATCGCATTATCACAAGTACGATCCTTTTGTACTAGCCAAACAAGCATTGCAAGTTTATTACGCTCCTTATCCGTCTCTAAAAAGAGAAAAAGCAGATTGGTCGGCAGTTTTTAAAACAAATGCAAGATTTACGTTTGATGGGAAGAATATTCCAGATGAACATGCGTATAAAACAGATCTTGAGCAAAGCAATGAAATATTAATAACCGACGATCGTACTGATTTTGGACCTCTGAACGATGAATTAAACATTTTGGTAGAAGCATTTGACAGTAGGGAGGAAAATAACGTAGAATATGAGACCAAATCTGAATCACAAGACCTAATAGTACGACTCTTTTATCTTCAAACTAGTCACTAATCATAGTTGCTTAGTTTGTTTCCATTCGTTTATCATATTTTTGATCAAGTTTTGTATAATTACTTATGTAGTTTAAAACTTATGCTCAAAATTGATTTTAGTTTAATTTTACTTGAAAGTAATGGTAAACCCATTATGTCAATGCTACTTGTGTTTTACATTTTTATTTTGTTAGTTGGAGATTTGTGTAATAATGAAAATTATAATATTGTACAATATTTTATAATGTCCTAAGTTTTCCTACTCACGTATGTTGGATTTTGACCTTTGAAAACATCATTGGCGTTGGTTCTTCAGTTCAAGAGGTCATTGTCCTTGGTGTTTTACTATTTTTATATCAGTTATTTTAATTTGATAAAAATTGATCTTTTGTGGATTACTTCAATGAAAATTACACATTTTTTTATTTTTGGTACTTTAAATTACATAAAAATTTATTTATTGAAAACAGGTATTGTTAGGTTATTTTAAATGTGGATTAATGATTCATTTCTCTTTATATTAGTCCCAATAGTGGATGCAGTCTCCCTATCAGCCTCACATCTCATATTAGTTTATTAGATTGAATTTGTGATATTAATGTAGAGATGGAAGAGAGATAATTTTGGAGTAATAAAGAGAATAATATATTTATATTTAACCGCACAATTTATCCTGATTCATAACTCTGACAAATGAGAATTTTTTTTGTTGTGTGCTACTATTAACACCCAAAAAGATGCTTTTGGATACCATGAAAGCTTTAATAGATATCAATAACTTTTATATATCCCTTCATAAAATTCAATTTTCCATTCGGCCATAAGCAACTATGTGTTTTTTATTTCCAATGGCTGTTAACTACGTAGATGATAAAAACTGTGTCTTTAATTTCCAACGGTCGTTTATTGCCATATGGTGATAAATAGCCGAACGGTATTTGTGTGCTAGAGGCATAAAACAAAAGAATGTATGGTATTAGTAAGTACATAAGCAGAATTTGTATTGTGACCTTTAGTTATGGGAGCTAGAAGAGATTTTCTAGATGTCTAAGCAGTAAACTTTTTTTTTAGTTTGGTTTCATCTTGATGAACAAATGAAGAATTTTGATGATTTAAAAGCTGTTAACTGAAGTTGAATCTCTTTTAGGTGATAAATCCTTACTTCACATTTTTTTGCTCAAAACAAAAAAAACGAGTAATTCATGGAATGGAACTTCCTTCCCCTTTTTCAAATATCACTATGGATATAAGTAAAATTATTATTGTATTATACCATCTCCTATTTGGAAAGCCGGTTTTGAAAATGTCACAATCTGAAGAAAAAGTTGAAAAGAAGAAAGTTGTCAAATGATAGTTTTTCAAATGAATTTTATGTATTTTCCCTACCTATGTGCCTACATATATTATTCAGGATTCTTTAATACAAAAAACTCTTGCTACATGAATAATAGTTGAAGAAATGATGTTAGTGTATATATGTTGAGCAATGTAATTTAAAGACGGGAATTTTGGTTTTAGACCCGCGTATGAAAACACAAAATTTGACATTGTGTTTAGTTGGTTTGGTTATTTTTGGACGATGGTTATAATATGAGTATCATATCCTATGAAAATAGATAATACCATACTAGGTTAATATGGATCAAACATCATAATGAAAGGTTTTTTTTATCGAGTGCGTATATCAAATGAAATTCTTTAAACCAAATAGTACTGCTCTAAATATGAATCACATAAGGCAACCAAGTAAAAATAGAAGTCAATCAATTAAGAGATTTTCTATTCTCATTCCATCTTTTTCAAAGTTTCTCGAAGTTTTAATAAAGTAAAAGATGATAAGTATTTACTTAAATATCCTTAAAAAATACAAAATATATAAGATATAATACTATAGTTAATATATTATTAAATTTCATGAATATATAAAAAATAACAATATAAGACTATCAATGGAGAAGTATATAATCGTCATCTATAATTGATGTTTTTATAATAATTCTTATACGCTTGAGTCACAAATTCGTTACAAGAAATGGTAAATGTATAATGAATAAAACTATACAACTTTTTTTCTATGCACATAAGTTTTCTGAAGTTTATTATATTCGAGTTCATAAGCTACAAAATGCAAAAATATTAAGGATTAAACATTAACCAATGCCTATGATAATCTTTTAAGGAGTGTCACCATAATCATGTAAAGAGTCCCGATCGCTTAAGTATCATCTATATTGAAATATTTATTTTCTTAGTTCATTTGTTTTGCACTGTTCTTATATTCAATGTTCAAGAGGCTTTGAGTCAATGGACATGTTGCAAGGTAATATTTGATATTATCGTTTGCTATAACCCGATGTTCAAGAGATCTAAATATTCAAAGCCAGTGGAGTGTAAAATAATCACTTAAAGGTCTACTTATTCGATGTGATAACCCTGATTTTTGTGAGTAATTTCATGATTTAATTTAGTTTGTATTTGTTTGAAATTGCATTGAAAAAAAATAGGAATAGGAAATTGATTTGCAGATACCAAGTATAAAACATGTACAGGTGCACAAGGCAGTGCACAAACATGTACACAGTTTTCTGTGTGATAAAATAAGCAACAATCAATAGAAATAATAGGATATATGAATTACAAGTATATATGCATGTAGGCAGAAATCATCAAGCCTTGAAGAAAAAAAAAAGAGACTTAGGCCAGGGTAGGCATACATGTATTATACATGTGCACAAAATAATACTTGCAGAAATAAAAAGAAAAATTAACATTTGCATGAAAATGGTATGAGCTCTTGGACAAGTACTTTATCCATTTTTAGCAATTCCTTTTTACTTTAGAAAAAAAAAAGAGAGAAGAAATCATGCAAATAACATGACCGGGGCAATGAGGTATATTTTCTGGAAAATATACCATGACTATTTACCCATTTTCTCTAAAATGTTAGAATAAGAGGCAGATCATAGTTGGTAGGGTAAAATTGGCATTTGGTAATTTCCTAAAACCCTAGTAGCAGCCAGAGTTCATATAAGAAGACCTGGTGTGGTAAGGTTTTATGTTTGCTCTACCTCTTAAAAAGAAAATATACAAGGTATAAACCAGAGAAAATAGGAGAAGGCAGAAGACTAAAAAGGGGTTCATAAGGCATAGGAAGAAGAAGGATTAATGTGAGTAATCTCACTGAAAACTTTGGCATTAAGACCTGAATATTGAGGCAGCCAGTTTGAACTAATTTTCTTTTACAAGTTATGTTTTATGATTGGATGACTTTGGCTTGTTAATGATTTGTTTAAGGGTAAAACCTCTATCTGATTTACCCAGGAAAAATAAGAGTCATGGATTTATGAACTAAAATGTTTGTCTGAGATATGGGTTAACTTTGAGATTGGGTGTTTTCTTTGATAAGTTTTCTTTGTAAGTTGTTTGTAAAATCCCCGGATTCAAGTAGTAGGTATATGGTCTAAAGGTAGAAAGAAATATGGGCTGTGACATTGTGTTGTTGCTTATGCCTCATATTAATTAAAACAAAAGAAAATGTAGAAGTGCAATGTTGTACATGTGCTGAGCTTCTATGTTTTATGAAATACCCAAATCAAATATACTTGTGGTTTAGCCAGATCATGAATCTGATTGAACCAGAGGTAGGGAAGAATATATATATATGTCTGGAAAATTACTCAGGACCATATGCTTACATCTTGATCCAGTGAAACCCATAGGCAAAATAATGTGCTAAGAAGTCACCTCACTCTTTTATGATAAAATGGTTGCTTCTGAGAATTTAACTTACCAAACTCTGGATGAATATATGTTGCTTGCATCATTTATGTTTCTCTGATTAAGAAGTGAGATGCAGAAGGGATTAGCACTGCTATGAAAAATATTAAAACACTTAGTAATTTAACTAAGGACTTGGGATCTTAGGCTACCAAAGTATAGCTTGGCAATGGGAATATTGCAAGTTCACACATGGTATATTTATACCCAGGGGCCTGAGTGTGCTGGGTTAATAGAGAAAGGTCCCAGGCAGTGTGTGTTTAAAAAGAAGAAAGTAGCTAAAGACCCTGATAAATTTGATAATGAATTCTAGGAATAGATTCAGTAGAGGTCTGGGCAAAATCCCTGATGGCCAGTAAAGTTGAAAAGGAGATGATAACTGGATTGAAGTTTGTATTTGGTTGTTTTGATGCTTTATTGGTGAATCTTGTGGTTGTTTTCTATGAACTAAAACATTGTGATCATATATAATCTGTTTGGCACCAATATGAATGCACATGCTTCACAAAAACATGCACACAGAAGATATTGAGTTTCTTGTTCTTGCAAAGTACAGGAATATAAATGGAATTGAAATAAATCATGTCTTCAGTTAGATTATTCACACCAGACAAATAGTCTGACCCTTTTGTGTTCATGCACCATTGGGTGTCTCATATTTATATGGGGCAGTTCATGGTGATTTTGCAGGGAAATAGGGATTGCTTTGATCAGGCTTTGGATGTTAAACTGCTTAAGATTTGGATGCTATGTTTTTAAAAGTCTTTGCTGAAGCTAAATTAGATATTCATGTTGAAATATGTTAAGCTATTTGTTTAAGTTGCTTAGAAAAACCAATGTATTGTTATTTGCTGTTTTGTAAGTGTTGAATTTATATGTATCAGTTGGAACTTATGTATTTTGTTTTGCAAAATGCTTTGTTAAGAAAATGAATTTCAAGTTTCAAGAACAGTTAGGCTAAAATGATAGAAAATCTGAGATTGAAAGAATTTGTGGTTTATATATATATCAAAAGATCTGGCATAAGAGAATCCTTGTTCAAGTCAAAAATAAAAATCTGATAAAAGGGTTTGGGTTGCTTTGAAAAGAAAATGTTATAGCAGATACTTTGTATCAGAATAGTGCAAACCAGAACAAGGCTAACATAGCCCTTTTCTTAAGCCTGGGCTAAGACAGCACCCAAGTGTTTTTAATTAAGTTTTAGATCTGTTTCATAGCCAAATACAGGGTAGACTCAGGCCATTATGTAAACAAGGGAAAAAAAAAAAGAAAAAAAAAACAAAAATTGGGTTGAACCGACCAGCATAGCACTCGAACTTGTGACCTCTCATGTATAAGTTAGGCGCGTTTCCATTACGCCTAGATGTTGCTTGTGTTCACTTAGGATCCACTTTATTATAGCCTGAGTTTGAATACACCTGCACAGAAACATGCACACACACATGCACAAGTAAAGGCAAAGTTACCCAGTAAGAATGTCAGAAGAATTTATGTAAAATAAGGAGCCTTGAGTCATAGAATCAATAGTAATCATTAACCTAAGCCTTTGGGAAAACCTAGTTTTGAAAAAGAAACACTATTGCTATGTAGAGAGTATTTCTTTAAGCAATACTCAAACAGGTTTCTACCTTCAAAATTTCTATACTCTGATTTAGGTAGAAGATGACTTATATATCTTCATATATATAAGTTTAAGATAAAATGATTAAACCAATATTTATTGGCAGAAAGGTCCTGGATAGAAGAAAAATTGAATTAAATATTTTTCTTGATTAAATGGCCACTGAATGTTAAAAAAAAAAAAATTTAAGTGGGTCATTTCATTTGGTATCGGAGCTATGTTGTTAAATAACATAGCAAAAATTTAGTATGAATTTGTTTGCATTGGATGTATAGAAGTATTTACTGCTTTGGATGTTTTGTTTTTATATATATATTTACACTACTGATATCTATTATGACAGAATAAGTTATAAATTAAAATGAATTAATCTATAGAGCATTAGGCAAAACAGACTAACCTAAGTGTTATATCCATAGAGCTATGGTAGGACCCAGACATCAAAATGTAGGAACAAGTGAACCACCCATGGTGAATGTGCAAGAATTCATGAGGGCCATAAGAGATGGAGTAGGCAACAGGCAGGAAAATCCACATGAGGAACTTTCCAAACTACTCAAGACTTTTACTAATCTTGGAGGCAAAACCTTTGATGGCACAGAAGGAGTTATGGGGGTTCAAAATTGGCTTAGAATTCTGGAAAGAATCTTTGCAGACATGCAAGTTGAAGACCAAAGGAAGAGGCAAATTGCATCCAGGCAATTGAGAGGAGCAGCTTTGGATTGGTGGGAAGTTATCATAGCTGGAAGACCTGAAGGAGAAGTGACATGGGATCAGTTTAAAGCAATGTTGGAAGGCAGATTTATCCCTGCATCAGCTAAGGAATCTTTACTGGAGGAATTCATCAAATTGAGGCAAGGGACTATGAGTGTCACTGAGTACACTCAGAAGTTTGAATCATTGGCAAAGTATGGTGCAGTGCTCATTACTACTGAGGAAGCTAAGAATGGCAGATATATCCAAGGGTTGAACTCTAGCCTTAGTAGAGCCATGCTACCATATAAGGATAAAACTTTTGATCAAGTTTTGGATTTGACTCTGAGCATTGAACAACATGATAAAGCTAGAGAGAATTTCAAGGCATTCAAAAATAATCAGAACAAGAAGGGAAAGGGTAAATTTGACCCTTATGATAAAAAGAAAACAGACATAACTTCCACCAAGAAACCAGAAGAAGCTAGAACCGCTGAAGTTAAGAAGAGGATCACTTGTTACAACTGTGGACAAGAGGGGCACATGAAAAATAGGTGCACCAATCCTAGACCAGCATCCTTCAATTGTCACCATTGTGGGAAGGAAGGTCACATAAAAAGGAACTGCCCAGATTTTAAGCAAGGAAAATTAGGGGCTTTGGAAGGGAAAGGCAAGGCAGCTGAGGGATCAAATGTTGAAAAGCATGGTCAAGTTGAAGGTACTTTGCTTATCCATTCAATACCTTTAACAGTAGTATATGATACTGGGGCTACACACTCATTGATCTCTCATGATATGGCACAACAATTAAAATTGAATTGTATGATTGTTGATAAACCACTGCTAATTAGAAGCCCTATAGGTAGTTCATGTGTTATGGGTATGATGTGCATGCAACTGGGATTAAATATAGGAGGACATGTGTTTGAGTCAAACCTATATGTGTTGCAATATCCAGACATAGGAATTATTTTAGGAGTTGATTGGTTGAGTAGATATAAAGCTATCATAAATATGGAGACATCCACCATATCATTGAAGGTTTCTGATGGACAAAGAATAACTGTTCTATGTGAGGCAAACAAAAACAGAAGTATAGCCAACCTTTCTGCATTGTCAAATGTAAAACCCATGCCTGCATTAGAAGAGATCCCCATAGTTAATCAATATGATGATGTGTTTGGGGAAGTAAGAGGAGTTCCTAATCATAGGCCAGTTGAATTTTCAATTAGAATAATTCCAGGAGCTAGCCCAGTGGTTAAAAGACCAACCAGAATGGGGCCTAAGGAATTGATGGAGTTGAAAAAGCAATTAGTTGAACTAGAAGAAAAAGGTTTTATTAGACCCAGTAGCTCATCATGGGGAGCACCAGTAGTCTTTGTTAAGAAGCATGATGGATCTCTGAGATTATGTATTGATTATAGGGAATTAAATAAGGTCACGGTTAAAAATAAATACCCCTTACCAAGAATTGATGATCTCTTTGATCAATTGAGTGGTGCAAAAATATTTTCTAGACTTGATTTAGCTTCAGGCTTTCATCAGATGAAAGTGGAAGAGGAAAGTGTAAAATATACAGCCTTTAACACCAGATATGGACTTTATGAATTTTTGGTAATGCCATTTGGCTTAACAAATGCTCCTTCCTATTTTGTTGATTTGATGAATAGGATTTTTAGAGAATACTTGGATAAGTTTGTATTAATATTTATTGATGATATATTAATTTATTCTAAGTCAGTTAGAGAGCATGAAAACCATTTGCATTTGGTATTTGAGAAATTGAGACAGGAAGACTTGAAAGCAAAGTTTTCAAAATGCACTTTTTGGCAGAATGAAGTGAACTTTCTAGGCCATATTATATCAGAAAAAGGAATAGCTGTGGACTCCAATAAAGTCATTGCAGTGCAAGCTTGGAAAAGGCCTACTAATGTCACTGAAGTCAGATCATTCATGGGAATGGCTGGTTACTATAGAAGATTTATAAAAGATTTTGCAAAAATCTCAATTCCATTAACCAGATTGACTAGGAAGAATCAAGTGTTCAATTGGACTGAGGAATGTGAAAATGCCTTTGGGAAATTAAAAGAGGCACTGGTACAAGCTCCAATTCTTAAAGTACCTGAGGGAAATGAAAACTTGGTGGTATATACTGATGCAAGTGGACAAGGGCTTGGAGCAGTATTGATGCAACAACATCAGGTAATAGCTTATGCTTCTAGGCAGTTGAAATCAAGTGAAGTAAGGTATGCTACTCATGACCTTGAATTGGCTGCTATAGTGTATGCCCTTAAACTATGGAGACACTATTTGTTAAGAGCAAAATTTGAAGTATATACAGACCATAAATCCCTCAAATATTTGTTTTCACAAAAACAATTAAACATGAGGCAGCAAAGATGGATTGAACTCTTAGCCTCATATGATTTTGAAATATTATACACACCAGGTAAGGCTAATAAGGTAGCAGATGCCCTAAGTAGACAACATGCTAAAGTGGCTAGATTAATGATAGAAGAGTTTAACACTTTATCATTATTAATTGATTCCGAGATAAAAAGTGATAACCTAGAAAACATGAGCTTATGCAGTGGGAAGGTAGAGATGGGAAAATTAAGTTTTATTACTCTGGGATCAGAATTGAAAAATAAAGTTGCAATGCTACAAAACCAAGATCCATTTTTATTTGGAAAGAAGACACAAATATTAAATGGTGAGACAGTGGAAGGTTTTCAGTTGGATGATCAGGGCCATCTGAGGAAAGGAGAAAGGATATGTGTTCCAGCAATGGATGAGTTGAAGCAAGAAATTTTGGATGCTTACCACAAAAGTAAATATACTATACACCCAGGAAGCACAAGAATGTATCACAACCTCAAGAGAGATTATTGGTGGAGTGGTATGAAGAGTGCAGTGGCAACCTATGTATCAAAATGTATGGTTTGCCAGCAGGTGAAGGCTGAGTATCAAAAACCCTCAGGAATGCTTCAACCTTTACAAATACCACAGTGGAAATGGGAAGACATATCAATGGATTTTATTGATGGTTTGCCTAGAACTAGGAGGGGAAATGATAGTATTTGGGTAGTGGTTGATAGGTTAACTAAGTCAGCCCACTTTATACCAGTGAAATCAGAAAGAAATGCTAATACCCTAGCCCAGTTGTTTATTAAAGAAGTAGTCAGACTACATGGTGTACCAAAGACTATAGTAAGTGATAGAGATACCATCTTCACTTCAAGATTTTGGCAGAGCTTTCACAAGGCAATGGGGACTGATTTATGCTTGAGTACAGCATACCATCCTCAATCTGATGGCCAAACAGAAATTGTGAACAAATTGCTTGAAGACATGTTGAGAGCATGTGTATTGGATTGGGGAGGAAGCTGGGAAGATTACATATATCTAGCTGAGTTTGCATACAATAACACCCATCACAGTAGTATAGGCATGGCCCCCTTTGAAGCTCTCTATGGAAGGCCATGTTTATCACCTTCAAGTTGGCATGAGTCTGGAGAAAAAGTGGTCTTAGGACCAGAAAATGTGAAGGAGACTTCTGAAAAGGTAGCCTTGATCAGAAAAAGAATTGCCTCTGCCCAAGATAGGCAAAAGAAATATGCAGATCAAAGGAGGAAAGCAGTACAATATGATGTTGGGGATTATGTGTTCATCAAGATATCACCCATGAAAAAGGTTCTAAGGTTTGGGAAACAAGGAAAGTTGATTCCTAGATATATAGGACCATATAAAATTCTAGAAAGAATAGGGACAGTAGCCTATAAATTAGAATTGCCAGAAGAAATGAGAGCAATGCATGATGTCTTTCATGTGTCTCAACTAAGGAGATGGGTTCATGATAAGGAAGCAATATTAGAATCCTCTAAAGATGTGCAGATTGATCCTAGAATGATCTATGAAAAGGAACCAGTGGGCATAGTTTCTAGAGAAACTAAGAAATTGAGAAACAAAGAAATTAAACTAGTAAAAGTACAATGGAGTCTAGACCCAAATGATTGCACGTGGGAAGTGGAGGATAAAATCAGAAATGATTATCCTCAGCTGTTTGATTGAAGAAAAGGTAAATCTATATATATATGTACATACTAATGAATGTGTTGGTTGAATATGCATTGTGATTTTTATCTTGTGTTGATATGCATAGTGCTTAATAGGTGATTGGTTTGAAAATGGTTTTGAAATCAGAAAAAAAAAATTCACTTTTCTGAAGAAATGATACTTAAGTTAAGTATAAAAGAATTGTGGGACACAATTCCTAAAAGGAGGGGTATATGTGATAACCCTGATTTTTGTGAGTAATTTCATGATTTAATTTAGTTTGTATTTGTTTGAAATTGCATTGAAAAAAAATAGGAATAGGAAATTGATTTGCAGATACCAAGTATAAAACATGTACAGGTGCACAAGGCAGTGCACAAACATGTACACAATTTTCTGTGTGATAAAATAAGCAACAATCAATAGAAATAATAGGATATATGAATTACAAGTATATATGCATGTAGGCAGAAATCATCAAGCCTTGAAGAAAAAAAAAAGAGACTTAGGCCAGGGTAGGCATACATGTATTATACATGTGCACAAAATAATACTTGCAGAAATAAAAAGAAAAATTAACATTTGCATGAAAATGGTATGAGCTCTTGGACAAGTACTTTATCCATTTTTAGCAATTCCTTTTTACTTTAGAAAAAAAAAAGAAAAGAGAAGAAATCATGCAAATAACATGACCGGGGCAATGAGGTATATTTTCTGGAAAATATACCATGACTATTTACCCATTTTCTCTAAAATGTTAGAATAAGAGGCAGATCATAGTTGGTAGGGTAAAATTGGCATTTGGTAATTTCCTAAAACCCTAGTAGCAGCCAGAGTTCATATAAGAAGACCTGGTGTGGTAAGGTTTTATGTTTGCTCTACCTCTTAAAAAGAAAATATACAAGGTATAAACCAGAGAAAATAGGAGAAGGCAGAAGACTAAAAAGGGGTTCATAAGGCATAGGAAGAAGAAGGATTAATGTGAGTAATCTCACTGAAAACTTTGGCATTAAGACCTGAATATTGAGGCAGCCAGTTTGAACTAATTTTCTTTTACAAGTTATGTTTTATGATTGGATGACTTTGGCTTGTTAATGATTTGTTTAAGGGTAAAACCTCTATCTGATTTACCCAGGAAAAATAAGAGTCATGGATTTATGAACTAAAATGTTTGTCTGAGATATGGATTAACTTTGAGATTGGGTGTTTTCTTTGATAAGTTTTCTTTGTAAGTTGTTTGTAAAATCCCCGGATTCAAGTAGTAGGTATATGGTCTAAAGGTAGAAAGAAATATGGGCTGTGACATTGTGTTGTTGCTTATGCCTCATATTAATTAAAACAAAAGAAAATGTAGAAGTGCAATGTTGTACATGTGCTGAGCTTCTATGTTTTATGAAATACCCAAATCAAATATACTTGTGGTTTAGCCAGATCATGAATCTGATTGAACCAGAGGTAGGGAAGAATATATATATATATCTGGAAAATTACTCAGGACCATATGCTTACATCTTGATCCAGTGAAACCCATAGGCAAAATAATGTGCTAAGAAGTCACCTCACTCTTTTATGATAAAATGGTTGCTTCTGAGAATTTAACTTACCAAACTCTGGATGAATATATGTTGCTTGCATCATTTATGTTTCTCTGATTAAGAAGTGAGATGCAGAAGGGATTAGCATTGCTATGAAAAATATTAAAACACTTAGTAATTTAACTAAGGACTTGGGATCTTAGGGCTACCAAAGTATAGCTTGGCAATGGGAATATTGCAAGTTCACACATGGTATATTTATACCCAGGGGCCTGAGTGTGCTGGGTTAACAGAGAAAGGTCCCAGGCAGTGTGTGTTTAAAAAGAAGAAAGTAGCTAAAGACCCTGATAAATTTGATAATGAATTCTAGGAATAGATTCAGTAGAGGTCTGGGCAAAATCCCTGATGGCCAGTAAAGTTGAAAAGGAGATGATAACTGGATTGAAGTTTGTATTTGGTTGTTTTGATGCTTTATTGGTGAATCTTGTGGTTGTTTTCTATGAACTAAAACATTGTGATCATATATAATCTGTTTGGCACTAATATGAATGCACATGCTTCACAAAAACATGCACACAGAAGATATTGAGTTTCTTGTTCTTGCAAAGTACAGGAATATAAATGGAATTGAAATAAATCATGTCTTCAGTTAGATTATTCACACCAGACAAATAGTCTGACCCTTTTGTGTTCATGCACCATTGGGTGTCTCATATTTATATGGGGCAGTTCATGGTGATTTTGCAGGGAAATAGGGATTGCTTTGATCAGGCTTTGGATGTTAAACTGCTTAAGATTTGGATGCTATGTTTTTAAAAGTCTTTGCTGAAGCTAAATTAGATATTCATGTTGAACTATGTTAAGCTATTTGTTTAAGTTGCTTAGAAAAACCAATGTATTGTTATTTGCTGTTTTGTAAGTGTTGAATTTATATGTATCAGTTGGAACTTATGTATTTTGTTTTGCAAAATGCTTTGTTAAGAAAATGAATTTCAAGTTTCAAGAACAGTTAGGCTAAAATGATAGAAAATCTGAGATTGAAAGAATTTGTGGTTTATATATATATCAAAAGATCTGGCATAAGAGAATCCTTGTTCAAGTCAAAAATAAAAATCTGATAAAAGGGTTTGAGTTGCTTTGAAAAGAAAATGTTATAGCAGATACTTTGTATCAGAATAGTGCAAACCAGAACAAGGCTAACATAGCCCTTTTCTTAAGCCTGGGCTAAGACAGCACCCAAGTGTTTTTAATTAAGTTTTAGATCTGTTTCATAGCCAAATACAGGGTAGACTCAGGCCATTATGTAAACAAGGGAAAAATAAAAAGAAAAAAAAAACAAAAATTGGGTTGAACCGACCAGCATAGCACTCGAACTTGTGACCTCTCATGTATAAGTTAGGCGCGTTTCCATTACGCCTAGATGTTGCTTGTGTTCACTTAGGATCCACTTTATTATAGCCTGAGTTTGAATACACCTGCACAGAAACATGCACACACACATGCACAAGTAAAGGCAAAGTTACCCAGTAAGAATGTCAGAAGAATTTATGTAAAATAAGGAGCCTTGAGTCATAGAATCAATAGTAATCATTAACCTAAGCCTTTGGGAAAACCTAGTTTTGAAAAAGAAACACTATTGCTATGTAGAGAGTATTTCTTTAAGCAATACTCAAACAGGTTTCTACCTTCAAAATTTCTATACTCTGATTTAGGTAGAAGATGACTTATATATCTTCATATATATAAGTTTAAGATAAAATGATTAAACCAATATTTATTGGCAGAAAGGTCCTGGATAGAAGAAAAATTGAATTAAATATTTTTCTTGATTAAATGGCCACTGAATGTTAAAAAAAAAAAAAATTTAAGTGGGTCATTTCATTCGATGGATCGTTTACAGACCTAAATCTCTAAACAAGTATTTGGTTAGTTTTGCAGACTCACTACACCATAACAGTCATTTCGTAACATTTATTTTTCTCAATTGTCAACACTTATTTACATTGTACATTAATCATACCAATATCCATTGCTAAGCTAAAAATATGTCACCAAAAATACACATTTACTTTTTTATTGCTAACATATATTTGTGTTAAAAAATCTAGTTAAATTAAAATTAACTATATGTTGTTGGGGCAATAAAGTAAATGAGCATTCTGTCCTCCGTAGCCCATTTCCTTCTCAACGCTTTCATTTAGCCGTTGCTAAACAATAAAATAAAATTGACTTAGCGATTCCAGGCGATTCGATTACGCCGCTCGCTCTCGCGCTGGACTTCAATCGGTCGCCTCGACGTCGATACCCTAGATCCTCTTCTTTTGGAAGGAAATGTCGATACTAATTTTTGCTGCCGAGTTGTACAAGAAGATTATTTGAAGAAAATAAGGGTAAGATTTCCTAATCTAATTATGAAGCTATATGAATTTCAATGTATAATTAGTTCATACAGGTGTTTTGCTATACAACTGCTAAACTTGATTTGATTCGAAAGTGTTGTAGCAGTTTAATTGATTATCTATTGATGGTTACATTGATAAATTAAGCACTTATTCTAGCTATGATGATTTGATTTGCGATTAAGCCATAGTAGTTCACATTGATTAATTAAGAGATATTTCATACAATTCAATCTTAGTATATGGTTCTGAATTATGCAATTTCTGGAATCTAATTTTGGCAAATTTTGAACTGAACTACTTCGGATTGCTTATGCTTTCAAAATATGTAAATTTAATAGTAAAGTTTTTTATATCTGATTTATTTTGATTTAATAGTAGTTAAATAACTTACATTAGGTTCCAAAAGAAAATAGGTCATGCTCGACTTTGCATTTAGGCTTCAGTTTTAAGTAAGATAAAAATATTACTTTAGTATCTAATCTAATTTTTCTTGCTACTTTGCTCTTTTATCAACAATTTTTATCGTTGTTGATCTTTTACTTTACTTCTATCATTGAGTTTCTTTTGTACATGTTGATATCCTAGCTGCAACTTAAGCTCGTTTGAGAACGTGTTTTGTTTTTTGATAAATATTTTCATTTATTTTGTGACAAACTACCTGTATTTAGCTTGCCCTAACTATATTAAGCAAAGGAATCCACTCAGATCTATATCGTAGTTGATAATCAGTACTACACACTTTGAGAAGAGACTTTGAATCAGGGAAGATCTGCAATTCTTAAACGTTATTCTATAGCACACATGTGTTAAAAACCTTAAAATACATAAAAGTTGTTTCTAAAAGTAGTGACAAAAGAAAAGGTGACTTTTTGATTTACCAATATATAGTGTTACATAAATAATTAGATATCCAAAGTCTTTAGAAAATAGTTTAAAACGCCTAGGACTTCAATAAATGTTAAATCCTGAAGGTCGACGGTTGATAAAATATTTATTCAAGATGCTTTAATTGTGGTGATCACCAAAACATTTGTATTCATTCATTGGATTTGATTATGAATGATGATAACAATAGTAAACTATATGATGCATTATTATGTAAGCAGGGCAATCACAATTATTCTAAGAAGTTGTTCGCATGAAAATTAAAATAACTTCGATATGTTTGGTGTTAAAGACAATCTATGTCTATTGTATGTTCAATTATATTATGATTGTTGGGAAATTTCTATAGGGAGAAGAAGGAGGGAGAAATTTCTAATTTGCTAATGGAGATTGAGATAATAATTTATAAAGGAGGAAATAAGCTTTATTTTCTTTGCGCTTTTATTCTTTTTGCTTACTTACAAATAAACTTGCTTGCTTGCTTTAAATGAGAGAAATCATTCCTATTTATAGTGTGATACAATATCTAGACTTTTCTTTAATCTTCCGTTTTCTAGAATTTTCTTGACTAAGCATATTCTGGAATACTCCAAATTACATATCTGGTAAGTCTAGATTTTTCTCTATTTTTATTTTGACATTTCCATTAATACAAAGATTATAATCAACATAATTGACGTTTTCTAAAAACCAAGTTTATTTCCAACATCTCATCGTAAACTTGGTTTTGTAACTCCGAGAATGTCTCGTAATCTTTGTATTTTACGTGCTTCTGTAGGAATGAATAAAAATATCCATTGTTTCTTTATTGCGTTGTTCTTCTTTTCCATTGGCAAGATCTTCGATGCAATTTTACAAATCCTTCTCGTACTCCATTCGTTTCGTTCTCCATCGTTACAATAGAATATTCCAAAAATTGGACGTTTAAATATCCAACTTGTTCTGGGGTTGTAAATTTTGAATGAGCCAATGTGTTGTTCTTGCATTCTTTATTATTTCCACTCTTGTGATCTTTAACCAATCCAATATCGTCATGAAATTCATCGTTGTTCTCTTTGACTTCGTTTTTGACCTTTTGCTTTTTTACTTATTTAATATTCTCTATTTTTATTTCCTCAAATTTTTGCTTATATTTTAAATCTTCTCTAATCTCTTGAATTTCATTTCCTTTGTTTTCGTGCTTTTCATCATTTTCATCATCTTCGCTCATTTTATTTTCTTCATTCATAGCTTTTCTCCGTCTTTTGTTTTGCTTCGCTTCTTCAAAACCTATTGGTTGTGATGCAGCAGCGGAATAACAAAATGTATAAATCGAAGAAAGTAGCAATCGATGGAATAGAAGATACCGAAATGCCCAAATTCGTTGATCTGAAGATACCGAATTCTAGCTATCTCAAACACGTTGATAGCGCACTATACCGTGTTTAAAGATCTACGATTCTTCGCACGTTGATCTAGCGCACTAGATTCCATGAATCGGCTTCTACGATCGTTGATTCGAGCGCACTCGAATGCCGAAAGAGGAGATAGGAGATTACACTCAACTACCAATTTAAATGAAAGCACAAAGCTAACAAACGAAATTTTATTCAAAATCAACTTACTATTACAAATGGCACCACCGGCCTATTTATAGAAGTTACAACTCAACACTGAAATCTGTACAACACCTAGGTCGGCCACGACCTAAACATCACGACCTACGACTTAAAGTAGACGACCTAAAACAGACGGCCAAAGAACAAACAGTTACGATACAACACATTACAAGGCCTTCATGACCTAAAACAAACAGTTACTTACGACTTAACATATTTACAACATATACGAGTTACAAACATAACGACATAACAAATATATAAAAAGTACACAATTTATATACAACATGACTCAAGACAGCAGCCTCCATCAGCGACCTAGCCTAGGTCGTTAACGACCTAGTACTTGAGCGACTTAAGAACACACGGCGGCAACGACCTAAGAAGATAGGTCCGCAGCGACCTAAAACCAAGGCTTCTGGAAATCTTCACGCGACCTAAGATCTTGCAACTTACTGAGGAATGCTTGGCAGCGACTTAAGTTAGGTCGTTGACGATCTAAGGAATAGCAACACTCGACCTATCCACAAGCGACTTAACATTCAGTAGCTGCAAGGAAGAGGCGTGGCATAAGAGAAATCAACTTCAGCGACCTAAAGGCTGCATGACCTAAGATAGGTCGTTCGCGACTTATCATAGGTCGTTAGCTTGTTCGACCGACCTAAGGAATATGGTTGATATGAGTTCTGCTTTGACTCGCTAGGTCGTTCCAACGACTTATCATTCTGGCTTAGGTCGTTAGGTCGTTCCAAGGACTCATCATTCTGGCTTAGTTCGTTAGGTCGTTCCAACGACTCATCATCCTGGCTTAGGTCGTTAGGTCGTTCCAACGACTTATCATATAACTCGTAGCCTTCGTTAAGTCGCTGGGGCGGCTTAAAGGTGATGCTAGGTCGCTCTAGCTCTGTAGAGTTAGGTCGTAACTTGTCATCATGTCTCGTTCGACTTGAGGCATGTGGCTTGTTAGGTCGGACTTCATAGCTCGTTTGCAACCCAAAATGGCACGACTTAAGGAATAAGGTGCTAAGTCGTAACTCAGGGAAGTTAGGTCGTACGTGACTTAAGTTTTCGTTAATCTGGGCTGCATCATCCTCCCTAGGTCGGGAAAAATTCGTCCTCGAATTTTAAAGCTTTCGTCTTCTAGATGTCGTCTTCCATTCATTATCTAGTTTGATGTGGCCCTGGTGATAAACACTCTTGAGATTGATCTTGTTTTGACCTTAGGACGATGCGGTTCGAAATAAAGAATGCATGGAATAAAACAGACGTGGCATCAGGCAAGCGGCATAAGGAACTGATCTGAGGGAGATGACATATGAAAAAGTGCGGGATAAACTAAGCACTAGGTGCCAGATCCACTTCATGTAGCACAGAACTTCATAAGAATAGTATCGTATATCATATTTCTTATGCCAATAGGTAGATGTGATATAGAACCACAACGTGTCTAAAATGTGAGACGAAATAAGGAAATTTAAAATCACGGAACGACTTAGGAAATCTTGTCCGAAAAAATGTGATGATTCATGCTCAGTTTCTTGTCTCTCCTTGTCTGGTTCTGATGTGTCATTATCTATAATCTTCCCTTGACGTGTTGCATCAATTTTCCCTGACTGAAATGAACTCCTACTCGCTTCTCCTTTAACATATTTATTTTCATAAAATGGTTCCAAGCAATCGACATTAGCAATGTTAGCAGCGTGGACATCCTCAGACAACTTCAACTGACAATCATTCTCTTCCTCCTGTCGTATCAATTCTTCTTGTTCTTTCAGACTTTTAAGATCATACGATCCTAGCAGTAAAATAGCCTCTGGTACGAATTCAGTTTGAGGTTGAATATCCTGTAGTAGTGGTGGTAACTCTTCGGGTATTTCCTTAGGATATTCGGCTTCAGACTCATCGAATTCTGAACCAACCTCCTCAAACACATCAAGATCTTCACTCATTCCTTGCCCGGTCAATATAAACAATCCATTACTATTTTCCACCCTTTGGACATGCTCTTCCACAAACACTAGACTAGTTTCTTCAGACAGTTCCTCAGGAAACTCATCCTCCAATTCTTCACATACATCAAATATTTCATTTCCCTCAGGATTTTCAAAATCAGAATCTTTTCCAGGTTCAATCAACATTGACAACTCATCATCATCTTCCATTTTATTGACGAACTCTCTCAAACATAATAAACTATCTGATTCTGTCTTCTCTTCTGTCTCACTCTCACTTTGTTCATGCTTCTCGGAAACTAAGGAATTTATACTTGACCGACTCTTATCCACAAGCTCAGGTGTTAAATAAGAATCCTCCATTGTCAAATGAATTTCCTCCACCCCGAACACAGCTTCTTTTTCCATATTATCAACATCAAACTGTGGCAATGAAGAGTAATCAACTTCTACCTCCACATACTTTGACTTAAGTTCTTCTTCATCATCAAATTTCGGCCGTTGATAAAAGTCAATTTCAACAGTCCTCCTCAACAAGTTACCTCCTTCCTCGCTTGACAAAACTTCTACATCCCCTGACAAAGATCCTTCATCTCTTGACAAAACTTCTACATCGTCATCAAATTGTGGTGGTTGATTAAAAGTAACTTCATCAATCCTCTTCAACAAGTTACATTCTTCGTTCTCCAACTCGACCTCTTCATCTTCGTTGTCAAACTTTAGTGGTAAGGCTGCGAATGATTCTGTAGGACCAACCTCTTCAAGCTCTCCCAACATTGGCTTAACCCCCTCGAGAGTTTTAAGCTCTTCACTTGCCTCATACCTAACCAATGTTTCAGCACTACCTTCCGATTCTTCAGAACTTTCACCGAAAGATAATGGACTAGTTGGTTCCTCTTCCTCTTCTGTCTCGCTTTTAGTAGACTCATCCACATCCTCGCTTTCACATTCTTCTACAACAAAGGGTTTCCTCTAGGACTTTGTATATTCAAAACTTCGATGGTCAAACTCTTGATAATGATAGCGCTTAACTCGGTCATCGACACTTACCTTCGTGATTCCACATACAACTGATTCGTTGACTCTCTTAAAAACACCTTTACTCTGTTTGTTGGAGCTTGTAACCACACCCTGTCCTCGACTCCTTTGACTCAACTTCTGCAACTGTTGATCAATACGAGCTTGATAATTGTAGGGTAAGAAATTATCTTTCATCATCCTCTTCATCTTATCCCACTTGACAACTTTAGACTTCTTCATCCTCTCTCTGGTTGATTTAGTTTGTTGCCACACGTCCATAGCTCTTCCTCTCAAGCTTGCAGCAACTAACTTCACTTGACGATCCTCAGACACGTTGAGTTCAAAAACATTTTCAACCGTTGATAGCCAATCCAAGAATTCCTCTACTTGTAGACAACCTCGAAATTCTGGAATCTCTGTATCCTTCCTTGATAACCATCCTCTTCAATATTCTTGTATCGATTTTGCCCTTGACCTGAATATCGAAAGTGAACACAATCACCATAACTATCTTCTTCAAAATTAGATGAGCTTCAATGTCTATTCTGAATATTGACTCTTTTATGCTCATGCACATCCCCCCTACTTCTTCATAATCACCATATGACTCATGCTCATTTCCACGATAAAATTTCTTTCTTCATACTGATAATCACGATTGTCTCAAACTCCACGATCTCGATTTATGGACAAAGATGACCCTCTTCTTTCTCTATCATAACATGGCGACACTCTCCTTTGATTTCGATTCATGTCAAACTTCATTCTCTCCAATCTCTCGAAACCCTTACTGAACCTTTCATCGATGCGTTGTTCCGTATGTTCAGCATCTTCTCTCCCATACAAATCTGCAACACTATGATGACGGTTAACATATCTCGGAGGCATGATCAAATCTTCAACAGATCCAAACAAAAACTTCACTTTTGATCCAAAAAATTTCGAATCAAACTTTCCCACTTGTTTGAAATTCACGAACACCCCAACTAATCAAACAACTTAATTGAACTTCAAAACTTCAAATCTCAAATTGTCGCCCAATGAACTTGAACAAATCTCCCACAAACTTGAACGAGTTCGCTTCTAGCTCACGACTTGACTCTACTCTTGATGCAGCTCAGGCTAGAGTTGAAGCAGTGCAAGCTCCGAATTCACAAGGCCTAGGTCGTCCACGACCTAAGGAATCACTGGGTTTAGGTCGGTCGTGACCTAAGAAAGGAGTAGGCTTAAGTCGTACACGAGATAACAAAGCTGAAGAAGAAGTCCTAGGTCGTACAAGACCTAACGAAGCGGATGTAAGTCGTCCACGACATAACAAAGCTGAAGGCCTAAGTCGTCCACGACTTAACGAAGCTGAAGGCCTAAGTCGTTCATGACTTAACTCAAGCGGGTCACGACCTAAGGAAGGAGATTTAGGTCGTCTACGACCTAAGGGAGAATCTTTAGGTCGACCACGAGATAACGAAGTAGCGGCACGAGTTGAGAATGCGCAAGGCTTAAGTCGGCTACGACTTAAAGGAAGTGTTTTAGGTCGTCTACGACCTAACGAGTATGCTGAAGAAAGGAGCTCACGACCTAAGATAAGTCGCGTACGACCTACGACCTAGTTAGGTTGCGTGAAGTAATGCAGCTATCGCCTCTTGAGTCGCTGAATCTTTAAGTCGTGGCAATATTAACTCGTGAAGTTGCTAAGACGCTTGTCTTTAGGTCGCTACCGACTTATGTCTACCTGTATATGTTGAGTCGTTGTATGGTGTTGTATTGTGTTTTCTTAAGTCGCTTGTACATAAGTCGTATGTCGTAAGACTATGTGTTGTAATCTGTTAAGTCGTGTACGACCTATAGTAAGTCGTAAGTCGTCTGGTTTTTAAGTCGTCTACTTTTAGGTCGTGGTTGTTAGGTCGGAAACGACTTAGGTGTTGTTCAGATTTGTGAGGCGTGCGTTGTAAACTCTATAAATAGTGGGGTTGGGTCATTTGTAACTTTAGGTTGATTTTGAATAAAATTATTGTTTGATTGCTTTGTGCTTTCATCTAAATTGGTAGTTGAGTGTAATCTCCTATCTCCTCTTTCGGCATTCGAGTGCGCTCGAATCAACGATCATAGAAGCCGATTCACGGAATCTAGTGCGCTAGATCAACATGTGAAGAATCGTAGATCTTTAAACACGGTATAGTGCGCTATCAACGTGTTTGAGATAGCTAGAATTCGGTATCTTCGGATCAACCAATTTGGGCAATTCGGTATCTTTTATTCCATCGATCGCTACTTTCATCGTCACATACATTTTGTTATTCCGCTGCTGCGTCAAGTCTTCTCCTTGGCTCGGCTGAGATTGAACAAGCACTTCAAAAATTCACACAACTCTTAGCTCGGTTTGGTTTGAACGACTTAACTTGGTTCGGCACTCTTCTTAACTCGCGACCGACTCAACTCAACCCGCTCACACTTCACTAGCTTGCTCAAACGCGTACACGACTTAACCCGGCCTCGCGACTTAACTTGGCTCGGCTCAATTCAAACTTCTCTTGGCGCGCAAAACAATCCCGCGCAAATCCAAACACTTTTCCAACTTTGATTCAAAACAAAATGGATCAAAACTCCCACTTTGTTTGCAAAAATAGGATGAACACGATGAACACAAGCTTCTCAAAAACGCAAATCCGATCCCCAAACTCTTCGATTTCAACTCGGCTTTGCTTGACGTAGCTCGGCCTCTCTAATCCTCAAACTTCTTCAAAAAGAATTGGCTCCAAGACTCGATTTAGCTATGATTGGCTAAACAAGCTCTGATACCAAATGATGCAGCAACGGAATAACAAAATGTATAAATCGAAGAAAGTAGCAATCGATGGAATAGAAGATACCGAAATGCCCAAATTCGTTGATCCGAAGATACCGAACTCTAGCTATCTCAAACATGTTGATAGCGCACTATACTGTGTTTAAAGATCTACGATTCTTCGCACGTGGATCTAGCGCACTAGATTCCGTGAATCGGCTTCTACGATCATTGATTCGAGTGCACTCGAATGCCGAAAGAGGAGATAGGAGATTACACTCAACTACCAATTTAAATGAAAGCACAAAGCTAACAAACGAAATTTTATTCAAAATCAACTTACTATTACAAATGGCACCACCGGCCTATTTATAGAAGTTACAACTCAACACTGAAATTTGTACAACACCTAGGTCGGCCACAACCTAAACATCACGACCTACGACTTAAAGTAGACGACCTAAAATAGACGACCTAAGAACAAACAGTTACGATACAACACATTACAAGGCCCTCACGACCTAAAACAAACAGTTACTTACGACTTAACATATTTACAACATATACGAGTTACAAACATAACGACATAACAAATATATAAAAAGTACACGATTTATATACAACATGACTCAAGACAGCAGCCTCCATCAGCGACCTAGCTTAGGTCGTTAACGACCTAGTACTTGAGCGACTTAAGAACACATGGCGGCAATGACCTAAGAAGATAGGTCCGCAGCGACCTAAAACCAAGGCTTCTGGAAATCTTCACGCAACCTAAGATCTTGCGACTTACTGAGGAATGCTTGGCAGCGACTTAAGTTAGGTTGTTGACGACCTAAGGAATAGCAACACGCGACCTATCCACAAGCGACTTAACATTCAGTAGCTGCAAGGAAGAGGCGCGGCATAAGAGAAATCAACTTCAGCGACCTAAAGGCTGCACGACCTAAGATAGGTCGTTCGCGACTTATCATAGGTCGTTAGCTTGTTTGACCGACCTAAGGAATGTGGTTGATATGAGTTCTGCTTTGACTCGCTAGGTCGTTCCAACGACTTATCATTCTGGCTTAGGTCGTTAGGTCGTTCCAACGACTCATCATTCTGGCTTAGTTCGTTAGGTCGTTCCAACGACTCATCATTCTGGCTTAGGTCATTAGGTCGTTCCAATGACTTATCATATAACTCGTAGCCTTCGTTAAGTCGATGGGGCGGCTTAAAGGTGATGCTAGGTTGCTCGAGCTCTGTAGAGTTAGGTCGTAACTCGTCATCATGTCTCGTACAACTTGAGGCATGTGGCTTGTTAGGTCGGACTTCATAGCTCGTTTGCGACCCAAAATGGCGCGACTTAAGGAATAAGGTGCTAAGTCGTAACTCCGGGAAGTTAGGTCGTACGCGACTTAAGTTTTCATTAATCTGGGCTGCATCAGGTTGACAACGGGCAAAAAGTGAAAATAAGGTAATATCGTTGGAAATTGGAATTACCTTGTACAACTCTTACCAAGATCTCATGCGTGATGGTATTTCATTTGAGCTTTCTTCAAATGAATGTTCTTGATGGATAGTTGAAGGAGATGACGGTGTTGGACTAATAGGCTCTTCTTCCACATCATCATTGCATACCTCTTCATAAAGCGGAAAGAAACTATAGTTATCTTCTTGTTTGTTCCAATTCCAAGCATTTTCTTCATCGAACTCCACGTCTCGACTAACAACAACTTTTCCATTAATAGGATTATATAACTTATATCCTTTTGACCATGAGTCATAGCCAACGAAGATCTATTTTTTGCTTTTGTCATCTAATTTAGAGCATTTTTGATTTGGCACATGGGCATAAGCGATGCTTCCGAATACTTTCAAGTGAGATATACATGGCTTTCTACCACTCCATGCTTCTTCGGAGGTTTTGTTCCACACACTTCGAATTGGAGAGCGATTTGATAAATACACCGCACATTTGATAGCTTCAGCCCAAAACTCTTTTGGAACATTTTTGTTTTTTAACATGCTTCATGCCATGTTAAGAAGATATCTATTTTTTCTTTCTACAACTCCAATTTGTTGTGGAGTGTACGGGACTATTAATGGACGATGAATTCTATTTTCTTCACAAAACTTCTCAAACTCTTTTGATGTAAATTCTCAACCTAGGTCGGATCTCATGACTTTGACTTTATAACCACTTTCATTTTCTACAAGGGCCTTAAATTTCTTAAAAGCATCAAATACATTTGATTTTTTTTGAGATAATAAGCTCATGTTTTTCTACTAAAATCATCAATAAAAAGTGCAAAATAGTTACTTTTTCCAAGTGAGCATGGTTTTATAGAGCCAAAAATATCTGTATGAACTAATTCTAATGGTTCTTTGGCTCTTATGGTTGATTGTTTTGGAAAATATTTTCTTAGTTGTTTTCCAAATAAGCATCCTTCGCATACTTGGTTCTCATGATTTATTGATGGTAAAACTTTCACCATGTTTTTTGATTTTTAATAATTTTAAGCCTCTAAAATTAAGATGTCCAAACCTTAAATGTCAAAGCCATGATGAATCTTTATAGTATGATTTTAGGCGTTTAGCAATATTATTCGAGATATTTAATGGAAACAATTTATTTTTTAACCTCTCCACTTTAGCAATTAAATTTCCTTTGCCATCTCTGATTAAAAGACTTTTATTTTTCATGTGTATATCATATCATATTTCCAAAAGTTGCCCCAAACTTAATATATTTGTTTTCATTTTAAGCACGTAATAAACATTAGAAATAAAGTCATTCTTTCCATTCTTCAACTTAATTTGTATGTTTCCTTTACCATTAAAGGGAATTTTAGATTCATCTCCAAAATGAATGTTTCCACTTACCGACTCATCAATCTCCATAAACATACTCTTCCTTCCACACATATGATTGCTTGTCCCCGTGTCCAAATACTATGTATTATTATTGCTAGTTTCATCTCCTTTATGTGTCAACAGTAATGCGGAATTTTCTTCTTTAGCAAAATATGTTCTCACTTGGACTTTATAAAAAGTGGATCTACAATCGGAAGCAAAATGCCCATATTTATAACAATTATAATAATTTATTTGTGATTTATCATATCTTGGTCTTCCATTTTCCTTTATAGTTTCTCATCTTCCTCGACCTCTTGGGATGTATATGCTTTTCCTTTTCTCCTCTCTATGATAGTCATTTCTTCTTTAGCTTTGACCACGACCTCATCCGCTTTGGCTTCGAATTCTTCCATTTTTAAATGTCTTATTTTCTCGCAAGGTGGGTTTAGTTTGAAGAGCTTGCTCTAATGGCTCTCCTTTAACCTTTATCTTCAATTTTTCTGCATGGGCTTGAAGTGAACCCATATGTTAATCAACGGTCAAAGATCCTAGATCTTTAGATTCTTTAATTGCTACAATTATGTAATCAAATTTTGAATCTAAAGAACGTAGAATTTTCTCAACAATTCTAGAGTCTTTTTTTTCTCCATATCTTTTCATTTGATTGACAATAGATAAAACTCGAAAAAAATAATCATCAATTGATTATAATGATTTCATATTTAAAGATTCAAACTCACCTAGCATAGTTTGTATTCTAATTTTCTTCACCTTGTCGATTCCTTTAAAAGCATTCTCCAAAATCTCTCATGCTTCCTTACTAGTTTGTGCATTAGTTATCTTCTCAAACATAGCATCATCCAAACTTTGGTTGATGAGCGTAAGAGCCTTTTGATCTTTCTTCTTTAAATTCTTCAAATTATCCCTTTCAATTTGATATAAAGTGGAAATATCGGCGGGTTCTTCATACCCATTTTCTATGATATTCCACGCATCTTGCGATCTAAGCAGCGCCTTCATGCGAATACTCCAACTTTTATAATTCTCCTTCTTTAATAACGGAACTTGAAAAAGAGTTGTTCCATTTGTCATCTTCCTTGATTAGCAGCCTGGCTCTGATAGCACTGTTGGAAAATTTCTATAGGAAGAAGAAGGAGTAAGAAACTTCTAATTTGCTAATGGAGATTGAGGCAATAATTTGTAAAGGAGGAAATAATCTTTATTTTCTTTGCACTTTTATTCTTTTTGCTTAGTTGCAAATACATTTGCTTGCTTACAAATACATTTGCTTGCTTTCTTCAAATGAGAGAAATCATTCCTATTTATAGTGTGATACAATATCTAGACTTTTCATTACACTACAACAAAAAAGTAAAATAGAGACAACATTTTAAGACCTAAATGAATTTTGTCTTTAAACAAAGTCCAACTAGAGACAAAATTGTTGTGTCTCTAGTGTTTTTACAAAAGACCAATTGAAAGTCTTTAGTGGGTCTCAATGTATTAACTCAAGCCCAACCACTTCATCAAATCCTCTGATCTCGCTATTCTCCATGTTCTAATTTCTCATCAATATACCTGCCCTCAACGCAGCATTCCTCCTCAATCAATTAAAACCCTAGCTAATTCTCTATGGTCAAACAGAAATAAAGGGGGAAAAAGTAATCTTTAAGCCGCCGAGATACACAGGTATTCGAAGAAAACAAGGTTATTTTTTCCAAATCTATTCGTAAATCTATAAGAATTTTGATGTATAGTCTGTTCTTCCAATTGTTTTGCACTGGTTATTTTGATTTTACTACAAGTGCTGAACATTTTTATTGATTATCGATTGTTGTTTATTTGATAAAATTTGCATTTGTTATGTTGGTGATGATTTGATTTTTGAGTTTGCCATAATAATTCACATTTTTTTTAGTTATACTGGAAAAGATTGATTGAGAGATACAGTTTATTCTTTTTAGAATCTACAAGTTTTATTACTTTATCCACAATATAGTTGAATGAATTTATGCAATAATTTTTCTTGTGTAAATTGTAAATTCATTGGTGGATTAACTAATAACTTTTTATTGTTTTTATATCGGTTGTTGCTTCTTTTGAGAAGAATGGTTGTGTAGCAGGGAACTACACAGCCAATTAGGCTAAATATATATAGGTAGTGTTGGTTCGATCAACATGCCTGATCGATACCTAAAGCAGCACATCAACAAAAAAGTGTTTAGGTTACAGTCATTGTGTCATATTATAAATAAAGATTAATATACATACTAAGCCAGTGATTATCAGAAGAACTGCAATGAAAAGTAAAAGCAAGTCGATCCCTTAGTCTCCACCATGGTGTCCTATCGGTGCGGCAGAGGATGCGCTACCCACCGATTCTTCCGAGGGGGACCTCGCCGAGGGAAGGCGAAATCTGAAAGGCGCCGAAGATGAGGAACCTGCCTAATAGTCGAAAAGATTAGAGATTTTAATGCATAATGCAAGATGCGAGCTAGTGGGTTTGTTGAAGATGATGGCGTTTCTCTCTTTCCAGATGACCCAGCAGAAGATAGCCAGAAGAGAGTCGAGATGGTGGTTAGGAGAGCTATACTGCCAGTGCTCAAAGAAATCCTCAATTGAGTAGATTTTTCCAAGATTATGGACGCAAACCGAAACCCAAATGTAGAAAGATAAATCGCATTCGAGGAAAAGATGCCGGATAGATTCGATTTCAGAGTTGCAGAAGACGCAAATCTGGTCTGAAGTGATGTTAAAGCGGGTGAGGCGATCCTTGGTATTAATCCGGCCATGTATGAGACACCACTGGAAGAATTTAATTCGGGGAGGGATATGGTATTTCCAGACACGGGGGAAGGCAAATAGTCTACCGGGATGGTTTAGGAAGGAGTAGCATTGGGAGACGGTGAAGCCACTTGAGGGAGCAAAGGCCCAGGAGTGATGATCTGGCAGGGCAGGGGTAAGGACAGTAGAATGTAAGATGTTGAGAGCGGAGAGGAGCTCAGTGAGAGTCTCGGCATCGAAAAGAGACGGGGGGCAGCGGCTGGGTAGGCCAAGGTTGACAGCATCCGCCACTGATAAGAGAGGTCGATTGGAGGAGGAGAAGAGGGATGGGAGGGAGCGGTGAAGTGGGGAGAGGCTGTGCCAGTAGTCGAACCAGAAAAGATAGTTGGCGCCAGCATGAAGTTTCACTTATAGGAGCGGTTTGATACGATCAACTGATGCGAGAACACCTGACCAAAAAGGTGAGGGCTTGGAGAGTGCAGCGAAGTGGAGGGCATGAAAAGGGTCCGCATTGTAGTGATAGGCCAGGATCCAGTCTTTCCAGATGAACTGGCCCGGAGAGAGGAGACGCCAGAGCCATTTAGCGAGTAGAGACTGATTGAGGGTGATCACGTTAGAGATGCCTAAACCGCCATGATCCGTGTGTAAACAAATGATTTTCCAGCTGATCAGGCATTTGGCTCCCCCACCATTCCAGAGAAAAGAGCGTCTAATAGAATCGATTTTTTTGGATACCCAACTAGGAATTTTGTGGAAGGAGAGCCAGTAGAGAGGGATTGCAGAGAGTACCGCTTTGACCAAGACAAGTCTGCCTGATGTCGATAGGGTGTTCGCTTTCCAACCTGCAAGTCTAGATTCGATTCTGGATACGAGGGGAATCCAGTCCGAACGATGAAGCTTAGTGGGACGCAGGGGGATGCCAAGATAGGATAAAGGAAAAGTGTCAATATTGCAGTTAAGAGCAGAGGCAATGGGGGGACCGAGATGGTCAGCATTTCCAAGCATGATGACAGAGCTTTTGCTAAAGTTAATAGAGAGGCCAGAGATGAGTTCGAAGGTGTACAGATGGACCTTAAGACAGTGGATGTGCTCAGGGGCGGGGGAGACGAAAAGGATCGTGTCATCTGCAAACTGAAGGTTAGATATCGATGGGCTGGGATGGGAATTGGGGTTAGAATTGGGGGGACGGATGCCAGCCAAGTAGTTGTCTGCTGTCGCCAGTTTGATCATTTGGTTAAAAACATCCGCTACGAGTACGAATATGAGTGGAGAGAGAGGGTCTCCCTGCCTGAGACCCCTAGCTGATTTTATGAGACCGCCAGAGACGCCACCTATCTGGATCGAGGAAAGGCTTGAGTTCAGTATACATTTAATCCAGTTGCACCACTTAGGTGGGAATCCTCTGTGCATCAGGAGTTCAAGGATGAAGTTCCAGTTGATTGAGTCAAAGGCTTTGGAAAAGTCTAATTTTAGAAGGACCCCTGGGATGTTATTGGAATGACAGTGAGAGATGACTTCTTGTGTTGCCGCGACACAGTCCAGTATGCTCCTTCCTTTGATGAAGGCCGATTGTTCCGCTCCCACCAGAGATTCCATATGGGTTTGAAGACGGTTAGCGAGTACCTTGGTTATCAGTTTGAAAGTGGTGTTGAGCAGGCTAATAGGTCGAAATGCTGAGAGGGAGTTGGCGCCATCAGATTTAGGAAGGAGAACGATGTTGGCATAGTTAAGGCAGGATATGGCCATGGGGTTGGAGCAGAATTCGGCACACATGCTTAGGATGTCTTCTCTGACAACCCCCCAGAAATGCTTAAAGAAGTAAGGGCCAAAGCCATCTGGCCCCGGGGATTTGTTGTCGTCCATATCTTTGAGGGCAGCCAGGATTTCCTCCTCCGTAAAAGACGAATCTATAGGGATGGGCAAAGGATTAGGATAGAGAAGGTTCCAATCTATGACGGGAATCTGAGGGGAAGGTTTTCCAAGAATAGAACGGTAGAAGTCGGAAAAGAGGTTCAGGATGGTGGTAGGATCAGATATAGCGTTGTTGTTATGCACGATTTCCGGGATGGATAAGGACCTGCGCCGGCCATTTGCTAATTTGTGGAAGTAAGAAGTGTTTTTGTCACCATCTTTAAGCCACTTGGCTTTTGACCGCTGTTTCCAACCAATCTCTTCTTGCTTCATTAGTCTTTCAAGTTCAGCTTCTAGGTTTGCAAGGGTGGTTGAGTCACCATTGTCTAGGGGGTGAGACTCCTCTTGGATATTTAGAGCAAGGATTTCATTCTGGATGGCGGCAATGCGAGTACGGATGGAGCCCTAAATAGACTTAGCCCAAGGCCTAAGGTGTTTTCTAAGAGATCTGAGCTTACCTACTACACGAGAGGTGGCTGAGGTGGATTTGGTAAGTTGGCACCATGCCAGTTTGATAAAATCTTCGAATGATGGTTCCAGGAGCCAGAGCCTCTCAAATCTGAATGGTCGCTTGGAGGTCGGGGGGTGCCAGAGTCAAGGCAGAGGGGACAGTGGTCCGATAGAATGGTAGCAAGGTCGAGGAAAAATGAGAGGGGGTGGATGTCTTCCCAGGCAGGACTGAAAAGGAAGCGGTCAAGTTTAGCTAAGGCAGGTGAAAGGCGCTTATCGGACAAGGTAAATTGACGATTGTTGATTGGGGGTTCGATAAGGGAGCAGGAGTTAATGAAAGCATTGAAATCTTCCGAGTCGAGTGAAATATTTCCAGAGCTTCTTTCATCTGAATATCTAGTCGTGTTGAAATCACCACCAACTACCCATGGCCCCTGGATAGATGACGCAAAGTTCGAGCAATCAGACCAAAGGTTCAGTCTTTCTTGCGCTGTTTGGGGGCCATATATGTTTGAGAAAAATTAAATAGTGTCGGACTGCACGTGTCTGAGTGCTACATGGAGGACGGAGGAGTGGGGTATGATTTGGCAGAGGGACCAAACAGATTCGTTCCACATGGTGATTAGACCTCCTATGGAGCCAATAGAATTGGAATGGGCCCAGCCTGTGAGATGAGAGCCACCTAGTTGCTTAATGATGAGAGGGGTTGGATCAAACAGTTTAGATTCTTGGAGCAGGAGAATGTCGATTTTTAGGGGGGACAAGGTAAGGAAGATTGAATGTCTTTTAGAGGGGTCCCCAAGCCCGCGAATATTCCATGAAATGATTTTCATTGGGAGAAGGACAATCTCTCCTGTTCTAGGGTTTGCATGGCAGTATAATGTTCGTCTTGAATATTAACTCCCATGCAATGTGCTAATTTTCTGTTTAGTCTAGAGTTAGCAGAAGAAAATACTACAGTTTTATATATGCTACCTGCATGACCAGGCAAGGACCTAGAGTTCTGCGCGCTTCTCCTAACCCGAGCTGGGGTTAGGTCTTGCCTCGCAAGATGCATCGGCAACGGAGATGGGGTAGAGGTCAGGTTAGGGTTCGGGTCCAGGTTGGCGTTTGGGACATGAAGGGGCGCAGGTTCAATGTTAGGAGCTTGGAGATGAGGGGGCACCGAGGGGTCCATGTCAAACAGTGGGTCCCAGCGCTGGGGGGCTAGATCTGCATAGGGGCCAAGAATGCTAGCAGCATCAAAGTCTAAGTTAGGCATCTGGGGTCCGGGAAAGGGCGGGCTAGGTGAAGCAGGTTCATAGTTCATAACATCAAAGCGATCGTCGGAGTCCAGTTCATCTGATTTCACGTTCATCGGGTCACTAAAGCACTCCTGTCTCTTTCATAGTCCAGTCCCAGGAGGAATGCTTCAGGTCTACTGCGCGGATGTGCATGATCCCATCTAGAGACGGTTATGAGGTATTCGGCATCGTTGAGTCGAACCCTGTAGGAGGAGGAAGAAGGAACCCCTGCCAAGAATTGCATTTTGATGTACAGTAGCCTGCGGTCAAGTTCGGACCAGTCGCATCTATCAAACTCGGTGAATCTCCCCTCCGGGTTGATAGCGGTCTGCACTACGTCTGGATTGTTTCGTAGGAACTCAGGAATTCCTTTGACTGTGGCCCAGTTGGGCGGCTCTAAGTCGATAGTGGCTGGTCGTTCGTACTCAAGCCAGGCTTCAAGGTATATGGAGCCCCCAGCCTTGGTGAGGATTTTTCGGTTAAGAGCTATAAATTTTAAGGATTCGGAGGGACAAGCAATGAGTAAGCGGTTATTGTCTAGGAGCCAGATTGCCTAGTCTGAATGATCGAATGCAGACTCTAGGACTCTGTTGAGGACTTCGACTGTCCAAGCACCATCGATTATAGTGGCAGTGATGTACAATGAGTAGTCAGCCATGGGAAAGTGGATTGGTGTAGCTTGGGGAAGAGGAGAAACAGAATGACTCAAAGAAAAAAGAGGAGGGCGGGAAGAAAATCTATTGGATGTATGGTGAACAGTGGTATTAGCGATGTGACTAGAAGGGATTTGAGGAGACGGCTTGGTAAAAGGGGCACGTGGGGCAGTGGAAACGACAAAAGGTGCTTTATCGGCTTTGGTCCTGGAATCGAGGGAGGAATGAGTGTTTGGGGGAAACGAGGGGTTATCTGGGAAGTCTTTGGTGGGTCCCGATATAGAAGATTTGGAAGGGCAGCTGGCATAATGATGCCCAAAAAAACCACAGTAAAAGCAAATCTTTGGTTCCCTACAGGTTGTCGCCACGTGGCCTAAACCAGCACAACGGAAACACCTCTTTTTTTGTTTTAAAAAATCGAGTATTTGGCGGCAGGATTTAAAAATTGGAATTAGGCGCCTACGGTTGAGATTGCGAGGGGTCGGGAGGAGGGGCTTCTGTTTGGGGGGAGTTGCGGTGGCCGCTACTTGCGCATAGGTTTTGGGGGTGTTGGATGATGGACGAAAGGGGCCTGAAGAGTTCCTTGCATCGCCGGAGCGAGTGGGGCGAGTTGATTTTGCATGGGGAGGGGAGGCAGCGAACGAGGCAGATACATGGTGAGGAGGAGGTTGGCGGAGGTAAAAAGGGGGGACGAAGGAGATATCGGAAAAGGATAAGGAGGGAGCAAAAGGAGGAGGAGGAGGAGGAGAGGGAGGATGGGAAGAGGGTGAGGAAGCCATTAAAGGATTTTACTATCAAAAGATCACTTTTTTGGTTGTTGCTTCTTAATTGTTGCTTCTTAAAATAGTAACAAGAATAGATACAACTATCATCGCTTTAAAAATAAAAATTAGCCACTAGCATAAATTTACCGAATTCATGTTTGCACTGTCACAGTTTCTTTCATTCTGAATCCTAAAAATATACCTTTGTTGCAATGTCACTATATTACCACACTTTCCAGACCCATTCCTTCGTTTCCAACCTATAGTAATGCTAGACTAAGAAGTTTTTGCTTTTTATTTCTGCTTTCGAAGTTGGTTAGCTTGGTGAAACTATGTAGCTTGAAACACTAGTTGAGGAGTACTACAGCAGTAGTTGAATCAGTTTATGAAAAAATAAGTTAACTTGAGCATTTTATAGTTTATTCATCTGTTGAGAGTATATCAAACTTGGAAGTTGCAGCAATGACAAGTTAAGCATATTCAATATATTAAGCATAGTTTATTCATCTACTAGAAATATTTATAAGTTTAACATTCATAATGAAATAGTTTTTCGTAGCTTTACTGCACTAAACATACAACTTCTAGCATGCTCTACCAATAAGCAATATCGTTTCAATCCTTCATGCCAACTAGTACATATATAATCGTGTGTCTTGCCATGCTTCCTAGAAAGAAGAAAAAAAACGAATGATTAATTTTCTAAAAAATATTTATTTGATAAGCAAGGACACGAGATTTCAAACTTATCTAAAATATCTCGTTTTATTGTTTTCATTCAGCACATAATGTCATGTTTGAGCAATTGCCTCCAAATTGATGAGCTTTAACTTTAGCATGCATAATAAATGTGTAATCTTATGTCTCAAGCTATTTACTTGTAATAAGTAAGCATGAAATTGTTATACTCAACTACAAAAATTGGATAAAGAGATGTAGAACTACACTTGTGATGTTGAGAGTCATTATTGTTTATTTAATTCGGGTATGGTTTCTTATTTTGGATAGAAGAAGATATAATTGTTTTGTCCATTAGATTATCGAAAATTAAAGTATGATGGTAATATTTTGCTTGTTTCCATGAAGTTTTGGAGATAAATTAATTTTCTTTAGTTGAGCTTAGGTGTGTAGGAAATAAAGTTTTGTAATAAACATCTTACTTCGGTGTTTTACTCTTGGTTTCTTAAAGTTTGGTGATAGATATATATCTTTTATTTGAAGAAGTGGTACTGTCCTCGATATTTCTTTGCAACCGAGAATGATTTGAATACTATTTTTATTTTGATTATTCTTTTGAACTGATCAATGCACCTTTATTATAAAGTTGTACATTCGAGGTATTTACTCACTAGTAGTTAGCACATAAATTGAATGGTTCAAAAAATACTATTTTTCAAGTCAATTTTTAATTCATATGAGATATCCAATGATATAAACGCTATATTTATGCTATTGATCACAAAACTCGATCTAATTATTGATTGTCTAACATGAAATTTTAATTTCATTGCTAGGGTCAATGTTCAAAATTGTTGATTGGAGCAAAGCCTAGTTGTCACTTGGAAAAAAGGTTCTCTCTTGTTGGTAATTCATATTCTATTTTATAACCAATTGATGTTTATTTAGTTGCTTTCGAGTTGTCCTAAAACTTTTAAATGATGAATTTAAGTTAGTGGAAATTTCGTTATGTCCATTATTTTCAGTTTTGGTGCGCAAAACCCTTTCAAAAACGTGTTTTAACTAACACTCCATTTTTTATTTCAGTAATTTTATTTTCAGCTTTGTGTTTGTTCAAACATATTCGAGTTTGAATTACATTTATTTATTTGAGATCCAAAATTTATCCCTTGTATTACTAAGCTATAAAACTTTCTTTTTATTGGAAAATTTTAGACAAGAAAACAAAGTAATAAACCTTATGTACTTTGATATGCATGGAAAGTGGGAAAAAAGTTAGAATTCATATGTTGTAGTAGTTATGTTTTCATATATGATTGTTTTATATTGTTATCATTAGCCTACCTAAATAAAATTATATCATTGTTGTCTAGGCTATAACTAGTTAGTGGTAATTAGTCAGCTCCAATATTTTTTAAGCAATAGGTAGAAGTTGATCTTAGCACATGTTCACATTTTGATAGAAAATTCACAAACTAAAAAATTCCCAAGTCATTCATCTTTAAATTTATGGACCAAAATTTCAATAAGATTTAAAGTAGTCCGACATTTAAATTACCAACTATTCATGAATATCACATGTCACATGTAGAAATTCAGCATTATGCTATTTATTGCAATCAAAATAGAAAATTACTACGATAAATAGTCTATTATTGTTTTAATGCAACTTCAAACACTACTTTCATTTTTTCATTAATAGTTGTAGTGATTTGATATATCATCTGTTATATAAAGGAACTTGAGATGGGTAAACCGATGAATTTCCTAGAAAGTTTGGTAGCTTGGCATAATAAAAGAGAAAAAGCGAAGGAAAAGGGAAAAGCAAAATGTGCCTCTATATCGACTTATGAGTTTGTCGACAACAAGTCGCGAAAAGTACATGTGAGTTATTTTATACTTGTTAATTTATTTTTAGATCTTGTTGATCAAAAAATTAAAACAAATTAACTAAACTGGTTTAGTCTATTTACCACAGCAAGATATATCATTATATTTATAAAAATCCAAATACTTTCAATAATATTGCAACACTAAGTTCCTAAAATCATTTAACCTCTAAAACTTATAATTTTTTTATAGCTATGATTGTTTTATACATACCCTTATTTATAAAATCATTTATGCAATTAATACCTACAATATAATCTACTTTCTTAATCGTTATATTATAGGATCAATAAATTTTTACCTTAATGACCATTTGAGTTAGATTTTTGTATCCATACTTTCATATTAAATCCAACTGTTTTTATTCTTGTAAGAATCACAAAAAAATCTTTAGTTATTCCAGCTTTTTGAATAAAACAAAGTAAGCATTTATGATCTATGCTACTAAAGATAGGATAAGCAACATATATTATTGTATATTATTATTTAAAAAATATATAGTTTATTTCTTATTCAAATCAAATGTAAGAATAAGTAATGGTTGATCGTATGCTCTTTAGATTTAGGCATTACGCAGCTTTAAGGCCTTCCAAATAGGTACGAAATCATACTATTCTGACTAAAAATAATAACAAATCTGTAACGACCCGTAAATTTCAACTATTTTAAATAACGTAATTAGTTGAAATTTTGTGAAATTTTAAAAACGATAAAATTTTGAAATATAAATTTGATATTTGGAATGCGTCCAGTTAAACATAGCAACTGGTAAATTTTCGTCCGAAAATATGAAAGTTTATTTCGCGCGTAAATTTACTTCAATTTAATCAGTTTAAAAGCGATGAAAATAAAATGTTTCCAAAACCTAAATATTTTTACACAGAAAAATTCTAAAACATCTTCTGAGCAAGATGTCAGTATGTCGTTTTTCCAAATTCGGACATCTTTGGCTCCATCGGTCTTATTTTCTTGCGTTTTTCTTGCATTTTCCGCCAGTAGAAAATTGAAATTTTTATAATTCAATCATACCACTAATATCTGTATACCGTTTTAATCGTCTCGTCGTGCTGAGATCTATGGTATATTCAATGCTGTGTTATGAAGTCCGGTTCGTAGTGGAATCCTCGATACAGGCAGCGGTATCGGTACCCATTCGAGTCGGTTTGTGTTCCATGACCATTCATTTTCCACTGTTAAAAAAACCAATCGTTATTCTTTTATTATACATAGAAATCAACGTTACTTTCATCACTCCCACCCTCACATACTCGGAACATTTATTTGTTTGGTTACTTTATTTTAATGCAAATATAGAATGGACGTTACCTCTCTCTATTCTTAAATAGTATCACCTGAAGCTTTTCCTATACCCCTCCTATTTCCCATGCGCTTTATATTCATTACTTCCTCTTTCCTTCGTTCTAGAAAATTTTGTTGCAGCCGATCTCAAAACGTCAATTCATTTCCCTCCGAGGCTCGTGCCGCCCGTCACAACCATCTGAACAAGTTCCACCAGCCTCCCACTATCAGTTGCTGCCGTGCAGTTTGCTCCACCCATTCGCCATAACATCACCTCGGCAACCACCATGGTCACCCCGGCCTTCTCATTCCCTCCTCTCTCCTCCCTCCGAAAAACGCTGCCACGCGAGAAAACGCCCCTGCCTTCCACCAACCGGATCTCGCGCAGCCCACTCGGTCTCTGCTCTGACCATTCGCCACTTCGCCGACCCCACTATTCCCCTCCACTCGCCCACTCGGTCTCCGCTCTGACCATTCTCCACTTCGCCGACCCCACTATTCCCCTCCCACCACCACTTCGCTCGGCCTTCACAACCCATCGCTGTTCCCACTTCCGCATCTTACCTCTCCACTAGCTGGGCTGGCCTCGGCTCTCCCTGAAGCTCGCAAAAGTTTTCTCGCATCAGCTCATTTCCTTCTCTGTTACATGTGGTAGGTGTACATTAATATTAGAGATTTGTTTATATATGTATGTTGTGGGTATAATATGGGTCTGTTATTATATGGGTAAGTTTCTATGCTATTTTACATTTGATAAGATGTAATTCAAACCTGCATATGTTATCTAGCATAAGACAGTACACAAACTTTAAGATTGTTATATATTTTCAGGTCAGTGTTTTGTAAATATAGTGTTTTGTATATATGTTAGTGTATTGGTATGAATAGGTATTGTCTACATATGTATTGAGTTTTACAGCTGCTATACATTACTTTAGGAAAACAAAATTAAAAAGCAATATGTAAATGACGATTGATTTTGTTTCAAGTACACGTATATTCAGATTTTGTATAAGTATATAGATTTTGATATATTTGATGTTTGAAAAGTATTATATATCTATACATTGTATTTTTTTTACTGGGGTATACTATATTAGAAGTGCTGGTCTATTGAAGTTTTAAGAGTACAAGTTATTGGTACACTATAATAAACTGTTTGTATTGATTTAAATTATCTATAGTAAAAATTTGTTTGTATATTTGGATTTAATGAATGTATAAGGTGTCTGCATTTTATTATATTGCGTGAGTCGAGTTATATTAATATAGTATATATTAGTATAGTAGTATATACATACGAAAAATGTTTTAAAAATATTAGTTCA
The DNA here is from genome assembly GCA_030737815.1 of Allium fistulosum. Lineage (NCBI taxonomy): Eukaryota > Viridiplantae > Streptophyta > Magnoliopsida > Asparagales > Amaryllidaceae > Allium > Allium fistulosum. The sequence goes on from CM060903.1 coordinate 51,218,261, forward strand.
ACATTATATGATGTCATAAACTGGAAACCGTGACTTAAAAGGTTGAGGTTGTTCTTTCAATTTTATGTATATACCGACTTATATATATAGTATTGTATATTCATATAAAATTTTAACAGTTGCATACAGTGGATTTTGTTTAGATCTTTGGTTAGCCTGTATATATATGTTGCTTACTTGTTTTGGTACATACCTGTGTACTCTGTTAATTTACAAAGTTTTAAAGTTATTATATACTGATATAGTTGTTTTAAAGGTTTATACAGAATATATTAGTAGTTTTATATTGTGAGTATATAAATATATATGTTAATGTGTTGGATTCTAGTGCACAGATACAAAAATTATTTTATATATATGTTTGACTTTAATAATGGAGTTAAAAGTAAACATTGACTTTTGAAATACAGGTGTATATATTTTATATAAATGTGTTTGAATTTAAAAATTATTATATATATAGTTATAAATACTAGTTCACTTATATCAATTATCTTCGTCAATTCCATTCTGATTTGTTCCATCAATTCCTGTTATCAGCTTTGTCCATCAAATTCGTGCCAATCTAGCTTCGCTTTGGAATTCGTAGCTTGGCGTGTTATCTATTTTCTCTAGCCTCGAAAGGTGAGCACTCACTCACGATTAACGTTCTTTTATTTATTAAATTTGATTGCAATTGAAACGACAATTGAAATATGCTGCTGTTAGTTAATTACACTGTTATATATGCTATTACCTGTATTAGTTCACCTGTGACATCTGACACCATTATCTATTAATTATTTATGCGATAATAATCCAGTTTTGTAGATATTTGATTGATTGATGATATTTATATTGGACGTTAAATTGTAAATGTTAAAGTGATAAATAATATGCAATCGAATTGATATAGGATAGTCAATAATTTAAATTGGACCTATATGTTGAATTTGATTTGTTAAATTTGTATAATATGACCCCTTTAAATGTTTAATTACTCGACATGTAGTAATATGGTTAACTTCACTTTGAACCATTGAATGTATGTTGTATAAAATTGATGTTGTATGAAATTGAATAATTGATATCGAATGAAGAACCATATTGATATTAGTGTAATAATCTTTAATCTACATGAAATTATAGTGTAGATTCTAGAAATAATTATATTAATTTGCACAAATAACAATGTGAATTAATACGATTATTTCGGGATTATTTGAATTAACTATTGGATTGTTGTTATTGATTGTTGCTATTGCTTGTTTATTTACTTTGACACCATCCCAGTTATCACACTGCAAGTTCCCTTTGCTATGTTTTGATTTTTGAATTGAATTGGAATCGGGTTGAAATGATAAATACCCAAATTAAACTTTGACCTGGGATAGAGAATTAAATAAGAACCCGATTGGTCAATAATTTGATTTAAAATAAAACGAAGATTTTATTTGAATAAATAATATGGTTTTGAAATGAAGTTGAAATTTGAATTTTTATTGAAAGGAAAGTGTTAATATTTAATAATCCGAAACAAAATATTAACAGTGAATTTGATGAAAGAACGTTGTTTAATTTGAGAAATGATTGAATTAAGTTTGAAATTATAATTAAGTTTGAAATTATTAAACTTTGAAATTATTTAATAATTAAGTTTTGAATTATTTAATACTTAAATAAAATTAAATTATTTAATGATTAAATTGAATTGAAATTCTTTAATAAGAAAAATTGAACTTTGGAATACGTGAATTTTACTTCGAAAATAATTGAAATTGAGTTTTCTTGATTAAGTAAGTTTTTGGGAAATTATTTAAGAAAGTAAATAAGTGAAATGGAATTTCTTTAACAAGAAATGAAAATGTGATATTTTTGGAATTAATGTAAGACTTGTAATTGGAAGAATTGATTTGACGAATTTAGTTTAATTCAAAAGTGTAAGTTTTGATATAATGAAGTTGAATTTAAATAATAGATTTAATGAATTGGAAATTTAATAGAAATTGTTTTGAATGGCATATTTACTTAATGAATATTGAATGAAATCGATAAATGAATTAAAACTGATTTGAATGTTAAATTGAATTAATTTAAATGATTTCAAAATGAAACTTATATACGAACTTGAATCAATATTTGAATTGTTTTGAATAAAATTTGAAATTGAATTATTGGATTTTGAAATGAATTTGGAAGTTGAAACGTAAATCTTGGAAATTGGTTTTGAAAGAGAAATGAAATGTTGGTTTACAAATTCTAATTGAAATTTTAATTGATTTGGTTTTGAAATAAATAAACGACCAATCGGTGAAATAATTTCGAAGGTTATTAAAGAGACCGGAATCGGTTATGGATATACTCTCTATCTAAACTGAAACCACTTTAATAACTATACGTGGAGTGATGATCCAGAATGAAGTGGTTGGAATGATGTATGTGATGATTGAAGAAAGAGAACGATGATGGATAGCCTTGACACTTGTGTCAAATTGGAAATGACTAAAACAGGAGCCGTGCCGGGCCAATGGAGGATTAGCTACCTCAAGTGGACACACTTCTTCGAACTACTCATTACTTGTTGTCGATTGGTGCACCCTTGATTTTGGGAGTGTTGTTTCACGGTGTTGCGGGCGCTGCGGCGTTGCGTTCTCACCAGTCCGGATCAGGCAGACAGTAGTATCACTACCTTGGGTATTGCCTCATGTGCCTTGTCATACTTGTATCCCTTTATTCGCGACCACTACGAATTTGTTTTGTACCTTTAGTATATGGATTGCCCTCTGGTGACTTCCGGTTTTGGGGAAACTACGGTCTTGTATATGCTTTTGGGAATAAAAATGTGTTAAGGGTGGAATGGGCCATGACTTTACACTATTTTGATATCTTATTATTACTGATAGACATTATCTACTTATTGTACACTACTACTGTGACGACCCGGCTTTTTCTCCACAAAAAGTCGTATCATCAAGAAGAAAGAAAGGGATAGAAAAGAGAAAAGATAGAGAAGAAAGAAAGAAACACATCAGAATCTAAACAGCGGAACGAATAAATTATATTAATCAAATAAGATATTACATTGTATCATATACATCAGAGATACACAGCTTATACAACATATACTAGACAGTTATAAACATCTGTCTAGTCATTACAACTCAAATACACTCAACAAATGACTCATACAGACTGACACAGCGGAACACTATATCTACGAACGCTGAAGCCTCCTGCTCCATTGCTCCTCCAAAGATTCGTCAAAGCAAACCTGAATCCCTTGGCTACTCGTAAAAATTTGAGTACCCAAGGTTTAATAAAACAGAAAATAAACACTTGGGTCAGACATGGGTCTGGTGTGAGTAAACGGTTTAAATTGCTTAAATTCAAAACCTTTTGAAAACAAAGGTATCACGTAAGACTTCCCACAAATAAACATGGGTAAGTTTTTACCTTACGCTAACCAAAACGTTTGATAGGAAATCCAGTTATATTATAATAGGGTCTAGGGTTTTCAAGTAAAATACAGAAATAGCTGGAATGCTTACATCTCACGTTCCAACATAGTTGGGCACAACTAATACGTACGGCACTTATTGGATTGTGGATTCCATACAATGGCAGAGCTACCGGGGTACCGCTCGTCACAGTACGTGGCCTAGATCAACGTACCGAGGATCACTCCCAATCCCCTGCAACACAAGGCCGGAACATCCCTTACTGGATAATTCCCGCATAAGAAACCCCGTGGTTGCGGCCAAACAACCACCCACACAGCCGAAATAAAAAGGGACTCTAGACAGAGGAATCTTATACTACTTGGGTGCTACCCACTAACCTTGCTGCACCTCCCCTGTTTTAGCCATTCCCGGTTTGATGAGGCTTGAGGTCACGATTACCTTTAATCAGAACACATCACTTAGAATGCTCATCGTCCACCTGACGATGTGCTGAAAGCATTCAATCCATACAAGTTCGTTCCGGGTTCGAACGAAACCGAAGGCATTATCTCGTTACACTCATTTTGGAATCACCCTCAGAGTTAACGACAATAACCCTTGCACTCTAAATCTTCATCTTCACTTGAGATTCACGACCTATCGTTAATTTGGATCGATGTGGTATTCGGATCTCCAGACCTGGAATACCGGTATACGGAAACCCGATCCCGGTCTCATCGAAATCCAAAACGTATCTTTTAAGGCCAAGTTGTTTAAAGGTTTAAACAATTCAATTCAATTTAATACTTGAATTCACATAGCATTAACATATAAATATCACACATTTATCATAGATATATCCAATATCATATTACAGAACATCACAGCATATCATCCAATAGATATCATCCAATTTAGATATTCTACACAACAATCATCCATAAGCAACCAATTATTAACCCTATATTATAATTAATTTAATTATCTTAAATTAAATTAATTACTTAAGAATTAATTATCTAACATTGCTTAATCAATCATTAATTAATTACAAACCTTTAATTAATTAATTACTTATTAAATATTAATCATCCTTGATTAATTATTTATTAATTACATAAAGTAATTATTCTTTAATTAATTTTACAAATTAATTATTCTTAACCATTAACAGTAATTAACCTTTAATTACTTTCATTAATTACATTAATTAATAATCCTTAATTAATTACTTCCATTAGTTAATTAACTATAATTAATTAATTACCTTGATCCTTAATTAATTACATTAATTAATTAAACTTTAATTAATCATTTCTATTAACCTACCTTATTTAATCATAAATAGTAATTATCATCCTATAATTACTTACCCTAATTAATTAACTCCTTAATTAATTATATTAATCCATTAATTAATTACACCAAGAAATAAATCCTTAATTACTTCTTCTAAGTAATTATCCTTTAATTAATTACATCTTGTAATTATATATTAATTACTTACAGTAATTACACTTCTTAATTTCATTAAGTATTTATACTTAATCAGCATCAAGATTATCTTTAATTAATTTACAAATTAATTAACTTAAATTAATCACATCCATTTACTATTTACAATTGAGTAATTCATTCCTTAATTACTCTTTAAACCAATTAATTTATCTTTAATTACAGATTAATTATTAATTAATAAACCTTAATTATCAATTAATAAAACTTAATAACAAATTAATTAATCTTTAATTATCATTTAATTAATCCTTAATTACCATTTGATTAATCCTTAATTAATCTTTAATTACAAATTAATCACCCCTTAATTAATAATTAATAAAACTTAAAAACATAATTACAAATTAAGTATTTCTTAATTACCAATTAATTTACCTCCAATTACTAATTAATTAATTCTAATTACAAATTTAATTAATCACTAATCATTAATTAAATCAATATTAATTATTGAATTTATTTATATTAATTAATTTCTCTTGATTAATTACTTAATTAATCTTTATCATTAATTAATTATACTTAAATTATTTAATTAATTTAATTAATCTCACTTATTAAACCTTAATTATTTTAAAATAAAACCATTATCTTAAAAATACCTTAATTATTATTAACATTTAAACCATTTTATCTTTTGACTTTATTTAATTAAAATATTAATTTAGTTTTTAAAATACTCATTTAACTTGATAAATTAAAATTACCAAATCATAACTTCTTCCAATCAATAACTTAAAACATTTATTAAGTAATAGGTTTAAACTAATTTTAATTTAGATTTAAAAAAAAACTTGCTTTTATAAAAATCTTTTTAAACTGGTTTAGATTTACTTCGGGTCATACCCGAGACTACCCTGTAGCTACCCCGAGTTTTCTCATGCAACACTGCTACTTCGAGTCGCACTCTTATTTTTCTCGAGACCAACCCGGTACAACTGCTTCTTCCCAAATCCATCGTTTGCCTGAAACAAAGCGTACACGCAAACATGTACAGGTGCACGTGCACCAGCGCCGCCGACCACCAGCGATCATCACGGCGATGCTCGACGTCCACACAAACCCATGCGACCTCAAAAGCGAACCCAGATCGAACAAAATTCGCACGAGACGAAATCGAGACTTTCTCGACCAAACAGGAAACCACCGTGGCCAGAAAACATTCTTCTCCCCGACGCCTCCGACCTCGATATCACCTGTCCTCCTCACCGAAGCTTCGTCACACCTTCCAGTACTCATCCCTCACCATGCGATCACCTCCGATCACCCAGAGACACTGCATTGATTCTGTTTCCAGACTTCGACAAAAACTCACTTAAACCCTAGTTCCGCCTCGTCCTGCCACCATAGGCAACTGACATACCTTCGACTATTTTTGCCGCCATCTCCAATCACCTAGGTAGCCTCAGCCGAGACCCCAACCCCACTAATGTCGTCGATCGCCAGAATTTCCCTTAAACCCATTTTCTAGTCAATTCCAAATTGCTTTCTTAATACATTATTAGAAATCCTGAAATAACTTTCTAAAATCATCATTTGAATTCACTAACCAGATTATAAGATCAAATATATAAATTTCCATATTTGATATTTACCCTTTTTCTGATTTTTACTGTAATTTTTAAATTTACAGTATATTTAATAAATAAACAACCTAAAATTATTTTTAAAAACAAGAACTCATTGTTATTAACAATTTTCTTTCAACAATCAAAGTCAAATTTTACTTGTTTGAGAAGATAGGAATTTCTATGATGATGATTGAGTCTGTTAATTACAAATACAGAGCACCATATAAACACATACAGTCACATACTGGAAAACAAGCAAGTTTTATACATATATCCAGATAAATAAAGCATGCAAACTATATCAAAATTTTATCACACAAAATCATCACATGCAACATCTAAAACTGTTTTTAAATAAGAGTTTACTCACTGGAAAACTAAACAGAGGAGCATGAACATTAATATACACAAATGTTTCATAATAACTCTTATATAATCATCTATTCTCATTCCATATTCAAGTAAGCATTTCATGTCATGTTACTGTAACATTTATTAGCATATCGAGACATAGTAGCAGGTTTTAAAACTGTTTTTAAAATTAAATTTACTCACCAATTTAAACAGAGAAGCCAGAGAACGTTTAAACTGGAAGTTTGATTCTTTTGAAAACTGGAAAAGATTTGCTTTTGTTCTCTGAAATGTTTTGAAACTGGAAATACTTGATGTTGCTTTGAGAAGGTTGAAGCTTGTTTTTAAACTTGAATTGCCTACTAATCTGAGATGATCTTGGTTTCAGCTTGAATTGGTTTACAGGATTTAGATTTGTTTTTGAGAAGTGTTACAGGCTGAGTTTGAGAAGGTTACAGGGTTTTAGTTTGATCTGGAGATTGCATTGCAGGTTTTGATTTTGATTTGGTTTTTGAGAAATTGTTTTCAGGTTTGAAAAAATGTTTTACAGGGTTCGAACTGGAATTTAGTTATAGGTTTTGATCTTTGTTTTTATTTTTAGAAAGAAAGATAGAAAAAAGAATGAAGAGAAAGATAGAGGTTTATATAAGTTTAAATTAGGATTTATTAAAGATTAAAGAAAAAGAAAATAAAAGGACACTTGTCTCTTGCCTTAATTAATTGCTTAACACATGTTATCAAGTGAGTTTATATGCTAACACTTGTAATACTACATGCATAAATATTTTTAAATGATTTTAAAAGCTTTTTATATTTATTTCCTAATTAGATAAATACATATCTTATTTTATAAATGCTTTTCTTAATTTATAAAAATAAAACTTTTAAAAGAAAGTAAAATAAAAACCAATTAGATTTTAACTAAAATTATATATAGTATATTTAATCCATTTTAAACAATTACATTATAAATTGTAAAAAAATTATCCTATCTAAAATCAATTTAAAATACACATATATATTTTTAAACAACACATATTTAATTTGAAAATAAGTCTATTTAAAAATCTATTTCTACTTATATTTAAAAACAACTCAATATTAAATTGTTTGAAAACAACAACCTTTACCAATATTTAATAATTAATTTAAAAGATTATCTCATTTTAAATTCCCCGAAATCCCGGGATATCACATTCCTTCCCCCTTAAAAGAATTTCGTCCTCGAAATTTAAAACAAAAGATAATCTAAAGTTTTTATTTTATTTTAACCAATTTTAAAACAATTCAAGCCTACTTATCAACCATACACTATCAACAAACAACTATTCATCCAAACAAACAATTTTATCCAAACAAACAATTTTATCCAAACAACTATACTAGCTACCCGGACACAGATCCGGATAAGCTTCCTAAAATTTCCTTGAGTTTCCCCAAGTATATATATATACCGGGATACTCGCTCAACAGAATTCAAACAACCAATTCTACTGAGCTACAGAGCTCCTACACATCTAAATCTACAAAACTAAACAGGATATCAGACTACAGACAAGTCTGACTCAACAACCAAATCCTTCCCGAACTACTGGTTCCAAAACCAGAGATAGATCAAACACGTACTTCCTCAGAGATACGTGGAACACATCGAATTCCAGTCATCCAAACTGACAATTCAAATCTTCTAAGCCAAACACTTATTCCTTACAAAAACTCAAGAATCCAATATACAACGGAGCTAACTTCCTAGTCTTACCCAACCTTATTGCTCCCTTTTTACCGGAGAAAATTTCAACAATAACGAAGTCTCAAACTTCGAATTCCAAATTCCTCCGCTTCTTATCCATAGAACTTTTCTGATGATCCTGGCTGCCTACATCCATTCCGATCAGCTCATCCTTCACTGATGCTTCTAAAAACAAACTGGATCAAAAATAACTCAACAAAATGATCCTCTCAAGATCTACCCAAAATCCAGAACACAACTCTACTCCACAAATATTAGTAGACTACAACTTACTTCTCCTATCCGGAAAAGACAAAACGGATACACTCACCAATCTGGACTCAAATCTAAAAATATTTCCTGTAGAAATTCTCTAATCCCAAATCATTCCAACTTCCGGTTGCTTCCACTCTAGAACAGCTGCCATCTTGCTTCCGCTGCACCACTCTGATCTAGAGAAGATAAGAATGCTGTCGATGAACTCGAGCACAAACTAGACAACACATTCTGGAGATAAGGTTCAATAGATCCATAAAAATAAAACTCAGAAATTCCATGAAATACTGAGCTGCTTCACCAATTCCTTTCTCTAGGAGACATCCTTCTACCTAGCTGAACCACCGGTTCCAATCCTGGAATCCTAGTTGATAAGAAAACTCAAATATACAGATGCTAAGGCAAACCTCTGACTTCCCTGAAAACATTCCGAAAAATCTCTGACTACTCAAGAGAACACTCAAACTATCGCAAGTCACTTTTGCGATCAACCCAGCCTAAATCCAAAGAAAACTGTTCTCTCTTAACCAATCAGAACAGCTTATGCTTGACTTAGACAATCCATCGAAGAAATGGATCCACTCTGCAGCTTCTGAACTCCACCTCTAGAAAACTACAAAGCCAAAAGATCTTCCTGCTGGAACACAAAACACTTCCGAGCTGCACTGCTGACCCAGATGCCAAGACTCCCTATCCAAAGCTTCTTGAGAAACTCGAACCTCAAACAGAAAAGACCCTGCTGAACTCAGCCACAATACCGAAGCAGACACACTTCCTTAAACTTGCTTCAAAGGAAACATTTTCGGAAACATTCAGTCAGTGCGTCTCATCACACAACTACTACTTCCTGCGGTTGCCAAGATACCATCACTCGCTTCTGCTCTTCCGACAGATCCAAATCTACTCACCAACTTCAAAGATGGACTCCGAACCTTTAACAGGTTTCCTTCAGAGATTGATGAAATCCTTACACCATAGCAAACTCACTCGAGACGGTATTAGGTCTACAGTCTCGATAGATACATTTCTAACCTCAACATTCAACTCCAACCATTGGTAGTCGTGTTTCACACACCACCACCCTATCTACCTTTATATCTTATATTGGAAAACCTGAACAGGTAACCCAACAAATAGGTAGAATAAATATATATATATAGTTATATAAAAATTACAAATACGCTCTCTTAAGATAGATAGAAATCTCTCCAGAGCTAGGTATTCACTCAACCTACAGCTCTGATACCAACTGTGACGACCCGGCTTTTTCTCCACAAAAAGTCGTATCATCAAGAAGAAAGAAAGGGATAGAAAAGAGAAAAGATAGAGAAGAAAGAAAGAAACACATCAGAATCTAAACAGCGGAACGAATAAATTATATTAATCAAATAAGATATTACATTGTATCATATACATCAGAGATACACAGCTTATACAACATATACTAGACAGTTATAAACATCTGTCTAGTCATTACAACTCAAATACACTCAACAAATGACTCATACAGACTGACACAGCGGAACACTATATCTACGAACGCTGAAGCCTCCTGCTCCATTGCTCCTCCAAAGATTCGTCAAAGCAAACCTGAATCCCTTGGCTACTCGTAAAAATTTGAGTACCCAAGGTTTAATAAAACAGAAAATAAACACTTGGGTCAGACATGGGTCTGGTGTGAGTAAACGGTTTAAATTGCTTAACTTCAAAACCTTTTGAAAACAAAGGTATCACGTAAGACTTCCCACAAATAAACATGGGTAAGTTTTTACCTTACGCTAACCAAAACGTTTGATAGGAAATCCAGTTATATTATAATAGGGTCTAGGGTTTTCAAGTAAAATACAGAAATAGCTGGAATGCTTACATCTCACGTTCCAACATAGTTGGGCACAACTAATACGTACGGCACTTATTGGATTGTGGATTCCATACAATGGCAGAGCTACCGGGGTACCGCTCGTCACAGTACGTGGCCTAGATCAACGTACCGAGGATCACTCCCAATCCCCTGCAACACAAGGCCGGAACATCCCTTACTGGATAATTCCCGCATAAGAAACCCCGTGGTTGCGGCCAAACAACCACCCACACAGCCGAAATAAAAAGGGACTCTAGACAGAGGAATCTTATACTACTTGGGCGCTACCCACTAACCTTGCTGCACCTCCCCTGTTTTAGCCATTCCCGGTTTGATGAGGCTTGAGGTCACGATTACCTTTAATCAGAACACATCACTTAGAATGCTCATCGTCCACCTGACGATGTGCTGAAAGCATTCAATCCATACAAGTTCGTTCCGGGTTCGAACGAAACCGAAGGCATTATCTCGTTACACTCATTTTGGAATCACCCTCAGAGTTAACGACAATAACCCTTGCACTCTAAATCTTCATCTTCACTTGAGATTCACGACCTATCGTTAATTTGGATCGATGTGGTATTCGGATCTCCAGACCTGGAATACCGGTATACGGAAACCCGATCCCGGTCTCATCGAAATCCAAAACGTATCTTTTAAGGCCAAGTTGTTTAAAGGTTTAAACAATTCAATTCAATTTAATACTTGAATTCACATAGCATTAACATATAAATATCACACATTTATCATAGATATATCCAATATCATATTACAGAACATCACAGCATATCATCCAATAGATATCATCCAATTTAGATATTCTACACAACAATCATCCATAAGCAACCAATTATTAACCCTATATTATAATTAATTTAATTATCTTAAATTAAATTAATTACTTAAGAATTAATTATCTAACATTGCTTAATCAATCATTAATTAATTACAAACCTTTAATTAATTAATTACTTATTAAATATTAATCATCCTTGATTAATTATTTATTAATTACATAAAGTAATTATTCTTTAATTAATTTTACAAATTAATTATTCTTAACCATTAACAGTAATTAACCTTTAATTACTTTCATTAATTACATTAATTAATAATCCTTAATTAATTACTTCCATTAGTTAATTAACTATAATTAATTAATTACCTTGATCCTTAATTAATTACATTAATTAATTAAACTTTAATTAATCATTTCTATTAACCTACCTTATTTAATCATAAATAGTAATTATCATCCTATAATTACTTACCCTAATTAATTAACTCCTTAATTAATTATATTAATCCATTAATTAATTACACCAAGAAATAAATCCTTAATTACTTCTTCTAAGTAATTATCCTTTAATTAATTACATCTTGTAATTATATATTAATTACTTACAGTAATTACACTTCTTAATTTCATTAAGTATTTATACTTAATCAGCATCAAGATTATCTTTAATTAATTTACAAATTAATTAACTTAAATTAATCACATCCATTTACTATTTACAATTGAGTAATTCATTCCTTAATTACTCTTTAAACCAATTAATTTATCTTTAATTACAGATTAATTATTAATTAATAAACCTTAATTATCAATTAATAAAACTTAATAACAAATTAATTAATCTTTAATTATCATTTAATTAATCCTTAATTACCATTTGATTAATCCTTAATTAATCTTTAATTACAAATTAATCACCCCTTAATTAATAATTAATAAAACTTAAAAACATAATTACAAATTAAGTATTTCTTAATTACCAATTAATTTACCTCCAATTACTAATTAATTAATTCTAATTACAAATTTAATTAATCACTAATCATTAATTAAATCAATATTAATTATTGAATTTATTTATATTAATTAATTTCTCTTGATTAATTACTTAATTAATCTTTATCATTAATTAATTATACTTAAATTATTTAATTAATTTAATTAATCTCACTTATTAAACCTTAATTATTTTAAAATAAAACCATTATCTTAAAAATACCTTAATTATTATTAACATTTAAACCATTTTATCTTTTGACTTTATTTAATTAAAATATTAATTTAGTTTTTAAAATACTCATTTAACTTGATAAATTAAAATTACCAAATCATAACTTCTTCCAATCAATAACTTAAAACATTTATTAAGTAATAGGTTTAAACTAATTTTAATTTAGATTAAAAAAAAAAACTTGCTTTTATAAAAATCTTTTTAAACTGGTTTAGATTTACTTCGGGTCATACCCGAGACTACCCTGTAGCTACCCCGAGTTTTCTCATGCAACACTGCTACTTCGAGTCGCACTCTTATTTTTCTCGAGACCAACCCGGTACAACTGCTTCTTCCCAAATCCATCGTTTGCCTGAAACAAAGCGTACACGCAAACATGTACAGGTGCACGTGCACCAGCGCCGCCGACCACCAGCGATCATCACGGCGATGCTCGACGTCCACACAAACCCATGCGACCTCAAAAGCGAACCCAGATCGAACAAAATTCGCACGAGACGAAATCGAGACTTTCTCGACCAAACAGGAAACCACCGTGGCCAGAAAACATTCTTCTCCCCGACGCCTCCGACCTCGATATCACCTGTCCTCCTCACCGAAGCTTCGTCACACCTTCCAGTACTCATCCCTCACCATGCGATCACCTCCGATCACCCAGAGACACTGCATTGATTCTGTTTCCAGACTTCGACAAAAACTCACTTAAACCCTAGTTCCGCCTCGTCCTGCCACCATAGGCAACTGACATACCTTCGACTATTTTTGCCGCCATCTCCAATCACCTAGGTAGCCTCAGCCGAGACCCCAACCCCACTAATGTCGTCGATCGCCAGAATTTCCCTTAAACCCATTTTCTAGTCAATTCCAAATTGCTTTCTTAATACATTATTAGAAATCCTGAAATAACTTTCTAAAATCATCATTTGAATTCACTAACCAGATTATAAGATCAAATATATAAATTTCCATATTTGATATTTACCCTTTTTCTGATTTTTACTGTAATTTTTAAATTTACAGTATATTTAATAAATAAACAACCTAAAATTATTTTTAAAAACAAGAACTCATTGTTATTAACAATTTTCTTTCAACAATCAAAGTCAAATTTTACTTGTTTGAGAAGATAGGAATTTCTATGATGATGATTGAGTCTGTTAATTACAAATACAGAGCACCATATAAACACATACAGTCACATACTGGAAAACAAGCAAGTTTTATACATATATCCAGATAAATAAAGCATGCAAACTATATCAAAATTTTATCACACAAAATCATCACATGCAACATCTAAAACTGTTTTTAAATAAGAGTTTACTCACTGGAAAACTAAACAGAGGAGCATGAACATTAATATACACAAATGTTTCATAATAACTCTTATATAATCATCTATTCTCATTCCATATTCAAGTAAGCATTTCATGTCATGTTACTGTAACATTTATTAGCATATCGAGACATAGTAGCAGGTTTTAAAACTGTTTTTAAAATTAAATTTACTCACCAATTTAAACAGAGAAGCCAGAGAACGTTTAAACTGGAAGTTTGATTCTTTTGAAAACTGGAAAAGATTTGCTTTTGTTCTCTGAAATGTTTTGAAACTGGAAATACTTGATGTTGCTTTGAGAAGGTTGAAGCTTGTTTTTAAACTTGAATTGCCTACTAATCTGAGATGATCTTGGTTTCAGCTTGAATTGGTTTACAGGATTTAGATTTGTTTTTGAGAAGTGTTACAGGCTGAGTTTGAGAAGGTTACAGGGTTTTAGTTTGATCTGGAGATTGCATTGCAGGTTTTGATTTTGATTTGGTTTTTGAGAAATTGTTTTCAGGTTTGAAAAAAATGTTTTACAGGGTTCGAACTGGAATTTAGTTATAGGTTTTGATCTTTGTTTTTATTTTTAGAAAGAAAGATAGAAAAAAGAATGAAGAGAAAGATAGAGGTTTATATAAGTTTAAATTAGGATTTATTAAAGATTAAAGAAAAAGAAAATAAAAGGACACTTGTCTCTTGCCTTAATTAATTGCTTAACACATGTTATCAAGTGAGTTTATATGCTAACACTTGTAATACTACATGCATAAATATTTTTAAATGATTTTAAAAGCTTTTTATATTTATTTCCTAATTAGATAAATACATATCTTATTTTATAAATGCTTTTCTTAATTTATAAAAATAAAACTTTTAAAAGAAAGTAAAATAAAAACCAATTAGATTTTAACTAAAATTATATATAGTATATTTAATCCATTTTAAACAATTACATTATAAATTGTAAAAAAATTATCCTATCTAAAATCAATTTAAAATACACATATATATTTTTAAACAACACATATTTAATTTGAAAATAAGTCTATTTAAAAATCTATTTCTACTTATATTTAAAAACAACTCAATATTAAATTGTTTGAAAACAACAACCTTTACCAATATTTAATAATTAATTTAAAAGATTATCTCATTTTAAATTCCCCGAAATCCCGGGATATCACAACTACCTAGTAGATAGTTTAACGGATCCTTAAAGGATGGTTATTCCAAACATCCTTTGAGTTACTTGTATTTCAATTGCTATTTCACTTGAGTTGGATTTATTAATATAAGAATGTTAATCCTGACTCGAGTGTCTTGTGTTTTTGCTTTACGCTCGGGTCAGACTGAGTGTACCAGTATTCGAGACTCACCTTTGAAGTTGGAGCTTTGCTTGAAGATCCAGCCATCTATTCTGCTTTCAGTATTCGATGATTCCAGTGATGTATTCTGATTTGTATCTGATGTATCGTATTACTCTTACGTTGTATCTGGTTAACTCTGATGTAACTTATACATTTATATAGTAGCTTCATGAACTACTATCTCTTTTATTTCCGCTGCATTTATTACTCTGTGTCTGTGATCTGTGATTATTTATTTACTGTATATGCTCAGTTTTGCCAAATTTAAATTAACAACGCGGTATTTTGAACAATTCAATTCCGGCATGAGTGTCTACCTATACACTTATAATGGATGCGAATGGTCCAAAATTCTGGGTCGTTACAGTTGGTATCAGAGCTTTGGTAGCTCTAGGCAAACTTAACATATAGGGTAAATGTATTTACAGAATCACTCTCATTCGAGTTTCAATCTCTTCCTTTTGACTCGATTCCTTTGAATTTTGGAACATTCCCTATGGTTCCGGAATTCATTTTTGCCCCTCACTATTCGCATTCTTCTGAATTCTGGAGTATTACATAACTCCACTTCGAATGACCCTTATAATGAATTGGCGGTCTTGCCAAACTTCGATTGATTCATAAAGGGGTAAAACTCTTTTACGATAGCATCGATTCACCGGAGATTTATATATCCTCGGTTTAGATGCTGACATCTTTGGTTATGCCAAATTCTATCTCTTGAGATCAAGGTCGATTTGCCTCGGAATTCTACATTAATCTTATACTTGAAGTCACGGTTGACCCGATTAAGGTTGCCCGTGATTTATATAAATTTATCAATCTTCCTACTTTGTTATTAATCATCATATCTTTGTTTCGAACTTATCTTCGAATCAAAATTTCTCTTTGATTTGAGTCCATCAAATTTGAGACCGTATCCTTATTTTGAAAATTCATTCCTGTATCGTCGAGCAAAGAAATGTATTTGTAAACTAATATGTATAAATGTTTAATATATGTTGTGTTGTTTGAGTTGTTGATGTTGATTTGGGTTTCCGATCGATTCGTCTGATCAACGCTATCGATAGGATTTCCAAAACACTTGAGCATAGCAAACTGACACAATATTCTTTTCAAATTTGGTAAATGAAATAATTTTGTATGATTATATTATAAATATATAAGTAAAATTTTCTAGAATTAAATAGTTAATTAAATTGGTTGTTTGAAATGATAATATTTGATTATCATTTATTATTCTAAATGAATTTATAAACATGGTTTATAAATTGATTTGGAATTGAAATGAATTTAAATCAGAAATTTGAGAATTTAATTTCCGATGAATTCAAACTTTGGTTTTAAAGTTTTAAAGTTTTAAATGTGTATAATTTAAAGTATTTTCGAATATAAATGATTCCAAAGAATTTTAAACGATTAAATCAGTGCTCTTCTATTTGTCGCTGGAAAATAATTTCGATGATGGCGGCCGCATCATCGACGTTCATTTTCGAGTTTCGAAATGGAGAAACCATTCTGTAGCTTTGCTAGGGTTTTGTTTTGAAAAATATTTTGATTTGAATTTCTTCAGTATAAATTTGATTTATATATTTATATGGGTATCTTATTTTAAATTTAATATGATATAAATATATTATATATATCTCTCTAAATTGTTTAAAGTTAATCGGAAATCTAATTCTTCAATTTTGTTAAGGGATGATTTACTTATAAATAAAACCAAAATTTGGAATAAATATTTAAACTTGAATAATTGAATTGGGAAAATTTTATTGTATATTGTTCAACTGCATTCTAATACAACTTACCTAAATCATTCAGAAGTGGAATATGTAATTGGATAATATATAAGATAAATTGAAGTTACAAATAAAATTTGAGTGTTTATAATAAATGTTATACACTAAATTTTGATTATAAAGATGTTAATAGAGTTAGATAGGATAATAAGTAAACTCAGTTAATAATGAAAAAATTTGTTTTGAAAGAATTAATAAATTGAAATTTGATCAACATATGAAAATACCTTGAATTTAAAAGAAATTAATAGATGTAAATTAATTTAAATCGAAACTTTTATGTTTTAAATTAATTTATATGAGTTAAATATATGTGAATAGATATATTAAGTAGAATAAATTTAACAGTAATTTGGAATAAAGAAGAATTTAAATTGCTGAAAAAAAATATGATTATAATAAAAGAATATTCAAATTTATGGTTTTAGAAATTGTAAATTTAAGAAATCGGATAATAAGATAATGAATTTAGAAATAGTTGAGATTGATTTTAGTGAAATCAAATGGATTAAATCAATTATTGAATATCAATTAATTTAAATTTGAATTTATATAGTTTAAATCAATTGTTATTTTGTATTTCAAATCTGTTTTCTTTCTGGTTGTTTCTATTCTCCTACCTCGTTCCTTTTCGGGGACGAAAAGTTTTGAGTGGGGGAGAGTGTAACGACCCGTAAATTTCAACTGTTTTAAATAACGTAATTAGTTGAAATTTTGTGAAATTTTAAAAACGATAAAATTTTGAAATATAAATTTGATATTTGGAATGCGTAAACATAGCAACTGGTAAATTTTCGTCCGAAAATATGAAAGTTTATTTCGCGCGTAAATTTACTTCAATTTAATCAGTTTAAAAGCGATGAAAATAAAATGTTTCCGAAACCTAAATATTTTTACATAGAAAAATTCTAAACCATCTACTGAGCAAGATGTCAGTATGTCGTTTTTCCAAATTCGGACATCTTTGGCTACGTCGGTCTTATTTTCTTGCGTTTTTCTTGCATTTTCCGCCAGTAGAAAATTGAAATTTTTATAATTCAATCATACCGCTGATATCTGTATACCGTTTTAATCGTCTCGTCGTGCTGACATCTACGGTATATTCAATGCTGTGTTATGAAGTCCGGTTCGTAGTGGAATCCTCGATACAGGCAGCAGTATCGGTACCCATTCGAGTCGGTTTGTGTTCCATGACCATTCATTTTCCACTGTTAAAAAAACCAATCGTTATTCTTTTATTATACATAGAAATCAACGTTACTTTCATCACTCCCACCCTCACATACTCGGAACATTTATTTGTTTGGTTACTTTATTTTAATGCAAATATAGAATGGACGTTACCTCTCTCTATTCTTAAATAGTATAACCTGAAGCTTTCCCTATACCCCTCCTATTTCCCATGCGCTTTATATTCATTACTTCCCCTTTCCTTCGTTCTAGAAAATTTTGTTGCAGCCGATCTCAAAACGTCAATTCATTTCCCTCCGAGGCTCGTGCCGCCCGTCACAACCATTTGAACAAGTTCCACCAGCCTCCCACTATCAGTTGCTGCCGTGCAGTTTGCTCCACCCATTCGCCATAACATCACCTCGGCAACCACCATGGTCACCCCGGCCTTCTCATTCCCTCCTCTCTCCTCCCTCCGAAAAACGCTGCCACGCGAGAAAACGCCCCTGCCTTCCACCAACCGGATCTCGCGCAGCCCACTCGGTCTCTGCTCTGACCATTCGCCACTTCACCGACCCCACTATTCCCCTCCACTCGCCCACTCGGTCTCCGCTCTGACCATTCACCACTTCGCCGACCCCACTATTCCCCTCCCACCACCACTTCGCTCGGCCTCCACAACCCATCACCGTTCCCACTTCCGCATCTTTCCTCTCCACTAGCTGGGCTGGCCTCGGCTCTCCCTGAAGCTCGCAAAAGTTTTCTCGCATCAGCTCATTTCCTTCTCTGTTACATGTGGTAGGTGTACATTAATATTAGAGATTTGTTTATATATGTATGTTGTGGGTATAATATGGGTCTGTTATTATATGGGTAAGTTTCTATGCTATTTTACATTTGATAAGATGTAATTCAAACCTGCATATGTTATCTAGCATAAGACAGTACACAAACTTTAAGATTGTTATATATTTTCAGGTCAGTGTTTTGTAAATATAGTGTTTTGTATATATGTTAGTGTATTGGTATGAATAGGTATTGTCTACATATGTATTGAGTTTTACAGCTGCTATACATTACTTTAGGAAAACAAAATTAAAAAGCAATATGTAAATGACGATTGATTTTGTTTCAAGTACACGTATATTCAGATTTTGTATAAGTATATAGATTTTGATATATTTGATGTTTGAAAAGTATTATATATCTATACATTGTATTATATTTTTTTTTACTGGGGTATACTATATTAGAAGTGCTAGTCTATTGAAGTTTTAAGAGTACAAGTTATTGGTACACTATAATAAACTGTTTGTATTGATTTAAATTATCTGTAGTAAAAATTTGTTTGTATATTTGGATTTAATGAATGTATAAGGTGTCTGCATTTTATTATATTGCGTGAGTCGAGTTATATTAATATAGTATATATTAGTATAGTAGTATATACATACGAAAAATGTTTTAAAAATATTAGTTCAACATTATATGATGTCATAAACTGGAAACCGTGACTTAAAAGGTTGAGGTTGTTCTTTCAATTTTATGTATATACCGACTTATATATATAGTATTGTATATTCATATAAAATTTTAACAGTTGCATACAGTGGATTTTGTTTAGATCTTTGGTTAGCCTGTATATATATGTTGCTTACTTGTTTTGGTACATACCTGTGTACTCTATTAATTTACAAAGTTTTAAAGTTATTATATACTGATATAGTTGTTTTAAAGGTTTATACAGAATATATTAGTAGTTTTATACTGTGAGTATATAAATATATATGTTAATGTGTTGGATTCTAGTGCACAGATACAAAAATTATTTTATATATATGTTTGACTTTAATAATGGAGTTAAAAGTAAACATTGACTTTTGAAATACAGGTGTATATATTTTATATAAATGTGTTTGAATTTAAAAATGATTATATATATATATATATATAGTTTTAAAAACTAGTTCACTTATATCAATTATCTTCGTCGATTCCATTCTGATTTGTTCCATCAATTCCTGTTATCATCTTTGTCCATCAAATTCGTGCCAATCTAGCTTCGCTTTGGAATTCATAGCTTGGCGTGTTATCTATTTTCTCTAGCCTCGAAAGGTGAGCACTCACTCACGATTAACGTTCTTTTATTTATTAAATTTGATTGCAATTGAAACGACAATTGAAATATGCTGCTGTTAGTTAATTACACTGTTATATATGCTATTACCTGTATCAGTTCACCTGTGACATCTGACACCATTATCTGTTAATTATTTATGCGATAATAATCCAGTTTTGTAGATATTTGATTGATTGATGATGTTTATATTGGACGTTAAATTGTAAATGTTAAAGTGATAAATAATATGCAATCGAATTGATATAGGATAGTCAATAATTTAAATTGGACCTATATGTTGAATTTGATTTATTAAATTTGTATAATATGACCCCTTTAAATGTTTAATTACTCGACACGTAGTAATATGGTTAACTTCACTTTGAACCATTGAATGTATGTTGTATAAAATTGATGTTGTATGAAATTGAATAATTGATATCGAATGAAGAACCATATTGATATTAGTGTAATAATCTTTAATCTACATGAAATGATAGTGTAGATTCTAGAAATAATTATATTAATTTGCACAAATAACAATGTGAATTAATACGATTATTTCGGGATTATTTGAATTAACTATTGGATTGTTGTTATTGATTGTTGCTATTGCTTGTTTATTTACTTTGACAACATCCCAGTTATCACACTGCAAGTTCCCTTTGCTATGTTTTGATTTTTGAATTGAATTGGAATCAGGTTGAAATGATAAATACCCAAATTAAACTTTGACCTAGGATAGAGAATTAAATAAGAACCCGATTGGTCAATAATTTGATTTAAAATAAAACGAAGATTTTACTTGAATAAATAATATGGTTTTGAAATGAAGTTGAAATTTGAATTTTTATTGAAAGGAAAGTGTTAATATTTAATAATCCGAAACAAAATATTAACAGTGAATTTGATGAAAGAACGTTGTTTAATTTGAGAAATGATTGAATTAAGTTTGAAATTATAATTAAGTTTGAAATTATTAAACTTTGAAATTATTTAATAATTAAGTTTTGAATTATTTAATACTTAAATAAGATTAAATTATTTAATGATTAAATTGAATTGAAATTCTTTAATAAGAAAAATTGAACTTTGGAATAAGTGAATTTTACTTCGAAAATAATTGAAATTGAGTTTTCTTGATTAAGTAAGTTTTTGGGAAATTATTTAAGAAAGTAAATAAGTGAAATGGAATTTCTTTAACAAGAAATGAAAATGTGATATTTTTGGAATTAATGTAAGACTTGTAATTGGAAGAATTGATTTGACAAATTTAGTTTAATTCAAAAGTGTAAGTTTTGATATAATGAAGTTGAATTTAAATAATAGATTTAATGAATTGGAAATTTATTAGAAATTGTTTTGAATGGCATATTCACTTAATGAATATTGAATGAAATCGATAAATGAATTCAAACTGATTTGAAAGTTAAATTGAATTAATTTAAATGATTTCAGAATGAAACTTATATACGAACTTGAATCAATATTTGAATTGTTTTGAATAAAATTTGAAATTGAATTATTGGATTTTGAAATGAATTTGGAAGTTGAAACGTAAATCTTGGAAATTGGTTTTGAAAGAGAAATGTAATGTTGGTTTACAAATTCTAATTGAAATTGTAATTGATTTGGTTTTGAAATAAATAAACGACCAATCGGTGAAATAATTTCGAAGGTTATTAAAGAGACCTGAATCGGTTATGGATATACTCTCTATCTAAACCGAAACCACTTTAATAACTATACGCGGAGTGATGATCCAGAATGAAGTGGTTGGAATGATGTACGTGATGATTGAAGAAAGAGAACGATGATGGATAGCCTTGACACTTGTGTCAAATTGGAAATGACTAAAACAGGAGCCGTGCCGGGCCAATGGAGGATTAGCTACCTCAAGTGGACACACTTCTTCGAACTACTCATTACTTGTTGTCGATTGGTGCACCCTTGATTTTGGGAGTGTTGTTTCACGGTGTTGCGGGCGCTGCGGCGTTGCGTTCTCACCAGTCCGGATCAGGCAGACGGTAGTATCACTACCTTGGGTATTGCCTCATGTGCCTTGTCATACTTGTATCCCTTTATTCGCGACCACTACGAATTTGTTTTGTACCTTTAGTATATGGATTGCCCTCTGGTGACTTCCGGTTTTGGGGAAACTACGGTCTTGTATATGCTTTTGGGAATAAAAACGTGTTAAGGGTGGAATGGGCCATGACTTAACACTATTTTGATATCTTATTATTACTGATAGACATTATCTACTTATCGTACACTACTACCTAGTATATAGTTTAACGGATCCTTAAAGGATGGTTATTCCAAACATCCTCTGAGTTACTTGTATTTCAATTGCTATTTCACTTGAGTTGGATTTATTAATATAAGAATGTTAATCCTGACTCGAGTGTCTTGTGTTTTTGCTTTACGCTCGGGTCAGACTGAGTGCACCAGTATTCGAGACTCACCTTTGAAGTTGGAGCTTTGCTTGAAGATCCAGCCATCTATTCTGCTTTCAGTATTCGATGATTCCAGTGATGTATTCTGATTTGTATCTGATGTATCGTATTACTCTTCCGTTGTATCTGGTTAACTATGATGTAACTTATACATTTATATAGTAGCTTCATGAACTACTATCTCTTTTATTTCCGCTGCATTTATTACTCTATGTCTGTAATCTGTGATTATTTATTTACTGTATATGCTTAGTTTTGCCAAATTTAAATTAACAACGCGGTATTTTGAACAATTCAATTCCGGCATGAGTGTCTACCTATACACTTATAATGGATGCGAATGGTCCAAAATTCTGGGTCGTTACAAAATCCGTACACTTATTTACCTAAACTAAGCATCGTTATTTTAGTTGAATACAAAATATCAAACTCGGTATTGAAACTCTACAAATATCTCATCCTAAAACTTTATCTACTTTTCTTACACTTTTTGAATTTGGAATCCTCTTTTACCATGCTTTCGTTGAAACTGTATTATTACTTGGAGCAATATTTGTTTAAAGTTTGGGTAAAACTTTCATGTCTTTAATATCACTATATGAGGATAGTTTGATATAAAACTAATATAGGGATGTAAAGTATGATTAAATCGAATATAAAAGTGACCATAATTATTATTTAAAGTACCATATTCAAAATTATCTTTTGAGAAGTATTCAAGAATCAAGAATATCATTTTATGCAAAAAGTATTTGTCCCATAAAAATAATTTAGATGATGTTTGAGAAAAAGTCATAAGGGCTTCAAAGCTATTGTATGTTTGATTTTTTTTGTATGTGTGACTTCTTTAATAAGACTAAATTCAATGTAGATTATTTGAACCAAAATAAACTACAACATGAATGGTTGAAATTATGCACAAGAATCTTTTTTGGTTTTATAAATAATCACAAGGAACACAACCGCATGGTTAATGAAAAATATGATTAAAACCATATTGTGAAGATTTTGAAAACAACTATTTCTTAGAAGATCTTTTAATGAATCAAAAATGAGTTATAGCTTTTCCTGCTTTAACATGACTAGTTCATCCTAATGATGCAACTTAATTTATCTACTTCTCTTCTTCCAATAAATCTAAAGAGTGTAGTTACAAACTGTTGTAAATATCATACGACTTCAATTTTAAAACTTGTGGGTATAATTTAAAGGTATAGCCTAAGATATGTCCACTTGACCAATCATCTGTGTTTTATTTTTTTGATAGTTTTAATCTGTGTTTTCTTACTGTTGTTACATTGTTTTGGAGCTATATCACTGTAAATAGCATATGACCTTTTTTTGTATTGCAATGTATAGCTCTTCATCCTAATAAGTCAGAAAATTCATAAGCTAATGAAGAGCGTCAATAATAAATTATTGAAGTTTTTGACATGGTAATAGCTGCAAGTTATCACATTGTTTTTGGGGGGATAAAATGCGAAATTTTGAAATATTTTTCATTTCTTTTTATCGATTTAGGAAGGTCATAATCCATATCATGGATATTTATTGGATGGTCATTTATGTATTCTTGATATAACTTATTAAAATAAACTCTATGCATTTCTGTTTTTTGATGACTCTGGTCCTCCATATGAGCAATTTCAGTACAAAATGTGTTTAACCTTTTTGTGCATATTTACCAACTTCCTGAATTATTTTTTTCTTCACATTCGTTTGCCCATATTTTCTCAATTACAAACATCACGTGATGTTTAATCTTTCTTTGGTTTTATCTTTTGACGTTTACTCCAATGAACTTCTCATGTTCCTCACCTTAACTTCTCAATGCATATGACATTTAATCTAATGAACTTGACATGTTTCACTAGTTTTCTCTAGTTTTGTCCAAAAGTGAGTTTTCCTTAGGGGTCTATCAACAAAAAAAGAATTTAAGGGTTGTTTTTCTGAACGAGCTGCTTCGGTTTTAGCTTTCTTTGCCTACATCATGATTGCTACAATAAAATTAGTAAGGATGAGACTGTTGAGCATTCTTTTTAGCTGGTTTCATTTCCTCAGGCTTAGAAACTGCTGGAATTTCCTTTAGTTCATGAATTATGTTCTGCCACAGCGTCTTGAAAACTGCGAAGTTGTTCAGGTTCTTTATTTATTATTCACATTCAAATTCTCTCCTTGACATCTCCAAATTTTCTAAGAACTCGGTATCCTCTTCATCTAGGGCTTTGGGAGGCCTATGCTTAAATTTATCATTGAGTTCTACTTGCATTTTTTCTCTGTTTTCTTTCAGTATCTCATACATAGATCTGTATTTTTGCACCATACCATCTTCTACTCTCTCACCTCTCATATGTTTAATTTATCTAACTCGCATATTTATTATTTAAAAAATGGAATTTATTTCTTAAAATATGATCTCAAATAAAAATTACTAAAACTAGGAAAAAAGAAAAGACCAACTCTTTAGAAATGAAAATGACTAGTTTCAGGGAAGATTTGCTTCTTTCGTTATCATCTCCTTTTTTCCTCTGGATTTAGGTATTGATTTTTTTTTCTTTTTTCTTGGCTCACAAAATCTGAAGCCCCATTCTCATTATAATAGAAATCATCATGCTCGAGTTCATTCATTTGGTCCAACTAGAAGCAACAAGAAGTGTAGCAAAGCTTTGCATTGTGAAATTGCTGCCTTTTTCAATTTAGCATTGCAAACAATAAAATTGGCTAAATAAGATAATATAAGGAAAAAAGTTGCTTGAATTTGCAAGCATCATCATCAAACATTGCTGATGCTTTGAAGATTGGCATGTAACGAAGATGCTTTACAATCATAATCAAAACCCAAGTGCTTGCAAATAAGAATATTAAGCTAGCCAACCATAACTGAATGGAGACACTTTCCCTCTTAAGTTTTAATAAATATGCCCATGTGAGCCAGTGACGTTGCGACACCATCCATATTAACTATTATGCAGTAATCACCTTGTTAAATGCAACAAAAGTAACTATCTACACAAATAGACAAAATGGAATACCCTCAAAGAAGGAAAAGATGAGAGCTAGATGAACCATCATTTGTGGTAGGAAAGAGCTTAAGCCTTCTTTTAAATTGAAAACTCATGTTGATGGTGGAGATAAATATGATAGAAGCATATAGAGATATTATGCCTTGGGTCAATTCGAGTGAGATGATATAGTAAAGCTCTATTTAGGAAATTCCATCCATATAAATAAACTAAAAGAGCTGTTCACATTAAAAATATTGAGCAAATTAATAATCCTAATAGTATTTTCTCCTTTGTGAAGAAATTTTTAAGTAACAAACCAATTGGAACTATTTTAAACGACTCTTTATGTTTTGGGTTCCATCTCTGAATTGATGTTCGTCAATATGACAAAGTATCACCCAAAGAATGATAGGACATACTAGAGGCTCACGGTTTCATTTAGTACCAATAATATAAAAAATGGATTTTGGTATTGAATTATCAACCTAGCTTCTTGAATATATGTACTCTCATGAGTATTTGAATTTAGCATCCTGACAACCTACTTCTTATTGGACAACTTATATTGCTTTGACTATGCATACATTGAATTTTCAATCTAACTTCTTGAATATATGCACTGTCATAATAATATTTGAACTTAGCTTCATAGCAGCCTTTTCTTATTGAATAGATAATATTGCTTTGATGCCAAAAGTATAGAATTCATGGTCATCACTGCATATCTTTTGCTAAAATGTTTTTTAAAGACTTTTAAAACTGAGAACGTGGCATTAATACTGCAAACAGGATCTTCCCATATATGAATGTTTTACTAAAATAAGATTTAGCATATGACAATAAGATGATACACGACATTTGATAATGATCACATTTTTAGATTAATTATAATTTTATTGTGTATTACAATTTTATCATCATCCATTAAGGCAATACAGTAAGTTCTTTGTTATTATGTTGTTTTTTTGTCATATGCTATATGTTCTTACAATCTTAAATTTTTTCAGGATACATACATGAAGAAAAAAGATGAGCTACTAGAAGACAAAAATGTGTGGAATCCACGAATTTGGTTGAGTCATTAGGAGGCCTTACCCAATGAAGAGTTTACAGAGCACTTCATACAAGTACAATATTGCATAAAAATTTTCAGTCCAACTTATTAGCAGATCATGCAAATCAAGAGCAATCTATCAAGCATCAAACCTTTGAGGAAACATTCTATCTCAATATTAAGATGATGCATGAATGCTTCATGCTTGCTAGCTTCTCAAAATATCAGCAGAATCAAGCATGCTGTGTTGGGAAGCTTGTTGTTGTATGGCCTTTCTTTTAACTTTTTATTCTATGTTTTATTTTGTTCGAATTATTTTTCTTGACTAGAATGTGCTTACTTTAGAATGGATATAACTCAAGCATGCTTTTTTTTAGTTATTTCCAAATGTAATTGATACACTGGATTTTGTTTTTCTAGCAGTGGTAGTTGGTTGTTGTTATTTTTTACATGTTTTAAAAATTTGTCCATTGTCTAGTTATGTGTTGAGTTTGATACTATATTTTACTTTTTGATTGATTTGTCATGATCCCGAAACATTATGTATAAGTGGTTGTATGTTGCGTTTCCTGTTTCAGTTGTATAGTAATAACACTATATTATTATACTGTATGCTCTGCATTTCGTGAAACACTGTATTTTGATACTATATGTTGCATTTCTTGTTTCAGTTCTTTAATAATAACATCTATATTAGGGATTGATTTGAAACAGTATATGTGGTCTCTAGTGTTATGTTAAAGACCCATAAAATTGTCTCTAATGAGTTTCTAATCGAGAGACTTACTTGAGACCATCAGTGGTGTCTTTAATATATTTAGAGACAAATATTTATGGTCTCTGTTTATTTAGAGACCCGATTTTAAAGACAGTATTATTTGTTTTAAGTTGGTCTCAAATATAATTTAGAGACAAAATCTTTCGTTTAGAGACAAAATAAAAAGGTTTCAAATAACCTTTTTTGTTGAAGTGAATTAATCTTTTGTTTTCTAGAATTTTCTTGACTAAGCATATTATGGAATACTCCAAATTACATATCTGGTAAGTCTAGATTTTTCTTCATTTTTATTTTGACATTTCCATTAATACAAAGATTATAATCAACATAATTAACGTTTCCTAAAAACCAAGTTTATTTCCAACAACAATTAGGGTCTAATTTAGTTTTACAAAGATTATTAATTAAATTGCAAGTCATAATCATAGAGTCCCAGCAATAAAATTAATTAAATGCGATAAGATTAAGGTGTAACTTGTGTTATTGAGTTATTTAGTGCAAATTGTTGATAGGGTTACATGAAATATAGGTCTACTTAACACAATTATAAAGCTTATAGATGTAAGCAGACAAAGATATTTAAGGTACATGCACTACACCATAAATGGCCTTCTGCAACACAAAAAAAATGTTGGCTCAGGCCCGAAAAATGTTGCCATAGGTCTATGGCAACACTTTTAGGGTGATGCAATTTTTGCCGTTGCCTTAGACCTCAAAGGCAACATTTTGACTATCTAAGGCAACATAAGTAATATTGTTGCAATAGAACCCTATTTGGGTCTATGGCAACACCCATAGGTGTCTGTAGCAACATTCCAAAAATGTTGCTATAGATATTAACTTTCTGAAGTTGTGGGGCCCACAATGTAGAGCATATTTGATTTTTTAATAGAAATAAATTTTTATTTAATAAAATGCTATTGCACATAATTTGATATTCAAATAGTAATTTATTTAAATAAATATTTTATTTCAACATTTGAAATAGTACAAATTCCTGACTCCACTATTTTACAATTCAATAATATATAACACTGATATTCACATATACAGATATTCCTCACTACATCACTCAGTTCACTCATTACATATGCAGTTTCAATTTATACAGACACCGACACTGACAAATATATGACGAGCCGAGTGCCAAGCCGAAGGCGAGCCGAGTAGCGGGTCCGGGCGCAGCGCCGGCGGGGGTCCGGGGCACCGCAGTCCCGACGGGGATCGACCTTTTCGGAAGATCGAGCCTTCTTTGAAACATGTCTTCAAGCTCATGCACATTTGATTTGACTCTGTCTTCAAGCTTGTATCCAGCTGTCCAGTCTTCAATACCTGTCACATATAATTCAAAAGCAGTAATCTGGAAAATAATATTTAACTCGAACAGAAAATGAAAATATTTTTGTTATATTATTTTCCTTAGGTATTTGGGTTGTTTCTTTTCATAAGTGCATAAGCCAAACATGAATGCAACACATGGATACAAGGCAGTATGGAAGACAACAAGCAACAGTTCAGGCAAAAATGCACAAAGGAGAAGCCAAGTGCACAAAGTAGTACTCAACACAGCAAGCAACATAACATGATCAAGAAATGCATGTACATGGATGAACATACATGCATCATAAGGCTTGGTACAAGAAACTACTCAAGTGCAACTACTCAAGTGCAAGTTCATACTCAAGTGCAGCCAGATATGTAGACAAGCCAAAAAAATGGACACGGCACAAGGTCAAACCCGAGTCATCGACTAGATTCAACTCAGGGCCAAGCAACCAACAAAACAAACAAGAACCAGGTTCAGCAAAATATAGACAAGCCAGTGCAAGAAACACAGCAGTACACATAGGCAGCCCATCAAGCAAAAACAGTGAATGCATCAGGCATGTACAAGAGAAACATAGGCAGTAACATGATATACAGAGGACTTGGAGCATCAGTTCATGTTAAAGAACAAGGTTAGCATGGTACCAGTTCAGTCCAGACCAAGCAAAACCAACAAAGCTCAACACACATATGTTTGTATATATCGTGGAAATCAAAACTCAATGTTCAGATTAGTCAACAGTTTTAGAAAACCAAAGATCACTTTCAAAGTTCTGATTTTCAAAAATGCAGAAGTTTTCAAGTGAAGCAGTTTTCAAGAGGACAGCAGAATACAAATACTTCAAGTTTTGGTTTAACAAATGCAACAAGGTACAAAGGTATGTGAACAAGTTTAACAAAGGTTCAAGTTCTGGTTTAACAAATGCAGCAGAAAGGAGCTAACAAGCTCAGATCAGAAATCAAAAACGAGCCAGTGAACCAAAATCCAACATACGAAATAATATCACATCGCAATTCATCATCGGCAAAGCAAAATCAAGCTAGTGAACCAAAATTCAACATACCAATTCATCATCGCAATCCAACATACCAGATTTCTCAAAGTCCAACAGAAAGATTAAACTCGAGATTATAGGAAATAAAGCCTATAAATAAATCCCAATTCATCATCGGCAAAAGCGTGCAAGTGTAACCAAAATCGAGAATATTCAAGTAAACCAGAAGGCAGAAAACATACCAAATAATATCACATCGCACCCGACGACGAAGTCAAAGCAATTCGAGCAATCAATCAAAGAGAACGAAGGAGCAAGCTACCAAGAACGTTTCTCACACTAGATTCGATCAATCAGAGCATCAAAGCAACTAGAATCGCGTGCCCTAGTTTTCACCGAAACCAATTCGACTACCCCCTGCCACTCTGACATCAGGCCCAAACCACAAAATAGCGACCAAATCAGCAACTCCCTGAACCATCGCAATCCCACAACCTTACCTCGAATCACCAGAATCGCCAAAAACCTGAACAAAATCACAAATCCGGAAGTAGTGAGGAAAACTGACGCGAGGCGAAAGAAAATAACGGAAATTGATATGGCCGACAGGGGATAAAAGCAAAGCCAGTTATTCTCCAGATCAAAGAAACAAGGAGGAGCGATGTCATTTTTTTTAAAGTCGGCGGAATAAAAATTAGGGATTGGAAAATTGGGGGTGAGAAATGAAAGCGGGTGAGTGAAAAGTAAAGCGGGAAATGGGAATTGGTAAGGTGTGGATCGATGGTGTGAATCGACGGTTGAGATTTTGTTTTAAATGGTGGTGTGGATCGCTGAGGTGTAATTTTTTTTTTCATTTTTTAATTAGAATATATCTATGGCAACACTATATAAAAATGTTGCATCGTGTTACACTTGTTTAGCTAGAGCAACACATTTTTATGGCTAAGGTAACACCAAAAATACAACGTTGCAGTAGGACCAAAATTTTATAGCTGTCGCAACATTTTAGCTGGCAACACCTTGCAAAAATGTTGCAGAAGGTCATCTATGGCGTAGTGATGCTACGTTTCATTAAAAACTGAGCGTTTAAGGTTACTATGCTGTGTTTTAAGAAATATTATGAGCTGCTATTTTGGATAGAAGTGTTAATGTTTAGAACTCGACCTCATGGTTAAGATTTGTCAAACAGTACAATATGCAACAACTTCAATGGCTTTTGCATTAAAAACTGTTTTTGTAGTAGATCCTCAAGATTAAACAAGGGGAAATGGATTTGTGATTTTTAAAAAATAAGAATGAATATGTTTTAGCCGTAAACTATTTGGACAATTCATAGTAGGAATTGAATAAGTCTATTGCCAACCTCTGATTTGAAGCATAAATGGTCATGCAAGAATAGACAACACAGTTCATATGATTGAAACTGAAGTAAAAGCATCCTAAGTGAACCTTGAAGTTTAAAGCTGGTCATTGTAACTAGAAAATAGTCATATATATGGTAGTCATACTGACAGTTGATTAAATTACACTGTTCTACATGAATCTAAAAAAATATTCAACATAAAGAAAATATGCCTATTTGAATATTTGAATAGCTGGACCTGGTCCTGTGATAAGGAAAACATCTGTTTCTGATAACATTATAGTCCAATTTGTATTCGTCTCTTTTTCCCCATAAAATCATTTGACTTGCTTTGGTCATATGGACTTAATTAGTGAATCAAATTTATAACTTGAATAGGAAGCAATTAGAACTCCACAAATAAAATGAGCATTATATGTAATCCTGATGTAGCACGACATGAGTCGATCAACCTTAGGTCGCTCATCTCTTTAAGTCGTAGGTCGCTCAGCTTCCTAAATCGCGAAGCTACAGTAGGTCGCGTTCCTAAATCGCGAAGTTCCTTAAGTCGAAGCTCCTCCTTATGTAACGAACGACCTATAGTAGGTCGCAAACAACCTATGCCAAATCCAGTAGGACGCGAACGACCTTCGCCTAAATCGCTCCAGCTTAAATCGATCCAGATCTCCAGTAGGTCGCTGGGACTTATGTCGCGAACAGAGCTTATGCCGTTTCAGCTTGGGTCGCCTCCAGTAAGTCGCAAAGCTTTAGGTTGTGCCATTCCTTAGGTCACAAAGCTTGTTATGTCGTTCAGATTTCTTATGTCACTGCTGAATCGCGAACGACCTACCAGTTAAGTCGCTGAAGTTCTTAGGTCGCGAAGAAGCTTAGTCGCTGCCGATTTCTTATGTCGTTTCTTTTAAGTCGCTGATTGTTAGGTCGCAGTTTCCTTATGCCGTGCTTCCAGTAGGTCGTTGAATGCTATACCGCAATCTTTTAAGTCACATTGTTTTGATAAGTCGCTCTCGCCAGTAGATCGCTGCCGAAGGTTAAGTCGTTGGGTTTGTTAAGTCGTTTGTTTTGCTAAGTCGTATGTTGTAACCCGTGTTTTGTAAAGTTGTACGTTGATAGGTCGTAGGTCGTTGCTGTTGAGTCTTAAGTCGCTATTTCTTGTGTTGTTTCTTTGAGTCGCTATTTGTTTGTTAAGTCATGTGTGTGCTGTAACTTTCCCTATAAATAGGGGTGTGCTGTCATTTGTAAAGGGGGTTGATTTTTTTGAATAATATTTGGTTTGTGCTTTGTGCCACCATTAAAATTGGAAGTTGAGTGTTATCTCTTTTCTCCATCTTCGGATATTCGAGTGCGCTCGAATCAACGAACTTGAAGACGATTCACGGAATCTCGTGCGCGAGATCAACATCGAAGAATCGTAGATCTTCCAATGCGGTATCGTGCGCGATCAACGTGTTGAAGATAGCTAGAATCCGGTATCTTGAGAGATCTACGGATTTGGGCACTTAGGTATTTTCAATTCATCGATTCATATTGTTTCATCGATTTGTATTTCCGCAATTCGTGATTACATCTAGGATAGATTTGACCGCTGGTTCAGATCTACTTCCATGCTACGTCAATTTGGTATCAAAGCTAGAAGCGAGGTTGTTCAAGTTTGTGCGAGATTTGTTCAAGTCGTGAGCTAGGAGACGTACTTTTCCAAGTTCATTTTGGTGTTCGTGAAATTTCAAACAAGTTGGGGAGTTTGATTGGAGGTGAAGTGTGTGTTTGGATTTGTTGAAGATTTGACAATGCCTCCAAGAAGAGTTAATCGTCATCAGAATGTTGCAGATGTGTATCGAAGAGAACCGTCAGTTTCGGGAGAAAGAAATGTGTGAGGTAGCAGAAATGTTGGTGGTCAGAATCGACATCGACATATGTCAGATTTGGAGGAATCCAGTGAAGAAGGTAGTATTCATTATCGAAATCAAGGCCAAGTGCGAAATCGAAATAGAGATTCCGAAGATGATCGTCGATGGGAGTCGGGGATGAAAACAGAGATTCCAGAATTCAAAAGGGGAATGCTAGCGGAAGAATTTTTGGATTGGTTATCAATTGTTGAAGAAATTTTTGACTTCAAGGAAGTACCCGAGCATCGTAGAGTTAAGTTGGTTGCTACACGATTGAGGGGAAGAGCTATGGCATGGTGGCAATAAACTAAACTTACACGGGAAAGAATGGGAAAGTCGAAGATTTTTTCATGGGAAAAGATGAAGAAGTTGATGAAGGCTACTTTCTTGCCTTATAATTATCATTCTCTTATGTATCAGCACTTACAGAATTTGAGACAAGGGACAAAGTCGGTAAATGATTATGCAGATGAGTTTTATCAACTGATTGCTAGAAACGATATCATGGAAACGGAGGAACAGTTGACATCCAGATTTGTTGAGGGATTGAGAATGCAAATTCAGGATATGGTAAATATGTTTGATCCGAGATCCATTGCTGAAGCACACCAGAAGGCTCTAGCTTGGGAGAAGCAAGGTAGAAGAGGAGGTGGTGCGTTTACAAGTTCGAGCAATCAGGTGAAGGGGGTTAGTAGAAATACTAATGTTTCCAAGGCTGTTAGTAAACCGGTTGTCAATAAAGCTGCTAAGACCAAGGTCAACAACAATTTCAAGTGTTATAACTGTCAGGAGTTTGGTCATAAGAGCAATGAATGCTCGAAGCCTATGAAGCGAGCGATGGTTGCTGAGGTTGAGGATGAGGATGCATAAGTAGAATGTTCCAATTCACCCCAGGTTGAGGAGGAAGAAGAATTATTGACGGGAGACGAGGGATATTCTTTAATGATGAGGAGATCTTACTTGACGCCAAAGCAGGAAGAGGAGACTAGTTGGTTGAGGAATAATATTTTTCAGTTGACATGCACTATTTTGGGAAAAGTTTGTAAGTTTGTTATCGATGTAGGGAGTTGTGATAATATCATCTCTATAGAAGCTATAAAGAAGTTGGCGTTAAAGATAGAGAAGCATCCCAAACCCTACAAATTGGTTTGGCTAAGGGAAGGTGGGGAAGTGAAGGTTGGTCGAAGAGCTTGTGCAACTTTTTCCATCGGAAAGAAGTATAAGGATGAAATTTGGTGTGACGTGGTGGATATGGAAGTATGTCGTTTGTTGTTGGGAAGACCGTGGCAGTTCGATAGAGCCGTGCAACACGATGGTAGGACTAACTGCTATAGTTTCATGTTCGATGGCACTAGAATCACTTTAGTTCCTAAAAGGCGACAACAAAGTGAAAGCAAGTTGGAGGAAATCGAGGAACTAAAGACTCTGTTATCTTTGAAGGAATTTTTCAAAGAAGTAGAGGATAGCCTTGAAGTATTTCTGTTGATTGGACGTGAAAGTAGTGAAGCGGTTGAAATTCCTGAGGAAGTTAAGCCAGTGTTGAAGGAATTTGAAGATGTGTTTCCTGAAGAATTACCAAAAGAATTACCACCGTTGAGAGACATACAACACCAGATTGATCTTGTTCCGGGAGCTGTGTTACCACATAGACCACATTATAGAATGAGTCCAAAGGAGCACGAAGAGTTGAGAAGGCAGGTGGAAGAGTTACTTGAACAAGGGAGCATACAAGAAATTTAAGTCCTTGTGCAATACCAGCTTTGTTAGTACCAAAGAAGGATGGAACTTGGAGAATGTGTACAGATAGTCGAGCACTAAACAAGATTACGATGAGGTACAAATTCCCGATGAAAAGAATGGATGACTTGTTAGATCAGTTGAGTGGAGCTGCTATTTTTTCAAAGATTGATCTGAAGAGTGGGTATCATCAGATTCGAATTTGACCAGGGGATGAATGGAAGACAGCCTTCAAGACACGGGAGGGGTTGTATGAATGGCTGGTCATGCAATTTGGTCTTTCGAATGCACCTAGTACTTTTATGCGAGTGATGAATCAGATCTTTCGACCGTTTATTGGAAAGTTCGTGGTGGTATACTTTGATGATATATTGATATACAGTGGAAGCACAGAAGAGCATCTACAACACTTGTGGGAAGTGTTGATGATACTTCGTCAGGAGCAATTTTACACGGCAATAAAGAAGTGCATGTTCATGACGCGCAGTGTTTTGTTCTTGGGGTATGTATTGTCCAAGGAAGGTATCCAGGTGGATCAAAGTAAAGTTGACGCAATCAGAAATTGGCCACAACCCAAAGCTATAACAGAAGTCAGAAGTTTCCATGGGTTAGCTTCATTTTATCGAAGATTTATACCACACTTTAGTAGTGTGATGGCTCATGTTACTGATTGTATGAAAGGAAAGCAATTTCCATGAACGAAAGCGGCAGGATCTGCTTTTGAACAGATCAAGGAACTTTAAACATCAGCACCAATTCTGGTGTTGCCAGATTTTCAGCTATTATTTGAGTTACATACAGATGCATCCAAAGTTGGAATTGGAGGAGTGTTGAGTCAGAAAGGCCATCCAATTGCCTATTTCAGTGAAAAGCTTTCTGGAGCAAAGATGAGATACAATACTTATGATGTGGAGTTTTATGCTATTGTGCAAGCCGTGAAGCATTGGAGACACTATTTGTTTCATAAAGAGTTTGTGTTGTACACTGATCATGAAGCATTGAAACATTTGCAGGGACAGGATAAATTGCAGCCAGACATGCTTCATGGATCGCATACTTGCAACAATTTACATTTGTTGTAAAGCATAAGTTGGGAGTTACAAATCGTGTGGCAGACGCATTAAGTAGAAGAAATCATTTGTTGACTATAATGAGAGTTGAAGTGATGGGGTTTGATGTATTTCCAGATTTTTTTGTTGAGGTTCCTTACTTTGCCAAGATTGTAGATGAAGTCGAGAAAGGGAGGACGGATGAGTATGTGTTGGTAGAAGGTTTTCTATTTAAAGGAAATCGGTTGTGCATACTAGAGTGCAGCTTGCGAATGAAGATTGTGAAGGAATTGCATGAAGAAGGTCATGTGGGAAGAGATCGTACCTTGTAGTTGATTTCTCAATCATATTTTTGGCCTTCCATGAGGAAAGAAGTTGAAAGATTTGTGCAGAGATGTCACATATGTCAAGTTTCCAAAGGGACAGCTACGAATGCAGGATTGTATATGCCATTACCCGTGCCTACTAGACCATGGGTTGATGTTAGCATGGATTTCATTTTGGGTTTGCCAAGAACTCAACGAGGAAATGATTTTATATATGTTGTGGTGGATAGATTTTCGAAGATGGCACATTTCATAGCTTGTAAGAAGACCGCTGATGCATTCTGTGTTGTTCAATTGTTTTTTAAAGAGATTTATCGACTACATGGGCCACTTGAGTCTATTGTTTATGACCGGGATACTCGATTTCTAAGTCATTTTTGGTTGAGTCTGTGGAAGATGGTTGGGACTAAGCTGAATTTTAGTAGCGCCTATCATCCACAAACAGATGGGCAAACGGAAGTGGTGAACAGATCTTTGGGAAACTTGTTGAGATGTCTTGTGAAGGATAATTTGAAGAGCTGGGATGTGAAATTATGTCAGGCAGAATTTGCACATAATCATGCCGTTAATCGAAGTACTAGATTCAGTCCATTTCAAGTGGTATATTCAGCAATTCCGAAGGGACCATTGGATTTGATGACAGTTCCACTTCAGAAAGGGATTGTTAAACGAACTTGTGATTTCGTGAATGAATTGCAGGAGTGTCACAGGATTGTTCATGAACGATTGCTTAAGTCAAATGAGAAGTATAAGCAATTGTGTAACAACCCGTATATTTGGACCATTTAAATTGATAATAATCCACGCATGTCAACTTAAATAGGGCAAAACACGAATCATTAATGGAGTATATGTATATAAATGAGAATCATCACAGAATCACAGAAAATACAACCTAACAGAATAGTGCAGCGGAATTACAACAATGTCATAATAGTAGTTCATGAAGCTACTAAGTAAATACAACAATGTCACAAGCAGATAGTGAAAAGAAATACATAGATGTCCGATACAATAACAAAATAGAATGGAGCAATACTGATAAAGATAAATGATGGTCTTCAAGTCTTCAGCTCCAAATAAGCAGCAGCAGCAATCCTCAGTCTGATCCGAGCATATGCACAAACAAACACTCGAATCAGGACATATATTCTTATACAGATAATATGGTTAAAAATTTGAAATAACAATAACTCAAAGATGATTGGAATAAGCATCTTTCAGGATCCGATAAACTATCTATATATAGTAGAGTACGATAAGTAGATAATGTCTATCAATAATATAAAGATATCAAAAATAGTGTTAAGTCATGGCCCATTCCACCCTTAACACATTTTTATTCCCAAAAGCATATACAAGACCGTAGTTTCCCCAAAACCGGAAGTCACCAGAGGGCAATCCATATACTAAAGGTACAAATCAAAATCGTAGTGGTCGCGCATAAATGGAATACAAGTATGACAAGGCACATGAGGCTATACCCAAGGTAGTGATACTACCGTTCGCCTGATCTGGACTGGTGAGAACGCAACGCCGCAGTGCCCGCAACACCGTGAAACAACACTCCCAGTTCAAGGGTGCGCACCAATCAATCACAAAGTAAAAGAATAGTTTACGAAGAAGTGTGTCCACTTGAGGTAGCTAATCCTCCATTGGCCCGGCACAGCTCCTG
This sequence comes from Allium fistulosum, assembly GCA_030737815.1. Lineage (NCBI taxonomy): Eukaryota > Viridiplantae > Streptophyta > Magnoliopsida > Asparagales > Amaryllidaceae > Allium > Allium fistulosum. Next base: position 51,256,445 of record CM060903.1, read on the forward strand.
TTTTAGTCATTTCCAATTCGACACAAGTGTCAAGGCTATCCATTATCGTTCACTTTCTTCAATCATCAACGTTCGTCAATCCAACCACTTCATTCTGGATCATCACTTCGCGTATAGTTATTAAAGTGGTTTCCGGTTTAGACAGTGAGTACGTCCCAACCCGATTCCGGTTCCTTTAATAACTTTCGTGATTATAACATCGATTGGTCGTTAATATATTTCAAAACCAAAACAATTTCAATTTCAATTGGAGTTCGTAAATCGACAATTCGTTAGTCTTTCGAAATCAATTTCCAAAATTACGTTTCAAACTTTCCAATTTCAATTTCAACATTTCTATAATTCAATTTCAAACTTTCAATTAAACAATTCGAATATTCATTGCATTTAAATCAATTATCGCTTCCATTCGATATTCATTAAATTTATTTATCATTAAGCAATTTTAATTTAATTTCCAATTCATTACGTTACTTCTTAAGTTTATTTTCATTATCAAAGTTTCAACTTATTTACAATTACATTTGTCGAATCCAATTCCTTTTTAATTTCAAGTCTTTCATTTGTTTCGATAAAACGCATTCTATTTCTTATCAAAGATATTCCTTCCAAATTTCAAACTTAGTTAAAACTTATTTTCACTTGTTCAAAAATTCAATTACTCTTAATAAAGATATTCAATTCAATTTTTAATTTGGAATTCGATCTCATCAAATTTCAATAATTTCAAATCTTAATTATTTATTATTCAAACTCATTCATTAATGATTCCAAACTTAATTATTCATAAATTCAAAATTTAATTATTAATTATTTCAAACCTCGTTATTAATAATTTCACACTTAACTATTAATAATTTCAAAAGTTAATTTATTAATAATTTTCAAAACTCTTATTAATTATTTCAAAAATTAATTATCAAATAATTCTAAGTTTAAATTTTTAAACAATATTCTTTTGTCAATTACTACTTTAATATTCGTTCCAAATTCAAATATTCACATTTACATTCATTTCAATTTAAATTCCAAATTATTCAAAACTTTGTTATTCGTCAAATAAACTTTATTTTTATTTAAATCAAAACATTTGGCCAATCGGGTTTTATTTTCATTTTCTATCCTAAGTCAAAATTGTTTGGGTATTTATCATTTCAACCCGATTCCATTTAAATTCAAAATCAAAACATACAAAGGGAACTTGCAGTGTGATAGCTGGGATGGTGTCAAAGTAAATAAACAAGCAATAGCATCCATTCACAACAATTGAACAATTTCAAATAATCCCGAAATAATCGTATTTATTTACGCCAACTAATATAACTATTTCTAGAATCTACTCTATCATTTCAAGTAGATTAAAGATTATAACAATTCGGTTTCACTTGTCGTTCAATTTCAATTACAACAGTTAATTCAATACGTTCAAGAGTCCAAAGTGAAATTTATCAATTTCTACGTGTCAATTAACTTAACAATTTAAAGGTTCAATTTAACTAATCAATATTTATCATATAAAGGTGTCAAGTTAACAATCAAAATTTGACATATATAATTCATTTTTAAATCGTTAACCATCCTATATCCAATTTTTAACTTGCAATTAATTTATCACTTAACAATAACAATTTTACATCCAATTCAACATCGCATAGCAATCATTTATCAATTCAACTTGTATAAGAATATAGTTGTGAAAATTAATTCACCTTTCGTGGACAAAGAAATTTGGCGGCGAAGCACGAAGAAGCAGAAAAGAGACGGTACAGCACAAACAACGGACACTGTAATATCGACAGAAGAAAACGATATTAATACAATGAACGTTTGTATATAATTTATATATTTATATAAATGCGCTTACCGAAGACGGAGAAAAGAACAAAAGCTGAAAATTGATGTTGCTGCAAAAGAAACTCAGTCGGCTGTTTCTACATGCAATAACAGAGAAAATTTTGGTTATTATTTATCAACCAAACTAGATATTGACGAAATACTCTACTGTGAAATCCATGTTAATCTCAGTTGTATTTCATATTTTTTTTATATATAGGCCGTGACTTCAATGCAAGTTCCATCATCACGCACACTCCCATCTGCAGGCTACACACATGCAACTCACTCTACCACGCAAGCCAACTTCACTAAATCACTACACCTAACACTCAGCCAACATTTTTATTTCCCTATAACACACGCATGCACCCACCAGGACTCACGCACACGAACAGACTACACACGCAATAACGCACGCGCACCCAACATAAAACCCACACACATGCAACACAGAACGCACACACACTCAACATACACGCACACGCGTGTACACCTTCCTATACACACAACACACAACCCATTCACGTACGCACATGCTTCAACGTGGCGAGGTCGGGGAAGAGATATAGCTTAAATCATGGCTGGTAGGTGGTTCTCGGTGGTTCCAGGTCGAAGTTCGGCAGAGAGTAAAGGAGAGAGGAGCTACGGGGCAAGACGCGGAGGTGGTGGAAGAGGAAGTAAGTGGCGGGCTAGGGAAGGCCGGTTGGTGGCACGGTGATTGGGCTGAGGTGCGGAAGTCAAAGCAGTCGAGGGAGGCGGCTGTCAAGTTGGGTGTTGTTCGGCTGGGTGGGCTGGAGGGTGGCAGCGACGTGGTGGCTGATTGAGACAACGTGGCAGGTTGCTGTTTTGGGCGAGGTGCTGTGGGTGGTGCGAAGGATGGTGGCGGCGCGGAGGGTGTGGTGAGGCACGTGGGTCTGGGGTGGGCGAAGTGGTGGTTGGGTTGGTTGCTGGGGACGTGTGCGAAGTGGGATGGCAACGAAAGGCAGTGGCTGAGGTTTGGTCAGGAGGTGGTGCACGCGGTTGGAGTTCGGTGGATGGGCGTGCACGCGACTTGGCCGTATGAGGGAGAGTTGGAGTGTCAGGGAAGTTTGGTCCACATTTTGTTTTGTAAAAAAATGAAAATAAATGTTTGCAGTGAAACAGAGAATGAAGGGGAGTAAAGATGAAGAAGGAGAGAGGTTGGGAGAAAGCTTGTACCTGAAGCAATGAATGAGCAGTGGAAAGTGAAAGAACGAATTGGCTTCTTTCATGTTTAAAATCAAGTAACAGTGGAATTGCATTGAGCTCCTAAAAGGTCACGTTCATTCCCATTCCCTACCTATCCACTAGTACTAGCTACCCACTACCTCATTAATTACCAGCCGATTTATGATTCAACATTTCTTTCGTAAACGGCTGATAAAATTTGGGCTGCCAAATTTTATTTAACCGGTCTGACTGGAACCGATAAATTAACACGACGGATTATTTCGAACTTCGATTCGCGTAAATAAATATACCGTTATGATCAGTGTGACGATGCGCTTCCAACGGTACACAGATTATTGCGATACGATGATTTTATAAAATTTGCATTTACGCCGCTTAAATTGTACGATTTGCAAAACAATTTAAATGGAGCAGGCGATGACAGTTTTAGACGAAACGAATTACAAAATCCTGATCAGAATAATTTTTACAACATAACTGTGTAAAAATATTTGGATTTGGAAGATAAATTTTTCGCAGCTTTTTATGGACTGATATACAGTAAAACGCGAACGGATTTTACTGTAGTATTTTTCAACGAAACTTTTTCTATATCCATTTCTAACTAGACGTATGTCATAAATAAAGTTTGGACGTAAATTGAGATCGTTTATAATTTCAAAATTTTTATTGAAACGATGAATTTAAAATTAAAAATTGGGTCGAAAATTTAGGGTCGTTACAATCTCCCCCACTCAAAACTTTTCGTCCTCGAAAAGGAACGAGACGAGTGAAGTAGAAATGAAATAAGTAGAAAAGTCAAGATAGATTTCGAGAATTTTGGATGATACCTGAAATTAATAGTTCGGGGTTTGAATCCCGAATACTATCCTCAGTTTCCCATGTGCAATCTCGCTCATCTGTGCTCCACTGTACTTTGACGAGATTTACCGACTTCCTTCTGAGTTGCTTTGTCTCACGATCAACTATCCGAAGTGGCTTCCGCTCAATAGTCAAGTCTGGCTCAATAACTATCTCATCCAACTGAGCAGTAGGAATGGTCATAGATGGATCGTGTACAACCTTGCGAAGATGTGAGACGTGGAACACGTTGTGCACACCGGCGAACTTCTCTGGTAATGCAACTCTATAGGCCAAAGTTCCAACCCTTCCTGTAATCTCAAATGGGCCAACAAATCTAGGGGCAAGCTTTCCCTTCCTCCCAAATCGAATAACATTCTTCAAAGGCGACACTTTCAGAAATACTTTGTCTCCTATACTGAATTTGAGATCTCTTCTTCTTTTGTCAGCATAGCTTTTCTGTCTATCCTGTGCCGTCTTTATCTTCTCCCTAATTTCTTCGACTTTTTCAGAAGCTTCCATAATCATTTCTGGTCCAAGCACTAATCGATCTCCAGATTCAATCCAACAAGCTGGCGACTTGCACGGCCGTCCATATAAGGCTTCGAACGGTGCCATACCAATGCTTGCCTGGTTTATAAAGGATAATTAATTTAAATTCAAATATACTTATTCAAATTTGAAATTCAAATTCTTTACCTGGTAACTATTATTATAAGTGAATTCAACCAAGTGAAGATGGTCTTCCCAAGATCCACCAAAGTCAATAATACAAGCCCGGAGAAGGTCTTCCAAAATCTGATTCACCCTCTCAGTTTGGCCATCTGTCTGAGGATGATATGCTGTGCTCAGATTCAGTTTGGTGCCCAAAGTATCCTGAAATGCCTTCCAGAATTTACTGGTAAAAATAGGATCTCGATCGCATACAATACTAGATGGTACACCATGAAGTTTAACAACTTCTCTCATGTATATCTCGGCCAAACTCGAAGCTGTACGAGTGGTCTTGACTGGAATAAAGTGAGCGGACTTCGTCAGTCTGTCGACAATCACCCATATGCTTTCGTTACCCTTTCTAGTCCTTGGTAGCCCATCAATAAAGTCCATAGAAATCTGCTCCCATTTCCAACCTGGAATCTCTAGCGGTTGGAGCAATCCTGCTGTCTTTCTGTGATCAGCTTTAACTTGTTGGCAAGTAGTGCACCTGCTAACATAGGTAGAAATATCGTGTTTCATCCCACTCCACCAATATAACTTCTTCATATTCTGGTACATTTTAGTGACACCGGGATGAAATGAAAGTGAAGACTTATGATTTTCTCTCAGCACTTCCTGTCTAAGACCATCAACATTAGGAACACAAATTCGATTATCAATCCTCAAGATTCCATTACTATCAACATGTGCACCCACTTTATTATCAGTATTTTCAACTCTGCCAAGAACTATTTCTTTGATGCGATAAAGTAAAGTGTCCTCATACTGCTTGGCTATAATACGATCCATAAGAGCTGGGGAGACGGAAAGCTGGAATAACATTCCTTCAACAAGATTACAACATATCATAGCTTGGTTTCTACTCAAAGCATCGGCTACGGCATTTGCTTTCCCTGGAGTGTAGTTAATATCAAGATCATATGCAGCTAGAAATTCGAGCCATCGGACTTGTCTCTGATTCAAATCCTTTTGCGAGAAGATATATCTCAATGACTTATGGTCAGTGAATAACTCGAATTTTGCTCCCAATAGATAGCGCCTCCATAGCTTAAGAGCAAATACAACCGCAAGAAGCTCTAAATCGTGGGTTGCGTAGTTTGCCTCATGGGTCTTTAACTGACGACCAGCATAGGCAATAACTTTTCCTTCCTGCATTAAAACAGCTCCAAGTCCATCTCGACAAGCATCTGTATATACAGTCAATCCTTCGCTACCATCAATAACCGTAAGAACCGGGGCAGAGGTCAACTTCCGCTTCATCTCATTGAAAGCTGCTTCGCACTTTTCGCTCCAAATAAATTTCACATTCTTTCTGGTCAGTGCGGTAAGTGGTGTGGCAATACGGGCAAAGTTTTCTATAAATCTGCGGTAATAGCCGGCCAAACCCAAGAAACTGCGGATGTCTGTAGGAGTTTTGGGAGTCTCCCAATCCTGCAAATTCCAACGATTCGAATTAAGAAATCGATAAGTTTTTTTTGATAGAATTGATAAGTAAGAATAGAACTTACATTGATTACGGCGATCTTAGCTGGATCGACCGAAATCCCATTCTCTGAAACAATATGGCCAAGAAATCAAACTTCATCTTTCCAAAAATGGCATTTTGAAAACTTGGCTTTAAGCTGATGGCTGCGTAGAGTTTCAAGAACAAAAGCCAAATGCGACCTATGCTCTTCCTCATCCTTAGAGAAGACGAGAATGTCATCGATGAAAACAAGAACAAACTTGTTAAGAACATCCCGGAAAACTCTATTCATCAAATCGACGAAATAAGCTGGAGCATTAGTAAGACCGAATGGCATAACCAGCCATTCAAAGAAACCAGTCTCAGTGCGGAATGCTGTCTTAGGAATACTCTCCTCGGCAATTCTGAGTTGGTATCAGAGCTCAGGTTCCCGATAACCTTAGCCTGTGGAGTTTAAAGCTCATTAGAGATGGGGTAAACATACCCTAGAATGAGGAGAATCATTTCAGAATCCACATCCTTGATTCGTCTTGCTAATTGAAATCGTTGAATAGAATTTCCTTAAGTTCTATAAATTTCTATCTTTGATTCTAAATCACTTTTGGTATTCCAGGATGGCTACCAGAAGAAATGTTAGAGGCAGGGGTGGAAATGCTCCTGGTCCACATGCTCCAGCTCCCACAGTCCGATTCTCCACTCTTAGCAAGGAGTATACTCAGCTTGGAGGAGTCAAATTTACTGGCTCCGAGATCGCAGATGCTCAGAAGCGCAAGTTGGCCGCTTGGCAGCTTCAGGATGCTGCACAAGATTGGTGGGAATCAGTCACTTCTCGAACTGATGAGGAAACTATCACATGGGCCCAGTTTAGGTAGCAATCTATCCAAATTCCAACTAAATAAATTTCTATCTTATCTCGTCATAATTTTGATTCGTTTCATATCACTTGTAATAGGGAGTCATTTATGGCTCAGTGGATGCCAGCTGCTGGGAAGGCCCAACTCTATCGGTCTTTCATGGATCTCAAGCAGGGCAGCATGACCTTTACTGAGTACGAAAGGAGGTTTAACGAACTCTCCAAGTTCGGACCTGGTTTGATCGACACGCCTCTGCTCAAAAACGAGAAATTCATACATGGCGCACGCCCAGAGTATTACGAGCTCCTCACCGCTCACGTCCATGGAACTTTCACTGAGTTGATGGATTTTGCTCTTCGATACGAGGGAAAGCCCAAGGGAACATCTGTCCCCAAAGCCCCAGTTACTCAGACACCAGCTAATCAGTCGGGAAAGAGGAAGCAAAATTTCGAGCAACAGAAGAAGAATTGGCAGCAGAAATCTGGGATTGGCTATTCTCAGAAGAAGCCTATCGACTTATCCTCCATCACTTGTTTCAAATGCGACCAGAGGGGTCACTACGCCAGCAGTTGTCCAGCCTCTGCTAGTGCCGCTGTTCCGCCTCCTCAGAATACTAGGAACGATCTCTGTCACGTATGTCTGCAGCCAGGCCATTTCAAGAGGGATTGTCCTATGTACAAGAAGGGAAAAACGGCCGGGGTTTTTGCTATGACTTCTTCAGCCCATGATCCACCTACCCCACCTGCTCCTACTGATAACCAAGGTACATTACAGGGTATTTTTATGTTTCATACTTTACCAGTTAAAGTTCTATTTGATACCGGAGCAACACATAGTTTCATATCTATTGATTTGTGCAATAAACTTGGTTTGGAACCCATTCTTTCATCTACCTTCTTATTTGTATCAAACCCTATTGGAGGGCCCGCTAACCTTAGAAGGGTGTGTAAATATGTCACTCTTATGCATGGCATTCATCACTTCACTTGGGATTTCTATGTCCTCGGATTCGAGGCATTTGATGTTTTATTAGGCATTGATTGGCTACGGAAGTTCGAAGCTGTTATCTCATGCAAAGCTCGAACAGTCTCTCTCATCGATAACAAGAGTATGCCTTTGGTTATTAAAGGCAAATCACCTCAAGAATATGCTGGGAGTTTTATATTTTCACTTGACTCCATCCAAATGAACTAAGCTCTACTCCAGTTGTTCAATTCTTTTCTGATATATTTGGAGAAGTCAATTCTCTACCGCCACCGCGGGAAATCGAATTCCGCATTGACCTTATTCCTGGTGCCCGACCAGTAATTCTCCCTCCTCGGAGAATGGCTCCTAAAGAAAAGGCAGAGTTGAATGTTCAAATTGAAGATTTATTTCCTAAAGGCTTGATTCGGCGAAGTCATTCAGAATGGGGTGCTGCAGTGGTATTCGTCACAAAAACTAATGGTTCACTCAGAATGTGTGTGGACTATAGAGAGCTGAACAAGCTCACCCACAAGAACAGATATCCGATGCCCCGCATCAACGATCTCTTCGACCAGCTCCATGGAGCTAAAGTATTCTCTCAACTCGATCTGGCTACTGGCGCAGCGGAAGCGTGGTGGGCCCATAACCCACAGGTCCCAGGATCGAAACCTGGCTCTGATACCAACTGTAACAACCCGTATATTTGGACCATTTAAATTGACAATAATCCACACATGTCAACTTAAATAGGGCAAAACACGAATCATTAATGGAGTATATGTATATAAATGAGAATCATCACAGAATCACAGAAAATACAACCTAACAGAATAGTGCAGCGGAATTACAACAATGTCATAATAGTAGTTCATGAAGCTACTAAGTAAATACAACAATGTCACAAGCAGATAGTGAAAAGAAATACATAGATGTCCGATACAATAACAAAATAGAATGGAGCAATACTGATAAAGATAAATGATGGTCTTCAAGTCTTCAGCTCCAAATAAGCAGCAGCAGCAATCCTCAGTCTGATCCGAGCATATACACAAACAAACACTCGAATCAGGACATATATTCTTATACAGATAATATGGTTAAAAATTTGAAATAACAATAACTCAAAGATGATTGGAATAAGCATCTTTCAGGATCCGATAAACTATCTATATATAGTAGAGTACGATAAGTAGATAATGTCTATCAATAATATAAAGATATCAAAAATAGTGTTAAGTCATGGCCCATTCCACCCTTAACACATTTTTATTCCCAAAAGCATATACAAGACCGTAGTTTCCCCAAAACCGGAAGTCACCAGAGGGCAATCCATATACTAAAGGTACAAATCAAAATCGTAGTGGTCGCGCATAAATGGAATACAAGTATGACAAGTCACATGAGGCTATACCCAAGGTAGTGATACTACCGTTCGCCTGATCCGGACTGGTGAGAACGCAACGCCGCAGCGCCCGCAACACCGTGAAACAACACTCCCAGTTCAAGGGTGCGCACCAATCAATCACAAAGTAAAAGAATAGTTTACGAAGAAGTGTGTCCACTTGAGGTAGCTAATCCTCCATTGGCCCGGCACAGCTCCTGTTTTAGTCATTTCCAATTCGACACAAGTGTCAAGGCTATCCATTATCGTTCACTTTCTTCAATCATCAACGTTCGTCAATCCAACCACTTCATTCTGGATCATCACTTCGCGTATAGTTATTAAAGTGGTTTCCGGTTTAGACAGTGAGTATGTCCCAACCCGATTCCGGTTCCTTTAATAACTTTCGTGATTATAACACCGATTGGTCGTTAATATATTTCAAAACCAAAACAATTTCAATTTCAATTGGAGTTCGTAAATCGACAATTCGTTAGTCTTTCGAAATCAATTTCCAAAATTACGTTTCAAACTTTCCAATTTCAATTTCAACATTTCTATAATTCAATTTCAAACTTTCAATTAAACAATTCGAATATTCATTGCATTTTGTATATAAGTTCATTCCAAAATTATTTAACTAAATTTACGTTCAAAACGATTTAAATCAATTATCGCTTCCATTCGATATTCATTAAATTTATTTATCATTAAGCAATTTTAATTTAATTTCCAATTCATTACGTTACTTCTTAAGTTTATTTTCATTATCAAAGTTTCAACTTATTTACAATTACATTTGTCGAATCCAATTCCTTTTTAATTTCAAGTCTTTCATTTGTTTCGATAAAACGCATTCTATTTCTTATCAAAGATATTCCTTCCAAATTTCAAACTTAGTTAAAACTTATTTTCACTTGTTCAAAAATTCAATTACTCTTAATAAAGATATTCAATTCAATTTTTAATTTGGAATTCGATCTCATCAAATTTCAATAATTTCAAATCTTAATTATTTATTATTCAAACTCATTCATTAATGATTCCAAACTTAATTATTCATAAATTCAAAATTTAATTATTAATTATTTCAAACCTCGTTATTAATAATTTCACACTTAACTATTAATAATTTCAAAAGTTAATTTATTAATAATTTTCAAAACTCTTATTAATTATTTCAAAAATTAATTATCAAATAATTCTAAGTTTAAATTTTTAAACAATATTCTTTTGTCAATTACTACTTTAATATTCGTTCCAAATTCAAATATTCACATTTACATTCATTTCAATTTAAATTCCAAATTATTCAAAACTTTGTTATTCGTCAAATAAACTTTATTTTTATTTAAATCAAAACATTTGGCCAATCGGGTTTTATTTTCATTTTCTATCCTAAGTCAAAATCGTTTGGGTATTTATCATTTCAACCCGATTCCATTTAAATTCAAAATCAAAACATACAAAGGGAACTTGCAGTGTGATAGCTGGGATGGTGTCAAAGTAAATAAACAAGCAATAGCATCCATTCACAACAATTGAACAATTTCAAATAATCCCGAAATAATCGTATTTATTTACGCCAACTAATATAACTATTTCTAGAATCTACTCTATCATTTCAAGTAGATTAAAGATTATAACAATTCGGTTTCACTTGTCGTTCAATTTCAATTACAACAGTTAATTCAATACGTTCAAGAGTCCAAAGTGAAATTTATCAATTTCTACGTGTCAATTAAATTAACAATTTAAAGGTTCAATTTAACTAATCAATATTTATCATATAAAGGTGTCAAGTTAACAATCAAAATTTGACATATATAATTCATTTTTAAATCGTTAACCATCCTATATCCAATTTTTAACTTGCAATTAATTTATCACTTAACAATAACAATTTTACATCCAATTCAACATCGCATAGCAATCATTTATCAATTCAACTTGTATAAGAATATAGTCGTGAAAATTAATTCACCTTTCGTGGACAAAGAAATTTGGCGGCGAAGCACGAAGAAGCAGAAAAGAGACGGTACAGCACAAACAATGGACACTGTAATATCGACAGAAGAAAACGATATTAATACAATGAACGTTTGTATATAATTTATATATTTATATAAATGCGCTTACCGAAGACGGAGAAAAGAACAAAAGCTGAAAATTGATGTTGCTGCAAAAGAAACTCAGTCGGCTGTTTCTGCATGCAATAACAGAGAAAATTTTGGTTACTATTTATCAACCAAACTAGATATTGACGAAATACTCTACTGTGAAATCCATGTTAATCTCAGTTGTATTTCATTTTTTTTATATATCTAGGCCGTGACTTCAATGCAAGTTCCATCATCACGCACACTCCCATCTGCAGGCTACACACACGCAACTCACTCTACCACGCAAGCCAACTTCACTAAATCACTACACCTAACACTCAGCCAACATTTTTATTTCCCTATAACACACGCATGCACCCACCAGGACTCACGCACACGAACAGACTACACACGCAATAACGCACGCGCACCCAACATAAAACCCACACACATGCAACACAGAACGCACACACACTCAACATACACGCACACGCGTGTACACCTTCCTATACACACAACACACAACCCATTCACGTACGCACATGCTTCAACGTGGCGAGGTCGGGGAAGAGATATAGCTTAAATCATGGCTGGTAGGTGGTTCTCGGTGGTTCCAGGTCGAAGTTCGGCAGAGAGTAAAGGAGAGAGGAGCTACGGGGCAAGACGCGGAGGTGGTGGAAGAGGAAGTAAGTGGCGGGCTAGGGAAGGCCGGTTGGTGGCACGGTGATTGGTCTGAGGTGCGGAAGTCAAAGCAGTCGAGGGAGGCGGCTGTCAAGTTGGGTGTTGTTCAGCTGGGTGGGCTGGAGGGTGGCAGCGACGTGGTGGCTGATTGAGACAACGTGGCAGGTTGCTGTTTTGGGCGAGGTGTTGTGGGTGGTGCGAAGGATGGTGGCGGCGCGGAGGGTGTGGTGAGGCACGTGGGTCTGGGGTGGGCGAAGTGGTGGTTGGGTTGGTTGCTGGGGACGTGTGCGAAGTGGGATGGCAACGAAAGACAGTGGCTGAGGTTTGGTCAGGAGGTGGTGCACGCGGTTGGAGTTCGGTGGATGGGCGTGCACGCGACTTGGCTGTATGAGGGAGAGTTGGAGTGTCAGGGAAGTTTGGTCCACATTTTGTTTTGTAAAAAAATGAAAATAAATGTTTGCAGTGAAACAGAGAATGAAGGGGAGTAAAGATGAAGAAGGAGAGAGGTTGGGAGAAAGCTTGTACCTGAAGCAATGAATGAGCAGTGGAAAGTGAAAGAACGAATTGGGTTCTTTTATGTTTAAAATCAAGTAACAGTGGAATTGCATTGAGCTCCTAAAAGGTCACGTTCATTCTCATTCCCTACCTATCCACTAGTACTAGCTACCCACTACCTCATTAATTACCAGCCGATTTATGATTCAACATTTCTTTCGTAAACGGCTGATAAAATTTGGGCTGCCAAATTTTATTTAACCGGTCTGACTGGAACCGATAAATTAACACGACGGATGATTTCGGACTTCGATTCGCGTAAATAAATATACCGTTATGATCAGTGTGACGATGCGCTTCCAACGGTACACAGATTATTGCGATACGATGATTTTATAAAATTTGCATTTACGCCGCTTAAATTGTACGATTTGCAAAACAATTTAAATGGAGCAGGCGATGACAGTTTTAGACGAAACGAATTACAAAATCCTGATCAGAATAATTTTTACAACATAACTGTGTAAAAATATTTGGATTTGGAAGATAAATTTTTCGCAGCTTTTTATGGACTGATATACAGTAAAACACGAACGGATTTTACTGTAGTATTTTTCAACGAAACTTTTTCTATGTCCATTTCTAACTAGACGTATGTCATAAATAAAGTTTGGACGTAAATTGAGATCGTTTATAATTTCAAAATTTTTATTGAAACGATGAATTTAAAATTAAAAATTGGGTCGAAAATTTAGGGTCGTTACAAATTGGCAGATAAGAAGCGAAGGAGTGTGGACTTCAAAGAGGGTGATTTTGTTTACGTAGTATTGACGAAAGGTCGTTTTCCAGTTGGAACTTATAACAAATTGAAAGCTCGAAAGATTGGTCTAGTAGAAATTTTGAAGAAGATCAATGATAATGCGTATCAGTTAAGGTTGTCGGAAAATGTTCATACTTCTGATGTTTTCAATGTCAAACACTTAATTCCGTATCATGGGAAGAAGCTGGTCGAAGAAGAGGAAGAGTGAATTCGAGGACGAATTCTTGTCAACCAGGGGAGGATGATACAGCGCGACATTAGTCGATCAACCTTAGGTCGCTCATCTTTTTAAGTCGTGGGTCGCTCAGCTTCCTAAATCGCGAAGCAACATTAGGTCGCGTTCCTAAATCGCGAAGTTCCTTAAGTCGAAGCTCCTCCTTATGTCGCGAACGACCTACAGTAGGTCACGAACGACCTATGCCAAATCCAGTAGGAAGCGAACGACCTTCGCCTAAATCGCTCCAGCTTAAATCGATCCAGATCTCCAGTAGGTCGCTGGGCCTTATTTCGCGAACAGAGCTTATGCCATTTCAGCTTGGGTCACCTCCAGTAAGTCGCAAAGCTTTAGGTCGCGCCATTCCTTTGGTCGTGAAGCTTGTTCTATCGTTCAGATTTCTTATGTCGTTGCTGAATCGCGAACGACCTACCAATTAAGTAGCTGAAGTTCTTAGGTCGCGAAGAAGCTTAAGTCGCTGCCGATTTCTTATGTCGTTTCTTTTATGTCGCTGATTGTTAGGTCGCAGTTTCCTTATGCCGTGCTTCCAGTAGGTCGCTGAATGCTATACCGCAAGCTTTTAAGTTGCATTGTTTTGATAAGTCGCTCTCGCCAGTAGATCGTTGCCGAAGGTTAAGTCGTCGGGTTTGTTAAGTCGTTTGTTTTGCTAAGTCGTATGTTGTAACTCGTGTTTTGTAAAGTTGTACGTTTATAGGTCGTAGGTCGTAGGTCGTAGGTCGTTGCTATTGAGTCTTAAGTCGTTGTTTCTTGTGTTCTTTCTTTGAGTCGCTGTTTGTATTTGTTAAGTCGTGTGTGTTGTAACTTTCCCTATAAATAGGGGTATGCTGTCATTTGTAAAGGGGGTTGATTTTTTTGAATATAATTTGGTTTGTGCTTTGTGCCACCATTAAAATTGGAAGTTGAGTGTTATCTCCTTCCTCCATCTTCGGATATTCGAGTGCGCTCGAATCAACGAACTTGAAGCCGATTCATGGAATCTCGTGCGCGAGATCAACGTCGAAGAATCGTAGATCTTGCAACGCGGTATTGTGCGCGATCAACGTGTTGAAGATAGCTAGAATCCGGTATCTCGAGAGATCAACGGATTTGGGCACTTGGGTATTTTCAATTCATCGATTCATATTGTTTCATCGATTCGTATTTCCGCAATTCGTGATTAGATCCGGGATAGATTTGACCACTGGTTCAGATCTACTTCCGTGCTGCGTCAAATCCGCAGTTAAGAAAAACTACTGTTAGCATACAATGGGTACGTATTGTTGTTGTTCTTTAGTATTTAATATTGATGTGCTTTAGTATATAAAATAAAAGCTATTGTTAGTTGTGGTTTGGAATTTATTCAAATAAGAAATCATGTGTTGCAGAAAAAATAGTTACTAAACTCAAAATCAATCAATGTGGATTGTTCTAAATCCGAATTTGCAACTTTGCATGTTACTGATGGTAAAAGTTTCAGATTTCTTTTTCCTTTGTCTTAATTTAGTATCTATACTCTATGTATCAAAATTGTGCAATGATCTCTCCTTTCTCCTTAATCCTTGCAGCTTTCTTCCTAAGCTTTCCACATGTCATTTTAGCTCCTCAAATGCTTCATAGTAATTAAGTCTTTAAATGCAACCCATAAACCTCTAATAAATATAGGTTAATTCCTTGCTTAAGCTTTCCCTTGGCAGCTTTTAGGTCCTCTTACATTTTTAACATCTTAAATGTTTCATAGTAATTAACTCTTTTAATGCCACTACAAACCTCTAATAAATATAAGTCTTTTCCTCTCCTAACTTTATAGAATTTTATTACTCTTCCATCTATATCTAACAGGATCCACTTACGTTTTACCTCAAATTCTTCATAGTAATTAACTCTTTTAATGCGAACCATAAAACACTAATAAATATAATTTTCTTCCTTACTTATGCTTTTAAGAATTTTTTTGTTCCTTCCTCTACAACTATCAGGTACCTCATACGTTCCCTTGATTTTATTCTTGTATTTATCAATTCTTTCATTTTTATCAACTAATGTCCGATGTTGGATGTTCGATTGACGAAAGTATTGCACTACAGCTAAAAATAATATTATCGAATGTCTGATGTGGTGATTTGATTCGTTGCATATACCTGTTGGTAAGAGAAAATAATTTTACTTTTTTTAATATGTTAAGCAGTATACATTTTTATATCAGGATTGTCGAATGTTTGTCAAACCCTTGAATGTACGATGACTGTACAAGAAAGCTGAAGGCATATAGCTAGAAAATTATACTTTTTAATTTATAACACTTTGTTAAAATTCAATTACCTCATAAATTTTCATATTTATAATGATTTATTTTGTTGTAAACTACACATAAAATGCTGATATATTTTTGGCTTTTTGCTCTGAATTGTGTAGGTTGATGAATCGTGTGTGAAGTCATCTATCGCTTGACTGGAAAAGGAATCAACGTAATGTGGGCTCGATACAAGGTAGGTGGTAAAAAATTGCAATCGTTAAACCAAGCCCTTCTTATATTTGCAACAATCTTTATGTTTTTTAGCTTTCATTATTCATATCGGAGTCCTTAAGTTTTTTAGCTTTCATTATTCCTCCTTCCTGTTTTCAGTCTAGGGTTGCCACCATCCCCTTCTCCATAGTAACCGCTATCGCCTTGTGCAGGGTAACCGCCATCGCCTTGTCCAGCGTAATCGCCATCAGCTCTTCAGTCCTTCAGGTATTTATCAACTTTCTATCCGGAAAATTGTAATTTTATTTTCGATTTGATTTTGAATTTTTGTTCGATTCTAATTTCAATTCAAGTTCGGATTTTGTTTAATGATCATTAACTTAACTTATTTGTTGTTATTAGTAATGGAATCTTTTAACTATTGTTTTTTCATTGATTTTGAAAAAAAAATCTTCCATAAAAGCATGAATCTTGCTTAAGTGTATGTCATTATTCTTACAACAACAAATTAAAGCCTTTAGCCCAAAAAGGCTTTAATTTATTTTAGAAAATACAACAACAATAAATGACGTAGCACGGAAGTAGATCTGAACCAGCGGTCAAATCTATCCCGGATCCAATCACGAATTGCGGAAACAATGAATCGATGAAACAAGATAAAGATAATGAATTGAAGATACCCAAGTGCCCAAATTCGTTGATCTCTCTAGATACCGGATTCTAGCTATCTTCAACACGTTGATCGCGCACGATATCGCGTTAGGAGATCTACGATTCTTCGACGTTGATCTCGCACATGAGATTCCGTGAATCGGCTTCAAACTCGTTGATTCGAGCGCACTCGAATATCCGAAGATGGAGAAAGGAGATCACACTCAACTTTCAATTTTAAAAGAGGCACAAAGCTCTCAACAAATTTTATTCAAAAATCAACTCCTTTTACAAATGACAACACACCCCTATTTATAGGAAATTACAACACATACGACTTAACAAAAGCGGTACAACAATTACAACACTAACGACTTAACAAACAAATGGGTTACAACATACGACTTAACAACAATACAACACAACTTCAAAAAAAAAATCAAATAGCGACATAAGAAGGCTCGCGACATAAGAAGGCTCGCGACATAAGAAGCTCACGACATAATCAACTTGCTCACGACCTAAGGAACTTGCAGCATAGCGACATAAGGAACAATGCGGTATAATGGAAGAGCGACATAAGAAAATTCTGGAAGAACTGCTCGCGACCTGATTGGAGCGACATAAGGAGTTTCGCGACTTAAGGATTTGGCATCCAGGAGCGACTTATAGAAGCGGCAGCGACATAAGGATGAGCGACATAACTGGATAGACATAAGGAATCTCGCGACCTACTGGATTCTCGTTCACGACTTAAGGAAGCTCGCGACCTACTGGATTTCATGACGTAGGAAGCTCGCGACCTACGATTCAGGAAATAATTCACGACATAGGAAGCTCGCGACCTACTGGAGGGATTCGCGACACTGGAGCGACATAAGGAATTCTGGATTTGCTTGCGTCGTTCGCGACCTAGGGTTTCGCGACTTGGCAATGTCGTTCGCGAGGTATGCGCTGCATCATCCTCCCCTGGTTGAAAAGAATTCAACCCCGAATTCACACTTTCCTCTTCTTCGACATGCTTATTCTCATGGTATGGAATCAAGTGTTTTACGTTGAAAACGTCGGCAGTATGGATATGATCCGACAATCTTAATCGATAAGCATTCTCGTTAATCTTCTTTACGATTTCCAAAGGACCAATCTTTCTAGCAGCCAGTTTGTTGTAAGTACCAATAGGAAATCAATCCTTAGTCAATACTACATATACAAAATCTCCTTCTTTGAAATCAACATTTCGTCGCTTAATATCCGCGAATTGCTTATATTTCTCATTCGCCTTAAGCAATCGTTCCTGCACGAGCTTGTGACACTCTTGCAATTCATTCACAAAATCACTAGCTCGTTTGATCACTCCTTTCTGTTGTGGTACTGTAGATAAATCTAATGGTCCCTTAGGCATTATTGAGTAAACGACCTGGAATGGACTGAACCCAGTGCTACGATTAACTACATGGTTGTGTGCAAACTCAGCTTGAAACAGCTTGGAATGCCAACTCTTCAAATTGTCATTCATGAGGCATCTTAATAGATTACCTAGGGATCTATTCACCATTTCTGTCTGTCCATCCGTCTGTGGATGATAAGCACTACTGAATTTCAGCTTTGTCCCGACCATTCTCCATAGACTCATCCAAAAATGACTCAGAAAACGAGTGTCTCTATCCGATACAATAGATTCAGGCAACCTATGAGACGATAGATCTCCTTGAAATATAACTGTGCGACATTAACTGCATCTACCGTCTTCTTGCATGCGATAAAATGTACCATTTTTGAAAACCGATCAACCACCACGTAGATAGAATCATTGCCACAATGCGTTCTCGGCAATCCCAATACAAAGTCCATACTAACATCCACCCATGGTTTAGTAGGTATAGGTAACGACATATATAAACCTGCATTTGTTGCGGTCCCCTTTGAAACTTGACAAATATGGCACCTCTGAACGAACTTTTCAACCTCCTTCCTTATTGACAGCCAAAAATAAGACTTTGAGATCAACTGCATAGTACGGTCACGACCCACATGTCCTTCTTCATGTAATTCTTTGATGATTTTCATTCGCAGACTACAATCTGGAATACACAACTGATTTCCTTTTAATAGAAAACCATCAACCAACATATATCCATCCATGCTTCCCTGCTTGACTTTGTCTAGGATCTTGGAAAAATATGAATCTGAAATAAGCAAATCTGGAAGTAAGTCAAAACCCATCACCTCTACTTGCATGGTTGTTAGTAAATTATTTCCGACTCAATGCGTGGGCGACGCGATTAGTTACTCCAGACTTGTGCTTTACGACGAATGTAAATTGCTGCAAATAAGCTATCCACGATGCATGCCTAGCTACAATTTTATCCTGCCCTTGTAAATGTTTCAATGCTTCATGATCCGTATACAAAACAAATTCTTTGTGGAACAAATAATGTCTCCAATGTTTCACGGCCTGCACAATAGCATAAAACTCCACATCATAAGTACTGTATCTCATCTTTGCTTCAGAAAGTTTTTCATTGAAATAGGCAATTGGACAAACCTTCTGACTCAACACTCCTCCAATTCCAACTTTGGACGCATCTATATGTAACTCAAATAGTAACTGAAAATCTGGCAACACTAGAATCAGTGCTGATGTTAAAAGTTTCTTGATCTGTTCAAAAGCAGATCCTGCATCTTTCGTCCACGAAAACTGCTTTCCTTTCATACAATCAGTAACAGGAGCCATCACACTACTAAAGCACGGTATAAATCTTCGATAAAATGAAGCTAACCCATGGAAACTTTTGACTTCTTTTATAGCTTTGGGCTGTGGCCAATTTCTGATTGCGGCTACTTTACTCTGGTCCACTTGTATCCCTTCCTTGGACACGATATAACCCAGAAATAAAACACTCGGCGTCATGAACACGCATTTCTTCGTTGCTGCATAGAACTGTTCTTGACGACGAATAGTTAATACCTTTCGCAAGTGTTGAATGTGCTCCTCTGTGCTAGCACTATATATCAAGATATCATCAACGTAGACTACAACAAACTTCCCGATGTAAGGTCTGAAAATTTGATTCATCATCCTCATAAATGTACTTGGTGCATTAGATAGACCAAATGGCATGACCAGCCATTCATATAATCCTTTCCGAGTCTTGAATGTTGTCTTCCATTCATCACCTGGTCTTATGCGAATCTGATGATAACCACTCTTAAGGTCGATCTTAGAAAAGATTACAGACCCACTGATTTGATCCAATAGATCATCAAGTCTTAGCATAGGAAATCTGTATGTGACTGTTATTTTGTTGAGTGCCCTGCTGTCTGTACACATTGTTCACGATCCATCTTTCTTTGGTACCAACAGAGCTGGTACAGCACAAGGACTGAGACTCTCTCGAACACTCCCTTGCTCAAGCAACTCCTCAACCTGTCTCCTCAACTCTTCATGCTCTTTCGGACTCATATGATAATGTGGCCTATGCGGTAAAACAACACCTGGTACTAGATCAATTTGTTGTTGTATGTCCCTTAGTGGTGGTAAATCCTTGGGTAATTCTGCATGAAAGACATCTTCAAATTTCAAGATCTTCACTTGTTTCATACCCAATCAACATAAACAATTCAGCACTATCTTCCACTTCTTTAACAAATTCTCTTGAAGATAATAGACTAGTTGGTTCCACTTTCTTCTCTGACTTGCTTTCACTTTGTTCACGCTTCTTAGGAACTAAGGTGATTTGAGTACCTTCGAACATGAAACTGTAGCTGTTGGTGCGACCATTATGTTGTACAGCTCTATCATATTGCCATGGTCTTCCTAATAGTAGATGACACACATCCATACCGACAACATCACACCATATTTCATCTTTGTACTTCTTCCCAATAGAAAATGTAACAAGTGCTCGTCTTCCCACTGTCACTTCTCCACCTTTCTTTAGCCATGCCAGTCTATAAGGTCTAGGGTGTTTTTTAGTCTTCAACCTTAACTTCTTGATGGCTTCTTCAGAAATAATGTTATCGCAGCTTCCCGCATCAATAACAAATCGACAAACCTTTCCCAAGATAGTACATGTAGACTGAAAGATATTGCTCCTCAGCCAACTAGAATCATCCTCATGCTTTGGCGTTAAACAAGACCTCCTCGTCATCAAGTTACACCCTTCATCTCCTAACACAACTTCTTCATCTTCATCAAACTTTGGTGGATGAGAATAATCAATTTCAGCTTCCATACCCTCATACTCACATTCCTCTGCAACTAATGCTCTCTTCTTTGGCTTTGTACATTCATTACTTTTATGGCCAAACTCCTGAAAATTATAGCACTTGATACTGTTGTTGATCTTTGCTTTAGCGGCTTCATTGACAATTGGTTTATTGACTACCTTGGAAATATTAGCACTGCTACTAGCACCCTTATTATGGTTGTTGGAACTCGTAAACACACCACCTCCTCATCTCCCTTGTTTCTCCCAAGCTAGAGCTTTCTGATGTGCTTCAGCAACAGATGCTGGATTAAACATATTAACCATGTCTTGAATTTGCATTCGTAACCCTCCAACATATCTAGCTGTTAGCTGTTACTCGGTTTCCATAATATCATTCCTTGCAATCAATTGATAGAATTCATCTGCATAGTCATTCACTGTCTTCGTCCATTGTCTCAAATTCTGCAAACGTTGATACATAAGAGATTGATAATTGTACGGCAAGAAAGTCGCTTTCATCATCTTTCTCATCTTCTCCCAAGTGACAACATTTGATTTTCCCATTCTCTCATGAGTTAGTTTAGTTTGTTGCCACCAAGCCATAGCTCTTCCCCTTAGTCTTGTAGCAACTAATTGGACTCTGCGATTCTCAGGCACATCTTTGAATTCCAAAATTTCTTCAACATTTGACAACTAATCATGAAATTCTTCTGCTTGCATACCACCTTTGAATTCTGGAATTTCCATCTTCATACCTGACTCCCATTTACGATCACTTTCTGAATCTTGAAATTGATTTCGCACTTGGCCTTGATTTCGATAATGAATACTACCTTCATCACCATCTTCCTCAAAATTAGAAGTATTTCGATATCGATCCTGACCATCTACATCCCTACGACCACGCATATCCCTTCTACCCTGTCTTTCAGCATTACGATATGGTTCATTTTCGAAACCATGTTGAGTTCTTCCCTCTTCATTTTGATACCCATGGTGGTCTCGCATCATTAAAACTGATGATTCTATCCTATCTCGATAAGACTGAGGTGACATCCTCCTTTCTTCCGAAACCGATGGCGAAACCCTGTTTCCACCCTGGTTCGAAACTAGTGATGTTCTCCTTTGATTTTGGTTCATGTCGATCATCAATTTCTCCAATTTGTCAATACCCTCATTGAACTTTTCATTGATACGCTGCTCCATCTGCTCAGCTTCTTGTCTTCTGTACAAATCTTCAATATTTTGATAGCGGTTAGCACGTCTCGGAGGCATGATCAAATCTTCAACAAATCCAAACACAAACTTCACACCCAACGAACTTTTCCAAGTTCGTCTCCTCGCTCTGATACCAAACTGACGCAGCACGGAAGTAGACCTGAACCAGCGGTCAAATCTATCCCGGATCCAATCACGAATTGCGAAAACAATGAATCGATGAAACAAGATAAAGATGATGAATTGATGATACCTAAGTGCCCAAATCCGTTGATATCTCGAGATACCAGATTCTAGCAATCTTCAACACGTTGATCGCGCACGATACCGCGTTAGGAGATCTAGGATTCTTCGACGTTGATCTCGCGCATGAGATTTCGTGAATCGGCTTCAAACTCGTTGAATCGAGCGCACTCGAATATCCGAAGATGGAGAAAGGAGATCACACTCAACTTCCAATTTTAAAAGAGGCACAAAGCTCTCAACAAATTTTATTCAAAAATCAACTCCTTTTAAAAATGACAACACACCCCTATTTATAGGAAATTATAACACATACGACTTAACAAAAGCGGTACAACAATTACAACACAAATGACTTAACAAACAAACGGGTTACAACATACGACTTAACAACAATACAACACAACTTCAGAAAAAAAATCAAACAGCGACATAAGAAGGCTCGCGACATAAGAAGCTCGCGATATAATCAACTTGCTCGCGACCTAAAGAACTTGCGGCATAGCAACATAAGGAACAATGCGGTATAATGGAAGAGCGACATAAGAAAATCTGGAATAACTGCTCGCGACCTAATTGGAGCGACATAAGGAGCTTCGCAACTTAAGGATTTGGCATCCAGGAGCGACTTAAAGAAGCGGCAGCGACATAAGGATGAGCGACATAACTAGAGCGACATAAGGAATCTCACGACCTACTGGATTCTCGTTCGCGACTTAAGGAAGCTCGCGACCTACTGGATTTCGCGACGTAGGAAGCTCGCGACTTACGATTCAGGAAAGAATTCGCGACATAGGAAGCTCGCGACCTACTGGAGGGATTCGCGACACTGGAGCGACATAAGGAATTCTGGATTTGCTCACATCGTTCGCAACCTAGGGTTTCGCGACTTAGCAATGTCGTTTGCGAGGTATGCGCTGCATCAATAAACCTCTTAGATGCAAAGTTATGCGTAGAAGAGAAGCGAAGTGAAGTGGTGTCGAATTAGAAAAAAGTGTGGTGTATAAAGTCTTTAGTCCCAAAAGGCTTTAATTTTGTTTTATATTTGTTTATGCTTAAATCATTTTAATTATGAACAATATTTTTCTTTAATAGGCCAAAGGGTAAAACTTTCTCTTTATGTCTAATTTAAGTTCAAGAAAGTGGATTAAAAGTCCGCATAGAAATACTGAAGAATATAAGTAAGGCGTTCGAGACTTTATGAGTTTTGTGAAGAATCACTCATCTCTCGATGCTAAAATATGCACTTGCCCTTGTACTAAGTGCAGAAACTCTAAAAAGCTCTCATTGAAAAACGTTGAGAAACACTTATATATGGTATAGTTAAAACGTATAATAGGTGGTTTTTCCATGGAGAGATGAACACCAATAACACGGTGGTGAATCATGCACGGAATATTATTCCAGAGCCTCATATCCAAGATCATATTCAAACCGACCATTGCGTAAAGAGAGCTCTTAGAAATCTCATAGATGATGCTTTTGGAGTGCATAATATGCCACAAGCTAATGGTGAAGAGGATGTTCAGCAAATTTAGGTAATTCTTGTTCTTTCCATGGAGAAAAGCACCAAGAATACACAAACATATCAACTGAGAAACTCTATTTTTCTTGCGAAGATGGGCTTACAACGTTAGGTGTAATTGTCGAACTTCATAACCATAAAAAAAGAGTTTA
Source organism: Allium fistulosum (assembly GCA_030737815.1). Classification (NCBI taxonomy): domain Eukaryota; kingdom Viridiplantae; phylum Streptophyta; class Magnoliopsida; order Asparagales; family Amaryllidaceae; genus Allium; species Allium fistulosum. Next base: position 51,280,489 of record CM060903.1, read on the forward strand.
ATTGGTCAGGAAATAGTATGACTGAGTTGTTGAAGTGATTAAAACGTTGGCTTCCAAAAGAAAATAATTTATCCGACAAGTATCCTAGGATGAAGAAAATGTTAAAGGATTTGGGAATGAAGGTAAAGCACATACATGCATGTGAAATGATTACATATTATTCTGGAAAGACAATGTTGATGCAAAAGAATGTCCTTAATGTCATACAACAAGGTATAAAACTAAAAAAACAGTGTTAGGAGAGGTCAAATTAACGAAGAAACCAAGAAAAGTTTTAAGATACTTTCCTATAATTCCAAGATTAACTAGATTGTACACTATACCATGGATATCTTGTAAAATGCAATGGCAAAAGAAAGCTACACCCTCGTGGAATTCCATGCGACATCCTATAGATTCAGCTGAATGGAGATCAGTCAAAAGTCGGTGGTAAGAATTTGCTAGTGAAGGATGCAATGTTTGGCTTAGTATTGCTACTGATGGGTTTAATCCAAATGGAGTCCTCTCTAATAGTTATAGTCGTTGGCCCATATATTTAATACCTTATAACTTGCCCCCTTCATTGTGTATGAAATCAGAATTTCAAATGTCGTCTACTAATTCCCAGACCAAGAGCACCAAGTCAAGGCATTGATGTGTACATTGAACCTCTTATAGATGAATTGAAGCATCTTTGGGTCGAAGGAACGTCAGTTTTTTATACAGATAAGCAAGAAATTTTCAATATGAAATCAATATTACTATGTGGAATCCATTATTTTCCAACATTAGGTAATTTATCTGGTTGTGTGATGCATGGTTATAAGGTGTGCCCTATTTGTACTACCGAGACTAAATTAGAGCACATCGGCAACAAGATCGTCTACGCAAAGTATAGAAGGTTTTTAAAGGATGGTTGTCATAGAGCATTAAAACACAAATGGTATAAGGATGTTGAATGCAAAGAACCTCTAACTTGGTTAAGGGGCTAGTCTCTCTTAGAAAAGCTTGAGCGTATCAAATATGTTCCTGGCAAACTACCACAAAGCAAGAAGAAGATGATTTCTGAAGCTTACGATAATGTATATTGTTTTGTCGATGAGGATGAAAGACCGGCGTGGTATAAGAAGTCAATTTTATTTGACTTAAATTATTGGAGCAGTCATAAAGTTTATCATACTATTGATGTGATGCACACTGAGAAAAATGTTGCTGAACACCTCATCAATTTTATGTTTGACAAAGGAAAACAATCTTCTAAATATGAATGGGATAAGATTCACAAGTTACAATGTTGTCAAGTTCTTAAAGATGCAAAACTTCCATCATGTCTTTCAACTAAATTACATGGCCTTATGTCTTCAACCACCCAGTTTGCAAATTAAAAAGACATATGATTATCATATTATTATCCAGTATTTGCTCCCTATCATGGTTTGATGTGCACGGAAATGTGCATATTTTTACCACTATATTTAATCTATTTAAATTAAATAAATGATCATATCGGGTATTTTAACCTGTTTAAACCAAAATTCAAATTATTTCAAATTGTCACATATTAATCTTCATCCAAAGGCAAAATGGTCATTTTTGTGCATATATTAATTTTCTAAAATTTAATTGAAAATTTCTATATTATTTTGTAGGAATTTGAATTCATATGAAAGTGGTTTCATGAAGACACATGCATGCACAAGAGTGAAGAGAACAAATGAAGATGGAAATAATTCAAAGTAAAGATAATGGAGGACCCCACCTACCCACCTACCTTAATGTACAAATTAGAGGCTAATGCACATACTTATGGAATTAATGGCTCCATGTACACTTAAATGAGGATTATTTGAAGCTAATGGTTACTTGGTCTCCACACTTCCTAAGAGGGTATTTTGGGCATTCCCTAAAAATATGAATTAGGGTTTAACACATGTATAAAATCCCCTTATGTTTCATGTAACCCTTTTCTTCCTTGGTCTCTTTTAGTTAGTTTTTAGCTTAGAAAATAAATCAAAGCTCTCTTTCTTTTCATGACTACTTAGTCATTTCTTCTCTTATGTAATTCCTTTTTTTAATGCAATGTAATTATTGTTTCCTTTTAATTACATGTTCATTTCCTTTCATGCTAGTAGTGTAGATTTTCTTTTATGCAATTAGAATAGTTTTCTTTCATTTAGCTTTCATTTTGCTTTCTTGTTGCAAGCTACATTTGTTAATCAAATGACAAATATGACAGGCAAAACCCCTTCAATTTAGGGGTAATGAAGCTCTCTAATTATGTAGCTTCAACTATTTGTTAATTCATGCTCTCTTTTTGTGCTTAATGATGATGATTGAAGTGGTTTAATTGTTGTTTTTTGCCTTGAATTTGATAGTCTATATTGTTGACACCAAATAGGCTATGCTTAAACAATCACCAACGCTAGTTGCCTCTTCATCAGAATATGATTATGGCAAAAGAAAGTGATTTGAAATTAAAATTTGATGGTCTATATTTCTAATTGATAGTTAATAGGCCATAATTAAAATAGATTTCATTTCCATTTTCATTGACAAATTTCATTAAAGTTAGTAAGTAGTTTAGGGGGTGTGTTATAGTTTGATGGCTTATGTTGGCTAATCAATAGCACAAATATGTCATACTTATGATAAGTACATCAATTAAAGCACTAATGACCATAAAAGAGAGATTATGATTTCATATTTGTTGAACTATATAATCTAGGGAGTGGATTTATTCTCTAAATTGTCATTTAACCCTTATATTTGCATCTCTTTTCTTTTAGTTAGTTAGCTAATTTTCTAATTCTCTAGCTTAACTTTCACTCGACTTTGGTTTAATTTGATTGAATAGAATTTTAAAATAATCAATTCCTTGCGGATCGACCCGTATTCGCCATGTACTACAAGTGTGCGCCGTGCGCTTGCGGTTATTTTTAGTTTAAATTCGTTCGATGGTTTTCTAAACCGATAGAATTTCCATCGACGATCATGGTTCAACATGCATATCCAAAGTGTCGTAAGTTAAGACGAGCTCTTTTACAAGTAAGCTTGCACTTCAACATAATATGTTAAAAAGTTCTAGTTCGGGAGCATGTGCAAGCTGCTAAAGATATGATTGCTGAAGCATTGTGTGTGTTGGCACACTATCTTCCAATGCAATTTTTTGATATAAGCATCCATCTGATGGTACATTTAGTTTATCAAGTTCTACTTTGCGGACCATCAAACTATATATTGATGTATCCATTTGAAAGGTTAAATATTGGTTTTGCGTTAGAATTATTTCACCTAAGGGCTATGAAGTAACTGACCATAAATATACATATTAATTTTTGTGTACTAGGGCTATGAAGGATTGCAAAAACATACCTAGTAATAAAAGGTATATAGAGGGATCAATTTTTGAAGCATATCTTGTTTTAGAATCAGTTCAATATGCAATGGAATATATGCCAAACCCACCTGATGGAAATCATAGCTCTAAACTAGCATCCTTTTTAGATGAGAATGGTGATGATGTATATGTGCGTTCCATCGTTGATGGCAAACCGTTAAAATTATCTAAGGTGCAACGATCGTAGATTCGACAATGGATATTATTTAGAATTGATATACCAGAACGAGATGAATACTATAGGTTATACTTTTTTCACTTTTTTCATATACTCGTAGCATATTCAGTCAAGCATACATACATACATACATACATATATATATATATATATAATTTGTAGTGCATACCACTTATTTTTAGAGGATGGTCCTCCTGGTAAAAGGAAAATTATCACAAAGGCAAAAGTAATAGTCCAATCTATATTTACTGATTGGTTACACAAGAAGGTGTGCTACTTATACTCGAAAGTATTACGTTTCTTCTTCAACTAATGTTATTTTATTAATTTTTGTTTAATTTGTAACAGTTAGTGGAAGAAATATGGATGGACACAATGTTGTGGATGTATATCAGTGCTCCAAAGTGGGAAGCCAAAACTTATCTTAAGTACAGAGTGAATGGCTACACATTCTCTCCTCAACATTATGATGACACAATTTCAATTGAAAATAGCAGCATCTACATGGATGCGATCACTACATTTGTTCCAAGTTCAAAAGACCCGAATCCTACGGATGATGACACTACTTGGTATGGTGTTATTAAAATGATCATGGAGGTTGATTACTATAATTATCAATATGTAGTATTCTATTGCGACTAAGTGAATGTTGGAGATAAGATAAATGGTTGCAAGGTTTGCTCAGATGCCAATGTGTTGATGGTGAACTTGAAGAAGCTCAAGAATACAAATGGAGAATATGATGAACCTGCTATTCTTGCATCTGAAGAAAGTCAAGTTTTTACATAAAAAACACACAAAATCCTGATTGGTCCATTATTCGACGCTCTCCTAAATGCATGATTGATAATATAGACGATTATGAAATACCAACAACCTTTCAATCTATTTTGAAAGAACAACCAAACTTAGAACCATTATTGAAATGTATTGAATCGAAATCAACTTGTTGATTAGAACCATTTTGCATGTATTTTCCTTATTTTGATCCATGCATTAACTCTTACTGATGTAATGTAGATCGTGTTCTGTTATGAGATATTTTGCTTGTTTTGATTCATGTTAATCCATGCATTACATATTTAGATAGTTTGGATGTTATTCAACTTATAGTAAAACATGATGCATTATATTACATTATATTTTGTTTGCCTATTTTTATGCAAATTTTCATTAAAATGACACACAATTCAAGCACCAATGCAAATTTAAGTATAACAGAGACTATTGGACCTCACCCACCTAAAGGTAAAAATCACTTTATAATGGTTAATGTTGAGGCTGTAAAGGGAGATGATGCGGCTAAATGGAGTTCACGTTGTGGTGATTTGATTCATTGTCGTATAATTGTTGGCTACAAAGAATGAAGGAATGTAGATGTCTTCTATAAGGTTAAACTATGGGAAGGACTTTTGGTATTTCACACTCTTATTTACATATTTAACTGATTTTTTTTCCAGTTTTAGAAAATGGTCAGGTTTAAATTATGGTATATATTACCGTTTCATGATTATTTTTCTTCCTTTCTGGTAATAGAAAGAATTTGACATAGATGTAGATCCTACCATAGCTCGACCGTTATTGGAGAAACATTTCCCACCATATTATAGATCAATTAAGTCATCATTACAAAAAAAAATTCTTAGGGTTGATGGAACTATGATTCCTAAACGTGTTGCTATTAATAGATGTCCAAAGGATATAGATAAAGTGTGGCGGGAAAAGTTTCTTGATATTGAGTATACTGATGAAAAGATGGAGCAATGTAAAAGAAATGCTAAAAACAAAGCAAAATGTCTTATCACTCATACTCTAGGAAGAAAACCTTACCAAAGAGTGCATAATGAAATGGTATTGAAAATATCTTTTCTAAATAGTCGTTGATAATAAATGTTATGCTAATTATGCGTTAACTTTGATCTTTCTTATAGGTCTTAGCAAACCCAGAAAAAAGATTTCAAGAGCGATGGTTTGGAAGGTTGGACATAAAAGAAAATCCGGAGAAGTACTACCATGTGCCACGGAAGCATATGTTAGTGGTTTGGTTGCAACATTAAAATCTATTTTTATTTGTAAAATTAGCTATTCATCGGTTTGATGCTTGTGCAAAAGTTTTACTGAGGCCGCAATGGCCTCCTTTTTATTGAGGCCATCGCAACCTTAGTTTTAAACCGAGGTCGTGATGGCCTCAGTTTTACTGAGGCACTGAGGCAACTAGCCTTGGTCCTCGGTTTCAAAACCGAGGCCACTGGCCTCACTGAAGCCAATAGCCTTAGTTGTAAAACTGAGGCCACTAGCCTTAAAACCTGAGGCCACTGGCCTCAATTAAACTGTTTTTACCTGAGTCCAGTGGCCTTAGTTAAAAACTGAGGCCAATTGCCTCAGTATAAATGAGGCCAGCGCGGCCTCAGTTCATCATGGTAGTTTATCGCGGCATAATTGCTTGTTTATTGTCCTTTTATTGTCAATAAGTGCTTGTTTTATTTAATGTCCTTTTATTGTTAAATTATGTGTTATCACTTTGATTACTATTTGTCATTAGTTTCAGTATAAATATCATTTTTAATATGATATCGAATGCATGTAGGCACTTATAGAAGAAGTAGAAGGAAAAAGAAAATGGGATGGTAGTTTTAGTGGGAATGGTGAAGTAGAAGATCTTGAAAATGATCCAATTACAGAAGTTTTTGGTTCCGATAGAAAGAAAAATTATTGTCGAGCAATTAGTTCTACTTCTTCTATGAAACAAGTAAAAATGACTCAAGCAGTGAAAGCTATAGCTAAAAAAAGCAAGCCGCGGATTTGTTAATTTGAAAATTGAAGATAGAAAGACAAGTAGCTAATCAAGTTAATGATGCCTTCAAGTCAATTACTTCAACTTTTATGAAATTTTTACCTAATTTGCAAGAAAAGCATGTTGGAAGTCCTGTGGTGACTCCACATACGGAATGTGCTTCTAATTTAGGAGATCCTCATATGAACAGTAATCTAGTTGCCACTCAAACCGTCTCACATAATGATATTCATTCATCTACAATGGAGAAAAAATATGTAACGTTATTATCACAAGAATTAGAGATGGATGTAGCCAAAGGTTATGTTGGAACACAAACAACTTGTCATTTTAGGAAGGTGATACCGAATGTAGAGAAAGTTATTTGGGTGGTTGAGTTCTTGAACCAAATGCAATTGTTTACGATGGTCCTCAAAATGGAATGTACAAGGTTTGTGAATTTTCAGATGGAGGCTTCGTTATATGGCCAGAATATCGTATTTGGTATTTGTAGGCTTTAACTATGAACTATGTCTTATCTTTTGTTATTGCAATTTAATATTAGTGTGAATTGACAAACTATGTATTCGTAACTTAATTATGTATTGAATTTCTCTTTTATTAATTGATGCTCTATTTTATTACCATGATTATGAATATTGTTTATTGATATTGACTGGGTATAATTTGCTAAATTAAGATAACATTTCATATTAAATATAATCTACTTCATATCTTTCAACATTCACATTAGCAATAAGTGTTTATTTGTTTTCAATGGTTATAAGCGTTGGTGATATTTTCCCCAACGCTTATAAGCGTTAGGGAAAAATATGTTCTAACGTATATAAGCATTGGGTGATATTTTTCGCAAAGCCTATAAGTGTTGGGTGATATTTTTCTCAAGACATATGAGCGTTGGGTAGTATTTTCCCCAATGCTTATAAGCGTTCGGGAAAACCAACGCTTATAAGCGTTGCAAACAAATACCCACGCCTCTATAGCAACACATATAAGTGTTATTGAATTTTTTCACAATGCTTATACTCATTGGGAATCGTCTATTTTGGTGTAGTCCAAAGTATAGTATTTATCTATTAATTCTACGCTACGTGCTTTTGGCGATTTCTTCAATTTCCTTAGCTTATTAACTTGCATGTCTTGCTTCCTTCATCTTGTAATATTGCTACAATCACTACATCAAAATAGGCAAATTCTAACATTTATGAGTGTTACAAATAATTTCATAACACTTTTTAGGTATTGCTAATGGACTGTGAGGAATGGAGCGGTCAAATTTGTAACACTTATAAGTGTTATGTACATACGTATTACTAACACTTATAAGCGTTGGTATAGAAATATACGGTAACGCTTATAAGTGTTGGTACAAATATAGAAATATACGGTAATGCTTATAAGTGTTGGTACAGAAATATACGGTAACGCTTCTAAATGTTGGTAAATGATTATTTAGTAACACATATATGTGTTGTTACACATAAATTTCTTTGCTTATCATTTAGGTTTGTAATGTAGATAAGTGTTTATCCATAATATTGGTAACACTTATATGCGTTACTAATTGAAATTATGTTTTTACACTATTTTATTCACAATTAATATTAAATTCTTAAAACAAATGAATATAATATCTCATAAATGATGATGTCCATATCACATATAATTCATCATATCAATTCAATATGAAGTCTAAAATGCTTCCATATCTCAAATGCAACAATATCATATTTAAATAATACTGTAATATGAGCTACAAACTTTCCAATTTCAAAATACCATAATATCATATCCAAATTACAAAAAAGCAATTTCATATTTGATTTTAAATACCCAATATAATACGAGCTACTAATAAATAGAATTTTAGGTATTGCGAAGACGAAACACAGGCCATATCACAAAGCCCACATCTAAAAATTCACAAAGCTTGTGATGCCCATTTTGAGGACCATCGTAAATTGGTGCTTCCGGTTCTAAAACTTTTGTTATCCAAACAACTTTCTCAACATTTGGAACTATCTCTTTGAAATGACACATAGTTTGTATTCCAATATAAGCTTTTGCTATATTCTTCTTAATATCTTGTGATACTAGCAACTCCAATATTCGAATGATATTTATTCAAGTTAGAAGCGGTTTCCGTCATAGGCGTCACATTACCACCATTAAGGTTATGTTGTAACCCCGGTACCATAGTTAGGAAAGGTGAAGCAAATGATTTAAGAGCCTCATTGATTTAGCTTGACACTTGATTCGCCACTTTACTTGCAACTTGATTTGCCACTTGGTTTTGTAATTCCAATGACCATTGACGAAAATCTTCCTTTTTATTCTTATCGGCAATTGCTTTTGAAGCTTGCATTAACTTCACTTATTTTGCAAAGGAAGTGGAGCTAATTGCACGACAATAGTTTTTCTTTTTATCGGAGCCAAAAACTTTAGAGATGGGATCATTGTCAAGGTCGTATGTGTTTGCTTCCTCGTTACCGCTACATTCCAACTTCTGTTTTTCTTCCTCTTCCTCCACATGTGCCTGCATTCAATACGTGCAGAAGATGAAACAATAAGTGTATGTAACTAGAAATGTAAAATGACTACAGAAGAAGATGTACTACTGCATTTTATATAATCTTACTAGAAATGTAAAATGACTACAGAAGAAGATGTACCGCTGCATTTCATATAATCTTTACTGTTGTTGAGTGATTTCCTATCTCTGTTATGATGCCTACTTTGCTGCTTATCTTTAATAAAAATTGTAATACCTTTGGTGTCCCACTTTTTGGTGTTAGCGTGAACTACCAAAAATACCCCTTAATATTACTTAAAAATATGATCTAACACATATATTTTTTACAAATTCAAACCGCTCCTCTATAGGTATTACCAAATCTTACTATCACTTAAAAATAGGATCCAACAAATATACTTCTTTTACAACTTCGTTCTTTATTAATCAATGATACAATAAACATTAAAACTAACAAAAATTAGATTAGCAACTTAAAAAAATTCAAACTAATTTCACATGATTTCAACACAAAAATATGGTATAATATTTGTACAAATCATCTTCTTTTGAATGTTTTAAATATATACAATTTATAGAAAACTAATTCACGCAAGAAACGCATGTCATGAATACGCGTGAAGCGCGTGCCGGAATGCTCGTTACTAAAAAGACATTTGCCTTTGCATTGTGTGTATCAGTGTATATGAATGGTTGTCCGTGTTCTTGTGTGAGTAAGTGGGTATTGTGCTGACTTATAAATTACCTTAGCTTCTATACATTATCTTAGCTTCCACTATAATTATTTTCTTTCCTTTGGTTTATCTCAGGTTCCATTTATAAATTTTTATAATTGTTTCTATATTATGTTTCATGTCCTTATATGGTATCTAAATTTATTAACACTGTAACCCACACTCTACAATACATAAATGCTTCGAACACAGCGCACCCACAATAACGCTCATACCCATGAATACGAAAACAATTCAACTAAAATCTACAAGTTTGCCTCACCAAAATGTTTTCTATAAGTGTGACATCAATTGTTCCTAAGCTTCTAAAATGCTTACCATCCAAAAATAAACTAACAGATAAGTATGACCATAGGCTTTAGAGTTTCATTCATGTACAAATAAGTATGACCATAGGCTTTAGAATTTCATTCATCAAAAAATAAACTAACAAATAAGTACAATTTGGAAACATCATTGTACTTTCAAGCTTTAAACCAAACTACAGATGTACATTCATGTATAGATTGGAATAATTTTGGATTCTGATTCATGATATTTAACAATGGTTGGAACTAAACTTTCATAGCAGGCAGCTACCATTCCTAGTTATTAAACTTTGTACTAACATTTTCATTTATATGTGATATATACATTGCAGGAAGCTACCATGCCTATTTATTAAAGTCGGTTAACAAAGAATGCACATGATAAAATTAAACAAAGCAATACTTATGTAAACTCAATATACAGTCACTTATATAACATACAACAACACACTTAATACATATATACATGCACACTACACATATCCACGTGCTGAAACAAACACACACCCACACAAGTACACACAATATATATTTAACACACACACACTAAAACAACACAACTACTCACACAAGAAAAACTCAGCAGCACCTCACATAGATACAACACACGCATCCCATATAAACTAACACAACCACTCACTCAAGAAAAACACAGTAGACAGCATCCCATATAGTCTACTAAAATATAGTCTACTAAATACAACACAAGCATCCATTATAGTCTACTAAACTGAAATATACTATAACAAATTTCTTGACCTTTATAAAAGTAGACAACTATTGAATATTCATAAATTATATTAAAAATATGTAAGTGAATAAGAGTAATCTTCTTAATTTATCTTGATAAGAATATATATATATATATATATATATTATTCATTAAAGTATCCACATATTTATGCATAAAGGAGGTGCACGCACTGCTCATGCACCCAAGCAAAGGATAGATATACAGGCTAGTAAATGGACTCAGAATTGCTACTGCTAACCAAGAATTGTACTGTGAACAAATACTATAAATAATCTATATTAATAAAGACAAAACGCAACCATAGGGGAAGCCCACTAAATACAGAATAGCAAAACACAACCTAGGCTGACAATTCATATTTAAGAATACAATGTGCTACCCAAACATAGCTAAATTGAGAAGCCATGCGTTATTTAACAACCTAGGCTGACAGTTCATATTTAACAAGAAAAACTTCAATATTGCAGTTCGTGTTTATACATTATATTTTGGCACATGAAACTACCTCTTTATTTTGAATATAGTCAATTGCATATGAGAACTATTGACTATCAAAATAATGCTAAATAAGGAAATCAAAATTTTACTGTCAAAATAAAAATACATGAATTGTACCGTCAAAATACATGAATTGTACTATCAAAATAATGCTAAATACTATCAAAATAATGCTAAATACATGAATTGAAAACAGAGTAGTTATTAGGTATATGGGAACTATAAATACATGAATTGTAATGTCAAAATAATGCTAAATAAGGCAATCAAATTTTACAATTGATCAGTAATTCATACCAAAGTAAAAATACTTACATAGACTTTTGCTGCAGATGGAAGAACTTGCCCAGATTTCTTATTTATATGTCCCGCCTTCCAAACCATTGTTCGTGTAACTTTCTCTTTCGGATTTTCCTTGACCTACAAGAACAAATATTTTTAAACTAATTAACTATTCATTATTAATATTTACAAGAAGTATTTTTTATACTATTTCTTACCATTTCGTCGTAAACTCTGCGGTATGATTTTCATCCTAGTGTATGAGTGATAGTATTTTTAGCTTTGGCTTTGGCGTTTTTCCTACATTGCTCTTTTTTTTTCGAATATTCATTATCTATAAACTTTTCCCACCATACTTTGTCAATGTCCGCGGGACATTTAGTAATAGCAATATTCTTGGGTATGGTGGTTCCTCCAACTCTAAGCAATTTATTCCGCAAAGTAGACTTTACCGTACGATAATTTCGTGGAAAAGTTATTTCTAAAATTGGTCGAGCTAGATCGGGATCTATATCCATGTCAAATTCATTCTGTTTAACAAAGAAATTTCAGTACTAAGGATAAATCTTGTGCAAAACATAAATTACTAAATAAGATGAATTCGTGACATACCAATAGTTCTTGCCACAAAATGTTCTGTAGTAATCATCTACATTTCTCCACTCGTCATAGCCAATCGGTATATGACCAAATTAGGGCTCCGCATCAGGAGCTCCATTTAGCTTCATCTTTCCCTTTAACACCCTCAAGATCAACAGTTATTAAGTATTTTTTATCATTTGTATGAGGAGGATTATATGCTTCAAGCTCTGCATTTGTAATTTTAGATGCACTAGCATTGCAATTGTTCGACAATTAGACCTGCATAAAAAAGATTTTAGTATACAATGAAACTAAAAATGTCATTTCAATAATTATAGTAGTAATGATGCGGTACATACCTCTATCATCATTTTCAACAAAAATATGTATTATTTACAATGCAAGAGTACACAACAACAACCTTTACAACAGCAATGGTCAGACAAGTCTAATGATGCTGATGCTGTTCAGGCTTATAAAGACAGTTTATTTCAGCTTGAGATAATAATGCACAATCACACTATTTAAATTCAGAAATAAATAAATAAAGTGGATAACTGAAGGTGAGAAAGAAGCAAATTAGATGCAGACATAAGCCTAGATGAAATCGAACAAGCAGTTTTCTAAATTAGTGAAATCAATAGTCCAAGCCTTGACTGTTTTGGAGTAAAATGTGAATAAAAATATATCAAATAACATGAGCATATACGTTCATAAACTCATATGCTAGTTTACCAAGTACATCAAACAACACAAATATTCATTTCAAAATGATATATATTTCATTTCAACACATTTCAATAATGGTCCTAAGTTGGCTTGTTCTTTCATAACAGACTGAAATTCGGTCGGTATTGCGTAGTCATCTATGTTGTCTATCATGCGCTTCGAAGAACGTCAAACAATGGACCAATCAGGATTTTAAGTGTCTTTTACATAGAAAACTTGACCTGCTTCGGTTGCTAGAATAGCTGGCTCATCATACTCTCCACTAGATTTTTTGAGCTTTTTCAAGTTCACCATTGTTTGCACAAAAAATGGACAAACACCTCGAAGTTGTATGATTTAGTAGATCTTATGTGATTCTTAGTGATTCGAGCGATTTATGAAAATATGGAAAAAACAGGGGCTAAACTGTAAAAAGACACGCAGATTTATAGTGGTTCAACCAGAATGTGCCTACGTCCACTTTATATGTTATTTCTCTTCAGTTATTCTGATTACAAGTACAAAGTTTTGATATCAGTAAAAGAAAGTTATTTGAAAGTTCCTTCCGTGCTTGAGCTCTCAAACTTGTCCCCATTGTTGTACCCCTGCCCCTCTATTTATAGAGTGAGGCTGGGGGTAGGGGTCTAGGATGTGTGTAGTTGCTGATGGGCCTGGGCTGACATGATCTGGCCTGGTACGTCTTGGTCATAGTCGGTTCGGCGAAGCCTGGAGACGGTTGGTTCGGTGGGAGGCTTGGTCCGGTGGGAGACTTGGTCCGGTGGGAGGCTTGATCCGGTAGGAGACTTGGTCCGGTGGGAGGCTTGGTCTGGTGGGAGACTTGGTCCGGTGGGAGGCTTGATCCGGTAGGAGACTTGATCCGGTGGGAGGCTTGATCCGGTGGGAGGCTTGATCCGGTGGGAGGTTTGATCCGGTGGGAGACTTCGTCCGGCGATGAGGCCAGTTTGGTGTGGGCTTGGCTCGGTGGTGAGAAAATAGCCCAACATTTGCCTCCCAAAGCGGGGCATATGCCAGCGTATGCCTCGCTTTGTTTTAGCTCGGTCATTCTTATCCGGTCCGTATGCCGAGTCTGTTGGTCCGGTCGCCTTGCTTTCGTTACCTCCTACCAAACACGACAGCCGAGCCAATTCTTCTTGCCGAATCAGGAGTATTGCCGAATCAAAGTGTTTAGCTGAACCAAAGAACTTCTTTTCACCGAATCAGGTATCGTTCTTCTCCTTTCCTGCCGAATGTGTTTTTTACCGAATGGACACGGGGACTCCGAGTGCCGAATGAAGTCACATACTTGTTTATATTCGAATGAAATTGATACCGGATGGGGCTTCTACCGAATGAAGTCATATACTTGTCTATATTCGAATGAAATTGATACCGGATGGGACTTCTACCGAATGAAGTCATATACTTGTCTATATCCGAATGAAACGAATACCGAATGAACTCTCATATGTGAATGCCGAATGAAGTTTTAACCTTCACCTTGCCGAATGACAATGGGAATTTGAGTATTTATGAGTGAAACTCTAGGCTGCACACACTCGCTTCTTTACTTCCTTTAGTCTAACGACATTCTTCTTTGTGTTTGCAGATAATGTCTCGTAAGGCGGAAACTCGATCAGACAAAAAGAAATCCGGGGGCGAAGGAAGTTCCTCTGCCGTGCCCCCAGCTCAGCCGAATCCAGAACGTCACGGACCAATCTCGAGATCACTAGTGGACGGGTACGGCCCTCAGTAACTTCTGAACTCCCCGCCTGATTGCTTTCCTAACTTCCTCAAGGAGAAGCAGCTTGACGTCATTTCCCAGTCTTTTGGAATCGATAGGGCGCGCTTGCTATTGCCTGGGAGAGATGTTATGCCGTATGATCCTCCTGAAGGGTACTTCGCCTACAGCAGATACCACTGCATGTGTGGTGCCATCCCTCCTCTGAACGCTTGGATAGCCAGCTTCCTCACATACCTTAAGGTAGCCCCGTTCCAGCTTCAACCCAACTCCTATGCTATACTGGTGAGCCTCTTCGTCATTTTCCGGAGGAAGTATGGTCGTGCTCCTTCCAACCGAGAGATCCGGTATCTATATAACCTGAGGGGCTATAAGAAGGGGTCCCCATACATTAGCTTGGAGTCAGCTGTGACCTTCAAGCCGGTCTTGGATCTGTATTCCAAATTCAGCATGTTCAAGAGGGAATGGTTCTTTGTTAGGGACGACTCTGTTTCAATTCGGCGCTTTACTTCGAGATGTAAGTTGAATGCTTTTACTTATAATTTCCATTACGATTGCGATGCTTTTTCTCATACTTCCTTATTTTTGCTAGCGACAGGTGGCTTTGCGGTTGTGGAGACTGACCGCCTGGTTCAGACGGCGGCTGAGATAGAAGCTATTCTTGGGAAATATAGATCATCTGCCTTCTTGATCAGAAATGCGATTCTTCTGGAGTATAACTTAATCCTTCCACAGCAGTCAGTAGTTAAGCTGAGGGAAATGGCGGAGGAGAGGGCGGCTGCTCAGACCAAGGAAGGTGTTACGGTAGAGAGTAGCAAGAGGAAACCTTTCACAAAACCTCCAGCTGTCGGAGGTAAGAAACTCAAGAAGTCGGACGGTCCCTCCCCCAGCAATTGTCCACTTACCCGGGAGGAGGAAGACATAGAGGAGGAAAGAGGCGAGGGTGGAGATGGTCGGGAAGGTGATAAAGGTGGCGATGGCATCGGGGCCTTGCTTCCTGGGCTAGCGGGCGAGATTCAGGAGTGGACGGACGATGCGTTCCACCAGGCTTTCGAGGGGCTGGACAAAGATCCGGCTTTGGTAGAGAAAACCGGGAAAGCGGACAAGGCCGGGACCGGTGCAAGCGAGTCTTCCCAGACCATTCCAGCCAGGGTGGCTCCGACGACTCAAGGTGAACTCTTGACTCCTGCATGCTTCACTAATGATAGAGACTTAGGAATATTTTATGACCCGCTCCCGTCCTGGAATGAAATCCAGGACCTATTGCAGTATCCTACTCCTCCCCAGGGTTTGTACAACCACAAATGTGTTTCTCTCCTTTTAATTTGCCGTGTTTTCTCGAAGTATAGAACAATATATGCTTGTGACACTTTTTCTTCATATCAGGAGCAGGTAAAACGGTCAAAGCCTCAGATTTTCGGCACAGGCTTGAACAGTACAAGCTTTCCAAAACTTCTGTCAAGCCGAAGCCTTCGACCCACCGCTCCGGGGATGTAGTCGGCTACCGTCCTCTTCTCGGGGTTATCGAAGAGGGTATTCAGCAGAGAAAGAGGAGTCGTCCTTTATCCGAACCTTCGCCTGGTCCTCAGTTCCCGACTCAGCCTCTTCATGATATCACGGAGGAGGATAGCGAGTTTGCACCTTCTCCGCACCCGTTCGGAAACCCTTCTGTTACTCATATCGACCGTCCTGACTTGGCTCGTATCCATTTGCGGGTCATCCTGATCTGGATCCAAGCTCTCATGATATTACCTTTGACGAAGTCACCGGTGAACACCTTCTCCCCCGCAACCCCATGGTACGAGTACTTGATGAAGCTAAGTCCTTAGATCTCGATTTACTCACTACTCGTATAATCACTATGGGAGATGAGGCCAAGGCTAATATTGATCGGGTGGCGGAGGAGACTAAGAAGCTGATGGGGCATCATGCCCGGCTGGTTAAGGCCGGAGAGGAGATTGGAAGCGCCAATATCCGACTTCGATTGGTGGTTTCGGATCAGGCCAAACAGCTTGCGGATCAGGATTTTCAGATTTCTCAGCATGAGGCTGCTACTGGACGATTAAGGAAAACCATGGAAGAGGCCAGTCGGGCCGAATTGCGGAAAATGGAAGCTACTTGCAAAGAACGGATTGACATGGCTATTGCCACGGTGGACGAGGTTCGGAAAGCGGATCTTAAGCAGGTGGAGGAATTGTCCGGGAAACTTGAGGCTGCAGAGCTTACTCAAGCCAAGTTGAGGGAGGAGATGGAGGCAATGCGGGGATCCCTTCTAGCCAACTGCTCGAGATACCGATCGGAGAGAGATGCTGCCGTTGGGAGGTTGTTGGCTTCCGAAGCCCGGATGAGGGAGTTTGAGGAGAATGAGGGGATGATGGACGAAATGCTTCAGGACATGTACTTCCGAACCTGGAAGCAGGGAAACCTATCCTGGATGGATGATTATCCCAGGATCATGGCTAAGATCTATCTTCGGGCTTTGGAGGAGGCTAAGGCCGATGCGGATAAAGATGGTGGCGTGGCCTTCAGCATGGATGCGGTCACTGCCCAGTTTTCCAAGGAGGAGAAGGTGGCGGTGAAGGAAGGTATGCGGTTGCTTGCCGCTGAGGAGGTAGGCGTGCAGGTAGAGGATGACGATCAGGATAGTCAGGAAGCAGGCGCTGGTAAGTCACCCTTTTTAGTTTCTCTACCAACTTGGTTGCTTATTGCTAATGAGTCCTTTTTTTTTGACTGGACAGGGGGTCAACAGGGCAAGGATAAAGCTCCACTGCAGCCGTCCCCTTGATTATACCTGGAAAAACTCCTTTTGTGGATTCGACAGTGTTGTATATGTTAGTCGAAAAACAGTAACGTAGCCTTTAGGTTGTAATATTTTGCCACTTGTAATAAATAGTCTTATTTTTAACGTGTAATTCTTTAACTTAAGCTGATTTTGTCATCTTTTGAATGTTTGCTGTTATTTTTGCATATCGTATGAGAAATATAGCTATGTATATTCTTGTAATTAAATTGTGTTTAATGTCAGATTCTGGTTCTAAATCATAATTTCATGACTTGCAATATTAGCGTGTGGTGTGAACAAACTATAGTCATGTATTTGTACATAAAAGAAGAAAATACCGCCTTTCATGTTTTAATCGTAGATGGCAGTCTTGAATATCTTGTATGACCGAGCATGGAATGTAGTCGAATGTCCTGCCACTGTGAGTCCCTACACCCATTGGCGAGTATCTCCTACTCTGTATCATGTACTTTAGGGATTGTTATAGAGGATAGGGAAAAAGCTTTTTAAGTAAAATTGAAATACGTGAAAAGGTAAAACTTCCAATCACGGAAGGCCTTCGATGTGCTTAAGTTCGTGGCAAACGGGTTTTGTAGTCACTTTTCCTAGCTGTGGGTCTTGGAGACATTCGTCACCCATCTTACGCCTCCGCGGGGAGTTAATTCTTTTTTACCACAGCCGCACTTAAGACACATCGGAGCCGAGATCGCGCACAGTAACTACCCGGGCCATTATGGCCCGTAATCGTGGGTATTATTCGATTTACTGTGGCCGGCTAGCGTGGGTACCGATCGTCAACTGTGAACTGCCCCTGGCTGGCCACACCTTATGTTGGGGCTTATAGTCGGTTCACAGTTGCCGGTGAGCCTAACGCCGTAATGAGCTGCCTCGGCTATAGTCGGCCTTCTCGGTGGCTTATAATCGGCTCATTACAGTTGGCTTTAAGGGCTGTCGCGAGCAATGAGTTAACCCGCAGCAGAGGGATGCTGGAGCAAAAGTGTCTCATTGGCGAGGGCATAGATTCGCATAGTACCTATTGGGTCTTGTCCAGGTGAAGTTGCGTTGTGGAGTGCTTTGAATAGAAATGCTATATACTCAGGATTTTGTTCAACAGAAAAGGATAAAGTTAACAAGCAGCCAAGATACAAAGGAACAAGTTAAAAAAGAGACAAGGTTTTTTAAAGTGGTTCGGCACGAAAAAGCCTACGTCCACTGATTCTCTTTGTTAATTCACTTCATACGGGCAATACCAGTTAAGAAAAGTATCGACGGAGGTGTTGGATGTTCCATGCCCTCTGGAACACCTCTCCGTCCACTGTTGACAAAATATAGGCTCCGTTGTGGAGATCTTTATGAATTACATATGGTCCATCCCAGATTGGGTCTAGTGCTCCGGGGCGAGGGAAGATTCGCTTGAGGACAAGATCCCCTTCCTGTAAGGTACGATGCTTGACTTTGGAGTTGTAGTGTGCCGCCACTTTTTGTTTGTGGGCTGCTGCTTTAAGGACTGCATCATTTCTTCTCTCCTCGACTAGATCCAAAGACATGTTGAGGA